>CM031244.1:133491618-134756952 GCA_018340775.1 Taxus wallichiana var. yunnanensis
CCATTCCCACATTTAAGTTCAAGTCCCCTCAATTTGCAATAGTGTGATATTATCACCAAAATAACCTTGAAAAAATTACTTCTATTCTTTGGAAATGAGATCAATCTGCTATTGATCGATTCAAGATATAATAAATCATTGTGTCATTCATAACATCACAGAAGAGAAAATTTACCTCAAACTTCTAGTTTCACCATTCAAAGGCAAAGAAAAATATTGGCACAAAAGTTTGGGTCCACAATCCATTTCTAAATGGAATTACCTAGGAGAACAACTACATAGTCAGTTCAAGGAGGATATAGATGTCATTTTCTTGATGGAACATCTCAGCAAAATATAGTGGGCTCCAATGGAGTTTATTTCTGATTTCAACATCATATTTACAAGGACTTGGCATATAATTCCTCAAGAATTCAGACCCCACAAGGTATGGAATTCTTGTATTATTTAAGGTCCTTTGATGTTGATCTAGTTGTATTAATTCAATCCTTAGGAGGAAGAAGTCTTCCTCAAGATTTTTCCATTGCATTACAAGATGAGAAGATGCTCTTTAAGGATGGAAAAAGGAAATCCATCTCCGTTGTTGTAATTCTTCCCTTGCCATCTCAAATTCTTCCCTTTCTCTTGCGTAAATAAAGAAAAATATTTTGTTCCCTTCTAAAAATAGGAAGATTATTTGCTTCCTTGTCCTTATTTTGATGCTCCACAAGTTTATCGGACCTAAATCATTCCCCAAAAGTTTGTAAATTTTCCCCACTCTCCACCCACATAATTACTCAACTTCTCTAAACCTTACACTAATGTTTCTAGGAGTTGTGGTATTTCACATGCTATCCATAGATTCTTTCCAACACTCACTAAACCAAGTTATCCTAAAAGGTTGGTAGAAAAGGAGGTCTGCTATGATTTTGGAGAGAAGGAACAACCCATGCAACACTCTAAAAAACAATGATTTATGTAAAATTATGCATCTGTTTTTGAGAATGAAAATGAAAAAGTAGGGAATATGTTTTGGAAGATCATTTGGCTTCTCCAATTGATTAAATCAAGTCTTTTGAGCATCAAATATCTCTTCCCAAACATGAAACAAAGAAGCAACCCCTTGTTTATAAATATTTTCCAACCAATTTCATCGAAGAAGTTAATTTTATATATATTTTGAGGATTGGTATGATTTAGATTGGGAGGATGAGAGGGTTCAAAATGTGAAAAAGGAGAAGTTGAATATCAAAACAGAGCAGGCATATGTGAAGGAAAATCATATTGGAACTAGAGAGGGGAGAAAGTGTTTTTAAACACTATTGGCATCCAAGGCCTTGAGGAAGAATGTTTGCAAGGTGAGAAAGATGTTTTAATCGAATGCAATGATCCTTATTGCTTTGCATGTTTATAAATTTCTTAAATTTTGGATGATTGCAGTGATACACAAAGAACATCATTAGTCACTACAATGGACAAGTAAGGGCCTCAAGATTTCAATGAAGATGAGTTTGAGATCTCTAGTTTCTTGTTTGAAGAAATAGATCATGAGATACAAGGGTGGAAATAGAGTTATTTGTAGAAGAATTAATATCAATTCTCAAGAAGATTACAGACATCCACCATGAAGAGAAGAGACCAAAAGGATCCCTCCATTCTTGTAGCTAATGACAAATAAGATGGGAAGACCAAAAGGATCAGTCCTTGCCCAATCGGATATCAAAGCTAATTTAGATCCCAAAAGGGATTTGTAACCAGTTATGCTCACTTTGGATCATGAGGAAGAGATAAAAATTCCTATAGGTCAGATAAAAAACCTCTAACCAGATGTAATCAAATTGAGAAGGTATTTATTTTTATTTCTAGAGTATACTTTGAAGAATGAAGTGTAAAACTAGCTACAAAATAGTTTTTCACTCTTATTAAAGGTCATGTACATTTCAAAATTAATTACATGGCCACACTTTATACAAAAGGTAAGATATTTCTCCTGCATGTCTCGGGATTTTTAGATCCTCTTTTATTTGATTAGAATAGGTTAAGGTAGGTTTGTTTTCAGTAAAATAAGTTCTTGTGCACACTCTGCATGTTTCCAACTGGGGCATGTATGATTTTTCATTTTTGTACATAGTTTTTACGTGCTTTGTTATTGTTTTCACAATTTAATTTAGTTCAGAAGTATTTCATGGCCAAATAAGATATGGGGTAATTATCATTCAGCCCCAAATATCAGTTGTAGTTCAAAGTTCTTCATACCTCCTCCTTGGTAAAGAATTTTAATTTTTTCTAGAAAGTTTGTAAGGTATGTCAAAATTTCAAAAAAATCAGCTTCAAGAAAAGACCAAGGTTGCAACATATAAGCCCGAGAAATTTGACTGGTGAAATCAAATATTTGGGAAACTACAAAGCTTCATTTAGAGCCTAAAGATCAAGTCTAGGAAGTTTCAGTTTGTGTTAAGTTCATAACGGGCTTGGGGCAAGAAATTTAATGTTTTAGTTCAATTTTTTTAAAAAATTGGGCTTGACCTCATGCCCAATGGATCACCTGAAAGGATACTAATCTAAGATGTCACCAAATTGTTATCCAATAATCCCCTAGGTTATTTTTTGCTTTAATAGAGTTAAAAATGGACTTAGCCATTTTTAAGAGATTGGGATGGTTAAATGACTGTCAAATTCTCTTTCCAAAATGCTCTGGCCATTGGCGTTTGAAAACCCATGGAACACTTAGGGTTAAGTATTTAGTGGGTAATATATATTTCAAATCGATAAGATAAAGGGGCATTGGTCCAAGACTTAGGATGGTTTTATCAAACCCGCGGGAAACAAAGAAAATTTGTAGCTAATTAGATACCAATTAATGTTTAGAGAAGGTAATGACAAATGGAAAAATATTGATAGCTAAGTCAACAAGTTAGTGGGACCATGCATTATCATTATGGATCTCATTAAGGTGATGGAACCTAGTGGAATTCAAAGTCCAGAAAATCAACTCAAGTTTATCTTTTGTAGGGTTTGGGTAAGTCAGACAAGCTCAAAAGGGTTTCGTGATGACAACTAAAAAGCCAAAAAAATTTCTAAATCCCTTGAATTTATGAACTGTGATGCAAAGAGATACGTAGAGCCATTATATTTCCTCTCATTTCACAAGATATAAAAAATGTGAAGGCCCATCCAATCAGATCCAAGCATGAAGAAGACAAACATACAAGTCCTAACATGGGAGTGACGTGGAGCTTCCTATTAGCTCACACTTCGCAAATATTAGAACGGAATATCAAAAGTATGATAATACATAAAGGCATGGGGCTTCCTCATTGGCCGATGGTTAACGGATGTGAGAGGAAGAAATCAAAAGGATTGACATGAAAATTGTGTGGAGCCTTCTCATTGGCTCGTACATCGCAATGGTCACTCAAAGGGTGAAATTCTAAGGAAGTGTGGTTGTTTCTCATTGGCTTGTGTTCCTAAGGGAGTGATAAGGGTCTAAAATGGAAAGAATTGAGGAGCCCTCTCATTAGTCCATGTTTCAAAATTGATTGATAAAAAGAAGATACAATCTGAATCCCCAAAGCAATGTGGCAAGATCTCATTGATTCACATATCAAAAGGGGCAGAAGGAGATAAAAGGACAGTCTATCAATGTAAAGAAATGTGGCATATACTTATTGGTCTATATTTATTAATATGAAAACCTTTACTAAGCCAAGGAAACATAAAGAAAAAGGAAGCTAGGAAGAAAACCCAATATTCCGAACCAAAGGGAGGTGGATGTTTGGAAAATACAAAAGTAATTCACATGTGGGTGGAGGGTGATCCCTGAGATAATCAAAGGCTGCCACTTGTCAAATTCCTATACTTCCTAACTTGCAAATATTCAAATGATGATTTATTTTAATTCCCTTCTCCAAATCAAACAAAATCGGTCTCATTCGAAAGCTTTCCTTAAGCACTCCAATTTGGCATCATGAGAATCATATTTTGGTATGAATTGAAATGGAAAAGGGAGATAAAATAGTTTGAGCTAATTATGAACAGTTGCAGACATCTCAACTACTTAATTTAATGAAGTATGGGGATTTTCCTTCTTCTACAAGAAAAACAGACTTGGGGAACACATTTGACAAGCCATGTTGTAAGGAAGGACATAAATATTTTAATCACGACAAGATCAAACATGATATTTTTTCATCTCTCTTCATGTCTTTTCTCTCTTTTATTCCCTCTTTTATATATGTAATTGGAATTTACGTAAAAATGGTGGCTCTTTGTTGTAACAAAACTATGTCAAAATGGTTTCCAACTAATCACAAGTTTTAGACCTCTAGCTTGGTCTCTACAATATAAAATCACCTTCTATCATGTTTGATATGGAATTATGCATACTTTGAGAAATATAGAATCTATTTTGTGGCACATTTGTCTTCCCTAGCTCATTTTATTTGCATTTCTTGCCTTTCTATTCTATTTTGGCATGTTGTGTGTATCTAATACTTGTAGTCAATATTTTTCTGTGTTATCAATGTAAAGCAAGGTTTAGTATAAATGGTTATTTTCTATGGTACATTTTTTTGCCATCTATCTTATGTTTATTTTTCACTTTTCTTCCCCTTGTAGAGATATTATCACCCCTTTTCTAGTACTATCACCACCTTTTATCTTAAGGTTTCCCTTTCATGCATCTTCCAACCCTCTCTCTCTCCTTGATCCCTTGGCATGGTTAGTTTAGGATTAGGTAGCTGCATTTTCTTCCATATGAGTACTTTAGCATTCGATTAGGTAGAGGAACCTGGATTTCTTTAGAGGTCCATCTCAAGTAGCATGTCCCACAACTTGAGAGATGGTCCCATGTTAGAAAAATTTAGGGATCTATCATCATATAATCCTAGGGTGATACTTTTTTACATAACAAGTAGTGAGGTGTCAAGACAATAATGATTTCCTCAAAGTCCCCCTATATTGGTAATTCCTCCATTTTAGGTCTACACCTAGACCCCTCCTAAATCCTTCCTGGCCAAATGAGGGATGGTGATTAGTTATAAGAGTTAAACTACACATGTGAGTATGGATAGAGGTAAAGTGAGTTGCTCCAGGTACGATGATGTTGTAGACACCCCAAATTTACACACACTAGGTCCCAGACTATCCCATTTCACATCTTGTCCTTTATCCCCTTTACTATTGATTAATCTAATTAATTAATTAGTTACATTTACCCCTTGAATTAATTAACTTGGTCCATAACACACTTTAGCTAAGTTAATTAACATTTATTAAATAAATTATTAATTAATTATGTTGCACATTGTAGATAATTAAGTTAGTTATTTAATTAGGAAAATACACCTATTTTCCTAGTCAACAACCACTTCCTCATTCTTATTTAACTCCAAGTTAACTCAACTTGAATTCAAATTCCTCATCCTAGTCAAGTGCACTTGGAACTAAACTTCCCTACTTAACTTGGACTCCACTTCTAGATTCCTAGAAGTGTGGGGAAATTGGATTATATGTACAATTCAATTTCTAGATGTAATTTATTCCATTCTAAATTTCTATTGCCCCTTGAATAGTTTCAACTCCTAGATTCAATTTATTTTATATTCCCAAGGATTGTAATCAATAACCTAGAGATTAGTAAAACTTGCATCCACATTTTATGGATCTATCCTCAGCTATAAAATTAGGATATTTCATTCATAAAATCATCCTTAGAAAGCAACAAATATCTTCCCATTTATTTATCGAGTCCTCGTGAAACATTCTCGTATCATCACATTCATCCACCTTGGAGAGGATAATAAAGATCATCCAAAATCAAAATCTACAATATTCCACAAGCTCAAATGTTTCTACAATCTTAATCGATGTTTGCAAGGAGAACCGATTGTAAGGTTTGCGATTGTTATTTCTTGTCTTTTGTTTTAGTTAGTTTTTCATTGTTTACATTTTGGCATGCTCGGTGGGACTCACATCCCCATATCAATTCATCCTCATTTCATATTCTATTTATATTTTATTGCAAATATTTACATTCCACTAACCATTCTCGTGTTTAGTTTTTATCAAATTTGCATTTTTCTTTTAGTGTATTTTCTTTGTTTGTTGTGTTGTGTTTTGCGGGGGAATTTTGGGAGAACTTGGAAGTAGAAATTAAATTTATAAAAAACAATTCTATCTCTTCATTTTTTTTAATGGAGTTTGTGATTTTTTTGTAGATTTAACAGAAATATGGTTTATATCAAGTAAAAATAATTTTTAATCTTTGATTTGTTTGCAAGAACTTTTATAGGGGTTATTTTATATATTTCATATCTTTTTGTTTACATATTTCTAGTTTATTTGTTTACAAATTTCTGGTTTGTTATGTTTGTAGATTTTTGGTCCTTCATCCCGTATAAGAAAAAACAAAAATAATAAGATTTTAGTTTAAAAAAATAGTAGTTTTTTTGTAAACCCTACCCTTTCCACCCACTCCCCTTCCCTCATTATATCCTACCCCTACCTTACATAGCTTGGCCCCATCTCGGCCTATGTGATCCCTAACCTACCCTTCTCATCGCCCACCCCTCCTTCTAACCTCCCCCGACATGGAGATTTGGCTAGTCAATCCCAAACTCCCCCTCCCCCGTGACTCGACGTACAGATATAACCTACCCAACCCGTCGCAACTCCCCACCTAGCCTCGGTCATGAATCGACCGAGCCATGGACTCCCAACCACTCATCCCAACTACCCCCATGGACCACTACAATCCAACTCCCCACATACCCTCGGCCACCACAAGCCCCAATCTTCACCGACCCCCACCACTCCCGATCTCCCCGGTTGTTCACACAGCCTCCCTAACCCCCTATTTTCCTTACCCGTGAGCTCTAAACACCTCCCATAATGCACCCCCACCCGACCTCCCCTTAATGCATCCACACACACACAAACCTCCCAACCCTATTCCCTCACCATTATCCCCATCAGCTCTCCTCCACAGAACCATGTCCAAACAAAATAAATGAAAAAAAAAAACATCCATAAACCCCAAAAAATTATACGATATGAAAACTTTAATTTTATTAGGTGTCCTTTTCTTCATTTTTTAAGGATATGCTTTACACTATAGATTTTCAATTTAGGTTTCCTTTATTTCAGTTTTAGCTTGGATTTTTCAAACTTAGGTTAACTTAGGATATTTTTTTCTTCTTTATTTTATCCTAAGTTATCTCTTATAGTAGACCTAATTCCTTTTTTAAAATTCATTAGTCACTTAGCTATTTTAATTATTTCATTATTGTCCCTTAGTTATGTTATTTATTTAACTAGTTTAATTACTTACATTAGGTCTTTTAACATAATTAGGACCATTTAACTTATTTTTCACCATTTTCGCTAGGAGAACTAAATGTGAAACTCATTTTCAAGCAGGTCACTTTGGACGTTTTTGTCCACTTATTGTTGTTTTCCAATATTTTTTCACATGATTAATTATTTTGGCATATTACCTAATGTGTTGCTTCCATTTTTGTAGTCATTTTTAATTTTTGTGAAACTAATCAAGATCACGCGTATGCTCTTTCCTCGCGCTTTCTAAGAAATATTAGAAATCAGAAATATAATCATTTCTATTTTTTTAGGAAATTAACCCATTTCACTTAATCAAAGCCCACCTAAGCATATGCTCTTTCCTCATGATTTCTAAGAAATATTGGAAATCGAATCATGGGATCATTTTTTCATCTTGTCACCTACCTCGGACAACATGCTAACCCTTGTTTGCAGAACCTACTCTACAGAAGCCATTTTCAAACTACTAATTACAGGTTTCCTTGAATGTTACATTAAATTAGCTTACTAATTGTAGGTTTCCTTTTTCAAATAGTGGTGGTTCAAATAATCTCCTCTTTTAATGAAGCTAAAATGAACCATTCACATTGCATTTGCAGTGCAATTAAAAAGGCTATTACTCGACTACTATAACTATGGAAAGTGCTTTGGCTTAATCCATAAAAATCATTTGAGGATTACCATAGGAACCCCAAGCAATAAACACATTAATGGAACTAGATGACGAAAGGATTACCCCATACCAATTATCTAGTACACCTTGTGAGATTAGAGTCACATATATCCTTAGTGGTGACCCCAGTGTGATTCATTTGAGCATGATATTTTCTCATTATTTCAAAGGGGTAAAGTTAATCCAGAAGATAGTAATAACACCATGCTCACTTGAGTATACTATTGAAACTTAGTTGAGAGATCTACATAGGAAGCCACACATTATGTAAGACAAGATAATGTAGAGGCCAACTCATTTGTTAAAAAAACTCTTTTCACATTCTCTTTTTCTTTTTTGTTTTTGTGAGTTGTGCACGACACTTGTCTCTCATGGTATCACTTTATTCTCATTTGTTATCTCTCCCAAATAATCATTCTTTGGGTGCATTCAAATATATTTCACGTTTCCAAATACACCTTATTTTGATCCAATTTTGTTTCATTTTCATCTCTTTATACATGATCCTAAGTATTGATTCATGGAAATTTGTATCCACACGTATGCATTATCATCCTTTTCATCTAAGTATTGTCATCGCAATACTCACTTTATCATGATCAAACACCTTTGGGATCACCTTGATCTATCATGTTTCTAAGTCTTAAGTTTCACATCACATTGTTAGGATTCAAAATTTCATCCATCTTGCATCATCATTATGCATATTCAAATTGTCTAATTGTCAACATCTTCATGCCTCTTCACTCCTCATTGGGCCACGTTTCATGATTAACTAAAAATAGAAGATACATTTTAATCCCTGAAGGAACATGGAAATATCTCATTTTCTCACATTTTAAAAAGTTTAGAACGAGAAAAAGGACTCAATCCCAAGCCAATCAAAGACCGATGCATGGAAAATGTAAATGTAATGCACACGTGAGTAGAAGGAAATCCTTGACTAAACCCATTTTTGTGTCCCAACATGAAAATATTCAAATGATGATATCTTTTGATCCCCTACTCAATTGCAAAAAATAGTCATGTTATAAATCTCTCCTCAAGAACTTTGATTTGGTATCATGAGAATCATATTTTGGTGGGTCTAAATGGGTGAAAAAGAGGAAAATGGTTTAGGCTATGTATAATTATAGGTGGGATCATTTAATCATAGAAGCAACATGTTTTCTTAGGCTCCAAGCTTCTTTGGCTCCAAGAATCTGCATCAACATATCAAATCCAAATTGAAGTGTCTATCATTCGATGTTAGCAATCATTTTTGAGCTTTGAGAAAGGATGGGACCACTGAAAATGAGATTAGAATTTCTCTCTCTGTCTCTCTCTCTTTTCTCTCTGGGATTATAAATGTAAGTGTGAAGGAATATATTTAGAGGGAATTTTCATGTAATAGAAATTTTTCAAAATCATTCAAAAGTAGTGCTGAGTTGTATGCCTCTAGTCCAAGTATTTTGAAAAAGATATCCTTGCCTTTCTTTTGCAATTGTAAATAATTGTGCATCCATGTGATCAATAAATCCACTTTTTGTAGATATTCTCTTCCCTAGCTATGTTTTATTGCATTTTCCTTTCCTTTTATTACATATTCTAGGTTTTTTTGCATTCTATGTTCTTCTTGCAGGTTCAGATCTATTGTGCTCCATGGAAATGACATTGAAAATGTAGTTAGGGACTGTGTCACTTGTGTCTGACCTCTCTCTTTCCCATTCTTCATCTCATTTTCACTCATCTAGATGTTTTCCCATTCCTTTCTTGGTGTAATCACCTCTATAGCTTAGGATTTCCATTTTCATGCAATCTCTCTCTCTCTCTCTCTCTCTCATCCCTTGGAATATTAGAATAGAAGTAGATAGAAAAATTTCCCTCCTAGGAGTAGTTTAGCATTACGAATAAGAAGATGAAGCTACCTTCTCCAGAGGTTTGTCTCATTTTGTAGTCCCACAAATAAGAGACAATCCCATGTCACCCAAGGTCACTTCAGGTTTCTCATTCACATATTTATGATTAAAACTAGAGGGTGTTATTTTTTGGTGATAATAGTTTCTGGAACACCTGGTGGGACAATATTAAAAGCTTATATTTCATAGGTGTGCAACCAAGTCCCTTTTGAAGGTGTTCCATTACACCTCCTTTTTTGGAGATATTTTTACTAGTATTGGGTCTATATCTTGGTGAAGTTCAACCTTAAAAATATTTGAATCAACACATCTGACGACTCTAAGCATTATATTTACAGTTTAGAAATCTAAGAGCTTAATTTCATGAGAAGGATATAGGAAAGGTCAAGAGAAAGAGAAGGAGTTTCTAAATTTCAACAGCTATCACTTGGGAGGGGAACCATGGGCGAGAACAATTGATAGGTCACCTTCACCACCAAATAGGATTCTCTCCACTCCACCTCTTGGAAGACCCTTCTTGTAATCTACTAGAATTATGATACCTCTCATGGTAGCACCATAGATAAATTTACCATTTTATAATTTCACGGGTGGAATCCCTCTTATGCTCAATGCACAACATGAAATTATGATGGTTGTACTCAAGAGAATTCCATATTTCACTTGGTGAAATTCAAGTCACCCCTGTTGAGTATATCCAAGATGTCACAAATGTATTTTCTCTCCATTTGGTTACATGTGATGATGTAGTAATTAGGCTATAATCATCTTTTTTCAAAGGTAAGGAACTTCATTGGTATAGAATCTTGAGACCCAGATCCTTTCCTAATTAGGATGAACTTGACACAACCTTGTGTAATTATTTTGAAGAAAAATAAGATCACCTATCCTTGTTGGAGTAACTTACAACAACGAAGAGAGCACCTAATGAGTAGATGACTAATTTCAAGACATGATTTTAAAGGACCTGGGACTAGATTCCTCAAGTGGTAAGACCTATACCTTGAAATGCTTTTCTTTATTATCTTAAGGCTTTAAATATTGATATGTCAGCCATGATTCAATCTATGGGAGGTTGAACATTACGAGTTGCATATAGTATTAGGATTAGAGTTGAGAATAGTCCGATCAAGGCTAGGAAACTATCACTTAAGAATTCAATGTATTTATAACTTGAATTTGAGAATTCCAACTCTCATCAGACACCTAAGTTAACACATATCCATACCCCATGAAATCACATCTCTAATGAAGCCTCCACTTCTTCTAAAACCTTAACTGAACTAAAAGAGGTAATGAAACAATTGCAGAGTTTTTGGAATGATTTGGTATCATCTAAGAGGAAACAAGCCCAAAATTATAGACCTTACAAGCCTCCATATCAACCAAACATACCTCTTGAAAAAGCTCCAAATTAGAATCAAAGGTAGTTTCCTTCTGCTAGGCAATTTCGACCATATAATCCAAATGTAGTCTCTTCATCTCAAGCTATGGTTCCTATCAAAATAATATTGCATAAGATTATGAGTGTTATTTCCCTTGTAATCATCCCCATAACCAAGAAACATGTCCAAAAACATCTTGAATCAAGATTTGGTGGTGTAAAATGCATTTTCCTTTCAAAAACACTTGTAAAATAAAATCAAGAACGAGTTATCGCTTAAGAAACACCTCAAAATGACACTTCACTTTTGAATTGACAAGTGGAATAATTTTATGGAATGAATTAAACTCTTCCAAAAGGTGTGGAAGAAAACACTAGGTCTAAGAAGAGAGCTATCAAAGAAAAACAATCTATAAATTTAATCTCTCCTCAACCTTCCTTAACACTCCATGAGGGTGACAATTCAAAAACAGCTCCAAATGGACAAGATCAACCTAGAAGGCCTTCCATTCCAACTCAAGTGCAAGAGAAAATTGTTGTGAGTAAAGTGAAACAAAAATATCCTTCAAATCCTTTCAATATACTCGAGAAAATGAAGAAAACCAATGTGAATATATCTATGTGGGAATCATTGGAAATTCTAGGCTAGAGGGATCTCTTACAAGCAGCTATGGTTAAGTTGTCTAATCCAAATGAGTTATCTAAAGAGAAAGATAAAGTTATTACCAATACAGTACAATAAGGGAGGTCCAACCAAGAAAAAACAAGAAACCTCCACCCTTCTATGTGTCTTTGATCATAGGTAACAATTTGGTACATAATTGTATGATTGACTCTAGAGCAAGCAGCTTGGTGATGCCAAAACAAATTGCAGACCAACTAGGAATTAAGTATGAGCCTCTCTCAAAAGGTGTGGTATAATTATATGGGATAATAGTGGGGACTTATTGGAGTTATCAGAGGTCTAATCCTCGCATTGCATGCATGTCCTGATGTTTTAGTTCTTCAAGATATATCCATAATTGATCTACCTCCACTTTTTCTCTAATTATGTCTAGGTATTTCACTTCTTAAAATGGCGAGATATTTTTAGCAGAGATTGGTCTCATATGCTCTTCAGGATAAGGTATGGTGCTAAAGCTACTATCAAATCTCAACCAATTGCTACTTACCACATAGAGCCTTATGTGCCCATCCCTATCAATGCCAACTACATAATCTTTGATCAAGAAGATTTTCCAAGTACCAAAGAAGCAGACACTCAGATTAAGGGTATTCCTAATCTTCTACTTGATGAATGGACACATAGTTGTTTCCAATTTGACCCATACAGAGAAATGTAAGAGATTGAATGAGTTGTTCTTGGTGTCTACTACGTACATGAAGAAAATGCACCCATGCATAATCTTTCCAAACCATTTAATGAAGATGATAATGGGATTTAGTAGATTTTTTTATGGATCAAGATGTAAACAAGGTGTAAGAGGAGGTGTAGTACTTATATCTCCCAAAGGTATCAATTATTATTCATCTTTCAGTTCCAATTCAGTTGCTTCAACAATGAAGTAGAGTATGAGTCTCTTGTTCATGGCTTGTAATGGGAAAGGAAGAAGAATATCAAGGAATTGCATACCTTTGGAGATAGTGAATTGATTGTGAACCAGATCAGGGGAGTAAATGTGGCCAAAAATGATCTACTCAAAGCCTACAAGCATAGAGTGTGGGATTTATTGGAGGATTTTGAATCTTTTAATATTTAGGTCATCCCAAGGAAAGAGAACGAAGCTACTAACAAAATTGATGCCATTGGAGCAAGGTTTGATGTTTTTGAAAATATCTGAAGAAACAAGGTAAAAACATGTATCAAGGTGGTAGTAAGGCCTACCATACCATAAAATGTCACAAGTTGGCAAGTATTTGAGAATGATTAGAAAATTGTAAATTTCCTTCAAGAAGAAGCTGAATTCTCTTCAAAAAACTAGGATAAGTTGGAAAGATAGTATGGTGATTAGATTATCTAGCTCAAATCAAACAAGATAATTCAACCTAAATGACTAGTTTAGAAAGGAGAAAGAAAATATAATGGTCAAAGGTGAAGACTCAAATCCTATTGCAGTTGGTGGAGACAAGTTCCTTCAAATTGAAAAGTAAGTACTTCACAAGAAAAACATGATTTTGTAGAACTTTGTCAAGAGTTTGCTGATATATTTGCATGGAGCTATGAAGATCTTAGAGGATTCAACCCTAATTTAGCTCAACATACCATAGAACTGGATCCAAATTCCAATCTTGTTAGGAAGAAACAGAGGCCTGTCAATCCACACATTGAACCTATGATGAAGGAGTTAAAAAATTGATAGAGGAAAACATAATTTTTCCAATCAAGCACTCATCATGGGTTGCCAACCTAGTTCTAGTATGGAAAAATAATGGAGAGATCAGGATGTGTTGATTTTAGAGATTTGAACAAAGCTTCTTTGAAATACCATTATCCACTACCCTCTATGGAACAAATATTACAAATGGTGGCAGGTTTCGATAGTTTTTCCTATTGGATGGATACTCAGGATAAAACTAAAACATGGTAAATTAAGAGGATCCATTTAAAACAACCTTTACCACAAAATGGGGAACTTTTACTTATATAAAAATTCCATTTGTCCTATCAAATGTTGGAGCAACGTTCCAAAGAGCCATGGATATGGAATTCAGAGGGCTGATCAACATGATGGTTCTTATCTACCTTGATGACATAACAATGTTCTCCAAAAATGTAGCTAAGCATATTTTTCATCTTAAGAAAGTATTTGAGAGATGTAGAGAGTTTGGAGTTTCCCTTAACCCAAAAAAATGCATTTTCTTGGCTCATGAAGGTAAAATCCTTGGCCATATTGTCTCTAAGAAAGGATTGACTATTGATCTAGAAATAATTGAGGCCATTCTTTCTTTGTCATTTCCTAGCCATAAAAATATCTTCAAAGTTTCTTAGGAAGAATTAACTTTGTTAGAATATTTTCCCTTAATTTTCTAATCTTGTCAAGCCACTAACATTGATGTTAAAGAAAAACATGGCTTTCAAGTGGACTACTGAAGGAAGAGAAAGTTTTGAAGCTATAAAGTAGGCCATTACACAAGCACTAACCCTCATAAATCTAGATTTCTAAGGATTTCATCTTATATGCTTTTGGAGGTGCTAAAACCATATCTACCATATTGATGTAGCTGAAAAAATATGATTTAGAACAACCTATTTCCTTCTTCAGTCAAAATCTTGAAGATTATGAGGTAAAATACTCATTCATTAAAAAGCATGTGCTAGCTGTTATAATAATTTTGAATAAGTTTAGGCATCTAGTGTCAAATAACAAGATTCATCTGTTAGTTTCACATGCTAGTATAAAATACTTCCTATTGGAAAAATATCTAAATGAGAAGAGAGCTGGGTGGATAACAAAAGTAATGGAGTATGAAATTGATATTAAAGTAACCAAGCTGGTTAGGGGCAAGGGGTTATGTGAACAACTTGTTTCAAGTCAAAAACTAATGAAGAATCCATTTTAGTGCTTCAAAATGATCCATTTTATCTAGTGATGCTTTACCTATTCATTACTAGACTCAAGATATGGTGCACTTCCTCCAAAAAAATTAGGATTAAGTAAAGCTAAGAGAAGATATTTCAGACTTCAAGCTATTCCATATGTGCTTATTGATGGAATTTTATTCAAAAGAGATGTGAATGGTGTTATCTTAAGGTGCATCAAGATATATCGAATGAGAGGATAATGCATGAATTCCATGATGGAGAAGTAAGAGGTCAATTTTTCTCCAAGGGTAATAGCTCTCAAGATCATGAAGGTTGGGTATTATTGGCCTAATATTTTCAATGACTACTTTTCATGGGTTAAAAATGCAAGAAGTGTGCCTTCTTTTTCAAGAAAGGAAATGCTAACAACCCTTCCACTCCACCCCATCTCTATTAATGAACCATTCATGCAATAATGGGGGTTGGACTTCATTGGAGTAATCAATCCACATTCAAGTTTGGGCCACAAGTGGATCCTAATAGCCACAAATTACTTCACCAAGTGGATAGAGGTAATTGCACTTAAGGAAGAAAATGAAACCAACATTCTATATTTTTATGAAGGTATTATGGAAAGATTTGGTGTTCCTTCCACTATTATCTTTGATAATGCATTGGAATTTCTTGGCACCAATATCTCTGAGTGGGATGTGAAAAATGGGATATATCTAAGCACATCTTCGAATTACTACCCCCAGAGAAATGGGCAATCTTAGTCCATAAATTAAAACTTGTTAAGGATCATCATGAGAAATTTGGATGAAAATCAAAGGACTTGTCATTCAATATTGAAATCATCCTTATGGGAAGATATGATTACTCATAAGAGATCAACTAGAAACTCACCTTACAAGTTAGTAGCAAGGCTGCCAATATCTCTTGAATTAATAACATTTGAGCTTATCAAGTAGCTCAAATTATTTGAATTTGAAGCCATGGAAGTCAGGTATGTGGATCTCATGTAGCTATAAGAGCTAAGGAACCAAGCAATGGAATTAATGGAGAAAGATAAAGCTCAAATTAAGATCACATTTGGCAAAAAGGCCAAGGATAAAAGCTTCCAAGAAGGAGACTTAGTCCTAAAATGGGATGTAGATAGAGAAAAACTACGTAAAACTCAAAATTTGATGTAATATGGAGTGGTCCTTATATCATTTCAGGCTGCAAAACAAGTAATGCTTTCTAGTTGTCAAGATTGGATGGAGAAGAATTACAGATTCTAGTTAATGGGATCTATTTAAAGCATTTCTACTGAAGTAAAGTTTCCTCCCTTATACATAGTAGAGTAGTTTCAATTCCTCCAAGTGCTTTTAGCACATTGTCTTGTTGGTAGAGTAGTTCTGTTTTCCTAAGTGCTTGTGCACACTCTACATGTTCCACTTGAAACATGTATGTTTTTTTATGTTTGTATATAGTTTTTTTTTCAGTTTTTGTTATGCATAGTTCCTTTTAGATTTAATCGAGATAAGTTGGGAAATTTCTAAGGTACATTCAAAGCTCATGAGATCATTTCAGTAAATTCTAGGAGGTAAAGAAGTATTCATGGTGAAATACGATAGTTAGAGTAGTTCTATTGATCATTCAAAGATCTACGGATCAGCTAAGTTTATTTCATGATTCACAATAACTCGGGGTAATAAAATATTTGAATTCAGATTAATTTGTTAAATTTTTTTGAGATTGACTCCATGAAAATAGATTACAAAAGGCTAGTGATCTAATCTAGAAGGAAGATTACCCCGATAGGTTGCCAAATTGTTATCCAAAATTCCCCAGTTATTTTGGATTTAAAATATTTTTAAATAGACTTAGACCCCTTTTTATGGGTCTGGATGGTCATATGGTCATCAAAATACAATTCCCAAAAACATAGGTCATTAGATTTTTAAAAACCCATGGGAGACTAATTCTTAGGGCATTGGCAGGTTCCTATTAAAATCCACAGTATGAAGGATTAAGGGGTTAGTGTTACACAGAAAATATGAAGGCATGGTGTAAAATAAATCAAGAGAACACGTGACACGTATCAAAGGAATACAAAATACCATGTAGCATAATTTTGAAATTTTCCAAGGTAGATCCATTATATGGACCTCAAGTCTACAGGATAAGCCATAGTTAATATTTCATCGAGTCCAAAAAGTCGATGAAGTCAAAGGGGATAGGTGGAAACTTTGTTTGATGCCAAAAAGTTTCCAAGTCCCTCAAGTTAGAAAGTTGTGATGCAAAGATCTACATGGAGCTATTTTTCTAGCTCACATTTCATAGTTTTCAGCTAAGAGCTAAATAATTATGAAATCTTGAATGTGTGGAGCTTCCTCATTGGTTAATATTTCACAGATGTTAGAGGAGATAGATAAATGACCGAAAAATGTGAGAGGTGTGTAATGATCCGATTGTTCAAAGATTCTCAGGTGTCAGAAAGGAAAATTAAAAGGACTAACATGCAAAGTGCATGGAGCCTCCTCATTGGATCGCAGTTCACAATGGTCAGTCAAGTGTCTAAAATGTGAAGAAGTATAGATCCCTTTCATTGTCTCACGTTTCACAATTGATTAAATAAGAGAAATTATAGTCTAACTCCCTCAAGGAATGTGGCAATATCTCATTGGCTCACATTTTAAAAACTTTAGAAGGAGAACAAATGACCTAATCCCCAAGCCAATCAAAGAACAACACATGGCTTTTGTAAAAGTAATTCACACGTGAGTAGATAGAAATCCTTGAGAAAACTAAAAGTTTTCACTTGTCACATTCTTGTGCATCCCAACATGTAAATATTCAATTGATGATATCTTTTGATCCCCTTACTCCAAATTACACAAAATTAGTCCCGTTTGAAAGCTCTCATCAAGCACTCGATTTGGTATCATGGGAATCAGATTTTAGTGGGTTTAAATGAGTGAAAAAGGAGGAAAACGGTTTTCACTATGTATAATTATAGATGGGATCATTTAATCAAAGAAGTAACTCATTTTTAGGCTTCAAGCTTCGTAAACATATCAAAGCTAGCCAAGTGTTGATCATCCAATGTCAATAATCATTTTTGAGCTTTGAGAAAGGACGGGACCACTGAAAAATGATCTCGATATTTCTTTCTCTCTCTCTCTCTCATCTCTTGGATTATAAATGTAGGTGCTGAGGCACTTTTTTAGAGATAATGTTCATGTAATGAAACTCAGTCAAATTTTTTCTAGAGAAGTGTTGAGTTATAGGTCTTCAGTCTGAGTATTCTAGAATAAGATCCTTTCCTTTATTTTGTAATTGTAATGAATTATGCATCCATTTGATCAATAAATCCATGTTTTGTGGCTATTATCTTCCCTAGATATGTTTTATTGCATTTTTTTGCCTTTCATTGCATATTTCAGGTTTTTGTGCATCCTATGTTCTTTTTGCGAGTTCGATCTATTTTTCTTCATGGAAATGACATTGAAAAATGTAGTTAGGCAAGGTGTCACTTGTGTATGACCTCTATCTTTCCCATTCTTCATCTCATTTTCACTCATTTGAATGTTTTCCCATTCCTTTCTTGGTGTAATCACCTCTGTAGTTTAGTATTTCCATTTTTATGCAATCTCTCTTTCTCTCTCTCTCTGGTCCCTTGGAAGCTTAGGATAGAAGTACATAGTAGAATTTCCTTTTAGGAGTACTTTAGAATTAGGAATAGGAATAGGAATCCAAACTTCTCCATAGGATTTTCTTAGTTATCAATCCGAAAATTGAGAGACAATCCCATGTTACCCAAAAAAACTAGTTGCTCATTCACAAATTCATGATAAAACTAGAGGGTGTTGTTTTTTGGTGATAATAGTCTCTTTTTTCTAAACACCCATTTTAGAAGTTGAGAAAACTAACCTTGTAAAAGTCTCATCTCTATTGTACATTCACTTTGTAAAAATTTCAAGCACATAACTATTGATTTCAAATATTCTTCTCTTCTTTCATCTTGACATTGATTTTGTTAAGGGTCGAATCTAACAAAAAATTTCCCTTTCAAACCTTGACATTCACATTTCCAAGGGTTAAATTTAAAAATATTTTCACATCTCTCATCCATATTAACACTCACACTGTTAAGCATCGATTCTATCCAATATTTTCCACTCCTCATTTCTTAAATTCACTTTGTAAATAATCGAGTTACCTTTTGTCATCACTAAGACTCTTCTAACTTAACTTTAATTTTTTTAAGGGTCAAGAAACTTCATTTTTCAAAATATTCCATATTTACATTCATGTTGTAAATGGTTGAGTACTCTATCATCATTTTATCCTTCTTTCATCTTAACATTCGTGTTGTTAAGGGTCGAACAAATCAAATCTTTCAATATCGCTTCCTTCTTAGCATTCATGTTGTTAAGGGTCACAACGTTCAACCTTTTCATCACCTCTTCGATTCTAGAATTCAATTTGCTAGATGTTGAGTAAGTTTCTAAAATTTTCACCTCTTTCATCTTAGCATTCAATTTTCTAAGGGTTGAGCTTTCAAACCTTTTCATCTCTTCCATCTTAGAATTCACTATAGTAACGGTTGAGTTCTTCATCACACCTTTCTTCACCCTCCCCACTTTTAATTATGATGGTGGATTCCCAAAATTAATCATTTGCTCAAGAATGAAAAATAATGAAAGACACCATTGAGGGTATGCAAAAATAATGTAAATAATTCAAATTTTATGAATTTTTTCCCCACCCTTTAATTATGGACATCCTACGTAGACCCTTTCCAAAATATTTTGAGACGTCCAAATTCAAAAATAAAAGGGCCAAACCGATCCTATAAATCATATCAAATAATTTTTCATAGCATGCCATGAAGTGACATATAATGATATCTTTCTATTGTGCCTTTTTCTTAGAAGTATAGGATGAAAAGCTTTGGTCTAGTTCTTACACCTTCTAAATAGATCCATCACCATCTTTTTAGACCTCTTGGATAAGTTCATTAAACATTTCTCTTTGAACCTCAACTCCAAAGTCACCTTGACTCAAATAGAACAAGCCCTTAATGCTAAAGGATTAATCAAGCCTTAGTCTAAGGAAAATGGGCACAATCATAACAATCAAAATAATAACACTTGCAATCATTATGATAACTCATGGTAAGTCAATCGAAAGTGCAATTTCATCAATGATGGTGTGATGGATAATTAAAAAGTGTACAATATACCTTACAAATCAATCAAAATCCAATCATACAACCTAGAGAAGAAACCACTCTTCGTAAATTCAAACAAAAATTTACACCCCTTAGAGAAAGTATCTCTAGTGCCTTTAATCAACAAAAAGAAGATAAAATGATAAAATATCCACGTACAAGACCTTGGGTTGAATGAGAACCTAATATACACTAGTAAAAACCTTTTACATACTGTGAATTCCATCGCATTGATAGACACTCTATAGATAAATGTGCACACTTTAAGAATTATGTCCAAGACTTAATTGACAATGGAGAGATATTTATAGAGATCGATGATAAAGATATTGCAACCAAATACACACAAACTACTAAAAATTATAAAGAAGAGATGAAAGTTTCCCAAAATCCTATACATACTAGCACTAAATGAGATCATGATGACAAAATTCAACTATCTCTCACTCAAAATAAATAAATATCTTCTCCATATTCTCTTCCCACAGTTTAAACATATATCAAACCTATTTTAGACAATAACCTTCTAACACCCAATAAGAACTTGAATTTTTTTTCTAGACCCCCTTTCAACCCTTGATATAACTATAGAATCTACAAAAGAGGGTACATAGTCAAGTACCATTGAGATTAATTCTATTATGTCACCTTTGGCTCCTATTCCTAATATCTCTTGTAGAAACACAACCACAATAGGTTTGGATACTTGCAACAACGCAAACTCCCATTTCCACAATACCTCAAACAATCATTCTCATGGGAATCTCATTAGTGATAACCCCTACATGTCAAGACATATGCATATATACAATCCATGTGTTACATATTCCCAAGAATATCCTCATAAAACCTTTTTGTGCTTTAATTGCGAATATATTGTCAATCCAATTACTCCCTAACCTTGATAGAGTAACATTGAATATTTTCTCTCTAATGCATATAAATATCCTCGAGTGTACATCTAGCGATTAATCCTTATTTCCTCACACTCTTCCACTCATGGATGAATATAAATCTAAAAAAATTCTTCACATTGAAAATATTCCTCTTACATCACATAGATATTTTGATGTCCTCTAAGATTTATCCACTCATACATCCTTTTACTTGGATCTCATCCGCACAAGTCTCATACTTCAAGACTCATCCATTCTTAGGATTCCTACCTTTGACTTGGCCCTTATCTTCCCAAGTCTTGTATCTTAGGACCCATCGAATAGTTTAATTATCACCTTTGAATTGGACCTAGTCCACCAAAGTATAGTACTTCAAGACTCATTGAATCTTTGGATTCCTTTTTTGACTTAGCCATTGCCTTCCTAAGTCTCGTATCTCAAGACCCATGTAATTTCTTAACTATATCCTTTGACTTGGAAATTTTCTACCAAATTCTTGTATCTCAAGACTCCTCAAATCTTATGATTATCTCCTTTGACTTAGATCTCATCCGCCCATGTCTTGTAAATCGGACTACTTCCATCTATCATTCACTGAATTTTTTTATCCTTCCCTTGATTTGGATCTCATCCACCCTATTTTCTACCGATTATGCACCCCTTCAAGCCTAACAACCATTATAGAGGGTAGGAAGTCTTAAGAAGATACTAGACTATTATTTTTATATCATTTACGACGAGGAGATGTCTAAAATCCTCTTTTAGAACCAATATAGGGGATTATTGAGAGGCATGTTGTAGACACCGAAAAATTACACACTCTGCTCTCACACAAATAATTGAATTACTAGTATACCACTTCATGGCTCAAGCCCTCAATTTGAGTGGTCAAGCTTGTTGTCGCATTGTCACATCATCCCTAAACTTAGGTAATTTAACCCCATACCCATTCAATTAATTAATTGATCACACATTTGCTAACATTACACCACACATCTCGAACTTAATTAATTAATCAAATAATTAAATGCTTAAATAAAATCACCCGCACAAATTACCATGAGCACTCATCCACACTCTCTAGTTGTAACTAGTTAAATTAGCAAACTTCCATAAATATTTCCTTGACCATCTCTAACTTATCCCCACAACCACTACTCACTCCTCACTAGTTAGGACTATTTTAAATTTGGCAACTTCCCAAATTGTCCCTACTCTACCCTAACCACCTCTAACTCTCACACTCAACCTCTCTAGTTATCAAATCACAATCCCCCTAAATCCCTAACCACATAAGTTAAAAATATAAATTTTATCCATTCTTATCCCTCCCAAACTCGAACTTCCTGAAATCACCAGTGATTCCTCAAATCTTCGGTGATTCTCTCCTATTAACTCTATAAATATGAGTTATATGCCTTATTCCAGGGGAAATAATAATCATTTGGGCTTGGCATTTGACAAAATAATTCTTACTATATTATATCCCTATTCAATTAAGTTTTCCCTTCTCCATCTATTTGAAGTTATCATCATATCTTAGAGCTCAATTCGGTATATATTAAGTTCATGTGGTTTCTTCCTCAATTTATCACAACTCGTAGCTTAAAAACATGCAAAAAAAGACTGGAATAATATGTGTAATTTTTATAGCAATCCACAATAATTCCATACCTACAAAAATAGCCAAAGATTGGATGAATTTCCAGTGATTCATAGAAATTGCCAACAATTCTCTTCTTCAATGGAAATATTTTGAAGTCATCTTTTCGACACATTTTTCATTTGTAAAATAGAGCTACGGTTCTCAAGTTATCATCAAAACATCAGAGGTTGGTTTTTTCAGATCCAGAGCCTCACCATCAACAAAACCATCATCCACAACCTTCTCATATTTGGTAATATCATATTTTCAATCTTATTAGTTAGTTGGAATCAGGTAAGTTCATTTCATTCACATCATTGTCTTAATAATTCATCATTTAATAGCTTAAATCATTTCTTTTTTTCATTTGTTTATCATTTATTTTATCATTGACAGATTAATTTCTTGAATGTGGATTGACATCCTTTTGAGGAATTCCATTAAATTTTGGGGATTGTAATTTTCCAAGAAATCCATCATATATTTTTCTAATTCCTTTGTGTGTAGTTTCTTTGATTTCTAGGTTTAATCTATAGAAAAAGAAGATTAATTCATTCTTCACGGAATACAACAATCATAAACCTATTACATCCTGTGGGTACCTTAGAAACCCCACCATACCGAGGTTGTGCAAGTTTTACCCCATTGTAATTTCAAACCAACCCCCGAGGTGAAAGTTTTCTCAACATTATGGCATGCCTGATGGGACCCTTGTCCCT
Organism: Taxus wallichiana var. yunnanensis; assembly: GCA_018340775.1. Lineage (NCBI taxonomy): Eukaryota > Viridiplantae > Streptophyta > Pinopsida > Cupressales > Taxaceae > Taxus > Taxus wallichiana. Next base: position 133,514,895 of record CM031244.1, read on the forward strand.
TGTCTCTTTCCTTCATTTCACCAATAAAATGGTATTTTTCTTCTAATCCACTATCAAATAAATTTCAGTGATTAGGCTAATCACTTGTGATTGGGCCAATTGCCGAAATTTGGCTATGTTTTGGTTTTTACATTACTTCACAATATGCTATTTTCTATTCTTTGTCTTCTCTAATTTGGTTACAAAGCACTATTTTTGAAAATTCATTTACTGGATTTACTGCTTGCTCATTTTAAAATTGCTAAAATCTAAAAATAAAAATAGGAGTGCTCTCATAGTAAGTCCTAAAATATTTTCTTTTCTTTCATTTTTGCATTTTTGTTTGATTTCTCTCATCAAAACTAAACATTTCATTTTAGGTCTTAAAACAAACTATTTCATACTTCTTGATCATTTAGCTTTAATTAGGAGGAAAATTCATTGTTGCATTCACTTATCCTCCCCCACACACAACCAAACCATTTATAAATAAAAATGCATTCAAATAACTCCCACCCAAGTGAAACTGATTGGTATTTCATCACCCAATAGGGAAACTAAATCAGTGTTCTGGCTGAGTATAAACACATGTCTATCAATATATATTGGCTCAACACCTGACTCTCTTATCACAGAGGGACCATGAAGTGAGGGGGAAGAACCCAATATACATGCTCGTATTGGTAATATTACATAGTTTTGAATCATGTATCTTTGGTTATATCGAGGACTCCACCATTAAACATATTTGAAACCATCCATAGCTTATCATTTCCTAGGACCCATCATCCATTTTTCACATTTCAATTTTCTTAATTAAATCAAGAAAATTTAAAATTTATTTTTCTTGCTTATCTGCTATTTGTAAATCCATCCATTTAGTTTATTTTTATTGATTAGGAAATTGTGTGTTTGTTTGCTAGAAATTTCATGATTTAACCTCAGAAAATATGTATACATCATTATCTACACCAATACAACATTATAACCCATTTTATCAACCTATCACATCTCAGTCAACTTTATTTAGCTCTGACATGTTTCTAGAGTCATCTAGGCCATCTTATGTTCCCTATGGAACTTCTACCTCTTATCCAATTCAACAATCCTACAATAATCCCATCCAACAAACCTATGACTATTCTTCACAACAAAATAATTTTTTAAATTATTGTTTCTCGATCTATGACCAATGTATCTCATCAAATTCGTTTCCAACATTCCCTTCTTCATCACAATATCATCATAATCTCAATATACCCCATCCTTCATCTAATTAATCCATCTCTATTTCAATCCTTTTCAATAACTTAGACATCCCAAATCCATACACATATTCCTAATCAAGCCCAATCGACTCCTCTCATCCATAAAAAAACAACATACTCAACATTTTTCCACATCTCCCAACATCCCTTTATCAAAACCCACTTCACAAACAATATCCTCTTAAGCTACCCCTCATCAATCTCCACATCAAGCCCATCTATTACAAAATTATACTACTTCACATTTTCACATTCAAATCAATTGCGTCCTCTCATCAATTCCTTCACATTTAATCTTACAAATGATTCCATACAAGATTTGTCAAATAGATTAGATAATTTAGAAACCACTACCAAAGTATCCAAATAATTCCTCACTTATGATCAAGTTTGTAATGAACCCATCCATCCATCAAGACCATATAATCCCTATCCTCCGCATTGGGAATTTCCTGAATTTACCATGTTCCATGGCTAGGAGGATCATCAACAACACATACTATCCTTTAGACATTTTTGGTATCCCATCCTCCACGATCAAGATCTCCTTCTTAAAACCTTACCTATCTCAATAACAAGACTTTCTTTAGATTGATATGATTCCCTCCTCAACATTCTTTGGTATCTTTCATATAGCTAGTTATGTTGTTTCTTAATGACTTCGCTATAAATATCACTTGAAATATCACCATTTTTTATCTTTACACGATCAAAAAATCAAAAATGAATCCCTTGGATACTTTTTCACTAGATGGCAGAGCACTATCAATCAATTGTCTTTTCCACTTCCGTAGTTGGAATTAATCGAGTTGTTTACCCGATCATGTTCCCATCACATATCATCCACCCTTCAAATCCATACATTCCAAACCTTCGATGAAGCTTTTTCCATGGCTAGGAAGTTAGAAAACCAAGCCCTCAAAGAAGGCCATCTCAATCCTCAATCTCCACATGTCTCATATGATTCCCCTAGGTCTTCCTATGATTCAAATGAGACTACACATGTTTTATCTGATTCCTTTAGGTATTTCTATGGTTTAGACAAAAACTACCACACATGATGACATTAACTCGTATTCATGACCCAAAACTTCAATAGATTCAGCCCATATAGATGTTGTACATCATTCGTGTCATGTCATCAATAATATTACATGTGATCTTCCCTATAAGAAGACTCTGTTCATCACCGATGCTTTCTCTTGAAAACTTAGAATCATTGGATCCTCTTTTTGATGATTCTCACACATTGATATCACCCATTTCCACTGTCTAGTCATCCATTACCTCCACACAACCCTTAGATTCCACTTTAGAATTTGTTACTAAAGAATCCTTTATAATTGAAGATCTCGATATTCAACCACTTATTGAATTAATCAACAAACTAGAAAACTCACATAATCCACCTCAATCATGTCTAGAAATAACACCTCCCTCATCCGAATCAGACCCAATCATATCCCTAGATACTCACTTACCTTCAATCCTAGAACATTTCCTTGAATCAAATGCTACATAGTCAAATACCATCACACTCATGACCTCACCGTTTTGATTTGACATGAGTTCCACTTATCTATCTCTACGCAAACTTTATGAAATCAAAACTAAACTCATAAAATAACCTCCTTTACCTAAAATCAATAATACAAAATTTAAGTACATGCCATCTAAGGTATCACCTTTACCATCGATTTTGGGACGTCATCCTTTATCACAATATAAGTCTATCAAATCTGTGGGTCCACCCTTACCATTAATTTTAGGACCCCATCCTTTATCTCAATATCATGAGACACAATCAAACCCTATCTCTTCCATCAACCGTCCCTCTTCCTCTATTTTGGGACCTCATCCATCATCCAATCTTATCAATCACATATGTTATCCCTTTCTTGGGTCATATTCTCCCTCTTATCAACCTCAAAACATCACTATGATGTTTTAACACCATACAACATCCACGAATCCACCCCTATCCAAAAATAAGACATGTCCTCCTAAGTGCTCTCTTAAGCCAATGTGAAAATCCATTAATCCAAATCACCCAAAAGGGACTTACATTGATATCCTCGATAGACTCATGAAAACATCTCTTAACACATTACCACCAATCAAAACACCCAATCTCTATACTTGGAAACATTTTTGGTATGATTAGGAAAAAATGTGCCCACCATAGATTCTCATGACATAACACGGAGAGTTGTAAGAAACTTAAAGCCATAATACAATGACTATTCCTTATCAATGATCTTTGCCTAAGAGAGGACCATCCTAAGCAATCATCGATATCATCACCTTCATCAAAGTCCTCACCGACATCTGTAGGACAAGGAAAGCATCCTTATTTTATTTTCAACAATCCTTCATCAGATATCTCATCATCATATTCCTTTGAAGGACCATTATCCTCGTTAGCACCTTCCTTTGAAGGTCCATCAATCTCATCAACACCTTCCTTTAAAGGACCATTATCCTCATTAGCACCCTCCCTAAAAGGTATCTTAATCTCATCAACACCTTCTATTGAAGGTCTCTTAACCTCATCAATTTCCACACCTTCCCTTGAAGGTCTATCAACCTCATCAACATCTATACCTAAGCCACTTATACCATAATGACTTCACTAAAATTGGCGTAAACCAAGGGGTCATCCTCAACAATATTTCAACAAACCTTCCTCATGTGTTTTCCCATCACCTTCTAGAGAAGGTCCCTTATCTCAAACGATTATAATTCACCCACCTATACGAACTCAAAATAAACATACACAAAGAAAAGGAAAAACCAAAGCTTCATCATCTACCCCTCTTTATCAATTGTCCTCTCATGCCCCAACCAAATTTCCCATAGCCATTTTGTCAAGGGATCATTTATTTACCATAAAATTGATTAATCAAGACCAAAAATTCTATCGTCCTCAGGACATCATTATTTTTAACACATGTCATTTCTATCCACAATATTATGTTGGGAAGGATCATATCTACTGAGATTTTGAAAGTCTTACTTTACATACCTTCCCTTTTACATGTCCTCACCAACCTATCATGTCAATATAATCAAAATGTCATTACTTTGGAGTAAACATGGAATGTTTTCCCTTAATTGGATTAGTCCATATAGTATGGGTCAACCCTTGAATTTCTTGCACTTTCATCCTTTCTACTATTAACACATTGACCATCATGACAAGTAGTCACATCAAAGATATTATTCCATCATTAACCAGCCATTTTATCATCGTAATGATTTGAAAGCATGTGGTTTTCCGTTAGCATCCTAAATACACCTTAAATATGAGCACCATGGATTTTTTCATCACATCTTTCACATGAAAAGTTCCTCTTTAGTAGGAACCCCGTAATCATTACATCCATCCACCTTGTCTACCAACCAAAGACATGTCTTGGGGAACACATGTGTAGTTTGTGTACACATATTTTCCCCTCCTTGAAATGGCTTATTAGGGTCTTTCCCTCAACTCAAAATAAAATAAAAATATCTATGGATGCTTCCTATCAAATTCAAAAGCAATAGACTAATCCCTCGAAGGAAAAATATTCAAATGTCATATTGTCAAAAATAAAATTAGACTAATCCCTCAAAGGAAAACTACTAGTCAAAATCAAAGACCGATACTTCAAAGGATGACTGTCTCTGTAAAAATAAAAATAAAAATAAAATAAAATAAATAGACCATACCCTTGAAGGATGGCTACCTAAGTAAAAGGATTCCCGCATTGATCAGCCTTCAAAATCCAAAATTCAAAGAATCCTCCAAAATCTTCACATAGTAACCAACTTTCCCATTATAGAAAACTTCCCACATCGATCAGTTTGTATCAAAATCAAAAATGTAAAGCTAGGGCATTTCCCTATGAAATTGTTGAAAGGAGAACCTATTCTCCCGCATAACCTACATATGTCAACCCTTCTCATGTCCTAGGAAGGTATATCTTTTCACTTCATCTCTATGTCTAAGATCCTAAGTGTGACTACCCATTGTTATTCATCTGTTAACATTTGTTGTAAAGGCCAAAAGTGCAAGTGCCTTCACTTTATTTTTTCCCATCATATATGTATCAAACCTAATACAAAGAAATAAATCGATGTTTCATTCTTGACCATGGTTTTGAAAAAATATTAAATCACTTTAACATAAATATCAAATACACATCATACCTAAAACATAACTTTAATAGTTGTCAACACTTCCACGTCAACATTTATCAAAATACCTACTGAAATCTATTAATCACATCAACATCATACATCAACACAATCTTGAGCATATCTCAACATTATATTGTTGTTTCTAAAACATCACATTTACTCATTAAAGTTGACACTTGTCAATAGGATGTCTCCTCCATTATGCCCCTAATTACTATCAGACCCCCATCTAGTCCTCGAAAGCCTACCCTTGTAGCATCATCAAATTTTAGTCCCTTGACCCCATAAAATCATTATGTTATCATATTTTTCACCATTAAGTCATATGTTTATAGGACACGAACCCTTTGGTTCCCTTATCACTTGACTTCTTAGTCTCGTAAGCCCACCTTTGTGGCAAAATTAATTTCTGTCCTTTGACCTCATCAAATCATCATATCATCTTTTTTTCCATTAATTCATATGTCTATAGGAAACAAACCCTTTGGTTCCCCTATCACTTGAATTCTTGGCCTCGTAAACCCACCTTTGTGGAAACATCAATTTTTCGTCCTTTGACCTTGTCAAAACATCCTATCCATCGTTAAAATTCATGTCTATAGGACACGAACCATTTGGTTCCCCTATCACTTGATTTTATGATGGCACCCATATTTTTTTCACCTCATCCTAGGGCATCACTTTATCCTTGCATATTTTCATCTATTTATTTCAAGTTCATGATTGATTCCCTTTTCCATCAATTCCTAGTTTGAGGGGAGCAACTCATCATGTATTTCTACAATATTTATCTATCACATCTCATTTTTGTCTCGTGGCATGTCTCAAAACCACTCAAAAAAAGGGTAAAATGTAGGCACAAAAATCACACACTCCACTCTCACACAAATAATTGAATAACTAGTATACCACTTCATGGCTCAAGCCCTCCATTTGAGTGGTCAATCTTGTTGTCTCACCTTCACATCATCCTTAAACCTAGGTCATTTAACCCCATACCCATTCAATTGATTAATTGATCACACATTCACTAAAGTCACACCACCCATCTCAAAGTTAATTAATTAAATGGTTAAATCCACTCACCTGCTCACATCACCATGAGCACTCATCCACACTCCCTAGTTGTAACTAGTTAAATTAGCAACCTTCCATAAATATTTCCCTAACTACCTCTAACTTATCCCCATAACCACCTCTCACTCCTCACTAGTTAGGACTAGTTTAAATTTAGCAACCTCCTAAATTGTCCCTACTCCATCCTAACCACACCTATCCACCTCTAACTTTCACACTCGACCTCTCTAATTATCAAACCATAATCCCCCTAAATCCCTAACCACCTAAGTACAAAATAGAAATTTTATCCATTCTTATCCATCCCAAAATTGAAATTCCTGAAATTACTTGGTGATTCCCCAAATCTCTTGTGATTTTCTCCTATTAACTCGAGAATAGGAGTTCCATGCCTTATTCTAGGGAACTGATAATCAATTTGGATTTTCCTTTGACAAGATCATTCTTGTTGTATTATGTACCTCTTTAATTAATTTTCCCCTTCTCCATCCATTTGAAGTTATCAATATATCCTAGAGCTCAATTTGGTATATATTAAGTTCTTATCAATGCTTCCTCAATTTCTCACAACCTACAACTTCAAAAACATGCAAAAAAAAGGGACCTGGAAGCATTTGTGTAATATTTAAAATGATCACCAAGTAATTCGGACTGCAAAAAATTGTCAAAGATTAGTTTGAATCACCATTGATTCATAGAAATCACTATTGATCCACTACATCACTAGAAATATATTGAAGTCATATTTCTAATGCATTTTTTGATTTTTAAAATGGAGCTACGGTTCTCAAGTTATTATCAAAACATCAGAAGTTTTCTTTTTGTAAGATCTATAGCCTCACCATCAACAAAACCATCATCCACAACCTTCTCATATCTAGTAATATCACATTTTCAGTCTTATTAGTCAGTTGGAATTAGGTAAGTGCCTTTCATTCACATCATTGTCTTAATAATTCATCATTTAATAAATTAAATCATTTCTTTTTTATTCATCTATTTATCATTTATTTTATCATTGACAGATTAATTTCTTGAACACAGATTAACATCCTTTTGAGGAAGTCCATTGACTTCTTGGGACTAGCATTTTTCCAAAGAAATCCGTCATATATATTTGTCTAATTCCTTTGTGTGTAGTGTATTTGATTTGTAGGTTTAATTGTAGGAAAAAGAAGCTTAATTCATTCTTCATGGAGTGCAAAAATCATACACCTATCACATCCTGTGGGTACCTCTAAAACCCCACGATCATGGGGTTGTACAATTTTTACCTCCTTTTAATTTCAAACCAACCCCCAAGGTGAAATTTTGCTCAATACATATACAAAGAGAATGACATGGTCCTACTTCTTTTGGTCCTACCAAGATCGGGGTGAGAGAACCCATGTGGTAAATTGAATGTAGGGAAGGTAATTTTTAATTAATTCTTTCTAATCTAGAAAATGGTGGGTCAATCTGAGATAAATATGGCCATGAATGTAACACCCACTTGCAAGAGTTTTCACAAGAGTATTACATATATTTAGTGCATCAGACACAAGTTACTAAAGACAACAAAGTTGGTATGTTCTTGCATCATTTTTTGATGGGAATCTAGGTGTGAAGAATTTTCTTCAATGATGCTTGGAAATAAAACAACTAGGGTAGTGAATGGATTTTTTATAAGTGTGATGGTGTGGGGAAAGGTATAGTAGATTTGATTTTGTAAAAGGGGAGGGAATGATGATTTATTTACTGTAATAAAGCTACAAAAACTACCATGACAACATGCTATCCTAGAAAGTAAAGAACATATGATTAAGTAGTGAAAATTCCTACAAAAAAGATTTACATTCATTGATACTCAATAGCTGCAAATATTTTCAACACAATATCTAAAACACTTAACAAAAAGATCATGCAAGCATTCTAATGAAGTATTTATTGCTCCTATTCTCACATGCCAAAGATACACTCAAAGGCTGACAAAAATCACTCAACAAGATGGTTGCAATAAGGATTTTAGAATTATATCAAATATTATAGAGTAAGTTCTCACAAAAAATATTGATTTAGTAACCAAAATGTAACAACCAAGGACTGATCTAGTGTGTTACATACGAAACAATGAACAAAAAATTATAGTAGAAATTATAACTCATTAATCAGATTTCAACATACAAGATCCAGAACACAATGCTAGAATCATAAGTAGGCATATGTCATTCAAAATTTCAAATTTTTAACAAGGGGACATGAATTAAATGCCCTTAATTTTTTCCAATGGCTATACAATGCAACCACCTTGACACAAAATATTGAAAACTCAAAATTCATATGTGTTTCAAAGAAGAAAATGGAAATTTAACAAAGTTATAGTACTTATATTTCAACTTTTAAAGTATAAAAATAACCCCTCCTTTTGATATGAGAACATGCCCTCATATTTATACAAAACGTCATGGATTTACATTTTAATTTCCCCCAAACTAGAAATAGAATCTTCTTTTCTTCGCAGAAAATGAACTTGATCTTTCATCGAGTGGGAAGGCATCTTGTCTAATCGAAAATATTCCCTTTTCAATTATCAACTTCGGAGTTGTTTTTGCTTTTTTTTACATGTGCAAAGCAATCAGTTTGTATTACTATCTGCCAATTATATCTTTTTCACTTTGTCTCAATCATTCATGTGTTTTTTCATAATTGTTTTCCTTTTGATGTCACTCTTTTATTTGATTCGATTTTTACCTATTTTGAAAAGTATACTTTTGAGCGTGGAATTATTACAAGTAATCATCTGGATGTACTATCTTCTTCATGTAAGACTTCAAATCAAAACAATGGAATTCCTTTCTACTAGGTATCCTCTTTCTCTTTCTTTCTCCAACTCGTGTTGAGCATTTAGACAAAATACTACATTCAATGCTGTTATGATACTTCACACATACCTCTATGTGATTCATTTGCTTATAAATTCACACTTATTCCCTATGAACTTGTGAGATATTTGTGGGATTATGAGTAGAATTTTTGTGAGATAAGTGGTTTCATTCTTTTTATTGAAAAAATGGTAGAAATAGAATTGGAAGGAGATATGAAAGACTTATCTTCGAGACTATGCGCTCAATGTTTAATATTTTAGGTTTGAACAAATATTTTATCAAGATGTTGTTTTTATTATAAGATCAAAAGGAACTGTGGGCCCATCAACTCCTCATGTGGTTCATCTAGCTTTGATGAAAAACATTTACAGAATGAGTCCCTTCTTCTTGATTTTCCAAATTTTGTTTCATAATTTTTTCATCTAGAAGATCATATAGATCTGAGTAATTAAGAAAGTTCTGGACTTTTACAGTCGATTTCACTACGAGAACCAAATAAATCTCCCTTACATTGTTCACTAAGTAATGGAAAGAAAGAAAAATCTCATTGACATTATATTAATACCTAATTCGAGCCTCTATAGGATATGTCATCTCTTTCTCACAAAGTAGCTGAATTGGAAAAAGGATCATTGTCCTAGAGAAAGCTTCTATGGAGCCTTCTTCCGAAAACATATCTACCATTCGCTCTCCTCTCATGAATCCCGTAGTACCTTAATTTTCAATGAATCCTGATGTTACTTTACCTTCACTTGAATATATGTAAGAATATATCATAGGTCCTATTAGTGCACCCAATATTCTTCATGTAAAACCAATTATGTTTCCCATCCATATTAGTCTTCTAAAATTGTTGTTCATTAAAGAATAAATACATAAAGAATCAAATACCATAGTCCTAGATATATAATCAGCTTTGATACCAAAATGATCTGTAAACTTCTACTTTGGAACTCTACAAAATCACAAAATTATGTTGATCTACTTTCAACTTTGAAAAATTACAAATTTCTTGAAGATTAGATCTTTAGTGATTGATTGTATAGTGCTATAGAAAAGAAAATTTTAGAGAATATAAAAGAATTCAAAATCCAAACACTAACAATTTTATCCTGAAAACCTCCAATGGAGGAAAACCAGCCAGGAAGGGAAAAATGCTCTTTCTTTCCACTTTATTGGTCAATTATAGACAATTACAGAGTACAAGAAGTAGAAAATAGAAAACAACAATGTTAACTCTCCCTTCTTATGCTTTCTTGCTCTGTTTCTACATCTTGCTTATACAATTCCACTCCAAAGCACTTAATATCTTGCTCAATTTCTCTCATTAAACTTAAAATGTTTCTCTTTGATCTCTTTGGATATCTAAATGATGAATTGTCTTGATCCTTTCCTACATTTATAGGCCTTCCTATGTCCTCCCATGTAGTGGAGGATGTAAAAGTCCATTAAAGGGAAGAGACACAACCATCTCTTTGAATTTTGGAACTATTTGTTCTTGATTTTAATATTTCCATCAAAAGTGTCGGATCGCCACCCTATGCAGATCGGTGGTTATAAGACCATCACTCTACATATATTGGTGGTTTTGTTCAAATGCTGAAAAACCTTGTTTTCCTACTTTTTCTTCATTTCTCCTTCTTGGTGCTGATAGAACTGATGAAGTGGTTTGTTTTTCTATTTCCTATGGATCATAGGGTGCCATCTTGGAAGTCTTGGATCTCAAGGAAAGAATATTCCACGAAGGGAATAATCTAGGATTAGAATCATTATAGTTATTGGAGGATTATTAGGATTTGGTGAGCTGGCGAAGGCAATCAATCATGGAGGACCACAATTCCACCTGGCATGCAATATGATCATGGGTGAACTATAGCGGTGAATGAAGGATCCAATTTATATTTAAAGGAGTGCTTGGGTCCAAAATAGAGAGAGGTTCATGAGGAAATGAAGTCCTACGAGAATGTTGTGGGTTGTGATTTTAGGATGTGCCATTGTTGTTTTAGTTAGTACCAAAGAGAGGATAGGAAAAGATGGTGTTATGCATAGATGTAGGCACTTGGTTCTAAAACAAGAGCTAAGATGGGAGAACATACCTAGGGTTTTCTGTGTAGAGTAGTTTGTATGGTTAGGATGTTATTCCTTGATGTATATGGGATGATATGCCCCTTTTTATGAAATGTGGCTACTGTGAATGATCATAATAAATATATGAAACTTTGTTCCAAATATCTATATTTATAGACCAAATCCTAGTGTGTTTTCATGTTGTTCATGGTTAGATCTGATTCTATTATGCCATTGTGATGTTTGTGTTTATCTCATGGTGTATTTATGCGTGGTACTATTCCCATTACCTCTATATTAGATTATATTCATGTTTCCATTTTGTAAATAGTACCTCCATTAATGGCAGACCATTCTTGTAAGGCTCACACAAAGGAGGGGCTCAGAGCCCACGCATGCCTCGGTGAGTGCCCAACACTTGGGTGATAGGTTGGCATGCTTGGGGTTAAAAGAAAGATTAGAGGATAGAGGTAAACAATGACTACATTTTAATTTCATTTTCGGGACCTCTTTTCAAGTTGTTGTGAGAATTATGTGTGATGATGAAGCATCTGACCTTTGACAACATCGATACCTAGCATAAAATCACAAAGGATGATTTTTCTCATATTTTCAATACTGGATATGAATTTGATGCACATAAATGGGTGGAGGAAAACCTATATCATGAGCTTTATGAGACATTATTTGGATGTTTCCCAGTAGAGTTGTATGAATGGCTCTTAGCATATGCATCAAGAATGAGTTGGTATTATAGACCTCATGTTTGGACCCGGAAGAATATCAACAATTACAGGATGTTGATGATATGGACTCATGCTGTTGATCATGGGTGGAGAGGTGTGTTGACTAGCTCTATCTTGGAATACGTGATCTCCATGTATTCTTTCCTAGAGGTTTCTAAGTTTGAGTTCTTAAGGGATCCAAGAGGATCGTTCTAATGTACTATACCATTATCCATCAAGATCCTAATTATCACTTTGAGTTTAGATGCATTTCTTTTGGTGGCTAAAACTCTCACTAGGCATGGGGCACGAGAATGCTGGTGTTGTGGAGATGGCGTACCTTATGGAAAAAGTAGAGATAGAGGAAAGGTTGTTCAATTAAAATGAAGTGTGAGAAAGGGAGTTGATGAGATAACGAAAAGTTTCTAGTGTGATGGACTTATGGAGCGGACATTATGGTAAGGATTTGAGGTTCACGTGGAGGGCGTTGAACCTAAGTAGTCTGTGTTACCCAATCTTAACTAGCGTGGGAGAGAAACACCCTCATATTCTTGAGAGATATTATCATGTTAAGGAAGATGAAGATTCATAGGCATGCATCTTGAACCACATAATGACCAAACCCTTGCACTTGGTTTTCTCGTTCTTTGAGGCAAGTTTTGTTCCAATGATCATTAGTCTTAGTAGTCGATGACACCTAGGAGGTATAATTTTTCATTTAGTACATCCATGGCCATCTAGACATTCCCTATATTTGGAGCCATTTGTCTGGCACATTCTTTAGAAAAAGTGGGGGTACAAAAACTTTGTGCATCACATATAGAATAGGTTCATGATCATAGACCTGTCGACTCGTAGTTTAGTGAAATAATAAGGACACAAAGTGCAACTACTTCAAGACCCTTACCTATTATGGGAGGAGGACTAGGTTGATCTGGAGGAATAGGAGATAGTAGATCTAGTGGATCTAGTTGTGGAGGTAACACATGAGGGAATCAAGGTCCTGGATCTGGTGGGAAAGGCCCATAACACCATCAAAAAATGTTTTATGAGATTTCACTCCATTTACCTGACTACAAGGGCATTGAAGATTTCATGGATCATGTACATAAGTGTGAGTTTCTATGGCACGAAGGGCATCACTTCCCTAGAGTAGAAATTAAGTCAATTTATAACTACATTACAAGGGCGTGTGCATAGCTCATACCAAAAGTATGAACCCCATCAAACGGTGGTGAATTATACCATGTTACATGATGAATTCTTGGAATAGTTCCACATTCCCGAGTTTCAATAGAAGAGAATTAGCGTGTTGAAGGAAATTCATCAAGGTATGGTGAAGAGCATACGAGAGTATGACATGTGTTTGAAGACTCTCTTGTCAAAGTTATTCTATGATATCAATCCATCCCAGCATGCACAATGATTCATCAAGGGCTTAATCATGCCCTTTAGGTGAGCCATTTCACATAAAACTTTCATGGATCCGCGTAAGGCTTAGAGGCTGCTTTGTATGCTTTGAGGCCATGGGGAGTGTTGAAACTAGCATGAGTCCATTTTTGAAGCTCAGATTGCTTCCATGGCTAAAAACTTGAGAATTTGTCTGCAAATTTGGCTCATGAAACACGTGGTGGACTTTGGTGCATAGATTGTGAAGTGGAGGGGCACACAAAGGATAGTTTCCCACAAAGATGGTGTATACCATGTCAGTGGATTGTGAAATATGTCACAAATATCATGATGTAAGTAGATGCCCATTGTTGCATTGTGTGATCTACAAGAATGTGTCATGTTATTGTAAAATTTACACATCCACTACTCATGATATGAAGGACTTTTGATTGAAAGACCAAATCCATGACTCCATTGATCTTGGTGTATACCATACCAGCATTGGGAGTAGTTATAAGGTTGAGGATTGTCAGTATGAGGGACACATGGATGGAGGAGGTCAAGGAAGAGGTTTTATGGAGGCTTCAAAGGTTGTAATGGTCACGTAGGAATAGGTGACTTTCCCCATGGGATCTATTACAATTGTGAATTGACTTAACACTACAAACATGAGTGCCCTAATTTGTTAGAGTGTGGGAAGAAGCACAGGTATGAATAATGCACAGAATCATATGACCACATGAGAAATAACCAAAAATAAAAAGGCATGGGGATGGTGAGTGTAAAGAGGACCAACCCATAATGGATGTTGAGGGTAGTGCTTAACTCCAAGCTAGAGCTTGTTTTGGTCACTACACATGGTAAGGCTACACACACCTGAGAGGAACCAAATTAGAGGCCTCTAATTACCAAAGAAGAAGTGTTACATGGGAAATATCATGATTGTATCCACAAGAAGGAGGTGTAAAAAGAAACCATGGAGGTGATTAGGAGTTTGTAAGGAGAAATCCAATGTCTGAAGGAGCAATCATGCCAATTGGAGCAAAAGAAGAGTGATGAGGTTCCTCAGTAGGATATGGATGAGGTTAAGGAGGTTTGTTGGATGATACGATAGGAGTACATTGTTTATCTATTGGGAGAATGGCTGAGATAAAGGGTACCACACGATGGAGGAGAGCACGAGAGATAAGTCCTACATGCTAACCTACCTCCTCACAACATTGATTATGACAAGGAGATCACACTGAATGCAGATTGTTGATGGGTGGATCTTGAGTAATATATTGATTAACATAGGTGCAGAGGTCAATGTCCTTACTCTAGATGCATGGAACCAAATGGGAGGCCCCCATTGCATCCATCTTTGAATGTGTTGTACATGGCTAACAAGACAAAGGCCATGCCTCTAGGAGTGTTGAAAGGTGCATCCATAACTATTCAAGGGGAAAAGTTTACTAGAGATTTTGAGGTTCTAGAGCTTGTTGAGGCTGATAGTTTCCCAACATTACTTGGGCACCCTTGGTGCTATGCAAAAAATGTTGACCTATATTTCAATAAGGGATACATCATTTTTGAGAACAAGGAGGAGCGTGTGATCATTCCACTTTGACTGATGGACGGTCCATGCGCCTTATGTGGAACCATTGGGTGAAGAATACTTAAACAAGATATATGTGCATACCATCAGGGACCTAGAGTTTGTTTAGCCATCCAAGGAAGGGGTCATTCAGTGGGATGATGCACAATCTATGAGTGATGCAAAAATGTTACTTGTGACAACTAGGATCATGGGACATACGAGTTTGTTGGAAGGCATATGAAGGATACTTGGAACTCGAGTTGTCAAAGTGAGCTCAGCTAAATGCTTGGGAGGAAGGAAGTTACCATGCTACACTGGGGAGGGAGACCTTGATGTATTTCTATGAGAAATGGAAATCTAGTGGAAGTGTCAAGTGGAGAGAAGGAATATTCTTACCTACACTTTTTGTGGAAAAATGTTACGTTGGTGGGTGAACCCATCGAGAAAATATTTTAGAATGGTGTGAGATGAGAATATCTTTCTATGTAAGGTTTCTCTGAAGCAATGCAACATCTCAAATTTGTGACTATGATGGGAATAGATCCACCTTATGCTATGTCCAGAGTGTGAAAAGACCTAGGTTGGAGGCATGGAAACTTTACCTCATTCCCTATGGGTGCATAGAATTTATTCCACCTTGTAGGGTTTTGTGCATGCTTGGTACATTCATTTAAAGCTACATCATAAGATGAGGAATTGGTAGGAGATGATGGCAGATATATCATCCAAAATTTTGAGTACCACTCCCCTAGGAAATTAGTGAATAAGGCATTATAGGTAGTTAAATGACTTACCTTGGGAGATTGTTCCATGGTCGAGGACTGAATTTTGGAGTTTATAGGAGAACCTGAGTTAGGGGTGTGCTTCATTGAAGAAGAAGCGAAGAATTACACATTGAGCGCACCTATATGGAGAAAGAAAAGGGTAAGTTGGTGTACCTGGTGGATGACAAGGAGATGGAGAATTTCATGTTGAGCATTCAGAAGGAACGCATGAGATCCTGGATAAGGTAGATGAGAAAGCGCGTGCCTACCATGAACCCTTGAAAATAAATAAGGTTAACATTAGTACCAAAGAAAATCCTAAGGAAGCTATTATTCGAGACTCATTGGACATACCAAGAGATTTCCAAAGTGGTTTAATTATGTCATGATTTCCAAGACTTATTCCCACATAGGTACCATGAGTTAAAAGGGGTTCATCCTTTGTTGGGTGAAATGTGGATCAAGTTGAAAGAAGGTTCGTGCCCCATCAGGAAACAACCCTACAAAATGAACCCAAATTTGTGCGTAAAGGTTAAGGAGGAAATTGACAAGATGATAGAGTCTGGAATTATTAAGGCTATTGAGGAATCTGAGTGGGTAAGCCCCATGGTCATTAGTATAAAAAGGATGGAAGAATAAGGATATGTGTAGACTATAGGGATCTCAATGCTATATGTGTCATAGATCCTTTCCCAACCCCATTTAATGAAGAGATTATGGAAGGTGTAGCTGGGAAAGAGATCTATTCTTTTACCAATGGATTCTCAAAGTATAACTAGGTGAGAACTGTGAAGGAATACCAGGAGAAAACAACTTTCACCACCGAATGGGGAAGTTTTTCTTATACGGTCATGCCTTTTCGATTGAAGAATGTGCTGCTATGTTTTTATGCATTATTGTGCAAGCCTTTCAAGACTTCATCCATAAATTTCTGCAAGTTTACTTGGATGACTGGATGGTGTATGGGTTAGTCAAATATCATTGTGAAAATATATGGTTGATGTTTGAGAGATGCAAGTAGTTGAGCATCTCCCTAAATATTAAGAATTTTTGTTTTCCACTCCTTTTGGCATGTTGTTGGGACACATTATTTGTAAAGAAGGCTTACTGGTAGACCCGTAAAATTTGTTGTTATAGTAGGATTGGAGGATCCTATCAATCAAAGCAAGGTGCATGGGTTCCTAGGGCATATAGGGTACTACAAGAAATTCATCAAGGGATATGCCTAGATTTTCATACCCCTAGAAGAGTTATTGAAACATAAAAGTAAGTTTTATTGGGGAGAGCGCAACAGGTGACATTTGACACATTGAAGGAGAAGCTTACCACCACACCCATTTTGTGCTTTCCCTCTTGGGATAGGCCATTTCATGTGCATGTTGATGCATCTAGTATGGTGATTGGAGTGGTCTTAACACAACCTAGAGAGGGATTTTTGACCATCCCTTGTGTTTTTCTAGCAAGAAGTTGACCCAAAGAAAAAGAATTATACTACCACGGAGCACGAGGCATTGTCAATGATCTACGTACTACAAAAATTTAGGTAGTATTTTCTAGCAAAACCATTTATTTTCTACATAGACCACATGGAATTAAAGTACTTAGTAAACAATCCCATTATGCAAGGGCACATATTCTGTTGGATAATATTGTTTTAGGAATTTGAGTTCAAAGTTGTGGTAAAAGTAGGGAAGAGAAATTTGGGACTTGACCATTTATCAAAGATTGACTTAGGAGAGGACATGCGGTACATTAAGGACACAATGTTAGATGCAAAACTGTTTAGATTATAAAGCACATGCTCTCTAACTTAGAGAACATTTTTTTTTTTCCTAAGGATGGGTGTGGCGCCAAAAAGAATGAAATCCTTGGAGAAAAATTAGTTAGCTATAGGCCTCGTGCCATATATGTTAATTGGTGGAGACTTATACAATCTAGGTTGTGATGAGGTTTTACACAGGTGTGTACTAGAGCATGAGTACACTACAATCATGGAGGAGGATCATGGTGGAATTGTAGGAGGCCACTATGTGGAGAACGCAACCGCACACAAGTTCCTTTTAGTTGTTCTTTGGTGGGAAACGGCTTACAAGAACTATATTGAGTATTGTAAGGTTTATGATCATCGCCAAGCACCTTGGTAAACCAAGGAGGAGATATGAGATTCCATTAAGGCCTATTGCGAGTGCGAGTCATTTAATAAAAGGGAAATTGAATTTTTAGGGCTTATTTCCCCACCCACGTGAAGGATAGGTTCGTGCTATATCATTACATGCACAAACTATATTACACGGTGTGGAAAATTGACACCTATAAAGGATTACATGGTAGCAATAATAGTTATATTCTTATGGGAAAATATAATCAACGGTATGCATTGCTATTGAGTTCAACAAGTGATAGGGGTACTCATTTCCTAAATGAGATAGTTAGAATATTGTTGGCTGAGTTTATGGT
Organism: Taxus wallichiana var. yunnanensis; assembly: GCA_018340775.1. Lineage (NCBI taxonomy): Eukaryota > Viridiplantae > Streptophyta > Pinopsida > Cupressales > Taxaceae > Taxus > Taxus wallichiana. The sequence continues at coordinate 133,533,249 of CM031244.1, forward strand.
GGCCCATCACAAGACTACTCCTTATCACCCACAAGCTAATGGGACTACTGAGGACTTTAACAAAATTTTGAGCCACACGTTAATGAAGATTTGTGATGTTGGGAGAAGGGATTGGGATGAAAAAGTCTCTTCCATGTTATGGTCATATCAGAAAACCTACAAAAGGTTGAACAAAGCAACACCCTTTCAGCTGGTGTTTAGTGTGGAGGCTGTATTACCTGTTGAGTTCATGTTACCCTCCCTACGTATTACACACACAGAGGTTTGGCTTATAAACAAGCACTTGAGGAACATATTGAAAAGTTGATACAGTTGGATGAGATACGTGCTATAACATGATGGAGTAAGAAAATAGAAAGGCCATGTAGAAGGCGTGGCGTGATAGGCACATCAAAAATAAGAAGCTGGAAGTTGGGTAGATGGTTCTCTTTTATGATTCAAAGTTTTGTTCCACCTAAGAAATCTCAATGTACATTGGTTAGGCCCATACATTATCACTTACATACTTGATTCAAGTGCTTTCCAATTAGAGGAACTCAATGGAACAAGGTTTCCTGGTTACTTTAACGGGAGTAGGTTGAAGCCCTACTATAAATAAGTCTTCTTGTGTTTGTAAATAAGGCAATATTGCCATATAGCATAGGATTTACCTTAATGCAATTTCCTTATCATGTTTTTCCATTCTCCATCACTTCCTTTATCATTTGGTTAGCTTTGTTGTGGGCATGTTTAGTGTGGGGTGGAAGGTGTCTAAGGAGAATCTCTATGAAGAGTCTGGTAAGAAGAAAGTGTTGAAAATGATGTATATTGGTAACTCTAAGGAGAATCATGTGGGTTCAAAAGAGCATGCATAAAAGAAGTATATATGGGTGGAGTTTGGTGTCAAAAATATTGATAAAAAGAATGTACGGGGATAAAAGTATAGAACAACATGAGGTAGGCGGTGTCAAGAACTGGGATGTAGAGGAATATTTACTTCGATGCTAGGATCATGTGTAAGTATGCGTCGTGAATATAGTTTTTGTGTGCTAGAAGGTTTTGGGAGTTTCATGTAGGATTGGGTGTAGAGAAAAGTGCTTTGGACAAAACGTGCGAGAGAACGGCGTTGGAAAAAATGACTTTAATGTGGTTGTGACAAAGGTGGTAGGTGATACAAAGTTTAATGCAAGATAAAAGTGGGAAAATATAAATAGAATGTTGGGAAAGATATTTTATTTTAGGAAAGCTATTTTATTTCACCTTGCATCTGTGGATGAAAAAATCTTGCGATCTAAGGTGTTCTTGCAAAGAAATTACAAATAGTGGTGTGTGAAGGTGAGAAAGTGACAGATTTGTGAACCAGTTTAGAGTAAAGTACATGGGCATATGTGGAAGAGGTTGTTTTGTGGATTCCCATGAGTGATTACGCTACCTTGTGGAAGAAGGGTATTCCAAGTAAGGTTTGTAGAACTATGGCACAAGCGTTTTAGGAGATTTTGCAAAGAAGTGGATTTGAGGGATTGAATAGGGTTAGAGAAAAATTCCAGGAAGAATTTTCAAGAAACCTAATAGAGGAAATGACACCAAGAAAGGGAGAAAAAACTTCACTAAAGGATGGAAAGGGAAAAGGAAAGGGAAAACTAGTCACATCAACGAGTTTAAACAAAGAGTGTTATGTGGAGATGCGACCCAGATGACGTGGTATTAGGGAAGGAATGGGTATCCTGCATATGTAAGATGGCTGTGAGTGACTATAACCATAGGATAAGCACCAATGAGAAGGAAATGAAATTAGATTTGGTTTGCCCTACAAGGAGGACAAAGGATGGAAAACTCTGTGTTTTATGACAAGGTAAAGACCAAGTTGGAGAAGGTTGGACTCTTGTAACTCTATGAGTTTCCCTATTTTGGCAAGCCTGAAAGGTTATACCAGTGGTTGATGTCACATGTACATGAGGACTATTTTTACTTTGTAGGAAGGAGGATGCACTTGACCGCTCAACTGATCTCCAAGTACACTGGCCTTATCTCGTGAAGGAGAGTCGCTAGATGATGAATTAGGTGAAAAGGATTCCATCAAGGAGATAGCCATGACATATGAGTACAAAAAGGGTTTGCACTATTTTTATATCAGCTTAATCACTGATCCTATCATGAGGATGGACGTGCACCTAGTCACCAAGTTGAATGGGAAAGAGAGGTGGACATAGATAAACAAGAGGTGGTTGAACATTTCCCAAAAAATTTTGGAGGGAACGGTCTACAAAATCTCAGCATTCATTACAGAGGACATAATAGATGCCACACATGATGAAGACAAGATTATGTATGGTAAAATACTCCTCACCATTGTGTTTTAAGAAATCGAGTTCCCGATGGGCCAAATAGCTATGTTTGGGAATAACTGGATGAGGACCACTCCTATGCTAAAATATTTAAAGCCTATACTTGTGACATGATGAAGACTACTCATAAAGAGGGCTTAAAGAAATCATACAAATGAATGTGCAATGCATTCGGGGTAGAGTGGAGAATCAATGAATAATTTCCAGCATTGATGGATGGTGTTATCTAATTTCACACACATGGAAAAATTAGATAACAACATCCTATTATTAGCTTCAATAGACCCACTTACGGTGGTCATCAAGATAAAATGAATAAATTAATTAATTAATTATGTTGAGAACCAAGTTTAACTCACTAGTTAGAGATATTGGTCAGTCGAGTCAAGTCCTTCAGAGCTTGGTTTACAAAGTGATCTTGAGCTAAGGTTGGTTAGTGAATCATGCTAGGTGTCCTATAGGAATATATCGAGTTGACCTAATAATGAGCTTGACAAGTCTTGGCCATGTTGGTGAATTAACAATGAATGAGCTTGAGTGAGTCGATTTGATTGGAAGCTCGGTAAAGAAATCGGTGTAGATCAATCATTTAGGTGTGCATGAACTTGGGAGAATCACATGGTTGTGAAATTGATGGAAAAGTCATCCTAGAGGTTAGAGCTAAGGAATAATTCAGCGGATCATTGGGACATATATCGATCACTAAGAGATAAATTGGCAAGCTCTAATCGATACGGTCATGATTTTCACTAGCAAGTTTTCTCGATTGAGGGAAAGGGATCTAGGAGCATGTTGGAAGAGCTCATCATTGAGCTAGGGGGATCATGCGAATGGGCTTGAGTAATAAGATCTCATCATCAAGCTAGGTGAATAGTTCTACCTATATCTCAACATTGTAAGACTCGTTGCAAAGAGGAAGAACACAGGGAACATTGGAAGATATCTTGGTTAACATTACAAAGTGCATGACAAGGAATTAAACTTGTACGTCAAGCCGTGTCCGAGTTAATATGAGTTATGGAGCATGAGGAGGTTTGAGCCGGTGGAAGAGCATATATCAAGAGCCAAGTAGCCAAATTATACATGGGAAAAATTGTATTGAAAACCCGAGTACTCCACTTTGAACTTATGTGGTGGAAAATCCATGTCATGCATGAGAAAACAATAGTCGACTTCCGAGCTAGAATAGCCATTATGGAAACATTACATGAAAAACAACGAGTTGATATCTCGAGTGTTTTGAGCCAACATGTTAGGTCTACTCGGGAGTTTTATGAACAAGCGGGAAACACGATGGACCTTACGACAATCCATCTTGGCAAGAAGGAAATGGTCAAGGTGGATACCAATTTGAACACCAAGTTAGATGTCTTTGAGACATTCAGCTAGTGCATTGGTAGTCTAATCTTCAAGGAGAATGGGGTGAGTTGAGACTTTCATTGGATATTTTAGTTAGTACGTGTCGAGGTCACCAAGGCCAATGAAGCGGTCGATACAAAACATGCCATGAATTCCATGTAGTAAATGGGAGATCCAATCATTGAATATGATTAGATACTTACAACGAAAGGAAGTTCATAGTAAGGGGGATCAACAACTTGAATGAATTTCTAAACATGGAGGAAAGAATCTTCTAAGCTATAACTATGGAAAGTTTCTCATATGATGGATTTCAGCTCATTAAAGCTCTCTGAGCTAAGCACATAGGCCACATTCATAAGATGATAGCTCATTCACCTAATCTAAGATGAGTCATGGAGGAAGAGGGTTCCGGGATAAGCTCCCCAGTGCTCGCTTGAGTTACATTTAAAAAAATGAATATAGTTATAGATCACCCACTATTAGGTACAATTATGAGGCCATCATTTCCAATCCAAGTAGAAGGATCTCAAAAGACTTATAAAGAGGGATCCCATTTGAAACAACTTACTAAGATGAGCTCGTAAAGGACTTGAATTGAGTTCAAGGATGCCATGATGTAGAAGAAGTAATGAGGTCAAGATTCTCACCAATGAGGTTATAAGTAGGTTGAAGATGGTGAAAGATATGGACCACCGAGTTGGAGAAAAGAAATTTACATGAGCTGAGGCAAAAATCTCATAAGTCACTATTTGAAAACCTAGTCGAGCTCGTTATGGAAAGCTTGTTCTGATTTGGTAATATCGAAGTTAATGTAAGTGGACCACTTTGGCAAGGTCGATGCATGACTCAACTCTTTAAATCTCTCAAAGGATAAAGAAGCTCAATGGTGGCAAAGTGCTTTAGGCTCAAACTAAGCTAAGTCGAGTTGAAAAATGGTTTATAACAAAATAAAATATTGTAAAAGACAAGCCGCAACACTAACTGAGCTATCAAGCAACTCATTGGGGTTTAGTAGATTGAGTGAGGTGATAAGAAAGACATGATGTTTAGGCTCACGGAGGAATCGCTATTATGGTGGATGGTTGTAACAATTTCATGACTAGCTCGGTTGAGATGGAGCTAGTTTGGTTTTAAGTTAGGAATGGCTCAACAAGGTATTTGATTATGAGTGTGATGGGAGCCAATGTATATTTGAGATGTTCAATGATCTCTAAGCAAGTCAATTAACCAATCTATGAGAGAGATCACCTGGATACTAAGTGGAGCCATTCACGGATCATCACATGGATAGGGAACCGAAAGGAAGAATGATCTTGTTCCAAGTCTAGAGAAGATGTGATGGCTTGGCGATGGTTGGAGTCTTGGGTCAAGCTCAACTTAGAATGATCCGATTCACAGGCATGAAGAGATTGGGTTGATTCAAGATTGAGTTGGCTTGTCAATTGGAATGAGAAGCACAAGTTTGTGGTGAGATTGCAAAGGACTCACTTTTGTGACACACGTTGAGTTTCGGATGGTCGATGAATGCACGGTGGACTCAAATAATTTGGAAAGAGAAGAAAGAGCTCATAGGAATTGAGTTAGCATCTTAAGAGTTATGTTCATGGCAAGTCGATTGCATAAAAATGGGTCGTTTGTAGGTAAATCGAGTCGAGCCATGGATGATTTGGGTTCAACATGGAAAAATAAGAGATAGGTCGGTTATTCTGAACAGAGCTTGGTGGTGGAAATACTTTGGGTTCATAAATCCGAGTTACGAGTTGTCACATAAAAATCTGAGGAGATCATCTCGTAGTTGGAATGTCGAGCTCATTCAGCCCATCAAAATAGATCGACACGGTGGAAGTTAATGGAGCTTGATAACCTTAGGTGATTCAAAGCCCAATCAAGTGATATATAGCCCAATGTGAAGGAAAATGAGCTCAAAGTTGGTAAAATATTATCAAGAGAATTCCCAAGGCAAAAAAATGTGGAAGAAACTCGATATGACAAAGTGAGCTTGTGAAAGTCTAGCACTGACTTGGGATGATCCGCTAACTAATCCAATGGAACGTTCACCACTTGACATAATGAGAAAGGAGCTCATTCAATATGTTGGAGACAGAGTTTGGTGGTGAGCCTATACAGAGAAGAGGAGCTCGATGTAGAGTGCGAGCTTGGTTGTAGTGAAGGCAAGAGGAGCTCATGACCAACTTAGTGAGCCAACCACCAAGTTGGTATTTTTTACCGTTTCTCATAAACTCCCTCTTCATGAAAACTATTTTTAGGGGATCCACCATAATTTTATTGAATTAATATTTTTATTTAAATAATTTAATAATAATATTCATTATTATTATTTAAATATTCCTTTAATTAATTGAGAAGATTAAGTCAACCGGGCATTAATGACACTTGATGGAAGCTTCTCAAGTGGTTCAACTAAATTTGTAATAAATGAATAATCATGAACCTTCAATTTAGGAAGGAATTTATTACTTTTCCTCTTCTCTCTCACAAATTCTTTCTATAAATGTAAATGAGAAATTCATTCCATAAGGTTGGACAAGCTATACAAATAGACATTTTCAATATTTTTCAAGAATCCTCTCTTCTACAAGCTATTTGGTTGTGAATGGGGAACTTTCAAGCCTCTTTTCCAAGATTCTAATGGAAACTATTGCCTCTTCCTAATGTAATGATGCATTCTGAACGTAGTTGAAGTAATAAAAGTGTGTTTTTTGTGACTAATCTTGGTCCTTTCATCCTTCTTTACTTCTTTGTGACTTTCTCATGCTTGCAAGTACACTTTGCAAGTTCAAGTTTCTATTGTAGGTTCTTGGAGTTCTTTGCTTATCAAGTTGTGGAGTATTACATGCAGTTGAGTTATGGTATTTTTCACCATTCTCAAGTTCACTCTTCTTCATTGAAATATTGATATATTGTTTTGTTTGATTGAGTTTAACAAAGGGAATGCATGCTTCCTAGTCTGTGGTATTTCGTTACCCTCTCTAAGTTGCGATTAGTAGGTGAAGTTGTCTTGTGGTGCACAACACTCTATTCAAATTAAACCTTCTTGAGTCTTACTGCAACACCCTTTATTTGGTGCATCACCATCCCTATTATAGTTTCATTTCTTACAAATCTCTCTCCTAAAATCCATGAAAATGTTAGTATAGGTCTAGATAACCATTTTATTACACTAGGAGTAGTATAACACTTATTTTAGGAAGAGGAAGCCAAACTTCTCCGAGTTTTCACCTCGAGCCCAAGTCCCACACCTTGAGAGGTGATCCCATGTTTCCCAATCACACTGAATATCTTGTTCACATTTTGGCCATTCGGAGGGTGTAGTGATTTGGCAATAATATTTTTTGGCACTCTGGTGGGACCAAGAGTTGGTACTTCTCTTCTCACTTGCACAAATCAAAGTACTTGATGACTCTATATCTTTGGATTTCAAATATTAGTGCATTAACTTATGTGAAGAATTCAAATAAGATCTTCTTCAAAGAAATGAAATTATCAGCATATCAAATTATCCTTGTCTCCTCCAAGGAGAAGGAGAAGAGGCATCTCAACATAACCCATTGCAACATCACCTCATAGGGGTCATTCAAATCCTCATTATGGAAGGTTTCTTCCACTTAAGAACAATCAACCTCTCATTTCTATGGTGAGGAACCGAGTTATTTCCCCTTTCAATGCAATTTGTCCTCTTTTGTTATCCCAACATGACTCTATACATGTTTGAAACTCAAAAGTTTACCCTTATATACAAGGGAAACTCGAGTTACACCAAAGGAATATATTCTTGATGTATCTAGCATTTTTACGGTACATAATATCACGAGAGGAAAAGTTGGGGTTAGACTTCTTACTTGCTTCTTTCAAGGGAAACTCACTTCAATGGTTTCAAGGGTTAAGTGTTGGTACTATAAACACTTGGGATGAGTTAGGAGAAAAGCTCTGTAAACAGTTTGAAGACAAGAGTGATCACTTATAACTTTTGGAAAAACTCACTACTATAAAGAGAGATCCCCGGAATACATGAGTGACTTTAACTTCAAATTTTCTAAGACCTAGAATAGGATTCCAAAACTCATAAATCCTTCTCTAAATAATGCATTCTTATACTATTTACAAGCCTTAAATAGGGATGTAGCATTTATGAACCATTACATGGGAGGAACTACACTACCTAATACCTACGAAGTTTCCACAAGACCGAAGAATTCCCTAGTCTAGGATGGAAAGATAGCTATATGACCCCCAATTTCATTGTTTTTGGATCTTATGAACAATTAGCCTACCATTTATCCTATTCCAATAACCTCCAAACAACCAGCCCGGTCTGCCCCTTCCTCTTAAAATGACTTATTTGAAGTCAAGTCACTACCGCAAACTTTTGGTAATGAGATTGTTGCACTCAAGAGGCAACAAGTTTAATATTATAGTCCATACCAGCCAAAAATCAGCAATATCAAGCTAATTGTCCTCCTTTTCAAGGGAAATATCAGCCTCAAAATCAAACTACAAGTCAAGATACGAATTTTAGGCCTTTGAACTTTTGGAATCCTCTTGCTGCTACTAGCTCATCTAGAGCCATAATACTGTCCAAAAATATAGTTCAAGAATATGAAAGCTTGTTATCCTTGTTCTCAACCACACAATCAAAATATTTTCTCCAATGTAGTTCTTATCTAGGACCTTATGGTTCAAATTGTATCTTCCCCTCTAGAGGAAACAAAAAATTCATCTACACACAAAATAATAGATCAACTGTATGCACCTGAAGAAACCACTTTGCTAAATTGGCAAGAAAAAGATTTTTATGCATTGAATACGGATTCCTCATCGGTGGCAGAAAACACTCATTCCAAAAATAGAGAAATGAAATCTCAGCCTCCAAAGTTGATCAAGCATCCACTTCACAACCTCGGCCACAAGCGGTTCTTGATAACTATATGGGAAAGAAACCACCAGAAACACCTCCTAGCCAAGTTATAAGGAAAGAAGGTTCTTCAAGAATCATGGTACCCAACAATAACTTTCCAAAAGAGGATTCTAATTCCAAAAGGAATGTTAGAAAAGTAGTAGAAATTCCCTTTAATATTGTAGTACAAATAAATAAGACCAACTCCGAGCATTATTATGTAAGATTCACTCTCAATTCCTTCTCAAACAAACTTGTTGCGAGAGGCTCTAAATAGTTTTGGTACAACCGGCGGATCATCGGGTCATGGAAAAGAAAATACTACAAGTTTGTGTCAAGAAAAAGGGAAAAACATTCCTAAGGAATACAAACCACCACCATTGTATATTTTCCTAATCATTAGAAACCACTTGGTACATAATTGTATGACCGATTCAGGAGCCATTGCTCACCATGCCCAAACAAATTACGAGATATACTAGGCATACAATATGCGCTTGTTGCGAGAGAATTTGTTCAACTAGATGGAACATCTGTTGAAACTATTGGAGTTATCAAAGGACTTTAACTTACCATCCATGCATGCCTGATTTTTTCACTCACCCAAGACATATCATTCATTTATCTCCCTCCTCTCTTTGTCATCCGCCTATCACGAGATTTCACCGCCAAGATGGGTGGTTATCTATCACTGATTGCTCATATATAATTCTTAGGACTCGATATGGAACCAAAGTGATTATAAGGGTAGAACCAATCTTCCATATTAATGTAGAACCCTACACTACTATTTCTCTAAAAGAGAATTATACCATTGGTCGTCTGGAAGAATAAGATGTTGATCATGAACTGACCACTCTTGTTTAAGAATTCCCCAATACTTTGCTAAATGAAGTGAGTGGAGATGATCAATATGATCCTTATGCTGATGTGTTAGTAGAGGAAGAAGCTGGTTTGTTGTTGTTGGAAGAGATAGGATTTGGTATATACTACATTCACAAAGAAGGTAGAATCATACCAAAACTAGTCAAAACACCAATCAATTTTGAACAAATGTGGTAATTGTTCTTTGATGGATCAAGGAGTAAGAATGGGTCTAGTGCTGGCGTCATGCTAATTTCTCTAAAGGGAGATAATTACTTCTCATCTTTCCAGTTGTAATTTAGTTGCACTAACAATGTTTTTGAATACGAGGCCCTTGTGCAAGGAATCCAACTAGCTCAAAAGAAGGGAATCAAAGCCCTAACTATTTTTGGAGATAGTGAGTTAGTTTTCATCAAGTGATGGCACACAGTGCATCCAAAAATGATATTTTAAGATCATACAAGAATTGAATTTAGGATTTGATTGAATATTTTAAAGCTTTTGGGATCCATGCAATTCCTAGAAATCAAAATCAAGATGTTGATAGGATTACTACGGTTGGCTTACAATACAACATACCTATTGATATCATGAAAGAAAAGTGGAAATATGTCAAAATGGTGGATTGAGCTATAGTTTTTATAATGTGAGGAAGCTGGAAAGTGTTTGAAAGTGACAAATAAATTGTCCTTTTCCTACAATAATAGGCGAAGCTTCCTACAAAAATCAAGATAAGTTACAAGAATCATATGGTGATCAAATTATACAATTGAAAATAAAAAAATTACCAAAAGTTTTCGATAATATAGAATCCATCTTCAATTCGATAATCAAGCCAAAACAAAAATTTATAACATGGTTGTCAAAGAAGAAGATTTTGAGGAAGTCGAGGTAGCAAATGAAAAGTTTCTAAATATCGAGAAAAGTATGCACTTCCGAAGAGAAAGAATCTTTCATAAAAAAATTTCAAGAGTATCATGACATTTTTACATGGAGATACAAAGACCTGCATAGTTTTTATCTAGGTCTAGCACAACATACCATCGAACTGGATCCTAATACCAAGCCAATTCATCAGAAACAGAGGCCAATTAATCCCAAAATTGAGCCACTAATGAGAAAGAAGCTAACCAAACTCATCGAGGCCTATATAATTTTTCCTATAAAACATTCCTCTCTAGTAGCCAATATGGTCCCCATAAGGAAGAATAACAGAGAGATTATGTTATGTGTGGACTTCAGGGATTTGAACCATGCCTTGTTAAAAGACCATTATCCTCTTTCATCAATGGAGACTAACAGGGAGGACTTCGCATACACATCTTAAAACTGATTTATGGGAAGATTGGATCGCACCTAAAAGGGCCATGAGAAATTCTCCTTTCATGCTTGTATATGGAAGAGAAGAAATAATTACACTCTCCTTGGAGTTACCTTCTTTGGAATTAGCTCATCACCTTGAGGTTAAAGAAAGTGATCCTTTGATGAATGATTTACTAAGCTCATGGATTTATAAGAAGTATGGAAAAAGGATATGAAGACTTGGGAACAACATTAGGCTCAAGTTAAGATATATTTTGACAAAATGGCGTCCCACAGGAATTTTTAAGAGGGATGAATAGTTATCAAATGGGATGAAGATAGAGCCAAACTAGGAAAGTATGCCAAGTTTTATGCTCTCTAGGAATGGGCCATACATCATCACAAGTTGCAAAGAGGTGAATTCATTTCATCTATCTAGGCTCAATGGAGAAGAACTACTCATTCATGTGAATGGGATACATCTCAAAGCTTTCTTTTGAGATCATTCCACCCTTGTATAATTTAGTTAGGTGTTTTCCTCCAAGTGTTTATGCACATTGTTATGTGTTGCTGTTCATTTTATTTCCTTGTTGTTTTGTTTTTTGTGTTGTTCTTTCACATTGTATCATCGTTAGAGGTTTTCAAGGAGAATAAGGTTCAAAGTTTCATAAATTTTCTTGGTTTTAGTACTTTTCCTGCCTATACCAAGGAGACTTTAGGATATATCACAAAATATGAAATCACTTTTAGGATTCCAACATTAACTCTATGCCCAATGGATGAATTTACACTACTGGAATCATGATTAGCACGAAACCATACCCGAGAGGTTGCCAAAAATGTTATGCAATTTTGCACACATGGAAAAATTAGACAAAATGGTCATATTATTGGCTTCAATAGACCTATTTCCGGTGGTCATCAAGATAAAATGAATATAGAAATTAATTAATTATGTTGAGAACCAAGTTAAAATCACTACATAGAGATCTTAGTCATTAGAGTCAAGTCCTTTAGAGCTCAGTTTGTAAAGTGATCTCGAGTGAAGGTTGGTCACCCATCATGCTAGGGGTCCTACATGAATAAATTGGTCAAGATAATAATGATCTCAGCAAGTCTTTCCCATGTTGGAAAATTAACAATGAACGAGCTCAAGTGAGTCAGTTGGGTTGGGAGCTTGGTTTGGAACTAGGTGCGAGAGATAAATAAATTAGGTGTCCACAAGCTCAGGTGAACTACGTAGTTGTGAAATCGATGGACAACTCACTTATAGGTTCAAGCTTAGGAAGAACTCAACAAATCATTGGGACATAGCTTGACTGCTAAGAGATAAATTGATGATTTTGAATCGAGATGGTCATGATTTTCATTGGAAATTTTTCTCAATTGAGGGAAAGGGAGCTAGGAGCATGTCATAAGATATCATCATCGGGCTAGGGGATAATGTAGAATGGGCTCGAGTAATGAGAGCTTGTCATCAAGCTAGGTGAATAGCTCTACCTATAGCTTGACATTGTAAGGCTAGTTATAGAGAGAAAGAACATGGGGATATTGGAAGATGGCTTGGTTAACATTACAAAGTGCATGACATGGAATATAACTCGTATGTCAAGCTAGGTCTAAGTTAAGTTGAGTTTCGAAGAATGAGGAGGTTTGAGCTAGATGGAAAAGAATATATCAAGAGCCAAGTCACCAAATGATATGTGGGAAAAATGGTATTGAAAACCCGAGTACCCCACTTTGGACTTATGTGGTGTGGAAGCCATGTTATGCATGGGAAAACAACATTCGGACTCTGAGCTGGAATAAATGTTATAGAAAAATTACATGACAAACAATTAGTTGATCCTGAGTTTGTTGATCCAACATGTCGGGTCCACCCAAGATTTTTACAAACAATTGGGAAATACGATGGACTTCACCCGACAAGCCATATTAGGGAGAAGGAAATGTTTAGGGTGGTTACTAATTTGAAATCGAGTTGGATTCGAGACATTTGGCTAGTGTGATGGTAGACCAATTTTTAAGGAGAATGGTAGACATTTGGCTAGTTATTACACATCGAGGTCACCAAGGCCAATGAAGTGGTCGATAAAAACATGTCGTGAAGTCCATGTAGTAAATGGTAGATACAATCATTGAATATGATAGGATACTTACAAAAAGGAAGTTCATAGTAGGGGGCTCACCGGCTTAAATGGAGCGAGTTGCTTAACGCAGAGGAAAGGAGATTTTGAGCTTGAACTATGGAAATTTTCTCATATGATGGAGTTAAACTCATTGAATCTCTCCAAGCTAATCACATAGGCCACAAGCATAGGATGAGATATTGTTCACCCAATCTAAGCTGAGTCATGAAGGAAGAGGGTTCTTGGATAATCTCCTTGGGCTCGCTCAAGTTATGTTTAAACAAAGGAATATAGTTATAGCTCACCCACTATTGGTTGTAATGATGAGGCCTCATTGCCAAACCACATGGAAGCAGTTTGACATACTCATGAAGAGGGAGCCCATTTGAAACAACTAGCAAGGATGAGCTCGCGAAGGAATCGAAATTGAGTTCAAGGATGTTGTGATGTAGGAGAAGTAATGGGTCAAGATTATCAAACACGAGGTTGTACATAGGTTAAAGATGGTGAAAGATATGGACCACCGAGTTGGATCAAAGAACTTTACATGACCGAGGAAATGAGCACATGAGTTGATATTTGAGAACCTAAATGATATTGTTATGGAGAGATCATTCTCGAGTCAAGAATATCTAAGTTAATGGAAGTGGCTCGCTTTAGTGAGCTTGATGTATGGCTCAACTATTACAATGAGTGCTTTAGGCTCAAACCAAGCTGAGTTGAGTTGAAAAATGGTTTTTCACAAAAGAAGAGCTCATAAAAGACAAGCCGCGGTGTTAACCAAGCTATCAAGTAACTCTCTGGGGTCAATTAGATTGAGTGAGGTGATAAGAAATACATGGTGTTTAGGCTCACAGAGGACTCAATATAGTAGTGGATGGTTATAACAAATTCATAACTAGCTAGGTTGATATGGAGCTAGTTCGAGTTTCAAGCTAGGAATGGCTCAATGAGACATTCGAGTATGAGTGCAATGGGAGCCAATACATATTTGATATGTTTGATGATCCCTAGGAAACTTGGTTAGCTAAGCTATGAGAGAGCTCACCAAGATGCATCGATCGAGCCATTGAGGGCTCGTCGTATGGATAGTGAGCTAAAAGGAAGAATGATATTGTTCCAAGTTTTAGAGAATACACGATGGCTTGATGATGGTTGGAGTCATGGGTCAAGCTCAATTAAGAACGATTTGAGTTACATGTGTGAAGAGATTGAGTTGAGTCAAGACCAAGTTGGCTTGTTTGATTGGAATGACAAGCATGAGTCCGTGGTGAGCTTGTGAAGGACTCACTTTTGTTGATGCATGTTGAGTTTGAGGATGGTTGAACAATGCATGGTGGACTCCTAGAAATTGGTATGAGAAGAAGGAGCTCGTAGGCGTTGAGAAAGCCTCTTAAGATTTATGTTCATGGAAATTTGAGTGCATACAAACAGGACATTTGGAGGTAAATTTGAGTTGAGCCATGAAGGAGTTGGGTTCAATGTGGAGAAAGAAGAGAGAGCTCAGCTATAACGTAACTCGATGGTGGAAGAACTTCGGGTCGTAGAGCCAAGTTGTGAGTTGTCACATGTGAGGCGGGGTAGCTCATCTTGGATTTGGAATGTCGAGCTCAGTTGGTCCCATGAAAATATCTCGGACATAGTGGAATCTAATGGAACTCGGTAACCTTGGGTGAGTCAAGGTCCGGTCAAGTGATACATAGCCCAATGTGAAGGAAAAGGAGCTCGAGTTGGTAAAATCTCACTGAAGAGAATGCCTGAGCCAAATAAATATGGGATGAACTCGACATGATAAGGTGAGCTCATGAAACTCTAGCCTGAATTAGGATGATCTATCAACCAATCTAACAGAAATTTCACTGACTCGACATAATAAGAAAGGAGGTTGTTCAATATGTTAGAAATAGAGTTTGGAAGTGAGCCTGTGTATAGAAGAGGAGCTCGATGCAGAGTGGGAGCTCGGTTGTGGTGAAGGCTAGAGGAGCTTATGACCAACTTGATGAGTTGGCTCGGAGAAAAACCACTGAGTTGGTGTTTTTATCATTTCTCATAAACCCCCTCATCAATGCAAACCGGTTTTAGGGGTCCCACCATAATTTTATTGAATTAATATTTTTATTTAAATATTTTAATAATAATATTCATTATTATTATTAAAATATTTTATTTAAATATTCCTTTAATTAACTGAGAATATTAAGTCAATGGGCCATTAATGACACATGATAGAATCTTCTCAAGTGGTTCAAATAACTTTGTAATAAATGAACCATCATGTACCTTAAATTTAGAAAGGAATTTATTAATTTTCCTCTTCTATCTCACAGAGTTTTTCTATAAATGTAAATGAGGAATTCATTCCAAAAGGTTAGACAAGTTAGATAGTTAGACATTTTCCATATTTTTCAAGAATCCTCTCTCTTCTACAAGCTATTTAGTTGTAGATGGTGGAACTTTCAAGCCTCTCTTCCAAGATTGTAATGGAAACTATTGCCTCTTCCTAATGTAATGATGCATTGTGCATGTTGTTGAAGTAATAAAAGTGTGTGTTTTGTGACTAATCTTGGTCCTTTCATCCTTCTATACTTTTTTGTGTCTTTCTCATGTTTACATGTACACTTGTGTTAAAGTTTCTATTGTAGGTTCTTGGAGTTATGTATTTATCAAGTGGTGGAGTATTACATGTAGTTAAGTTGTGGTGTTTATTCACCCTTCTCAAGTTCATCCTTCTTCACTAGAAGACGGATAGATTGTTTTGTCTGATTGAGTTTAACAAAGGGAGTAGATGCTTCCTAGTCTGTGGTATTCTGTTCCCCTCTCTAGGTTGCATTAGGTGAAGTGTACTTGTGGTGAAAATCACCCTATTCAAATTAACCCTTCTTTTTTTTTGTAACACCCTTTATTTGGTGCATCACCATCCCTAGTAAAGTTTCATTTCTTGTAAATATCTCTCCCTAAAATCCATGAAAATGTTAGCATAGGTCTAGATAACCATTTTTTTGCATTAGGAGTAGTATAACACTTAGTTTAGGAAGAGGAAGCCAAACTTCTCTAGAGGTTCACCTTGAGCCCAAGTCCCACAGCTTGAGAGGTGATCCCATGTTTCCCAATCACACCAAATGTCCTATTCACATTTTGGCCATTCAGAGGGTGTAGTGATTTGGCAATAACAGATGGAGAGGCTAAGTTTACAATATATAGGCACTTTTGTATCACAAAGTTTACTCTAGAAGATGGCACCAAGATTCCTTGGTGTAAGTTTCCCTTCTCATTCACAACACAATACTTTCAAAGCATAGTCAACTGGTTTAAAGAAGAAAAGAAGCTTAGATTTTGTTTGAGCGAGGTAGATCAAGAGTACCATGCATTGCACTGAACTTTGGTATATCCAAAAAAGTTAACCTATGTAGAAAAGTATGTCTCTCATGATGTACATATGTTGAAAAATGTGACAATTCCTATTACAGAAAGACTACGACAAGGGTATATATACACTTGAGGCCCAAGTTCAAAAAGGGAGCATATGTTGAGGATGATGCATCCATCCTATAAGACCTCGCCGAGAGAAATAAAGTAGTACCAAAGAAGAGAGAAAGGGAGGAGACTAGAACAAGCGGGGTGTCAAGCGTGTGTACATTTTAGACTATAGTAGCACAGATTCGAGATGCTGGTCCAAGTACATATAAGGAGGAATAAATCCCTTGTTAATTAGAAGATACCCAATAAATAAGATTCTCTGTGTTAGTAGAGTCACATGAGAGGGAAGAGTCACCCAAGAAAGAGAAGTCCCCTATATTAGAGGAGTCACCGGTGAAGAATAAGCAAAGGGTGACACAGGGGTTTAGACTCAAATGAGATGGAAAGCATGGAGACCAACGAGATTGAGAAAGAAGATGAGGAGAACATGGAAGCCGAGAATTATCTTGTGTATGATGTACATGATTCTGATGATGAAAGGAGTGAAGATGAGAAGGACACTTGGGATAAATGAGGAAGTTAGAAATTAGAAATGCATGCTCAAGACCCCGACCCCAACCAAAGAATAGATAGATGACACAGTGTAAAAAGAGGTGGTAGGTATGATACATCACTTAGTGGAGCACGAGGTAGAGTGAAGCACCAAACAAGTACTAAAGGAAACACAGAAAGAAAAAGCATAGGAATGGAATATGTGATCATGGGGGAGAGATCCCATTCTAGAAGTTATCATCCCTACGGAAGTGTGCTCTAATGGCAAAGGTGTGACATCGTGCAAGAATACATGAATTACATTAATGATCCAAAAAGGTCTTGCGTGCATGATTCCAAAGTTCTATGCCCATAGAATAACTCCATTGTTATTTGTATTTTGATGAAGAAAGTGCATACCCATGTACAAGGGAAATTCTTTCGAGGATTTAGAATCCCATGATGAATGCATTTAAGTTTGAGATTAAGAAAGATGCATTGATGGAGATGTCGGATATTGAGGGTTAAAATCCTATTGTAGATGCCCAATGACTATATGATGAGAAGATATGTAATGTTCTCAAAAAGGTATCTATAGAGGCAGAAGTTAGACTATTCGATAAGAAATCCAAAATAAGAGTCTTGGAGGATGAACTATAGAAAAAGAACGAGGAGACAATTGAGAGAGGCAAGGAGATTAAATAGAAAAAATTGATCAATGCACACTTGAGGTGTGAGTTGAGGGAAGAAAAGGAAAAGGTGTGTGAAGTCTATAAGAAGGTAGAGGTTATTTCAAATGCCATTATCCTAAAATAGCCAAATCTAGCCCCTCCTGAATAGAAGTACGAGTTGACCATTCACTACTCACAATGGAAAGGTAACCACTTATGTTGGATTAAGAAGAGGAAATGATTTTGTGACATAAGGAATAATAAAAGCTAAATATTGGGGAAACAATAACTTGATACTTTGATCTCCTTGACTCTATGAAAACCATGGTGTGCATTTCTGAAGTTGTCTATGACAACTTTGGAGACAAATATAGAGTGGCAAGCATATTGGTCGGTACCTATGAAGCAGGCTTAAAGGAGTTTCAAGAGAAGAAAAAAGGTAATAGGGCGAGTGTCACAAGGTCCCGACCGATGTAGAAAAGAAATCTGATGCAATCAAAACCTTAAGGGTCTTGATCAAGAATAAAGTGAAGGAGTTGTATCCCCAGGTGACTCAGAGGATGGATGTGCTTGACGACCTTAACAAGAATATGGAAAACATTTTTGATACTATAAAGGCTAAGAGTGAATAATTTCCATTTGAGGTAGTCAATACACTTATAGGGGATATATTACAATATGCACAAAATGAAGTAGATGCTTGGAATAAAATTGAAGCATCCATGAAGAAATACTTTCCTCTCCTTATGTAGTAGTAGTGGGATCCTTTTATTCTCCTATTCTTTATTCAATTGTAGATTATTTCATTTCTCCTATTCTTTATTCTATAGTAAAAGAGAAGAGTTTTTCTAAGGAGACAACACACATAGTGTGGGGTAATGTTGGTCCCTGAATTTGCTAAGTCCCAAGGAAAAGGGGTCAACATGCATGGCAGAAGTATATGTGGAAGACACTTAGGGAGAAGTGCGCAATGGGAACCCGTTTTGAAGGGTTTAAGTTGGAACTAGGGTGCATGCAAGAAGAGAAGGGTTTAAGGAATTAGCCACAATTTTTTATTTAACATCGCATGGAAAACATGTGATTTCTTGAGTAGGCATGATGAGTAGATAGGGTGTCATTATGAAACTCTTGGAGGTAAAGGAAAGAATATTCTATGAAGGGAATATTATCATATTACAATCATTATAGTTAGTGGAGGCTTATCAAGATTTGGCGAGATGGCAAAGGAACTCAATCATGGAGGACCACAATTCCACCTAGCATGTAATATGATCATGGGTGAACTATTATGGTGTAGGAAGGATCCAATTTATATTTAAATGAGTGCTTGGTTCTGAAATAGAGAGAGGTTTTGTAGGCAACGAAGTGCTGCAAGAATGTTGTGGGTTGTGATTTTAGGAACTGTTATTCTTGTTACAATTTTTTGTTGTTGTTAGTGCCACGAGAAGCTAGGAAAGGATGGTTATATGCATAGATGTATGCATTCAGGTATGAAACAAGAGCTAAGATGGTAGAACATAGATAGGGTTTTCTATGCAAAGTAGTTTTTAAGGGTTAGGATGTTATTCCTTGATGTATATGGGATGATATGCCCCTTTTTTATTTAATGTGGCTACTATGAATTATTATAATTAATTTATGAATCTTTTTCAAAATATATGTGTTTATAGACCAAACCCTAGTGTGTTTTCATGTTTTTCATTGTTAGATATGATTCTATTACACCATTGTGATGTTTGTGTTTATCTCATGATGCATTTGTGCTTAGTATTAGTCCCATTACCTCTATATCGATTACATGGATATTTATTTTCTGAAAGTCATCCCTCCATTAATGGCAGAACATTCTCACAAAGTTCACATAAAGGAGGGGCTTAGTGCCCACGCGTACCTTGGGTGAGTGCCCAACACTTAGGTGATAGGCCGACATGCTTGGGGTTAAAAGAAAGATTAGAAGACAAGGGTAAACAATGACTACACTATACATGGAAGGAAAAATGAAACTGGTTGTTTTAAGATGTTTCATTTTGTAAAAAAGCATGAGTTGATGGGAAATAATGTCCCCTTGATTCAATAAATATTGTGAAGAATGCTAGGTTTTGTTGAATGATGGAATCGGCTTCAAGATTTTTGATTTTCAGAAGATACTTGGGAACTTATCAAGAATGGAAAGGATAGGCGTCATAGGCATGATAGGCCCTAACCTATTATAATATCTTACTCAATTTAATTATTTCATGAAAAGAACACTACTCTTGAATGAAATTTCATTCCTTAGTTATGGGTTTTGTGTATTTGAGTTAATCATTTATTATCTATTGAGTAAGAAATATTGGTTTAAATCTTGATGTATGTTGTTTTGGAATTAATTACTGATTTTGTAGGCATGATTGTGAATGGTTATTGAGAAGGAATAATACATTTCATGAGTTCGGATGTGTATTCATGTCTGTAACATAAATGGCTCTGGGCTTAGTTATGCCAAATTGTTATTTGGAAATATGAATACCTATTACAGGTTGTGTATTGGTACTTTGCTATGTAATAAAAATTTGTTTGATTAATACCCCACTCTTCTGGGATTATATGTAATATTTACATTATGATAAGAATACCTAGAAGTGGATGTTTGTGTAATTATGTTTTAGAATGGATTTCTATTTCTGGGTATTTGATAAAATGGCGTAACTTGGGTTGATTCTCTTAAAACAATATATTCTTGTCAATAATTATTGACTTATCAATTTGGTTTCACCGATCGTATATTAAGTTGACTGGTTTAAGTTTAGTAGAAAACACTACTAGGGATAACAACTAGTTTGAATGTTTTATTTTGAGTCCATTATAGACACTCTCAAATATTTAACTGGCTTGCTAAGTAGTGTCCTAAGTCCATTCATGGATCAAGGGAAGTTGTATTTTAGCAAAAAGTCAGTTACTTCGTCCCTTCTTTGAATGGTCATATTTGAGTGGTTATCTTTTTTATTTAATTCTGAGCCAAATTTGATTGCTCGATAGGATGTTGTGATCTTATCAACAAACTCATATATTTTTCTTGAAAACTCAACTTTTAGTTGATTGTTCAGTAGGGTATTTGTGATCTTGAAGAAACCTTTCTAGTTATTCATTATTTCCTCCATATTCTCTTATCATTAACTTGGTTGTATTCAACCCCCGGTAGGGTTTAATACCCGTTGTGGGAATATTTTGTTTTTGAGTTTTGGGTGTTGTGAAGTTGAAGTCCAACTTGATTATGCACTCAAATGAATCTTTTTAATCTTAAGTCCTCTTCAAGAACTCGAATTTGATGTGCTTATATGTGTAGCTTGTCTAATTATATAATATTTGAATGGATAGGTTAGATTGGTCACTATTGTTGTGATTGGTAAAAATCTTGGTTTTTTCTCTTAAACAACATCCTGATGAGTTTGAAAGGAAGTTGACTTATGACTAAAGATATCCTATTATTTTCATGATTTGCATTATAATCCAATTCATCCTGAACTAACCCTGATTGGGTAATGGCGCTCCTAAAAAGCTTATGTATTTAGAACCTTGTGGTATAAGAAGTGTTGAACTGTCTCCTTTAAGGGGGTACTTCTATATCTTAACATTTGAGCTTTATTATTTGGCTATATTTGATTTGAGAGATCCTTAAGCACTTGACTATGCTTAGCCTGGTTAATTTCTTATTCCAATTTCATGGATGTAAACACCGAATTTTAGTTTTAATGGATATCAAACACTATAAATGAATTAATCATTTAGAAGGTTGCAGGATAGATTAAGGAGTCAACACGGATCGATTTCATAAGTCTCTAAGATCATTTTGTTTTGTTGTTTAATATTATCTTGAAACTAGTTTTATATTTCAAATAATCAATTATGGGTCATTAAGTATGACTGTGAATTAGTGTTGGCTAAGAAAGAGAGTCTCGTGTCTTTTGGGTTTGCAACAAACTAGGTGTGATTATTTTCATTGCATAACTAATTTATATTTTATAGGATTTTTATTTGGTCTTGTCAACCATATGGTGATTTTTTTGGAGACTCAGAAGAATCAATTTAGAGCTGAAATCCATTTTGGGTCATAACGTTTTTAGCTATAAACTTCAGCTCTATTTGGAAATGGTGACAAGTTTTGTGATTAAGTCCAGATCTGTGTTCAATCATGTATTATTCTAGTTCACCCTAAATCTTGATTTTATTACTCATATTGAACTGTAATCCAATTCCCTTAGGGATTATGGTGATTCCTTGACATTCAAACTGCTTTCCCTATTGATTTCATTAGACTATGTCATTAATGGAGTTTAGTATGCTCTAAACCTTATTCAATGGGATGAGTTAGGAGATAATATTAATATTCTAATAGAGTCTTTGACTCACTATGGAATAATGGATTATTTTCATTTCAACTTTGTATGAGACAATTCATAGGATAATGAATGTCCAAATTGGTCTTAGTGGATTAACATGAATCATGTTTATCTCGACTTCTCTCTGTATATAAATGTAATTATATTCATCCTCTTAGGGACTATGAGATGCTTGTAGTGTTGAGAGGTTTATATATGTTGATAACATTAATGTGTTGTTGATTTGTGTTTTCTATTTCAATAAAGCTTGGATATGGTCAAATGAGTTCTCTATTCATAATAACTTACATAGTTAGTGTAAGCATTGACTATGTAGCTTGCTGCAAGTATTTAATCTTTGATTGATTGTTGATTATCATGATGTTATGATTTAATCTCTCTCCCCTAAGGTTTAACACTTGAATATCTTACTATTTTATTAAGTATTCTTGACATTATTGTTTATCCCTAAACTAGACATAGGGAGATTTTGTGAATTCCATTGATGGTCTTGTTGAGTAATGATTGTGAATTATGTTGATTGTAATAATGAACTTAGAATGGATTTATGGTTTATTATTGATAGAATAGGTTTTTAAACTAGATAGATGCTACATAAGTTACTTATGGATATTAACCTTATTTTAGTTGACTATGGCATTTATTGATTACCATTGTTGACTGTGATACTTAGTTAAGTATGATTATTAAATTTTTGAGTAAATGATTTCAAGCATGCAAGTATGGGATTGCATGACTGAAATCATGTTACTCTTGTACTTTTGTTTTGTGAATAATATTGATTCAAATGTTCATGTTGTACCTTAACTGAAATTATTAGTGAAAAAATAATTGTGATAAAGTGTATGACTAAAATTGACTTCTTTCATGGTTTCATTTATCTTGATTGTTCTTAGCATGCTTAAGAAAGAATTGTTTACTTTTTAGAACCTTAATATGATTTCATTAAAAATTAGAGTTCTTTTTATGAAATTATTAAGTAGAGCATGTTATTCTGAAGAGTTAGCACTTATCATGCTTAGTTCATGTGAAATGAATCATGCTAACAATTTTGCAGATGGAATTTGTGAAAGAAGGAAGACGTATATAGTTTCATTTATTCTTTTGATTGAAGAAAGTTAAATGGGATAATTGATTATGGTATTCCTAATTGAATTACTTATGTTTGGAAATGAGAAAGGCCCTTGGCCATTTAATGTAATTGTTTGAAAGGAAAGATTATGATCAATATTATAAACATGAGTTGATACCTATTTCTGAAAGTAATAAATTTTGATTTCTTGTTATAATATTTTGATTGAGAAGTGGTTGATTGTAAAATGATGAATTTGTAGTTCTGCATTTAATAACGAAAGTTAATTTGTATATAATCTATTATTATAATAAGTATAAGTATAAATAAAATAAAGTGCTACACGACATATATGTGTGAATACTATTATGAATGAAATGAAGTTATGAATGGGTTGCTTGTATATGGAACTTATGTATTAACTAATGAAGTGTTATATACTTGAAAGTTAGAACAAGTTACTAGTGGGTGACTACCTAAGTAATTTACGAATTATATCAACCTGATTAGGACTATATGTAGTAAGTTCAACAGTGATTGTGAATAAGATGTACTTATATGGTGAAAGGTGTCTTGTAATAAGATTGTCTATCTTTATGACCATTAATAAGTAAGAAGTTGGGATGAACTTAGGAACTATAATGAGGTTATGTTAAGTGAATACATTCATGATATAATTGATTATTAATTGAAGTGCTACTAAACCTTATATAGAATTTGTCAAATTGTAATTTTAAGTTCATATGTAAATGATATCATGTCCTTGTAAGGAATACATGGTAAATGAATCATTATGAACTTATGAATAAGATTATATGTCCTTAAATGGAAAGAAAGGAAGCACACTTATAAGGTTGAATTAGTCTTTAAGTGATGAAACTTAATTACATACTTACAAACTAAGTGCTTATTGTAGATGACAATGAATGACCTAATAAAAGCATGTACAATTGAACACTTTTAATTAAGCTGAAAATAAAGAAAAGTTGTGTGCTTATGATGAAGTGTTGACTAAAATTAATAGTATATGATACTTGATAAAGGTATGATTCATACCTACACATTTAGCTATGTGTAAATGCACCATTTCTATTAATGTGAAATATAGAGACTTGATATCAATGCTTCCCTATAGTGATATAATTAAATTAGTGGCATGAAACATAACTGCATTAATAAGAAACGTGGCTTAATTGATTAAGTTCAAGAAATAATTAAATTTGTAATTACGAACTTAAAAAAAGATCGCTTCGATCTCCACTTAACGTTATTATTGGCATGAGATTTAATAAGGTAATTAATCGATATTGGAGAATTAAATATCCTTTGATAAACTTGAGATAAGACCTTAGGTATGACTAATTTGAGGAGGAAGTGTCACAAGACCTAGGCTAGCATGTTGTTATTTAATAAATACTTTGAAATAACAAGATACAATGTTCCAATACAGGACCCTTGGTAGGTTAACTCACTACGTCCACTACACAGTCATATCCCTATAATGATGGTTGTTACTATTTGGATACCTCTGCTTAGCAGCTATACTGAGTTTCCTCATCAAGATCCTAAATTGTGGCAAGGCATTACATTAAGTATAAGCCTTATTAGAGTTACAAAGATGGATTGAACCTCATTAATACATACCTCGATGCCAAGTTGTGATGGATACGGGAAGATAAGTGGTTTAGTAATGATGAAAATCATTACGTAGACTCTTACTTTCCCATAGGCACCATAGGGTGACATAGATGTACGTCCTCTTGCAGGTTAATCTATATTTGTACCTTGTACAAGAATTGTAGCTATTTACAACATCATTGACTACTAATCCATGTAACTAAGTTATCAAGGTGAGATAAAAAGTTCCCAATGGAGAGTGTGTCATCATGGAACCGAGCATGGAATACATGACTCTGAAACTTTGCACAAAGTAATGTAAGATGCTGATTACACTGTCATGATTTAACAAAGATCTAAGTTGAGATATTCCTGGTGGGATTCCTTGGTGAAACCAAGTAGACATTTAGATATCTTCACTTAATTATCATATCTTGAAAAAGGGAATGAAAAATGATACATTTTATGTATTGGCTTGTAAATAGCATTGGGAATATCGAGTAGGATTTATATACTCTAATGTAGTTGCACATGGTTTATGAAATTTATCAAAAATGGATTGTATTAAGGGTTATGTAGATTTAAATATATGGGTATTTAAATCAGATACATAAAGTTTAAAAAAAAAAATCTGAGATATGAAGTGACAAAAAGTGGATGTTACATTTTGGTATCAGAGTTGAAGGTTGCAACTCTTGGACTTATTGGGTCCTTATGCTAATTGAAAATCTTATTTTGTTTTTAGAAGAACAATAGATATGAGAAGGATGTACCATGAAGAAATAACTAGATCATATTTTTCCATAGGTTCAACGATGAAAAAGTTGGACAAAATTCTAGCAATCCTTCGATATACCCAAAACTGGATAGATGCCTTGGAGCAGTTGGTGATGGGTGAAAATGATAAGTTAGATGAAAAAAATTGAATTTTTTATTAACAAACAACAAGGGATTTGTTTGAATGTTGAACTGACCAATGGTGACAAGTTTTGGACTTATAAACCCAAAGATGAATTAAACCCAAAATTGGGGGATACATTAGATGAACATGGACCTTTTTCTGATAAGGTGATATTTGGAAAAGCTAGTAGGCTAAAACAAAATCTATGAGACATTCTCACTCATAAAAATGAGAAGAATCATAAGAGTGTTAAATTTTCTTCATCACAGAATGCTAAGAAAATTTGGTGGAAGAAACATATCGGGAAATGTGTTCTGCCATAAATAAAAATGCACAAAAACTTGTTGTAATAACCTACAAGAAAAAGCAGAATACTGTTGCAAATAACAAGATTAGACACGGTCAAAAAGGACTGTTGGAGGATGTTTCACATGTGGTAATGGGCATTATGCCAGCCATTATCCTTTAAATAAGATGAACAAACATTGATTGATGATGCATGTTTTAAAGACATAAAATAAAGAAAAGGAGCAAGTATTCCTAACCAGATTCTAGGGAGGTTGTGAAGGATTCCCTGAGGTTAGTATAGTACAAAACTAAGAAATATGGAGTTTTTTGTATCAAATGGATAGCTGAAAACTAACCCATAAATCTAACTTTTCTTTGTATTTATGGAAAAAAATTGCTTAAATTTCAGACCTATGTCTATTAAACGTAAGATAGATGGTGATTACCATCTTCTCGGAATTGAAATTATGATTTGATATAAGTGGACTTATGATATATTGCCTTATATACATATTCAATTCCAACTTAAATTAATTATTATTGATGCAAAGGCCAATAAAATACCAGTAAATATGAGAAGGCGAAATACTTTATGGTAAGGAAAAGGTAGACCATTGTGTACATTTTAAAGAAAATTAGTAATTACACAAGCCAAAGGTCTAGAAAGACAATCAAGTGACAAAATGAAACAACTTAATAAACTAGTGGGAAGATTGAAATTTGAGTTTTCCTTATCTTTTCTACAAAATCTGGGTTGTTTTGACTATTATTATTATATATCAAGTGATATTACTGTATATAATTGGTAGTAGTGACAAAAAAAAATTCATTTTTCTTTGATTAAGAAACAATTTTATTGAAAAGAAAGCTATTATAGCTGATAAATTATAGTACAGATCTGAAAATTTTAAATTTTTATGAAATTGAAGACTGTTTCTTCAAAGGGTTATCAATATAATCTATATATGAATATCTTAATTCTAACTATTGAGATAGAAATCATTGGGACGCTGATGCGTTTTAGAGGAGGTATGTAACGCATACGATTTGATTGATTTTTACTTACTTTTTTGGTTGGAGTTGGTAAGTTTGACATTGATTGAGTTCTGAATTGATATGCTCTTTGGAATTGTTTTGTCTTGTTTTCTTGAATGATATCAGTTGTCTATTTAAAAACCTTTTTTGATCATGTTTTGGGAAAATATGTACCTATGTGGATTCATCTTTTAGTATTCACTTAACTAGATTTTGAAGTTCACTAGGTGGTATCAACTTTGTTAGGGCATCGGAATTATCGAAGTAATTGGTTAAGTTATTTAAGTTTCATTATTATTATTCTTGTCCTAAGACTAAATTGTAAAAAATTTGATAAGGGATAATACCTTGGATCAATTTCAGTGATCCAAGGAATTCTCCTTGATCGTTTTTACTATTCAATCTTGATTGGATAAATCATAATTGGGATCTTAATGTTTTCTGACTTATTGTATGTTTAGGATTAACAATTTTAATCTCACATTGTATTACCAACATGGCTTATACTTTATCATCATTATACTACTAGATTCCATATTGATTTGATTTATAATGTTAGGCTATCTTGATGTATTGAAGGCCTAAGATAAACTAACCTTAGGTGATGAATAAAAACTAAGGGACCTAACTATATCCAAATGTATTTGATTAAACATTATTAACCTAATATAAGGTTGATGCATTTCGTAAGGGGATCCTAAACCTATTTAAAATATCCTAAGTTCTAAACCTAGGACCTAACCATGGGTGATATGGTATTGGAAGGTTAGAATATGGATATGAAAATTGTGCCAACCCATATGGGTACTTGGCAAATTAAATATGAATTTACTACGTAAGAAACACCACCTTTGGAGGGAAATATGCCTTTGTACGCATGCCCTAAATTGCATTAAATATCTATCACCAATCTCGGGGCATGGAAAGTTTGTTTAGGAAACAGGGTGGTTTGTGGTGTAGTTGTTTTATTCTACTTGTAATATTTTCTAGATCTGTGAAGCTATACGTGCAAGGAAAAATGGAACTAGTTGTTTTGAGATGTTGCATGTTGTAAGAAACTATGAGTTGATGGGAAATAGTGTCTCCCAGATTCAATAAATATTGTGAAGAATGTTAGGTTTTGTTGGATGATGGAATTAGCTTCAAGATTTGTGATTTTTAGATGAAGCTTGGGAACTTATCTAGGAAGGAAAGGATAGGTGTCACATGCATGATAGGCTCTAACCTATTATTTCATGAAAATAAAACTTCTCTTGAATGAAATTACATTCCTTAATTATGGGTTTTGTGTATTCAAGTTAATCATTTATTATCTGTTGAGTAAGAAATATTGTTTTGAATATTGATGCATGTTGTTTTGGAATTAATTACTTGTTTATTAGGAATGAATGTGAATGATTATTGAGAAGGAATAATGCATTTCATGAGTTTTAGATGTGTATTATGTTTGTAACTTAAATGGCTCTAGGATTAGTTAGGTCAAGTTGTTATTTGGAAATATGAATACCTATTACAGTTGTGTATTGGTACTTCGATATGTAATAAAACTTTGTTTGATTGATACCCAACTATTCTAGATTATATGTAATATTTACATGATGATAAGAATTCTTGGAAGTGGGTATTTGTGCAATTATGTTTTGGAATTGCTTTTCGTTTCTAGGTATTCAATAAACTGGCCTAACTTGGGTTGATTCTCTTAAAACAGTCTCTTCTTGTTGATAATTATTGACTTATCAATTTGGTTTCACCGACTGTATATTTATTCAATCTGGTTTACATTTAGTAGAAACCACTACTGGGGATAGAAACTAGTTTGAATATTTTATTTTGAGTCCATTATGAACACTCTCAAATCTTTAACTGGGTTGCTAAGTAGTGTCCTAGGCCCATTTTTGGATTAAGGGAAGTTGTATTTTAGCATGAATTCTCTTACTTATTCCCTTTTGAATGGTAATTTTTGAGTGGTTATCATTTTGATTTAATTCTTGAGCCAAATTTGACGGCTCGGTAGGATGTTGTGATCTTATCAACAAATTATTGTATTTTGTCTTGAAAACTAAAGTTTTAGCTGATTGTTTAGCAGGGTATTTGTGATCTTGATGAGACTTTTATGGTTATTCATTATTTCCTCCATATTCTCTTATCATTAAATCTAGTCATATTCAACCTCGGGAGGGCTCAATATAGGTTGTGGGAATATTTTGTTTTTGAGTTTATGGTGTTTTGAAGTTTAAGTCAAACTCTAATGTGCATTCAAATGCATTTGTTTTAATCTTAAGTCCTCTTAAAGAACTCATAATTTTACGTGCTTATGAGTAGCTTGTTTAATTATATAATATTTTAAAGGCTATGTTATATTGGTCACTATTGTTGTGATTGGTAAAAATATTGGTTGCTTATTTGAAATGGCATCCTACCGAGTTTGAAAGGAAGTCAAATTGTTACTAAATCTCTCCTATTATTTCCATGATTTGCATTATAATCTAGTTCATTCAGAACCAACCTTGATTAGGTAATAGTGATCCTAAAAAGATTATATATTTATAACCTTGTGGTCATTGAAGTGTTGAATTGTCTCCTTTAAGGGGGTAATTCTTTATCTTAACATTTGAGCTCTACTATTTAGATGTAATTTATTTGTGAGATCCTTAAGAATTTGACTGTGTGTTTAGCTTTGGTTAATTTTAATTCCACTTCATGGATGTAAAATCTGTATTGTAGGTTTAATGGATATTAAAAAATTTAAATGAATTAATATTTGAGATGGTTGCAGGATGGATTAAGGGAGTTGACACGGATCGATTCCAGAAGTCTCGAGGATCATTTTGTTGTGAATTTTAATATTATCTCAAACTTGTTTTATATTTTGAATAATCAGTTATGGGTCATTAAGTATGAATGTTAATTAGTGTTGAATGAGACAAAGAGTCTATTGGATTTTGGATTTTTGTGTGATTGATAATGTATAGGATTTTTATTTGGTCTTGTCGACCATACGATGATTTTTGTTTGAGATTGTAAGACTCGATTTAGAATCAAAACCCATTTTGGGTCATAAAATTTTTAGCTATAAACTTCACCTCTTATGGGAAATGATAACATGTTTTGTTATTAAATCTTGATCCGTGTAAGATCGTGTATTAGTCTAGTTCACTTTGAAGATTTATTTTATTACTCATATTGAATTGTAATCCAATTCCCTTAGGGTATATGGTGATTCCTTGACATTCAAATTGTACCCTATTGATTTAATTAGAATGTGTCATTAATGGAGTTCAATATGATCTAAACCTTATTTAGCGGGATGAGTTAGGAGACAATATTAATATTCCAATAGATTCTTCTTTTATAAGAGGTAAAAAAGGGTTGAAGGGACCCTACCACGAGAAAAGGCACAAATCTATGAGAGTAGATTAATACATTACATACCCATAAAAATTGATAATATAAAAGTCCATAATAAATGGGCTCTCCTAAAAGAAATAGAAAATAGTAGCTAAACAACAACATAAAAAAACAGAGGAACTAACAACACCATTGAAACTAACAACCAAAAAGACATAGAGACAGTAAAATAAAAAAACACCCCTCCCCAGATCATTTATAGGATTTTTCAAGACCCTCCAAAGACCCTTACCCATTCCTTACCTAGAGCGTCTATGTTACCAGCCAAAGACACCAAGTCAAGACCTTCAAGAGTTACCTTTCTTTTCCTTCCCTAACTATCCACAACACTATAAGCATTAGCCAACTGACCCAAATTCTGGAGATGTTGCAGATTTGATTTAACCATGACAACACTCCACTCCATGTAGCTATGAATAATAGCATGAAAATGGTCCAACTCATTGGTTATGAAACCATAGTTGGATTTTAAAACATTGATCTCTCCGCCATTCCCATTATTAACAACTTCCTCAACTTCTGCACTTTCATCTTATGCCAGTCACTAAACAAAAATGCACTTTGAGCTCTTGGTGAGTCTCATGTCTCCCATAAGTTCTTCAATGTTCGCTGCCATCTTAGCTAGATGGTTCTCCCTTCCACAGGTCCAACATTCCCCATAGCCTCAAACTATGTTGTTCCAATTGCACATTGATAGGAGCTGGAGATTCCTATTTACTAGACTCCCCTTTGGTATTCAAAGAAACACTAGGAACCTACTTGGATTTCATCTCCCTAAGATTATGGGCTGCCACAATTTCAACACCATATTTATCCTCTTCCGAGTCACCTTCCTGAGAATCGAATCTTCACTTGAGTCTTCATCCTCCAAGTCCGTGTCAACCCTTTGACTCACTATGGATTAATGGATTATCTTCGTTTCAAATTTATATGAGAAAATTCATAGGATAATGAATGTTCAAATTGGGCTTAGCAGATTAACATCAATAATGTTTATCTCAACTTCTCTCTATATATGACTAGAATTGTATTCGTCCTCTTAGGGACAATAATATTCTTGTAGTGTCTAGAGGTCTAGATATGTTGATAACATCATTGTGTTGTTGATTCGTGTTTTCTATTTCAATAAATCTTGAATATGTTCAAATGAGTTCTCTATTCATAATAACTTACATAGTCGGTGTAAGTGTTGACTATGTAGCTTGTCGTAAGTATTTTATCTTTAACTAATTTTTGATTATCATCATGTTATGATCTTCTCTCTCCCCTAAGGTAGAACATTTGAATACCTTAATATTTTATCAGAATTCTTGACATTATTGTTTAGCCCTAAACTAAACATAGGGAGATGTTCTGAATTCCATTAATGGTCCTTTTTAGAAATGTTTCAATTATATTGACTGTGATAATGAACTTGGAATGGATTGATGGTTTATTATTGATAGAATAGGTTATTTAAACTACACCAATGCTACATAAGTTACGTATGGATATTAACCTTCTTTTAGTTGGCTATGACATTTATTGATTACCATTGTTGACTATGATACTTAGTTAAGTATGATTATTAAATTGTTGAGTAAATGATTTCAGACATGCAAGTATAGGATTGCATGACCGAAATCATGTTACTCTATTACTTTTTTTTTGTGAATAGTATTGATTCAAATGTACAAGTTTTACCTTAAGTAACTGAAATTTTTAGTGATAGAATAGTTGTGATAAAGTGTATGACTAAAATTGACTTATTTCATGGTTTCATTTATCTTGATTGTTCTTAGCATGCTTAAGAAATAATTGTTTACTTTCTTGGAACCTTAATATGATTTCATTAAAAAGTAGAGTTATTTTTATGAAATTATTAAGTAGAGCATATTGTTCTAAAGAGTTAGCACTTATAATGCTCAGTTCATGTGAACCTGACTCATCTTAACAATTTTGCTTTGATAGACTTTGTGAAAGAAGGAAGATGTATATAGTTTCATTTATTCTTTTGATTGAAGAAAGTTAAATGGAATAACTGATTATGGTATTCCTAATTGAATTAATTCTATTCAGAAATGAGAAAGGACCTTGGCCATTTAATGTAATTTTTTGAAAGGAAAGATTATGATCAATCTTATAAACATGAGTTGATACCTATTTATGGAAAGTAATAAAGTTTTATTTCTTGTTATAATATTTTGATTGAGAATTTTTGATTAGAAAATGATGAATTTGTAGATCTACATTTAATAAAGAAAGGTAGTTTGTATATAATGTATTGTTTAAATAAGTATAAGTATAAATCAAATAAAGTGCTACATGACATATATATGTGAATATTATTATGAAGGAAATGAAGTTATGAATGGATTACTTGTATATGGAACTTATGAATTAACTAATGAAGTGTTATATAATTGAAATTTAGAACAAGTTACTAGTGGGTGATTACCTAAGTAATTTATGAATTATATCAACTTGTTAGGACTATATGTATTAAGTTCATCGGGTGATTGTGAATAAGATGTACTTATATGGTGAAAGGTGTCATGTAACAAGATTTTCTATTTTTATGACATCTAATAATTAAGAAGTTGGGATGAACTTAGGAATTATAATGAGGTTATGTTAAGTGAATACATTCATGATATAACTGATTATTAATTGAAGTGATACTAAACCTTATCTAGAAGTTATTGAATTGTAATTTTAAGTTCATATGGAAATGATATTATGTCCCTTATAAGGACTACATGGTAATGAATCATTATGAATAAGATTTTATCTCCTTAAATGGAAATAAAGGAAGCACACTTAAAAGGTTGAACTGTTATTTAAGTGATGAAACTTAATTACATACTTACAAACTAAGTGCTTATTGTAGATGACAATGAATGACCTAATAAAAGCATGTACAATTAAATACTTTTAATTAAGCTGAAAATAAAGAAAAATTGTGTGCTTATGATGAAATGTTGACTAACATTAATAGTATATGATACTTGATAAAGGTATGATTCATACCTACACATTTAATTATGTGTAAATGCACCATCTCTATTAATGTGAAATATAGAGACATGGTATTAATGCTGCCCTATAGTGATATAACTAAATTAGTGGCATGATACATAACTGCATTAATAAGAAACATAGGATTAATTGATTAAGCTTAAGACAAAATTAAATCTGTAATTCTAAACTTAAATAAAAGATCATTTTAATCTCCACTTAAGGATATTATTGGCATGAGATTTAATAAGGTAATTAATCGATATTGGAGAATTAAATATCCTTGGATCAACTTGAGATAGGACCTTAGGTACGACTCATTCGAGGTGGAAGTGTCGTGAGACCTAGGCTAACCTGTTGTGATTTAATTAATACTTTGAAACAATAAGATATAATGTTCCAATTTAGGACCCTTGGCGGGTTAACTCACTATGTCTGCTACACATTCATATCGCTATAATGACAGTTGTTACTATTTGTATACCGTTCCTTAGCAGATTATATTGAGTTGCCTCATCAAGAGCCTGAATTGTGGCAAGGTATTGCATTAAGTACAAGCCTTGTTAGAGTTACAAAGACAGATTGAACCTCATGAATACATACCCTGATGCCAACTTGTGATGGCTACGGGAAGATAAGTGGTTTAGTAATGATGCAAATCATTACGTAGACACTTACTTTCCCATAGGCACCATACAATGTTATCGAGGTACATATTTTTACAAGTTAATCTAGATTTGTACCTTGTACAAGACTTGTAGTTGTTTATAGCATCATTGATTGCTAATCCATATAGATGAGTAAGTGATTAAGGTGAGATGAAAAGTTCCTAATGGAGAGTGTTCCGTCACGAACCAAGCATGCCATACATGACTCTGAAACTTTGCACAAAGTAGTGTAAGCTACTTATTATACTTGTCGTGATTTCACTAAGATCTAAGATGAGAGATTCCTAGTGGGATTCCTTGGCGGAACCTAGGTAGACACTTAGATATCTTCACTTAATTATCATATCCTGAAAAGGGAAGACCAAATGATACATTTGATGTATTGGCTCATATAGAACATTGAGGAATATCGAGTAGGATTTGTATCCTCGATACGATTGCACATGGTTTATGATAGTTATTGGAAATGGATTGCATTAAGGTTTATGTAGATTTAAATATATGGGTATTTAAATTAGATACATAAAGTTTTAAAAACATTCCCAAGATATAAAGTGACAACAAGTGGATGTTACAATATTAATACGTGGCTTTGGGCCACACCTTTGCTTTTACCGACCAACATAATAAGTGATAGATCTCCGAGTTATGGGATAGCTCACCCTACCAATGTGATCTCACTTATGAATAACTCATCAATCAGCTCGTTACATAACTCGGTCCTTGGTGTGATGGTGACACAATGGAAAAATCACCCAAGTTGACTTAGAGAAGTGGTGGTAGGCCACATGGTGGCCTGAGGACCCACCACATGGCTAATTGTTTTCCTCGATCATACCTAAAGATGATTTTACAGAAGTGTCAAAGACCAAAGGATTAAAATATCACTCTGTACTCATCACCTTAATACTGATGTTATTTTTCACCACTTGTTATTTGAAATTTCTGTAGATCAAAAGATCCCAAAAAGAGGAGGGAGAACTCTAGAAGGATCGGGGCACCCTAGTTGGGACCAAGGTGCCCATGGGCACCCCACTCAATGCTAAAATGATGTGGGATGACAAAATATGACTGGGAATATAAATGAAAAGGGTCGTTACTAATGAAATAAAATAAAACACGATGGCCAAAAGATGGGGGTTAATTAGTACTTTCTTCATCAATAAACTTCTAAATAGTAGTATGAGACTGGATAAATAATCTCTAAAGTATATGATTTTTGAATACACTTCCGAAACGTGAAGTTTCCAAATTTTGAAATATCGAACTCTAAAGTGTGACATCTAAGAAGTATGAAATCTTGCAATGTTTGAAGTCCGAAAAATGTAGAGTCCGAAATAACCACTCTCAAGTCTAAAAATTGTAATGTCAAAAGTCTAAAAGCTTCCTAACCTCTGAAATTCAATCAGCCTTTGAAACCTTTGAAACCCTAAACTCTGAAAACCTAAACCTAAGAAATCTGAAATGGTGATGGTTTCTCTAAGGCTCCAAATCATGCGAAACTTTGGCTCTGGAAATTGAGAGAATGGTTCTCTAAGTGCAATAAACCAAAGAAATGTTTCCTCTAGTTGGTACACAAATCTACATTTTTAGATATATAAGAAAACAACCAAAAAAATTTGTAGCCATACTTGGTGATTGGAACAAGAAAAAAACAAGGAGTAAGAACAAGAAGAAAAACTAGACCTCAAAGGATGAATAAAAATGAAAAATTAAACAAGACTTACCCAAAAACAAGCAAAGTAAAAATATTTCCTTAAAAATTGCTTTAGGGGTTCGGTGAAAAGTTAAAGTAATCACCAAGGTGTAAGAGTACTTTTGATCTTATAAAAATGATTGGTAAAAAGTCCCATATTTATAGGGAGAACAATATTAATCACCTTAAGTTGACACATGTGGGGTAGTTGAGTAATAAATGTTTTTAGATATTGGAATTTAAATTTTACTACGAAAAAAATGTACCCATGTAACTAAACCTCAAAAGTCTGAAACCCTAAAGTTCTGAAATTTGGATTTCATATTTTGGACTTTTTCACTCATCATTCATGTAAAATGCCTCCTAGAACTCGAGTCTCGAAAATCTGAAGTTTCAAATTTCAACTTCAAACTTCACACTTTAGGATGACATTTTCATGTAAAACAACAACTTTGAATTCCTATTCTGAAATCCGATTGGATAAAAATTTGGAATTCATATTTCTCCCTTAATTTTCCATACAAAATGACAACATAACTCTAAAATCAATCCCAATGGAAAAGGCATATTTCAAGACAAAAATTTTAAAAATTAAGGAACACAAAGGGTAAAGGATTTTGCAAAAAAATTTAATGGCCCTCCCCGTAAGGGTAACTTAAAAATTTAACAAATAACTCCTTCATCACTCCTTGGGGCACCTTTTGCAACTACATCATGCCCTTTTGTTTGAAAAATGTTGGAGCTACCTATTAGTGGGATATGACTTACATTTTTCATAATCTCATCCAAAAAACAATAGAATATTATGTCTATGATATTTTAAGTAAATCTAAACATTTCCATGACCATCTTATCACTCTCGAAGTCCTTTTTAAACACCTCATTCATTTCTTCCTTCATCTCAATGTAGCCGAGTGTGTGTTTGGAGTGTTAATCTGGTAAAATCCTTGGCTTTATCATGTCTATTAGGGGTATTGAATTCAACCCCACAAAAATCAAAGAAATCATTGAAATGCCTCCTCCTAATCTTAAACAACTTCACAGTCTTCAAGGCTGACTTCAATCGGTCCATTGTTTCATCTCGCAACTCTCTAATCATTGCTAATCCTTTCATCACATCCTTTATAAAGACACAAACTTCAATTGGGATCATAACTTTCAAAAGTATTTTGATGATCTAAAATAATATCTTTTGTCTCCACTAGTTCTTATACCTCCACCGGAGGGGAATCTCTTTATCTACACGTCTCGATATTGATCATTGTCTAGGGTATATTTTATCACATTGTGATGACCAAGATCATGAGCATGTTGTTTATTACATCACTAGCACCCTCTAAGACTATGATACTCACTAAAATGAAGATGAAAATATGTGTTGTGCTCTCTTCTTCACCACCTCTAAGCTTCAAAATTATCTTCTCAAACATAATACTTATGTCATTGTTATCTTTCATCTTCTAAAGATAATGCATTCTAAACCATATCACAATGATCATATCACTCGATGGATCATGCTCATGACTGATTTCAACCTCGAGTTCATTTCTCAAAAATACATTAAGGGCCAAGCTATCATAGACCAATTAGCTGAAGCCCCTCTTCCTAGTATGCATCTTCGAATGAAAAGTTTCCAGATGAATCCATCAATCACTTTCACCATGAGGAGGATACCCTTAAGATGAAACTCTTATTTGATGGTTCTAAGTACCAGTAAGGGGGAGGCACTAGATTCATTCTCTTCCCTCCTTTGGATGCTCCTATTCCCCTCGCAAACAAGCTCAATTTTGAGTGTATGAATAATATGGTAGAGTATGAAGCCCTTATATTAGGTATTGAAACTGCTTTCTTTTTAGGTGTTCAAATTATTAACATCTATGGAGATTTTGAGCTTATCGTTAAATAATTTATGGGAAAATATCAATACAAAAATGAAACCCTTCAAAAATATAGAGATATCATCCTTCTCCTCCTTGAGGACTTCAACTTTTACACTATCTAGTTCGTTCCTCAATCTTCCAATTGTTTTGTTGATACGATGGCATCCCTCGTAACTCTCATCCCATGGACAATAGAAGAATACAAAATTTTTGTTGTCATTCATCATAGTGATCGACCATTCCATGACCTACCTCACGTTAATCTTGTTGAATCCAGTTCATCGATCTTTGGTATTCCCAAATTTTTGATTATCTATCCAAATCTATCATTCCCTCTTATCTATCTAAGAATGCTAGGAGGTCTTTCCTTCAACATGATAACTGTTATGTTATCCTTGAAGAAATTATTTACAAGAATGGATTTGAAAAAATTCTCCTCCGATTCCTTATATCCCATGAATATTTTCATGTTATCCAAGAAGTTCATGACGGTATTTTTGGTGGGAATGTTAGTGGTTTAGCCCTTGCTAATCATGCCCTTCATCTTGGCTATTATTGGCCTTCTCTCAATCATGAATACTATGATTATGCTATTAAATATGAAAAGTTTTAGTAGCATTCCAACCTTATTCGCAATCCTAGTCAAGCCTTGTAGCTAGCTTAGGATATTTGGCCCTTCTCATAATGGGGTCTTGATCTCATTGGTCTTATCAATCTTCGATGTTCAGAGCAACATCACTCCATCATCACTACAATTGAATATTTCACCAAGTGGGTGGAATAAATTCCCCTCACCTCCACTAAATCTGGTCCAATTATTAACTTTATCTATCAACATATCATTTTCCACTTTGTCGTTCCCCAAAAACTCATCACGGAAAATAGAAAGTCCTTTAAAAACAAATATCTCAAAAAAATTTACAGCTCATTAAATATCCAACTTAGTTTATCTTATCCATATTATCCTTAAGCCGATGGCTAATCCGGAGCAACTAATAAGACTCTATGTAGCATTCTTTCCAAAACTATTGATTAGTAAAGACATAATTGGCATCTTCATCTCCATTTTTCTCTTTAGGCTTATCTAACTAGTAGTCATACTTCCACAGGAGCTATACCCTTTTCTCTTGTGTACAGTTGTAAATCCATTCTTCCCCTTGAAGTTAAAATTACATCCTTGTGCATGTCTCTTCGCGACTTCATCTACAATGAATATTATCACCTAGAGCATCTAACACAACATGAATTTCTAGATGAACGCATCCTCCTCGCTCTTGAACACCATCTAACATAATAAGCACCTCAAATAGCATGAATTTAATGTCAATGACCTCATTCTTAAAGAAAATCATAATGTTACTACTCTAGAAAGATGTCAATGTGGAAATTTTACCCCTAATTGGATTGGACCATACATTATTACACATAAGTATGGGTCAAGGGCCTATCATCGGCCTCCATTGATGGTAAACCGAGAAGTGGAACAACATAATGGCTTGAACTTGTGATTATTCTATTATTATCATATCTACTAGTGAGCACTTAGTTGTATCCTTAGATCATCCCTCCATCATAGCCTCTTCTATCTATCATTGTAATGATATGGAATTATGTGGTCTATTGTAACTTTCCTAGACATAACCTTAAATATGGACACCATGGCTCTTTCCATAGCATTTTCCTTATGGATAGGCTCTCCCTTCTTGGTGAGAACTCTATGATCATTAAATCCATCGCCCTATTATCTAGCTATTAGAACCACAATAAGGGTCCATATGTGTCTCTTGTACATTCATTATCCCCTTCTAAGTGGTCTACCTAGATATTCGAACTCTCCCCATGTTAAACATCAAAGCTCATGGATGCTTCTATAAAAAATAAAAGTTATCAAAAATAGACTGCTCCCTCAAAGGAAAATTTTTCATGTCAAAAATAAAATCAAAATAAATAAAAATTAGTAGACCGATCCCTTGAAGGACAACTATCATGTATAAAGTAGACCATACCCTCGAAGGATGGCTACTCTTTTGTATCATGGAATTGAAGGCTTCCCACATTGATCAATCTTCTATTTTATCATCATCATAAGAAATCTTCCCAAATTGATTGTTGGGCCCCTAGAATGTTGGCTAAGTACAAAAAGTGTGTATACACAAAGGTCCTAGTTAAAGAATGGCACACAAGGACAGAGCACGTAGGGAAGGGTTTAAGAAAAGGGTTTAAGGAAGCTCATGGCGTGTGCGAGATAGAACCAAGGGTCTAGGACTTAGCCAAATTGGGCATTTGGGACGAGAATAAGTGAAAAGCATGACTCGATTGTGCATGTTGTATGGATAAGGTGCCACCCGACGACAGTTGGCCCAAGAAGGAGCATGCCTATGGTAGAAACTTCTAGAAGCACATCATGGTGAAAAGTGGAAAGCTCAGGCCTGGGAGAGCATGCTCGCATGGAGGACCACATTCAGACACTTGGAATCATATCTGAGGGTGCTTTGGAGGATGAGTTGGCAGCCTAGAGAGGCTATAAATACTAGCACCTGCAGAGTAAACAAGAGAGAACTAGAGAATGGGTGGAGCTCTATAGAAATACTGCAAGAACTCTGTTAGTGGGTAATTTCACTTGGGAAAGGATGTATTGGGTATGGGGATTGTAATTTTTCTTTTTGTAGCCTAGCTACATTAGTCTAGTTATAATGCATGACTGCGGTCTGCTTCTCTATGACATTTTGTAATGGCTCCATGGATGTAATGAGGTTACCAGTTTATATATATGAATATCAATGGTTCTGATACATACATATTTTTCATAGGTTCTCTTTCATTTATGTTTATGCTAGGTATGGATGTTTGTATACTTCTTTCTGTTATGATACAAGTCATATAGTCTATTAAGTACTATCTATCTAGAATGGTCAGAAGGATCCAAAGCCCATTAAGGCTCCATGGTTCTTGTATGTCATAAATCCTCTTTAAATCTCTTAGACATAAATCATAGATGATGTTTCCCACTTAAATCACATAAAAGAGATACTAGGAAGCCACGCGTGCCTCAGGTAAGAGCCTAGCATCCGCTAGGTGATAGGCCAACGCATATGGGGTACTTTTCTTTTGTGATAAGGGTAAAAATGACTACATCTTGGTTCCATTGTCGGGACCTCTTTTTGAATTTGTAGTGGGAAATAGCATACATCATGATCTATGTAGTGAGTAATGACAGAGCGATTAACGTTGTAAAGTTTTGAATCATGCTTCAAGAGCATGGAGGATTAATTTTTTCAAAGATTCAACATTGTACCGAGATTGATGCACATAGATGGGTAGAAGAGAACCTCTACCATGATCTGTATGAAATTTTTTTCTGCTACTTCCTAGTGGAACTGTATGAATGGCTCTCAACCTATGCATCTAGATCAAGTTGGCATTATGGATCGCATGTGTGGACCCAAGAAGAATACTAGAGGCTATAAGATGCAGATCAAATGTGGACCCATGCTATGGATCATTGGTGGAAAGGAGTATCTTGGATAGCTACACTGGAATATGGCATTTCCACATATTCTTGTACGAGAGGTTGTTGAGTTTGAGTTTGTGGGATCCTAGAGGATCATTCGTAGGTGTTGTCCCTCTAGATATGAAGATCTTGATGGTTACCATGAGTTTAGAGGCATTTCCAAAGGCCAGCTAAATGATTACGAGAACTAGGCGAGGAAGCTAGGGTGGAGGAAGATGGCGAGATATTACGGCAGAGAGAAGAAAAGGGAGGAGAGACGGATCAAGTATAATGAAGAATGTGAAAGGGAGATTGCTATATGATTGGAGGCTTCAAGTGTGATGGATCTATGGAGGTAGATGTTGTGAGAAGGAGTCAAGGTTCACATGGAGGACATGGAACCTGAGTAGTCTGTGCTACCCCATCTTGGAAAGTGCGTAAGAGAGACCCCTTCGATTTTGGTGAGATTTCATCTCACGGAGAAATAAGATTTGTTGGCATGTATCCGATCCCACCCGGTGACCAAACCCTATCACTTGGTTTTCTAGGACCAAGGAGTGTCATTGACCCAGTTGATATTAGTGGAAGTGAGCAGACCTACACCTAAGAGGTACAATTTTTCAGTTCCCACTTCTATGGCTACACATATTCCAAAGATTTGGAGGAGTCTTTGGACAAGGAGCTAGTATATAAGCCATTGGTCTCATGTCTGGGAGTGGTGAGGGGTAAAATAGTGGTAGTGGGGCACTATCACAGATTATCGATACATAGTTTAGTGGAGCCGTTAGGACTCTTGGCACAACTACTACAAGGCTGGTGGGGTCGGGGGCACGGGGCCAATGGACCTAATGGTTCTAGTGGATCTGTTGGCTCAAGAGGCATTGGACTCAGTGGATCTGGTGGCAAAGGAAACACCCCAGAGGAAACTAGGGTTACGGCTCATTAGGACAAGGGCCCCACCCACCCCTCAAGTTTTTTTGAGATGTCATTGTACTTACTAAATTACGAGGTATTGAGGATCTTTGGGAACATGTTCACAAGTGTGAACTGCTATGGCATGCAAAGGATATCACAACCCTAGAATGGAAGGCTAGTCAGTTTGTAACCACGTTGTAAGGGAGTGTGCATAGCTGGTATAGGAAATATGACCCTCATCAAACAGTGGTGGATTATACTACTTTAAAGAATGCATTCTTAGTAGAATTCCACATCCCTGAGTTTGAACAAAAGAGCATCAGCGCTTTGAAGGAGATTCAATAAGGAATGACAGAGAGTGTGCAAGAGTATGATGTGCACTTTAAAACTCTCTTGTCTAAGTTGTCATATGATATTCACCCTTCACAACATGCTTAGTGGTTTGTTGGAGGATTGATCACACCCTTTAGAAGGGCCTTATCTCATAAAACTTTTATAGACCCACGTAAGGCATTGGAAGATGCTCTACATGTCGAGGCTATTGGTAGTGTTGATACTAGTGTTAGCCCATTCCTAGAGGCTCAAATTATTGCTATGGCTAAGCAACTGGAAAAGTTGTCTACAAACTCAACCCATAAGACTCACAGTGGTGTATGGTGCATAGACTATGAAGTAGAGGGGCATGTTAAGGATAATTTCCCTTAGAGGACAGCATGTGCCATGGATGTAGACTATGAAATTTGTCATGGGGATCATGATGCAAGTGGGTTCCCCTTATTACAGTGTGTAATATTGAAGAATGTGTCTTGCTACTATAAGATCTGCACCTCTACAACCCATGATACTAAGGATTGTAGGCTCATTTATCAGATCCATGAGGCCATTGATCAGGGGGTGCATCAGACTACTATTACCGGTAGTTCCAAGGGTGATGATCACCACTATGAGGAGCGTGTAGATGGAGGTGCACACGGAAGGGGTTTTCGAGTTGGATTTCATGGTTATGGTAACCGTGGGGAAGGAAGGACTGAGTTCTTGCAAGGAACTTGTTTCAATTGTGGGTCTATAGAGCATTACAAATGAGAATGCCCAAACCTGTTGTAGTGCTCATGGTGTGGAAAGATGCACAACTACAAGGAGTTCTGGAGTTGTTTCAGCATATGACTCAATAGTAGTAGAAAGACAAAGGTTCTGAATGGTCAGCATTAAAAAGAAAGACATGTAGTGGATGCCACAAGTAACACGGGATGCAGGTTTGGAACCAGTTTTGGTAACAACAAGAGTAGAAGCTGCGTGTGCACAAGAGATACCAAGGCAGAAGAACCTGGTTTCAAGGGAGGAAGTAGTTCATGGAAAGTATCTAGACCCTGCACATCAAAATGAGGTATATCAAGACACCATGGATGTTATTAGGAGTTTACAAGGGGAAATCCAATGTTTAAAGGAGTAGTCTAGGAGGGAGTAACAAGGAAGGAGATTCGACTCACCACAGGATAACTGGATGAGGTCAAGGAGGTGTGTAAAATGCTAAGGCACGAGAATATCATTCCCTTGCTAGGATCATGGTTGAGAAAGAAGGTTCCACACACTAGAGGGGAGTGAGAGAGGAAGGTCTTGCATGCAAACCTTCACCCTCATAGCCTTGACTATGATAATGAGAACACTTTAAATGTAGTTGTAGATGGATGGATCCTTAGTAATATCCTCATTGACAGTGTGGAGGTCAATGTTCTAAATTGGGATGCATGGAATCGATGGGAAGACTTACATTACAGCCATCTTCAAATGTTTTGTATGTAGAAAACAAGACTAAGGCAATGCCCATCACGGTCCTAAAGGATGCAAATATCACTATCCGAGGAGATAAGTTTCTTGGAGACTTCAAATTCTTGGTGCTCGTCAAGGTAGACAATTTTCCAAAGCACTCCTTAGGCACCCATGGTGTTACAAGAACAATGCAGACCTTTGAGTCAATAAAGGTTACATCATGTTTGAAAATAAGGAAGAGCGGGTCATTATACCCCCTGGTGGTTGATGGGAAGTCGACACCCTATATTGAACCCATAGGAGAAGAAGTTCGGACAGGGATATCTCAGTGCACTCAATTAGGGACCTAGAGATAATACATTCTACCAATGGAGTTATCTAGTTTGAATATGCTCAATCGAAAGTGATACCACCAGTCTAGCATGTGACAATTGGGCACATGGAACTCATGAATTGATGGGACGATAGTTGAGAGGTTCAAGTGACCAAGGTGATAAAGGCACACATAGTCCGACGTCTAGGAGGAAAGGAGCTGCCTAAGTATTCAGAAGGAGCCTTCCCTGAGATCTTTCTGTAGGAGATAAAATCTCAGTGGAAGAATGAGAAGGAACACAGGGGGATGTTAAGCTATGTCCTACTCAGTACAACAACATAGTGGTGGTCCGCACATCAGAGAGCCTTTTGTAATGGTACGATGTAAGAATTGATCTCTCTGTTATATTTTATAGAGCAACATGCCCACCGCAATCAAGGACTACCATAGGAAGGAAACCACCTCTTTCCATATCTAAGAGTGTGAAAGGATCTAGAGAGAAGGTGTGGAAGATTTTCCACCATCCCTCTGGGTGCACAAGTTATATTCTACACTTTGCGGGGTTACATGTGTGCATGGTACATTCATTTGGAGACACACCTCCAGACAAGAAATTGGCAAGATCTCGTGGTTAACCTCATTCAAACCTTTGAGTATTGTAGTACTAAGCCATCAATTGATAAGGCCTTATAGGTTATCAAGTGCCTTACCATTGGGAATAGTGCCATGATAGAGGATAGGCTATTGGAATTACTAGGTGGACTAGGTTTGGAGGCGCGCTTTGAAGAAGAAGTAGAGGAAATTGAAGAGTTACAACTTGAGCATGCATGTTTGGAAAAGGAGAAAGGGAAGTTGGTGTATGTGATTGATGGAGAGGAAGTGGAAAGCTTGGATGTTAGCCATTCTATAGGGACGTGCGAGGTGGTGGACAATTCTGATACTCACACACATGCCAACCATGAGCCCTTAAAGACAAAGAAGGTTAACATCAGTTCAGGAGAAGAACCTAAGGAATATATTATTGGAGATTACTGGTTGGAGAAGGAAGTCTC
The DNA here is from genome assembly GCA_018340775.1 of Taxus wallichiana var. yunnanensis. NCBI lineage: Eukaryota > Viridiplantae > Streptophyta > Pinopsida > Cupressales > Taxaceae > Taxus > Taxus wallichiana. The sequence goes on from CM031244.1 coordinate 133,578,242, forward strand.
TAGGATCATTGATCTGCTGTGTGAATTTGAGGATTTATTCCCACAAAGGTACCATGTGCTCAAAGGTGTTCACCATTCCATGGGGAGATGAAGATAAATTTGAGGGATGGTGTGCACCCAAATCGGAAGAGACTACCAGATAAATCCCAATTTACGAGTAAAGTTTAAGGAGGAGATAGAAAAAATGATAGTTTCTCGGATCATTAAATCGGTGGAGGAATCGGAATGGATAAGTCGATGGTAATCAACATCAAGAAGGATGGGTAGATTAGGATCTGTGTGGATTATAGGGAGCTAAATGTAGTTTGTTTCATTGATCCTTTTCCAACCCCTTTCACTAAATAAATTTTGGTAGGATTACTGGGCGCGAAATCTATTCCTTTACTGAGATGGATTTTGGGGTACCACCAAGTCTAGATTGCAAAGGAAGACCATGAGAAGACAACTTTTGCCACCGAGTGGGGGCGTTTTCATATATGGTCATGCCCTTTGGGTTAAAGAATGCACACCGTTGTTGTTTTTCATGCTTAGTGGTGCAAGTGTTCCTATTATCCAAAATGTGCCCCTACTCATTTTTTCCTCTCTTGTGCCTCAGTCATAATATTTTTCCTTTTAGGCACTCAAAACCTTCTGGAAATGACACCATTGAATAGAGCTCTTTCTCGAAACTTTCCGAAAGGTAAAGTTTTCCTCCTAACTCCATGTATTTTTGAAGTTATGGATCGGCGGAGTTTTTGGAAAAAATTTCCCTAAAGGCCTGCGGCCAATGAGAAGCCGCCACGTGGCACCTAGATTGGTGGAGTGTGGGGAAATTTTGGAAAATTTTCCAAATGACCAAAAAGGTGCAAAAATTTGAATTTTTCCCTGACCCCGATTTGGCCCTGTTTTTCCCTAAAACTTCAAATGGCCATATCTTTCGATCTAGAGCTTGGTTTTTCACATTCTTTATATCAATGGAAAGATGGTGAAATTATCTACAAGATTCTGGGGTCATTTTTGCATTTTGATGGATTTTGGAGAGAGAAAATTGAAAAACACCTCTAGCACGTGGTCATGGACAGAAATGACATTTCAACCACCGTTTTTAATGAAGAATGGCTTGCATTCTCTCCCAGCATGGCTAAAAATGTCAGGGGATGGGTCTGTAAGGATGCCCATGATGTTTTGAATGCATTTTGGTCAATGGTTGAATCCTTTCCATGTTTTCCCGTGTTTCTCTCTCTGGCTCGTCCCTACACTAAAAGCTAGATTTGGCTCATTTTCAAAGGGTTGAACATTTTTTGTGTATTGCAGTCCCCTTTCTCACCTTGGAAGTGATTTTGGTGGAATATTAGACCTTTTCTAAGAGCTACAACTTTTATTTTACCTCTCAGGTGTTGTAATGCAAGTGATTTTGATGATTAAAATAACAATACAGCCTCTGTGATTAGTTTTCATCCTCTTCCTGTGTTGTTTGGTTAATTTATGATCCTTCATTATAATTATCAGTTTGTGCATGAGGTTATTTGTTGTATTTTTATGGACTGTGTCAATCTACAGAAGTAAAAAATGCTCACCACTCCTTTGGTGCATCACCTATTAGCATTAGTTTTAGCTTTTTTGCATTCTCTATCTCTATCTCCTTTGGAATTTAGGGTAGGGTTAGGAATATAGACCTCTGCAACTTGTAAGTGATAAATATGACCAGAGGAATTGAGGAACCAGCCTCTAAACTGGAGATTCTTTTCTCATTTTGTAAGTCCCACACTTGGGGAAAGGATTCAATGTTGTGCAATCACACTGGATGCTAGTATGATCAAACTAGAAATCTGATCAACATCCAGGGGGTGCTACTGATTTGCAACAATAGTTTTGGCATGCCCGGTGGGACCTTAGAGGTCTTCATCTTCATTGCAACAAAATTGATGTGCATTTGTTGCAAGTTTCTTACTTTAAAAGAGCTATAAATTACACATCTGGTGACTCCAAGGAAGAAGAATCAGCTGGTTTTAGCAGTGCAGACCTGAAAACTCATGAGAAGAATCAACACAAGGTCAAGAGCTGGAGAGGAAGAGGTGCTGTTTGAATATCTACAGTTATCTCCAAGAATAAGGCAAAGTGGGAGGAGAATCCAAAGGTCTCCATCTCCACCAAACAAAACTCTCTCAACTCCTCCACCTGGTAGGCCTTTCATTCAATCAACAAGGGTTCTAAGGCCAATCAGAATGGCACAAAACAACCCCTATGTCAATTTCACTAGCAGCAGCCCACTTGCTCTCAATGCACAAAATCCAATCCCAGTTGCAACATTGAAGAACATTCCATACTTCACTGGAGAAAATCAGACCTCACCTGGTGATCATGTTAAGGATATTGCTAACATTTGTGCAATCCATGAGATCAATGAGATGCAAGTTGTTGTCAAACTGCTGGCATCTTCATTCAAAGGGAAAGCTTTGCAATGGTTCAGGAGTCTTGCCTCAGGTTCTATTCAAAATTGGAATTAGCTGTTTATAGCCCTCCATGAGCAGTTTGGGGAAAAGGGAGACAACTTGTCCCTTTTGGTGCAGCTGACAACTATCAAAAGAGCTCCCAATGAGCAAATGACTGATTTTAATTTTAGATTTCAAAGGACTTGGGAGAGAATTCCAGTGGCGATCGAGGCCAACAGCAGAAGGTTCTTTTCTTTATTACCTTAAAGCTTTAAATTCTGATATTTCTATGTTAATTCAGTCCATGGGAGGCACAACTATCCCCATTGTTTATAGTATTGCCATTAGAGCTGAAAATTGTTTGATTGAAGGTGGCAAGCTGGCTCTTAGGCCTCCAATGCCATTATTTCCAAGTTTAGAGAGCCCAAGTACTAGCCAAGTGCCTAATTTAGCTTATATTCCCATTCTTAGAAATCAGAATTCAAGTGAAGCTTCCACTTCATCTTCTAGTGCCTCAAATGAACTTCAAGAAGTCATGAAGCAATTGCAAAATCTAGGTAATGAGTTGATTACACTCAAAAGGCAGCAAGCTCAAGGTTTTAGACCTTCCTTCCAGCCTCAATCTCATCCTAACAGGCAACCATATCAACCTCATAGACCACCCAATCTAGCTACAAATCTAAATCAAGCAAGGCCTCCTACCAATAGACCATTTCAGCCCTATAATCCCAATGCTACATCTGCATCTAAAGCATTAGTGCCAGTACAAAACAATATAGCTCAAGAGTATGATTGGTGTTTCCCATGCAATGAACCTCATAACTAGTCCATGTGCTTTAATGGTGCCTTGGATCAAGCATTAATGGTGACAAAGAATCGGTGTGGAGGGTGAAGGTAGTCAAGGAAATAACTAGTAACAAGAAACATTCTAGCAGCAATCAACTCCAAATGATACCACACTTGTAAACTGGTAGGCAGAAGATTTTTGTGGCATGAATCAAATGATTTCCCAAAGTGTTGCAGCCAACACAAGGTCAAAGAGAATAAATTTGGGTGAAGAACAGCCATTGGCCCCAAGTAATTCATGACCTTCTGTCACTCCACAAACTATTGGCAAGAAAAATGCAATCCCAAGCACACAAGGACTACCTAAAATAGTTCCTAGGCCAACTCAAATGCCAGTTGTTGCTGCCCATATACAAGGGATGAATGTGTAGGCCAAGGGACAGAAAAAGGATACTTCATCCCCATTCAATATCATTGATCAGATGAAGAAGACAAATGTAAACATATCAATGTGGGAATCACTATCTATCCCAGGCCAAAGAGATTTGCTACAAGCTGCCATGAAGGACTGGTCAACTTCAAATCAGCAAGTCCAAATGCAAGAGAAGGTGCTCACAAATGCTGCCCAGCCTGAGGGGAATCATGGAGGACAGCAAGGTAAGATGTTGAAGCCCCCTCCATTCTATGTTTCATTGATCATTGGGAACCAATTAGTACACAATTGCATGATTGATTCAGGGCAAGTAGTTCAGTAATGCCCAAGCAAATAGCTGATCAGTTGGGAATTCAGTATGAAACCATATCCAAAGGGGTGGTACAATTGGATGGGACAGCAGTAACAACAGTTGGAGTGATTAAAAACTTGAGTCTTACTTTGCATGCCTGTCCCAACATGGTTGTTTTGCAAGATGTCTCAGTAATAGACCTTCCACCACTCTTTGCCCTATGTTTGTCAAGGGATTTCACAGCTAAGATTGGAGGTTACTTGTCTGCTGATTGGTCACACATGTTGTTCAGAACAAGATATGGAACCAAAGCCACAATCAGGTCTGAACCTATTGCAAACTTTCACATTGAGCCTTACACTCCAAGTCAGATCAATACCAATTGTTCAGCATTTGATCAAGAAGATTATCCAAGCACTGATGAAGCTGACACCAAGGTAGGAAGCATCCCAGATTTGACTCTTGATGAATGGGCAAGTAAGGTGCATGCTTTTTATCCTTATCAAGAAATAGAAGAATCTGAGTTAGGATTCTATTGCATGCATGAAGAAAATCAGCCTATTCCTAGCATCACCAAGCCATACCACAAGGATGACAATGAGGTATGGTAGTTGTTTTTTGATGGATCAAAGAGTAGACAAGGTGCAGGAGGAGGAGCCATGTTGGTTTCACCTCAAGGAGTCAAGTATTATTCAGCTTTTAGATTTTAGTTTGCATGCTCTAACAACACTGCTGAATATGAAGCCTTGGTGCAAGGACTGCATTGGGCAATCAAGAGAAGGATAAAGAACTTACAAGTATTTGGTGACAGTGAGTTGATTGTTAACCAAGTTAAGGGGCAGCATGCTGTCAAGAATAATCTACTCAAGTGCTACAAGAACAGGGTGTGGGACCTCATTGAAGATTTTGAGGGCTTTAGCATAAAATCCATTCCTAGAAAAGAGAACCAAGCTGCTGACAGGCTTGCAGCAGTTGGGGCAGCCTTTGACATTGTGGAGAGCATTCAAAAGGACAAGGTATAGCCAAACATCCATGTGATTATGAGGCCTTCAGTGCACAACAATGTAAGTTGGCAAGTATTTGAAAATGATCAGCAAATCATCCATTTCTTGCAAGAAGAGGCTGAGTTCTTAGCCAAAAATTAGGAAAAGTTGGAGCAGCAGTATGGTGACCAGGCGGTGTAGCTGAGAACCAACAAACTACCAAAGGGGCTTATTACTTTGGAGTCCATTTTCAATCCTAATGATCAGTTTAGGAAGGAGAAAGCAAACATCCAAGTGAAGGAAGAAGATTCAGTGTCCATCTCGGTAGGAGAAGGAAAATCACTCCAAGTTGGCAAGATGACAACTGAGCAAGAAAGGTATGAGTTTATACAACTTTGTCAAGAATTCCCTAATGTGTTTGCTTGGAGCTATGAAGATTTGAAAGGTTTTAATCCTGAGTTATCTCAACACACCATTGAATTGGATCCAAATACTAAGCCCATCAGGCAGAAACAAAGGCCAGTCAACCCCCACATGGAGCCTCTCATGAGAAAAGAATTGAATAAGTTGATAGAATCAAGAATCATATTCCCTATCAAGCATTCTAGTTGGGTTGCCAACTTGGTTTGAGTCGAGAAGAAGAGTGGGAAATCAGATTGTGTGTTGACTTCAGAGATTTGAATAGAGAATCTTTCAAGGATCATTATCCACTTCCTTCCATGGAGCAGATTTTACAAGTTGTTGATGGCTCTGAGAGGTTTTCCCTACTTGATGGCTATTTAGGGTATAATCAGATTATGGTGAAGGAAGAAGATCAGTTCAAGACAGCCTTAATGACTAAATGGGGAACTTATGCATACAGGAAAATGCCATTTGGGCTATCCAACGCTGGAGCTACCTTCCAAAGAGCAATGGACATGGCATTCAAAGGTTTGATTAACAACATTGTACTGATATATCTTGATGATATCACTATTTTTTAAAAATACAGCAGACCACCTCTTTCATTTGAGACAAGTGTTCCAAAGGTGTAGAAGATTTGGAGTCTCCTTGAATCCTAAAAAGTGTGTTTTTCTAGCCCATGAAGGAAAGCTCCTTGGCCACATTGTCTCCAAAGAAGGATTAGCAATTGATCTAGAAAGAGTCGAAGCCATAAGAGCACTGCCATTGCCAAGCCACAAGAAGGCCCTTCAAAGTTTCTTGGGAAGAATAAATTTTGTTCGGAGGTTTGTCCCAAATTTTGTAGCCCTTGTCAGACCTATCACCAAGATGCTAAAGAAAAGCATGGATTTCAAATGGACAGCAGAAGGAAAGGAAAGTTTTGAAGCAATCAAAGAAGCCATCTCTCAAGCCCCAACTCTCATCAACCCGGATTTCTCCAAGGATTTCATCCTCTATGTGTTTGGAGGTGATGATACTATTTCTACAATTTTGGTACAGCAGAATAAAGACAATGATGAGCAGCCAATTACTTTCTTCAGCCAAAGCCTGGAGGACTATAAGGTGAGATATTCTTTCATTGAGAAGCATGTTCTTACAGTAATCTAGAGCTTGAAGAAATTCAAGCATCTAGTTTCAAACAATAAGGTCCAATTGCTGGTTTCTCATGCGGGGGTTAAATACTTCCTCCTCAACAAAGACTTGAATGAAAAAAGGGCAGGTTGGATTACTCGTGTCATGGAGTATGACATTGAGATCAAAGTCACCAAGTTGGTAAGAGGAAAAGGATTGTGTGAGCAGCTGATCTTGAGAAAACAAGAGGAATCATGCAATGAGAAGGAGGCTATTTTGGCGTTGCAAGAAATCCATGAGCAAGGAAGCACTCAAGAGGAGAATGATGGTGTCCCCACTCCTTGCTGGACCCAAGGTATAATGCACTTCCTAAGCACAGGTCTATGTCCTCCAGAGATGAACAAGACCCAAAGAAGACACTTCAGGTTGCAAGCTGTCCCATATGCCCTTGTTGATGGTGTTTTATTCAAAAGAGATGTGAATGGAGTACTATTGAGATGCATTGGTACAAATCAGATTCATAAGGTGCTGGAAGAGTTCCATGGTGGACCAGCTGGTGGTCATTTTGCACCAAGAGTGACAACTCTAAAGATCATGAGGGCTGGTTATTATTGGCCCAAGATTTTCAATGATTGTTATGCATGGATCAAGAGGTGCAAGAATTGTGCATTTTTCACAGGTAAAGAGAGGCTAGCTGCCCTCCCATTGCATCCAATTTCAGTTGACCAGCCATTCATGCAATGGGGTTTAGACTTCATTGGAGTTATTAATCCCAATTCAAGCCAAGGGCACAAGTGGATTTTAACAGCCACAGATTACTTCACCAAATGGACTGAAGCAGTAGCACTCAAGGAAGCAAATGAATCTAGCATCCTAGACTTCTATGAGGGAATAGTAACCAGATTTGGCATACCAGCTACAATAATATCAGATAATGCATTGGCATTCATTGGATCCAAGGTGACTGAATGGGCTGTCAAGAACGGGATCTACCTAAGTACTTCATCAAACTATTACCCCCAGAGTAATGGCCAGGCTGAATCTACAAACAAGAACTTGTTGAGGATCATTAGGAGGACTCTTGATGAGAATCAGAGGTCTTGGCATACCAAATTGAAATCAGCCTTATGGGCTGATAGGATAACTCCTAAAAGATCTACAGGTAACTTTCCATTAAAGCTTGTTTATGGAAGAGAGGTAATTTTTCCCATATCATTTAAGTTTCCAACATTGGAACTCATGAAATAGTTGGAGTTATTGGAGTTTGAGCCCATGGAAGTCAGATATGCAGAATTGATGGAGCTCCAAGAAATCAGAAATCAGGCATCCCAAGCAATGGAGAAGGATCAAGCTTTGATAAAGAAGACCTTTGATAGAAAGGCCAAGAACAGATCCTTCCAAGTTGGAGATCTAGTTTTAAAATGGGATGCGGATAGAGCAAAACCGGGAAGGCATTCAAAATTTGATGACATTTGGAGTGGCCCATACATGGTCACAAAGTGTAAGGACAGCAATGCTTTCCAATTTTCTTCATTGGATGGCAAAGAACTATAGATTCTAGTCAATGGAATCCATCTGAAGCATTTCTACTGAAGGAAATGCTTCACCCTATACATATTAGTTTAGGTTTTTCATTCCTCTAAGTACTTGTGCACATTGTTTTGTTGTAGATTAGTTTTTCTTTCCCTAAGTGCTTTGGCACAAGCTTGTTGTTCCCCGGAGATGTGTTTATAGGCCTTGCTCCATCAAGTGATATTCCATCTTCCTCATTGAGGTGTTCTAGTCAATTGGGGTATCAAACAGAGAATTCAATGACTCCATACCCAATGGATTGCTTCAAGAACTGGTAACTTCATCCAAAGAGTGAGATGACCCTCCGAGTCGCCAAAATTGTTATCCAAAATGTGCCCCTGCTCATTTTTTCCTCTCTTGTGCCTCAGTCATAATATTTTGCTTTTCAAGAACTCAAAACCTTCTGGAAATGACACCATTGGATATAGCTCTTTCTCAGCTTTCCAGAAAGGTAAAGTTTTCCTCCTAACTCAATGTATTTTTGAAGTTATGGCTCGGCGAGTTTTTTGGAAAAATTTTCCCCTGAAAGGCCCACGGCCAATGAGATGCTGCCACATGGCACCTAGAGTGGCGGAGTGTGGGGAAATTTTGGAAAATTTTCCAAATGACCAAAAAGGTGCAAAAATTTGAATTTTTGCCCACCAACCCGATTTGGCCCTGTTTTGCCCTAAAACTTCAAATGGCCATATCTTTCGATCTAGAGCTCGGTTTTTAGGTTCTTTATATCAATGGAAAGCTGGTGAAATTATCTACAAGATTCCAAGGTCATTTTTGCATTTTGATGGAGTTTGGAGAGAGAAAATAGAAAAACACCTCTGGCATGTGGTCATGGACAGAAATGACGTTTCAACCACCGTTTTTAATGAAGAATGGCTCGCATTCTCTCCCAGCATGGCTAAAAATGTCAGGGGATGGGTCTGTAAGGATGCCCATGCTATTTTGAATGAATTTTGGTCAATGGTTGAATCCCTTCCATGTTTTCCCATGTTTCTCTCTCCTGGGCTCGTCCTTGCACTGTAGTAAAAGCCAGATTTGGCTCATTTTCAAAGGGTTGAACATTTTTGTGTATTGCAGGTCCCCTTTCTCACCTTGGAAGTGATTTTGGTGGAATATTAGACCTTTTATAAGAGATGCAACTTTTATTTTGCCTCTTAGGTGTTGTAATGCAAGTGATTTTGATGATTAAAATAACAATACAACCTCTGTGATTAGTTTTCATCCTCTACCTATGTTGTTTGGTTAATTTATGATCCTTCATTACAATTATCAGTTTGTGCATGAGGTTCTTTGTTGCATTTTTATGGACTATGTCAATCTGCAGAAGTAAAAATTCTCACCACTCCTTTGGTGCATCACCTATTAGCATTAGTTTTAGCTTTTTTACATTCTCTATCTCTGTCTCCTTTGGAATTTAGGGTAGGGTTAGGAATATAGACCTCTACAACTTGTAAGTGATAAATCTAACCAGAGGAATTGAGGAACCAACCTCTAAACTGGAGATTATTTTCTCATTTTGTAAGTCCCACACTTGGGGAAAGGATTTAATGTTGTGTAATCACATTGGATGCTAGTATGATCAAACTAGAAATCGATCAACATCCAAGGGGTGCTGCTGATTTGCAACAACAGTTCTAGGACTTCATCCATAAGTTTCTTCAGTCTATTTGGATGATTAGACAGTGTATGGTCTAGTAAAAGACCATTGTGACAATTTGAGGTTAATGTTTGAGAGGTGTAGGTAGTTGAGGATATCCCTCAATATTAAGAAATGTGTATTTGTTACACCCTTTGGCATGTTATTGGGGCATATCATATGTAAGGAGGGCTTGCTAGTAGATCCCGCTAAATTTGTAGTTATTGTGGGGTTAGGGGAGCCTACTAGCTAGAGCATAGTGTGTGGATTCCTTGGGCATACAGGTTATTATAGGAAATTCATCAAGGGGTATGCCAAGATTTCCGCATCTTTAGAGGAGCTACTTAGACATAAAAGTGCCTTCCATTGGGGAGAGGTGCAATAGAGGGAATTTGATACATTAAAGGATAGGCTTATCACCACACCTATATTACATTTTCCCTCTTGGGACAAGCCCTTCCATGTCCATGTAGATGCCTTAGGAACCACTATTGGAGTAGTGCTTGCATAGCCAAGTGAAGGTATTGTTGATCACCCTTTATGTTTTGCAAGCAGGAAGTTGACACCAACAGAGTAGAATTACACAATGACTGAGCACGAAGTGTTGTCAATGATCTACGTGCTTTTCAAATTTAGGCAGTATCTGTTGGCAAAACCCTTTGTATTTTACACTGACCACATGGCATTAAAGTATTTGGTGAACAATCCCATTCTACAAGGGTGCATATGTTAGTGGGTATTGTTATTTCAAGAGTTTGAGTTCACCGTAGTAGTGAAGCCTGGGAAGAGAAATTGTGGACCTGATCATCTGTCAAGAATTGATTCAGGGGAGGATGCACAGAGTATTAAGGAGATAATTCCAGACATGTAATTGTTTAGGTTACGACACGCACCCTTGGATTTGGAGGAAATTGCAGTATTTTTAAAGGAAGGTGTAGCATCGGAAGGAATGATGGCGTTAAAGAAGAAGCAGCTAGCCATATGCACCGCACCCTACATGTTGATTAATGGATACTAGTATAAGTTGGGATGTGATGAGGTGTTGTGTAGGTGTGTATTAGAGCACAAGTGCCTCGCCATCATGGAGTATGCACACAAAGGAAGTGTGGGTGGGCATTATGCGGTGATGCAATGCGCATAAGATATTAATGATAGGTTTGTGGTGGAAAACCCTATATAAGGATTGTAAAGACTATTGTAAAGTGTGTGACCATTGTTAGTGCATTGGCAAGCCAAAAAGAGAGACAGAATGCATTTTCACCCTATACCTAGCACGGAACCTTTTGAGAAGTGGGAAATAGACTTTTTAGGCCCTATTGTACTAGCGGCATGTAGGGACTCGGTCATGCTATGTCATCACTTAATGGATTATCCGACAAGGTGGGTAGAGGCAGCCCCAACTAAAGACTACACAACAATCACGGTGGTAAGATTCTTGTGAGAGAATATTATCACGAGGTATGGATGTTCTTTGAGTTTAACCAACAATAGGGGTATGCATTTCTTGAATGAGACCATGAGGATCCTATTATCATAATTTATGATGGCTCATCACAATACTACACCCTATCACCCACAAGAAAATGGAACCGCAGAAGCATTCAACAAAATATTGAGTCATACCCTGACCAAAATTTGTGATGTTGGAAGACAAGATTGGGATGACAAGGTATTAGCAAGTATTATGGGCTTACAAGACAACTTATAAAAGGATGAACAAAGCCACACCATTTCAATTGGTGTTTGGCATGGAAGTCATTTTCCAGTTGAATTCATGTTACCTTCTCTATGAATAGCACACACAGGAGGGTTAGCTGATGAGCAAGCACTTTGGAAGGGAGAATTTAGAAGGCTTGGCATGATCACCACATAAGAAACAAGAAGTTTGAGGTTGGGTAGATGGTCTTACTTTATGATTCTAAATTTCTGCACCATCCTGGGAAGTTGAAATTCCATTGGTTGGGTCCTTACACAATCTCATACATCCTTAATTTGGGTGCATGCTAGTTACAAGCGCTAGATGGGATGAAGTTTCCTGGACACTTCAATGGGAGTAGGTTGAAGCCCTACTATAAATAAGTCTTCTCGGTGTTTGTAAATAAGGTAGTTTTTCCAGTTAGTTTAGAATTTTCCTTTATGCATTTATTTTCTTGTGTTTCCCTTTCGCGTTGTTGTTTTTTTTTTTGCGCCTTAGGTGCCAGAACCTTATTGTTTTTTTAGAATCAGTGAGTGTGCAGAGGATCATGCTTCATTTAGTGTGGGGTGGAGTAATGTGAAGGAGTGAATGGTTAAAGCGCTAAGGACGTTGTGTTAAAAATCCTGGTTGAATTGCCCTATTAAAAGAGGTTCTTGAAAAGAAAAGATGGAAAAATGATGGTTGGTGTCAAGATAAAGCTACTTTCAGATCCCACGTACAAAGGAGGAGAAAGCACATTAAGCAACACGAGGTAGGTGAGAGAAAAAATTAGGATAGAAGAAGTGCCTTCGGTGCTAGGTACGCATGCATAAGATTCTCCTGTCAGGTTGGATTGGTTGTGCACCAGAAGGTTGGAGGTTTTTCCACGTAGGTTGGGGTGCATGAGTAAAAGCACTGAAGATGGGATTTTTTTGAAAAATCCACATTAAATGTAAAAATTACAATGGTAGGTGAAGTAGCACTTAATGCTTAAAAAGGGAAAAAATATAAATAAAGGGGTTGAGGCACTTCATTTTTCACTTTGCGTATAAGAAGAACAAAGTAATTTTTACACCTTTGCAAACTAGGGATTCCAAAAACTGATCTGTGTGAAGAAAAATTTGGAGAGATTGAAGCGTGGGTAACTAGTTTAGGTTTATAAACTAGGAGGAAGGGATTTCACGGGTGTAGGAGAAGTTGTGAAGGGAGTATCCCAGTTAGGGTTTGAAGAACTAGGGCATGCGTTTAAGTAATTTTCTTCGCAAGTTCGAGATCTAGGGTTAGAGAGACCAGAAGAATAGAGTAAGATGAAGTGATTGAATTGTGAAGAAGACCTAGATAATGGCACCCAAGAAACCAGCTAGTACACCCAAGAAGGGAAAGGGAAATGACAATGGAAAGGGAAAGTAACAAGAAATTGAAGCACACACAAGTGAGGAGTGGTATGCAGAAATGCAAAGACACGGATGGAGTGTTGTTGGGGAAGGAGTGGGAGTCCCATCTTAGGAACATGTCTGCAAATGATTATAATCATTGGACAAAAACAATCGAGAAGGAAATGGCACTAGAGTTATTGCGTCCCCAACGAACAAAAGGACACCGAGAGGGTTTGACCATACATAATGATGACATGAAGGTAAAATTGGAGAAGGTAGGGTTATTACAACTCTTTCAGCTTGCCCTAATTCGGGAAACTCAGCGCTTATATCGTGGATCCGATGTCATGCATACATGAGGACTATTTCCAATTCATAGGGTGTAAGATGTGCATAAATCCTTAGCTCATTTCACATTTCACAGCCTCATCTATGAAGGAGATGGTTTGGAGGATGATTTGACTGACAAAGAAGTGATTAAGGAAACTATCGCCACTTTTACATGCAAGAAGGGGTCAAGGTATTATGATGTCATAGACATTAAGGATCCAGTGATGAAGATGGTCAGTGGACCTAGTTTTAAAGCTAAATGGCCAGGAGAGATGGACCCAAGTCAATAAGCCATGGTTGAATGTCTGCAGAAAGATTTCAGAGGGCACCATCTACAATTTTTCCGCATTCATTGCGGATGAAATTATTAACTGTGTGAAGGAAGGTGATAGGATCCTCTTTGGAAATGTGCTGCTAACCATCATGTTCTTGGAGATCGGGTACCGGATGCATCATATAAGTTTGTATGGGAGTACCTTTCTGAAGAACCCTCACCCATAAAAATGTTTGAGAAATACGCTTGTAACACTATGACAATAGTGCACAAGGTGCACTTGGAAAAGTAGTATATGCACCTAAGGAATGCATTTGAGGTAGAATGGAGAATTCCTGAACAACTACCAGCAAACACTACGGGAGAAGTGGAATTTGTTGTGTACTAGTATTTCTATTTGGGAAGATTCAAATTGTCAAATGGGACATGGAGCGCATGGTACAAGCTCCCCTTTGCCTTCACAGCTCAATACTTCCAAGTGGGAATAAAGAGGTTCGGGGAGTCCAAAAACTGTAAGTTGGACCTTGGTAATCTGGACCAGGACCACAGGGAAATGCACAAAGGGTTGGTGTACCTTAGAAAGCACACATACATGGAGCAGTATGTATCATATGTAGTTCAGATGACAAGGGCCATGACTCTACCCATTATAGATGAATCCGCGGCATGCATATACATCTACATAAGACCCAAGTCTAAGAAGGGCACATATATGGAGAATGAGGTATCTATACCTCAAGATCCAACTGGTAGGAAGAGACTGCACCCAAATGGGAGGAGAAAGAGCCAGAGAAGAAAATACCAAGTGTGGTGGAGACACAAGAAATAGGTTCCCCCGAGAAAAGCGCTAGAACCAGTATGTATGCACAAAAGAAAAATCCCATAGTAAAAGAGAAGACTCTAAAGCTAGAAAATCCATCAGACAAGGAGTCATTAGGAGAGGAAGAAACAAAATCACCTACACTAGAATCTTCGGTTAAGAAGAAGCAAAGGGTAGAAGAAGAGACCATCTTAGAAGAGACTGAGAGTTTGGACAAGTACATAAGAGAAAAATATGAGAGTGAAGAGGACGAGAGTGGAGAAGAAGTAAGTGGGGAAGAGGACCCCGGGAAGGATCGGGGACCACCCGTCTTCAATATACATGATTCAGAGGAGGAAGGTGGAGAAGAAGAACAAGGGTTCCAGTTCGTATGGCGGAAGGATAGCTAGGTAGGAGAAGGCACCCAAGACATGGGAAAAGATGAGGAAGCTAGCGCATAGAAGCAAGAGTCTCCAAGTTTTGCACATAGATAGACAACCAAGGTAGCAGAAGGAGAAAAGACCAAGAACATTGAGACCATGGTGGAGAACAAATTGGAACACAACGTTGAGTTAGTGTTGAACAAAGAGAACAAGGAGAGCATAGAAGAGGAAAATTGCAGCACTAGAGGTCCCATTTTGACTGTAACTATACCTAAGGGTACACACACGAGAGGAAGACGCACGAGAGGAGAGGCCAGAGATGGGTTATATTGATGACCCCAAGAAAGTGTTCCATGTATGGTTCCAAAGTACCATTCTGGTAGAGAAACTTATAGCAATTTCATCTTTTGACAAGGAGGCTGCATATCCACATAAAAGGAAGATGCTCTCATGGGCTATAGAGTCCCACCTTGATGAGCTAGAGTTTAAGGTAAGCCATGGGGAAATAATAACATTTCCATTACCAAGAGAAAACAACCTAGTGGTGGATACCCAGCAGCTCTTAGATGAGCAACTATCCACCGCGCTCAACAAAGTCTCCATTGAGATTGAGGCTAGACTCTTGGGTAGAATGATACAGCTTAGAGACTTGGAAGGGGAGCTAAAGAAGAAAGTGGAAGAGCTTGATACTTTGATAGAGGAGCTAAGACAAGAGAGGTTGATCAGCCCCTAGTGGCGGTGTGACTTGAAGGGTGAAAAGGCTAAGGTATGCGCTATGTACGAGAAGGTGGATAGCTCAATGAGGCTATCGTAGTGGAGCTTCCAAACCTAGCATCACCCACATAGAAGTATGGATCAACATTGGGATTCCTAGAGGATTTAATGAGGATCCTCACCATGGAAAGAAATCTTCTAGCCTTGGAGTTTGCGAAGAAGTTGCCACACGTCTTGAAAAAGAGAATAAGTTGAAGATCGTAGCACTCGTCACGAGGATATAACAAGGTTCTTGTTGATGTAAGGGCTTCTTATTGACTGCTAAGGCCATGTACAAAAATTGCGTGAACAAAGACAAAATGGCGGAGTGCTTTGATCGCCACTCATGAAGTAGAACTCAAGGAGTTCCAAGAGAATAACAAGGGAAATAGGGAGAAAGGGATAAAATCCTTCCGAGGTTGAAAGGAAATCTGAAGCCATTGAAACCTTAAGAGGTTAAATCAAAAACTAGTTGAAGGAACTATATCCACATATTACATGAAGAATGGATGTGCTAGAGGATATAGGTAAGGATTTGGAGAAAATCATTGATACCATGAGCACACAAGGAGATGGACTAAATTTTGGGGAGGTGAGTGCCTGGTTGGTAACCTCTATCGGAGAGAAGAGGAAGAATTCGATGCCTAGAACAAGTTGGAGGATGACTTGTAAAAGGATTTTCCTAGATTGTTGTAGTGATTCCTTCACTCTCCCATTCTTTCTTCTTCCCCCATTCTTTCATCCCCTTATTCTTGTTCCAAGGCGTAAGCCTGTTGTATATTTCTTTCACTTGAGAAGTGTTCCCACAAATAGAAAACATGCGTAGTGTGGGGTGATGTTGGGCCCCTAGAATGTTGGCTAAGTACAAAAAGTGTGTATGCACATAGGTCCTAGTTGAAGAAAGGTACGCAAGGACAGAGCGCACGGGGAAGGGTTTAAGAAAAGGGTTTAAGGAATCTTGTGGCATGCGCGGTGCATGCGGATAGAACCAAGGGTCCAAGACTTAACCAAACTGGGTGTTTAGGATAGAACATGTGAACAACATGACCTAACTACACATGTTGTGTGGATAAGGTGCTAGCCTAGTGACAGGTTGGCCTAGGAAGGAGCATGCCTACGGTAGAAAATTCTAGAAGCACATCATGGTGAAAAGTGGAAATCTCATGCCTGGGAGAGCATGCTTGCATGGAGGACCACATTCAGACACTTGGCATCAGATCTGAGGGCACTAGAGGATGAGTTGGCAGCCCAGAGAGGCTATAAATACTAGCACCTGTAGAGTAAACAAGAGAGAACTAGAGAATGGGTGGAGCTATGTAGAAATACTGAAAGAACTCGTGTGAGTAGGTAATTTCAATTGGGAAAGGATGTTTTGGGTATGGGGACTATAATTTTTCTTTTTGTTAGCCTAGCTACATTAGTCTAATTGTAATGCATGACTGTGGTCTGCTTCTCTATGACATTCTGTAATGGCTCCATGGATGTAATGAGGTTACCAGTTTATATATATGAATATCAATGGTTCTGATACATACATCTTTTTCATAGGTTCTCTTTCATTTATGTTTATGCTAGGTATGGATGTTTGTATACTTCTTTCTATTATGATACAAGTCATATAGTCTATTAAGTACTATCTATCTGGAATGGCTACAAGGATCTAGAGGCCATTCTGAGCTCTATGGTTCTTGTATGTCATAAATCCTCTTTAAATCTCTTAGACACAAATCATAGATGATGTTTCCCACTTAACTCACATAAAAGAGATACTCAAAACCCATATGCCTCGGTGAGAGCCCAATATCTCTGGGTGATAGGTCGGCATTTATGGGGTAACTTTGTTTCGTGATAAGGGTAAAAAGGACTACATTGATAAACTTTATTTTAGAAAACTTTCCACATTGATCAGTTTTTTCTTTCCCCTTCCCATAGCGGGGCATAGATTTAGGGAACACCAATTATGAATAACCCTCTTCTCATGTATAAGTTACATCATAAACCCCTTTTTCATTTCAACATTAGGTTCATGATTTCATTTCATTTGTGTTTCCTTGTGATCTTTGGAATAACTAATTGTCATTGGTTATCTACTAACACATGTTTTGGTCACATTTTCCTTACATTATCTAGATCCCCTCTTGTTTATCTCTAATGTGATTAGATGCATCCTTTCCTTACACGTTCCTCAATATGACGTAGCATCATTTGTACGCATGGGTCACCATCGTTAATTTGAATTTTATTCTAAACCTTTTGAAATCTATCTTTTATCTTTCATTTCTTTAGGAAAATCACCTTTTATGCTATCCATAAATGATATCACATTAACTTTCCCACCCCTTACAAATACCCATCATTCATCATATCTATTTTTAAATCAATTTTTCTCAACATCACATATTATCCATGAATATATGTTCATCATCATAATCAAATCCAAATTAAATATTTAAGCAACACAATAATTAATATAAAACATATCCTCCTCATCATAAGCATCAAGCATCATCATCACATAAAACATAGTCACATACATAAAACTTCATCAACAAATATAAAGTAACACATATAACTGTTATCCAATTTCACCCCCCAGGGTTGAATTGATAACATACATCAGGATTCCCAAGTCCCAGGCTGAAAAAGAACGAGCTCTGAGAGAATGCGAGAAGTTGCAGAAAATAAGCCTGGGCCAGAAAAAATTGTGAAAATCGGCTAAGTCCTTGTTCTAGAACAGTCGGGACATTTGGGACGCCAAGGCGCGGATCGGCCAAAAATCCTACAGGCAGCCCAAACAGCAAAGGGACAAGTGGGACAAGAGTGCGCGAAGGATGTGAACCAGCCGGTTCGGCCGGAACAGGGAATTGTAGCACTAGGACACTGACCGCCAAGGACGCGACGAAAGCCGATTCGGAAAGAAAGAAGAAAATCGACCAACAGTTTGGGACATTCGAGGCCATGAGTACGTGAACCACCCGATCGGCCGAAAAGGAGAAATTTTGCACCAAAAATTTGGGACATTTGGGCCGTAAAGGCGCGGATCGGCCGGATCGGGCGAACCGGAAGAATTTGCCCCGCGAAGCACTGGGACATTAGGGACAAATGGACGCGAACCGGCCGTTCAGATGAAACAAGAAACTTCAGCACAAGGAAAAGTGGGACATCCGGGACAAAAAGATGTGGTGGACGCGAAAGAGCCGGCAGACCCACGGACCAACCAGGAGATGACACGTGTCACAAGGAAAAAGGTCCAAAAAGTCAAAGGGGTGAGTTTTCGAGCACTGATCCAAACCAATGAAATAGTGCCACGTGTCCAAGTTTAAGGGGCCCACAAGAAAAACCCGCGAAAAGGTGGAGAGAGGGAATTGCTCAGCGGACCAGAGCCTGCCACGTGTCGTCCAGATGGCAGAACGCGGGAAAAGAAATTTAAAAATCCATTTTCACCTGTTTTGTGCCCTAAATCTTCAGACCTTCATATCTTTCGATCCAGAGCTTGGATTTGCACGTTCTTTATATCAACGGAAAGCTGTTGAAATTCTCTACATGATTCTAGGGTCAATCTTGCATTTTGGTGTAGTTTGGAGGGAGAAAATTAAGAAAACGTCTCTGACGCGTGTAATGCTTCAACAACCAACTTTAATACAGCAGACAGCTCGCCGCTCCTGATAGACAGCCCACCGTTTTGCCAGGATCTGCCGCTTGGATCATAATGAGATGATTTAAATGCTACCAAGAAGTGGTTGGAGTAGATTTTGAATTTCCCCTCTCTCCTCTCTCATTTCTTGATATATATTGTAAAGAGGAGCCCTTTTAAGAGGTCAGACATTCTTGTTTTGCATCCTCCCTTCTTCCCTGCTTGCAAGAGAATTTGTGGAGCTTTTCAAACCTCCCATATGGATTGTAATGCCAATTTTTGCCTCTTGGCCACTGCAATGTACTGTATCGACTCTTGAGCAATATATATATATATATGTTTGTGATTGATTCTCAACCCTCTCATGTATTCATTGTTGTTATTTTGATCTCTTATTGCAGTTTGGTTACCTGTGCATAGTGTTTGTATTACATCTATGTGGTCTGTGTTAGATTTGCAAAATGAGTGTCTAACATTCCTTGGTGCATCACCTCTATAGTTTAGGTTTTATTCTATGCATTTTCTCACCCTGTCTCCTTGACAAGTTAGATTAGGTTTTAGTAAACCCTCTGCATTTTTGTGTGCATCTGAACAGAGGAATAGGAACCAGCCTTCTTTGGAGAATCCTTTCTCATCTTTACAAGTCCCACACTTGGAGAAAGGATTCCATGTTGTGCAATCACACTGGATGCCTGAACATCAACCTAGAAGCCTGATCTGCATCCAGGGGTGCTGTGAGTCTGCAACAACAGTTTTGGCACGCCCGGTGGGACACTAGAGGTCTCATTTTTATTGCAGCAAAGTTGATATGCATTTGCTGCAATTTTCTTGCTTATAAGAGCTATTATTTGCATATCTGCGACTCCAAGGGGAAGAATCAACTGGTTTCAGCAGTGCAGGCCTGAAAACTCATGAGAAGAATCACCACAAGGTCAAGAGCTAGAGAAGAAGAAGTGTCATTTGAATACCTGCAACTATCTCCAAGAAGAAGGCAAAGAGGAAGAAGGATTCAAAGGTCTCCATCTCCACCAAACAGAACTCTCTCAACTCCTCCACCGACAGTGTCTTTCTTTCAATATAAAAGGGTTTTAAGACCAATCGAATGGCTCGTAACAACCCCTACGTCAACTTCACAGCAAATAGCCCACTTGCTCTCAATGCACAACATCCAGTTCCTATTGCAGCCTTGAAGAACATTCCCTACTTCACTGGAGAAAATCAGACTACTCCAGGTGATCATGTTAAAGATATTGCTAACCTTTGTGCAATCCATGAAATCGATGAAATGCAAGTGGCTGTCAAATTACTGGCATCTTCATTCAAGGGTAAAGCATTGCAATGGTTTAGGAGCCTTGGGGCTGGTTCTATTACAAACTGGAATCAGCTGTGCATTGCACTTCACGAGTAATTTGGAGAGAAGGGAGACAACTTGTCTCTTTTGGAGCAGTTGACAACTATCAAGAGAGCCCCCAATGAGCAGCTGACTGACTTCAACTTCAGATTTCAAAGGTCTTGGGATAGGATTCCAAAGGCAGTTAGGCCAACAACAGGAGGTGCTTTTCTATATTACCTTAAAGCTTTGAATTCTGATATTTCTATGTTAATTCAATCCATGGGAGGCACAACAATCCCTATGGCTTATAGCATTGCCATTAGAGCTGAAAACTGTCTTATTCAAGCTGGTAAACTGGCTCCTAGGCCTCCTATGCCCTTGTATCCAAACTTAGAAAATCCAAGCACTAGTCAAGCACCCACTTTGGCTCTTGTTCCAACCCCTAGAAACCAGAGTTCAAATGAAGCTTCCACTTCATCTCCAAGTGCTTCAAATGAACTCCAAGAGGTCATGAAACAGTTGCAAAATTTGGGAAATGAGCTGGTTACTATTAAAAGGCAACAAGCCCAAGGTTTCAGACCTTCCTATCAACCCCAAGCTCAGCCTAATAGGCAGCCATACCAACCACAAAGACCACCTAATCCAGCTGCAAATATGAATCAAAATCAAAGCCAAGTAAGGCCTCCTGCCAATAGACCATTCCAGCCCTATAATCCAAATGCCATATCTACCTCTAAGGCATTAGTGCCAACACAGAATAACATTGCCCAGAATATGATTGGTGCTTTCCATGCAACGAGCCTCATAACCAATCCATGTGCTTCAATGGTGCTCTCAATCAAGCACTAATGGTGACAACTACCGGTGTGGAGGGCGAGGGCAGTCAAGGAAATAACCAACAACCAGAAACATTCCAACAGCAATCAGCCCCAAATGACACTACATTGGTGAACTGGCAAGCAGAAGATTTCTGTGGCATGAATCAGGTAGTTTCTCAAGGTGTTGCAGCCAACACAAGGTCAAAAAGGAGGAATCTGGGTGAAGAACAGCCATTAGCCCCAGCCAATCCACAACCTTCCACGGCTCCACAAATGATTGGCAAGCAGAGTCTAGTTTCAAATACACAAGGGCAGCCAAGAACAGCCCCTAGGCCAACTCAAATGCAAGCTGTTGCTACCCATGTGCAAGGAGTAAACATGTAAACCAAAGGACAACAGAGAGATTCTTCATCACCATTCAACATCATTGATCAGATGAAGAAGACAAACGTTAACATATCAATGTGGGAATCCCTATCTATCCCAGGCCAAAGAGATCTGCTGCAAGCTGCCATGAAGGATTGGACAACTTCGAATCAGCGGGTTCAGATGCAAGACAAAGTGCTTACAAATGCTGCCCAGCCTGAAGGAAGTCATGGAGGACAACAAGGTAAAATGTTGAAGCCCCCTCCTTTCTATGTTTCATTAATCATTGGGGATAAACTAGTACACAATTGCATGATTGATTCCGGGGCAAGTAGCTCCGTGATGCCCAAGCAAATAGCTGATCAGCTGGGTCTCGAATATGAAGTAATATCTAAAGGAGTAGTGCAATTGGATGGGACAGCAATAGCAATAGTTGGAGTGATTAAAAACTTGAGTCTTACCTTGCATGCATGTCCAAATGTTGTTGTCTTACAAGATGTATCAATCATAGACCTTCCACCACTCTTTGCCCTTTTCTTGTCAAGGGACTTCACAGCCAAGATTGGAGGGTATTTGTCTGCTGATTGGTCTCACATGTTGTTTAGAACAAGGTATGGAACTAAGGCCACAATCAGATCCGAACCCATTGCAAACTTCCATATTGAGCCTTACACCCCAAGTCAGATTAATGCCAATTGCTCAGCATTTGATCAAGAAGATCACCCTAGTACTGATGAGGCTGACACCAAGGTTGGAAGTATCCCGACCTAACTCTTGATGAATGGGCAAACAAGATACATGCTTTTGATCCCTATCAAGAAGTAGAAGAATCTGAGCTGGGAGTCTATTGTATACACGAAGAAAATCAACCTGTTCCTAGCATCACCAAGCCAAGCCATAATGATGACAACGAGGTATGGCAGCTGTTTTTTGATGGATCAAGGAGTAGGCAAGGTGCAGGAGGTGGAGCCATGCTTGTTTCACCCCAAGGAATAAAGTACTATTCAACTTTTAGATTTCAATTTGCATGCTCCAATAACACTGCTGAATATGAAGCCTTGGTGCAAGGGATGCATTGGGCAATCAAGAGAAAAATAAAGAATCTGCAAGTCTTTGGGGACAGTGAATTGATTGTAAATCAGGTCAAGGGACAGCATGCTGCCAAGAATGATCTACTCAAGTGCTACAAGAACAGGGTGTGGGACCTCATGGAAGATTTTGAAGGTTTTGGCATCGAATCCATTCCCAGGAAAGAAAATCAAGCTGCTGATAGGCTTGCAGCAGTAGGGGCAGCCTTTGACATTATGGAAAGCATTCAACAAGACAAGGTACAGCCAAACATCCACATGATTGTGAGGCCTTCAGTGCCGGATAACAATGTCAGTTGGCAAGTGTTTGAGAATGACCAGAAAATCATCAATTTCCTCTAAGAAGAAGTTGAGTTCTCTGCCAGGAATCAAGACAAGTTGCATCAGCAGTATGGTGACCAAGTGGTGCAGTTGAGAACTAACAAATTACCAAAAGGCCTCATAACCTTGGAGTCAATCTTCAACCCGAATGATCAGTTCCGGAAGGAGAAGGCAAACATTCAAGTAAAGGGTGAGGATTCAGAGCCTATTTTAGTGGAAGAAGGAAAAACATTACAGATTGGCAAAGTAAGTACCTCACAAGAGAAATCTGATTTTGTTCAGCTTTGCCAAGAATTTCCAGATGTCTTCGCTTGGAGCTATGAAGACTTGAGAGGATTCAATCCAAATTTGGCACAACATACCATAGAATTGGATCCAGATGCTAAGCCCACTAGGTAGAAGCAGAGACCAGTCAACCCTCACATTGAGCCTCTGATGAAGAAAGAGCTAAATAAGCTAATAGAGGCAAGCATTATATTCCCGATCAAGCACTCAAGCTGGGTTGCTAACTTGGTTCCGGTCAGGAAGAAGAGCGGAGAAATCAGGTTGTGTGTGGACTTCCGAGACCTCAATAGGGCATCTCTCAAGGATCATTATCCACTCCCTTCCATGGAGCAAATATTGCAAGTAGTATCCGGTTCAGAGAGATTCTCTCTCCTAGATGGCTACTCAGGGTATAATCAGGTGATGGTAAAAGAAGAGGACCAATTCAAGACAGCCTTCACAACTAAATGGGGCACATATGCTTACAAGAAGATGCCATTTGGGCTGTCCAACGCTGGTGCTACCTTTCAAAGGGCAATGGACATGGCATTCAAAGGCTTGATCAACAAGATAGTGCTGATATATCTAGATGATATCACTGTCTTCTCAAAGAATGCAACAGACCATCTCTTTCACCTCAGGCAAGTGTTTCAGAGGTGTAGAAAGTTCGGAGTGTCTTTGAACCCCAAGAAGTGCATCTTTCTTGCACATGAAGGAAAGCTCCTTGGCCATATTGTCTCGAAGAGGGACCGCAATTGATCCAGAGAGAGTTGAAGCCAAAGAGCACTGCCATTGCCAAGTCATAAGAAGGCTCTTCAAAGCTTCTTGGGAAGGATCAATTTTGTCCGCAGGTTTATCCCAGATTTTGCAGCCCTTGTCAAGCCCATCACCAAAATGTTAAAGAAGAGCATGGCTTTTAAGTGGACAGAAGAAGGCAAGGAGAGTTTTGAGGCAATCAAAGAAGCTATCTCTCAAGCACCAACTCTCATTAACCTAGACTTCTCCAAGGATTTCATCCTCTATGCATTGGAGGTGATGACACTATCTCGCCATTCGTATAAAGCAGAACAAAGATAATGATGAGCAGCCATTGCCTTTTTCAGCCAGAGCCTAGATGACTACGAGGTGAGGTACTCTTTTATTGAAAGTCATGTACTTGCAGTAATCAGAAGCTTGAAGAAATTCAAGCATTTAGTCTCAAACAAAAGGTCCAGCTTGCTGGTCTCACATGCCGGAGTTAAGGAATTCCTCCTCAACAAGGATTTGAATGAGAAAAGGGCAGGTTGGATCACCCGTGTCATGGAGTATGACATTGATATCAAGATCACCAAGCTGGTAAGAGGGAAAGGATTGTGTGAGCAACTGGTTTTGGGGAAGCAAAAGGAAGTATGCAACGAAGAAGAGGCTGTTTTGACAGTCCAGGACAATCATGAGCCAAGTGGCAATCAAGAAGAAGATGATGCTTCCCCCACTCCTTGCTGGACCCAAGATATTATGCACTTCCTAGGTACAGGCCAGTGCCCCCTAGAGATGAACAAGACCCAAAGGAGACACTTCAGGTTGCAGGCTATTCCGTATGCCATTGTTGATGGAGTTTTGTTCAAGAAAGATGTGAATGGAGTGCTGCTGAGATGCATTAGCACAGATCAGATTCAAAGGGTGTTGGAAGAATTTCATGGTGGACCAGCTGGTGGCCATTTCACACCAAGAGTGACAGCTCTAAAAATCATGAAGGTTGGTTATTATTGGCCTAAAATTTTCAATGATTGCTATGCATGGATCAAGAGGTGTAAGAATTGTGCATTCTTCACAGGAAAAGAAAGACTTGCTGCCCTCCCATTGCATCCAATCTCAATTGACCAGCCATTCATGCAATGGGGTTTAGACTTCATTGGATTCATTAATCCCAATTCAAGCCAAGGGCACAAATGGATTTTATGACCACGACTACTTCACCAAATGGACAAGCAAAGAGCACTCAAAGAGGCAAATGAGTCTAGCATCTTAGACTTTTATGAGGGAATAACAACCAGATTTGGTGTACCTACCACAATAATCTCTGATAATGCATTGGCATTCATTGGATCTAAGGTGACTGAGTGGGCTGTCAAGAATGGTATTTACTTGAGCACTTCATCGAACTATTACCCTCAGGGTAATGGCCAGGCCGAGTCTACAAACAAGAACTTGTTGAGGATCATTAGGAGAAATCTTGATGAGAATTAGAGGTCTTGGCACACCAAGCTGAAATCAGCCTTATGGGCTGATAGGATCACTCCCAAAAGATCCACAGGTAACTCTCCATTCAGGCTTGTCTATGGAAGAGAGGCAATCTTGCCCATGTCACTTGAGTTACCAACATTGGAACTCATGAAGCAGCTGGAGTTACTTGAATTTGAGCCTATGGAGGTGAGGTATGCAGAGTTGATGGAGCTACAAGAGATCAGAAATCAGGCATCCCAAGCAATGGAAAAGGATCAAGCTTTGATCAAGAAGACCTTTGATAGAAGGCCAAAGATAGATCTTTTCAAGTTGGAGATCTAGTATTGAAATGGGATGTGGACAAAGCAAAACCAGGAAGGCATTCAAAATTTGATGCCATTTTGAGTGGCCCATACATGGTCATAAAGTGCAAGAGCAGCAATGCTTTCCAATTGGCCTCATTAGACGGTGAAGAACTACTGATTCCAAAGAAATGGAATCTATCTCAAACATTGCTACTAAAAGTAAAAGGTTCACCCTTGTAAATATTAGCCTAGATTTCAATTCCTCTAAGTGCGTATGCACATTGTCTTGTTGTAGTTAGGTTTCAGTTTCCCTAAGTGCTTTGGCGCAGGTTTTGTTGCTCCTGGATCACGTTTTTACAGTTCAGCGTACTCTCGTAGAAGGAGTTGCAGTATCAGGCTCATTTCAGGTCATTGCTTATGACTCCATGCCCAATGGATCGCTAAAAGGCAACTGGTCTTTTTATCTAGCGGTGTAGATGACCCCACCGGTTGCAAAATCTTATCCAATTTCACCCCCCCAGGGTTGAATTGATAACATACATTAGGATTCCCAAGTCCCAGGCTAAAAAAGAACGAGCTCTGAGAGAATGCGAGAAGTTGCAGAAAATAAGCTTGGGCCAGAAAAAATTGTGAAAATCGGCTAACTCCTTGTTCTAGAACAGTCGGGACATTTGGGACGCCAAAGGCATGGATCGGCCGAAAAGCCTACAGGTGGCCCAAACAACAAAAGGACAAGTGGGACAAGAGTGCGCGAAGGATGTGAACCAGCTGGTTCGGCCGAGCAACGGGAAATTGCTTAGAAGACCTGGGACAGTCGGATCAGAAGGACGCGTGGGACGCGGAAAGCCGGTTCAGCCGAAAGAGAAGAAAATCAACCAACAGTTTGGGACATTCGGGCCGTGAGTACGTGAACCACCCGGATCGGCCGAAAAGGAGAACTTTTGCACCAAAAATTCGGGACATTTGGGCCGTAAAGGCGCGGATCGGCCGGATCGGGCGAACCGGAAGAATTTTCCCCGTGAAGCACTGGGACATTAGGGACAAATGGATGCAAACCGGCCGGTTCGGATGAAACAAGAAACTTTAGCACAAGGAAAAGTGGGACATCCGGGACAAAAAGATGTAGTGGACGCGAAATATTTGGCAGACCCGCGAGACCAACCAGGAGATGACACGTGTCACAAGGAAAAAGGTCCAAAAAGTCAAAGGGGCGAGTTTTCGAGCACTGATCCAAACCAATGAAATAGTGCCACGTGTCCAAGTTTAAGGGGCCCACAAGAAAAATCCACAAAAGGTGGAGAGAGGGAATTGCTCAGCGGACCAGAGCCTACCACGTGTCGTCCAGATGGCAGAACGCGGGAAAAGAAATTTAAAAATCCTTTTTCGCCTGTTTTGTGCCCTAAATCTTCAGACCTTCATATCTTTCGATCCAGAGCTCGATTTGCATGTTCTTTATATCAACGGAAAGCTGTTGAAATTATCTACATGATTCTAGGGTCAATCTTGCATTTTGGTGTAGTTTAGAGGGAGAAAATTAAGAAAACGTCTCTGACACGTGTAATGCTTCAACAACCAACTTTAATACAATAGACAGCTCGCCGCTCCTGATAGATAGCCCGCCGTTTTTCCAGGATCCACCACTTGGATCATAATGAGATGATTTAAATGCTACCAAGAAGTGGTTGGAGTAGATTCTGAATTTCCCCTCTCTCCTCTCTCATTTCTTGATATATATTGTAAAGAGGAGCCCTTTTAAGAGGTCGGACATTCTTGTTTTGCATCCTCCCTTCTTCCCTGCTTGCAAGAGAATTTGTGGAGCTTTTCAAACCTCCCATATGGATTGTAATGCCATTTTTTGCCTCTTGGCCACTGCAATGTACTGTATCAACTCTTGAGCAATATATATATGTTTGTGATTGATTCTCAACCCTCTCATGTATTCATTGCTATTATTTTGATCTCTTATTGCAGTTTGGTTACCTGTGCATAGTGTTTGTATTGCATCTATGTGGTCTGTGTTAGATTTGCAAAATGAGTGTCTAACATTCCTTGGTGCATCACCTCTGTAGTTTAGGTTTTATTCTATGCATTTTCTCACCCTGTCTCCTTGACAAGTTAGATTAGGTTTTAGTAAACCCTCTGCATTTTTGTGTGCATCGAGGAATATGAACCAGCCTTCTCTCGGAGAATCCTTTCTCATCTTTACAAGTCCCACACTTGGAGAAAGGATTCCATGTTGTGCAATCACACTGGATGCACGAACATCAACCTAGAAGCTTGATCTACATCCGGGGTCTTTGTGAGTCTCGCAACAATAACCATAATCATCATCATCCCATATCTACATCATGTCATCATAAATCAAATAATCAACATCACATAATACACACATGTTAAACAATGATAAAATCATATATCATATATATGTCATCAAAATAAAGTGTATCAGTACATCATTGACCTCTAAGGGTCCTCTCTCAAAGAAGAGAGATGTCGATAAAACTAAAAAAGTTCACATAAAAAATCTTTAACTCTTGCCCCTGTGAGGAAAGTCCCTCTGTCTCTTTATCAACCTTGTCATCTCCACCTTGGCCCTCTCCTTGATACGGCTAAGCCACACTCAATGTTCTCTCGGATGGCCTAGCTCCGGATATCTATCACCACTTTTCCTTTAGGGTATTAATTAAATATCTAATTAAACATCTATCCTAAGTTTTTGTACCCCATTGTATTTTATCCATGGATAATTAAATATTAACTATTTAATTATACTTTTTACATGTATCTTAACCACTTATCTACCCCATATCAATTCCTAACCTCCCATATCTATTTTATCCATCTATCCCCCTATTTCTCCTCCCCCAAACCATGCAATGGGATATTTCCCATATTTGAGTGGAAGGATCACTTTCATCTTTCCAAAAAATGTCCTTTTTGGCCATTTTGGGAGTCTGTTCCTTGATCGGCACCGACTGAAGCTGTACTTGATCGACGCTAATTTTTCTAGAATGGTGGCACGATTATATCTCGTCGGCACCGATTACAAATATGGGGCCGAAATTAGTTTTGGTGAGATTAAAGAACAACAAAGAGTTTTGAGCATCAAGCCCAAGCATTATCTATCAAGAGAAAGTGAATTCCATCCAAATCAATCCAGAGAGGAGTACCATTACTTACTCCCTACCAACATCACATCGTGAGGCTTCATCAATCTCTTGGTGACTCTGTTCCTGCATCTAGCTAAGGTGGAGCTTTGTCAGTATCCCTATAGACCTCAGAGATCTAGATCGGATCTTGATGATCTAGCTTTCATTCCATTTCTCAATCTTCCTACAATTTTCCCTAGTCGACGCGTCGATCAGATCCTAGTCATTTTCCAATCAATCGATCGATTTTCGAATCTAATCAACACCGATTTTTCCCAATCGACACCGATCGACTCTGTGAGATAAGTAAAAAAGAACTCAGGTAACACAAATCCAACATTGTTTTCATAGTTTCCTATTTTCTGTTGCTTTCTATCCATTGTTTACATTCTGTCTGTCACTTTTAATCAGAAAATCTAGACATTTACTTACATCTTTTATCATGTATGCTTCTTTCTTTAATTGAAAATGTGGACTGACATCCACCGAGGGAGCTTATCACTTCTCGGACCCGCTTTTGGGTAGTCCACCCAAATATCTTTTAACGTTGTCTTTTTCTATCAAGTATCTATGTCTCGCAGGTTTCTTGGATCTACTTTGTAGGATTGCTCATGTGCACCCATCTTGTCTACATCGGCTTTCTTTTCCATCTACATCTTTGGATCTTGTCTTATCTATCAGGTATCGATTTCATTTGAGTTTTTCAGGGTTTTTGTGTTTAGTTTGGTACATTAACTTGGACAGGTAACAAGCACGGAAATTCTTGATCTACATTCTGGCACGCCCGGTGGGACCCAACCAAAGTCCCTATTGGTAAGTTCATTTCTTTTCTAGTTTTGAGCTTTTGTTCTTTTTCTTCACTGATTTTCATCAATTTTCCTTAAGCATTTCCTTCCTTCATTTTGGTCTTGCTTCTTTCATTTATAATTTGCAAAGTCAAAGTTTCTTCTTTCTTGCAAATCTAAATCCCAATTTCTATTTCAAAGATTAGTAAATCTTTCATTTGATTTCAAGATTACATTTTTGATCCATCTCTTTATGCAAAATTGTTATTTCCTTGAAAGTTTTTAGTTCCTTAAAATAGAAATTTTCATTCTACTATTATCTGGATATATCTTTCTGGATTTGTTTGTGTGTTTGCTTAACCTTTTCTTGCGGAGCACTTTTCTTGTTCATGGGATTGTTCGAGGGGAAGAGCTCAACAACGCACTTTTTGAAGTCCACACACCTTGGAGAGCTAAATCTACAGGTATTCCTCTTTTACGGTGTTTTCTCCTTTTTAAGAACTTAAAAAGAACTTGTTTGTTTGTTTTCTATCACATTCAAACATTTTGATTTTGGTGCTTAAAAGGAATTTAATCACATTTGGGAAAGAACTTGTTTGACTTGTCTTCATCGAAATCAAACACTTCATTTTTAGTGCTTAAAAGAACTTTTCTTTGTCATTTCTGTTGTATGTTCTTCATCTAGTTTTCTAAATAGGTTGGAAAATTGATCAAAATCGGTAGTGACACTATTTGATTTTTATTTTTCACCCTTGCACACAAAGCCAAAATCACTAGGTATTAAGCATTTAAACAAAAATTCCTTCCTGGCCTCACCTACTTGGAAGTGACATCCAAGAGGAAGAGCCTACGTGGTACTCGAGCCACGCTATAAATTCATGGAAGTTCTAGTATATATTGGCAAAGCACCCGACTCCCTTATCGCAGCGGTGTGTGAAGTGTGGGGTAGGCCCCTATATCAAGCCACGTACTGGTCTTTTACTGAAGTGCCTTCGGGACTCCTCACCAAAACATTCCCCAAACCATCCTTAGTTTGGCTATCTGAGTAGTTCCTGTTCTAAAAAGCCTTCCCTAATATTTTCTTTCTTAAAAGCATGAAAACTTAAAAGAGATAATCACCTACGCTGCTTGAATTGTCTGTGCATTAGTTAGGTCAATCTCCTTTTTTCTATATTTCTTGCTTGTTTATGACGGTCATCACCCGGTTACAATCTAGAAAAATGGCTCAACTAGCCCCTTCTTCATCTCGAGATCACCACTAATGTGGATGTTTCGGCACCCCTCGGGTCTTCCTCGGGACCACTTTGTTAGTTGGTTCCCCATCTTGGTCATATAATCCTTTTTATCATCCTAAAGTGATCCCATCACGTCCAGCTTCCCCCAGTCCTTCAGAGGTATCATCTGCTTTTGATATAGAGTATGTTCCTCATGGAGATCCTGAATTTTAGGCGCTCCTTGATCACAATCCGGTAGCCCTTATGGACTATCTAGTGCATAAGTTTGTTCAAATATCTGATCAGGGACCACCAATCCAACAAGTTTATGATTATTCTCATGAACCATCCCAGGATTTTATAGAACAGTTAGCATACTTTTTCTCACCTCGAACCACGGAAGAGGGTGGCGCATCTGTGCCTCCTTTTTCTCTTCCACCGACCATGTCAACTAGTTCTCAAATGGTCTTGCCTATTCCTAGTGCCATGCAGGCTACCTCGGCTACTCCACAACCTACTTTTGAGAGGCCCTCTTCTTTAGCTATGATGGGTGCATCCGCACTCTCATGGATTGTTGTTAATTCTTCTATGTTGTCTATTGCATCTCAGGGTCAGTACCTCTCTATGAATCAACCCCCTTCTACGAGTCAGTTGGTTCCTTCTTCTCATCCTCTAGTTGGTCTTTCTTCCAATGCTCTAGCGATAGTGACCTTTACCCATCCTCTGGCATCGGTGCCCTTAATAACCAATCCGGCAGTCAAAAGCCTCATTCAAACTTTGTTCCCCACCATGTCCAATCAAATCAACACCCATGTTCCTCAATCCATTTCATTCAGTCGACAAGTGTAGGAGCCCAATCACAAGCTCATCTTTCATTCAACCACCTTTTTCTCAACCACTTATCATCTCACAGCCTGTTCATACGCAGGATCCTTCACAACAAATACCTCACCAGGTGTCACCTAGAATGCCTGGTTATTCCTCTTATCATCTTGTTAATCAGCAGATGAATCCCCATTAACACCTCAAAAAATCTACCATTCACTTCTTATACAGGACATACCAACATGCCTCCTCCTCAATCTGATGTCGTCCAAATTCTTTTCAAGAAAATCATAGACCTAGAAGCCTCCACCAAAGGGGCTCACCCTTCATACTCTTTTGAAGAAGTGTGTAATGAACCCATTCATCCATCAGTGGCTTTTAAGCCTTATCCTCCCCAATGGGAACTTCCTAAGTTCTCAAAATTTCATAGTCGAGAGGATCCTCAACAACACCTGCGAGCATTCAAACACGCTTGCTACCTTATAGTCCAGGATCAGGAGCTTATGCTCATACTTTCCCTATGTCTCTAGCAGGGCCTACTTTAGACTGGTATAATAACATTCCCAACACTCCCTATTTTCTTTCTCTCAATTAGCTCAGATGTTTGTTGAAAACTTTTCAATAAATATCACACATAAGATCTTGATTACAGATCTTTATAACATTCATCAATTCGATGACGAGTCTATTGCAGACTTTGTCACTCGTTGGAGAGGTATAATAAATCAATTGTCTTTCTCCCTCCCTCAATCTCAACAGATCGAGTTGTTTACTCAATCTTGTGCTAATCATATTTCTTCCACTTTAAGGATCCAAACCTTTCACACATTTGAAGAAGCCTTTACGATGGCACGCAAACTTGAGTCCCATGCCATTGAACAAGGGAAGTTAAAACTTCACTCTAAATCTAAACCAGATTTTTCTCGGTTTACAAAATCAAACCCTTCCACTTCTAACAAAGACAAGAATCGGGGTCCACCAATGCTATCATATTAAAAACATCACGAGCTGATAACACTTCTAATCAAACACCACGGAGAGACTCCTCATCTTCTCGAAAAGGACCCTCATCATCTCGATCTTTTACTTCGTTGGGGAATCATATGCTTCCATCTTAGAAAAAATGTTGGAAGTTCACATGATCGAACTTCCCCCTATTAGAAATTTTGATGAGAGCCAAGAATGACCATTCTGGTATAGGGAAAATGACTTCTGTCATTATCATAGAACCAAAGGCCATGACATTGAACGATGTCAGACCTTCAAAAATCTTGTCCAAAAATTCATTGATAAAGGTGAGCTCATTCTAGATAACCCAAATGCTCCCCCAAATCAGGCACTTGATGTCTTTAAACAACCTTTTCCCAATCATTCCCCAAACAATGATGCTTCAGGGTCTCAAAAACCAAACACTCATACTATCAGCTTCATCTCTACTGAAGAATCTTCTTCTAAAACTAAGCCATCTACTGAACACGTCGACCAAATCGGAACTTCCTCCCACTCATTAATCTCTAAGATTCCATCATCTTCAGACAATTTGTCTTTGAATATTTCTCCATTGTTAGAGATGGATTCATCTCTCCTACCTCTTTATCTTGATCTTCCATCCATGCCAGAGACAGTGTCATCCTCATCTGTCTCATCGTCAGACATTCTTTCGATGCTTGAGACATTTACATCCCTTCAAGTTTCCACTACGAATACATCTACTTCTGTTTCTCCCATTTTCCACGACTATGCCATTGGTAAATATACCTATAGTCATACCAACTTCTCTACCAATGGAAGCATCTTCGATTTTGACTCTTCCCATTTCCTTTCCTACAGTAGTTACACCCACAATTACTATACCAAAAGTATCTCCCTCACAAGGAACCACTTCTTCATCATCCACTTCTTCCATCACCGATGTTGCCTTGCCTATTAAGGAAAAATCTAAAGAAATAGCACCGACCTACACTTTTGGTTCCTGAACTTAAACCGAGACAACTAAAGTCTAATGTTGCATCATCAGTACTCACCATCTCCTTCCCCAAAAAGGTTACAATCACCTTATGCGGTTGAAGTTGTCACCATCCCTGAAAAAGGAAAACCAATATTTCGGACTATTAAGACTCTTGGTGCTTTCCCTCAAAAATCTCTCTCTTGCCCTCATAAAAGATTGGATTTATCCACTAAGAAGGTGTCTTCTTCTACAACACCATCAAAACCATCATCTTCTTCTACAACACCTTCTTCACGGTGCCTCGTAAAGTGGATTTACCCACTAGAAAGGCATCACCTCTTTTATCAGGACCATCATCTTCGTCACCAAAAGCCAAGGCACCCTTTGTTCCTCCTATCAGACCTATTTTGGGAGCTCCTCCCTCATCTAAGTCAGTCTTATCTAAATCATCATTTGTTTCAACCAAGCAGCATTCTTCATCTCTAAAGACCACAACACTTGTCACATCTTCATCTTCTTCAAAATCTATCTTAGGAGCTCCTCCTCCACCAAAATCAATCTTGCCTCACTTACTTCCATCTCAGGCACCCAAGGCTGCTTCTCCCAATGTCTAGAAAAGAAAATGATCCCTAAAAAGACTGTCAAACCAGACATGTAGATTCTTTTACCTCGGTAGTCTGTTAGGCAAAAGAGGCACCTTCGTCATCTCTGTCCTCATCTTTGTCTACTGGATTCTATACTGAAATTCTTCACCAACTTATCCAATCTTCATCCATATCTCTTCCTTGATCAAACCCTATAATCCTAAAGGAGTAAAACCTTCCTAGGTTCAACTCTGATTTGATTTGTGCTTACCACCACACTCCAGGACATGACACCGAGGGATGTAAAGCCCTCCAATCTGTCGTGAGTAGCAGTCTTTTGGAAGAAAGTGATCTTCTGCTAGAAGAGGAGGAGGAACAAGTATCTCCTATCATCTCAACTACATCTGAGCCTCAACGATCTACTCAGGCCTCTAGTTCTATTAATTCCACTCCGGATGGTCTTCCACCTTCTCAAATCGACACAATTCATATCGCCACTAGAGCACAACAATATGATAATCTATCATCATCTACATCTCTTGACCACGGGTTGTCATTTCTTGCAGCCCCTGAAGGAGTTCCTCCTTCCTCATTAGCCTCGAGACCTCGGGTCTCTATTCATGCTTCACCTCGGGCTCAGATTCCGTGTCAGTTGAGGAAAGTGTTATGAAACAACTTACCCATGCTCCGGTCAAAATGTCTCTTTTTGACCTCATTCAATCATCTCCACAACATCGCCAGGCTCTGATTGATAATCTATGCCATATCGCAGTGAATTCAGATGAGCCCCAGCCTTTTGAGATGGTTGTTGGATTGAATAGACCATCAACCACCATTTCCTTTGAGGATTCTAAAATTCCTCCCCTTTCTTCTGAGGATTTGGAGGCTCCCCTCTTTATCACAGTTCAAATCAACAACACTACGTTAAAACACACTATGATCGATAGTGGTGCTGCACTCAACATCATTTCCTCTCACACATTCGAGCAACTTAAGTTACCAAAGAACGTAGTGTCACCACCACCTTTCACCCTTCGATCATTTAACGATCAGCTGGCGGTTACTTTAGGAACTGTGGTCCTGCCCATTCGGGTAGGTAAGAAACTACTTCACGAGCTTTTTACATTGTTGAAGGGAAATTCCACTACAATATGATCCTCGGATGCTCCTGGATTCATACAATGCATTGTGTCCCATCAACCCTCCATCGATGCTTAAAATATCAGTATGAGGGAAAAATCTATACTCATCCAGGAGATCCTTTTCCTTCCGCACAATGCGACATGACCACAAGATCTGCCCCTCTAAAGGAGAATGCTTGTTCTCCTGACGAGGCTTCATCCTCTTCCATACCTACAACAAAACTACCAGATTTACAAAATCTAGAAGAAATGTTGCAGCGTTTTTGCTAGGAGAGCTTCCTCTTCTCTCTTTTGACACCCATCTCAAACCTAATGAGTATGGTAGACCAAACAAACAACCTGAATATCAGCCAGGTCTTGGTCACATCATCACCATTGGTCTACCCAATCAATAGACTAACTTCATTTATGGTGGTCTTGATACACCTCACTATCACCCAGATTCTCCCCCAGGGCCAAACCCTATTCAGCAGGGTTTGATTGTTTACAGAATCCCATTTGCAAAAACTTATTTATATCGATGCGCGTGGAAGGGCTTTGGCTTGGGAAAATATGAATAGGGTGTGCATGACCTCGCATCCATTCCAACTCTTAAACCACATCAAAAATTTGGTTTAGGATTTAAACCTCTCTCAAAAGCCACCATCACCATTCTCGATGAGCCTCTCTCCATTGAGGAACCATCTTCTCCCACAGTCAAGCATCACTTGATGTGGATGACACCATTTCCATCCCACCTAACTTTTTTTTTAGTCAATACCATTTCCATAGGTCCATTGACCTATAAAACTAATGGAATCCACTTCCATACCATTAGTCTTCCCTGAAATAGTTGGAGACGACTCTCCCACTATCAACACTATCCACTGTGCGGATGATGATTCTGTCCTCACCTATCTGGGGGTAGGACTCTTATCTTCCTAAAACCATTCCTTCTGACATGTCTACGCTTCTCAATGAAGCCACTGTTGACCTTAATATAGGGACTTCTAAGACCCTCGCATCATTAAGGTCGGCCAATCTCTTAATCCACAGGAGTTAGGAGACTTCACCACATTTCTTTCCAACCATCACCAAGATTTTTCTTGGTCATACGAAGATATGCCAGGACTCGATCCTGATATTGTGGTCCACAATATCATTACTCTTCCAGACATCAAACCGGTTAAACAAAAATTACGTAAAATGCACCCTCGTATAGCCCTTCTTGTTAAAGAAGAGTTGTAGCACTTGCTTTCTACTAACTTCATCCAACCCATTGATTATCCACAATGGGTTTCAAATGTAGTACCAGTAACTAAAGCTACTAGGAAAATTTGAATTTGTACCGACTTCCGGGATCTTAATCTCACTTGTCCAAAAGATGATTTTCCTCTACCTAATATCGATCAACTCGTGGATTTAACTGTAGGTCACGAGATGCTTTCTCTTATGGATGGTTTCTCTAGATATAATCAAATTCTCATCACACCAGAGGACCAACATAAGACTTCTTCATAACCCCTTGGGGGACTTTTTGTTATCGTGTCATGCCTTTTGGTCTTAAGAATGCGGGAGAAACCTATCAACGAGCAATGACCTACATCTTCCATGATCTCTTACACAAAACTATGGAAGATTATGTCGATGATCTCCTCGGTAAATCCAAACACCATGTCAGGATCATCTTTTCATTCTTGCACCTCTCTTTGAGAGGCTCATTCATTTTTTGTCTTCACCTAAATCCATCTAAATGCGTGTTTGGCATTCTCACTGGTAAACTCTTAGGCTTTATCATTTCTATTAGGGGCATTGAAGTTGATCCCACAAAAATAAAGGCTATCCTTGAGATGCCTCCCCCTTCTAACTTAAAATAGCTCCATGGTCTTCAGGATGCCTTCAATCAGTGCGTCATTTTATCTCACAACTATCGGACCATTGTCAACCTTTTCATCATCTCCTCCATAAGAATGTTCATTTTGAATGGGATGAGCATTGCCAAAAGGCCTTTGATGATCTCAAAGCTTATCTTCTTTCTCCACCTGTGCTTACACCTCCACGCGAGGGGGAGCCATTCTATCTTTATATTTCTATGACTGACCATGCTCTGGGAGCCATGATCTCACATCGGGATGCTAATGGTAAAGAACAAGCCATATATTACATCAGTCGCACTCTTCATGAGTATGAAACATGCTATTCTGAAGCTGAAAAATTGTGTTGTGCTCTCTTCTTCGCAACTTCTAAGCTTCGTCACTACCTCCTTAATCACAAGACTTATATTGTTACGAGTGTCAATCCACTCAAGACAATGCATGTGAAACCATATCACAATGATCGTATCACTCATTGGCTCATGCTCATGATAGAGTTTGATCTCGAGTTCATCTCACAAAAATCTATCAAGGGTCAGGTCATTGCGGATCAATTAGCTGATACTCCTCTTCCGGACACTCAAATTCCCCTTGCTCAATTCCCAGATGAGTGCATTCAACAAATCGATTTTGGTCTTTCTCTCATTTAAAATAAAACTCTTCTTTGATGGGTCCAAATGTCAGCAAGGGGGAGGTGCAGGTTTTGTCATGATTCCTCCTTGGGGTGCACCTATCCCTATCACACACAAACTTAACTTTGAGTGTACCAATAATATGGCTGAATATGAAGCTCTTGTTTTAGGTCTTCAAAATGCCATTAATCTTGGCACTCATCATATCGACATCTTTGGTGATTCTGAGCTCATCATTA
The DNA here is from genome assembly GCA_018340775.1 of Taxus wallichiana var. yunnanensis. Classification (NCBI taxonomy): domain Eukaryota; kingdom Viridiplantae; phylum Streptophyta; class Pinopsida; order Cupressales; family Taxaceae; genus Taxus; species Taxus wallichiana. The sequence continues at coordinate 133,616,156 of CM031244.1, forward strand.
ATCAAGTCACTGGTGTCTATCAATGTAAAAATGATATCCTTCAAAAATATCATGATATCGTTCTCTTTCAACTTCAAGCTTTTGATAAATTTACTATCCAAGCTATCCCTCACACTGCGAACCAATTCGTGGATACAATGGCTTCTTTAGCCTTGCTTATTCCACCTTTTACCAAAGACTCATGACTTTATGTGGTTGTGCAGTGTTTAGACCAACCCTCTCATCTCAGGATAGTTGACTTCAATCAACGCCGTCACAACCAACACTCAAGATGAGTGGTATCGAATCACATTTTTGATTATCTATCCCATTCAGTGCTTCCTCCAATCTGAACTTCCAATGGTAGAAGATATTTTATCCTACGTGCTAATCACTATACTATTCTAGGTGGAATCCTCTACAAACGTGGTTTTGATGGTATTTTGCTTTGGTGCCTCAAAACCCTGAATCATCTAAAGCCATCCGGAAGTCCATGATGGTATCTGTGGTGGACATTTTAATGGCTTGGCCATAGCTAAATGCATCTTACGTTTAGGTTATTATTGGCCTTCTCTTAATCGAGATTGTTGTGAATACACTAAGAAATGTGTCAAGTGTCAACAACATTCCAATCTTACACATATCCCTAGTCAGGCTTTGCAACCTGCAGACAGATTTGTGGCCTTTTTCACAATGGGGTCTTGATCTCATTGGTCTCATCAATCCCACTCTTCACAGTGTCATCATCACTCTATCATTACTACCACAGAATACTTCACTAAGTGGGTGGAAGCTATTCCTCTTTCATCGACCAAAGCTAAACCCATTGTTGATTTTGTCTATCAACACATCATTTGTCGCTTTGGTGTCCCACACAAACTCATCACAGACAATGGTAAATCTTTCAAAAACATTGATTTACAGAACCTCTGTGATGCTTTCAATATCAAACTCATCTTTTCTTCTCCATACTATCCCCAAGCTAACGGCCAGGTGAGGCTTCCAATAAAACTTTGCATAATATCCTCATGAAAGGTAACTAGTCAATCTGGTAGGGATTGGCATTTACATATCCCTTTTTCTCTCTGGGCTTATCGGACTAGCATTCATACTCCTACTAGTGCTACTCCCTTCTCTCTCATCTATGGGTCTGAGGCTGTCCTTCCTTTGGAAGTCCAGATCCCATCTCTTCGTGTCTCTCTCAGAGAATTTGTCTCTGATGAGGACTATCATCAAAATCATCTAGCGTAGCTTGAGTTGCTAGATGAGTGGCATCTCTCAATGCTCTTGAGCATCATCAAGTCTATCTTGAGCGTGTCAAACATGCTTATAACAAGCACTTGCAGCACCGTGACTTCAAAGTTGGTGATCTTGTTCTTAAAGAAAACCAAAATGTCACTACACTAGAAAGGAGTCAACGTGGTAAGTTCACTCCTAACTGGATGGGTCCGTACGTAGTCACTCATAAATATGGGTCAGGGCTTATCGTCTATCTTCCATGGATGGTGTACCTGAAATGGAGCCTCTTAATGCTTTGCATCTAAGGCCCTTTTATTGTTAATATCTATCTTACATGATCTTAGTCACAAAACTAGATTCTTCATCCATCTACAACCAGTCATGCATTTCGTAGTGATTTGGAACTATGTGGTTCTCCATGTTATGTCTTTTCTACCTTAAATATGAGTACCACGGCTCTACTCATGGCATTTTTCTTATGGATATGTTCCTCCTCATGGTAGGAACACCTTAATCACTACTTCATCTGTCCTAAGTGTTTATCTTAATCAAATCTACTTGGGGCATGAGTACATGTTTGTATACATTTTCTTCCCCTCTATCTGATCTATCTAGTCTAAACTCAGCTTCTTTCAAAAAAAAAAAAGATGCTATCCTAAAATTCCAAAAGATAGACTGATCCCTCGAAGGACAGCTATCCATGCCTTATCAAATAAATCAAAAGTATAGACCATTCCCTTGAAGGATGGCTATCATCAAATTCAAAATACAGACCACTCCCTTGAAGGATGGCTATTTATTTCATGGAATTTTCAAGGCTTCTCACATTGATCAGCCTTTGCAGTAACAGACTTCCTCTTCGGCTAGTTTGTTCACTTTTTAGCATCATTGAAAGACTTCCCATATCGATCAGTCTTTCTATATCTAGCAAACTTCCCGCATTGATCAGTTTGCTCTTCTATCAAAACAAAAATCATGAAGCTGAGATATAAGACCTTTTTCGATCATATGGAGACCCTATTTTCCCAATATGAGCATGTATTCTGTCCTTCATATATTTTGACAAGATACATACTTACTTCTCATTCCATTTACCTCCTCAGATCTGGTTTGTGACTAGCTAGTGTCAGGTTTATTTTAACCTCATATATGGCCTTGTATGCATCGTCTGTTGGTGTTCTATCAAAGTCTCTATTTATGGTCGGTTAGGGCCTAACTTATCATTCTTTTTCCTATCTAGGTGTATTGATTTTTATTTCTAAACAAAGATAATATCATTACATCCTTTGCTGTATCACAAGGAACATTTCCCATTATTATTTGTTGTTCATCCAATTAAATTGACATTTAACATGTTAATTTAGTCAAATCTATCATCTATCTATGCTCATCTCATCTACTTCATCTAAAAACATCAAAGTAACATATATCATGTGGATCCATCTATCCATCTATCTATAACATGTTAATCAATTATTCATCCATGACAAATCAAAATTAAAACACATCTATCTCTCTATATCCTCATTTGTTCTCCTATCTTACGCATGTGTCACCTATCACACATTGCCGCCATCATTACGTCTTTCTTTTCGGTACTTGTACCTGATCACCTTGCATAGCCTCACGTGCATCTCACTCATGGCTCGGCTTTGCTTGTTATTCCCCACATGGGGCATCTCATCATTATATCTTTTGCATGTGCCACCCATAACACACTTGTTCTAGCCTAGTCTAGTAGCATTTCTATTACAAAGTCTACTATAGTGGCCATATGTCAATTTTTGTGGTGGCTTTCCTCTCAAGGCCGTCGCTTCATCCTTCTTGTCTAAGCGTTGATGCTTGGCTTGTTTATTTGATCATTATTATGACCTGAGTGTTGCCTTTTGGCACATATTTTTGATATTATCACCCATTTCAAGTTTGTTCCCTATACATGGGTCACTCGCATTTGTGGCAGCTTAAAGATAGCGGGTCTGTAGGCACTAACGTCATCTGCTTTGTAGACCATCTAGTTGTCCCTACCAATGTGTCATTCTTTAGTTGTTGCTATTTTGCAGCCCTCCTTCCACTCACGGGTCTGTAGGTACTAACGTCGTCTCATACAAAGACCATCTAGTCTACCCTACCAATGTGAGTTCCTTAGGTTGCTGCCTTTTTTATTGTTTTCATGCATCATCAATGATCAGATCTACTCTAGATATCTAGCTGGGGCATCCTTCGTTCTCATCTACCTTTTTCAAACTCGGGATCGGTTGGTCTTTTTATCCCATCCCTAGTTTGAGGGGGATCACATCATCACTTTTTCTTCCTTTCTTCCAACTCCTTGTTTTTGTCTTACAACTTTGCTTATCACAAGTTACTCGACAAAAAGGGGCAAAAATGTAGACACCTAAAATTGGTTACCCAATTTAGTGTCCCCATGTTTTTTTACCTTCTCGGGTAACCTGGGGCACCTTTATATCACCACTTTTCCTTTAGGGTATTAATTAAATATCTAATTAAACATCTATCCTAAGTTTATTGTACCCCATTGTATTTTATCCATGGATAATTAAATATTAACTATTTAATTATACTTTTTACATGTATCTTAACCACTTATCTACCCCATATCAATTCCTAACCTCCCATATCAATTCTATCCATCTATCCCCCTATTTCTCCTCCCCCAAACCATGCAGCGGGATATTTCCCGTATTTGAGTGGAAGGATCACTTTCATCTTTCCAAATCATCCTTTTTGGCCATTTTGGGAGTTTGTTCCTTGATCGGCGCCGACTGGTACTTTCGATTGATGCCGATGATTTTCTAGAATAGCACCGATTATATCTCGGTTAGCACCGATTACAAATACAAGGGGCTAGAATTTAGTTCAATGAGATAGAAAGAATGACAGAGAGTTTTGAGCATCAAGCCCAAAGAATTATCTATCAAGCGAAAGTGAATTTCATCTAGATCAATCCTCGAGAGTATCATTACTCTTCGCTCCTACCACATCAACATAGTGACTCCATCAATCTCTTGGTGACTCTACTCCTACATCTAGTGAAGGTGGAGCATTTTTATCCCTATAGACTCCTTTTTGATCAGATCCAAATGGGCATTGACCATCTAGCTTTCACTTTTTCTTTTCTCAATCTTCCTACAATTTTCCCCTAGTCAACGCGCCCGATCCCATCCAATCGACGCCGATCAATCCTAATCGACGCCGACCAATCCTAATTGATGCCGATTCACCCAATCAATGCCGATCAGTCCACAGATGCGTAAAAGAACTCAGGTAACACAAATCTAGCATTGTTTTCATGGTTTCCTATTTTCTGTTGCTTTCTGTCTGCTGTTTACATTATGTTTTTCACTTTTAATCAAAAAATATAGACATTTACTTACATATTTTATCATGTATGCGTCTTTCTTTAATTGAAAACATGGACTAACATCTACCGAGGGAGCTTATCGCTTCCTGGACCCACTTCTCGAGCAGTCCACCCAAATATATTTTAACATTGTTTACGCAAATATCTCGTGTCTCGTAGGTTTCTCGGATATACTTTGCAGGATTGCTTGTGTACGCCCATTTGTCTACATCGATTTCTTTTCCACTACATATCTTCTTATCTATTAGGTATCAATTTCATTTGAGTTTTTCAAGGTTTTTGTTTTTAGTTTGGTACATTAACTTGGACAGGGTAATAAGTGTGAAAATTCTTGATCTACAACTCCCAATATTGTAGTGTCATGACAACTTCCCGATCACAATCCCTTCATAATACTTATAATTCTCTAAATGCATTTAATCTAACTCCGTATGTAATCACATCATCTCTACAAAATCTCCTCTATCCACATCTCCACCACCTCCTAGAGCTGCATCTTCCTTAATCTTCATCTCCTCCTCCTCCTCATCCCCCTCTCTCCATCTACTTGATCTTCCCAAGTTGAGGTCATTAAATTAGAGAATCCCACTCCAAATCCTACGTCATCATCATCATCCCAAGGCATTGTTTCCTCCTCCAATGGATATTCCATGACGGGACTCGGCAACTCTATATCAATATCCTCTCTCCTATATTAGATAGGATCATTCAAAACTATCTGTATGACTCTAAAATATTGTCACACTATGTCAAAATCAATGGACTTGATCATCTCTAGCCACCTACCCTACACCCATATCATCTTCCTCATCCCATCCAACTCTACTTCTACTCCAGGCCATGTAGGGAAGCCTCAATATGGTTTCCATCTTATATGATCCACATCAAGCTCGAAAATCTGTCCACATACCAATCCACACACTTCTCTCCTCTCTCTCTCTCATGAGTATGATCTAACCAATGAATAACTAAGCTGTCATTTGTTATATACTAACACATGTTTTGGTCACATTTTCCTTTCATTATCTAGATCCCCTCTTGTTTATCTACAATGTGATTGGATGCATCCTTTCCTTGTGCATTCCTCAATATGACGTAGCATCATTTATAACCATGGGTTGCCATCGTTAAGTTGCATTTTATTCTAAACCTTTTAACATCTATCTTTTATCTTTCATTTATTTAGAAAAATCACCTTTTATGCTACCCATCTATGATATCACATTAACTTTCCCACCCCTTACCAATACCCATCATTCATCTTATCTATTTTTAAATCACTTTTTCTCAACATCACATGTTATCCATGAATATACGTTCATCATCATAATCAAATCCAAATTAAATATGTAAGCAACACAATAATTAATATAAAACATATCCTCCTCATCATAAGCATCAAGCATCATCATCACATAAAAATAGTCAAATGCATCAAACTTCATCAAAAAATATAAAGTAGCACACATAACCATAATTATCATCATCCCATATCTACATCATGTCATCATAAATCAAATAATCAACATCACACAATAACACATGTTAAACCATGACAAAATCATATATCATATATATATCATCAAAATAAAGTGTATCGATCAAGACATCATTGACCTCTAAAGGTCCTCTCTCAAAGCAAAGATGTCAGTAAAACTAATAAAGTTCACATAAAAATCCTAAACTCTTACCCCCGTGAGGAAAGTTCCTCTATTTCTTTATCAGCCTCGTCATATCCACCTTGGACCTCTCCTCAATATGGATAAGCCACACTCAATGTGCTCCCAGGATGGCCCAACTCCGGATGTCACCCACCTATGCACATACTCCCAATATTGCATTGTCTCGCAAACTTCACGATCACAATCCATTCATAATACTTAGAATTTATGGTTGGGGATCTATATCTATCCATGAAAATCATGTCAGGGGGTGTCATCTCTCCTCCTCCCTGTGATGTTTCTTTTCCACCACTAACATCCTTAGCAGCTATGATCATTACGATATCTCCAAAGAAGGTCCTATAGGCCTCCCTTTTCCTATGGTACCGGTCCCTATCCTGGGTGACTCCATCCCTCTCCTTTGTAACTACATCTCTTTACTTTATCATTGTGTCCATCTCCAAACACATTTAATCTAACTCCACATGTAATCACACCATCTCTACAAAATCTCCTCTATCCACATCTCCACCACCTCCTAGAGTTTCCTCTACCTCAATCTCCATCTCCTCCTCCTCCTCATCCCCCTCTCTCCATCTACCTGAGCTTCCCAAGTTGTGGTCATTAAATTAGTGAATCCCACTCCAACTCCTATGTCATCATCATCATCCCAAGGCATTTTTCCTCCTCTAATGGATCTTCCATGACAGGACTTGACAACTCCATATCAATCTCCTCTCTCCTATATGAGATAGGATCCTTAGGAACTCTCTCAGTATGACTCTAAAATATTTTCACACTCTATCAAACTGAGTGGAATTGATCATCTCTGGCCACCTACCCTATAACTATATCTTCCTCCTCATCCCATCCAACTCTACTTCTGGTCTAAGCCATGCGGGAAGCCTCAATATGGTTGCCATCCGATATGATCCACATCAAGCTCGAAACTCTATCCACATACCAATCCACACACTTATCTCCTCTTAGTCTCTCCATGGGTATGATTGGCTCAACTATCTCAAGAACCACATTGTGAGCTCTATGTCGTCCGCAAAATTATAAGGTACTTTATCTTTGCCGAATAACGTGACAAGTGCCCCAATGATGATACGGAGTCTCCTCACAAGGTGTTCGAAATCTGGAAAATATCTCCGGTGTGCGTTAACATCGACATGCCCCGCTTAGCCCCATGTGCTTTGTTTTTCCCTTTCCCCTCTTTTCTTGGCATTTTGCTCTTCAGTGACAAAACGCCGCCCCTGCATGGGCGGTAGTCTCGTGACCGCTGCCCTGATCAGGGTAGCGGTCCTATAACCGCCACCCTACTCAGAGCGGCGGTCCTTTACGTGTTTTCCAGAAAGTGTTTTTAACGCGACTCACGTAAAAATCAACAATTCACCACTTTTTTGCCGACTTGGGCTTGCATTTATGTTTTTGGTCCCCTGGAATAGTGTTTGGCCATTGTTTATAGTTTTAGAGTTTAGTTTGGTTTTGATCTTTGGGTGAATGAAAAGCTATAAATAAATGGCTTGTGCTAAAACAAATGGTCTGCCCCTCATTCACTTTTCATGCTCTCATTTTCAATAGTTCAGTCTATTATTTTTCTTAGAAGCCATAGTTTCAATTCTTTGCATGTTTAGTTAGCATTGTTTAGCTGTTGGTAAGCCACATATCCATCTTGTGCAGGAAGTGCTGTTATTTCACCCAATCCATTAGAGTAGAATAGCTTAGGAAGCCATTAAAGTTGCAGGTTTTTGCTCCTCAAAACAGGATAGTTTCAGGTTCTGGACGCTTTATGTTGCATGACTCGTAATAAATCCCGCTAGGAATTGCATAAGCCAAGCTCTGTACTCTTGCGCTATCCCTCTCCTACTCACATTATATTCAGTCTGCATTCTGAGCTGCCTTTGTCCCAATATCTACTTCTGTTGATGCTAGCATTACACACTTTTCTAGATTCACGTGAACACAAAGGAACGAGGAGATCACACTGAGGGGACAAGATCACACACACCATTGGATTCGTCACTGTTCTGCAGAATCCAGGTTCTAGCTTTCAAAGTTCTAAAGTTAGAAATATATCAAATAGAGTAGATAATCACTTCTTTTCAGTTAAGTTTACTTTCGATATTGCCAAGGAAGCTGTGGGGATTGATAGTTTCTGAGAAAATATGATTCATTCCTCACTTCTGAGGTAGGATCGAGAGTCTGGCAAATAGATTAAGCAAGTTATTTCATTATTTAGAATAGATCTACAAATTACATAGAAAAATAACTACACTCGGTTATTTTGTTTGTTTTAAGTTTTATCTTAGTTGTCAAATTCTAGATACGTTTAAATAGTTGCTTTCTTAAATTCTTAAAGTTTCTCAGAAAATACAAAAATAGAAATTATATATATGTTCTAGATTTATTCCACATAGTTAAAATTTTCTTTGTTGCAGTTAGATTTACATTATTGTTTTGAATGAAAATCACGGGACCTAGGAGCCCAAGGAATACGTATCCATGAACTAACGAATCCATAAGTCAATCGGATATAGACATTGGCCTACGTATATTATTTTCGATCTACCCCACTTCCACCCACCATCGTCGAATAGTTATCCTTACTAGATATAGCGGCTAACAAAGCTAGAGAATTATGGACTAGGCTAGAGAATCGTCCGTAGAGTCGATTATATTCATTACCCACCATATGACCTTATCTGGAGACATACAAAACTATCCCAGGTCATTTTCCACGTATTCCACAACCCATAGATCGAATCACACCAGAGATTGATATTGATTGGAGCCTTCAAGCAGTCATCCTTGCCGATCAATCTATCACACCAGTTCAAGTTAGAAGGGCCTTCTTTGCCTTAGATTCACAAATTCCACTAGTGCGTATTGAAGACATTAGATTACCTAACTAGTTTTTCTGCATCCCACGCATATTCCATCCCCACCAGTTGTCTTGGCATGACCTCGGGAGGTCAGGTACACGGAAGAGTTACTTGTAGATTCCCACGCTCGCTTGTCACTTTTCGGCGTACAAAATTGGTGAACCCGACGTGAAACAAACAAAATTAGTGAAGCTGACATGAACTTCCTACTTTCTCATCTGGAGTCATAGTATTACGTTTTCTTTCAAGTTTAGTTTACTTTTCATCTTCTCCACCTCATTAGCTTTCACGAATCATTTTCACTCTCTCCCATTATTCTGCGGGTATTCATATACCCCCCGAATATGTCGGGATTTGATGCATATGGCAGACCCCTCTTGGGTCTTGAGGCATACTACGCCCAACAGAATAGACAATCATCACCCTCACTCTCGGTATGGGGTGACAACTACTCAACTAATCAGTTGTCAACACAAACTCCAAGAATCAGATATAATTCATCTTTTCAAACTGAGGAGTTAGATCAACCCCCTCAAAAACAACAAACAGAGCCTTCAGGCTCGAATAATATGACGTTCACCGGAGAATCTGGATCATCTCCTCAGATGCTACTTAGACCACAAATTAGTAGACAATCAGACCCATACCTGGTCTTAGATGATGAACAGTCAATACATTATCCTAGGAGTGAACAACGCTCTCGGGTATATACCCACCTGTAGGAGGTTTACAAACGCAACTGAGGTCTCTTTTCAAGAAAATACCTCTATACCATTACATATAGGAAATACTCTCGGAGAAACTTGGCAAGATAGCGATCAGTTCATAGCAGGATATCACATGCCTATACAAAACCATGGTATACAACAAACGCCACCAAGGCAGAATATCGTGACTTCACCAAATGAAGTCATTTCAACGTTAGTAGAAAAAGTGAGAGGGTTAGAACTTGCCCAAGCAAGTCAAAATTCACAATTCGTGCAAACAGGGGGTTCCAATCCTCCACACCATCCTAGCCAAGTAGATCTCCTCACAGGAGTAGGCACGTTAGGCATGCCTCCTCAGTATCCACAACAAACGCCAACTAGGCCCATCATCTCTAACACCATTCCTCCCGGTCTAGTATCAAACAATCCATTCCTGGACAATACCCCGTCATACTTAAACATGTACTCCAAATCACCACAAGGAGATATGTTCTCCTCTCCCGGCATGCTTGCTCAAACACAGGTGTTTCCTTATGCCCCTACCAATGCATACGTTGCCATATCAACAAATTTCATCCCACCACCACCCTCAAAGAACCACCATCAATGGTGAAACCTATGCGATAGGGACTTATTCAAAATATTTAAAAGAGCCCTTAGACTTCGCCATATGAGCGTCATGCTTCCAAGACCCCTTCCCGATTTTCCCAAGTACAAAGTTGAGGAGATCCAAACGCGCATATCAAAGCTTACGCTACACAGCATACGAGAACTACTCCCTTAGGATGGGGTTATTGCTAAAATATTCCCCAAGACTTTGGAAGGCATCGCTCTTGATTGGTATTATAGAATACCTGAGGCTTCCATCCATTCATTTAAACAACTCATATCAGAGTTCATTAAGGCATTTGACATGAACAAACTATTAAGAACAGGAATCAAGGAGTTCTTACACATCAAACAAGAACACAATGAATCTGTCGCCCATTTCATCCAAAGGTGGCGTACAGTCCTTTATTCCTTGGCAAGTGTGCCAAACATGGATCAAATGGAACTATGTGATTTATTCCTTCATTCACTTAGCAGAGAAGTGAAGGAAGAAGTCTAGAAGTTCCCATTACGAACTTACGATGAAGTACTAGAGAGTGCTCTTCGAATAGATCAAGCAGCAATTGATAGTGGTCGTAAGACATATGGAGCAAACGGGAGGTTAATCACCCCCAATCAGAACACTACAAATTATCCCACCACCACAAACATCAATCAAGGACCTAAAATCCTTAACAAAAATTGGGGTGTAACAACAGATGGAGTAACCAACCAGCCCAAGAAGGTAAATGTTGTCAATACTCCATCACAAACAAACAACCAACGAAACAACAACTTTACCCCTGACAATCAATACAGTGGATTTTAACCATCCACAACAACAACAATGGTGAAATCCCATACAAGGGCCAAGCAAAAACTCATTTGGTTATCAAAACCAAAATCAAAGCCAGATACAACAAATGTAAAACTTTAATCCTAATAGGCAACAATTTGATCGAGTTTTAGGCCAATATACACCAAACCAATAAACTAGGAATTACAATCCCAATTCATATTTTGGTTTCCACAAAATTCGAGGTCATGATACTAGAACATGCCTTGACTACAATAAATTCATGCAACGTTTGCCAAAAGAACAAAGATAGTTCTTCACAGATTTGTTTTTAGCAGATCTCGTGTCACCACCACCAAGCACGCTCACAGGGGCAGTTTCCCCTCAGAATGCTCCCCTCAAGATCTTTAACGATCCACTCCCAAATCATGATAATAACAGACTAAATCCAACTGGGATGAACAAGGGTGCAATGACGGGAAACAATGATCATGAAGCCTCGACTTCACTAAATCCATCAGTTGCGCCACAATTAGGAAATCAGCCGAGACCCAAGATAGTCAGTTTAGTAGAACTAGACGCTGAACTACCTATCGAAGCTATAACAAGAACACGAGAATATTTCTCTCAACCAAGCCCAAGTCACCTGCCAGAAACAGATAAGAGTCAACAAATAGTAGAAAAACCCGTGGGTGCCTATGATTTAATTAACGACCTAACAAAAACCTTCTCGCACATTTCATTTTTAGACTTACTAAAAAACTCTCCTGCTCACAGGGCTGCTCTTTTAGAAGCATTAGGTTTAGGTCATTTAATTAACATCACTCCACCTCCTGAAACATAGGTAAATCATGTAGACTTTGATGTTCATCCTCCAGGGCAGCCAGACAAGGATGTCGAATTCATATTCAAAATAAGTAAAATGCCTACAGATGCTGAGATTGCACGCCGAGGTGATCCAACCTTACACTTACAAGTATGGGTTTATAATAACTACGTAAAATGAGCAATGGTTGACGATGGGGCCACAGTTAACATAGTCCCCTTCTCTTTCCTTCAAAAATTAGGATATGGGGAAACAAATTGTTCCACCACTCGAAATATATTGAGAGGCTATGATAGCCTTAAAGCCACTTCGATTGGAACTATAATACTACCGGTCACCTTAGGACCCAAAACAATTTACGACTGAGTTTTATATTATAGATCGGAAACTAATTATAATATGATCCTCGGCCGACCATGGATACACCGAATGAAGGCAATCCCTTCTATGTTATTCCAAGAAGTAAGATTCTTGCATCTAGGAAAGGTGTTTGTAGCCAAAGGTGATCCAAAACCTTTCGATATACACCTAGCTGACTTAAAGAAAAGACCAGGTGTGCACTCGGAATTTGAACTTCCAACAAACCAACTTAATAAACCCACTGACGCAAAACCAGAGGAGAAGTTGGTACCTACAACGGATCTTGAGACTATGAATCTAGTCAAGACAATCCCAGCCTCAAAAGGCGAGGCTAACATTGTAGAAATGGTATCATTAGGAACTACTACAAAAATCATTGAATTACTAGAACAGGATCTACCAATGTTTCTACCATTTGATTCTGTGGGCATGGGAAATTCCCTAGGTGTTGGTTCTCTTCCAGCTGAGGATCTCTGTATGGTGGAAGTAGAATGCGCAAATACAACAAATATCCCAACGTCCATATTCCTAGCTAAATATTGGACTCTCCATTTTGATGGAGCTAAATGCCATTATGGAGTGGGGGCTGGTGTAATCTTTACTTCCCCTGAAGGAAAGGTCCTACCATTTGCCTTCAAACTCAATTTCGAATGTACAAACAACAGCGCTGAATACGAAGCCCTCCTCCTTGGCCTCATTTGAGCCAAGAGGATCGGTATTAATAACATCAAAGTATTAGGAGACTCAAAATTGGTAGCAAACCAAGTCTCTGAGATATATGAAACCAAAGCCAAGCATTTACAGCTTTACAAAAAAGTTGTATTATATTTAAGCAAGGAATTTGACTTCATATCAATTGAAACAATCCCGTGAGAAGAAAATCTTCTCACTGATTCAATAGCAACTTCCGCATCACGTTTTACTCCAGCCAATAAGTTAGAGGATACCTGTTTCATAGTATCCCTTCGTGATGAACCATTGATAAAGACAACGACAAATTCTCTTTTAAACAAAAATGAATCTACTATCCTAGACCATGTTGATAGTGATATGGCCACTTTGGATTACTTAAACGCCTATGCGGCACTACATCTCTCCTATCATATGATAGATTTGTCCTTAATCCCACATTCATCTTCTTACTGCGGAAATCCCATAATGGAACCTAGCATATACACGGTAGAAAGTGGGGACGATTTGGATTTACCTCCAGCCCCACCTGAGTTTGAAGAAGGTAATGCCTCTTTAATCAAAGAAACAATTGATGTTAACATCAAAACAGAGGATGAACCAAAAATATTGAAATTAGGGTCCTTGTTAACCCCTGGAAGAAGTAGAAATACACACTCAGATCCTCAAGGAACATCAGAAAGCTTTTGCATTTAATTATAAGGAAATGACAGGCATTGCACCACACATTGCGGTGCATAACCTCATCACTAAATCTGATGCAAAACCAGTTAAACAAAAATCAAGACCCATGAAACCCAAGGTGGCTCTCATGGTGAAAGATGAAATAATAAAACTCCTACAAGTAGGGTTCATCAAACCAGTCGATTACTCTCAATGGGTATCTAATATTGTTCCCGTTCTCAAAAAGAATGGGAAGATACGCATCTGCATAGATTTCCGAGACATTAACAAAGCATGTCCTAAGGATGACTTCCCATTACCATCCATAGATGTCATTGTTGATGCAACAACTGGATTTGAACTCTTGTCTCTCATGGATGGATTCTCGGGATACAATCAAATCAGAATATCTGAACAAGACCAAGCCAAAACCACGTTTATAACTCCTTGGGGAACCTATTGTTATGTTGTTATGCCATTTGGCCTCAAGAACGCTGGTGCTACGTACCAGCGAGCTATGACATATATATTCCATGATTTAATTCATAAAATCATGGAATCCTACGTAGATGACTTGTTGGCTAAGGCCAAGAAGCGTTGTGACCATCCGGAAGTACTCCGCGTCATTCTTTCATGCCTAATAGAATACGGAGTCACACTAAATCCAGAGAAATGCGTCTTTGGTGTAACAGGAGGAAAGCTCCTAGGTTACATCATATCGTCATGAGGGATAGATGTTGATCCAACCAAAATTTGGGTTGTCCTCAAAATGGTCCCACCTTCGAATGAATCTAGAATCAGGTCATTTCTTGGAAAACTGGTGCAATCCGGAGATTCATCCTGGACTTAAGCTTTGCCATTCATCCAATCAACAATTTACTCAAGAAGGATTATAGCATTGATTGGATGAAGACTGCAATGAAGCCTTTGATGCAGTTAAGCGTTTCCTGTTATCACCACCTACGCTAATGCCACCCAAGCTAGACCACCCGTTAATTTTGTATTCACGAGCTACTGATGTCTCACTGGCCTGTATGTTGGCCTAAGAAGACAATGACAAAAAGGAACGCGTGATTTATTTCATTAGTCAAACATTTCTTGACTATGAAACATGTTATACACAGGCAAAATGAGAATGCCTTGCCATAGTCTTTGCTTTACTAAATGCTTAAGACACTATATCTTTGAATCAAGAAACAAGGGTCATGGTAAAAACGGACCATTTACGAACTTTACTCACACAAATATCCTTGTCTAAAAAGGCTGGACATTTTATAACCTTAATGGGGGAATTCGAATTAACATTTGTAAATCAGAAGTTGGTTAAGGGACAAATCATTGCGGATTGGTTAGCTGATAACCCATTAGATGGAGGTGATTTAGTAGATTTAGATTTTCCAGATGAGTGCGTATACTACATCGAAACCCGACCCTCTATCTCTGAGTGTCCCTGGTACACTGATATCATTAATTATATCATGGACCATACGTACCCAGAAGGAGCTACACCGCAACAAAGAAGGCGGTTACGTATTATTGCAGCCAAATACGTCATCATAGAGCAAGTACTCTACCGAAAAGCATTCGATGGAATGCTCTTGAGATGTGTCGACACAGAAGAATCCAAGAAGATTCTCCACGAATCTCACAGTGGAATGTGTGGAGGCCACTTTGGTGGCCATGCCACCGCTCGCAAAATACATCGAATGGGCTATTTCTGGCCCACTCTAGAACACGACGCAGTGGAGTTTGTACGCAGGTGTCATAAGTGTCAAGAATTCTCCCACGAAATTCATATGCCAGCACAAGCTCTACAACCAATTGCTACTCCATGGCCCTTTTCTACATGGGGTCTTGATTTGATAGGGAAATTCTCTCCCTCATCTACAGATGGCCATAATTTTATAATCACGGCCACCAAATATTTCACCAAGTGGGTAGAGGCTATGCCTCTTACTACTGTACCAGGTTCTGTAATCGCCAAGTTCATTTTGAACCAAATCATTTACAGATACGGTATCCCACAAATCATTATCTCCGATAATGGAACTTCTTTTAAGAATGAAGAGGTTCACGAGCTATGCAATAAATTTAAGATAAGCCATCATACGGCTTCCTTATATTACCCTCAAGCCAACGGACAGGCTGAAGCGACAAACAAGACACTAAAAGCCATTCTCCTTAAAACTGTGAAAGAAAACAAATGAGATTGGCATTTGAAGTTATATCCAGCCTTGTGGGCCCACCGAACCTCAATAAGAACACCAACGGAGCAACTCCTTTCTCACTAGTGTTCGAGGCAGAGGTAGTTCTCCCACTCGAGGTTGAGATACCTAGTCTCCGCATTTCACTATAAGGGATTCTTGATGAAGACGCTTACAGAGAAGCACATCTTTCCCAACTAGAAAGCTGGATGAATCTAGGTTAGATCTGAACAGTGACATAGAGTTTATGCTGACCAAATGTGCCGGCAAGTAGATACAACAAGAAGGTCTATGAACACAACATATACGAAGGTGATCTAGTTCTAAGGCTAGACAACCGGATCGACAAGAAGACCGGCGAAGGAAGGAAATTCCGGCCCAAATGGTTGGGCCCATACCGAGTCATGAAGGACTATGGAAACGGTGCATACCTCTTATGTATGCTAGAAGGTGAGGAATTTGGTGAAACAGTCAATTCCCTGCACCTCAAGTGGTTCTACGCATAAGCAGCTAGCACTACTTATATAACTATCTACATTGCATTTTCATATAGATTAGGATCATGTTGTCCATTTGTTTTGTACACAAATTGTGATCAAGGAATCTATTCTCAAAGTAATTCATTACAAACTCATGATGTTGTTGGCATAAACTCTTTAATCGTACCTCTCCATTTTCATGATGTCATCAAATTATCTTGGAATCATTTTATCAAATAAAGCTAGATATGACAAAGTCTTAAACGGTAACCATACCAAGATCTGCGGGCTTGTTCTCACTTTTAGTTTCTTCTTAGGATAGGTGTCTTACCTATGGTCTATTCTAGAAGCTTCATGGTGTCACATCTATCCCATATATATGTCTCTTTGGAAATAAGCACATACTGACGTTTTACTCAAGAAAACAAGTCAAACGTTGATCAAACAGAAAATTTTAATTTTACACATTTCCTTGCCCCACCAACCTTTGGTGATGAGCTTGCATCTCTTACTAGTGACGTAGGGTTGGGAAAGGATGGAAATGCCCTTACTCGCCTATGCTTTTCCCACGGTGTTAAACCCACGCTTCTTACTAGTAGCATGGGGCAAAGTGTAGGGGGTCCTCTTGACAAATAAATGCAAATGGTCATACACAAACAATTCAAACTTTGAAACTTTGAGTCAAAAATAAATGAATCAGATGTTCAAAATTCCAAGAGAGTTAAAATCCTAAAAACCCAGATTTTGTCTACTATGTGGCCATCTACGGATCTAAGTCTAGATAAACCACAAAGTAAGTTGCATTCTAAACTATGAAGTCACTCGGGTAGAGTAAGCTTGTAGCTTCCAATTTGGTTCCACCAAAGCTTTTTCTGTCTTTCATCACTATCATTTTAGCACATTTCATAACTTGTGCCCTTCTTGACTCTTGGTGATAAGCCCTCGCATCTTACTAGTTGCGTGGAGTTAGGAGTGGGGCAAGTTTATCTGTTCATCATACTGGTTTGTATTCATCACTTTGCAAAACAAACATGAGGTATCCAAAATTGCTTACAGAAGCCAAGATTCAAAATCACATTATATCTACATCACCATATATCAGCATCATGAAACACAAAAGGAAATAAAAACATTTACATCATTTGTTCTCCATTGCATACATTCTAAAAAGCATATAAACATACATCGTAGTATACATAGGGAAACTGGAAATAGAAAGGAAACCATGAGTGCCAAGATTTTGATCCAAAATAAATACGTATATATAAATGATCAATGTTTATATACAATGCCATCATGCACTAAGCATGGTCAAAACACTCAAAGAGCCCGGGATATACAAAGAATATATAGTACAAAATCTACGAGAGCCAAGTGGCCTCTCAATCCCTACGTGACCCCTCCAAAGGTACACACCCATGCCTAGGACTCGCTACACCGGCTCACGAATGTATGGAGGGCTCAGGGTCCCGAGGAGCAGCCACAGTCTCACCACGAGAACGGCTCCTCATAAGACGCTCAGCCATCCTGTACCCCACTAGCTTGGTGCGAAGGGTCGATACCATCCTGGCCACATGCCAGACTGGAGCAAAGACGTCGGTATGCCTACCAGCTGCTGAAGGCTCCCAATGTCTACGGACAGCTCTGCATGGGTCCTATCCATGGGGATCATCAGGGAATCAGTACATACCCTGCGGATCAAATCCCACCACTCATCAACAGTCTCTGCAAACAAAGGAGAAAACAAGTTAGAAACCAAACAAGAAATTAGGAATACAAGATTGCAACTAAGGAGAGCCTACAAGAAAACATTAAAAGGGAGAAAGGGTAACTTACTTGGATCACCAGGCCTCCAGGATGGGTCACTGGGGCCGGCACCTGCCGCGGATGCCGCTACCGACTGAGGGGCTGCTCCTGTGGTGGGAGCAACGTATCACCCCCCTGAGACTCATCCTCTCTACCACGGCCCTAGGAGAGTGGCTCCTCTGAAACCAGAGTCACCCTCTCTGTGCTCTGCTCGGCCCTCTCTACCTGCATAATATCCTGAGTGTCATGCCACTCAGGATCGTTGTCATCGGTCTCCTCCTCTGTTCCTCCCTCTGTGAACTCCTCAGACTCGGAGTCAATATCAATAGGGTCATCGCTGCTATGAGCAGGACCCACAGCAATCTGAAGCAAAGGTGCCTGAGGCACACCAGCTCTCCCTCTAGAACGCCGGGAGTAACCACTGTCCCAACCTCGGCCTCTGGGCCCCCTGCGGCCTCACGAACGATCTCTATAGAATGGCGCCATTGGGGAAGCATATCCGTGTATGGTAAGCCAAACTGCTGAGGAACTCGGCCAAAGGGGTGCATCTCCACACGTCCCACTCTGTCAATAAGCTGCCCTGTCGTGGAGCAGGAGATCAAGGTAAGAGTCTCCTCGCCCCATATGCCCGCCATAGTCTGATATGGTGTGGCCTCCATGTCGGCAGTAGTCAGGGAGGCAACTGGCTGATGAGGTGCTCTAAGCACCGACATGTCTGTCCATCTTGGCTGCCCTCACAGCCCCAGGATCTGCCACCTCCACACCCCTGCCATAGGGGATGAAATGCTCATAGACCCAACTCATGACTAGAGTCGGGTGGCTCAATGACTGCCCCTGTAAACGGACTACCCTGTATAAGTCATGGTAGGTAGTCCCAAGAATGTCTACCCCCCAGGCATATTTCTGACCATGCCCCTCTATCTGTGTAATAATGGGGGCCCAGCAGTATAATAATGTGTCCCCTCCCTTGTCCCCGATCAATCTCGAGGCAAGGATCCCCATGATGGCCTGAGTAAAGTAAGGGGATGGGCAAAGAGGGAATAGATCGAACTCTCACCCCCTTCTTCGACCCCGTGGAGATGACTGCATCTCCCATATATGTGGCCCACTGTGCAATCTGTGCCCATGAGCCTGCTGTCTCTAGGGTAAGCCATCTCCCGATGATCGGGACCCCCAGAATATGATAGACATCCTCCAATGTAATGGTCCACTCACCACGGACCCCTGGCAATCGAAGGTGTTCCGATCTGCATCCCAGTATGAGAATAGGTCACAAAGGATGTGACTAGATGGTGCAACATGAGGCACGCGCGATATGCGCAGTATGCCAGCCCTCTGAAGTGTGTCCTCCTCATCCTGTGAGAGGGCATCTAGTACCCCTGGGAGCCAATCACACTCCCTCTCTCTACTCCATCGGATGTACTCCTCTCTCGCCTGCATACACCCAAAAACACACAAAACAGAGCAAGTTAGCATCTGAGTAATACTAGAAAAACCATGTAAGCACGTAGAAATGCTAGAAAAGAAAAAACATTTTCAAAAAAAGGATTCTTTTGCATTCTGTGCAAAACCGCCGCCCTGAGCAGAGGGGTGGTTTTGTAACCACCGCCTTAAGGGCGGGCGGTCATGGTCCGAAAACCCACGCGGGTTTTAAATGCTAAACAAGCCTAAAAATGCAAAAAATGACCCTTTTTCCTAAATACGAAGCCTACCCAGTAGGCGCCCCCCCTAGGTGGACCTTTTGACACTAGCATTTTCAAAAATGATCCCCCCATGACAAAGATTTTAACATTTCAAAATTAAGGGGGGAAAAAGGAAAAACTAAAGAAAACTAACCTATGATCTCATGGGGCAGTGTTCCACACATGGAGGCATGATCACTATCTCACTGCGGACGTTTCGACTCTACTCACGCAAGAAACCGTCACCGTGGGTCCCAGAGCTCAAAATCAATCAAATCGAATCACACAAATGAATAGGAAAATGGGCCCACTTTCATATATATAGCATTCTGTTTCGTTTTAAAAATGACTTTTTCTTTACAGGTTTGGAGCGTTGATGGAGGTAAGTTCCTACCCCGCACAAATGGTACGTTCTCATTCCCTGTTATCTTAGTGTTTATTTTTCAAACTATTGTGTCTATCTGCACTTGAGTTCTCTTTTCATTTTGCAGGTAGCGGGAATTTTGGATGGCGTCATTTCAACACACGGATGTATAAGGTATAACTTCTAACTTCCCATTTCAGGACTGCCATACTCGGACCCACCGTTTTACACCTCTTCATGGCTAAAACGCTTCTCCGAGGGGGCAATATGTACGTACCCAAAATTGTAAGGTATTGTACTGCCAGAACAACGTGACAAGTGCCCCAATGATGATACAGGTCTCCTCGCAAGGTGTTCGGAATCCAGAAAAGATCTTCAGGTGTGTGTTAACATCCGACATGCCCCGCTTAGCCCCCGCGTGCTTTGTTTTTCCCTTTTCCCCTCTTTTCTTGGCCTTTTGCTCTTCAGTGACAAAACCGCCGCCCTGCATGGGCGGTGGTCTCATGACCACCGCCCTAATCAGGGCGGTGGTCCTGTAACCACCACCCTGCTCAGAGCGGCGGTCCTTTACGTGTTTTCCAGAAAGTGTTTTTAATGCGACTCACGTAAAAATCAATGATTCACCAGCTTTTTTTGCTGACTTGGGCTTGCATTTATGTTTTTGGTCCCCTGGAATAGTGTTTGGCCATTGTTTATAGTTTTAGAGTTCAGTTTGGTTTTGATCTTTGGGTGAATGAAAAGCTATAAATAAATGGCTTGTGCTAAAACAAATGGTCTGCCCCTCATTCACTTTTCATGCTCTCATTTTCAATAGTTCAGTCTATTATTTTGCTTAGAAGCCATAGTTTCAATTCTTTGCATGTTTAGTTAGCATTGTTCAGCTGTTGGTAAGCCACATATCCATCTTGTGTAGGCAGTGTTGTTATTTCACCCAATCCATTGGAGTAGAATAGCTTAGGAAGCCATTAAAGTTGTAGGTTTTTCTCCTCAAAACAAGATAGTTTCAGGTTCTGGATGCTTTATGTTGCATGACTCGCAATAAATCCCGCTAGGAATTGCATAAGCCAAGCTCTGTACTCTTGCGCTATCCCTCTCCTACTCGCATTATATTCAGTCTGCATTCTGAGCTGCCTTTGTCCCAATATCTACTTCTGTTGATGCTAGCATTACATGCTTTTATGGATTCATGTGAACACAAAGGAACGAGGAGATCACACTGAGGGGACAAGATCACACACACCATTGGATTCGTCACTATTCTGCAGAATCCAGGTTCTAGCTTTCAAAGTTCTAAAGTTAGAAATATATCAAATAGAGTAGATAATCACTTCTTTTTAGTTAAGTTTACTTTCGATATTGCCAGGGAAGCTATGGGGATTGATAGTTTCTGAGAAACTATGATTCATTCCTCACTTCTGAGGTAGGATCGAGAGTCTGGCAAATAGATTAAGCAAGTTATTTCATTATTTAGAATAGATCTACAAATTACACAGACAAATAACTACACTCGGTTATTTTGTTTGTTTTAAGTTTTATCTTAGTTGTCAAATTCTAGATACGTTTAAATAGCTGCTTTCTTAAATTCTTAAAGTTTCTCAGAAAATACAAAAATAGAAATTATATATATGTTCTAGATTTATTCCACGTAGTTAAAATTTGTTTTGTTGTAGTTAGATTTACATTATTGTTTTGTATGACAATCACGGGACCTAGGGAGCCCAGGGAATACGTATTTGAGCCAATTGTGCCTCAACCCAATCTCATCATGGCAATAGTTGACATAGACCAAAACCTTAGAATACAAATCTTCCAAACAACAATAGATTTATGACAGATCAGCTCTCAATTAAGGGGATTAAATATAGAAGACAACCAAGCACACACATTTTGGTCAAATCAACCAAACTACAGATTATCCTAGGAAAACATACACATGACTGTAGAAGGGTTCGAAAGAGAACAAACCTTTGGTTGTGATCCTTTGGTCCCACAACCAGATGCAGGAGACACTCTTCTAGATATGGATACCAGCCTAAGAATCCAGGTTGCAAGAAATCCTGTGAGGTACTCTGAGATGATCGTGTAGTTATTGATCCTAAATATAGAAGCTGAGAAAGCATATGATTATTGGATACTAGGGATTAGGACTTGATTTTGTACATGACCATAACAAGACCGCAACAACCAAGAGTCTACGGTTATGATCCACAAATCCCACAACCTAACGAATCCATAAGTCAATCAGATATAGACACTGGCCTACGTATATTAGTATTCAGATCTACCCCACTTCCACCCACCATCGTCGAACAATTATCCTTACTAGATATAGCGGCTAACAAAGCTAGAGAATTCTGGACTAGGCCAGAGAATCATCTGTAGAGTCGATTGTATTCATTACCCACCATATGACCTTATCTGGAGACATACACGAAACTATCCCAGGTCATTTTCCACGTATTCCACAACCCATAGATCGAATCACACCAGAGCTCGATATTGATTGGAGCCTTCGAGTAGTCATCCTTGCCAATCGATTTATCACACCAGTTCAAGTTAGAAGGTCCTTCTTTACCTTAGATTCAAAAATTCCACTAGTGCATATTGAACACATTAGATTGCCTAACTAGTTTGTCTACATCCCACGCATATTCCATCCCCACCGGTTGTCTCGGCACGGCCTCGGGAGGTCAGGTACGTGGAAGAGTTACCTGTAGATTCCCACGCTCGCTTGTCACTTTTCCAAAGATACTGGTCCCCATTTACCCATGGTAGCCCCGGTGGTTGGATCACTACAATATGATCCTAGGCCCAGTATTATATCATGAAGCCTACGTCTAAACCTAATCTTCTCCTTTCTCTATACATGACTAGCCCATGATACACCTATGCTAGAAAATAACTACCAAATGAAAACATTGTTTTAAGCTCAATAATATCTTCTACAACACCTACTAAATCGCAAGGAAACTGGATCTTCTCAAATTAGGAAATGAATAAAACAAAATAACCATAATGACAAGACAAATCAATTGGCTTTGTGGTACCCTAGCCTTGTACCTCAGCTCATATGAAAAATACCTTGAATATAATATGATATGGCACGCATCACTCCAAAAATCCATGTCAAGATCTGATGAGTTGTTATCAATCGTGATGGGGACTATCTTTTCCCCATGTATAGGCAATATAAGGATGTAGTATACATCCTCCAATGTGATATTCATCTCACCCATCCCGAACTATAAATTTTTTTGTCTTCCTGTCCCATCTCTCAACCAAATCTATCATCAACCACACATCCCATGAAATCTGATGATAATTTATAAATCCTCCTAACCCCATGGCTACCAAGTGATTGCACTTGCCGTAAGTCACATCTCCACTCATCCACTCATATAGATTTGGGACTCATTCTCTAAGATATAAAGTATCCCTCATCTGTAATAACCCAAAAATCACGTAAACATTAGTTTTCCCATCATCATCTCATCTATCTATCAAAACTGTCCAATCTAGCCCTAGTTACCACCGATGTAGTTCGGGTAGACATGTGCATGGGTTGGTCGAGATGCCTTTGGGACAAGTAAATGGAGACCCTTTTGAGTCACTTCCAACATCCCTTGGCATCATTGTTTTTTCTAAAAATGTAAAAATTAAATAAAACATAACATAAATTAAAACACAAGTGTGGTTTTGTTACTCACCATCCTATGCACCCTCTGACATTTCGTGGCTACTCCTATGACCTATGTCTCTCAATATTATTTTTTATCTCTCTTCTCTCGATCGTCAATTACACGTGTGAAAATGATCATCATCGGATAACCCTCGGGCTTATTTAGCCACTAACACCAAGTCCCCATCGACCTCCTTGGGTTACCTTCGATTTCCCTTAGTTACCGTCGACTCACCTTGGTAGCCCTTTTTTGGTTTTCCCTCCTTTTTGTGTCCTTTGTTAAGGCATCATCTATTTTGTTCTCAAATTCCACCTTTGTGGCCATATTTAATCCCCCTTGAGGAATTTTATATCATTATTCTTTCATATTTTTGTTCCCTTTTCTAGAGCACCATTACTTCTTTCCTTTTCCTTTTTTGATGCATACCTTTTTATCGATTCCTCATCTATGAAGGATTTTGCATTTTTTCACATTTGGTTTCACATAGTTTGATGTCTTCCTATGGCACATTGGTCCTCGTAGCTCACATCCATTTGATAGGATTCCCATTGGATTCCCTCCATTTCATAGTGATTTTTCCCACTCATTGGTCCATAGAACATTGCCTCCATCTCCATTGAGACCATCCTTTGTTCCCTACCGACGTGATATTGAAATCACCACCATAGGTTCTATTATTATTTAAATCCTTCTTTCTTGGGGCATCTTTCCTCGCCTTATCATTTTACCCATCTTTCTTCTCCCACCCGCCCTTCAACATCTACCTCTTTCAAACTTGTCATCGATTCCCCTTTGCATTATCGATCCCTCATTTTAGGGGAGCTCATCATTGATCATACGCTATTCTTCATCCTAATATTTATCTCTAATCATCTTTGTCTCATGGCTTTCCCAATGCAAACCACACAAAAAAGGGGGAAAATGTAGACACCAAAATTTAGTATAGATACACTTGATTTCTGCATGTGCATCTTTCACCATGGTCCTATCTAGACCCATTTTAATTTAATTCATTTCTTTTATTTAAATTCCCATCTATTATCCTAACACTTTTAATTCATAATTAATCTTCATTAATTACCTTAATTAATATCCATTAGCTAATTTTCTTTAATTATCTTTATTTTTTAAGGATTATTTTATCCTTAACCACCTAAATTCACACCCCTATGCTTTTTCTAGATTTTATCTAACCCGATTTATCTCCTACCTATTCATGACACTTCCCTATGAAACCCTTACCCATGTACATGCTTTAAAACACTTATCCTAATCCCTATAAGCCCCATATCTCGAATAAATCTATCATTCACCACTCTAAATAATAGTTTCCCTTGATGATCAACGGAGATCCAATCGGGTAATTTTTGACCCTATAAGACTAATTTCACCACTTCAAAAATGAGACACATCCCAAGATTTCTTATGTTTTGTGAACTTATCTTCAAATATGATCATCCTTGCAGTTGTGTTAACCCTCTTGGAGTCCATTAAATCTTGTCTTTCATCACTTGTGGAGACTTTGGGAGGTTTACTTTGATTCTATGTTATTTCATGCTATCATATGTTATCGTTGTTATTATTTGTTAGAATCTAACATCTTACGAGTTCATTTACTATTGGAATCACGTCCTTAGCCTATTCTTCCAATCATTCTACTTGCAAGTTTCTCATTTAGCTCATCCACCTTCAGCTTTATTTTGTATTATCTAGGTCATTTTCACTCTACTTAGGTCACCATCGACCCGAGTCTGTGTCATTATACTCTCTCTTTGGATCCCTCTCAATGTCTACTTATGTTTGTTACTATTTCTAGTTCTAAAATCTACCATCTTGATTCTCTATCACCCCAAATTTTTAATGTCGAACTCTAGTCGCCACCAACCCATCCTAGTCGCCATCAACTTGAGTTCTATTTTTCATCCAATATATCCAAATCCATGTTTCCTATCATCCTCTCTAGTTTTCTCATCTCGAGATCAGTTTTGCGAGGTTATTTCTAGTGCTCTCGGGATTTTTGATCACCTTATTTTCATTTAGATCCATTCATATCAGTATTTTAGGCTCAATGTCTAGATCTATCTACTTACGTCACCTTGACCTTCCCTCTACAACTGGGTCACTGTCAACCCACCCGGGTAATTTTTATTTTTTGTTTAGATATGCACTTTTCATCCATTTCTAAAATTTTAGATTTTGTTTAGTTTTAGTTTCTGCATGTTAATCAATCCTTTCATTTATTTTATCATCTTTTATCAAACATAGGGGTTGACATCCACATAAGGAAGTTAACACTTCTAGGAACCGACTTTGTCGGGAAGCCCCTACATATACCATCTAATCCATTTTCTTTCTAGTTATCTTTGTTTTATAGGTTCATCATATTGGTAGTGAGGTCATCCAATTTTCACTCATTCATTTGCATCCATCATACATCAAGGTACCCTAAACCCTTTCATTTTTGATTTATTTAATTTTCTTTAGTACTAGCTCATTAACTTGAACAGGAAAGAAAAAATTGGATCAACACATAGTTGATTGTCTTATTTTTCAAAGTTATGTTACACTCTGTATGTTTACTTCTTGGATAAATTGCAAGTAGTGTGATAACATCTTGGTTCCTTTATAACCCTGATGCCTGCACCTATTGTTCATATTGGGCTTGTTTTCCTTTATCTATTTTATTTGTTTTGTGTGTGTTTGTTTATGCACATATGGGTTAACCATATTGTTTCCTTAATAATCATGGTGTCAATCTTATAGAGAAATAAAAAAATAAAGGTTATGGTTATATTCATACTCTCCAAATGGCACTCATGCTATGAGAACAAGTCCTCCCATCCTCATTTTTCAACTTCATTATCTCCTTCCTATCAAGTAGTCATCCACCACCTTATTGTGTCATCCACCAGACTTGAGGGGAATTCCTCTACCATTATACTAGCTAGGGAATCCAAATTCTTCATTACTTATTTCGTTAGGGAATCCAAATGCTTCACCACTTTCTACCCACTACTCTGTATGAGTCTACTATCTTTAAAGCACTATTACTTCACGGTAGGTATTTAAAGAAGGGAAAATGTAGATGCCCAAATTTACAAAGTGTTCTAGTACTATCCTAATTCACATCTTGTCATTTATTCCCTTTGTGATTGATTAATCTAATTAATTAATCAGGTACATTCACCCCCTTTGGATTAATTAAATTAGTCCATAACACACTTTAGCTAAGTTAATTAAAATTTATTAAATAAATTATTAATTAATTATGTTACACATTATAGCTAATTAAATTAGTTACTTAATTAGGAAAATACACCTATTTTCCTAGTCAACAACTACTTCCTCGGTCTGGTTAACTCCCGAGTTAACTCAACCTTAATTCAACTTCCTTATCCCGATTAAGCGCACTTGGAACTCAACTTCCCTATTAAACTTGGACCACACTTCTAGATTCCTATAAGTGTAGGGGCAGTTGAATTATGTGTATAATTCAATATTTTGATGTAATTTCTTCCATTCCAAATGTCTATCATCCCTTGAAAAGATGCAACTCCTAGAATCAGTGTACTTTCTATTCCCGGGTGATTACATCAATAACCTAGAGCTTAGCTAAACTTCCATCTACCTTTTATGGCTCTACCCTCAGCTATAAAAGCATGTCATTTCCTTCACAAACTCATCCTTGGAAAGAATTTTTTTACCCATTTGTTGCTCAAGTCCTTACGAAACCCAATCGTAGCATTGCATTCGTCCACCTTGTAGAGGCTAATCAAAAGCACCCACAAATCTAAATCTACAATATTCCATAAGATCAAAGGCTCCTCTGAACCATATTTGAGGTTTACATGGGATAATTGATTGGAAGGTTTTTATTTGTTACTTATTTTATTTCATTTTAGTTAGTTTTTCACTTTGTTCACAGATGTAGGTTAAAGCCATGTTTTGAAGGAAAAAATAAATAAAATAAGTTTTAGGTATTATCGAGCTCACAGAGTGAGGTTTCTAAACCCGAGAACCACTTTTAATTTCTCATTTGCTTATAAATCCTCTGGATGGTATTTTTATCTTTTTACGAGAGATGGGGAAGGGTTATAGTTAATAAATCTAGGAATTAGTTTAGGATTATAATTCCTATCCTTTATGAAAAATTGTTAGCACCATAACTGATCAACAAACTCTCTAAAACCATAACAAGGGATCTATAGGAAATCTATTGTTTAAATCATCTCGGGATGGATTGAATTACTGAAGAACCCTATTGGATCTTGTAGTGGAATCTCCCAAGTAACTCCAGGAGGTGGTGGTTAGTCAGAAGAGTGAGAAGACCCTACATGAAAAGGCTAGTTTGTATATAATTTTTTGTATCTCTCATGAACATAAATAAATAGTCTCTATCTTCTTCCTCCATCAATTTAGATACTAATAAGAGAATCCAAATTAATGAGATTTGATGTTATTTTATAGAATCACTGATGATTAGTTAGAATTAATGACGATCTAAGAAAAGTATAGAAACCTACTTGGAAGTGGTTTCAACCACTTGCAAATTGGTTAATTCTAGTATGGGAATGTGTGAGGATGGGTAGGAAGATGTTAAGGATGTTGGGAGGTTAGGGGTTAAGCTAAAATTGGTTAGGATGAGTATTAAGTGGTTTTGGTGGTTTAAGTCATTTAAGGTGATTAAAATAGGTTTTTACTTAGGGGTAAGATGTGATTATAAGGGGTGAGGACATGGTTTAAGAATAATAATATAGGTTTAATATTGTGAGTGAAAATGTGAGTTTGGATACATAATGTAAGGTATCAAAAATGGGTGTCTACATTTTCCCATTATTTTCAAGTGGTTTGTGATGGACACACTACTTTGGAAAAAATAAGTGAGATGATTAGATTTGTGTTGGATATATGGTTTGCCCTTAAACGAGGGTCATTGCGATAAAGTGAAATTGTCACGAGGTTTGAATAGGTTGTTGGATGAGGTATACTTGTGTGATGTTTTGTTTCAATTTACGATGCCCCAATACTGGGCATGAAATAGATTTTCGTATCGGTGGGCTTGCATGACTAGGATTTAAGTGATAGGGTAACTAATGGGTTCTCAACCTATAAAAATGTACGACTTATAGGAAGTAATGGTAAATGGTTCCCAGAGAGATATTATAGTATCAACGATGTATCACGAAACACATGGTGGATATAAGGTATGTTGATATAAAATTGGGCTTACGTGACTATGAAGTCAAGTGATAGGGGAACTAATGGGTTTTGAACAGGTATAGATATATGACTTATAGGAAGCATTGGAAAATGTATCCCAAAAGGATGTGAAATATGAGATGGATTTGATAAAGGATGGATTTATATAGATTGATTGAATTTTGTTTTTAAGAGGGTCTTGGAGCCCCAAAAAAAGGAAGCCCATATTTTGTAACATGTAATATTTAACAAGGGATGATCAAAATTACGATTCAATAAGGTTTAAAGGCCAAAAATGATATTCTCAATAAATGGGGAAATTGGTGGTGATTACCTTGGGTTGTTGGTGATTAACCCGATCATCATTGATCGGTGGGTGGAAAAATTAATCGATATAGAAGGGCATGTGGAGGATCATTATTTTCATTGTGATTTGTTGAATAAAAATAAGTAAGAAACCCTAATTTCTAATTTTTAGTGAGTTATCAAGATAGAGGCAGCTCAAGGTGTTTAGAGGTGACAGAGAACCACACATGTTGAGGTAGGTGAAGTTTTTAATTTTTTATTATTTTTTTTTCTTCCGAAAATGAAAAATCATTATGAAATCTCTAGTGATTTTTGAGTTCACTAGCAATTCAATGGAATCACTAGTGATTCATTTGTTTTGACAATAGATAGTGATTTTTATGGTTGATTTGATTTTTTTATGGGTTATTTCTAATAGTGCGTTATTGGTGCTTTTACGGATGCGGGAAAGAGAGAGGTGGGTGAAATGGGATAGGATCCCAAAGATAATGGATAGTGATCATGATTTCTTGTCGGATGTCGATTGGGATCCTTTTGAGGAGGTTTGGTTGAGAAGGATGTGTCATTACATACATATCCCTATAGACATGGGATTATTGTTAGCTTTTATCGAGAGATGGGACCATATCACAAGAACATTCTCGTTGTCTACTAGAGAGATGATTATTACTTTGGAGGATATACATAGAATATTTCATTTACCAAGATAGGGTGATCGGGGGCATGTGATTAATGAGTAAAAGAGAGGTTTAGTAATGTAATGATTATATGGTGATGTTGCACTTGATGTAGTGTAATTTTCTTGAATCCTTTTATAGTAATGATAAGGAGGGTTGGGCATTACTTGACAATTATGATGATGGGTATTAACTACTACACCTTATTGTATTTAGCTAGATGTTAATTTTTTTTTGGATGTTGGCTAGGGTTATAACTACATGATGGATTGTCGAGATAGAGTTTTCTTGGGCCCTTGCCTTGTTAGCATAGGTATACCTATATTTATGGTCATGGAGGATGGGGAAGATATTTGGAGTTGATGTGTCATTTAATTTGGAGTGCTATGAGTACGAGCACATTGCGCTTGCTCAATCAAGGGGAGTACTATGGGTATTATGGAGTATCTGGTAGGTTTTATGAGGTGGAGGTTATATTTTGTAGCCACATGTCATGTTACACATGAGGATCACTATAAACATCCCTTAGCTAGATTATATGGTGGAGATATAGTTTGGAGTCCTTATATAGGTTTTCTAATATGGTTAGGTGTTGACGGGGAGTTGTGAGCTATTTAGTGGGATAGATGGGTGTGGGTTTGGAGATAAAAATAGTGGGAGATTATCAAATTTGGTCACATTAGATAAAATGTTAGACTTGTACATGATTTTTATAGGCATATATAGCTTATAGATGAGATGATGGAGATTTAGGTATTTCACTGCTAGCTATTCAAGAGCCATATGAGATGGATGACAAGGAGGCATTAAGGGTGAGAGTGGATGTGGAAGGGGTAGGGTGGGGCACAATGGTGCTTGTATTATGGAGGCTTACGTGGCCTGGTGAAAGAGGAAGTTATATGGGTTTAAGAGATGGGTGTGAGCCCATATAGAGGTCCTCAAGAGGTTGGTTCTAAGGGAGGGGATGAGGATGATAGAGTGTATGTGTTTGAGGTTATCATAGTGAGCTTAGAGGCCAAGTGAGCCACATTGATTTTTGATAAGGATGGTGCCATAGCGACATGACATATTATGACTAGCGAGAGATGGGATGAATTAGTAGCTCACTACTATACATGTGGAGCATAAAATGGACAAAGTTTGTAGACACACACACACACATGAGATACATAGGCCTTGTAAAAGGATTTTGGTGTGATATGACCATCAATATCAGGGGCTAAGGTATATATAGTGATAAGTCACACTAGTGGTCATATGGGGCTACTTGGTAGTGTGAGTATTACTGTATATCATGAATTAGGTGAGGAGCTTAATTATTATGAGGATTTAGTGAGGTAGAGGCTTCTGGATTAGCCTCACTATGTTGTGTATTTGGGTCGATGATGAAAGGTTCCATCAAGTAGTGTTGTGAGTGTGGGTTAGCCATAAATATTTCTAAGTGAGAGACTTACTAGAGGTCTAGATAGGCATCGGGGAGCATCACTTTGGAGGAGGCATTCGATTGATAGGGTAACAGTTTAGTAGATAGTTTTTAGGTCCATATTGATGAAATATTTGGATATATGAGGCTCATTTGAATCCCTTATTAATGATGCACAAATATTTTGATACATGTAGCTCTTGCATCCCTTAATGATCTATATACACTTTTATATACATATACATATACATATACATATATACATGAATTCAATTTTAAGTTTTGTAATGATTCTAATGTGATGGAGATAGATGTAGTTGATGATAATCTAGTTAATGAGTTTATTTATGATTTTGATATGTTGAGTTATGAATGCATGTTAAATGTATATTTTTAGATTAGATA
Source organism: Taxus wallichiana var. yunnanensis (assembly GCA_018340775.1). Taxonomy (NCBI): domain Eukaryota; kingdom Viridiplantae; phylum Streptophyta; class Pinopsida; order Cupressales; family Taxaceae; genus Taxus; species Taxus wallichiana. Next base: position 133,648,157 of record CM031244.1, read on the forward strand.
TGTATGATGTGATTATGATGATCTTAGTTATGGTTGTGACAAATGATAAAAAAATTTGTATTAATACACTATATGATGGATAAGAATGTAATGTGAGATGTTTGCTTCCTTAATTTTCCTTACATGTATAGTGTATGATGTAAAACTTTTATATGTATAATCTTGCACATGCGGTCCTTTTATTAATTTTAACATATGACTCATAATGGTTATCCATACTAGGATTATATATAGATATGTGATATTTGTGTCTATCCTTTTATGACATGAGAAATATTTGTATGTAGCAAGCATGAGGAAATATGATATTTATGATAGTTCCTAGGTTTTACCCAGGTTGTATTACATTTTGTATAAGATGATTGATGCGGGAAGATTGTGATTAATGGGAAAGATGATCGATGTTGGAAGCTTACCTTGGATGGTGAATTTTTAATTTTTATATGAGGGTTAATCGATGTAGGAATTCATTTTTATATGAGGACTTATCAATATAGGAAGTCCTTTTATGGATTTTGATTGGGTATCCATCCTTTGAAGGATTGGTATAGGACTTTATTAAATTTTTGATCTTATGGTAAACATATTTCAAGGGAGTGGTCTATGGATTTATTTGACATAATTTATTTTTATAATCATCTTCTTAATGGATCGGTCTATATTTTGATTGCATTGATCCCATAGATATTTACATTTTTGAGCTGAGGAAAGCCTAGGTAACTAATTAGAAGGTGATAAGTAAGCATCCAAGCTACACGTATATGCTTTCCATGTCGTTAAATAGGACAATATAAGGGGATGGTGAGAGTAATTATTGTGGGGTTCCCTAATTATAAGCAAGCATGGAATTTATCCATTTGGAATGTGTTATGAGCAGAGCTATGGTGCACATATTTAAGGTCATGAAAGGAATGATGACGGAAAAGACCACACGATTCCAAATTATTACAAGGGTGATATGATGTGTAGGCTGATGGATGGATATCTTGGTATGAATATGGTTTCATGAGTTGATATTTTAACAATAGAACAACTACAAGTCTAAGGCATTAAGAGTATTTTTAAGGTTTACCATCAAGGGAGTCTAAATAATAATCCCTAGACCCATATTTATGAGTGATAATATATGGTCCAGGTCAATTCATGGAAAACTTCCCATGTTTACTCTTTTCCTTGTTAGTGACATGTTGGTTTCTTTGAGAACAAGATCTCTAGTGTTAAAGTCATGTTATTTGAGATGTTTTTTTATAGGTTAATTTGATTCAATATTAATATATTTCGATACATTTGAGGGAAATTAGATGACATTCATCTAACATTTTAAGTTTTGAAAGGAATTCTTGGTGATAATCCTCATCAGGGATGAATTATGTGAGAGAAACACGTAAGGATGGAATTTGAAATTTGAGAGGAAGAATGAATTTGGTACTCTATACTTGAGGAGAAGGATGTAGTTCCCTTAGTGTTCCAAAATTTGGTTCAGTATGCCCATAATGAAAATGGGATTTGAATATACCAATTTTGACTAGTTTGGTCAACAATTTTCATGAGGATTATGTTGAGCGTTTTGTTGAATGCTTGATTACTGTTTACTCTTGGATAATAAGGAGATGAAAAGTTGAGCTTGATGTTATAAGTTTCTCAAAGTTTTTGAAATTTCTTATTTTTGAAAACATAAGTTTTGTGATTGAGGAGGTAGTGGAGGAGTTTAGAATATGCAAAGCATAAGGCACAACACAACTTTTCTACTTCTTAATATTGATTTTCGATAATTGTGAATGGTTTGGCTTATGTAATAGATGACCTTTCCCTTACCTTGTTCATCTCAATGTGCCAACATGTCTCCTAAGGAATGGTCAATTATAATGATATAAATGTAGAAGGGCTCCCCCTCACATATAGGTGTAAGTTCTGCTGGAGATAAAATATATTATTTGAGGACATCAAAGTCCTATTGACAATTATCATCCCACTTAAAGTGAATTTCATTTATTAGAAGATGATGGAAAGGTTGAAAATAGTTTGATAGTTGAGAAATGAAATGACAGATTGATTAAAGTTTTCCTTTTAGGCTACAAAGTTGTTTGATATTAGAGGGTGGAGTAATTTTGATGATGGATTTTTGCGGGTAAAATTCAATTCCTCTAATACACACTATAAATCCTAGGATTTTTCTTGTGAGTAATTTGAATACAAATTTAACAAGATTAATACTGAGAGAAAGAAGTGTAATATATGTACAAACATCATGTCAAGAATAACTAGATAGTATCTTTGGTTTTTTTTATTTACATAAGAGATCATCAACGTAATCTTCTATGGTTTTTTAGATGAGGTCATGAAATACATAGGTCATGAAAATTTGATAAGTAGATCCTGTGTTTTTCAGGGTAAAGGGAATTAATTTAAACTAGAAGGTTCCTCATGGGGTGATAAAATATTTCTTATGCTGATCTTCTTGTGTGATGAGGATTCGATTGTAATTAAATAAACCATTAATAAGAGACAACATCTCATGGCCTGTTGTTAGATCAACAAGCTGATCAATGTTTGGTAATGGAAAGTCATATTTTAGATAAGTAAAGTTAAGGTCTCGAAGTTGGTAAAAATGTGTGATTTTCAAATGGATATAGTGATAAACACGATGATAGAAATCCATTGAGGATAATCAATATGTTGTATGAAGTTGGTGGAAATAATGCGCTGAAGTTATTTTTTGACTAATAATGTGACGTGAAGATGCATCCTTTAAAGTTTTTTCTTCACTGGCTTAGGATCTGGGATAGTGACAATGTTGTGGATAATTAGGGTATATATCGGGCATATCACTATATGACAATGAAAGTCTTGATTATGTTTAGATAAGAAAGTTATGAATTATTGGAGTTCACATGGGTTTATGGCCGGATGATCTTGAAAATGTGTAACTCTTTTGATGTGATGATATTAACATAGATGGTTGATTCATTGAGAAGTGTGGATGTGTTATAAGGAAATATTTTCTAAAGATATCTATCCTCAAAGCACTCATATAAGTAAGGATAACATCATCATTTTGGTAATGAAACATGTTGATAGTAGGAGAATATTCCTCTATCATATGTTGTAACCTTAGGGGAAGAGTTGCGTTATTTCATTATCTTGGTAAGTTAGTAATTCAAGTGTGATGGCATTGATTAAAAGAAAGTTAGATGGGATAGATATGATATCATTGATGTCGGAGGATGAGTTAGATAATAGTGATAGTGGTGTTTGAGGTTCGATGTTGATGGATTATAAGGAAACACTTTAATTTTGAGGTTGTATTTCTCATGAGGTTTCCTTAAGTATTCAAAAGGTAACTAGTGCGAACCCTACTCATATCAAACTAGACCAAATCCCTTCAACACGTAATAATGGAGGTAGGTTTGGAAAAGCTGGTTTATCTAGGAATGTAAAGTCTTATAAGAATGGTCTAGCTTGGGGTTAACTATTAATGTGAGATGAAGGGCATTCGATACCTCTATAAACGAGTTGTGTTTGGAGGAACGAAGGACCAAATAAAATAGTATTTCCTACATTAGGTTTGTAGATAAATTGTTTATCAGGTCTCCCATATGTTTTAATCGTAGAGAGTACATTAAGAGATAGAAGGTGATAATCCAATAACGAGAGTTCTTACATGAAATATTTGAAGGATTAATCATCTAGTAGTTTAGATGTGAGGATGGAGGATATTTTAGAAGTTTTATATGAAGATGTGGAGTTTTGTAATGAATGGATCATGTCGTTGGGTCTCTAGGTCATGTAAAAAGATTTGAACAGGTTTGGATTAGAAGGGACTATAAACATTTTACCCTCATATTTATATTTTAGACATCAATGCAATGTGGATGGGATACAATACATAGCATGTATCTAGGGACGACCTAGTAGTATGTTATATTGAAATTCTATTTCTATATGATTTAAGATCTTGTGAAGGATTTTAACACCTATTTTAATAGGTAAGATGGTTGTCCCTAATATGGGGGTGAAATTTTCATTGAATGTGTGGATATTAATAGGTGATTGAGTCACTATGGTGTCGGGTAATTAAATCTATTTGAAATCATGAGATGATATTATGTTGATTCTAGCATTGTTATCGATCATTACTCTTTTAATTAGAGTGTTGTTGATTTGGCCAAGTAAAAAAGAGGAAAGATCATGGTATTCATTTTGTGAGGATGGAATCTTAGAGTCATCAAACATGATAGTGATATAAATTTTAAGGGAACCAATAAGGTTGAAAATGGTTAGGGATCAACTGACGATTACTTAATATGGATTGAAGATCTTAAATCATGGTGTGTCGGCGCTACGGAGAATTTTGAACAAGCTCAAAAAGATACATTTCAATAGGAGCTTGATGTAACTATTTGAGGACAATTTTTGTATGGAAGTTTTGGATCAAGTTTGAGTTTGAGGTGTCATAAGGATGGAGACCTTATCTTTATAAGATGATGGGTTGGGTAGTTGAAAAGGAGTGATTGTGATAGAAAAATTTGGCTCATTTTGATTCGGGGCTTTCAAATCGTATGTGTACACTCTTTTAGTTATATGAATGACATATTTATAGAAAAGAGGGGATTTACTAGTAAAGCCTTATTTTTATTTGATATGATGTCATGTGATGCTTAGGAATTGGTGTTTTTAGGGATTTGCGGGGTTAGTTTGATTTGATGTTTGGATTTGGTTGTATTAAGGTTGGTTAGCTTACTAGGATTTTTGTTTATTAGAGGAAGTCTTTTATTAGAGATACTTCAGATTATGGCATGGAGGGATTTACAGAGTCATCTATGTAATTTCATGGTATCGATGGTAAGCGTAGAACACATCATAGTCATACCTGGAAAGTTTCCACCCCCAAGGATCAAATGGATTGATAGGTTGCCTTTGTTATAATTAATGGATACACAAGTTTTTCAAGGATTGTAGTGTAATATCTTGATGTGGATGACTGAAATGATGATGAGGAAGATGGATGTTGGGTATCATTTGATTTTTACAAGTATGAGATGTTTGAGTCATGTTTTGCATGATCTATGTAGTTATTGGTCGAGGGACATGTTTATATTTTATGATAGTGATTGAAATTTTTGATGAGGTATGTAGCCTAAGAATGGAAAGTAGGGACATGGCCTCGCGGGATACTAGTCTTGAAAGTGTATTGTGGGATTTCTATCTATTTAGATGGATGATTTGCACATACTTGTATTGGATTATCAAGACTTTTGATTTGATATTAAACAACATGGTATTTGATATAGTTGTTTAAAATTTGAATGACAGTTTCTTTTCTTATGATTCTAAAGGGATGAAATGGGAAGTTTGTGTACTAGTAGATATAGTATATTCTGGATGTTGTGATTTGGATAGACTTGAAATATAAGTAATGAGGAGATACAAAGAGTCATGTTGTTCAGTTGGAATTTAAGATACAAAAAGAGATGGTAGTGTGGGTGTAGGTGACAGTTTGTTACAAGTTTTGATGATATGATGATATCCAGAGTTTGATTGAGGTTGATCACTAGTTGGAGGATTATTTAGAAATGGTTGTTTAAACACGTCCAGGAATTGATTAGGAGGTGCATTTGGGTTATCAAGTTGTAATTCACCTCATTCGATAAGGTCTTGGAGGAAATTTCTAAATGAGTGAAACATTTCAATGTCATTTCCTCATACTTGATGGTATTTACAATATTCATTGTCTTTATACCATGATGGCTTGGATGCAGATTCATTGATAAGTCATATGGGAGGGAGCTTAATCATGCAAGTGGATATAATTTTTCAAAGAAAACACTATAGGATTCCCCCAAAGGCATATATTTATGTCGAGTTTGGGACCGTTCATAGTCTAAATGACCTTTTGATTGATTTTTCAAATCAATTGCATTTGTTAAACCTTTAGATTTTTCATTGTTAGAATAATATTTAAAAGGGGAATTGGAATTTGGTTTTTTAGATCATAGTTTGAATTTACCATCCTCAAGGGCACATAGTTCTAGTTTCTAGGACATAGTAAAATCCTCTTCAAATATTTGGAATGACTAAATTTGAAGGGTTTATGATATGTGTTTGGCATGAGTTCAAGCAATCAACTTGATCAATTAATTTTTGGAAGTGAGAAAGACAATTGATTGATGATCCCTAACCTTTTGGCAACGAAATCAACAATGGAATCATCCTTGAATTTTTTTATGGCATAAAAATTAGTGATAGATATTTTATAGGTGATGTTGATAGAAAAGTTCTCTAAGAACAACTATGTTGTCTATGCTAATGAATAGAGCGCAGTGTTGTGTAATATTTTTATACCAATTAAGGGTGGGTCTAGCCAAGGACAAAGGTAACACCCTTGACATGAGGTTTGGATTATGGGTGATGAGATAATAGAAATGATAGAAGGCCACGATATGTCATTGTCGGTCTTCATTACTATAGAACTTAATGAATTTTGAGAGTTCCCAGTGTGGAGGATAGGCCTTGAAAGGAACAAATATATTTTTAGGTTTGTTACATATTTGTTTGTAGAAAAGGTAGTTTTTGGTCCTATGATGGCAACTTTAAGGATAAATATCTTGTTTAACACTTCTGCATAAGATCATTCGAGATGTTCGAGTGTTTGAAGAGAAAGGGTTGGTTTCATTATAAATCGAGATGGTTTGATTGTTGATTTTTTTGGATAAGATAAAAAGAGTTTGATTTTGAGGGGACCAAAAACCCCATACATATAGAGAAGGTAGTTTTAGTAGAAAACCTAGAAAAAACCCGGGAGGAAAGTCAAAAAAACTTGTGACATGGCTAAACTGCCATAGAACAAAGTGAGACCGCCAAAAGTCTACATATTAAACAATGCATTTTTGAAAAAATACTAAAGAGAGAAACCAAAAAAAAATAAATAAGACCATCAAAAGGGTAGTTAAATGCCATCCATTATTTCTCCATAACCTTGCTTTGTGGGAGGCGGTGCTCGGCCCACAATTCTTCCTTCCAACAAATTTAATGATCATTTGCTTAGGTCTTTTCTCCTCCTTTTCCACAGTCTAGGTGTTTGCACTCATAGGATATTTTAGGATTTTCTCCTCCTTTTCCTCAATCTAGGTATTCATGGCCTCTATATTAGAACCCTCATTAGTCTTAGAATCTTCACTATCGAACTACTAAGCATCAACTTCATATTAGGCTTGTTGTCCACCTTGGCCATTTGATCCTGAAGGATAGAGACCCTTTATTCTTGCATGAAAAAATCTAATTGAATTCCCCCAATTATCTTATTATGGACCTCAATTTTATGGTGGCACTCCTTCAGTTCATGTATCAAATTCTTATTAATAGTGAGAATAGTATCGGTAGTCGACTCAACACACATCAGCCTAGCCTCCCAGTCCACAAAATCTTTTACCTGTTACCAGAACTCTCACCCATATTCTAAACCCCCATTTCAAGTTACACAAAATGTCAGCAATCCCCTCAAAAGTGTCTTTCCCTTTCCTTTTCTTCATATGTTTGAGGGCCAATGCCAAGGTTTTGTGGGTAGACTCGGATCACATTGTTATGCTTTGATTGGGCAAGGATAATGGGTTTTATCTTTTGAACTAACAAGATAATCAAGGCTTGATGAAGAGGGACATCAATTTTATTATTTTTAAAGTCATCAATGGTGGAAAGCAAGGACCTATAGAGGAAGAAATCTAGACTCATGGCTTGGTTTCTACGGAAGAAATTTAAAATGGAGAGATGATGAGAGAAAATATTCTGAAATTTTCCTTCTTAAGTATTTCATGACCACTAGGAAGATGTCAACCCAATGGTCAGGAAGGAAATTATGGGTTATACCATCATTTTAAGAGACTATATGTTCTCTGACCTAAAAAAGTGGTAATATCAAGTTTTTTCAAGTTTTATCTTTATAGATTTTGAGCCCATCCATTGTAAGTCCAATTATCTCAGCTATGGAATCCTCATAGACCCTAATGTATACCCCTATAAAAATAAGTCCCCATCAATCCAAGAATTTCCAAATCAACAGAGAGCGTAGGATCATTACCTTTAAGGTGCCAAATATACCTAGTGAAGCCCCCTCTATGTAGTAGTTTCCACAAAACAAAGTCATTTTTCAGGTGAAGGAAGGAAGTAGGCTCAGTTTGAACCCTGTCACCTCCCATAGTTTTCCCAAATTTTCTTTCTTCAAACACCAACAAAATGTAGACACCAATATCAAAAAAATTGAATAAATGCCAAAGCAAATGAATCGTAACCTTTTGTAAAAAGAAGAGGGTCTTTTCAAAATCCCAAATGTGTGAGTCTTGGTCACCATCATTACACAACCTCCTAAGATGTGTCATCATTTATAAATTTTATAATATTTTCCCAAGGAATATGTGTCCCTGGCCACATCATCAGATCCAGCATGTCATTTCCTTGATTAACAAGTGCATCCACGAGTTTATTACCTACTCTGTATGTATGTTGGATGTCCACTTTATCAAATGATTCTAAAATCCCACGAGCCTCCTTGATAATGTTGATGAGTTTCCACCCACACTTACTCTAATCCTTTAGAGCATTAATTACACATAAGGAATCACCTTCTATAATGATGGATTTTAAACTCAGATCTTTACACATCATGATGCCCCAAAGCATAGCCTTGGATTCTGCATAATTATTGGTATGATTACTGATAGGACATGCATACGCTTTGATACATCTACCCAGGTGATCAAAAATCATACCTCCCCCTCCAAAAATGTTTTCCTTCTATTTGGTCGAGCCATAAAAATTGAGTTTGAAGCAACCATCAGGAGGTTTTGACCATTTAACATTGTGGATGACCCTCTCCTTCACATGACTAATAGGAATGATGTCCATGTTACTAAGATTTTTTTTTCCAAATGCAGGAACATTTTAGACTATTTGAGATTTAAAATATGAGAATTTTATTTTAGATATTGTCTCACCTTTTCAATAACCTTCTCCAAACTGGAAACTTTGTTCCTAAAAATATGATTATTTTGTTCAATCCATAGACCCCATAATGTGTGAGGGAGGGAAAGTTTCCATATTTCCTTAACCAAAGCATGCTGAAAATTAAAGCTCCATTGATTAGGAAGAAGGGCCACATCCTTGGGAAGGACCATGTGTAACTTAAAAATACTAAGGATAACAGAGAAGACTTGAAAGGAAAAAGAGCATTCCAGGAAGAGATGTTGAATTGACTCTTCATTACATTTGCAAAGACCACATCTATTAGTGATGATCATTCCCATTTTTCTTAGCCTATCCATAGTTAGGATATTTCCTTTAACAACTTCCCAAAAGAAGATATTGATTTTGGGAATAAGATTCTTATTCCAGACCTTCCTCTAGAGAGTATTGGGTTCAATGTGCTCAAAATTTAACAGATAGCTAGACTTAACTCCATACTCCCAGTGTCCATGGTTCTCCAAATCAGCTCATCCTAAGCTCTATAATGGGGTATATGATAATATTTAAGGATATTATTAAGTTCTTGAAAGGGATGTAAATCCCCAAGGTAGTGGGGGGAGGGAGGAGGGGGATCCACTTCCTCTCTTCATTCCAATAATTGCAAACCAATTCTCCCTGTTCTGGTTAAATAATTGCCAAAGCTCACTCCATGGATCTTTAGTTTTCAGGGCTCTATCCTTGATCCATGGATCCTCCCAAAATTTTATCTTAGTTCCATCACCAAGATTCCATTTTCTCCCTTTTATCAAAAAATTTCTAGTTTGACATAGATTATTCCAGAAAATAGAACCTCTAGGAAGCTCCAAATCAAAGAAGAGAGCCAAAGTTCCACCAAAGGGCCACAAATATTTCACTTTCAATATTTTGACCTAGGTGCCCTCCTCTCTATGCAATCTCCAACCAACCTTAGCTATTAGAGATTGATTCATGAATTGTATATTTTTAATCCAAGACCACCCCTATCCTTAGGTTGGGTGACCTTATCCCAAGAAACTAAAGGGATTCTATTATTTTCCTCTGATCCAGTCCATAAAAACCATTTCTATATGCCTTCAATATCTTTCTTGACTCTAACTGGTAAGGTAAAGATGGACATAATGAACACAACAATACCCTATAGGAAGCTTTGAAGGAGCTGAGTTTTTCTAGCCTGTGAAAGAAATGAACCTTTCCAAGAGAATTTTTTATGAAATATTTCTATTAATTTATTCCAACCTCCTTCCTCTAATTTTTCCCATAAAGAGGAATTCCAAGGTATGTATCTGGGAGGGCCTTGATGTTGCACTCTAGAATGTTGGCAAGCATGTTTTACTACTCCTCCCCCACATTAATGAAGAAGCGAAATATTTTTGAAGTTAATACTCTTCCCCAGTAACTTCTTCATATTGTTTAGTGATGATTTTAAAGACTCGGGTCTCCTAAATAACTGCTTGACCAAGAATAATCATGTCATCCACAAAATTTTGCAAGAATTGATTCTCCACTCCATGAGTCACTTTAATACCCTCCATAATACCATCACTTTGGGCCTTGGAACATAACCTGCTCAAGGTTTCAACAACTATAATATATAGGAAAGGTGATAGGGGATCTCCTTTCCTCAAACCCTTTCTGATTTGAAGAAACCATTGGGATTTCCATTAATTATAATATAAAATATCAGGTCTTTAGTGCAAGCTTGGATCATTTTGATGAAGTGAGGATGGTAACCTAGTCAAATTAAAAGGAGTATAAGAAATCCCAGGATATCTTGTCATAGGATTTTTACATGTCCAACTTAACAATCATAGCCTCCCTTCCTGAGAGTTCCACAGTGTATCATCTCATGAATAGTGATTATGTTGTCCAAAATTTTGTCTTCTGGCATAAAGGCTCCTTGATTTGGGGAAATAAAGTTACTTAGAGTCTCCCTTAATATGAAAGCCTAATTTTGGAGATTAGCTTATACATAGTGTTTCATAAGCTAATGGGTCTAAAGTCCCCAAGATATTTAGCTCCTGGATTTTTGGTATGAGAGAAATAAAGGTGTGGTTGATTTGTTTGAGCAGGATGCCAAATCGAAAAAATATTGGACAACTAAAACCACTTATTTCTTGACAATATCCCAATACATTTGAATGAAGAAAGAAGGGAAGCCATCTAGACCTCTGGTTTTGTCACCTTCCATAGCATCTAAAATAGATTTTATCTCCTCCTCGAAGGAATGACTATGAGTTCACTATTCTCAACTTGGCTAATAACTGGTTCAAAAAGATTAAGAATTTATGCTCTAGAAATCTCATCTGAAAGTTGTCCTTCAGAAAACAAGTTCCTAAAGAAGGAAACAATGGTAGTAGAGATATCCTTATCCTCCATAGCCATTTCACCATTATCTTTCTTTATTTCTTGGATTCTTCCTTTGTTAGCTTTAATGGTGGTAGAGATATGGAATAATTTGGTGTTATGGTCACCTTCTTTAAGCCAATTAATTCTAGATTTCTGCTTCCAATATATCTCTTCTCTACGCAGTATATTGTGGTATTCAGCAAGTAGATATTTTTCCTTTATTTTTCCTCCATGCTCCATCCTCCCTATTCCATAACTTCTTCCATAGCATGGAGATCTTCAGAGATTCTACTTTTTGGAGAAAAATATTGCCAAAAACTTCCTTGTTCCAAATTTTAAGATTTACCTTAATATTTTTAAGTTTGGCAGCCACCTTAAACATACTATTACCTTTGACTTCTAGGCTCCACCATTCTTCTATCTTCCTTTCCATCTCTAGATGAGTGGTCCACATTTTTCAAACTGAAAGGTCTTCTTATTAGTTGCTCCATAACACTAAATTAAAGAATCAAAGGGTTTTGGTCCAATCTAATGTAAGGGAGTAGAGAGTATTGTTGCTCTTAAATCCAATGGATATTCACAAGAAAATGGTCCAGTCTGATTTGAATCAGATTTTCCCCTTCTCTCCTATTTGTCTAGGTGAATTTTGTACCATTGAGGTTTAGATCCATCAAACCATTCCACCCAAGAAATTAGCAAGGTCCTCCATACTCTCAGTAAACACATTAACTCCCCCTTTATTTTATGAGGGGATGAGAGGAGTATTAAAATCACCTCCTATAATCTAGTTTAAATCACTAAACATCCTTCTGAAGATAGTCAGCTCCTCCTAGAGCATCCTTCTACTAGTTGTAGTATTAGGAGCATAGATATTAGAGAGAATAAACTATTTTCTGGAGCTAACTTCAGTGAAAAAAATTAGCTAAATGGTGATGGCTATTAATGAGGGGGAATCCCTCCAAAATTTTCTTATTCCACATGCACAAAAAAACCCCTGATGCCCCTGTAGAGGATTAACACTGAAATCGAGCTTATTTCCAAAAGAAAACCTTTAAGTATTTCATCTTTTCCTGATTCATCTTGGTCTCTTGTAGCATTATGACATCCAGTTTTTGGTTTAATTTGACTATTGATCTAAGTGATATGTTAATGAATCATTTTGAAAGAGGAGGATGTTTCCCATAATGTAATTGTATTGAGAGACTAAATGTTGCAAGGAGGATTGAATATATTGGTATGGTTGTGGTGTGGCGGTTCGATGACTTGGGATGTATGTCTAGTGTGGAACAACCATACGAATATAGGCTATGAAATATGATGATCGGTGGTGATGAAACTCACGTTGATGGGTGGTAAATATGTAGGGATAAACATCACTAACTTTTGAACTACATATATGGGTTATTGTGAGATGAAAGGTTATGTCATGGATAAATAGTTTTAGGAGGTGTGTATCTTGAAAAATTTTGTCGGGGAAGAAGAGGAGTGGAAGATGTATGAGTGATTACAGGGATTAAGTAGTATAGGGCTTTTGAGAACCACCGTGAATTAGCTAAGGACGTAGATGTTACAGATCCTGTTGACTAACCAAAGGTTGTCTAAGAACGATGGGGTTTTGAGAACCCTAAAGGATAGACATATATGTAGATGATGTGCATTGTCATTGAGTAGCCGTATTTTTTATGATAAGGCATTGATTTTAAAACTATCAATAAGAGAAAATGAGGTGACAATAGATATTCCAAAGTCACTAGAGGTGGGGTAGGGAGTAATTTTCTCTATAACTATTTGATAATTACGTTTATAAATTTTTTAATAATCACATGTAAGGGTAGTGATAGCTGGGAGATATTCTAGATTGGGATAACGAGATGAATACCTTTTATAATAAGATAACTACTAAGGGAAATCAAATTGGATTTTAAGAGTTCGAAAATGTTGGTTCACCACTCTGGAAGAACTATAGAGGTTTGATACAAGGAGCCTCTAATTTTTATACCGAGTGTTGGGAGAACATGTAGGTTCTTGAGTTTATTATAGGGATTTTTAAGTGGGTTTGAAATATTTGGGGTGTTTAAAAAATGAGATTATTATCTAGTCAAAACCATGAAATAAATAAACATGCAATAAAGAAAAATAAATATGATTGATCGAAGGAAATGAGAACCACACACTCACAAGAAAGCTATCTTTTGATTATCTTGATTAATTTATAAATGTGTGAAATGAAATATGGCTGAAAAGGAACTAGGAAAGAGACTTGATAAGGATGGATTTAGTTGTGTTAAGGATGGATTCCTTGATATACCAGAAGGTATGAGAGGGCCAAATTTGTGTTGGTGTTGGTATGAGGTGTGATATTGGGTCCTACACTCTCACTTCATGGTCCCGCAACAATAAGGATGTTGGGTTATTAGCCAATATACCACCCACTAGTTATTCATACTACGTACGAACACTGAGTCAAATTCCCTCTTGATAATGAAATCCAAGTAGGTAGACCTGAAAAGGATTGTTTTAGATGCAAGTATGATATATTATGTGGTTTGGTAGTGTGTGAGGGAAAATTATGAATGTAATATTTTAACCCCTAATTAAACTATGTGAGAAAGAAAGAATGAAGGTTTATTTTAACACCCAAAAGATAAGATTGATTTTGATGAAGATAAAACACATAAAGAAAAATTAAAGAAAATAAGTGTACCTTTATTCGCTACTCCATTTTAATTTTTAATTTTATGAATTTTTGAGCAAGTGATAATCTTGAAGAACTCTAAGATGAAAAGTTAGATGATTTGAAAAAAATAAACAATAAGATACACGATCTTATAAAAAGTGGACTAACTGTCCCAATGGGCATGGTAGAATGTTTATGGTGGATTTTGGTTTACTTATTATATAAAAATCACCAAACTTTGGGAGACAATAGGGTTTAACGATACTTGCGTTGACAATGTAATGTTGAGGTGTGTAGATTCAAAATGGGCATGGGAACTCTGCTTCCAACAAATGAGAGAAACCTACACACAAGTAAATAACTAGACAAGATAAATATTAGATAAAAATATGAAGATTTTCTTGACAAAGGCCAATCCTAGGAAGTAATTGGCTTCCTTTGAATGGTGTCAATGATTTTTTCAATTAATTGATAGTGATAGATAGACTAATGAAAATGAAAGGATAATATAAATCCAGAGAGGATAGAGATATCTTGTTCCATGTGGTAAGTGACCTAAGAAAAGAATATTGAAATCTTGAATTCCACAAAGTATTTGGTCCATGTTTATTAAAAAACATCCTATTATTCTTATAAAACTTCAATATGATCTTTAATGTAGTCTATATTTAGTGTTAAGGAACTGGAACATAAATGCAACTCATGTGTAATGTTGAATTACTCCCACAAAAATTCTTGTGATATTATATGAATATTTTATATGCTAGTAATCGATGTTCTTGACCTAGTAAAATCATCTACACATAAAGAGAACTTGGAATTAGATAAATCGAAGATATAATAGATTGAGATATTGATTGTAGAGGTGAAAATTTTGATTAAATGGCTAAAAGATAGTGATTTCTAGTGATTAAAGGTAATTATTGGAAATTCAGATGAATCGAAGGTGATTACTATGGAAAATTTCAATTCCTTAATAAGATACAAATTGGATGTGAAATAAGTGATTTATGGATTTATATGGTCTTCAATATGACTCGTTGAACTTAATATGAAAGTAAATTACTGAAAGCTTACCCTTAATGATAAATGTTAAGAATTGATGTTGTGGGAGTCTTACAATGTTTTTGAAGCTTCCAAGGATGTGATAGGGATGTGGTAGGTGTTAATAAATTTTAAATTATGTAACCTAATTCATCAATGAACTAGATATTTGCTACAAAAAATTAAACGATCCGATTCATAAGAGTTGATGGTATTTTATAGAATCATTGACGATTAGTTAGGATTGTTGGTGATTCAAGAATAACAATAAAACTTGTTTGGAGGTGGTTTCAATCACTTCCAAATGGGTTAATTCAGGTATGGTAACAAGAGAGGATAGGTAGGAAGATGTTGAGGATATTGGGAGGTTAGGGGTTAAGATAAAAATGATTTAGGTGGTTTAAGTCATTTAGGGTGAGTAAAATAGGTTTTTACTTGAGGGGTAAGATGTGATTTTACAGGGGTAAGGACATGGTTTAATAATAATAAGATAGGTTTAATATTTTGAGTGAAAATGTGAGGAGTGTGGATAGGTAATGTAAGGTACCAAAAATGGGTGTCTACAGGTATATGTGTTTTGATCAAAATCTTGATGAGGAAACACTAAAGATACTGAGAACTACCAAAGTTTATACACCTAATTTTTCACTTTTCATATTTAATAATTGTTACTAATAGTTTCCTCTGTATAGTTGAGGGTCATTGATGCATCTATATATTGATCGGGTGTCTTAAGGGTCCTATCGAAATGGGAATGGTTATTCACATAACTATTATGGGTTAGAAATAGTACATAAAGAGAGTGTTACTATTTGGTCTTGTCCTTAGTTGTCCCTACATTATTTATACTTATCCTCCTAGGTATATACACATTACACTCCCTAATTATTGTTTGCATATCACCATTTAGAACTTTGTTCATCCATGTCCATGATCTACAACACCTATTTTTCACTTTACATGACACATCACCTCATATCATTTTCCTTGGCTGATGTCATCACCCATAGGAGATGGTGTTATTACATGGTTTCTCTTGGCTGATATCATTGCTCATGAGTGATGATGTCCTATATCTACATACCACATATTTACATTCAAAAGGAAGGAATACAAAACATTAGAAATGGTCACCTTCTCTTCTCTTTTGTGCCATCTTCACATCTTCTCTCTTAGATCTTCATTAATCTTGCACTTTACCTGTATTTAACCTGGGAACTCTTCTTCTTGGTTGGTTTCCTTATCAAGTGTTGTCATTAATTTCAAAAGGTTGATGTCATAGGCCATTCATGTTAAAGGATGATGTGGGGATATTTTTTAAGTATTGTTAGTGATGTCAAAGGTTGCTTTGTTGATATGTCACTTACAGAGAAAGAGATAATTTGAAGACAACTTGAAGGTTTTCAAGTTAAGCATGTAAGACACATGTCTTCATTGAAGAGAGTTCAAGTGCATAGAAAATATAGTCATGAGGCATGAAGAGATATGAATAACCATGGATGGTCATAAGCATGTGAAGGATTCTTAGTAAATTTATAGACATGGGAGTGAGGTGTAAAATTATGAGTTCCTTAGAGTCCACATATAGGGGTAAATCCTCCATTCTAGGTCTACAACTAGACCCCTCCTAAACCCTACTTGGCCTAATGGGGCATGGTGATCATTTGTAAGAGTGAAAATGCACAAGTGAGCATAAATAAAGGTAATATGAGTTATTTTATGTATGGTGATACATATTTAATCCATGGTTTGAAGGAAAAATAAATAAGATCAGTTTTAGGCTTTATTGAGATCACAGAGTGAGGTTTCTAAACCCTAGAAGCATTTTTAGTTGTTCACGTGCTCATAAATCCTCTGCATGGGAGTATAATTTGTTTAGGAGAGGTGGGGAAGGGTTATAGCTAAGAAATCTAAGAATTATTTTATCATTCTAAGTCTTATTATTTACAAACAATCGTTAAAACCATAATTGGTCATTGTGAGAGTAGGTATTTACCTTAGCTCATGTTCACCTAGGTACTTTATTTACCTTTATTATATTTATACTCATCAGCTTATGTGTGTGGATGTTTCTTTTATCTTATTTAGATATTAGGAAGATATTATATAGTTGTTAGGTATATTTCTTTCCTTAATCTATGGTATTGACCGATCTTTGATGACTAGTTCTTTTCTTGATTTATGGTATTAACTAGATATGTGATGACTAGTTATTTCATACATGTATGGTCTTGACTAGTTCTTTTATGAATAGTTCTTTCCTTGATTTATGGATTGATCTAAAACCTTGGCTAGTTTCTAGATTGATCTTCCTTGACTATATAAGCAAGGACCATTCTCATTGTACTCATTTATGAGAGTTATATAATAATATATGATATTACTTTTGCTCTTTGTTTGTAAATTTATTCTGGTGAATTTATTTCAGCTTATAAAATATGGTGTGCTATGATCATACAAGATATTCACGGCTTAGAACAATCTTCTTATCGTTTCTTTCATGGTATCAGAGTGATAGAAGATGTAGACATCCATTTGTAATTTTTTCTTTACAAGAAAGGGTTTATTATTTTCATGTATTCAGAATTTGTTAGCACTTTTCTGCAACATGCATTTTTATGCAAAACAGAGTGCGTCATTGGATTTGGAAGGTGCCAAAACCCTAGAATCAACTATAAACTTGACCATGTTTTAAGATAGTCAAATCTGGGCATTTTTAAGGGTTCTTTTTGGTACATTTCTCAAAAAAATCCATACAATTATGTACAAAGAAAAATCGACACCAAAAATATATCACCTTTTTGGGTTTGTCTCTTTTTTTTATACAGGTGCCAAGAAAAGATATATTTGTAGCCTAAGTTTGTATTAAAAATTGTACATTTTGGGTGCATTATTTTATCCATTAGACACATATCTCTGTACCCTCGGGTGCATTATTTTATCCACTAGATATAGATGTGTACTTTCCAGATACATTATTTTACCCTCTAGATATTTCTTCTTTGGATGTAGTATTTTATCCATTGGATGCAGATTTGTATTTTCTGGGTGCATTCTTTTATCCATTGGATATAGGTGTGTACCTTCCGATGCATTATTTTACCCTCTAGTTTCATTATTTTATCCATTGGATAAAGGTGTGTACCTTCTAGATGCATTATTTTACCCCCTAAATATTTTTATTTTGGATGCAATCTTTTATCCATTGAACATATATTTGTAACTTCGGGTGCATTCTTTTATCCATTCAATATAAACGTGCACCCTCTTGCTATAATGATTACCCTCTGGACATTTAGGTTTTGGGGGTATGCTTTTATCCTTTGTTCATAATCATGTATCACGTGGATGCACTCTTCTACCCTTTGGGAATTTGGGTGTCACATGTACCTTTCAAAAAATGTCAGCATTAAAATATTATTTTTAATGGAAAAACTTTATAGAGCTCGTAACTTTTGATTTGTAGCTCATATTAAGGTGATATTTTTCTTGAAATTGTGTATTTTTTGACATATATACATTGGTGAATTTTTCATACACATATTTCAAATGTAAAAGTTACTTTTATTGATTTTAATATTTACATGCATTTAATTATAAATTTCCAAATTTGGAGGGGTGTTGTAATCACTTGTGGATGTAATTTGAGTTGAGCCCAACGTCTTGTTGCATCCTTGTATTTATCTTGGATATTGAGAATGATATGATTTTCTCCTAAGTGTGTAGACTTCCAAAGGATATGGTCAAATTTTTGGAACAAAATAGATCACTTAAAAATAAAAAATCTCTTCTTCATAACCTCATTTATGAGAAGGATACACTAATACACTCCCTACAATAAACACTTTCTCACTTATAACATCGACCTCATATTGTGGAGGATAAAATCCATGCTCTTAGTCCACTTGCAACTATTGCTCATGTACCCATTGACCTTGATCTATCATTTTTAATCCTACTCCTGCTCTTGATTCTCCAAAGCCTATTAGGCTTGTTACTACATGTTCTTATACATCTGTGCCTATTTCAGTTACACTATGAGTATCCCACATCAGCTCCTTCTACTCACATGTATGGATCTTTTGAGAAGCATATCATTGTATTCGGTTCTCGCATGCTCCATTCTATGAGTTTCACTAGTGGAGGTATTGATAGAAATTCATAGGAAATTACTTCTCCTATTCCACATGTTAAGTGGAATTATCACCATGAAATTGGTTTTCGAGAAGGTACTTCATTGGGATCAAAAATTAATAGAGCTCCTATTTTTTTCACTCGACTCTTTCTGAGGATCATGAGCTACACATGAGTTTTGCACCTTCACTCAAGCTTGAGAAACCTAAGATTTTAGTTGCAATACATGATTAACCTAACACATATTCTGATGTTCTTTTTCATGAACCCATTGTGCATTTTTCACCAAGTCATATGCAAACATATTCATCATCCATCCATTTTGATTTGGGAAGATATCTGATCACTTGTGGTGGAGACATATGAATTCATTAATAGGAATCTACATGTGTGACTCCTCCACCATTCAACCTTTTTCTCCATTTTTTATACCTTCGCATTGTAATTCTCCTTGTTTTGAGAAATTCTCTTTAGTCAAATTAGTAGTGTATCTCTCTTATTTCTTGAGAGATTTATATCTAAATTTTTACATTTTTAGCATGTTGACAATCTCTCTTATAGGGATCTATTCTAGTGAAGCCCAATGTTAGTTTTTCAGTGTTTGAGTAGTTGTTTTGAAAACTCATACAAATTTGTACCATCACTCTACCCATTCAACAGTATGGGAGGGTGTGGTGTTAATACCGCTTCTTTTGGTTTTGTGTCCTTACCTTGTTACCTTGGCTTTTCTTGGATTATGAAACTCCTATTTCTTTGGATCTTGTGTCCTTTCCTTGTTTCCTTGGTTATTGTTCTTGGATCATGGCACACCTATTTGTAGTAGTTGATCTTTCTTCTTCGGGTTTTGTGTCCTTGCCTTGTTACTTTGGTTTTTCTTATTTCGTGGCACTCCAATTTCTTCTTTAGGTTTGGTGTTTCTATGCACTTTCAACATCACTTCATTGACAATCTCTTTGTATGGAGCTATTCTGGTGAAGCATAGTGTCGAGTTTTTTATTTTTATGATTGAGCATTGGATTCATCTATAGTGCAAACCAAACTATTTCAGCATTATATGATTTTTGTTATCCGAGCTTTTTAGGATGCCTTTCAAATGGGGTTCTTTTTTCTCTCTCTCTACTTTATTATTACTGGTTTTGGGTAAATTGTGGTGTTCCCTTTTTCCCGGTTATTGTACATGAGTACCTCATCGGCCTAGTTTTTGGGACTCATCACCGTGGATATTTCAATTTTATTTTGGGCCCCTAACTTCACTTGAGGGGGGTGTTAGAGTAGGTATTTACCTTACCTCATGTTCACCTAGGTACTTTATTTACCTTTATTGTATTTATCCTCACCCACTTATGTGTGTGGATATTTATTTTATCTTATTTAGATATTACAAAGATATTATCTAGATGTTCGGTATAGATCTTTCCTTGATCTATGGTATTGACTAGTTATTTTCTAAATCTATGGTCTTGAATAGTTTTTATGAGTATTTATTTCCTTGATTTATGGCTTGATCTATGGCCTTGACTAGTTCTTATATTGATCTTCCTTGCCTATATAAGCAAGGCCCATTCTCATTTTACTCATATATGATATTTTCATAATAATATATGATATTATTGCTCTTTGTTTGCAAATTCTTTTGTAAAGTTATTCTGGTGAATTTATTTCAGCTTATCAAATGTGGTGTACTATGATAATCTAAGATCTTCATGGCTTAGAACGATCTTCTTATTGTTCCTTTCAGTCATTAACCTATCTAAAACTCTAACAAGGACTTGATAGGAAATATCTTGTTCAAATCAGATTAGGATGGATTGAATTTCTTAAAAACCTATTAGAGCTTATAGTTGACTCTCCTAGGTACCTCAAGGAGGTGATGGTTAAATAGGAGAGTGAGAAAACCCTACAGAAAAGGTTAGTTTGCAAAAAAATTGTTATAACTCTCATATGTTGCCTTGTTCAAAGTATCAAAATTAATGGAGGAAGAATATAGAGACTAATTCTTCACATTCATGATGGATTTTAGATAGGTTTCATCATCTAATTATTCCTACAAGCTCATCTAAGTTAGGCGGTCATAGACAAGCCAAATGGAGAAAACCAGGATAAATTGAAAAGATGAATTGATGGTGATTTCAGAGTAGAGTAGTGAAATGAAGTACATGGACACGTTTTTAAATTCCTATAATACATAAAAATGCTTTGAAGAATATATTAGTTTAAGTATATTTGGAGATGAATTTATCACAATATAACTTGTTTGACTCTATCTGGATAGGGTTGTCGAGGTTATGTAATTGGTTTGCAAGACCAATAATTTCCATTAGACCTTATGGTTTTACTTTATGAGATTTTTTAGGGGTTCTCATAGGAAAATATACATGCATCAAATATTATAGAAGGTTTCTACACAAGTGTTGGAGATTAAGTTCTTCATCACTAGTTTTTGAGGTATTTTAGGTAGTTTTCTCTTAAGAATATTTCATGGCATGAATGAAAGGTACAGAGCTAAATAAGGATGGAGGAGCTCAAAGATGTCATTGAAAGAGTATGTGAAATGTTTTTGAATGTTGAAGAAGATTATGTGAGCGCAAGAAATTCATGGTGTTTCGTTAAACAAGCGGACCTAATGCAATTAGGTGTTCATAAGTACTACAAGATTTTTAGGACTAATTTAGTTGTTGCAGACAAAAGGAGTTTAAGGTTTGATAGAATAATTTTTATAACATTATCTTTGATCTTTTGTATTCATAAACTAATAGGTTATGTATATGGCCAGCCAAGTGCACATATGTTCATGCATCATGTATATATAAGGTCATTTTTATCTTATTTGGTGTGTGTGTGTGTGTTTGTACGTGTGTGCCGGGGAAAATTTTAGTGGAGAATATTTGTTAATTCATGAATATTCCAGTTTTCAAATTTTGAAATTAGTAAATTTTAGACTCGAATAGGGAATGGGTCGCTAACATTTTATGGGTACAAGTTAATTTTAGGGGTCGGTTTTCCTAGGAGTTTCCACCAACAACTGAATGTTATCATTAAAATCACCCTTATAGCGAAATTAAAATATGTCAAATTTGCCTCATATATATATTCTATTTAAGTATTTATAGTTTATTATTCATAGTTCTAAACATCAAACTTTGGAACCTCTGTAAATTCATGATTACCAAATATTTCATTAAGGATTTCTACTTTCAAAATTGGAGGACTGGTGAGTAGAGGAAGATATTTCCTTTCTACTTTCAAGGTACTTTAGTTTGTTCTGTAGCATGTATGTAGCATATTATCTCGGCATCTCGCATGATGTCGACCATGAGCATGAACGATGCTACCGATCAAGATGCATGAAAAATGCTATTGGTTGGTAGCATGAAAAATGCTACTAGTCGATAAGAGTATGCAACATGATGTCATCCAATAACATGTTGTATGTTGTCGATCGGTAGCATCCTGCATGATTTTGGTTAGTAACACATAGCATTTTACCGGCCCGGTAGAGCATTATGCATGTTCCTAGCGACAAGCATGGAGAATTTTACTGGTCGGTAACATGGATAATGCTATCGAAGGGTAACATGGACAATGCTACTGGCCGAAAGCATATAGAATGCTATAGGCTAGTAAAATTTATAGTGCTCTCATCTCGTGTCATATATTATTTATTCAGCATTATAAGGCCAATGGAAAATGCCCTACCACTCCACAAATTATGTTAAAACATCACTTGCTGCATGAAACTACATTTCCTGCAATTCGTCATATATGCAGAAGTGGTATTACCAATATTTACCAAATATTTTCATAGGATGTTTTTTTAGAATGACCCTTAAAAAAATTTCCATGTGTGTGTGTGTGTGTGTGTGTTCATATCTATATCAAGGTGAAGAATATTGATGAGTGAAGAAACATAACATGTATTTTGAAGAGTGATCAAGAGAATAAGGGAAAAAGATGGGATTCATTTATTAATAAAGCAACAGAGGGCTAAGAAGGTGACAAAAAACCTCGGAGGTGGTATATTTTGTGTTGAGTCATTTAGGGAGTTGGTGTTTCCTTACTAGTTCATGTTTAACTTATTTGGTGTTGGTGCTCCAAGTTGAGTGGGTGTTCAACTGAATTTGATCTTTTACAATCATTTATAGGAAAATAGTTCATTTACAAACTTATCAATGGGTTTTATTCTCCTTGAGATTTTCCCACTCATATATGTGTGTTATCTCTTATTTCATGTTCTTTTGAATGGTTTTTATGCATTATAAGATCACTATGGTTAATGTGTATTGAATAGTAAAACATAATTGAAACAAAATTTTGTAATGTCACTAATTCAGCCCCCCTCTTAGTGAATTGTGTTTCCACCATTTCTTACACTATTAGGTCATCTATAGTGATTCTAGGATAGAAATGGTGTTCCCCTTCTCCACCTTACAGTGACTCTTTCTTGGTGTGTTTCTTCTCTGGAGGGATAGATGCATCAGTGACCACCCTACATGTATAAAGTGAGTGCTCTAACTACTTATTTCATTTTACATAGAGTAGTTCATCTCTTTCTCTCATTGTTCTATGTTAGCTTAGTGTTACATGTGTTTTGATACTAGTTAGCATAGTTCTTTTATTCATGACCAGATATTTAGCTCTCCTTAATTTCATTTCAGTCATATTGTGCGTATTTTTCTTAAATATCATGGATCCACACCTCTCCTCAATCATAGATATCTTAGTAGGATTCTATCCTCTATCTTGACTGTGGGCCTTGAAAACCCTAGGTTGACCTAGTGTAGGGATTAATTCCCTCTATATATCTGACCCTATCACTCTTTGTATCCCCTTTAAATATATCCAATGTGTTCCAATTGATGTGTGTTTCTTATTTTTACCTCGATACCATTGTAGAATGGATGATTTAGGAGTGCAATTTATTGATACATATTCTTAGATTTTCAAACATTTTTGGTGAACTGAAGTGAATCCTACAAACCTTATGATCAAACATAGCTTGTTAAAATAACCCATCTTTAATTTGACCTCATACAAACATTCAACAACCCAAAAAATATCAAAAATATTTCATCACAAACACCATCACCAAGGGGCGATCTTGTCTATTGTTTTTTTCTCATCTCTAAACACCATTGATCCCTGTGTAGACCTATTTGCATGGCCAATCCTATTTATATTTCCAAACATGTTTCTAGGCACCATCATCCCACATGTACACCTTTTTGCATGGATGATTGTGTCTACATTCTTCATTTTTGGAATTTTTCTCATCCGATCATCACTCCATCATGTAATATTTGGGCTTGGTATCCTCTCGATTATATTGCATAGACATTTTATGAATCATATCATCATGAAGATGAGTTTCCCTTTTGCATGGATTGTTCCATCCTATGAGCACTTAGAAAGAAGCCTTCTACCCACTGCAATAGCGCACCTAAGGATCAAAAAGGAAAAACCTATAATAATGATACTTTTGATCATTGTCCTGAGATTAAAATGTTTTTATCTAAGTTTACTTAATACAAAATTGAATTAAAAAAATGATTCGTAAGTATCTTCTTGATTTCATTTCCAAATGACTTAAAAATAGGGAGAAAGGTGGAAAGCTCCCAAAGTAGGTTCATCTAAAAATGCCTCTATTTCTGACCATACAAACATCATTCTCCAACTTATTGATAAGTTGAGCCAACAACAATATGATACTATGGATAAATTCCTCCAAATGCAAGCCAACATGACTTAGTTAGTCAAACACCCTCCAATGGAATTTTAGGGAACCACACCCCCTCCTTTTCCAAAAGGTCCTAATAGGGTTCTATTCACATAACCCCTATCCAAAAAATGTTTTGAGAGCGGTCCAACAAGAGCCTTTAGCACCTTATATTGCTAGCATCGATATTGGTGACATTTTTCCTTCTGTCCCTTACAATGAGTAAACTGATCCCACCCTTCATATTTAGGCCTTTAGTAATCTTTACAAGGAATTGATGAGAACCAACTCATACGCTGCCACCAAACTCCAAGATAAAACTCTCATTGTAGATTATTTAGATTGGTATCACACTTTACCTCCTAATTCCATAGTTAATCTATAGTCCTTAGGGAATTAATTCCAATATCATGATTTACCTAAGAATAATATCGGTGATTTCATCAATGTACAAAAGAAACCTAAAAATGAATCAATGCAAACTTTCATCAAGCTTTGGAATTCCCTATCTACATAGGAATATCATAACATGACTAATGATATCCTCTTCCAAAAATATTTATGATCTTTGTAACCTTGCCTTAGATACATTATACAAGGTGAGGTCCTTTTCTCCTACTTCCCTAGAAGAATCCTTTGAACAAGCCAAAAGGAAAGATTATCTCATGAGTGAATTTGAGAAATCTCCTCCTAAGACACAAACTAACAAGTAAGTCCAAATCCTTCAACGTTATAAGAATAAGAACATGAAACATAAAAGAGTATCCAATACTCTTCCTCTTGTTGCTTCTTCAAATAGGACTATTTTTAACATTAATTAACAAACCAATAACAAAATTAAACCTAAATATCATCAACCAATGAGTAAGGAATAGTTGAAACATCACTTACCTAAGTTGTTTACAACAATATTGGATCCTTCTCAAATTATTCCTCATCGGTAGTGTGAAATAAAGTTTTGTTGGTGGTATGCTAGTTGGGGTCACTCACATGAAAATTATCATGCAATATAAATGGATGCCATCAAATTATTTCTAGGTCCCCAATTTGACTATGAGGCCATCACTCAAGAGAATTAGACTCAAGAGATCAAATCTACTGATGTGGATTAATAAAAGGAACGTCATGATGTTATCAACTAGGATAATGAGAAACTACAAATCTTCTCTAATCCCATTCCTAATCGCGATATCCCTAAAATTTATAAAAGGAAAAAAATGCTACAACCGACATACTTGACACAAATTATCCTCATGAACATAAAATTATAGTTAATGATGGATAACCTACCATAACTTATGTAGAATCATAATACCTAGTAGCATTCCATCCTTGTACTCATAGGGTCATATATCCATATGTACCTTAAAAATAAGTTCCTCAAATCAATAATTTTCCTCCTCCAAACGTTATCAACCCCTTTGGAAATTCTCCTATAGTGCCAATGGTGTCTGGATCTGTATCTATGTTCATAAACACTAGCATCCTTTGTGCAAATGAAACTTACATCTCTCGATGGTGTAAGAACAATTAAAAAATCAATTTTAGAAACATCCTTAAACACTCTTGCTCCTTTTGGATCTATTTATGAGGATTCCCAAAACTCTCATCCTACTTCACAATCTAATAATGAGGATTGGAATCCTCTTGAAGAAAAATCCAAAATTTGGGGTTAAATCCCCTTATTAGAACTTGTACATACGTCGCCTCACCATCGTGAGCATCTCAAGACTATGTTATTTGATATGAATATTATTTTCCCTCCCTCTTTTGGGGATATCCCCACATTACATAGCTTGGAGGAAATCATTTTTCGGTAATGTGAGGGCTCTCCATTCATACCGGCCTTATTATGGATGCTCATTCTTGTATTTATTTTCCTATGATCCTATATAAGTGTTGGTTGGATATTTGGTCAATCCAAAATATGAGGTTCAACCACGGTATATGGGATAAAATCCTTCCTCAAAGACAGGTGAGCCTCGCCTTTGTTATTATTAATCTAAAACATAGAGAAAACAATATATACATATTCACACTAATCTAACCATTGGGGTTGGGATAGAATCCAAAATCCACATCCACACAATTCAAAGGTATTGCTTTCGTAAATGAACCGGTCGGAAACTATTACAATGAAAGAAACACAATGGAAAGAAAATGAGAGAAACATATTTTCTTTCGAGTAAACACAGAGCACAAAATAATCATATGAGATTTAGATCATAAATATAATGTCTAAAATGATCGAAACACTAAGGTGCTAAACAAAGAATAGCTTAAGATTATGGACGTAAGAACAATGTATTAAGAAAGATATATCCCACAACACAAAGTTTGCAAAATAATATCAACTCCTATTATTCACAATGATTAAAAGAAAACACAAAGTTTTTCTTCTTTCCAATAGCTCCCAATATTTCAAAAATCTCGACCTTTTGGAATGCATAAGCATCCCTTATTTATAATAAAAGGAATAGAGAGAAAATAGGATAAATCCTAGAAAATAGTGTTCTTTAAAAAGAGTTCTATTTTTCTTGACTCTCATGCAGGAGACCAAGTCAAAATATGATTCAAAAATGTGACGAAACAGAAATGAAAAAGACATGTCAATTTCAAAATTGAAATGACATGAAACATCAAGACTTAATCTGAATCATCATCTTTCGCTCCTTCATCTTTCTCTTCCTCTAGCTAAGCCTGTTTGTTCTGAAATTCTTGGAACTTTTGAATTATGCCTTGCATTTCATGTTTGTCAGGCGCAGTGGAATGATCATTCAAAATTTCATAGGTTTCATGGGTATCACTAGCACTGCTGGGAAGCTTTTTCAATCTTTTGCTGAGCCTTCTCAAGGCCTCCAAAGAATGTTCAATTCTTACAAATTGGTCGATGATCTCAATACCAAATCCATGCGTTGGTTCATGCTTTGAATGTAATCTTAGACTTGTTCGAAAAGATCATCTGCTAATAGGATGCCTGATTTTCCAACTGACACCTTTGGACAAATCTTCAGCAACTCTTCTTCAACTTATCCTGAAGCTCATGGACAACATTCTTGGCTTTTACCACTATCGAACAAGTATACCTTCCAATAGAAATTGGGAAGGATACAATGGCTTTATGTTTACTTTGTTGGAACTTGTGAAAATCCAACAATTGTCTAACCAACTCCATCAAGATCAGTTTGTCCCCTAGATATCGGGGCAAACGGAAAGGATCCCCTGGGTACATGACTACCCGTAGATATGTGAACTTCTTAAATTGCAAGAAGACACAACCCCACTTTGAAACCTCAGCCCATGCTTCATCAGATAATCTTGTTTTCCTCAGTTCAGGATTTAACCTGCAGATGTTCTCATAAAAGAAGGCATCGTTTACCCTTCTGAATTGGTCTTGAGATCCTTTCCTTGTCAGCTGAGGAAAATACTGATAAACATGGTCCACCGTCCTGTTTCCCTTGGTATCCAACCCGGGATAGTTCCTCATATCGGCCACTGCATAGGTGACATATGAGGACATATAAAAATTTCCCGTAGACAAGACTGTTGTCATTTGGGAATCTATCTCATTACTAATGAGAGTGCCCCAATCAATTCCTTGTTGATTCTTCTTAATGGTGATCATGAACTGATACATCCACCCTTGGAAAACATTTGATTCAGGTAAACCAAAAACCCGACTCAACAGAGTGATGATGTCATTGATTTCCTGAATGAAATCACTTCTGGGGACAAGTCTTGGGAATCTAGAAACAGCCGGTTTGGCTTTGATCAGGAACTTCTTATTTACATGCTTGATACAATCTTCCTGATCATTATCCCAAGCTTTCTAAGCTGACTTGATATCTAACTCTCCATATTCTTCAAAATTGGGTAGCTTGAGGAGGTCATCGAAGTAACCTCTGTCCAACTTGATCACAACTTCTCCCGCCTGGTTTTTCACAGAATGAGAAGCAGAGTCATAACTCGAAGCGCAGGCTAAGATGAATTTAGGGCACTGAGCGGACATAGGGAAACCCGCTGCAAGAGGTAAACCACTATCGACTATCAATTTCATCCATGGAGTTTGGGAAGAGCTCTTTACCCTACTCCAGAAATCCTCCATATCTATATTTCTAAGCTCTGTATCTCGGATGTCATAATTGTAATCGATATAGGATGGAGACTCCACCTTTCTGAATTTGTATTTCATCCTTCTTGACTTTTCAGTCTTTTCTTGCGATGGACCAGGGTCCGACATGAGGGATTTCGAAGGAGGAGAGTTTCGGAGATCAGGAGATGTTGCACACTGTGAAAACCCCGACCTACTGGAGATGCCGGAAGGGTGGAAAAACCTGACACACTGAGGAGGATGTCGGGGAGTCCAGAAAACCTGACACACTGAGGATGTCGAGAGACTTGAGAAAACCCGGCACTTTGAAGATGTCAGAGATTTGAGAAAACCCGGCACTTTGAAGATGTCGGAGATTTTGGAAAGCCCGACACATCAAATTTTCTGATATACTGCGGGTTTTTGATACTGCACAGCACCCTGTGAAACCCGAGAAGAGGGAATAGGGTTTTTGTTGATTTTAAAACATGCAAGTTCTTTCTTCATCATTTATATCCCAAACATATTTTAATTACAACAACATTCCAGGAAATAACACAAAGTGATAATTCCAAAGAGATGAACCCTAAAACATAAACCTAGTTTTAGAAAACAACCCTTAAAATGGAAAAGATAAAATCCCAAACCCAGATGAGAAACTTGGACGAATTCCTCACATAATTAATCCATAAAAACCACAAAGAAAGACTGAAGAAAAATACCTTCAACTGGGACAACGAATGATCAAAAATGAGCAATGCAATCGGGTACAGAGGTAAATTTTAGGTTTCAAGGTCGAAGACGCATACGTGAAAATCCACAAGGTAAAAGTACGTCTGGTAAAAATGACGTGGAAATCCACATATATATATGAAAATTTGCAATTAATACACTTCAGCTGGCACGTGCCAATCCACCCGACAACTCGGCATTAACGCCATGTCAGCATGCTCGGGAGATCCGAAAACCCGACACAAAGGTGTTTAGAGTAATTCGGGTTTCGGGTTCCGGAAACAATTGACATAAAGCATGAGATGTTTAGATGCTTCAAAGTTTCAAAACCTGACATGAAGGACTTAGGCAATTCGGGTTTCGGGTTGCGGGAAACAATCGACATAAAGCATGATGCTTTGACGAAGGCATGTTCCGATGCTCGGAAGGTCCGCAAACCCGACTCGCCTTACTTGAAGTGGGTTTCGGGTTTCGGGGAACACAAGACATGAAACATTCAAAACACATGTTGTCCTGCTTGTGAAACCCGAAAACCCGATTATCTCTCATAAAGGCAATTTTGCAAAACCATCTTAAAAATTTCGTAGGGTTATCTGATATTTTTGGCGTAAACTCAAAACTGAGATAACAAATGGCTCCAGTCGGGGACTTTCTTTGTGATATCAAAGGAAGAGAACTCAAAATCTCTGGCTATATCCATTGGGCTATAGAGTCAAAAAGAAAGAAAACCGAAACAAAACAAAAAGAAGAAAGAAAGAAGACTAAAAGCAAACACACAACAGAAAGTAAAGTATGTACAATGCAAGAGAACATCTTGCATTAGTGATGGAACAACTTTAGATGTTGTCCACTGAAAGGCAAAGGGAGTAACCCTCCATCCAGATATGATAGAAGGAAACTATTTTCACCATTCAGCTCATGGATCTTAAAAGGTCCTTTCCACAAAGAGTCGAACTTCCCATGCATTCCTTTCTGCTCCCTCCTCTTATCCCAAAGCAACACCAGGTCTCCAATCTGGAAATTACGCTGCCTTGATTTCTTATCAAAAATTTCTTTACTTTGCTTTGATGATCTGCAATGCGATCAACCACCTTGCTTCATTCCTCCTCTAGCCTGGCTAGATACATAACCCTTTTCTCAATAGAATTTTGAAAAGTCATGTCTTCGACTGCTTTGGCCAACTGTAAGGCTAGCAACTCCACTGAGATAGGTATCTCAGCATCAATCCCATATAACACTTGGAAAGGAGACATTCCTATAGCTCACTTTGGGGTAATTCGATCAGCCCACAACGTGTCATACAATGCTTTGTGCCATGCCCTCTGGTTTTCATCTACTAGTTTTCTAATTATAGTAACCGTGTTCTTGTTCTTTGGACTCACTTGCCCATTGCCTTGGGGGTAATAATCAGATGAGTGAGCTAGGGTGATGCCAAATCCATAGCAAAATTCTTTCAACTCATGTGATGAGAAATTGGAGGCATTGTCAGCCACAATCTTGTGAGGCACACTGAATCTCACAATTATATTTTCTTTAAGGAACTTGCACACAGCTTCTGAGGTTGCTTGCTTGATTGGTGCGGCTTCCACCCACTTGGTAAAATAGTCTGTAGCAGTCAGCACGTAATTATGTCTGGCACTGGAGGTAGGATTTAATGTTCCAATGAAGTCAATTCCCCACTGGTGAAAAGGTTCTTCAATCACTACGGGCTTCAAGGGGAGAGCTGCTAGCTTGGGATGACCAATGAAATGTTGACAAGCTTCACACTTGGACACCCACTCAGCTGAATCCCGGAAAAGAGTAGGCCAATAGTACCTAGCCTATAGGATCTTATAAGCTGTTATAGAGGATGAGAAATGTCCTCCGCATGCTAGGCTATGGAAAGATTCTAACAACTTTAACTGTTGTGACTTATCAACACAACAGCAGAATACACCATCAATACCTTTCTTATATATCCCATTATCCCACAGGAGGTATCTCGCAGATCTTAACTTGACCGTCCTCTTCTCTTTTTGGCTTAAATGTGGAGGGCATTCACCATAAGTTAGAAAGAAAGCAATATCCATGTACCATTCATCAGTTGTACTCATGAAAAGCACCATGGGCAACTCTGAAGAAGTATCTTGAGTCTTTTCACATTCTGCTTCAGCATGATTTTCTGCAATCAATTGGCATAGGCCCCTTCCTCGTACTAATTTGGTAGGTCTGATGTCCAAGTCGTATTCCTGAACTTTAGCTATCCAGGTACCTCATTGGCTCCCCAGCTCTTGTTGAGTCAAAATGGATTTAACGGCAGTGTCGGGAATGAGAACGAGGGTATGGGAATTCAGCACATAGTACCTGAAATGTTTCACCGCTCGTACCACTGCATAAGCATGCTTTTCAATTTGTGACATCTTCAATTCATGTTCCTTCAATGGGCAGCTCATAAATGTGATGGGAGCTTCAATGCCTTCCCCGTTCTCCTGCATCAGGATGGCTGACACTGTGTGAGCAGAGGCGTAGCTGTACATGATGAAATCTTTTTTGAAATCTGGACATACTAGGATAGGAGCGCAAGCAACTGCCCTTTTGATTTCATCGAATGCAAGCTTCCTTGATACTCCATCGAAATGGAATTTTTCCTTTCATCATCCCGAGGATATCCTTGGTTTTATCAACAAAATCAGGTACAAACCTTCTTAGGAAATTGACCTTTCCGAAGAATGAATGAACCCCGCTTTTACTTGTCTCTTTGAATGGTTGATTTTGGTTCCTTCTTTAGTCACGATATGACCTAGAAGCTTTCCTTCGGTCACTCTAAACATGGACTTCTTGGGATTTAACGAAATCTCGTGACGCCTGCATCTCAAAAGTACTTGCTCTAAATGATCATAGTGATCACTCCATTTTTTAGAGAAAACGGTCAAGTCATCTAAATATACAACTATGACCTTGCCCATCAAGTCTCTGAATGCCAAGTCCATAGCTCTCTGAAAGGTGGCTCCAGCATTGATCAAGCCGAAAGGCATCCTCCTGTAAGCAAAGGTACCCCATGGGGTTGTAAAGGCCATCTTGTGTTTATCCTCCACAGTTACCTCAACTTGATTGTATCCTGAAAATCCGTCGAGCATGGATAACATTTCTGATCCAGTAACAGTTTGTAACACCTGATCCATGATAGGCAAAGGGATAGTTGTCCTTCAATGAAGACTGATTCAGGTTCCGAAGTCAACACAAATTCAGATTTCACCATTCTTCTTCCTGACAGGGACGATGTTAGCAATCCAGGTGGAGTGATGGATTGGAAAAATAATTCTAGCATCTAACATTTTCTAAATTTCCGCAAGGATAGTCCCTGAGATCTTGGGGTTGTAATGTCTTTGCTTCTGTCTGTATGGTTTCACATCAGGCTTCAAAGGGATACTGTGTTGTACGTCTTTGGGCTTGAAGGATTTTAAATCTGCATAAGACCAGGCTAACACATCCATGTATCTCTTCAGAAGTGAAATGAATCTTGATTTTTCTTCAGGGGAACAACATTTCCCAATATTCACCATCCGAGGTTGATCAGATGAACCTAGATTGATTTGATCTACTTCCGAGGAAGAAGCTCCTTCAACTTGTCTCTTGTTTTGAATAAAATGATCATGCTTGTCGAACAAACCCTCCAGAGAAACCAGACCTTTGGGTATCTTGTTTCCTTTAAGCTGGATAAACTCACCATCAACCTCTTGATATGAATTTGAGATAGATTCATGGAAAGCTGATTCCGAACCTTCGAAGTACAGCTCACTGAAATTGTCAGCCTTTTCTAGAAAATCCAACACCTGATGATCATCATTGAACACTTGCCAGTGAGTCGCATTATCTGGGATACTGGGGCGGTACACAATCTCGATAGAGTACGTATCTTGTTTGAACTGAGGATGAGGAAGAAGGAGGGATGCAGACATGGCCAAAGAATCAGCCTTGTCGTTATAATCTCTCAAAACTGCCTTAATAGAGAATGCATCAAAGCATTCTATACTATCCCAAACTTTGTTCCTGTAATGTCTCAAGTGATCATTTTTTACCTGATAGATTCCCTTGACCTGGTTGACAATCAGCTCCGCATCCCCCTGAACCTTGAGATTTTGAATTCCCTTCTATCTAGCCATTTCTAATCCTAGTAACAGAGCTTCATATTCAGCCGTGTTATTAGTATTATCAAACTGCAACTTTTGTAAGCTGATGGGAAAATCTAAAAGATATAAGAACTACACCAGCGCCTGATCCGGTGGTTGAGCAGCTACCATCGAATTCGAGGGTCCAAATAGCATTAGGATCTTCTTCCTTGACATCCACAGCCGGTATCTCTGAAGTCATGAAATAATTTCCGAAGCTAGCATCTTCGAAAAGAATTTGAGCTTTAGGGTCATCTGATTTAGTTACCAAATACCTCGCCTGAGGTTCAGGATGGAGAACCTGATAAACCCCATTGACTGGAATCCTGGCCTTGGTCCAATCCATATTGATCTCTCCTCCGACATCTTTACAAAAACCTCTACCCAAGAGGATACCGTAAGCTGCGGGAATGTCAGCAACTAGAATGGTCATTTTCACTCTCTTCTCTGGGAAGGCAACGAAGGCAAACTGTGCATCTTTGATTTGACCAATTAAGGGAACTTGTTTAGTTTCCATGGAGTAACATCATCCATATGACTTAGTTAGAGTAAGCCCAAGGGCGTGGGCTAATTTTGCGGGCATAACATTGTCGGAGGCTCCTGAGTCGATGCAATTGTGCTTGAGTTTAAACCCATTTATAAGTAAAGACAAATAAAATGGTTGAATCTTTCTTGAAGAAGAAGCAGAGGTTAGATTGTTCTAAGGTGGGAGTTGAGTAGGATTTGGAAGGAGACCTTTTGAAGGTGATGGAATAGCCACTTTACTTGACAAATTTGGCATGTTTTTCAAACTGTTCAGGATTTGATCAAGATATTCGCTTTCGACATCTGGATTTTGGTTCTCTTTACATGATTGATAATGACAAAAGCGATATAGAAGGGGTGATGGTAGGCTCGAGTTCTAATCACATGAGCTTGAATGAGGCACGACCTTAGGAGAAATAGAATGAGGGGAAGTTGCCTTTTTGGTGACTTATCTTTCAGTTTGTGTTGAAATAGGAGTTCCTCTCTTAACTATGGCTATGGGAGATTCCTTATTCTTCTCCTTGGGGTTTTCAAGAGGTTTTCTTGGATTCTGAGATTGGGATCGAGTGAAGACAGCAAATGACTGACCATCTAGTACACATTCATCTTCATCATATTCCAAATACCCAATGCTGGAGTCACCAGCCGAATCGTCATAAGACTCATCGGCATATCCTGAAGCTTCAAAAGCCTCGGGAGAATCTTGTTCTTCTGGTTCTTCCTCTTCTTCAACTATTTCTACTACCACATTAATAGGAGGAGCTTCAATTGCTAGCCTCGGTTGAGTAGGAGTTAATCACGGCCTATCCCTTGCAGGCGCGCCATTGTTGTTATTGAAATTCCATCTAGGGATATCCCGATACGGAACATTGCTCACCTGCTGGGACATTTGCTTTTTTAAAGCGATCAAA
Source organism: Taxus wallichiana var. yunnanensis (assembly GCA_018340775.1). NCBI lineage: Eukaryota > Viridiplantae > Streptophyta > Pinopsida > Cupressales > Taxaceae > Taxus > Taxus wallichiana. The sequence continues at coordinate 133,683,471 of CM031244.1, forward strand.
TCATTAGCCATTTTTTGAAACATAGGATCAGTATTACCTTGGGAAGAACCTTGATTTTTAGCCTTGGGTACATCTTTCCTGATCCTTCCGGCCAAAATGAGATCATCCTCTATTTCAATAGCTGTTGACTCGACAGCGACCAAATGCAAATCTGGATAACCGACCTTCTTAATAAAAATATCACATCGGGAGGCCGAGCATTAATGAAGAAGCATTTCTAATTTTCTGAGTTGAGTACAACTATCTCTGGAATCTTTCGGATCAGCTTATTAAACTTTTCCACAAAGTCTCGCATGGGTTCATGCGATTCCTTCTTCATATGAGTAAGTTGAGCTAACAAGGCATGAGAATCTTCAGCTGGTTTGAAATGTGCTTCGAACTTGGTCCGCATGGTAGCCCAGTTTGTGATGCATGCATTCGGAAGGTGATAAAACCATTCAACTGCTGCACCGTGCAATGTTTCAACAAAGAGTTGAACAGAGACATCTTTGAGCTACTCCAAGGACACCGCATGCTACGAAGAAAGATGCAATATGTTCATCAGGATGCTTGCTTCCCATCCCCATTGAACTTGGGAATGTTTTTACGTGATCCATGTGGTAACTCGTGCAATGGTGGAGTTAAAGAAAGAGGACCAATAACTGCGCCCCAAGGCATAGGTTGTACTGCCATTCTTCTAAAAAGAGTACGTATAGGGATCCAGTATCAGACAAGAGTAGTGCACGACAAGTTATAGATGCTTCCCATTCCACGGGGATCCGGTTTCTCCAAACAGGCGAAGAACTTCTGGTTTGGTTAGAAACAATGTTGTTGGGGGACAGGCTGAAATTGTGTTGTTGTAACAACTCAAAGAGTGGGTCAATTTCACCTTGGGCTCAATGGGACTAAGTGAAGATCTTTCTAGCCCAGCTTGGCTGAAAGAGACCTTGTTAAAAATAAGGAAAATACGGAGTCACCAGACACCAAGAGGATAAGCTTTATACTATAAATCCGTATTCCCCAGTGGAGTCACCAAAAACTGTTGGTTGGATATTTTGTCAATCCAAAATATGAGGTTCAACCACAGTATATGGGATTAAATCCCTCCTCAAAGACAGTGAGGCTTTGCTTGATTATTATTAATCTAAAACACAAAGAAAACAATATATACAGTATTCACACTAATCTAACCATTGGGGTTGGGATAGAATCCCGAAATCCACATCCACATGATTCAAAGGTATTGCTTTTGTAAATGAACCGGTTCGGAAACTATTACAATGAAAGAAACACAATGGAAAGGAAATGAGATAAACGTATTTTCTTTCGAGTAAACACAAAGCACAAAATAATCATACGAGCTTTACATCATAAATATAATGTCTGAAATGATTAGAAACACTAAGGTGCTAAACAAAGAATAGCTTAAGATTATGGACGTAAGAACAATGTCTTAAGAAAGATATATCCCACGACACAAAGTTTGCAAAATAATATCAACTCCTATTCTTCACAATGATTAAAAGAAAACACAAAGTTTTTCTTCTTTCCAATAGCTCCCAATATTTCAAAAATCTCGACCTTTTGGAATACATAAGCATCCCTTATTTATAATAAAAGGAGTAGAGAGAAAATAGGATAAATCCTAGAAAATAGTGTTCTTTAAAAAGAGTTCTATTTTTCTTGACTCTCACGTAGGAGACCAAGTCAAAATATGATTCAAAAATGTGACGAAACAAAATTAAAAAAGACATGTCAATTTAAAAATTGAAATGACATGAAACATCAAGACTTAATCTAAATCGTCATCTTTCGCTCCTTCATCTTTCTCTTCCTCCAGCTGAGCCTGTTTGTTTCGAAATTCTTGGAACTTTCAAATTATGCCTTGCATTTCATTTTCATCAGGCGCAGTGGAATGATCATTCAAAATTTCACAGGTTTCATGGGTATCACTAGCACTGCCGAGAAGCTTTTTCAATCTTTTGCTAAGCCTTCTCAAGGCCTCCAAAGAATGTTCAATTCTTACAAACCGGTTGATGATCTCAATACCAAATTCGTGTGTTGGTTCATGCTGAACAGACTCTTGGACTTGTTTGAAAAGATCATCGGTGATAGGATTCTGAGTTTTCAACCCGACACCTTTAGACAAATCTTGACAACTCTTCTTCCAGATCACTTTTGCCATCAATCAATTTATCCCTTGATTCTCTCAACTTACCGCAGGCTTCGTTAAGAATCTTCAACCTGAACTTGATGGCTTTGGTCAGCTGGAAATGCTTATCCACATGTGGGATGATGCCTTCTTCTACCAAGAGTTGTGATGGTATTTACTTTAATGCCTGGAGAGCTTCGAAAGTCAAATCAAGATGTCCAATTTCTTGAGAGAAATCATTGTCCATCTTCTCTCCATCACTCTGAATGTCCCCCAAAGATTGATAGATTTTCACAACGTCTTGAATCACTTCCTTCCCCTGTTGGAGCAGCCTTTGGATCCATTCATCGACCACCCTTCCTTTTTTATTAATCCTCTCAATCATAGGCACTGATGAGAAATTGAATCCGACAGGGACAGAAGAAGATGGTATGGATTCAAGGGGTTTTGAGAGCTTAAGCAAAACCTCTGTCAACTGCTCCACCTTTCCCTTAAGCTCATCTCTATTGTCTTTTGTTTCTTTCAACTTCTGGCACAGCACGTTTATAGCATCCCATGCATCCTGTTGTGCCCCTTCTGCTGTCACTTTTCCTAGAGCCACCCTGGTTATCTGATAATCAGAGGCTGTTATGTCCTCTTTAGTTTTGTCAGTCGCGGGAGTGGCGATCTCTGTGAACTTATGCCCTGAAGCGTCCACCAAAACCCTTGAAACTGTTTTGGGTTTCTTGGCCGATTTAGTAGTAGGAGCCTTGAGTGAGCTAAAATCAAAGGCCGGTATGGGTACAATCACCTTCCTCTTCCTCGGAGTTTGCTCAAGTAGCCATTGCGGCGTATCAGAGGGAGTTGCCACTGTTGTAGAAGCTGGTATCATACTCTCAAGGGGAGAAGGTTCTACTAGCGGAGGGGGAATAGTTACCAATGTGGTAGCAGATTCAATAAAAAGAGGCACAGGAGGGGGCATGTTGGTGATTACTTGGGTCCCAGTAGAGAGGGGTGAGAGTCCAGAGAAAATACTAGCCATGATTGAAGAAGTTGATGGAGAATGAGGAGGTAGGAGTGGTTGTGAGGGGGAGGCGCAGATTCAGACTCCAAAGCCAGGATGCAAGAGATAAGGTCTCTTCAGTTGGGCAATCAACAAATGATGAAACCAGAGGCTGGCTTCCTTCTCCTTCCAAAGAAATTTCTCCTATTTCTGGTGGTGTTGGTGATTCTGGCACATCCACCGTTTCAACTGGAGAAACAATTGAAGAGATTTCTCTTTCTTTTCTCTTTTTGACAAACTTGACCTTTATAGGCCCCTTAGAAGATCTTTTGTCCTTTCCCTTTTTGGAGGGCCCCGCCTCTGAAGCAACCAACTTTGAAAAATTATCATCTTTAAAACTCATCCCCCAAGAGGCGAGCCATGCTTTGGTGTGTGCAAGAATCAGAGCTGATCTATCTGTAATGGAGGCTTTTTCACTGATTGACCAATCAATAGGTGGGAAAACATATTGATCTTCATTCAGTCCATCATAGGAAAGGTCCAGAACACTTTCATTATCACTAGTACCTTCTGGTAAGTTAGCAAGCTCAAGTGTTTGAATCTCAGCAAGTGTCAATCTGCTATGATCTTTTCTTCAGCAAAACCTCATCACGTAGATCAATCCAGATGTCTTCTATGCTTGGTCTGTGCATAGTGCAGAGTTCCATACGCCCTGAGGACTCCTCGAATATCAAACCCATCTCGGGGCTTCATGTGCTTCTTCAACTTATCTTGAAGCTCATGGACAACATTCTTGGCTTTTACCACTGTCGAACAAGTATACCTTCTAATAGAAATTGGGAAGGATACAACGGCTTTATGTTTACTTTGTTAGAACTTGTGAAAATCCAACAATTGCCTAACCAACTCCATCAAGATCAGTTTGTCCCCTGGATATCGGGGCAGATGGAAAGGATCCCCTGGGTACATGACTACCCGTAGATATGTGAACTTCTTAAATTACAAGAAGACACAACCCCACTTTGAAACCTCAGCCCATGCTTCATCAGATACTCTTGTTTTCCTCAGTTCAGGATTTAACCTGCAGATGTTCTCATAAAAGAAGGCATCGTTTACCCTTCTAAATTGGTCTTGAGACCCTTTCCTTGTCAGCTGAGGAAAATACTGATAAACATGGTCCACCATCTTGTTTCCCTTGGTATCCAACCCGGGATAGTTCCTCATACCGGCCGCTGCATAGGTGACATATGAGGACATATAAAACTTTCCCGTAGACAAGACTGTTGTCATTTGGGAATCTATCTCATTACTAATGAGAGTGCCCCAATCAATTCCTTGTTGATTCTTCTTAATGGTGATCATGAACTGATACATCCACCCTTGGAAAACATTTGATTCGAGTAAACCAAAACCCGACTCAACAGAGTGATGATGTCATTGATTTCCTGAATGAAATCACTTCTGGGGACAAGTCTTGGGAATCTGAAACAATTGATTTGGCTTTAATCGGAACTTCTTATTTACGTGCTTGATACAATCTTCCTGATCATTATCCCAAGCTTTCTGAGCTGACTTGATATCTAACTCTCCATATTCTTCAAAATTGGGCAGCTTGAGGAGGTCATCGAAGTAACCTCCGTCCAACTTGATCACAACTTCTCCCTAGTTTTTCACAAAACGAGAAGCAGAGTCATAACTCAAAGCGCAGGCTAAGATGAATTCGGGGCATAGCGGACATAGGAAGCCTACTGCAAGAGGTAAACCACTATCAACTATCGATTTCATCCATGGAGCTTGGGAAGAGCTCTTTACCCTACTCCAGAAATCCTCCATATCTATTTTTCCGAGCTCTTGTATCTCGGATGTCATAATTGCAATCGATATAGGATGGAGACTCCACCTTTCTGAATTTGTATTTCATCCTTCCTAACTTTTCAGTCTTTTCTTGCAATGGACCAGGGTCCAACATGAGGGATTTCGAAGGAGGAATATTCGGAGATCGGGATATTTTGCACACTTTGTGAAAACCCCGACCTTAGAGATCTTTGGAAGGGTGGAAAAACCTGACACACTAAGGAGGATGTCGGGGAGTCTAGAAAACCTAACACACTGAGGATGTCGAGACTTGAGAAAACTTGGCACTTTGAAGATGTTAGAGATTTGAGGAAACCCGGCACTTTGAAGATGTCAGAGATTTTGGAAAGCCCGACATGTCAAATTTTCGATATCATGTGGGTTTTGATCTTTGCATAAGCACCTACGAAACCCGAGAAGAGGGAATAGGGTTTTTGTTGATTTTAAAACATGCAAGTTCTTTCTTCATCATTTATATCCAAAACATATTTTAATTACAACAACATTCTGGGAAATAACACAAAGTGATAATTCCAAAGAGATGAACCCTAAAACATAAACCTGTTTTTTGAAAACAACCCTTAAAATGGAAAAGATAAAATCCCAAACCCAGATGAGAAACTTGGATGAATTCCTCACATAATTAATCCATAAAAACCACAAAGAAAGACTGAAGAAAAATACCTTCAACTGGGACAATGAATGATCAAAAACGAGCAATGCAATCAGGTGCAGAGGCGAATTTCGGGTTTCAGGGTCGAAGACGCATACGTAAAAATCCACAAGGTAAAAGTACGTCTGGTAAAAATGATGTGGAAATCCACATATATATATGAAAATTTGCAATTAATACACTTCAGCTGGCACGTGCCAATCCACCCGATAACTAAGCATTAACGCCATGTCAAGGCATGCTCAGGATATCCAGAAACCCGACACAAAGGTGTTTAGAGTAATTCGGGTTTCGGGTTTTGGGAAACAATTGACATAAAGCATGAGATGTTTAGATGCTTCAAAGTTTCGAAAACCCAACATGAAGGACTTAGGAAATTCGGGTTTCGGGTTGCAAGAAATAATCGACATAAAGCATGATGCTTTTACGAAGGCATGTTCGATGCTCGGAAGGTCCGAAACCCGACTCGCCTTACTTGAAGCGGGTTTCGGGTTTCGGGGAACACAAGACATGAAACATTCAAAACACATGTTGTCCTGCTTGTGAAACCCGAAAACCTGATTATCTCTCATAAAGGCAATTTTGTAAAACCAGCTTAAAAATTTCGTAGGGTTATCTGATATTTTTGCGTAAACTCAAAACTGAGATAACAATAAGATCTTTCTTTGTGTATATGATCCACCTTTATTCATTTCACTTCGAAGAGCCACACTACAATAAAGCATGATCTCATTGAAGAAGGATATGGCACATGTGTGGCCTCATTATACTTCATTAAGGTTATTGGTTATTCTATTAATAAATTAAAATACACACAAAGCACCTATCAAGGATACGACCATCGACAAATGTCTCATATGGGGTGTATTTTATTGCTCATCATTGTTCCCCATAGGACTATCCATAGCAAATTCATGGTCTTCAATATTTCTATCTTATAACATTCTCACTAGGTAGCCTTGGACCCATATCATGTGTGCCATTTCTTCTTTAACATGTTAATGTGTGAATTTCTCTTACCAAGGATCCATTTATAAGATTTAGGGGGACACTAACCCTTAGAACTATGCTATAATTCAAAAAAGGTAACATACAAGATCCTAACACTTGAAGAACTATCTCGTACTCCCTTATGAGAATATCAATGTTTAAACTACCCTATAGACACTCTTCACGGTAATGTCAGGTCATCCGTAACTGGTTGGGCACACGCCTCCTAATATCTTGGAGTTAGATGACGATGAACCCGATGAGGTCATGTTTACAATCAATACTTCTCATATCTCAACTTTATCTTTATTTATGGCCTCACAAGAAGGATCCTTCAATTCCTGCAGTCATCTCATGCATATTGTATCCCCCACTAGAACATGTGGTCTTAATTGAGACCATAATTGAATCTTGTGTAGTGGATTCTTCCACATCATAATATGATGGTGATTATGCTTTAGATGACCCTCACATGACTATCTATGCCCATATTTATCATCAAGAAGTCTTACGTTACCAAGAAAACATTTGCACAAAATTCACTCAAGATATAAATGTCATCCTCATACAAGAAGAATCCTCAAGTATAGTTGAATCTTTCTTCCACCTAGTTCCTAAGCCTTAGATTACTCCACCCAATACACTTCCACATACTACCATCGACCCAACCAACCCATTTTCCCTTACAAAATCAGATAATCGTGCCACTAGTTTTGACTACAAAACTAATTATCTCATGGGTGATGATCTTATCTTTTGTGCCTCAATGACTGGGTAGCACACTATTCCATTGGTCTTATCCTCACCCATCACATCGGTAAACCCATTGGATATTTCCACTAGACCTCTATATCTTATGAGACTCCCATCCCTACCTCTTTCCCTTATGGTTCCTCGAGTCCTCTAAAAATGAGACATATTGTACATGACACAAGACTCGAGGTATGATGTTATTGACTATAGAACCTATTGACACCGGATGAATAATATTGAATTTGAGGTCAAAAAAACCAAACCAAAAATGTTACACATCCTTCAACTTCATCTTCCCTCTTTTTCTCTCAACACGGGTATTGTGTGTATCTTGCGACGCTTACTTATCAAGTTCTACATAGCAAGTGTCCCATTCCTCATAATTCTTCCTATAATGGGAAGCTTGGGTCTGATTACTCTCAACACCATCCACCTTCTCCTTTACTAACTAGATCCCAACCTACTTACAAACCACCACCTTGCCCTTATCATTGTACCTTCATGAGTGACATTCGACATGACATTCTAACTGATTGGAAAATTTGTTAGATGAAACATTATTCGCCACATGGTATGAAGTTCATTGAAAATTCACTATTACAAAACATAGCATCGAGGATCTCATGAATCATACTAGAATTCACATCTTGAATCAATTTAACGATATCATTACCAATACTTTGCGATCTTTTGCCTCTTGTGGCTAGTTATCTATAGTACGTTGATTACATCTTATTTTCCTTCTTTGGAATGATCCCTAGCATTCTCTTGGGCTCTCGAGATACCACTTGGGGTTTTGCACAAAACCTTTTTCCTTCACTTAGGATCTTGATCCCACGTGGGTTTTTCATATTATCTCAAAATCTCATTACATATGTGTTTGGGTTGTTTGCTCAACTCTATTTTATCACCATGTACGCCTTTGTTTCTTCTACCATTGAAGCACTTTAGTCCTTATTCACCCTAGTATTTCATATTGGGTCACTTTGTGGTATTCTATGAATCATTTTTAAGGATTATAGATTTTCTTATATTTATACATCCAATCGTGCCTGACACATCCTATCATTGGATTTATTTTCCTTGTTCTTCCTCTTGGATTTTTCACATCACGTGGTTTGGGCTATCTTACCTATCCTCCTCTCACCGATTTACCTATCTAATATTTCTATAATTATTCTTAAGTACCATAGGTATCATTACATACATACATGAGGAAATAAATAAAAGGATAACTAAAGAAACATACACAACCAAATATCAAGCACCCAAATACCATAAAAATCATCATTATCATCATACATACATACATACATATACATATACATATATATATATATATATATATATATATAAAATTAGTTTTATATCTAAACAAAAGCATACAATATGGATCTAGCCCATCTACAATATGTCTCAGAACCCTCCCCTATAGGGGGTGTCTAGATGCTTTGAGATGATGGGGTCATGTTGGTAGCTCTGGTTGTGTGAGCTAGGGACTCCTCCCTAGATAGGGCTCTGGAGGCCTCTCCATGTGCTCTTGACAACTTTGCCTTCAAAGACATAATCTGATCCTTGAATCTTTGGGCAGTTAAGAGGTGATATTCCTATTCATGAACCAGGGATTTATATTCTTGTAATAGGCTTTGTATCATCACATCTATAATATTGATGGCTATCAATACTTGTGCATCCTGATATAACCATAATGTCATGGATGCCTCTCCCACAAGACAAAATCTTCTCACTAAATATCTGACAAATAGTTTTGTTGGATCCAACATTATTGTATTATTATGGACATCCAATACTAGGTACATGATATCATGATGGGAACTCTCAATCAAGGAGTGTCACTCCTACACCATCCACTTTACAAAACCAAAAATGACACATGTATCTTAGATTATCAATATGACACAAATCCATTTATCAAAGAATCATCTAAATAACATCATATCACACATAGTTGATTGTTCGTGCATCTCTACATCCACCCAACACCTCATCTTCCTCATCATCATGATGAGGTATTACACCCACATGTATTGGAGCATGAATATCATATCCCTCTACATTGTGGTAGGGGATTATATCTTTAATGCACGACCATCTAAACCACTGATCGGCATCAAATATCCTCCACCTAACTATTGCATTTTTCTCTCCAAGACACGGTACTAGTTTTCTCGCTACTTCTCTGGTATTATGACAAACTCCTCATGTACATCTGACATGTGGACTTGTATATGTGGATATTTTATTGGATCCCTCCTAAAACCCACTCACTTCTATAATCTATGGTGGTCCCTGAGCATTCCCACCATGTCAATGTTACCTCTCCGCCTTATGCGTTCATTTCCCATATCCTATAGGACCAAAGTGTCAATAACCTAACCTCTTATCCTGTAGCCTCTATGGCATGAAGATTCTAGTATGGTGGCAATGGTTATATCACCACATGTGTCGATTAATCAAACCGTCTTGAGACCCTACTCACTACATGGGTCTCCACCCAATAAACATAGTTCCTTGTCGCCTCAATGATGGTGTCCATGAAATATTCCACTGGGCTAGTTAGGCCACTCATCTACATTCATCATGAAGGGATATCGTGTAACATCCCCCATACCCACATGCGCTAGTAAACTAGGCTTGAAGATCATTTCAATAGTATATTTGTTTTGATCAAAATTTGGATGAGTCACCAATAAAGATCCCGAGACAACCAAAACATCTACTCTTGAATTAATATCTATTGTTACAACATTAATTAAAAAGATTCAAAAAAATTGATTGAATCCCATAACTTGTTCTTGTAATTTTTGAACCTTTCATTTTTAACTTGAAAAATTCCTTGAACCTTTCTTACTATGAGTTCAAAATCACCTTGTGCTCGAATAATTTTAATTCCCATTTCTCTATTGTTATTGTTGGCCATTATGTGTTAATTTTGGAATTGATGTCAACTTCATTGATGGAAAATGGTGTCATGGTATGGTATGTGTCTCTATGATGTGTTGTTCAATGGTCAAACATGAATGTTGATTGGTAGTGTCGGGATTTGGTGAGTTGTCATGGTGTCATAGTGCATGGTCTAGTGAGCTGATTCATAGTTTGAGGTCTCCCAATATTAGTGGATTTTTTCATGAGCTAAAACATGGATGTTATTATGTTTCATGTATTTATTTGGGTCTGCATGAGGTTAGTTCATGTTTGTCATGATCGAGTAAGGTCATTACATGATTGTTTCTAGCTCTGGTTAATGCATAATGGTAAGGAGGTATGAAATTTGGACCTCATCAATATTTTACAAGCATGGTAATAGTGTTGTGACAATTTACATGAGGTGTGAGGTGATTTTTAGGTCATTACTTAGTGGTTTGATGCATTTAGGAGGTCCTTGGAAAGTAAACAATGAGAACATGCAAGTAAACATGAGAAAATGAGATGGGATAGAGATATGGAGAGTTTTTATGACTTGGTGAGGATTGTATATTTTAGTAGGGTATTTCATGATGTTGTGGGAAAAATTTTAGGTTGACATGGTGTGTATTTTTCATGTTATGTCAGTTTTGGTGAAATAGGATCAAGAAGAAAGTCATTTGCGGCTTGATTTGCACCTTCCGATGTTCACCTGAATTTTTTGGTTTGCATGGGACCTTTTGGATTTTTGGTATGTTTATACATTCATTCTAGACGTTTTCACAAAAAATAATGAGGTCATTTCATCATCATTTTTTTACACTATCAAATGTTAAGAAGGTAAAAAAGTTTTTATACATGAAACTCAGTAGCTAGAAAGAGCTTTTATGTATTTTACTCCTAATTGCCTAGAATTTATTTATAGTGAATGTATTATGATTTTATGATGTAGAGGAATGCTCCAGGTTTCTAGAAAGGTATGGTAGAGCTTGTGGTGATGAGTGGACCCCACTCAAACAAATCAAATTTTTGAAGAAGTTCAGTTTAGGACAAGGTTTTCAAAATGAGCAAAAAATTAAATGGACATTTTTTATCATGTGAATTTTTCATCGTGTACATGGTGTTTTTAGGTCATTTTAATGCATAAAAATGGAAAAGTGTGCCCTATTTGTAAATATTGGTCGAAGGGAAATTTTAGGGCAATTTCAGGTAGTTTACAGAGATGAGCCTAGTTGAAGGCCTTACACTTGGAGTTGGAAGGAGTTACAATATGTTATAGAAATATTATTCAAATATATTTCTATTTTTATAGGTATTATTTCTTGGTGATTTTGTTTTTGGTTCTCATGTCAATTTGTGAAGAAGAAGGTATGTTGGATTTCAGGGCATGTTTGTTCATGATGAAATATTGAGTTTTTGAGGAATGAGATGGATTAGGTAATGATTTTTATCACCTAGAGAGTGAAGTGGGATGATTTATTTTCCTATTTAAGTCATTTTTATTTCTTTAAAGTGACAACAAGGGTGTAAAGTAGTTGACTTTGACAAACTAGTTTTTAGGAAGCTTATTTTGCTTTGAAGTGTAAAGTTGTTGTGGTTTGAGCATATGGATGTTTCAAGAGGTATAAATTGATTAGATGTGTTTTAAAATTTTGAGGTTTCCATATAGTTGTCACATTCTATATTTTAGATCATCTTGGGTGTACTTGAGGCCCAAAGGTGAAATCAAATTCTAGAAGTAGTTGTTTTGTGAAGGATATGAGCTAGTGGGCCCATTTAATGAAATATTTGATTGGTTAAAGTAAATTTTTGACCATGTATGATGATTTTATGTTATATTAATCATGTTTTTTGAATTAGGGATCTTGAATAAGCATGGTTTTGGTATGAGTGGATTTTTCTCATCCTAGTGATGAGGTTTTGAGGATTTTTGGTGCATGTGTGGAGGTTTTTGGCATGGGAGACCTATATGGATCATTTGTGACCATTATAATGAGTTTATTTTAATATTATAATGTTTTATGGACTAAAAAAATCATGAAGGACATATATCTCTTGTTTTTGGATGAAGAAAAGCATATAAATCTAGTGGTTTGAGTCCATTTGTGAGCTAGTGCTCTTAGAGGGGAAAGTGTGACCCTAGTGTGATTATTTTTCATGTTTGAAGGAATGACTTAATGTCTCGATCAAATGCATTTCATATTGAGTAAGGTTTAGATCATGTGTGCAAGAGTCTAGAGACAAGACAAGTTGAGAAGGTGTTTACCAAGTTTCTCGTTCTTAATGAAGGTGATGCACTAACTACTGAAGAAACTAGAATAATCAAAAATTATGGATGGTTTATGTTACCTCGGATGTGTGATGTGATACAGGAACTAAATAATTGATTTATCCTTACTACAAGATGAAGAATACCGGAAATATCTTGGAAATGATATTGATTAGATGGATTTATCTAGGGATGCCTAGAAATGTCGACTCTAAGAAGCTTTTGGATTCCTTTTGTGGATGTAAAAACCTATTGTTTAGAAAGAGTGAAATAAATAAAGAGCAGTAGATAACATGCAAAAAAATAAATAGTACTAAATCTGAGAAATGATTAAAACTAATCTAGAAGTTGATATGACTGAAATAACTACAAATTAAGTGTTACTTGGTTTGGGTCGACGATGACCCGAGAATGTGCACAAGCGAGTTGAAAAAACCGAGAGGATGGATCTAAACCTATAGATAAAATATGTAGACTTGCAAGGTCAGTATAATCTAGAAACCGATAAAGGCCATTAAGTGTTGTAAGAGGATATGTAGAAAAGAACCGAGACAGAGTGGCGGGAAAAAGGACATGAGAGGACATTTTTATATATTATTGGATGAATAGGGATCTGTCGATGGGGAATAGGAAGGATTGGCGTGAATGTATCGAGAAATATCAATACAAGGATAAGTGGATGAATATGACAACCATGCAGGCCAAGGGGTCATAGGATAAGGTTGTTGAATGTTCCTTGAATGTTGTATAAGTTGCTCTGTACTTGCAAAAGTTAGGAACAAAGAATATATTATAATATGATTGATATGCCAAAAGAAAAATAACGATGATGGAAAATATCACGAAGGATGATCGTGAGTGATGCAAGTATGCCAAAGGGATGTGTAGAAGGCCTGTAAAATGTCTCAGGAATACTCAAGCATGAAGAAGGATACTCAATTTGCAACAAGGATTGAAATTGTATGCATCAGATTGAATAATAGAAAGGAAGGATTCAGTTTAATAGGGGTGATGGTGACTGGGCTAGGTCGTTGCCAATTATGGGGAAATTTTCTGCAATGGGCCATTTTTTCTGATTTTGGCATGATTTTAGGTATTTTAAATATTGCGTAAGTGCTTTAAATCATTAGGAAAGAAGAGGATGTTTAGGGCTAGTGGGTGAAGAAAATATTGGTGAAATCATAACCAAGGCAAGATGCCCGAGGAAAAAGGATCGTAATATCAATAAAAACTATGACCATGACTCCAATATCACATCAGTAGAGGAAAATTGTGGTCTCTATGGAGATAGGCTACAACATTCTATAGACCAGTGAGTGGGTGAAGATTAGTATAGTATGAATGCATGTTGGGATGACCAATCGATCATAGGTAAGTCATCAAAATATGTGCATCTAAATGAAAAATGTGTGTAAAATCCTTCATACATGAGGAATCAAGAAAAAAGTTATGGGTCCATAAGGGACGAGGATAAAGGTTATGGTGCCCAATGGGACATGAAAAATGGTTGATAAGGAAAAATGAAAAGTGAGTGATGAAATAATATGGCCCAAGGGGAAAGTATGGCCATGAAGGTAAAAAGGGAAAAAAAATATGCCTCAGGTGGGAAAAGTATGGCCACAAAGGTGGACTTTGTGTGTAATTTGAGTAATATTGTGAAAGCAAATTTGTGAAGGCGGTGATGATGTAACCTATAATTCATTGCAAATATCCCAAGGCATGTTGGCACATCACTCATCCTAAACTCGAGTGCTCACCCAAAGTGTGCAAGGGTATCAAGTCCCTCCTTAGATTTGAATGTCCAAATTTTTAGCATGATTGAGTATGTATATATCCATATTCATAACATGTAATCAATTAAACCACAGTGCATGAACCAGATCTAGATCTTAACCATAGGAAATATTGACTAAATAATGACTATAATGAGATTTACCATGCAAGAACCATATTCAGTCACATCTAACACCAATATCCAGCCAATAGTATCCATTATATTAAGTATTGTAAAACACAGAAGCTTCATACATCATAATAGTGTCACTATGAGTCATACGCGTGAACAAAACCAACAACATAACTCTATAATCAAAACAGTATCAACCAGCTCTCTAAACCATGCAAATAAATACATATATATAGGGGTGGGGACTTGCCCTTCACCACCCATGTACCTTTCCAAAAATAGGCTACATGCTAATAATATCCATGCACCTTTACAAGAGAATACAAAATCATGCAAGTGCTAATAATAGATCTTCTAAAGTTAACTCTAAGTATAAATCCTATTATTAGACCAAAACTCTGCATGACACTTGAACTGCTGCAAATCCCAAAATATTCTTGTGTGAACTATATGTATTAATGTCATTGCATGTTCAGCACTCCAAATCCAAAAATAGCCTTGACTTGAAAAAGTGGCTAAGTCCTATTTTCCAACTGCTCTGGCGCACCCGTATTCTTCTATACTTCCGCGCTCTCCTACGCACCCTATGTCCATGTGCCCAAACCTTCCACACTCTCAACCTTGAGCTATATTCCATTTTCTCAACAATGGGTAATCCATTTCAACACTAAATTCATTTTTACTCCAACAATGGGTAATCCCAACTTATCTCTCCAAGAATAAAGAATAATAAATGAAAGAATGAATAATTACTTGTTCGAAGGAAGAATCTACCTGATGGTACAAAATAAGTTAGACTACTTGGTATATTTTCATTCTTCTAGCAAATTAACTCTAAATACTCACTTAGGACTTATTCTTTGAATGTATACCAAGCATTTAGCGTGACATTTGTTTTATCGGGATGTCTGCAACTACACCATCCAACTCATCAAGAGTCATCTTACCACCTTCATTCTATAGAATCCTGAGTATATTGGCCATACTTGAGACCATCCCTTCCATCACGTCCATCTTCTCTACAATGACCTTTCTAATCTCCTTTATTCTCTCCTTATGTGGATTCCTAGGAGTTGCAGAGTGCATCACTTTTAGTCTCCACCAACTTAAGTCTTTCCACATGCCCAAGTGTTTCATTCTTGGCTGCTGAAGGACCTCATCTTCTTCTACTAAATTTTTACCTTAATGATTTTATTTGGTGTTGTAAACATGGACAATACCAAATATTCTTTCTACAGATTCATCCTTTAAATCCCGCATAAAAATCACAAATGGAAATTTTCTTGAAACTACGGCTTTGGCTCTAGTTTCCTCCTCTGTAGAATCTTTTGGTTTTGGAAGGCGCATTGGTGCTTCTAAAACTAACTGAAATTTTGTGTATAAATAATGAATGGTGGATGGGAAATATCTTGTTACCTTCTCTTGAAAGTCTAGTCTTTTCTCCATAATTTCATCGCCTATCTGCATGTCCATCTTACAAATTTTTTTGCCTCTGCCACATCCTTACTCCACTCCTTGGTATGTCACTTGAACTTAGTGTCCTTTTCCTTATTATCCTCCAGAAGTTCTCGTATAAGTGTCACTTTATTAATATTATGATGCACTACTTCTGTAGATACTTTAACAAATGCATTACTTACCTGTTCATCTGATAACTTGTATGTTTAATGGCGATATGATGGGTATGTAGCACACATTTCATCTTCCATGATACACTTGACTCCTCACAAAAATCAAAATCAGGCTCATCTATGCAAGTATGTATGCTCCAAGATAATTGTTTTCAAGTGCACGTTATTGCCATTTATGGGTCCATCAAATCCCAACCTTATAATTTTTCCCTAGACAAGGTACTCTGAAAAAGGGTGTGAATAATTTTTCATGTTGTCAATGTAGCTTAGGTTCTGAGTCCTTACCACATCCTCCTCCATGTTTTCACCTATGCACTCTCCTAAGTTTTCTTATGCAAAATTAATCGCATCCTATTGTTCTTTAGTTCTCATGATCTATCATACTTCTTCTTCCTCATTCGACTTTCCTTCACTTACCGGCACACTATTATCTTTTTATCCCTAGTAGTTCTACTTTGATCTCCAACCAACTCTTAGATACTTACACTTAGGCCAACCTCCTCATAAACTACCTCATCACCTATGCCCTCATCATCTTGCATTTTCGGACATAGGAGGCCATGTTTCTCTACTCACTTTGGCAAGAGGAATTCTCCTCCTCACTATCCCTTATCAGTACATACTTCTAGTGCTTTTTATTTTTCTCATCAACATTCTTCACTGAGTGACTCGTTACTAGTTATGGAGTCCTAGTGCCGATACTCCGGATGTACACCTCTTGTGAAAAACTCTTTGTGTATGGTCTAATCTAGTGCTATCAGTTATCTCCTCTTCCGATCCAAAACATTCTCCAAATTGTAGGGACTAGATATTTCGATTGGGTGGCGCGATTGCAATTTTCCTTGAAGTGCCCATTATCTCGCTTCTACCGACTCCTCTATAGGAAAAAAGATCCTAGAAATTAACATTTTCTCAATTTCATCTTTTACTTTGACATGTAAGTTTGGATTCATCCTATAAGGCCTCTTCCAAAATGGGAATGCCCCTTATTTTAGCTTTATCTTCATCTCTCCCAATGATTCATGTATGCCTTTCAATTCATGATAGCCTATTGGGAACAAATCCTGAAAGTCGCGAAACAACTCAATGATTTTAGAAAATTTAGAGTCAGACCAGTAATCTCCAATAATGGCCTCCTTAGGTTTAGCATCTATTCTAATGTTCACTTTCTTGGTCTTCATAGGCTCATGGTTAGTGCGTGCCTTCTCATCTACACTATCCAAGAGCTCACATGTACCCTGTGTGTGCTCAATGTCTAGGTCCTCTACCTCTTCATCATCAACCATGTAGATCATCTTCCCCTTTTCTCTTTCATAGTAGGTGGACCCAAGCTATTGAAAATTTATTTCTTCTTCTTCAAAGCTTGCCACCATGTCTATCTCACCAAATAATTCCTAGAGCAAATTTTCAGCCTTTACACTGTCTCCCATAGTTAAATGATTCATAACCTGCCACACCTCATTCACCAGAGGTTTAGAAGAAAAGTATTCAAAGGTATAAATCATGCCTTCTCGTAAGTTATTTTCAATTTCCATTTACTCTATTCAACTCTTCATAGATATACCATGCACATGCACAGCCTCACAAGGTGAAATAAAACTTGTGCACCCACAACGACAGTGTTAATGCTTCTAGCCCCTCTATCTAGAGTCTCTCACATTGTTGAACATGATGTTGAATAGGATCATTACCATGAAATTCATATATCTGATTAGGCACATTACTTTTTAAAATCTAGTAGATAAAGTAGTCCTCACTTATCTCCACTCCAAAATATTATCTCTATGAACCAACCACTAGCACGTTGTTGTCCCATGCGAAGTATATACTAACATGTTACTTATTTCCACCTAATATTTCCACTAAAATTCCATAGCAAGCAGTAATAATTTTGGGATCTCTTCACTTGTGTACTTTGGTACTAGGCTGCTGCCCAAATGCACCGAGGCTTGCATGGCTTACGGATACACACAACTATACTTCGTACTTTACACCCAAACATTACATAAGTGTTATGTGCCCAATTATCACATATAACACTTGTATTGTCACTCATGAAATGTGCGGCATCCCATTGGAGAACTCCTTCCTTTGATGGATAAAGAACTTCCGGATCTTGAATGGTGCATACATAAATTTTGTTCAAGTCTTCTTCACTTAAAGGCTCTACATAAGGTGCAGATTTCCCATCTGTTAAAGGGATAATGACGAATTCTTCCTTATTCTCAAGATGATATACCCCTTATTGAAGCATAGGTTAGTGTTGTTTTCATAACACCAAGGGCACCCAAGTAATGCGAGAAATTTATCTGCTTCTATAAGCGCTAAAACCTCAAAGTCCCTAGTAAACTTGCCCCCATGTATAGTAATGGATGCATCTTTTAAAAATCCAATGGGTGTGGCCTTAGTTTGGTTTTCCATGAAAAAAACATTAGAGGATGGATGCAATGGATGTCTACCCATATAAACCCACACATCCAAAGTGAGTACATTCA
Source organism: Taxus wallichiana var. yunnanensis (assembly GCA_018340775.1). NCBI lineage: Eukaryota > Viridiplantae > Streptophyta > Pinopsida > Cupressales > Taxaceae > Taxus > Taxus wallichiana. The sequence goes on from CM031244.1 coordinate 133,702,080, forward strand.
CTTCTTCGCACCTATGTCAATCAAAATATTACTCAAAATCCAACCATCAATAATGACATTTAGAGTAATCTCCTTATCATAATCCAAACTGTCCGGAGGAATATTAGCATGTAAAAGATGACTCTAATGCTCAATCCTAGTGCACAAAGTGTTTCCCTTCAACTAGTTCCCTAAAAATGGAGTATTTTTCTCTTGGCGCATCATCTTATAAAAATTATTCAAATCATCAACATATTCCCGATGCAGCTCAGCTACTTTCTTTTGTTCTAACTTCCATGATTATTCTTTCAAACACTGTATCTCACCCTATAAATTCCAAATTACCTCCATGGTTTCTTGATAGACCTCCTTTTGATGCATAGGGTCTAGATACTTTGTATACAACACTTCCTCCTTTGTAATGGAAAGATTTTTTTGTAGATCTTCCCTAACATGTGTAACCTTTACGCATGTAGTAATCTTCACATGTACCAAGTCATGATCCGGTGCTAACTTTTGCATCCATTGTTCTTCTATGGCATGGTGCACTCTAACCATTCTCATGCCCTTATTTTCCTATTTATGTTTCTTGCTTAAGTGTTCATATAATTTTGGGCATTCTTCATAACTATGATTCTTTCTGCAAAAAGAACACACAATATTCTATGGACATTCATTCTGTAGTGATCTTAAGATCCACACGTATAACAATTCCTATGAGGGAAATCACTCCTTCATCCCGCACATCCTTGACCTCTAAATCTACCTTTGTAACCTCGACCTCTACCACAGCCGCAATCAGAATGCCCCTCACTGTGATCATAGTCATGATGATCACCCTTATCCTTGGAATTATTTCTAACACTAGTATGTCGTATGCCAATATCAATGACATCATGGATCTAATCAATCAACTTGTAATCTTCAATATCATGAGTCAAGGACCTGCAAATCTTACAATAACTAGACACATTCTTTCTTATCACGTGTTGCAAAAATGGGAACTGACTTGAACTGTGGTCTAAGTGACATATCTTGCAATCCAACAATAAGGAGTGCACCAATTTCTAAGGGAAAATATCCTTATTATGCCCCTCTACTTCACAATCTGTACACCAAATCCCATTACACATCTAATACACTTGAATTAGCAACTAATTTCTCCAACTTCTAAGCCATTACTTCTATCCGAGGTTCCAAGAATGGGCTCACTCCTATGCCCATAATCTTATAGCCTTAGCGTGTAGGGTTGTTTCAAGTGCCTCACATAGATCTTTATAATTCTTATGTGAACTCAATATTCTAAAAGGCATGATCGATCTGCTAACAAACCACTGTGCATGTTGGCTCACATGGATATCATAAGATAAATTAGACAAGAAGAGTCTTAAACCGAGCATCATATTCGTAAACACTTTCAGTAGTGCCCTACTTAATGTCTTTGAGTGCACTTATTCTTTTCTGCTCAAACTCAAGGATATAGAATTCCTTTACGAAATCATATCGTAGCACTATATAGTCCACACAAGTATGATAAATGATCAAAATTTCTATACCAATTATGTGTGCATCCCCGTAACGTAGTTACAAACCGACTCTTCTTGTACTGCGGAGTTGTAATCCCCTTTACGTGCCACAATATCTCACACATATGAACCTACTTAGATGTATCTTCAATTCCCATATATTCTAGAAGATGAAGTGACATCTCTATATAAATTTGATGAGGTTTGTGCGGAGACCATGCTCACTGAGACCCAAAATCTTTATTTCCTCCTATGTTTCCACCACCTCCGAGATCCGTCGGTGCCCAAGTCACTCCGACCCTCTTGATCCACCTCCGAAGTAGGCAATGGAACATAGGATGCACTACCTTATGTTCCAATGGTCATGCTAAACTGGAATCCCACATTCTATGAATTTGTGCTACTTCTAGACATTATACCAATGTTCTGCGTGCCCACGTTATGTGTTAATGACACACTAGAAAAGAAACCTCCAGATGGACCTCCAAATAACATAGATGATGATTGTGTCACCATATACGTATATGCCCCTGATTAAATCCTAAAATGAACTAAAAAGTGACTCCATCTCTCGTAACTCTATTGCTCACACTTTGGCTTGCTTATTGTTAACTACTGTAGAATTTGGAAAACCAAACATGAATGCTAGGTCTCTAGGTAGGTTCAAATGTGCACCTACGAGTCCACAATGTCTCATCTAGCGCACCCTCATCCAAAGTTGAAGAGGGTTCTCTACCATGATTTCCTTAATGGGGGAGTTTTAGATGCTTTGGATCCATGTCCTCTATGTGAGCTCTAAATCCTTCATGAGCCATCTCTCTCCGCAACACCATTATTTTTTATGACATCTCACTATTTCATTAAATCCATCTCACATGCTTCATTTAACTTAATCTAACTTTATTCCATTTATCTCTCTGCTACTAGGTCTTCCATCCTCACCAATCCTACTCCTACCCCTATGCATGGTGGGGTTTAGTTAGCCATCGACTTCTCTTCCAAATCCAGGGTTACAATCAGGATCTTGATCGTTAGTGGAATATCATGCAAATATGATCCTATGGGTTTGCGCAAATATGATCCTCTGGGTTCATGCAAAAATTGAAAATCAGCAACCTCTGAGAAAGAATAATTTAAAACTACGTATTCCAATGTTTAGCTATTTAAAACACTATGGAACCAAACATCTACAAAGTGTTTCCAAATTAGATATGCATTATACAAGGCCTGGAATTCTTTCTGCATCCACAAAAGTGTGTGAAACCTCCAATTCCTCTTATATGTGTATGAAACTAGCCACTTGTAAATCTATATAGGGAAACAAAAATAATGTCTCGTATAATTCATGATACAGTTTTGTTCAACCCACACACGTGCATTAAAATTAGGTCTAACACTAAATCTATGAGCCTAATCTTCTAAACACTCCTAAATACTAGCCAAGGTCAACTGATATGTCTTCATCACTCAACATCCCGAAAAAGCAGATGAGAAAGAGGTCCCAGAATGGAACCATTTTTGTAGCCTAGAATTCACCATGCGAATAGCTCAAGCCGTGTTGAAACATCACTTAGCCTTAACATAGTGCTCACCCGAAGTACACAAGGATACCAAGTCCCTCTTTCAAGTTTTTTTTTCAAAATTTTGGCATGATTGAGTATATATATATATATCCGATTCATAATAGGTAATCGATTACACCATAGTTAATGAACCAAATCTAGATCTTAACCATAGGAAATATTGACTAAACAATTATTATAATGAGATTTACCATGCAAGAACCATATTCAGTCACATATAACACCAATATCTATCCAATAGTATCCATTATATTAAGTACTATAAAACATAGAAGCTTCATACATCATAATAGTATCACTATGAGTCATACGTGTGAAAAAAACAAGCAACATAAATCTATAATCAAAATAATATCAACCGAATTTCTAAACTATAAATCAATACATAGATATAAGGGTGGGGAATTTCCCTTCACCACCCATGTACCTTTCCAAAAATAGGCTACATGCTAATAATATACATGTGCCTTTATAAGATAATACAAAAGCATGCAAGTACTAATAATAGATCTTCTAAAGTTGACTCTAAGTATAGATCCTATTAATAGACCAAAAATCTGCATAACTCTTGAATTGTTGCAGCTCCCGAAATATCCTTTTGTGAGTTGTATGTCTTCATGTCATTGCGTGCTCAACACTCCAACTCCAAAAATAGCCTTAAACTACAAAAGTGGTTAAGTCCTATTTTCCAACTACTCCTGGGCACGCCCGTATTCTACTATACTTTTGTTCTTTCTTGTGCACTCTATGTCCGCACGTCTAAACCTTCTCGCACTCTTAACCTTGAGCTATATTCCATATTCTCAACAAATGAATATGGCCATGGAAGTGGAATTCGAAATGAGAAGGAGAGGATTCAAAATATGGAAATAGAATTCCCTAAAGGGAGAATATAGAATATGGCCATGAATGTGGACTTTGGAAAAAGAATGTATGCCCGAAAAGGGATAATTTGAATATTGTAATAAAATTCCAAGGGGGAAGATGAGTATGGCCATGAATATGGACTTAAGAAATAAATGGTTAAGAGGAGTATCCCAAAGGGGAAATATGTATGACCCAATGGGACTTAGGATGAGAAAGAGAGGATAAGATCAAATGAGGAGTAGGATAAGACACAACCTTAATGATAGTGACCTATAGATATAAATGTCTCTATGTCATATCAAGGAACATGTGAGGAAAATATTCCTCCAATCACATTGGAGGTAAACAAGAGGGGGATCCAGGTGATGTAAGGCACATGTGACCAAAACTGATGTTAGAAAATAACCAATGATAGTTAGTTATATCAAATATCATAGAAATAATGGATGAGATGAGCTCATAAACCTAATGTTGACATGAAAAAGGGGTTTGAGATATACTTGTACAAAGGGAAGAGGGTTCTCCAAAATTGGTGTTACCTAAAACTATGCCCCAGCTCTAGGAGGGGGAAAGAGCAAACTGATCAATGCATGAAGCTTTCTTAGGATGTTAAAATGGAAGGATGATCAATGTGGGAAGGATTTAATGCCAGGAAAAGGAGTATCCATCCTTCAAGGGTATAGTATACTTTATACAATATATTTATGGCAAGAATAATATGATAGTCGTCCTTCAAGGGATCGGTCTATTTTTCTTGATTTTTGCTTTTGATTTTGATTTGCATTCTTTTTTCTTTTTTTTTCATGAAAAAGTATCCTTTAAGGGATCAGTCTATTTTTATAACTTTGATTTTGACAAGAGAATCCATGAATTTTTAATTTACATGGGGAAAGTTGGTACTAGCTAGGTAGACCACTTAAGAGGGGATAAATAAGTGTACAAGAGACACCCCTAGACCCTTTGCATGGTTCCAATAGGTGAATAAGAGGGTGATGGATGTAATGATTATGGAGTTATCACTAACAAGGAGGACCTATCCACAAATAATATTCCATAGGAAGATCCATGGTGCCCATATTTAAGGTCACATCTAGGAAGTGAGGAAAGATCACATAATTCTGAATCATCACGATGAGATATGGAGGAGGTTGGGATGAAGGAATGGCTAACAATATAATGATTTCGATTTCAATGTGTTAAGAGGTTCCAATTCTAGTTTACCATTAAGGGAGGCCAAACAATAGGCTATTGACCCATACTTGTGTGTAATAATGTACGGTCCAATCCAGTTAGGATAAAACTTTACAGTTGGCTCCTTTCTAGGGTAGTGACATTCTAATTTTATTTTAGGATGAGGTCAATGACATTTAATTTATGTTCCTTAAGGTTCTTATTGTAAGAAAATTTAATGCACTCCTAATAAACATAGTGGTGTTCAAGTGCGATAAGGTGGCACTCGTCTAGAAACCCGAGTTGTGTTAGACGATCTTGGAGATAGTATTAATCGATATGAAGTCATGAAGGGATACACACAAAGAAGGGATTTGAACTTCAAGAGGAAGGAAAGATTCAGAACCATAAACAAGATAAAAAGGAATAGACCCCATGGAGGTATGAATGCTAGTGGGATAGGCACAAAGTGAAAAAGGAAGTTATAGATGTCAATTCTGACCTGCTTGATCAATAGTCTTAGCAAGGATATTCTGAAGAGTCTTATTGGTAGCTTTGGCCTGGCCTTTAGCTTGTGGATAATAAAAATAAGATAAGCTTACTTAAATGTTGAATGCATCACATATTTTCTTGAGATCTTTGTTTTTAAAGGACTTTTTTTTGTCCATGACAAGTTTGTGGGGAACGTCAAGTGGTAGAAAATGTGTTGATAAATAAAATTAATGATTTGGTTGGATTTAGATGAGTTTTGTGGGATTTCTTCCACCCATTTAGTGAAATATCCAGTTGTAGTGATGATATAATTATTTTGTTTTCAAGAACAAGGATTACTAAGGTCAATAAGATCAAGGCCCCATTGCGATTTTGAATAATATGAATAAGGTTGGAATTCTGCTAACATTTTTCACATTTCTTAACATACTCACAAAAATCATGATTAAGAGAATGCAATTAATAGCCAAGACAAAGAAAGCACTTATAAATGGCTAAGCCACCAAATTTTCCACCACAAATACAATCGTGGACTTCTTGTATGGCTTAAGAGGCTTCATGAGATTTAAGACATCGATAATAACACCATCAAATCCACATTTATAAAGAATGTCACTAAGGATCACATAGCAATTAGCGTGCTAAATAAAATACCTCTTAGCATTTTTAGATAGATCAAGAAGAATAATGGATTGGGATAGATAATTAAATATTTGAGAATACTAAAGGTTAGATGAATTATATTCAATAAGATTAACCTAGGGTTATTCATGGAAAGTTTGATCATGGAAATGAATGAGAACAAGAATCTTAGAATCCTTTGTTTTCCATAGAATGAGAGAAATGAGGGATGCCATAGTATCAATGAAATGATTTCTCAATTGGGGAAGAACTTGGATAGTGTATGAATCAAAATCTTCAAGAATAAGATGCACAATGCTAGTATATTTTTGAAGAGTTTCATTTTTATATTGATCTTGACATGTGACTTGTTTGATTATAATCTTAAAATCCCCATAGATGTCAAGAATTTGGGCACCTAGAAAGATGAAATTTTCAAGACCCAAGATGAGGGCCTCATACTCTACCATGTTATTTGTACACTCAAAATTGAGTTTATATGCAAGGGGAATAGGATTTTCCCGAGGAATAAGAACAACACCAGTTCCTCCCCCTTGCTGATACTTAGAGCCATCGAAGAAGAGAGCAAATTCAAGAGTGTTATATTTGTGATGAAATTGGTTTATGGATTCATCCGGAAAATGATCATGAAGAGGCTACGTACTAGGAAGAGGGGCTTCACATTGGTTAAGGATAGCCATACCCTTAATATATTTTTGAGAAATGAACTCGAGCTCGAATCCTGACATGATCATGAGCCAACAAGTGATATGATCATTATGATATGAATTGGAATGCATTATTTTAAGAAGATGAAAACTAGTAACGACATACGTCTTATGATTAAGGAGGTAGTGTCAAAGCTTTAAAGTAGAAAATAAGAGAGTGCAACATAACTTTTTAGCTTCAGTGTAGTGGGTTTCATAGTCATTAAGGGTACAAATGATGTAATAAATAACTTGTTCACAACCTTGGTTATCGTGATGTGCTAACATAGCTCTGAAGGCATGATTAGTAGTATAAATGTATAAGTAAAATGGCTCCCCCTCGCATGGAGGTGTAAGCATTGGTGGAGATAGGAGATATTGTTTAATATCGTCAAAATCCTTCTAAAACTTGTGATCCCAATTGAATTCTACGTCCTTTCGCAGGAGGTGATGAAAGGTTTGACAATGATATGAGAGTTGTGAGATGAAACAACAGAAAAATTAGAGGCATCCTTAAAGGTTGCATAATTTCTTAAGATTGCAAGGAGGAGACATTTTGATAATTGAATTAATTTTTTTGTGGTCAACTTAAATAACCCTAATAGAAATGATAAATCGAGGAATTTTCCCGTTAAGTCTCCAAATAAACACTTTCCTAGATTAAGACGAAGATAAAACTGAATCAGGTGCTTGAAAATTATTTCAAAAATGGAAATATGGTCACGTTGATACTTATATTTTCCTATAAGATCATTAACATATCCTTCTATAGTTATGTGGATGAGATCATGAAAGATATAAGTCATGGCTCATTGATAGGTAGCACCAACATTTTTTAAACCAAAGGGCATGATGTGATAGCAAAAGATCCCCAAGGAGTGATAAAGGATGTTTTTGTTGATCTTCTAGTACGATGAGAATTTTATTTTAACCTAAGAAACCATCCAGGAGAGAGCATCTCATGACCTATGGTAAGATTCACAAGTCGATCAATGTTTGGAAGAGGGAAGTCATCCTTAGGGAAAGCGAGATTGAGATCTCAAAAATTGATACATATACAAAGTTTTCCCAATGCTTTTAATACAAGCACAATGTTATAAATCTATTGGGGATAGTCAATGGGAATGATGAAATTGGCATAAATAAGGCATTGTAACTCTTCTTTAACAAGGAGGGAAACATGAGGATGCATGTAGTGAAGATTCTACTTTACCAATTTGGCATTGGGATAGGTGATGATATTGTGGATGATGATAGAATGGTCAAGACCTAGAATATTTGATAATACCATGAAAATTCTTAAATATGACGAGAAAGGAAGGAAATGATTGATTTAATCTCATGTAGATCAAATTATTGGCATAATTTGAGAATGTGAGGCTCGTGAGGATTCCCGATATTGACATCGATGGTGTCTTTGTTGAGAAGATTAGGTGTGTCGGATGGTAAGGTATTATGAAGATAAGAATCCTCTACCCCCATGTGAGAGAGAATAACATCATCATCAATACACTGAAGGACATCAATGATAGAAGAATCTTCTTCTATCATTTCTGGATGGAAAAGGGGAAGGGACCTATTTTGATTTTCACACTGATAGATGACCGATCCCAAAGTAATGGTGGGACTAAAAAAATAAGAAGCAATAGAAATGGTGTCATCCATTTCCATGTCTTCAAGAGTTCAAAAATATGGAGAAGATAGAGAAGTTATTTTCATGACTTCGAGTCGAAGAGATGGCAAAGGTAGAGAAAGTATGTCCATGTATTCAAAATTTAAAAAAAAATAGAGGAGGTGGAGAAGACATGTTTATGTCTTTGAAAGTTGGAAATAATGGAGGAGGTGGAGAATACATGTTCATGTCTTCGAGAGTTAGAAAAGATAGAGAAGGTAGAGAAATCATATTTGTGAGTATCTTAGATTGTGTAATGGGATGAGGGGAATGTTCCTTGTAGCCTAAACCTAATTTTTTTTTAGATTTTCAGCAATGATCAGAAATAAGGCCACCATGCTCATAATGTCTCATGCCGAATCCTTTCCATGCTTAATGATGGAGATAGGTGTAAGAAAAATATGGTTTTATAAGGAATCCAAAACCACTAGTATAAGGTTTGGCATGTGGAATATCATTAATATGGGAAGAGTGGATAGAAAACCCACCATACATAAGATTGGTATGAAGATGTTGTGGATGGAAGGGAACAACATCCGATGTCCGGCTGGTACATAGGTGCCTTATCGTCTACGATTTTATGAGGATTGGGAATATTATTGAGTATGAGGAGACGATACTCCCCATCATAATTTTTTCCATTATGTTATCCACGGATTCATCATTAGGGAGTTTGGATGAGAGAATGGTTGAGCTAGTGGATGGCGTAGATGAATCATTCTTAGGAATGAGCACATCATTTGTTCTATAGGTCATGATGCACACCTGAAAGGGAGGGGCATCTTTGAGAAGTGTCAAAATATTCCCCTCATGTTCATACTTAAGGGAATGATCAATTATAGAAGGGAGGAAACACATGGCTTGAATCCACAACCATCTAAGGAGAACATTATATTGAAATTATTCTTCAATGATGTAGAAGGCCTCATGGAGAAGCTTCTCACCGATGTAGATGGGGAGGATGACCATTACCAAGGTGGGAGTGATGAGATCATTAAAAATATGAATAACCTCAGGCGTTTGAGCAACATATTCCTTTGGTATCTTAAGTTGGTCAAAATTATGTGATGGAAGGATATTAATGCTTTCTCCATTATCAATCATGGATCATTGAATGAATGTATCATTAATCCCGAGTCTAATAAATATAGGAAGGTCAAGTTATTTCAGTGGAATGTTCATAATTTCACCATCATAGAATTATATGGTATTATTATAAGCCATATGTTCTCCTACAAGAGATGTGAAGGGCTGAGCCTTGTCGGTGGATATTGAAATATGATTTAACACTTTAGCAAGATCCTTTCTTTGATCTAGTGAGATTTGGATATGCTCGTAAATTGACATCTTAATAGGGGCTTGATGAAGTTTTTTTATGATACTTTGTTCAATGGGCTTATGGACTACTAATATGGAAACATTAGGTGTTGATGATGTGGCTAACTCCTTAGGAGGAGGAATGGTGGAAAAATTCTTGGATTTCATTTCGAGACTGATTTGGGATCACATGAGCAAGATCAAGTGGTTACCTGAAAAACATTAATAAACAAGGGGGTCCATCTTTGAAAGATTCTTTCAAAGGAATGATGAAGATCTGGAAGGAATCCATGAGCATCAAAATGTTGCACTCAACCACAAAAAGATGTAGCTTCAAGATTGAAGCAAGAAATCACCCATGAGAGAAATGTGCATGCATTAAGGGAAAAATGGATCAAATCCCATACTCTATTCCATTCCATTGCTTAAGATGAAAGGTGTACATATAGTAGTGGGGTGTGTAACTCCCCAAAAATGTAGCCGTCAAGAGGTGGGAGTTACATTCCTTCAATAGCCGGTCAAATGGAACTCTTATAACACTCTATGATGCGTTTAAGGCCATAATGACACCCTAGGACACCTAAGCATGGTGAATCACCTATGTGGAGGAATCCCATGTACTTAAAATATGTGCATGGTAAATATCCTACACCAACACCCCCTTGAAGCATAGCTTAGGTGGACACATAGATGAAAACAAGGAGAAGTGGGTCCCAACAACAAGCCTGATGAGGTACCCACATACAAGAAACTCTTAAAAAGTGGAGTAAAAGGAGAAAACCCAGTGGGAAAAACTCCCCCAAAAGAGAGACAAGTCCACTCTCTAATCTAAGAAAGATGCCAAGGATGGGTCCCGGCCATATACGATCCTGTAAAGGTACCCATGTACAAAGAGGCACTCTCTTAGAAAGAAGAAGAAGAGACAAGAAGAGGGAGATGAGAGGAATGCAGAAGATTTCATGGATGGATATGAACTCTGTAGCTCTAGGAGGTCTCTCAGAAGAATGTCGATCATGAGATCCTCTGCCTCCTGCATCAAGAAGAGCCACTGACACCGAACTATGTGTCTTCCCCTATGAAGGATAGAAATGATGTGTTGGAAGTCTGCCCACTCCATAAAGGAAACTGAAGGCAACAACACAAAGAACTTTGAGTCTTTTCCATGAAAGTGTGACATAGGTCTAGCAAGTGAGTGCAAAGGAACCAAAGGTAATGTCACAAGTGTAGAACTGTCAGAGTGTGAAGGGTGAACACCTGTAAAAATGATGTCCAACTGATGTGAAGGAAACAAACCATCCCCCACAATAGAAAATGGATCTTAAGGAAGGGTGGATCAATGAAGGTCTCTAGAATAGTGGAAGTGGTAAGAGTCCCAGAAGGGGCACTCCTAACAATAGAGATGATGAACTCCTCTGAAATACATGTAGATGGATGAGGAACCTGCAGTACATCACAAGTATACTCACGAAAAGATGACTAAGGTCAAGTAGATACTCATCCCAATGAGAGGGCTCAACAAACAGAAGAGCGATGTTAGATAAGTATGAGTTGTCCAATGAAGGTAAAGGAGTGGAAGGGGCCTCACCCACTGAAGGTGGAAAAGAGGTGGGTGTGATGATTGTATGAGACTTGTATAGGAGACTTCTCGATATCTGATGAGATGTGGGATGTGTCAACACTCTCTAGAATAGTGATAGGAGGAGAAGAGTCCTCTGTAGTACTCTTGACATCAAAACTGGGTGCACAATCATCATCATCAGAAGTAGAACCAAGAGAGTTTATGTTAGTGGAACTTTCATCACACGAAGAACAAGAGGAGACAAGTGGATCATCAACGGTAAAAATGGAAACAAAGATGTGAAGGGTCTCTATAGAGGGACTAAAGAATGCTCCAGACATGGTGGGGTGGATCTAAGTCTACCACATGAAACTAGAGATATGGAGAGACATGCATCATCATGTGACCAAAAACATGGTCACAAGTGTTGAGAAAGTCATTAAGATGATGATGATCAGTGGGTGTAAGAACTGGCCCAAGCAAGAAGTGTGAAAGACCCTCATAGGTGAAGTAATGTTCCATAGAAGCATGCCAAACTGAATAGTTCCCTCTCCCAAGAAGAAGTGGCGGAGGCTATAAAGTGATCCTACGATGCTCAAGTCTAGAAATAGCACTCTCCATGATGCAGAAGAAAAAGTGCAAGGTGCACAAATGCAAGACGTTAGAGTCAGCCGATAATGTGTCTACGTGTGAAAACACAAGAGTACTAGTGAACCCCCAAAAGGTGGAAATTTATAAAATAGTGCATTTACAAAACTAATAATCCCATCATCTAGAGTGTGAAAAAACATGCAACTTTGACTAAAGAAGTGCTCAAAACCGAGAAATGAGTCAAAATTTATAGCAAAAAAATGATTCTTGCAACTAATGGAAAATGCCAATAAGCTTTGCAAACTGATTAAAAAAGTGCCCAAAATGAGTGCAAAGGGTGTCGTGTGGGTACTTGTTAGAAATGACATCAAATTTCAGGTAGGGTTTGTTTTTCTTATGAGGGGGAGTTAGCCTTCTGCCAACCCCGGACCTCGCCCTCCGTCTTCGACACTTGAATGAAGGACATTAAATATAAGCAAATAAAGGCCCTAAATTATTACAATGCCATAAAATGAATGTTTTTGCCTTAAAACATTAAAAAATAGGATTTATTTAACCACCGAACAATTTCTAAAAGGGAATCTAGGGTCCATGTTATCAAGCCATGTGGTGGAAGTGACCAAGTGGGCTCACCAAGTGATAATGATCCGAGCTAGACTGTCAGAGTCTCCCGAGTCATGTGGAGAGTGGTAGGTGGGAGGGGTAGCCACATGGGTCTGCAAGAGATAATGAAACTATCAAGACGAGCAAAGAAAACATGGTAGAATGAAACAACCATGGTTTGAGCTCAGAGGTGCATAGAGATCCCTTAGCCTGGAAAAAAATACAGGACAAACACAACACAGGGGATCCGTTAAGGAAAAAATGATACAGTCCAAGTTCGAACTAGAGGTGATGGCACAATAGTGAGCTAGACGGATCATGAATGTAAGCAACAATGAGAAACCAAAGCAGGGTGAAGCATGAATCGACCGAGCCAAGGTCACAAATCAGCACGTGATATCCATTTAGGTCAAGGTGGAGCCAAATACACGTTCGAGCATGATCCAAATGCTAGCATCCAAAGTTTGATGTAGAGGTAACCACCGACCGTAATACTGAGTCCATGTGGAAGAGACCGAGCTGTCGGGGTTGAAGCAGTGTCGAAGATTTGTAACGACACTGCAAAACCATGAGTGGCTTTGAGTTGTAACGATGTTGCATAGTCCCCGAGATGGCAATGGATAAATCCTTTGACCAGGGGAGCATAGAAACAATGGAGGCACATGCAAGATTGCAGCATCCATCCAAATGCAGGAAGGCTCAGCTCATCTAATGGAGCATGAGAATTAACAACTAAGCTATCAAACCAATGCACGAGCTTGAGCTAATTGTTACACTTGGTTGTATTTGATGCATCGATGATAATGTAATAGTCACAAACACTTGAGTCATCAAAGCACAAGGAGTAAGTTAGAGTTGAGGATCAAAATTCCTTGAGTGAAATAGTGCTAAATATAACTCGATGTTGGGTCTGAGTTGTAAAATATGAGTTGACAAGAAATGCACGAGCCCACAAATCCAACAACCAAACCGATGAACTGGAAATGAGTCAATTCTCCCACAAGCCTGAGTGCACAATGAGGAAGGTTGAGCTATCAATAAGGCATAGACGAGCCTAATCCGGTGTAGGTCATGAATGCAAAAATCAATATGGGATATGTAGATCTAGTCACAATGAAAGGTACAAGTCACCAATAACTGCAAGCGAGCCAATACTAAAACCTGAGTTTAGCGACCAAGTCATGATGAGGCACGAGCCCGTCAAATAAGCAAGCGGCAAGTTGTCCAATACAAAAATGACCATGTCGGTGAGTTCTCAACCAAGGTAGTGTGTGGCGAGCTGTGGGACATCTTGGTCCTTTGAAAAACAACCCTCGAACCTTTCAATCACCATAACCTCTACACCTTCAAACCTACAAGTTTTCCCTATTCTGAACACACAAAAAAACCCAGCAAGGAGCACAAAACAAGATCCCTTGAAAAATGCAAGTAGAGCACAAAGCAAGGAGTGAGAGTTTACACATGAAACTATGAGGCGGTGAGTAGTAAGAAACCAAAGTGAGAAACATGGTTCCAATCCCTAAACTCTAATACCATGTCATAGGAATGATGAAGATCTGGAAGGAATCTGTGAGCATCAAAACGTTGCACTCAATCGCAAAAAGATGTAGCTTCAAGATCGAAGCAAGAAATCACCCATGAGAGAAATGTGCATGCATTAAGGGAAAAATGGCTCAAATCCCATACTCTATTCCATTCCATTGCTTAAGATTAAAGGTATACATATAGTAGTGGGGTGTGTAGCTCCCCAAAAATGTAGATGTAAAGAGGTGGGAGTTACATTCCAGAATAGCCACCAAATGTAAGACCTATGATGCTCTATGATGCATGTAAGGCCATAATGACACCCTAGTACACCTAAGCATGGTGAATCACCTATGTGAAGGAATCCCATGTACTTAAAATATGTGCATGGTAAATATCCTAAACCAACGTAATCATCTCCCGAAAGTGAGATGACATGTATCAATCTAGATGTGGAAGGAAGGGACTAACTTGGTCCAAGAGGAAGTCTTTTCTCTTCAATGAGTTTGTGGATAATGGCCTGGAGTGCTCTATAATGCTTAGTATCATGTCCAGGGGTATGATGAAAGGTACACATAAGGTTGGAATTGAACCATAAAGGTTTCTTTCCTTTTGGGTTAAAGGCCTTGATAGGCGAAGTGTGATTGCAGAGGTTTGCAGTAAGTGTTGGAAGATTTTTGTATATGATCTAACTAATGTGCTAGAAGATGCCTTATGAGATATCTTGGATGTTTGGGGTAAAACCTAAGTATATTGATGTTTTGGTGGCTTGAATTTGGTTTTGGATTTGGTTGGTGCTTTAGTATTGAATGGTTTTAGATTGCTGGGTTGAGATGTATGTGTTCCTAAAACAGACGATGTTACATTGGATTGTTTAACCCTAAAAGTGGTCATAGATTTCATATTTGGGGATGCTCTCTTGGGATAATTAATGAAAATTTCAACTGGAGGGTTGGATGGTGATGTCATGGTTGGCACAGATGTAGAAAACAACATTTGTCTAAAGTTGTATAAGAAAAGTGGTCTACGAAAAGTGGATATTGATCAGATAGTGTTGATGATATGGAAGTAACATTTGAGGTCATTACAAGCTGAAGTGTTTTTTAAAATTTCTCAAATGATGGAATTGGCATGGAGGAAGAAGGTGGTGTGGATATGACCAGAGTGTTTGATGTGGCTAAAATAATGGGATGAGGGGTTGGTGGTTCTAAGGATGGTATGATGGGAAAGGATGGAATAGCTATAGGCAAAGTGATTGATATTAGTGGTGAAGTGGATTTAATTGGTAAGGGAGTTGCTAAATGACCAACACCAAATGTGGAAATATGTTGGAATGTTTGCTTCATGAATGTATCTAGGGGTATAAATGATATATTCACAATTGGGGTTCCAAAATTTATAGAGGTAGGAGTGGATGTCGGGACATATGTAGGTATAATAGACGTGGGAACAATATCAATGGAAGTAGATGTGATAAAAAATTAGGATAAGAAGTTTTGGATGGGATAGATTCTTGATCGTAGTGTTCGTGGTTGTTTATAGTGTGAATGTTGGGTGGTTGGGTTATAGTAGAATTGGTGGCTTGGCTTGTTGGTGTATGATTTGGGAAAGGTTGTTTAAATATGTCATTTGGTTGATTGGTTGAAGCATTTGGATTTTACATTTTAAGATCACCTGATCAATGAGTCTTTGGACTAAACCCTTAAAAGTTTGACATCTTTTTATGTTGTGTCATCAAACTTGGTGGTACTTACAATAATGGTCTTTGTGATACCACATGGGCTTCGGTCTAGACTCATCAACTAGATGGATAAGAGGGAGTGTGACAAGATTTACTAGAATTAACTTGTAAAATATTGTGCTATATGACTCCCTAGGGAGTGATATATGAAGGTGTTGTTGTGGATCCTCTTTGTTGTTAAACTTGGTGAATTTTGGCAATTCCTAGTGTAGAGGATATAGTTTAATTGGTATGGATGGATGAATAGGCTTGTTACAAATTTTCTCATATGATAATGAGACATTGGATCCTAAAGTAGAAGCCTCAAGGTTAGCCAAAATATTCATGATGGAATGCATGGGATCATTTGAAAGAATTTTTACAGGATGAGAGGTGGTGGTTGTATGTAAGAGGTGGTCGATGAGTTTTTTTATGAACTTGCAGATGTGTGGGTGTTTGAGGAACTTTTTTGGGTGATTTTAAATCATGGGTTGTGATTGAAAGGGTGGTTGTTGAAATAATTGTTGTTGGGAGATGGAAACATGATAGGATTTTTGGGATTGGGTAGCTTGCTATGAAAAATGTTGAGTGGGAATGTTGGTAGGAACGGGTTGAAACTATTATTGAAAAGGGTTAGATACTAAATAATTTAAAACACCTGTGAAAGGGAGTTGGGAAATATTGAGAGGAATTTTATATGTGAGAAGATCATACTCTTCAGATAGGGGATATGATGTTTGGGCATATTGGTTAGGGACACTAGTGGAAATAGTGACCGAAGAGGTGAGGGAAGGGTAGTGTTGATTATTGTGCATATTAGCGAGGAGATTGTGAGGAATAGGTGTGAATATCTAGGTAGTTTTATGAGATGAGGGTTTGGTGGTAGATGAAGCATGATGGGCTGTAAAAATCTCAATTACTGCAAAGTGGGTAGTTTGGGGATTGGTTTGATAAGGATAAAGTTGCTAGAGTGGCAGACCATCTAAGGGAATCTAAATTGATCTCCTAATGAGATAATATTGGAGCGCCACCGGATTGGCGTAAAAATCTCTTGGAACATGTTATCACCAAGAGGTACCTTAGGAGGTCCAAAATACTATGATCGAACTAATGGTGGGGTAATTAGCCTAGATAAGATAGATTGATGGTGTAAGAATGGGTTAGTCCCACCTAGAATTATAGCATGAATAAGGGGTTATATGTGAGAGACATCGATGATGGGTTGAGTGATCATGAAATAAGTAATCAAGGCAACATATAAGGTAATTTTTGTGGTGAACATTTTGTGATATAAAGAACTATTTGAAGATAAGTTTTTTTATATTATTTTTGCTACTAAACGAGTAACTATGGGCATGAAATAAGTTTTACCCAAGAAATTTAAGAAAATAGTTCTTTTTATGTTCTTAATTTATTTAAGAAAGTGTGAAAATAAAAAGGGATGGATAACAAAGGACCTAGGAGAAGGAAAACTATGTTTGGTTTCAGGTTTGTTATGGCTAGGGAAGTATGAGGTGGATTCTTGTTGGGTGATGAAATCCCAATCAATAAATTGGGTAAGGGGATGTCTTGATGTGTTAATTTTATTTGTGAGGTTTAGGTTATGTGTGATAAAGTGTGAGATGTAGAAGGTTAAACCCTATTTAAGCTATGTGAGCAAGAAAGATGTAGAAAAGAAAGGTTCTTTTAAAACCAAAATGAAGTGTGATATTCGATGAGGACACATACAAGAATGGAAAATTACAATGCAAAAAGGAGAAAATAGATAAAAGAGAGGAACGCCTGGATAGCAATTTTCCTATTTTTAAGCACTCTTGAGTGATAAGTGATCCAAGTCATGAACCCAACACAAGAAATAAATAAAGTAGAGCCTGATGCTACAGTGTTAGCAGAGGACAAAAAAAGAAAAATATAAACAGAAAAGAAAGTCATCGCTAAAAGGGTGGTCCCACCAGGCGTGCCAAGAATTTTTACCAAGTATCTCATTCTCAATGAAGGTGATGAACTAGCTACTGAAGAGATTAGAAAAAACATAAATGATGGAGGGTTTATGTTACCTCGAATGTGTGATGTGATAGGGGTGCTAAATAATTGATCGATCCTTTTTGTGAGATGAAGAAGACCTATGAATAGATTGGAAATGATATTGATGAAATGGATTTATGCGAGGGTTGTCTTGAAAACTCTGGATCCAATAATATTTTGGCTTTATTTCACAGATGTCAACCCTCGTTGTTTAGAAAGAGTGAAATAAAGCAAGAGCAATAGATAACATGTAGAAACATAAATAGTATTGAATATGAGAAATGATTAAAAATGATCTAGAAGTTGATATGACTGAAATAACTATAAATTAAGTGTTACAGGTGTGGGTCGACAGCAACCCATACTATACATAGGTAGGTAGTTGACGGTGACCTGATAGGATGGATCTGAACCTGTAGATAAAATATGCATACCTATAAGGTATGAGTGCAATTTGGAAACTGATAAAGGTTAGTAAGTGATGTAAGAGGATCTGTAAAAAATAACTAGAGATAGAGAAGCATGAAAAAGGACAAGAAAGGATAGTTTGGATATATTATTGGATGAATAGGGCCTTGGTCGATGGTGACCAAGAGGGATCGACAATGAATGTGTTAGATAAATATCAAGCCGAGGATAAGTGGATGAATATTGTAACATGTAGGAAAAGGGGTCATAAGAGAAGGTTTTGAGTGTTCCTTGGATGTTGTAGAAGCTTCTTTGTACCTACAAAAGGTTAGGAACAAATAATATATGATAATATGATAGATATACCAAAAGCAAGATAACAATGATGGAAAATCTCACAAAGGATGATTGTGAGTGATGCAAGCACACCAAACGGATGTGTAGAAGGCTTGTAAAACATCTCGGGCATGAGGAAGGATGATTATTTTTCAATAAGGATTTAAATTACATGCATTTTATTGAAGAATAGAAATGAAGGATTCAATTTTATAGGGGTGAGGGTGACTAGGCCGAGTCACCGCCAATTGCGGGAAAGTTTCTTGAATGGGTTGTTTTTTCATTTTGGCATGATTTTAGGTTTTTTAATCATTGCAAAAAGTTATTTAAAGCATTAGGTGGGAAGAGGATGTTTAGGGATGAGGTGTAGGTGAGTTGGTAGAATACATAGGTTATAAAAGTGTAGGAATGGGAAATAGAAATTCCATTATGGTAAGGGATCGGATATTAATTTATTAATAAGAATTAATTAATTAAATTCAATAGGAATGGGATAAATGTGGGAATTAGCTAATTTAAAATTAATTATGTGCACTCGGGTGATAAGGGTAGAGATACCAAATATAGGTGTCTACATAAGGAAGAAGATAGAGTGAATTGAAGGCATGAGGGTTTAAACAAGGGTTTGTGAGATGAATTAGAAATCTCCATCAGTTATGGAATCAAAAAAATCATATATCATCATCTTCATGTGGATAAGTTAGTGTTTAGTCATCTTAGGGTGTTGTAACCTCATTGTGGAGTGGGTGCTTTAATAAATTAGGGTTTAGTGCTCCTTGTAGGTTTGGTGTTCTACTAAACTAGGGTTTGGTACTCCTTGTGGGGTTGGTGCCTCAATAAATTTAAAGCATGAATAAATAAATTTTATGGTTTAGTGTGTTTTCTTCCATTTTATGGTTTCCCACTTAAGTCTAGTGTTCATGTTTACTTTCTTATTCTTTCTCATGTGTATGGTTGTTTCTATGCTTAATTAAACAAACATATGGTTCATGGTTGATTGAATGGTTACATAAATCATGATGAATGATAAATGGTAAATGAATTTAAATATTTGGACTGATTCAGCCACCCCCTTCTAAGTCCTTTGTGCTTCTAACAATTGGTAATAGAGAATCTCCTTGTGAAGCAAGTATAACATATTGGAGGAGATCCTAGAAGCACAAGATGGCTAATAAAATCTAAAAGGGGAATCAAGAGTTGAGATTTATGGAAAATAAGGATGAAGAAACCATAAAATATCTCAAGATTCATTTGGAGAAGGCTATTTTAGATTTGAGATCAAAGGAAGAGGAATGTGATAGATTGAAAAATAAGCCATTTGATGTGTGTTTGCATGGTCAAGATGATCTCAAAGAGATGGTGATGGATCTATAAGAATATTTGGCATTCTATAGGAAGGAGAACATCATTTTGAAGTCTGAAATCAAAGGTATGACAATTTCTCTTAAGGCCAAGGAAGAAGAATGTGACAAGCTCAAAGAAGAGATCCAAACCCTAAAGGTCAAAGAAGATGTAAAGCCTAATCTAGCAGATTAAGAAGTTGGTCCTAGCTCCAAATAAAGTGAATATGATGGTGTTCATGGAAATAAGGTTCATTCAAGGCCTAATCCAATTAGACAACCAAATATAATGAGGTATGAAAAATTTCATGGTTATTGTTATGCTTGCAATGGTTTTGGTCATAGAGAAAGGGATTGTAGGAAGTTTTTTAGTTGTGTGTACCCTTGGAGCAATGGAAAATTCCAAAAGAGGGATCATTCAAGGAGATGCAAGATGTTGTTTATCATAAGTTTCATAAAAAGGTTCATATTACAATATTTTTCTCTAATGAATCATCCAGCAAGTAAATAAAGTTAAGACTCCCAAAGTGAAGGAATTTTGGATGCCAAAATTAGTTTCGGTCAAAGTGAATGATCAAAAGGATACCAAGGAGAGTTAAATCCTAAATAATAATGATAAGAGGCTTAATCATAAATATGAGGCCAAGAATTTTAATACAAATGTTGAAGTTAGGCAATCGCTTGTGTTTGAGAACTTAAAGAAGTTGGCCTTTGGGATACCTAAAATGTGATAAGGTATGTTTAGTGATCTACTCATGATTTTTTAGTCCTTTTTCTTTGTAGGTGTTTGAGTCCTTTACAGTGTCATCTAAAAGTAAATTCAAGTATGAAGTCTTGATAGTTGAGTCTGTGGTATTTGTGCAAGGTTATTAAGATCTTGATAAAGTTTTGAAAAATTTGCAAAAGCAAGTGCCTTCATTATATGGCCTATGTTCTAAGTTCAATAATGATGTCTTTGAGTCAATATTTCTATCAAGTAAGTTATGAGAATATGTGTCAAGGTCTTGTCATGATGGTGTTGAAGGTTTGTGTTCTTAAGGATCCAAACTTGAGTCAATGATGTCTTGCATCAAAATATTAGTATGAAGTTAATAGGTATGTGCATCCATGAAGAAGGATTATGAAAGGAATTCAATTACATATAAAGGACTGTCTAATATCATTAAAGAATCTAATGCATTCACAGTTTTCTATGAAAGGAGAATTCTACAAGTAAGGTGTGAAGTTGGGTTTGAGAATTGAAGCCATAATCTATGCTCATCTACTCAAAGGTATATGTATCATAAGTCTATGAAGTGCTTACTATGTCGAGAGGTACGCGAGTTAGTATCTTCCAAGCTATTCAAGGAAAATATATGTTTTGATGGAGGTCTAATTTATGTGATCACATAATTCTGATTTTTTCCATAGTGAAAACCTAATATATGTTTGTATATATTGTGTAAATGTTGGACTCAAATGGTATTCATTGTTGTTTCTTGAGTATTTTCAAAAACATTCTCTTAGAAAATGGACTAAATGTCAAGATATTATGACTTCAAGATGGGATATATAGAGTATATGATAAGGTATTTCTTGAACTCAAGTAAAAAAATATTTTCTGAGGGTTTCTATATAACTAGGATGAAATCAAGGTACAAAGTGATTATGAGTGAGTAGAATTATCATCTGCATGCATAATTATTAACATTAAGGCTTGCACGATTATTATTTTGCTTCTAGTTAAAGTGGTTTGTTTTTGTTTTTGCATAAAATAGATTATTAAAACATGATTTATGATCTAGAAGACAAGAATATCCAATGAAGAAACCTAAAGACCTAGATTTGAGACAAGTTTAGGAGGTACAAAAGTATGTCCTCATACTAGAGGAAGCATGGAAGATTGACCAAATTCATGATCAATTTGTGCAATGTAGAAACTCAAAGATTCAATTGATAAATATGGCAACAAATTTTGACAAGGTCTAAATGGTTTTATGAGGAAGACATGGATTCACTCAAATTTAAAGGTCTATAGTGTTGTGTACCAAAGATTGTACAATATGATTTGTAAAGAGAAAATTCATGAATATATAGGTATGAGTTTGTACATTTTCTTGAGCATGAATTTTGAGTAAGTCTACATTGTTGAAATGAAAATGGTCTACAAGTGTGTGATAATTGTGTGTTCCCTAAGGTCTTAAATTCATATTTCTGAATAAATATGTGATATCAAGTTTTGAAATGTCTGAATTTTGAGTCCAAATAAAGTATCGAGTGCTTAGTATGATTATGGAGAATCAAAATGCATGGCTACACTTTGATCAAGAGAAATGAATTTGAGTTGGGATATTTGTTAAGAAAGGTTTAAGTTTACAAAGAGAAGAACTGATTCTCAAAGTGTCTATATTCATCCAAGATTTTTGTACTTGAGCATGAAGCAATTCAAGCCGAGGGTTGGCCATACTTCTATTAGTATCCCGAGTATAAGAGAATGGATTGCAATAGATATGAAACCTTGGAACCAATGGTTTGTGAGTCTTCTAAATGTTTGGGAATGATTCTATGTGGAAACATTGTAACCACTGAATATAAAACTCAAAACATGCAAATACGGATCTATAATCCCCACAAAATCTACAGGAGTGAAAGGGTAAACAAGAATAATCTAAATCACAAAAAATTACACACACATAACACAACATGTATTGTGTTTCACGCAATGTGGGCTACATCCACTAAATATAGAGATCGCATATATATAACATATAAGAGATTACAAACCAACTATTCTACACGAGAGTACATGTATCTCTATAAGATTATTTCCTCCTCTAGATCTATAACCAGATCTACTTGAGTACACTAAACCATGCCTCCATACCACCACTTGTGTCTCCACCACATCTCTAACTAGATCTACCTAAGTACACTACAACCATGCCTTTGAAACACCACATGATATCACATACCAAAAGCTAACCTACATCTGCCACTATGCAACCAAGGTCTCACTATACTGTGAATCTGCAAACAAGACCTCTAGAAGGGTCTATCAATGAGCAACCATAACCATGCACCAAGAAGTAAGTCTATCCTCCATCACTACATCAACCTATGAAAACATGGAGACAACTTCCTCTGCAATACTAGATTCCTATGGATCAACAATACATCATGATCTCATAGATTTGTAATAAAATATCTCAAAACCTATGGATCTACAAGAATGAGCAATAACAAGATCTCACAAAAACCTTTGGATATAACAAGAAGAAACCCTATATGTGCTTTGCATACTATGCAAGCCATTACATGAGAATAAACAATAAAAAGAAATACAAAGAGTAGAAGATAATATCATCTTCATACCAACAAGCAATGTACCTACAATTTCCTTCTATTCAACTTCTCTCCATGAAAGATCATGTCTTCATGTAATCTACTTTTTTCTTCTTCATCATCCTTTCAACCAAGGATTATGCTCTTATTTTCCTCTCAACCTCTAACCCTAGTTTTCTAGATTATATAATCCTAGACAAACTTAGGACACAATAGCCATATAATTACATCTAATATATTTTATTTAAACAAAAATCTATATTAAATCCAGTGACTTATAAAGAAAACACTCCATGAAGGTAACCAATTTCGGTTACTCCTGTCGACTTGACCGATGTTGGTTTCTCCCCGAGTGATTCTCGTGAATCCCTAACTGATGTCAATATTTTTGTAACCTAGTCACTTTGTAATGCATGTTCGAGTGAATCTATTTATCTCCATAACCTAACAATATCCCACTGGAGATAAATTGTTGAACCTCTGCACCTATACATGTACATCATTGTCCTCTACACACCATGAAAACCATCTATTATTTCCTTCAATAATTATCTCATCAAGTAAAAACAAGGAAGATAAAACCATATTCTAAAAGTAAGAAGATAAACCATGATTCACCAAACCTTCACGAATCTACAATTGATCCGTGATACCAAGCCTCAAGCTCCCACTGAATCCTAACACCATACCAATTGGTAGTATCAAGAAATCAAGCTAACCAAGCTCCTCATGAAATAGGCCATCATGACTAACACAATTACAAGATATCCCACTCAAACTAAAGTACTGAGCCTCTATCAAATCCATATCCATACTTGTAAAACCAACCATGTTCTCCACCCATCTATACATGTCTCCATGTAACCACCAATGCAACGACCAAGACAAGTCAAACTAGAATATGTGAAAGCAAAAAAAGATCCTAGGTAAAGACAACCCAAATGAGTTCTACATGTAACCAATGGGTGATCAATCCAAAAACACCTACATAACTCAAAGAATCCAAACATTGTAATCTACAAATCCAACCCTACATAAACAACTTACATGTCCAAGACAACCATTGTAGATAACATATCAATAGAGTAACATAGTAACAAGAGGAAATAAAAAAACATCCCCTAATCATGCTCAAGGAATCCATGTGCAAAACAAACATTTGCATCATCATAAACTCACAAAATAGAATCTATCCATATGTACAAAATCACCATATACATCCATCCATATCACCAAGCTCTCTATAAGTTTTAATTCTCTCACCGATTAACTCCAAAGCCAAATATGAATTTTGTGCTCATAAATATCAATAAAAAATAACCATGCTAAACCATGATACTAAAAATAATGCAAATACCAAAAACCATGTCATCAAAATACTTTACACAACCATCCAAGATTAAAGAAAACAAGGGAACCATCTAAAAATGGTAAATAAACACTGTTGTCAATCTAGTAGCCTAGCCAACCACGGTTTCCCAACCGACACCGGTCAACTCCTAAATGACTATGGTTCCTAGATAAACTACCATCAACTACCATCCCATAGGGATATCTAGGCACCACAAAATAAACTAGAAGTGACATCACCATGCAATGAACACAAAATACCTGTAAAACCATGATTGTCCTCCAAAACAACTTGTGCCTCATGCCACTCTAAATAGTAGCATACTCCTCTCACTTTGCACGTGCATCTGTGTCCAACCTACAATGCCAACAACCATGGCTTGCTCCCACTTAACATGAAATCCCCTGCACTACTTCTGATAACAAGCTCAAAAGCTCCAATATATATTAGTGAGAAATAAAACTAGATGAAAGAAATATAAACTT
Organism: Taxus wallichiana var. yunnanensis; assembly: GCA_018340775.1. Taxonomy (NCBI): domain Eukaryota; kingdom Viridiplantae; phylum Streptophyta; class Pinopsida; order Cupressales; family Taxaceae; genus Taxus; species Taxus wallichiana. The sequence continues at coordinate 133,727,276 of CM031244.1, forward strand.
GATTCCCTTCTTAACAAAGAATACTTCTACATCACAGAAGTTTGGACTTCTTGTGAAGTAGGTGAATCACCTTCTTTTCATCTATGTGTACTAACATCTCCGTTACCTGTAACTGTGTGTCTAATCATGAATTTTCATTGAGGATCTCATCCTTAGACTAGATACCCTTGTCCTCAAGATTCCAACACATCCCAAAAATAAAATTCAAGCCCACCAAATATCCATGGTGCAAATTTTTACTTGTTCACACATTCAAAAATAATACCAGTTGCTTCAAATGAAAGAAATAAAACATGAACCATATAGAGATACGTGACCCAAAGTGTCGCTAGACTACCCAAGCCAACTTTTTTCTATTTCTGATCCAAACATTGAAGTGATCTACATTTTCTCTGCCATATACACTCTATGCAAGAAACTCAATCTTCCAAAACCAATACAATGAACCAAACATGCCCTCTCCTACTGCAAAAACCCTGTATGGATAAGATGCCACAAAGACTAACAATGGTCATCTTATCGGTACCGATTACCCTCTGTCACCGACATTGGTTATAGGATGGACGTTGGTGCTACTTAGAACAAACCCAACACCACATAATTTGGCATAGCACACCACACTAGGTGCCTACTACAACTGAAGCTGATAGTTGAGTTGAGCCAGTCATTTCAAGAAGCACAAAAATCTCATACAAAAAATAATACAACATTACACCATGCAATCTAAAATAACATCAAGATGAAAACACATCACCTTACCAAAGACACCAAGATAATTGACCACATATTCAACTATATAACATGTTTCTCTAATGGAAACCTCATTTTCATTATGTTCTATAACCTCTCTACCAAATTTTGTGCATATAATTGCACGAAGAATGCATAATTGCTCATCTACCTCAAATCTATAATCAAGCATGCATGTGCAATCAAAACACAAAGTACTTTGCAAAACTAAGATAAAAACATACCTTTGTAACCTAGATCTGCAATCTAACCACCATGTTTGTGCCTCTAAGAACCAAAGTGACACCTCAAAAAATAAGATAGATTCCATGCAGCTCTAAATTCTTCCAGATCTATGATTTTTTGTTTAAAACTAGGTTACCTAGTAATCGACCATGGTCACCTTGTAATCGACCACGGTCACCCCCTACCGACATCAATTGCCACCTAATCGAATCCAAGAATTGTATTCTCCAAAGATCCTCATATTTCTATCTCTCACTTGAGATTTAAATATCTTCCTGTGATTTTCACATCGGGAAAAACAAACCTTGCTCTCATACATGTGAGTAATAACCACTAACAAAACCATGAAGTGAACCCTTTCTCTAAAAATAACCCAATATAACCTCCCCTCCGATACTAGTTGTTGGTATCAAATAAGATAAAAAAATAGGCTCGACACTATTTTTTGGGAATGGGTCTATGTGGAAATAATGCAACTACTAAATATAAAACTCAAAACATGCAAATACGGATCTATAATCCCCATAAAATATAAATCAAAGTGGAGGGTAAACAAGAATAATCTAAATCACACAAAAGTATAAACACATAACAAAATATGTACCATGGTTCACCCAATGTGGGCTTCATCCACCAAAGATAGATATCTCATATATATAACATATAAGCAAGATATTACAAACCAACTCTTCTACACAAGAGTACATGTATCTCTCTAAGAGTGTCTCCTCTTCCATATCTCCAACTAGATCTACTTGAGTACACTAAACCATGCTTCCAAACCACCACTTTTGTCTCCTCCACATCTCTAACTGGATCTACCTGATTACACTACAACCGTACCTCTTAAACACCACTAGATCTCACATACCAGAAGCTACCTTGCATCTTCTACCGTGTAATTGAGATTTCACTATACTATGAATCTACAAACAAAACCTCTAGAAGGGTCTACCAATGTGAAACTATAACCATGCACCAAGAAGTAAGTCTCTCCTTCATCACTAAATCAACTTGTGCAAACATGGAGATAAATTACTCTACAATGCTAGATTCATATGGGTCAACAATACATCATGATCTCATGGATCTATAATACAATATCTCACAACTTGTGGATCTACAAGAATGAGCAATAAGAAGATATCACAACAAAATGTGGATCTAACAAGAAGAAACCCTATATGTGCTTTGCATATTATGTAAGCCATTGCATGAGACTAAACAATACAAAGGAAATACAGTAGAAGATAATACCATATTCTCACCAATAATGTACCTACAATTTATTTCTGTTCACTTCTCTCCATGAAAGATCGTGCCTTCATGCAATTTTTTTAATTCTTATTATTCTTCTTCTTCATCCTTTCAACCAAGGATTATGCTTTTATTCTCCTCTCACACCTCTAGCCCTATTTTACTAGCTTATATAAGCCTAGAAAAAATTAGGACACAATAGCCATATAATTACATCTGATAGATTTACTTTAAAGCAAAAGTTATATTAAATCTCGTGACTTATAAAGAAAATACTCCCACATAGGTAATCGATGCCAATTACTCCTGTTGACTTTGACCAATGTCAGTTTCTCCCTAACGATCTTAGTCTTTGTGTAACATAGTCACTTTGTAATGCATGCTCTAGTTAAGCTATTTAGCTCCATAACCTGACATAAATCGGTTACAGGGTGATCCAAAGTGTGAATATGCATTGAGGAATGGGTTTAAAACTAAAATGTCAAGAGATTATTATGAGGGTTTATACAATGTAAGGTACAAAAATTGGTTGAATTCAAAATCTATAAATTTTGTATCAAGTCCTAAGACTGTAAGAGTTCCCGATGCAAGTAATTGAAAGATAATAAATTCATTTCTAGATGTGAGTCATGGTTAAAATGATGACAGAGCATTATATGGACTATGAAATGGAATTAATTAGTCTGAGGTGGAAATGTGTATAATTTATTGCTTGTATGATTAAAGGAAGGGCACTTTTATGTTTTTTCAAGCATATGAAAGTAAAATTTAACACAGAGGTCCGTATCACTCGTAATGAGATACTATGAGGATCGAATATTAAAAAAATGGTCTAAAATCTTCATATTGGTATATTCTTAGAATGAAGGTTAGCAAGGTTAGAATATGACGAATATTTGTAGAAAAAGTATGGTGAATCGTGTAACATTCACAACGGTGTATGAGTGCTCAGTAGTGTACAAGGTTTGAAGATTGAAAATGTCAAATGCATTTTCAAGATTATGAACCACATGTTGTGGTTTTTTTTTTATCAAAATAAAGAATGATAATAAATATTTCTATGTACTACTATGAAATATGTCTAACTAACAAAGTACTCTATGTTAGGCATCAAAATTTTGAAATATTGCTTGGCATGAGTAATTATGTCTCTGCATGTTGTTCGAAATATCGTGGTATTGTATGTTGATTTTTTTAGAGTTACAAAACCGGATTAGGTAGAGGAACATGTTTATTTCTCTATGATGTTTTTATGTTATAATATAAGTTTGAGGTGGAGCGAGGATAAGACCAAATTTTACATAATGTATTATGATGCTTTATATGAAGGTACTTGTGATTGTGTGAGAACCATAAAGATACAAAAATGCAATCTATAGGTTGTGGAAGATCAGTTGGGACATTGTTTGTATGTTTCTTACCTTAAATCAAGAGTATGGAGGTCAAGAAGACGAGGAATGATGAATGATTAATGACTATAAAGAGTAATCCTCAAAGGTAATAAATTTGGTAACTCAAACAAGTTTTATTCATGCAAAAGATGATGAAAACAACGTAGAGAAGAGTAAAGAAATGTTTCAAGTATGTTTCAATGAAGTTGATGATCATACATATCTTCCAAGCATGGTAAATGTCCAAATTTTTGTTTTTTATTCTTAAGAATGGTACTATAGGTCCAAGGGGATTCATAAGGAATATATTCATGATGAGTTTGGGATTTTAGAGAATTGATAAAGTTGACATTTTTGCACTTTGAAGTGGTTGTTTAGGGACGGGGTTCTAAAGAGTGGTATAACAACATAAGATGAAGAATTGGTGTTCTTGAGCATGGGAAATACCTATGGGATGATGTTGAGTTTGAATGAAGGAAAAATAAAGAGTACATTTTTAGGGAGGGCTAGTTTTAAGTTCATTATCGTGTCCATAGATCTTCATTTGCTTCTGAAGGAGTCAAGGAAGAAAGATTTCAATCCCAAGGGAGCTTTTAAGTCAAGTAAGTTTTGTATTTACATTTTTTCCATTGTGTTTAGCCTTGTGTTTTCATGTTTAAATTTATAGTAGTAATTATAGTCTTTTTCATAAATGTAAAAGGGGAAAGAGGCATCAAAAACATGGAAAAGAGTTATGTAGGTGTGTTTGTCATGTTGGTTACCATCAATGTTTTTGAAGGTGGTTTCCATTAATGACAAAGGGGGATATTATTGGCCATTGTGTGTGTTAGTTTTTTCACCGATTGAAACTCCATTGATGGAAAAGGGTGTCATGGTATGGCACGTGTCTCCATGAGGTGTTAGTCAATGGTCAAACATGAAGGTTGATTGACAGTGTTAGGATTTGGTGAGTTGTCATGTTGTCTTGGTGCATGGTCCAGTGAGATGAGTCATAGTTTGAGGTCTCTCAAGCTGAGTGGATTGTTTCATGAGGTCAAAAATGGATGGTATGATTTTTCATGGGTTTCTATAGGTCTAAATGAGGTCAGTTCATGTTTTTGATAATTGAGTCGGGTCATTCCAAGCTTGTTTCTAGCCCCAGGTGCATGCGAGAATGGTAAGGAGGTATGACATTTGGAGCTAATTAGTATTTTCCAAGCATGGGAACAATGTTGTGACAATGTATCTAAGGTTTATGGCAAGTTTCAAGTCAAGTACTCGGTGGTTTGATGCATTTATAAGGTCCTTGATAAACTCGAGAAATAAGAAAGTAAGCATGGGAAAATGAAATGGTCTAGAGTGATGGAGAGTTTTTGTGACATGTTGATTATTGGAGATGTTAGTATGGTATTTCATGATATTGTAGGAAATATTTTAGGTTTCCATGATGTGTATTTTACAAGTTATCTCAATTTTGGTGAAACAGAATCAAGAAGAATGTTATTTCAAATTTGAATTACACCTTCGATGTTCACCCCGAATTATGTGCTTTGCATGGGAATATTGTTGAATATTTTTCATTGTTATATGTGTTTTCATTGATTTCAAGATTGATGAGTTTATATCAAGTTGCATTGATGGAAAAGGGAGTCAATTGGTAAAGTGAACATGTAAAAAGGATGAAGGCTGATTGGTAGTGTCAACTCATAAAGGATTTGAAATGGTCAAGGAAGTCCTAAAGGACTTAGAATTTTTTTTACAAGCCACGTATATAAGGTGCTAGCTGCTAAGTACATAAGAGATTCACAGAGTAAATAATCTTACGGAAGGAACCGCATACTAAAGGAAATCTACGAAAGCAATAGCTGAAGGTAGGTGAGTGTTGCAGAGTGAACAAGGTAAAGCCACGGGTATGAATATTTGGTGTATGTCGCATATAAATGGAAAAGATGCAAAACTATGGATAAGTATAAAAAGTCTCTAAGAATATAATATTTGCGTAGAGATGAAGGAAAGCCATGAAGAACTAGAATAGGAGAAAACCCACGGAAGGTAGTTTTATGAAAGAAAATCAACATGTGACCTTCTTTGCACCTAACTCCCTGAGGTCGTGCGAGACAATCGGTGTAGAGTATAAGTGGATATAAATGTGCTGATGATGGATAAAATAATGAGGAAACCTTATGTTTTTGACACCTAATATCGGGATCTCCAAGTCTAAGGTAAAGAATACTCTCCTAACCTGAAGCAGTGTGATGGATCGATTTGATATAATAGCTTCTCGAGACTCCAGTCAATATCGATCTCTACTGAGATTCTATTCATTGGTTGTTGAAAACACAAAAAGTGACATGCAGGCACCTCATATAGATTTCCAGACAAGGTCATGGAAGTGAGAACAAGAGGCGTAATGAAACCACAAGGACTATGGATAATTTTCTAGTCTAGTCCAGAAAGTCTTAGCCTAATCAGCTACTATGTTCAATAATGAAAGTTTTGCAATGATATCAGGTGGAAGTGGTGATGACCTAAATACCAATGTATGCAAACCAATGTTGATGTTCAACCTGGTTAGCATTACCGCTTAGTTGTGAGACTTGAGGATCACAACCAAAAACTTGTGGGGGTTATGTTCCTTGTATGGTCATACATGTAATCAAACCCTGTTACCAGGAGCGGTCCAATAATCGTAGGATTGATTAGCTGCAATGTTCAACATGTTCAATTATTCAATATTCCCATAAAACCTAGTAGGTGTGCATAATACTTGCAAGCATAAACCCATATCAATATCTATCAACAATTCCATCTTGTTGGGTTGTGATACCAACGAATCACAACCGTAAAAATTTTCTTATTGTGGATCATTTATGGTCATGCAGAATGAATTGAAATGATATTTGTAAAACAAGATAAGTATCAAAAGAAATTTAATCTATGTTTTTGGTGTTTTCACAACATATCAGAACAAAACAATGAAAGTAAAATAATCTAATGAAAGTAAATATTTTTGATCTTTTCTAGTTTTTAAGAAATGTGTCTAATCTAATAAAAAAACTAAATACAAGTAACCAACCAGATGTAGCTAACTACTTGTGTGAATACGTGAATCTAAATCTAAAATAAATAACCTAATTTAATCAAAACCCTTCAAACCCTACCTCAAAGGTGAAGAACAAATCATAACCCTAGAAGAGATATTGTTCCCCACAACTTCCCTGGTAATGTCAAAGAGCAAGATTTCTAATGATTTGATCTACTTGTAATTGCCTAATCAATTGAAATGAATAATTTTACTACTCTATTTTATATGTAATTGAAACTAATGATTCAAAATTGATAATTTGACAAATGAAGCAAACAAATAAGTAATTCCAACCTGGATAAGCAAGAGCTTTGGCAAATTTGGTTGTATATGTATTTTTCCCCTCAGTTTATTCCTTTATTTATTTCTTTTTGTGTCCATATGAGTCCAAGGGATTGCGAATGTAAGAAAAATAGCAGAAGAAGACGCTTGAGCAATGGTAGCTTGAAGGAATTTTTGTTACAATGCAAGTAGAAGAGATATAACACAAGATATTTGAGCTTGGCTATGTAATTCCTAGCAGGATTGTGATAACAATACTATGCAAGATACACAAAAATTATCAGGCCATTTTCTTGAATACAAGCATGGAATATATAGGAATCGTGGTTGCGATGTTCCTTCATGCAAAAGGCAAGAAGAGGTAGTTCCAACTAACTAAATCTATTTAAAAATAGAAGAGGGAAGGAGAACCAAGCAATCAAAACTATTTTTAGATAATTTGGTTCACAAACGCATCCTAAAAGTGAAGTTAAGTGAAGCATCACATGCTTAAAACACACATGACAGATTCTAGAAAAAGCGGGCAGGACCACCTCCCTACGTAGGGTGGTGGTCAAGGGAACCATTGCCCTACCTAAGCGGCGCCTTGGAATTGAAGGCCAAAACCTACATAAAAAGAGGTGGGAAGCTGAAGCAAAGCATGGAAAGGATAAGTAAGGATGTCTAGGCTACAAATATACATTACAAATGGGTTTAGGAGCTTGAACATCTTCTAAAAGGACATGAATCATCATTGGGGAATTTTGTAACCGTTTTTTGATAATGTAGCACATGTAATTTTGGGTGCTTACATATTTCCCCCTTGAAGAATCATCTTATCCATGAAGAGGCATAAAACATAGAGTCTGTGTATGGCATTCCTAAAATAGGGAGTTAGAAGCCATACCTGACATGCTTGTGTGTCGAAACATCTCCATTGAAACTCTTGCTACCTACAAGAGAAAGAGAAGACTCAAGTGCAGATAGATAAAAATTGAAAAATAAAAATAAATCAAAATGACAAGTGGACATACCATTTGTGTGGGGATATAGATATATACTTACACCAACACTCTAGATTTTTGAACACATGCACTCGAAATGAGGTCAAAACAACATATATATATCAAACAAACTCATTTTTCAACTCATTTGCGCATATTCGATTTGGTGATTTTGGAGATCTTGACCCACGGTGACCATTTTTGACGAGATTATATCTGAAATGACCATTACGATATCGTGATCATGACTCCACAAGAGGTAGATCGACCTACATGGTCTAAGATTGGTTTTTTTTTTCACTTTTGCGTTTTTAAACCTAAAATGTAAAAATGTTGAAAATTTTACTTAGGGGGGATCATTTTAAAAATTTCTTGTCTTAAATGAGTCTCTAGGGGGCACCCATAGGGCAGTATTTTATTTTGTCCAAAATGGTATTTTTTGTGTTTTTGAGAATTTTCTAGGGTTAAAACACATTTGGAAAATTGGTCCAAGATGACTGGCTTGCTAAGTAGGGTAGCGGTCCTAGAATCGCCACCCCGCACTAGGGCAAAGGTTACAACAAAATGACCAAAATGCGTGCTAACTTGAATTTTTTTGTATTTTTGATGTTTTTTCATGTTTTTGGTGAGCTTATCCTTTGATATACATTACTAACTTGCTCTTTTTCTATGTTTTGGTGGATGCAGAAGAAGGAGGAATACATCCGCTAGAGTTGTGAGAGGGAGTGTGATTGGATCCTAGAGATTTTAGACCAACTGACTCAGGATGAGATAGATATTCTCTAGAGGGTAGGGATTTGGAGGATTGCATAGGTGCCCCATGTCACTCCTATTAGTCACATACTATGTGACTTGTTTTCTTATTGGGATGCAGACCGGAACACTTTGCAGCCTCCCAGGATGTCAAGGTGAGTGGGCGATCACCTTGGAGGACGTATACCACATTCTTGGGCTTCCAATACTCAGGAAGAGACTGAACTTGGATGACAGTAGGATCTAGTTCTGTGATGACTTAGTGGGCCACATACAAGGGGGGTTTTGTTTTTTCATTTGGCTCGAAGAAGGGGACAAAGGTATTATCCATTATCACTACTCCTATCCCTATCATTTGTAGAGCCATCATGGGTATCTTGTCCTCGCATTGATCGGGGACAAGGGAGGTGACACTCTCCTTTACTTTGTTGGGATCCCATTATTGCACATATTGAGGGGCATGGCTGCATATATGCCTAGGGACTACCTATCACAACCTATACATGGTTGAAAGGTTACAGGGACAGCCATTTAGCCATCTCACACTAGTTACGATGGGTATATGATCGTATTTCCTCTTATGTGAGGGGAATACTAGTGTAGGACCTAGGGGCTGTCCGTCCGTAGTGAGGTGGGTAGAAATGTCAGTTCTTTATATGCCACATCAATGAGTGGCTTCTTTGACTATGACAGACATGGTTGCCACACCCTACCAGGACATGGAAAGGTTGTGGGGCAAGAGGTGACCATAGTGGTAGTTTTCTCTATCATAAGGAAGTTAGTTGACACGACAGGGAGTTGAGATTCATCCATTCGACCGGGTTCCTTAGTAGTTTGGCCTCCCTTATGTAGATATGCTTCCTCCAATGGCACCAATATATAGGACTATTTAGGAGGCCCGAAAGGGCCCTAGAGGGGATCTTGGCTAGACTGTGGTTACTCCAAGTGTTCCTATTGTAGTTAGGCATGTGGTCCATGCCTGACGGGAAGCTGGTACCTCTTGAGCACCTTTACTTCAGATTGTGTTCACCCCTTATCACAGTGGAGAGGAGGATGAGCCCATTACTGTAGACTCTGACTCTAAGGAACACACATGAGATGAGACCGAGGAGGAGTCAATTGGAGAGGAGATGGGGATGAGGGGTTAGGTGGTGAGGTGATGAAGAAGCCCAAATAGAGGAGGATGAGAGTGACCACAGAGTGGCATGAAACTTGAGATATTTTAAGAGCGGAACAAGAGGAGGTGAGCATGGAGAGAGATACCTCGGTCTTGGAGGGACCACTTCCTCAAGATGGAAAGGGAGATGATGAGTTTGTGATAGGATAGCATCTTTCCTCTAGCTTTGGGAGGCCTTGTAGCTATCAGCCAGAGCAACACTAGCCACTAACCCTACTTGGATTCCTAGAGATCCAATTACGTTGATACTCTTCCCTTGAATTTGTTAGTTGGAAATGTTAGTTGGTATTTTTCTTTTTTTTTTTTTTTGTAATTTTCTAACTCACTATTTCTTCTTCTTTTCTTGCTTTTAGAAAATGCACAGGAGTGGCAAGAGCTTATTTGATGGGTGTGCATGGACACCCTACTGATCCCCTTAGGGAAGACTCCGAGCCAAATTGACCGATGAATTAGGCCATCCATTAGCAAAGCAGAAGACACACTGATGTGTTTGCACCCATCTATAGGATAGCGGAGGTAGTGACCTCCCTTCATACCTAGGTGACTGTGTATGAGACAATCGAGTGACTGATGAGGAAAATTCATTTTTACAAAGTGAGACCTTGGCCAATAACCACCACCATAAGCACTCACACAATTTAGTAAGTTCTCATCATCGTAGCCATAATAGGAGTCCTGGACATGGCCATGCACCATCCGAGGGATCCCAGAGGGAATGATGGGCCATTAGGCCTTTATTTCTTTTTTCCATTTTGTCGGGAACTATATGACCTTTTTGTATACTTTGGGCTCATTGGGAGCATTTTGACCATGCCCAACATGTGATGACATTATACAAAAAAGTGACTCATTATGTTATATACAAACTCTTCTTTTTGGTCCGTAATCCATTATATCTTAGTTGACATCCTTTGGCTTATTTCACATGTGTACTCTAGATGTTTAGAATTCCCATTTTCTTATTTCTTTCAGAATGTATGTAGTGGATATGAATGCTAACAGAATGATTTATTTTTGTATTTTATAATGCTAATATACGATAATGAAAACACATTGTAATGTTGAACTTTAGTTTCTTCAAGCAATCTTTGGTACTTCGTATTGTTTTGGAAAAACATGGTGATACAATGATATGATAAGTGAATGAACTTGCCCCGATCCTAACTCCACACAACTAGTAAGATGTGAGGGCTCAACACCAAGATCCAAAAAGGGAAAAAGTTATGAAAATTTGTTGAATGGTAGTGATGAGAGAAAGACAATGATTTGGAAAAACCAAATTGAGATGCTTTAACCTCACTCTACTCAAGTTTCTTCATAGTTTAGAATGTGAATTGATTTCCAATTTATCTAGACTTAGATCTGTAGATGGCCACTTGGTTAACAAAATCTATTTTTGAGGTATTAAAATCTTTTGGAATTTTGTACATCTAACTCACTTTGTTTTGATTTATGATTTCAAAATATTTCAATGAACTGCTTCTAACTTTTAAGTTTATCAAAGAGACCCCCTACACATTGGCCCAGGCTACTAGTAGGAAGTATGGGCTTATCACCATGGATAAGGCATAGGTGAGTAGGGGAATTTCTCTTTGTTCCCAACCCTACATCACCAGTAAGAGACATAGGATCAACACAAAAGGTTTGTAGGGCAAAGAAATTTGTAAAATAAATTTTTCTTTGGATTTGCATTTAACTTATTTATCTAGGAAATATTTTTAGCATGTTCTTATTTCCAAAGAGATATGTATGGGATAGATGTGACACCATGAATCTTCTAGAACAGACTATAGGAAAAGACACCTAATCTAGAAAGAGACTATAAGTAGAACCAAGTATGTAGGCCTTGGTATGGTTACTGTCAAAACTTTGTCTTATCATGTTTGGATCGATGAAATGATTCAGAAACAATTGATGATACCGTGAATATTTTTAGAGGCATGGTTTGAATGTTTTTCCAACGTTTTGAGAATTTTTAGGAATTTCTATAATAATAATTCCCTTGATCACAAATTTTAATAGAATGAACTGGTAGATGAAAATGCAATGCAGATGTAGTAATGTACATATGAAAATGCTAATGGATCATTCATAGTACCTCTTCATGTGAAGAGAGTTTAAAGATTCACTAAACTCCTCACCCTCTAATGTACAGTGAAATGCCCCATTTTCGTAGTCTTTTATTACTTGATATGGACCCAACCACCTAGGTATGAATTTCCTTCCTTCATCGGTATTTTTTTCTATTCAGCTGTTAAGTCTTAAAACCAAATATCCCTCATATATTTCATGTTCATAGACTTTCTTGTTGTATTTTTGAGCCATCCAGTCAGCATAAATGATATGTCATTGTTTAGTGTTGAGTCTAGCTTCATCAATACTTTCTAATTGAGAGAGTTATACCTCTTGATAGCCTTCTTCTCCCATAATTCCTTGTAATGAGATACAAAGACTAGGTATTTTGACTTCAGTGGTAAAACCACTTTTGTACCAAATACCAAAGAAAAGGGGTTGTCCCTATAAGCATTCTTACTAATGTTTGATAGGCCCACAAGGCAAAAAGCTTTAAATGCCAATCTTGTTTGTTCTCCTTGACGGTCTTAAGGAGAATAGATTTCAATGTCTTGTTTGTAGCCTCATCATGTCCATTGGCTTTGAGGGTAATGGAGAGAGATCCATGCGGTGACTTATTTTGAATTTTTCATACGAGTTCACGTACTTCATCACTTTTGAAAGATGTGCCACTATCCATGATAATGACTTGTGGGACCCCTACCTATAAATGATCTATTTTAGAATGAACTTAGCAATTACAGATCCAAGAATAACTCAAAACGACATTGCTTCTACCCACTTAGTAATGTAATCTGTGGCCATGATTATGAAGTTATGACCATTTGTTGATGAGGGAGATAATTTCCCTATCAAATCCAGGCCCCATGTGGAAAAGGGCCATGGTGTTGCAATTGGTTGCAGAGCCTATGCTAGTATGTGGATCTCATGGGAGAACTCTTGACATTTATGGAATTTGTGCACAAACTCTACCATGTCATGTTCTAGTGTGGGCTAGAAGTAGCCCATATGATGTATCTTTCGAGCAATGGCATGGTTTCCAAAGTGACCTCCACATACTCCACTATGTGATTCATAAATAATATTTTCAGATTCTTCTTCATCAACACATCTTAACAACATTCCATCAAAGGCTCTACAATAGAGAACTTGTTCCAAGATAACATACTTAGTGGCTATAACATGTAACCACCTTCTTTGTTGCAATGTTTCCCCTTCTGGGTATGTATGGTCCACTATAAAATTAATGATGTCAGTGTACCATGGACACACAGAAATGGGAGGCTTAGTTTCAATGAAATACACACACTCATCGGGAAGTCTAGATTTACTAGATCACCTCCATCCAATGGGTTGTTAGCCAACCAGTCCATAATGATTTTTCCTTTGACAAATTTCTGATTTACAAATGTTAACTCAAATTTTCCCAAAGATAGTTATGAAACACCCTCTTTCTTAGATAAGGACCCTTGTGTGAGGAATGTCCATAGGTGACTTGTTTTAACAATAACCCTTGTTTCTTGATTTAACATGTAATGTCTTAATAACTTTGTCACAGAGACTATAGCAAGGAATTCCTTCTCTTCCTGTGTGTAACCCATCTCATAATCAAGAAATATTCAACTAATAAAACAGACTACATGTTCTTGTTTATCAACATCTTCTTGAGCTAGCATGCAGGCCAACATGACATCCATAGCTCATGAATACATGATCAAGGGGAGATCTGATTTAGGCGGCATGAGTGTGGGAGGAGACAACAAGAACCATTTAACTGACTCAAATTCCTCATTACATTATTCTGTCTAATCAATGTAGCAATCCTTTTCAACAAATTGTTGATTGGGTGAATAGAAAAGGTCAAATCAGGGATAAACCTTTGGATTGTATTGATTTTTCCAAGAAAATATTTGATACCAGACTTGTCTGACGGTGGATTCATTTCCAGTATAGCTCAAATTTTGGTTGGGTCTACATCAATCCCTCATGAAGATATGATGTATCCCAAAATATTTCCTCTCATTACACCGAACATGCATTTTTATGGATTCAACATGATGTTGTATTCGATTAAGCAAGAAAGGATGATATGAAGCACCTCTAGGTGATCACATCATTTTCTGGCCTTAGCCATAAGGTCATCCACATAGGATTCCACAATCTTATGTATAAGATCATGAAATATATGTCATTACCCATTGGTACGTGGCACCAGTGTTCTTAAGTTTGAATGGCATGGAAAAAAAAAAATAGGTTCCCCAAAGAGTTATGAATGCATTTTTTTCTTGATCTTCCTTATATATTCTGATTTGATTATACCCAAAAAACCCATCCATAAGAGACAAAAACTCAAAACTAGTTATTGCGTCACAATAATAACATCAATGGATGGTAATGGGAAATCATATTTTGGAAAATCCTTGTTGATATCTTGAAATTCTATGCAAATGTGGATCTTTCCATTCTTCTTGAGAATGGGGACAATATTAGACACCCATTGTGAGTAGTCAACTAGCTTGATGAACCCTACCTATAGGAGTTTCATCACTTCTTCCTTCACCATGAGGGCCACCTTTGGCTTCATGGGCCTTGAATTTTTCTTAATTGGCTTAGCATCTGGCTTGGTGACAAGGTTGTGAACTGCAATGTGTGGTGTAATTCCCATCATTTCCTTATAGCTAAACGTGAAATATTTTTGATGCTCCTTGAGGATACGAGTATGTATTTCAACCTCCTTAGGAGTTAGAGAGGATCCCAATTTCAAGATTTTTGGTTCCTCCTCTGTCCCAATGTTTATATCAATTGTTCCCTCAATTAAGGAGGCATTTCCTTCCTCAAACTCAGGTGGGGCTAGAGGTAACTCTAAATCCCCCTCTTCTCCTACCTCATAAATTTTAAGCTCCTTCCTAGGGGAAGATTCTATCATGGGATTTCCAAAATAGGAAGAAGAATGTGGGATTAGGGAAATATCAACCTCATGATGAGTAAGATGCAATTCTAAAAATCATTTAGATATCCCGAGTGGTTTTATCATTGTCAATGTGATCTAATGTGATAGACTCTCTCTCGGTTTCTATGCATGTCAAAATTGGGATTATCAGTTTTTTACAAATCAAAGGTTCAACATGAACCGATACCATGACGTTTGTATCCTCCAACTCACTATTTGGAGTAAATCGGAAAGTATAAGTTGCTATAGATTCTGTGAGGAGGTTATGTTCTCATAGAATTGCTTCAATCGATATGAAGTCAAACCCCTTTGTTAGATTTAGCATTGTTTTTGTAGAGTTGTAGATGCTCAACTCTAGTCTCATATACCTTAGATATTTTATTTATGACCAATTGTGAATCACCCAACACCCTAATATTAAAATCATTTATTCTTTTGGCTATAATGAGACTCAGTAGGAGGGCTTCGTATTTAGCCTAGATTATTTGTACATTCAAAGTTTAACTTGAAGGAAAAAGGTAGAATCCTTCCCTTAGGAGAGGTAAGGATCACACCTTCCTTGGCACCAAAATGACACTTGGCTCCATCAAAATGGAGAGTCCAATAGTTACATGGAAAAATGGATTTTGGATCATCCTTTTTATCTTCTTCCTTTACCTCAATTACTTCAACCATAAAAACTTCATTTGCTGGAAGAGAATCGAGTCCCAAGGTATGTTTCATACCCATAGAATCAAATGGAAGGAGAATAGGTAAATTATTCTCCAATAGCTCAACAATATTTTTTTGGTTCCTAATGAAACTGTCTCTATGATGATAGTTTCATCCTTGACTAGTAGGAATGCCTTAGATCAAGCCTATGACTTCTAATTCATGTTGTGAAATCTAGTTTTTCTTCCGTGATGAGCTTGTAGGTTTAATTAACTGATTTATAGAAAGTTCAAACTCAGAGTTGATGCCTGGCCTCTTCTTTAAGTTAGCTAGATGTATTTCAAAGGGTTTTGGATAACCATGTGCCAGAAATACCTTCCCTAAATGTAGGAACTTGAATTATTGAAACAAAGTGGAGGGAATCACCTTCATGTGATGAATCCAAGGACGACCAAGGATCATATTATATTTGGTTTCCTGATCTATAATATAAAACTTAGTTAGAACCTGTCTTAGGTCCGAGATTGACTAACAACACTATAGTCTCGATTGGTTTTGCTTTGAGGTTGTCATAGCCTCTTAGTGTATTTCACATTGAGGAGCAATTGGTCTCTCCGTAACCTAAATTTTAAAGGAAAGAGAAGGGGACTATGTTAATTGTTTCCCCATCATCAATCATCACATGTTTTACATAGTTGTTGTAAATCCAAACTTGTAAAAACAAAGTCGATCACCTCTACAAGCTATTTCAAAGATCTGTCAAGATCTTGGTGATGTCAAATATGAATCCAACATCTCTTTTAGGATTCCCTTTAGGATAAACATAAAATTCCACATGGTTTATCTGTAATTATGGATGAGGGGTGACTTTAATCAAGTGGCCAAGACCTAGTTCTTCTAATAGAGAGGCTCTGTGAGCAAGGGAATTCTCTAACAAATCCATGAAGGAAATGTGAGAGAAGGTCTTGGTTAGGTCACTGATCAAGTCATAAGCTCCTACTGACTTTCCTAGTGTATCACAAATGTCATTTGATACGTTGGGTAGATTGGGATAGGTTGAGAGGAATAATATTTTGTTCTAGTGGTATCGTTTATTTGAGGTTAAGTTTCTAACTCTATCAATCCCAAAAAAATGTTTATTGGTGGTCGGCCAAAGAAGGTGCCACCTATGGGTTTGATGAAGTTGAGGCTTCACGATCATTGGTTCCTATTACAATACCCTTGTTTGAGTTGTTGGGATCTATTCTACCATCTTTTGGGTGTGTGGGGAGCATATCATTAAATATTCCAAGTGGTGTGTTCTATGGGGATACCAGTCTCATGTAAGTGTTCTGAGTTGGCGTAGTTGGGTTTGCCAAAAACATGTCACCGAATAACTATCTTTCATCCTACGGTAAGTGTGGTAGAAATTTGTTGCAATGACAGCATGTTCTTACATCATGCCCGTGAACCCTATGGAAACCATAATACAAATTGGGATCATAATCTTGAGGCATTTTTTTCACCTTATTTTGTTCCAAAATTATGATTATTATTCTTTTGATGGTTGTTATAGTTAAAATTTGGGAACCCCTACCCTTGGTTTTGGAATTAGTTTGGATACCCACTTGGGTATTGGTTAGGGCCTTAGGTCTGCATTTGTCTTGATTTCTAAGGTTGTTGTTGTTTTTGTTGAGGATGATTAAAATCTATAGTGTTGACTGAGGGAAAGAAGTTATTGTTTCTTTGATTATTTCCATTGTTTTTCTTATTGGTATTATTTTTATTGGGAGAACTAAAAACATTAGGCTTATTGGGCTGATCAGTAACACCATCAGTTATGACCCCACGGTTCTTATTAAGGGCATTCGGTCCTTGATTATTTCTCGTGTTGTTGGAGTAACCAGGGTTATTTTGGTTAGGATTGTGTTGGTTGGATATTTTATCATGCCAAAATATGAGGTTCAACCACAGTACATGGAATTAAATCCCTCCTCAAAGAAAGGTGAGGCTGCTATTTATTACTAATCTAAAACACAACAAAAATAATATGTACAATATTCACACTAATCTAACCATTGGGGTTGGGATAGAATCCCAAAATCCATATCCATAATAGGTGAAGATATGGCTCTTTCGAAATGAAATGGATCGGAAAGGAAATTACTATTATGGAAGAAACACAATGGAAAGGAAATGAGAGGAACATATTTTCTTTCGAGTAAACACAGAGCACGAAATAATCATACGAGCTTTAGATAACAAATGTAATGTTTGAAATGATTAGAAAAATCAAGATGCTAAACAAAGAATAGCTTAAGATTATGAACATAAGAACAATATCTTAAGAAAGATACATCTCACAAATTTTTTTTTGCAAAATAACATCAGTTCCTATTCCTCAAATGATTAAAAGAAAACAAAAAGTCTTTCTTCTTCACAATAGATCTCAATATTCCAAAAATCTCAACCCTTTGGAATGCATAAGCATCCCTTATTTATAATAAAAGGAGTTAAGAGAAAATAGGATAAATCCTAGAAAATAGTCTTTTTAATGAGATTCCTACTTTGCTTGACTCTCACGCATGAGACCAAGTCAAAATTTTCTTCCTATGTGATGAAACAAAAATGAAAAAGACATGTCAATTTTAGGATTGAAATGACATGCAACATTGTGCCTATTCTATTTCATCATCTTTTTCTTCCTCCAACAAAGCCTACTTGTTTCAAAATTCTTGGAACTTTCAGATTATACCCTGCATCTCATTTTCATCAGGTGCGGTGGAATGATCACTTAGAACTTCACATGTTTCCTAAGTATCGCTAGCATTTCCAAGAAGCTTTTTTAGTCTCTTGTTGAGTTTCCTCAAGGTTTCCAAAGAATGTTCAATTTTCACAAAATTGTCAATGATTTCCAGGCCAAATCCATAAGTAGGTTCATGCTGAAGTGATTCTTGGATCTTCCTATAAAGATCATCAACATGCAGAATACCCAAGCTTTCACTCAACACCTTAGGATAGATCTTGACTAGATATTCTTCTATGTCATTCGTTCCATCGACCAATTGATCTCTTGATTCCCTCAATTTTCTGCAAGCTTCATTAAGAATCTTTATTCTAAATCCAATGGCTTTAGTTATTTGAAAATGTTTGTCCCTATGTGGAATGATGCCTTCTTCGACCAAAATGTGGGATGGGACCTGTTTGTGGTTTGGAGAGCTTCAAAAGTTAACTCTAGGTTCCTGATCTCTACTAAAAATTCATCATCCATTTTCTCTCCATCCTTCTTTATATCCTCTAAGTATTTTTAGACTTCCACAGTGTCCTTGATGAATTCTTTTCCTTTTAGGAGTAGCGTTTGGATCCATTTAATGACCATTCTCCCCTTCTCATTAATCTTCTCGATCATGGGTACCGATGAGAAATCAAACCCGACAGGATTAGAGGATGATGGTGTTGAATCGGGAGGCTTTGAGAGCTTGAGTAGCACTTCATTAGCTACTATACTTTCTCTTTAACTCATCTTTGTTTTCCTTTGTTTTCTTTAGCTTCTAAAGCACAACACATTCATGGCATCCTATGCATCTTGCTATGCTCCCTCCATTGTTACTTTCCCTAGAGACACCCTTATGATTTGATAATCTGTGACCATTATATCATCCTTAGTTTTATCAGCCATGGGAGTAGCAATTTCTAAAAATTTATGCCCTGAGGCATCCACTGAAATCCTTGAAACTATTTTGGGTTTCTTGGCCGACTTAGTAGGAGTGACCTTGAGGAACTAAAATCAAAGGCTGGTAATGGGACTACCACCTTCTTCTTTCTCAGAGTTTGATCTACTAACCATTGAGGCATATTGGAAGAAGTTGCTCCCATTGTAGGTGTTACGGTCACATCTTCAGGTGGAGGAAGGTTATCTTGTGGAGTGGTGACCACTGCAAGTGTAGTGTCCATGGTAATGGATTCAGGGAATGAAGGTGTAGAAGGAGGAGGCATGTCCATGGTTAACTGGGGTCCAATGGGGAGAGGTGAGAGGCCAAAGAAGATACTAGCCATGGCTGAGGAACTTGGTGAAGAAATATGAGGCAAGGAAGGCTGAATGGGAGGAGGCAAGGATTCCAAAATTAGAGCTTGAGAGATAAGAGGAAGACTTACCTCTGATGAACTATCAACCAAAATAGGAATGGAAGGTTTAACAATCTCTTCTCCTCAAGGAGAATTTTCTTGTTCTAGTTGTGGAGGTGAATCAGAACCTCAACTATTTGTGGGAGAGTGGCCACTGGTGTAGTTACTTGATCTTCTCCCTTTCTGACAAACTTAACCTTTATTGGCCTCTTGGAAGGGTTCTTATCCTTTTCCTTTTTTCCCTTAGAGGGTACCACTTCCAAAGTATCTAGTTTTGAGAAAATCCCTTCTTTATAACTCATTCCCCAAGAAATGAACCATGCCTTAGTATGGGCAAGAATTTGAGTAGCTCTCCCTACAATAGAAACTTTCATAGCAATGGACCAATCAATGGCCAGGAATACATATTGGTCTTCATTCAAACCATCATATGAGACATCAAGGACACCCTTGTTGTCCTTAGTGCCTTCTGGGATGTCGATAAATCCATCATCTGGATTTCTTCAATTGTCAACCTGCTATTGTCCTTTCTTCAGATGGAAACCTCATCCTGAAGATCAACCCAAATATCTTCTATGTTGGGAACATGTAGATATAAAGTCCCGTATGATTTAAGGACTCCTCAGAAATCAAATCCATCTCTATGCTTCATGTGCTTCTTAAACTTGTCCTGAAGCTCGTGCACCACATTCTTAGCTTTAACCACTTTCGAGCACATGTACCTTCCGATGGAAATAGGGAAGGATATGGAATCCTTGTGTTTACTCTGTTGGAATTTGTGGAAATCCAACAATTGTCTTACCAACTCCATTAGGATCAACTTATCACCTAGGAATCTAGGCAATCGAAAAGGATCACCCGGTACATGACCACCTAAAGGTATGTGAACTTCTTGAACTGCAAGAAGATACAACCCCATTTTTATACTTCGGCCCATGCTTCATCAGAGACTCTTCTTTTCCTTAGATCAGGGTTCATCCTGTAAATATTTTCATAAAAGAAAGCATCATTCACTCTTCTGAATTGATCCTCGGAACCCTTCATTGTCAGCTGAGGGAAGTACCGATATATGTGTTTTGTTACCCTATCTCCTTTTGCATCCAACCCTAGATAATTTCTCATGCTGGCTGCTACATAGGTGACATATGACGACATATAGAATTTTCTAGTAGTCAAGACTATCTTCATCTAGGAATCAATCTCATCACTTATAAGACTGCTCCAATCGATCCCTTGTTCATTCTTCTTCATAATGACCATGAATTGATACATCCATCCTTAGAAGTCTCTTGACTTAGGGAGTCCAAATACTTGACTCAACAGTGATGATGTCACTGATTTCAAGGATGAAATCACTCCTAGGGACAAACTTGGGAAACCTAGAGAAATCTGGCTTGGCCTTGATCAATAACTTTCTAATCACATGCTTGATGTAGTATTCTTGATCTTTTTCCTAATATTTATGTGCTAACTTAAGATCTACATTGACATATTCCTCAAAGTTTGGTAATCTTAAGAGGTCATCAAAGTAACCCCCATCTAACTTCACTATGACTTCTCCTACTTGATTTTTCATTGAGTGAGAATCTGAGTCATAATTGGAAGCACATGCCAAAATGGAATATTTCTGTAAGAGGGAGGCCATTGTTGGTTATTGACTTCATCTAGGGACTTTGAGAAGAATCCTTGGTTCTGTTCCAAAAGTCTTCCATGTCAATGTTACCAAGCTCTGTATCTCGGATGTCGTAATTGTAATCTATGTAGGAGGGGGATTCCATTTTTTGGTACTTGTATTTCATCTTTCCTAACCTATCTGACTTATCCTTAGATGATCCAGGATCCAACATGAGAAGTCCTAAAGAAAGAATGCCTAGACAACTCTTGTTTGAACAATTAGACTTGGAAGCTTACTGAGAAACCCCACAGACCCGCCACACTATCTGGACTTTAGAACTTGCAAAGCACCTAATGAAACCTGAAACACTAGAAGGTCTTGTCAGACACTTCACAAAACCTGACAGACTACAGAGAGTTTCATAAATTAGTAGATGTCAGACATCTTGTAAAACCTGATATATTGGCAGAATTTGGAAGATTTTGATCACTTCGTAGGACCCGACACAAAGCAGAGATCAGAGGATGTCAAACACTCAGAGAAAGCTGATACACTGCAAAGTGTATGTCAGAGGTTGATAGATTTCTAGCACTTAGAACAACCTGATAAAAGGGTGGAACTTAGAGATTGTTAAGCACTCGATGAAGCTCAACAAACGACAGAAGCAAGAAGATGTTGAACACCATACAAAACCTGAAAATAAAGGAATCAAGTTTTTAAGGTGTCAGGACAAGAAAAATTCCTAACATTTCACCAGTTAGGAATTTTAGATTTTTTCAATAATTAACAGGGTATATTCCATGGGATAAAACAAAGAAACACCCTAGGGGTGAATTCCAAACAAGAAATTTCATTGGAATACAACATAAAATGAAAAAACAATCAGAAACCCTAAACTTAGAGGAAAAAAAGGAAAGGAAGGAGAACACCAAAATAATATCTCAAATACAAATCCAAAAGACCTCAAATCAGCAAGAAAAGCAAAATACCTTCAGTAATCTTGAAAAATAATCGAAAAAGAACATGAAATCAATCAAGAAGCTCAATCAGGTTTGGAGGTCGTAGGCACAAGTACGAAAAAATCCATGCAGAAAAAGTACAACAAGTAAAAATGACATGTAAAATCAAACTATTTATAAATTCCTCACATTTATTACACTTCACCTAACATGGGTGCCAACTACCCAAAAATTTGGCATTAATGCCATGTCATCATGCTTGGAGTGGCCGAAAACCCGACACAAAGGATTAACTATCAATTCAGGTTTCAGGTTTTGCGAAACATGCAACATGAAGCATGAGATGTTTGGATGTTCCAAGGTCCCGAAAACCTAACACAAAGGAACATATCGGGTTTCAGGTTTTAGAATTCAAGATATGTAGCATTATTTTTTTCAAATCATGTTCCGATGTTCATGAGTTCTGAAAACTCGATAAACCGACTTGTTTCGGGTTTCGGGTTTCGGGAAACAATTTGCATGTAGCATTTAGAAAATATGTTTTCATGTTGTTGAAACCCAAAAACTTGAATATCTCCTCAAAAGGGCATTTTAGGATATTTTTCAAAACAAAATCTACGATTATCTTAATTTTAGCTAGAATCACTAAAATGAGATAATAGATTGACTAACTTCCCATTTATTCCATAAGTCTTATGACCATTGTGAATGATTGTTTGGTCAATTCGAAGAGAACCTTCTAGCACCTCTTCATTGCTCTTTAGTGGGAATTTTGAACTTCTTCCTTTTTCTCCCTATTAAGGGAGTGGAGGAACAAATCACAAAGCTCTATCTAGATCCATGTTTGGAGCACTTGCAAAGGAGTAAAGAACATGTCGCCACCTTTGAATGAAGTGGGTTACAAACTTGTTGTGCTCTTGTTTGATATGAAGGAATTATCTTATTCATGTCCTTAAAAGTTTGTTCATATCAAAATCCTTAATAAACTCTGATACAAGTTGTTTGAAGGATTGTATTGAAGCCTTTGGTATCCTATAGTACCAATCAAGAGTGATTCCTTCTAGCATCTTAGGGAAAATATTCGCAATAACTACATCCCACGAGAGAAACTCTCGAATGGCCATTGCATAAGCTTTGATGTGAGCATTAGGATCTCCCTCCCCTTTGAAATTTGGAAGATCAAGAAAGGGTCTTGGGAGCATGACTGTCCATATGGAGAAGTCTAGAGGCTCCTTAAGATATTCATAATAGGTCCCCATTACGTATGTTTCAACCATTGAAGATCCTTGGTGGGGAGGTGGAGGTTGCACCAGTTTATGAAATGGTATAATGTAAACAATTTTTGGGGCATATGACATCCCCTGTGGATGAACATAAGGAATTGGGTAAGTTTACATATCCCCTTGTGGTGATTTAGAGTACATGTGTACGTAGGGGGTTGACTGCTTTGATATGGAGCTAAAGGCACAAAGCCGTGAACGTTGTATTCTAGCTAGTATAAAATTTCAAAATGCACTTCCGGCTAGTGCTTGTTGTAGATATCCATATGTGGCATGAGGGGGCATACCCAAGGTGCCCATCCCAGTTAGAAAATATCCAGGGCTTGGAGCACCCATATAAACTAGAGGATTCTACGTAGTAGGTACTTGTCCATAATTATGCAAATAGTGAGAATTTCTTTCTTGCCCTGTGTTTGAAATTTGAGCATTTTTGGAAATATCTAACTCTTTAACTTTGTTAACTAACACCAAGATGACATCACCCATTAATGGGATGGTGTTTTGTTTAGGTTCTTGTTTTTGAACTTTTGGAGGTTTTTGAGGAGTGTGGTATCCTGCTATGAATTTTTCACTATGCTACCACCCCTCGTTGGTAATGTTTTCCATTATTAGAGGGGTAGTGTTATTGTTTTGAAGCGGGACATCACCATGTCCTTGCAACCTATCAAAATCTTGATTCATATTCTGGAAGCATTGTTCACTCCTAGCATATTGTGATAAGTACTCCTCATCTAGATGTGAGAGCTGGTCTAATTACATGTTAATGGGTTGTCAAAACAATACCCAAGGAGATGAACTTACTTCTTAGTGAAATTCATGTTATTAGAACTTGATTTTTCATGAGGATATGCCAGTGTAATTTGGTCAAGCTCCTCAATACATATATAGCAACCAACATTGATTCCCCAAAGAATATGATTTTGAGCATTTGAGTGATTATCTTCCCATGTTGAGAGCAAAGGTGACTATTGTTGTCCACCTATTTGATAATTGTATATGTCATAACCTAGAAGGGGTTGACTGTATTCATCATATCCCAACATATTTGGGGGTATAAGAATACCCACTAAATAAAGGGAAAGTGGAAGGAAGACAAAAAAATTGGTAATGTTTAAATAATATCTCTTCATGTCAGTTCACTAATTTATACAAAAGAAAATCAACACATGACCTTCTTCACACCCGACTTCCCGAGGTTGTGCCAAGACAACCGGTGTAGAGTAGAAGTGGATATCAATGTGGTGATGATGGGTAAACTATTGAGGCAACCTTATGTCTTCAACATGAAATATTGGGATCTATGAGTCTAAGGAAAATAATTATCTCCTAACCTAAAGTGGTGTGATGGATCGATCTGATATAATAGCTACTCTGGAGACTCCAGTCAATATCGAGCTCTTCCAAGATTCTATTCACTGGTTGGTTGTTGAACATGCATAAAGTGACATGTGGGTGCCTCATATATATTTCCAAACAAGGTCATGTAAGTGAGAACAAGAGGTGTAATGAAACCACAGGGACTATGGACAATTTTTGGTCTAGTCTAGAAATTCTTAGCTTGATCGATGCTATGTTCAATAATGAAAGTTTTGCAATGATATTAGGTGGAAATGGTGATGACCTAAATACCAACATAAATAAACCAAAGGTGGATGTTCAACTGGTTAGCATACTCATTGGGTTACGGAACCTAAGGATCACAACTAAAAATGCATGGGGGTTGTGGTCCTTGTATGGTCATGTGCATAATCAAACCCTATTTCCAGGAGTAGTCCAATAATCATAGGCTTAATTAGCTGCAATGTTTAGTGTGTTTAATTGTTCAATATTCTCAGAAAACCTTGTAGGTGTGTATAAGGCTTGTAAGCGTAAACCTGTATGAATTTTTGTCAACAATTCTATCATGTTGGGTTGTGGGATCAAAGGATCACAACCGTATGCCTTTTTTTTGGACCATTGATGGTTATGCAGAATGAATTGAAATGATCTTGGTAAAACAAGCTAACTATCAAAGGAAATTTAATCTATGTTTTTGTGTTTTCATAGAATATCGAAAAAAATAATGAAAGTAAATATTTTTAATCTTTTCTGGTTTTTAAGAAATATGTCTAATCTAATAAATAAAACTAAATATAAGTAACCACCAAATATAGCTAACTACTTATGCGAATACGTGAATCTAAATTTTAAAAAAATAACCTAATTTAATCAAAACCCTTCAAACCCTACCTCAGAGGTGAAGAAAAAATCATAACCCTAGAAGAGCTATTGTTCCCCACAACTTCCCTAGTAATGTCAAAGAGCAATATTTCTAATGATTTGATCTACTTGTAATTGCCTAATCAATTGAAATGAACAATTTTACTACTCTATTTGATATGTAATTGAAACTAATGATTCAAAATTGATAATTTGACAAATGAAGCAAACAAATAAGTAATTCCAACCTGGACAAGCAAGAGCTTTGGCAAATCTGGTTATATCTGTATCTGTCCCCTCAGTTTGTTCCTTTCTTTCTTTATGTGTCCATATGATTCCAAGGGATTGGGAATGCAAGAACAACTAAGAGAATAAGACACTTGAGAAATGGTATCTTGAAGGCAGATTGATTGCAATGCAAGTAGAAAAGAGATAAAAACAAGAGATCTGAGCTTGGCTATGCAATTCCTAGCAGGATTGTGGCAGCAATACTATGCAAGATACAAAAAAATTCTCAGGCCATTTTCTTGAATACAAGCATGGAATATATAGGAATTGGGGTTGGGATGTGCCTTCATGCACAAGGAAAGAAGAGGTAGTTCCAACTAACTAAATCTATTTAAAAATAGAAGAGGGAAGGAGAACCAAACAATCAAAACTATTTTTAGACAATTTGGTTCACAAACACATCCTAAAAGTGAAGTTAAGTGAAGTGTCGCATGTTAAAAACATGCATGACAGATTCTAGAAAAAGTAGGTAGGACCACCACCCTACCTAGGCAGTGGTTTCATAACCGTCTCCCTGGTAGGGTGGCAGTCATGACACTGAAGGCCAAAACCTACATAGAAAGATGTACGAAGCTAGAAAAAGTATGGAAAGGCTAAGTAAGGATGTATAGGCTACAAATATACATTGCATATGGGTTTAGGAGCTTGAACATCTTCTGAAAGGATATGAATCATCATTGGGAATTTTTTAACCATTTTCTAACAGTGTAGCACATGTAATT
Source organism: Taxus wallichiana var. yunnanensis (assembly GCA_018340775.1). Lineage (NCBI taxonomy): Eukaryota > Viridiplantae > Streptophyta > Pinopsida > Cupressales > Taxaceae > Taxus > Taxus wallichiana. Next base: position 133,753,999 of record CM031244.1, read on the forward strand.
TTTGGGTGCATACATTACAAAACAAGAAGGAAGCTGCGACAAGTTGAAAAATCTGCACAATGTAAATAGATTCTCATGGATATCTAAAAATCAGTATAAAGAAGGGAAAAGATGAAGGAAAAAGGGGAAGCCACAACATGAAACAAATGATTAAATATGCCAAAGGAATATGCAAAATGATAAAAGTGAACTAGAGTGGATCAAGGACAATTAATTAGAGTTAAAAATGAAAGAGTGAACATTTGCATTCAGATTTTGAAGGAGATTTGATTGACAAAAGAATTGCAACTCCAAGTACAATTAGATCTTCACACATACCAATGAAATTTATCTGTTCCATCTACCAAAATTTAATGCATGTTGACTATGAGGAAGGTTGGTAATAAGATCAACGGAGATTCTTGATTTCAAGGAGAATTAAAATAATGCAAGAATTTGAGTCATCATTCTAATTTCACAATGTAAATTCTAAACAATGAAATTTTTCTATTTTTGGAAGATGACTATTTAAATTGGTTTTTCAATTACATGGAATAAGGAGAAGTGAAGATGAAAAAGGAAATAATAAAATATGGAATCAGTGGGAAAATTAAATGATCCAGATTCACATGAAATAGATCGGAAGAGTACACGATGTAAATCTCAAAGCAGAATTTTATGTAAAAAGGTGGAAAAAGTAAAAAAAAGGTTATCGGTTGTTCTTGCTCATGAAAAATAACTAAGGTACTAGATCCAAAAGAATGACAAGGGAGATAGAATAAAATATGATGAAATCAAACTAAGAAGAGCTACAATGGTGAAGAAGAGAGAAGGGAAAGATCAGCAAAAATGAAGAACATGATTAGATAAACAAAGCATAATAGTAGTAGTTTGAATGAGAAAAAGAGAGCAGACTAAATAATCAAGATTTTGACAAAGAAAGAACACAAATCAAACCATGAAAGTGATCATAACATTGTATTAGAAATAATCAGTAACTACATGGTCAAAATTTATATGTATATAAGTCTAAGTTTTATCTTAGCACATTCAAGGAGTTATAGCTTCCTTGTAGGTGGGTGCTGTAGAAAAGAATCTCTTTTGATGCATACTATGCATTTGAGTTTTTTTGTGTGTAATATCAACATGGGTGTAGGGGTTGGTAATCCTTGTGGGATTAGTGTCTCACTAAACAAATCTTGTAAGATGTGTTATATTCTTATGAGTCCTTTCTTTATGTAATATAAGTAATGATTTTGGTATTTTCTCCTGAAAGGGTTTCCCACAGTAAATCTCTGTGTTTAGTGTTTATGTGTTTGATGAATACTTGATTGATTGTATGTTGCTCATACATATAGATTGGTAAAGAATATAAAATTGAATCAAGAGTGTAAAAGTTTTAATCTGCACTGATTCACCCCCTCTCAATGCTTGTGATCTACAAAAATTGATATCAGAGAAAATCCTTTTTATAGAATCTTAACATATTTAAGGAGATCCTCTTATCACAAGCATGATAACAAATCAGGAACAAGGCAACTTATCTCTATCTAGATCACCTCTATTCACAAGGACAAATTACGCTTTTTGGAGAATCAGAATGAAGACATATCTGATGTCACTTGGTTTTGACATTTGGGAGTGCATCGAAAAAGGATATACAACTCCACCCACACTAATCACCTCTTCAAAGTGGATAAGGTAGAATATGAATGCAACTCAAGAGCTATGAATTTTATTTTATGCAACTTGACTGAGATAGAATTCATGAAGGTAATGCACTGCACAATAAAAAAGGAAATATGGACCAAATTGCAAAGCATCTATGAAGGAGATGAGAAAGTTAAACTAGAAAATTTGTAAACTTACAAAGCTTAGTTTGAGAATATGAAAATGAAGGATGATGAGAGCATCATGGCATATATGTAGAGAACAAATGAGGTCATAAACATGATCAGAGGCTTGGGAGAAAAGCTAGAAGAATATGTCATTGTTTAAAAGGTTTTGAGATCCTTGACCAGCAAGTATGATGCAAAGGTTTCTACCATAGAGGAAGAAAAGGAAATGAAGACCTTGACAATGGATGAGCTATAGAGCACCCTTTCTACATACAAGATGAGACTTGTTAGAGCCAAGACCACTAAGAAATAAATGGATTTCAAGGTCAAGAAAGAAATAAATTCCAATTAATAAGATGAATAAGAATAAGGTTCTCAGATGAGATGGATGAAGAAAAATTTATGGCATTCTTTATGAGTACATTGAAAAAGAGGCTCTGCTAATTACAAAGGAAAACTCCCATTCAAATTCTTTTCTTGTGGACAAGTAGGTCATTTTTGCAACGATGCCCAAATAATGATAAAGACAATTAGTCATAACATGAGGAACTTAGTCATAAACATAATAGAAGAGAAACTAAGTATAGAAAAAAATATAAGAAGAATAAATTCTTTAAGAACAAAAGAAACTTCTCTTCTAAAGAAGAATCTAGTGAATTTGAGTTGGGAAACACAAAAATCTCAAGAAAATGAAGATAATGAAGATCAATAAGGATGTCTGTTTATGGCTATGGATGTGGATGAATAAAGTAGCTCAAGAGGGAATAACTCAGTTTAATATGAATATTCTAATGAAGAAGAAGTTGAGGTAAATATTGAAGCAGAGTTGGTAAGTGCACTTGAATAACTGCAACTATGTAAAAAGAAAAATTAGAAACTAAGATGCACATTAAAGGATTATGAGGAAAAAATCCAAATCTTTGAGAAAAGACAAGCACATAAAGAAGAAGAGGAGGCTAATGAGCTAAAGGAACTTGAAACTCAATTGGAGAAGATCTCTAAGTCCTATAAATCAAAAGAGGAGTGCTCAAATTTGAACACAGAATTGGAGGAGTTGAAATCTGAGATGGACCAAATGTTCAACAAACTAATTATGTATGAAAAGCTAGAAAAGATATCTATTGTGCTAACTGACATACTCAACAACTAACGTGATATAACTGATAAGTCTGGAATTGGCTTCAAGGGAGAAAGAAAGGAGAAAGAGTAAAAAAACTAAAGAAAATAAGTCCGTGGCTACACCAAGTCCTTCCTCTATTGCAAATAAAGGTTTCCACAAACCCACGAGAAGAAGAAACAATGTTCCTAGGATCACCTATGCAATGAGGTACACACATTCCTTTTATGGGTATTGTTTCTCTTGTAATCAGTTTGGACATAAATCCAAAAAGTGTAGAAAGAACTCTAGAGGCTATATATAATAATTTTTGGCCCATCTTACACCAGTTCAAACTTTAATGTTGCTTAGTACACCTATCATAAGAAAATAAATAATCCACCAGTAAGGAAACAAGAGCCACCTAAACAAAAAAAGTGGATATATGTGAAGAAAGATGCAAATAAGAGAAAATAATGTTTCTCAATAGTACAGACCACATTCCATGTACAAAATGAGGATACATTTTGGAATTTAGATAGTATATGCTCTAGTCACATGACAGTGATAAAATAAAATTTATTTCTTTGTCAAATAATGCATCAGTTGATGTGAGATTTGGTGACAACTTCACCAACATAGTTGGAAAAGGGACATTAAGTTTAGATAATGGAAAGACTATTACAGAAAATGTTCTATATGTTGAAGGATTGAAACATAACCTATTAAGTGTGAGTCAAATGTGTAAAATAGGATACAATGTCATATTCCATGACCAAGGATGTGATATTATCAATGGAAAAATAGGCAAAAGAGTTATAAAGGCCAAGCGGACAAAGAACAACATGTATGTGCTGAATGAGATAAATAATGAGAAATGTTTTACAGTAAAGTTGATCATAGTTGGCTATGGCACAAAATAATTGGACATATGAGCTTTGAGAATTTGGTTAAACTGAGTGCTAAAGGGTGTGTGAGACACATGCCTAAGATTATCAAACCCACGGATACACTATGCAAGGCGTGTCTACATGGTAAATAGACAAGGAGGTCATTCAAGTCAAAGGAGTACTCTACAACAAGACCACGGAATTGATTCATATAGACCTATGTGGCCCTACTAGAATTGAAGGAATATCAGGTGAAGTAATGATTATACAAGAATGACATGGGTAGCACGTTTAAAGAAGAAGTATGAATCCCTAAATAGATTTAGGAATTTCAAGGCATTTTTGAAAATGAGAAGAACAAGAAAATCAAATTTCTAAGATCAGACAGAGGTGGTGAATTCTGGTCAAATGAGTTTGATGAGTTTTGTGAAGAACAAAAATCATGAGACAATTCTCACCACACCGACTCCTCAATAGAATGGAGTTATTGAAAGAAATAATAGAAAAGTGAAATAGATGGCAAGGACCATGTTAAATGAATCCAAACTCCCAAATAGGTATTGGAGTGAAGTAGTATATACCGTGGTCTATCTTTTGAATAGATCTCAACTGAGAGTAAATAGTGATAAGACTCCCTATGAACTATGGAAGAAGAGGCCTATAAATGTGAAGCACATCAGAGTGTTTGGAAGAAAATTCTACATCAAAAGGGATGAAGAAAACTTAGGAAAATTTGACTCAGGAACGATGAAGGTATATTCCTTGGATACTCAGTGGTTAGTGCAGCCTATAGATGCTACAACAAGCATTACAAAAGATAGTGGAAAGCACTAATGTGAAGGTGGATGAGGAAAAATATGGAAAAACCAACACTCAACATACTTTCGAAATGAAGAACATGAAGATGATGAATACTTTAACAGATCTACGTGAAGAAGAAAAAGAAGAAGAAGAAAGACCATGTTGGGGTCAAGCACACCGGTTGTACAAATAATATATCAGATCTAAGCATACATGCAAATAAAAGTGGATATTATACCAAAATAAATATACATAACAAGAGATATAAATCAACACTAGATTTAACGTGGTTCACCTAGTGTGGGCTACGTCCACTAAGAAACAAGCTAATATATTATCCAAAGCTTTGACAAGATATACAATTGAAGATTTACAATCTTCCACACCTCTTAGATGTACAATACTTTATTTACTCAAGCTTTTGCTTCTTCTCCAAGAATTCTCTCTCACACAATAATCATCAACTTTTGCAAGTTCTTAATTAATTTTTCTAAACCCTAGCTTTCATGGTTATATACACATATAAAAATTTAGGGCACTTATCCATATAATTACAATCAATATATATGCTTTAATACTAAAAATAAATATGATTCCTAGGAGTTAAATAAAACACTCCCGCATTGTAACCGATGTCGATTAACCCTAACCAATGATGGTTCCTCCTTGCTTGACCGATGCCACTCATAGGTGACTGATTTCGGTACCTCCATAACCGATGTCGATTACTGTGTTTTCCAACAAGTTTCATATTGCATGCTAATCCGAAGTAATTGAGCTCCACAAATCAACAATCTCCCACTTGGAGATTAATTACTATACCATACCTGTACAACATCATTCTTGGATCCTTCCTTAGCTTTTTTTTCTTCCTCAAGTGTCAAAATCGAAGACCAATAGAAGTGGAGTGTAGCTCCAACTTCTCCTTTGCTAATGTCTTCGTTAACATATCTGCATGGTTCTTGCTTGTATGAATCTTTTCTAGATTCAACTTCCCATCCTCTAATACCTTTCGTATGAAGTGATACCTCAACTAAATGTGTTTCATTCTCGAATGAAACATTGATTTCTTTACCAAATGAATTGCACTCGACTATCATTGAACAGGTTTGCAATCACCTAGCTTATTTCCCAATTCTTCCATTAACCTAATCATCCATATCATATCATTGCTAGCCTCTGTAGCTGTAACATACTCTACCTCTGTATTAGACAAATCCACAACCTTCTGCAATCTTGAAATCTAGCTAACTACCATCCCACCTATTGTGAAAATATATATAATAGTGCTCCTTCTACCATCCATATCTCTAGCCATATCCAAATCAACATAGCCATATAATGAAATATCTAAACCTCCATAACATAATTGCATGCTAGATGTCCCTTTCAAATACCTGAGTATCCATTGGACTATTTTCTAATGTTATTTACCTATATTAGCCATATATCTACTCACAACTCCCACTGCCTATGTAATGTCTGGTCTGGTACAAACCATAGCATACATGAGACTCCCAACTATTGAAGCATATGGAACTCATGTCATGTATTTGACCTCCTCATGTGATGAAGGAAATTTATCTTTTCTCAATTTGAAGTGTCTAGCCATAAGTGTACTTACAGGTTTTGCATTCTACATCTTGAACCTTTCTAACACCCTACATATATAATTCTCCTAAGAAAAATCTAATTTCTTGTTCTTCATGTGTTTGTGTATATACATGCCAAGGATTCTTTTTCAGCCCCTAAATCCTTCATAGCAAATGTGTGAGCTAGCTATCCCTTAAGCTCTCCAATATCCTACATACTAGATCTAGCAATAAGCTTATTATCCACATACAATAACAAAATAATATGGCTCCCATTTTCAAGCTTCTTGAAATAAACATAATGGTCGATTCACATATTAAGTAACCATTCTCGTGCATAAAACTATCAAACATCATATAGCATTGCCTTGGAACTTTCTTGATCCCATATAGACTCTTTTTCAACCTGCACACTAATTTCTCCTTACCCTTGACTTCATACCAAAGCGGATACTACATATAAATATCTTCATCCAAATCACCATGAAGGAAATCCATCTTCACATCTAGTTTCTCTAAATACAAATCCTCTATTGCAAATAAAATCAATATAGTATGAATAGAAGTCATGTTTACAATAGGAGAAAATATTTCACCAAAGTCAAGACTTGCTTTATGTGCAAATCCCTTTACTACAAGCCTTTCCTTGTACCTTTTCTATCTACCCTCTTCTTCCTTAATCCTATAAACCCACTTGTTCTGTAATTTCCTCTTACCTACTGACAACTTAAACAAATCCCAAGTTTTGTTCTATTACAAGGATTCCATCTCCTCATCTACGACATGCTCCCACCGTACGTGGGTCTTATCCTACACTGCTTCTTAAAAACTTTTAGGTTCACCATTATTAATCAATAATAAATAAAATAGAGGTGTAAATATTTCTAGAGGTTTACTTACCCTTTGCAACCTTCTCATAGGAGTTTAGGGTACCGGAGGCTCATTCTAGACCTCCTGGACATTTATATCCAAATCTATCGCTGACCAACATTAGTCACTTGTAACCGACGTCACTTCTACTAACCAATGTCACTTTTTCTCTTTTGAATCGATACCAATTTTTCTCGAATGATGTTGGTCAAGGGTCAATCGACACTCGGTTACTATGTAACCCTGTCAGGATATTATTTTAAATATGAGAGTTCATTTTCATTCAAAACTTATCAACTGGTTCATCCTTGGATACCAAAATTTGATCCCTGTACATTCTCTTTTCATTCCATTCAACATCATAACTCCTAATAATTTTAGAATTCTCTAAATCCCAAAAACAAAATCTGAAATCACTAGATCCATAACCAATGAAAGTGCATCTCTTGGATTTTGCATCCAACTTTTTCCTATTTTCCTTATCAATATGCAAAAATCTTCTGAACCAAAAAATTTAAGAAAATAAAGATCTACCTATTTTCTCGGTCCAAGATTCCTCTCGGTATTCCTTCATCTAGTGAACTCAAGGCCCATGGCTAATCAAATAAATAGTTTTATCAACTGTTTCTACCCAAAATGCAAGGGCAATCTAGAATGTATTCTCATACTTCTAACATGTTCCATGATTGTCTTGTTCATTCTTTCTGCAACACCATTCTCCTGTGGTGTTCTTGGAACCGTTATTTCTCTATGTATCCCATTCACTGAACAATAATAATTGAAATCCTTTCTACAATATTCACCACCATTGTCATATCTAAGGCACTTTAACTTTGAATTTGATTCATTCTCAACAAGGGCTTTCCATATTTTAAAATTCTCAAAAACATCAGATTTACATTTAATACAATAAACCCTTACCTTTCTTGTAGCATCATCAATGAAAGTAACATAATATTGGGATCCTCCATGAGAAACTACCTGAGATGGTCCCCACACATTTGAGTGTACAAGCTCCAATTTATACTCCTTCTTAGTTGCCCCAACTTTGAGAAATCTCAATATCTTTTTATTTCCAAAGAAACGATGCTCATAAAAATAAAGATCTAAATCTTTCAAATCTAATAAATTAACCTTAGCCTTTAATATCTACATTCCTTTTTAGCTCATATGGCCCAACCAATTATGCCACATGCATGTATCTGAATCTGAAGTAGATAATGTAAAAAAGGAATCAATAACATAGGTAGATAAATATAATGTTCCTACCTTCTTACCTCTTGCCACAAATAAAGCACCCTTGGTGACTTTCCAGAAGTATCCTATAAAAGTAACCATGTAACTAGATTCACCTAGTTGCCCTGCAAAAATAAGATTTCTCCTAAGGTTTGGCACATGCCTCACATCTTTAAATACCCATGTATTTCCATTCTACAATTTTAGATGAACTTCCCCTTTACCAGTAATACTCCAAGGTTCATTATCACCTAAATAAACATGCCTAAAATTTCCTAAAAATTATTTCTAAAATAACCCTTATTAAGGGTTGCATGGAAAGAAGCTCCTGAATCTAAAACCCATGATTCAATTATATTATCTAAAGAAATAATAAGATCTTCTTACATTACCTCTGTTGTAGCAAGATTTACTTCTTTAGCTTTATCTAGTTGTTGGTTTTCTTTATCCTTTGACCAAAAATATTTCTTTGCATGTCCTTTCTTTCCACATTTCCAACAAGTAATTCAATTACCTCTAGATTTAGATCTGCTATCCCTTGACTTTGATTTCCCATTACTCTTACTCTTGGAACTCTCCTTCTGCCTAACCTGACTTTCTACATTCAAAGAATTCTTAGATGATGATTCCTCTGTACTCTTCTTGCGAATTTCTTCATTCAATTTTATACTAACCACATCATCAAACTTCAAAATATTATTAGTAGATGGTGTATTACTAACATCCATTACCAAGTTATCCCAACTATCAAGTAAAGAACATAAGAATAAAAGTTCTTTTACTTCATCATCAAATGGTATATCAACCAATTAACAATAGATCTAAAATCACTCGAATGTCCTGGATGCGATCCACCTTCATACATCTTAGAACTAAATAGTTTCTTCATTAAATAAACTTTATTTGAAGCACTAGGTTTCTCATATAAATTATCAAGAGATTTCATTATTCCTACCATAGAAGTTGCTTCTGTAATATTGGAAGCCACAGATCTTTATCGCAGCTCAATCTTATAGATCCCAAAGCCTTTTTGTCAAGAATATTCCATTCTTCATTAGTCATCTTTACAGGTTGACTTCTCATCCAATTTTAAATACAAATCTCTTTGATACAAATAATCCTTAATCCACATCTTCCATAATTGATAATTTCGGTCGTCAAATTCTCTACCTTGTATTTTTTTCTTTAGCCATTGATGTAGCTCCCACTCAATCAAGAAAACCCTATGTGAGTAGATATATCAACAAACAAAACCCTCAAACAAAGATCTAATACCATTTGTTGGGGTTAGAACACCGGTTGTATAGATAATATATCATATCTAAGTATACATGCAAATAAAAATGGATATTATATAAAAGAAATATATATAAAAAAGATATAAATCAACACTAGATTTAATGTGGTTCACCCAAAGTGTTGGCTACGTCCACCAAGAAACAAGCCATTCTATTATCCAAATCTTTGACGAGATATATAATTAAATATTTACAATCTTCCACACCTCTCGGATGTACAATAATTTATTTCCTTAAGATTTTCCTTCTTCTCCAAGAATTCTCTCTCTAACAATAACCATCAACTTTTGCAAGTTATTCTTAATCCTTTTTGCTAAACCCTATCTTTCATGTGTATATAGGCATATAAAAACTTAGGAACTGATCCATATAATTACAATCAATAGATCTTCTTTAATACTAAAAATAGATCTAATTCCAATGAGTTAATTAAAACACTCTCACATAGGTAATCGATGTCGGTTATCCCTAACTCGATGAAAATTCCTCCTTGCTCGATCGATGCCGGTCATAGATGACTGATGTTCGTCCCTCCATAATCGATGTCGCTATTATGTTTTCCAAAGCAAGTTTCATATTACATGCTAATACAAAGTAATTGAGCTCCACAACTCAACAGACTAGACACTAAGGTGCCCTCCGGGCAAGTCAAGAAGGATAATCCCGTGAATAAAATCATTAGAAACAACGATGGAGGCATCCTAATAAGAATAACACTTAGAGAGAAGCATATTTATGAATATATATATCACTCCTATCCATGATAGAACCCAAGAATGTTGTTGAAGAAATAAAAGATCATCATTGGGTAGACATCATGAATGAAGAATTAGATCAAATCAAAAATAATGAGACATGGGAACTAGTACCCGTGCCGCAAGACAAGAATTTGATTGGAACTAAGTGGGTCTTCGTGAATAAAATGAATGAAAAATGTAAATTTATGCTTAACAAGGATAGACTAGTATGTAAAGGATACACACAAATGGAAGGGATTGAATTTGATGAGACATTTGCATTGGTTGCAAGAATGGAGGCAGAAGGCCATTTCTAGCTTACATGGCATATAAGAAGATCGTGAGTGTTCCGACGCATGTGAAATTAGCCTTTTGAAATGGTTTCCTGAATGAAGAGGTATACATTGAACAACCTGATGGATTCTCACTAACTGAAGATAAATATTATGTGTGCAGTTGAAGAAATATTTGTATGGATTAAAGAAAGATCCTAGAGCTTGGTACAACAAATTAGACTCATACCTCATTGAGAAAGGTTTCGAAAAGGAGTTGCGAACAACAATCTATACATAAAATAAGAAGGAGAACATCTGCTCATTGTAATAGTATATGTGGATGACATCATTTTTGGTGGAGATCATGACAAGATGACATATGAGTTTGCAGACTTGATGAAAGAAGAGTTCGAGATGTCAATTCTTGGAGATCTTTCATTTTTTCTGGTTTATAGATCACCAAAGAGATCAAGGTTTATTTATATCCTAGAATAAGTATATCAAGGAAATGCTGAAAAAGTTCAGAATGGAAGAATGCGAGACCAATTAGTACACCAATGGAAGTTGGGTGCAAGTTGAGTAGAGATGATGATTCACCTAAGGTAGAAAAAACATTATACAAATCCATGATAGGAAGTCTACTTTACTCCACAACATCAAGACCAAACATCATGCAGGTGGTAGGAATTTTTGGAATATTTCAAGAATATCCAAGGGAAACACACCTCAAGGCAGATCAAGATAATTCGAGATATCTCATGGGAACACTTGAGTATGGACTGTGGTACCCCAAAAGCAATGACTTCAGCATAAAATCATATACATATGTAGATTGGGCAGAAGTGTTGATGATAGAAAGAGCACAAGCAGAGGAGCATTATTTATTGGAAACTTCTTGGTATCTTGTCTAAGAAAGAAACAATCACCAAAGTGGCTCTCTGAAGATGTGAAGTAGTGTATATAGCTATCATGATGTGTAGCACATAAGTTCTATGGATGAGGCAGCCATTGGAATATTACAAGGTGAAATCAAAAATCTAATTCCTTTACTGTGTGATAGAACAAGCGTAATAAGTGTATCCAATAACCCTTTGTTCTACTCAAAAATCAAGCATATACCTATAAGGTATCACTTCTTGAGGAAACAAGTAAATGAAAATAAGATCAGTCTAGAATATGTGAGCACTAAAGAAGAAATTACAAATATAATGACCAAGCCGCTACCAAAATTAATGCTTGTGCACTTAAGGAATGAGTTAGGGTCATTCCTAAACCCACCAACAACTAAGAAAATGCACATAAAGCACAAGGGATCATTCTCAGGAAATATCAGCTCCTAAAATAGTTCCAAAGTGAGGAGGAGCTAATATATTAGCTCAAATTTATCAAAGCATACATCAGCTCAGGGGGAGCATTGCCGTGGAAACACCGATAGATGGATAAGAAGCATAAGCCTAGGGGGAGCTTCTTGAGGTAAGAACATGAAGAAACCAACTTACAAGTATATTCAGTTATGTGTGGCATAGATGGACCTTTGTCATTGTTATCAAAGTGGGAGAGATAAAGAAACCAAAAACAATCTATGGATATAGAAGAATAGGAGAAAGGTGAATTCAAATATGCAATCATTTTTCCCGTTGATGATCATCCTTGGTGGATTGGACCGTTAGAGTCATGGGAATATTTAGGTTAGTGGGACGTGTGCCCTAAAGAGACCTCAAGATTTTAAAAAAGTTGGCTCTTCTATGTAGTGTGAGATGAGGGTTAGAAAAACAAAACAAAACATGAATTTTAAGGGGGGTGATGTGCCAAACGAACCTTCCAAGAGATCAATCGAGACCACAACTGTCTGAAAAAGGGAAATGGTGAATGACTTAAAAGTGTGAACAAAATTCCACCATAGGTCGAAAATATTCACGTAGGATACTACCTCAAACTACTTAAGAAAAAATTCAAAGATAGCAACAACATTAGAAGATGCACAATTTCTATGTGAAAATAAAGGAAATCAGAGACAATAAAGATATGAAAACAGAAAGCACCACAGATATATATATATATAGAACTCCAAAAATTGTCCACAGTATTAAATTTAGAAAATAGGCAAGATTTCTGTTACAAAACCCAGGAAGAAGGCTAGAGCTTCAAGACCTCTATCTTTTACAAAAGAGGGACTTGAGACAGAGAAGAAAAATCAATTGACTCCTAGAATTTATCTCTAACTACTTCTATATATCTCTCTTTTGATCTCTTTTACATATAATATATATAGGAGGAAGAAGAGAAGATAAGAAGCCCTCCTTTACTCCTTTTCAACTACTTTTAATTATGATAAATGGAGTGAAGTGATAGGAACAAATTTCTCAAGATCTTTCTCACACTTTCCCATTATTTGTCTCCTTCTAAAGGGTGAGAGCCATGTCTATTTAATGCATCTTTAACTATCTTGCAACCGACCCCTTTGAGATGGAATCACCTTTTGAGGAACATCCCCTCGGATCTTTAATACATAACCAGATATTTTGATCCTTTGTGCATTGGTTTCGGCCTCATGACTCAAACAACGTCTAATTTTTTTCTATACTAAAATGACCCTTTGAAGGTTGGAACTCTCCACATGGGGTTATACATTAACTCATTACTGAAATGACAATCCAGATGACTCTTCACCTCAGATCTTTTGAAAAATTCCTGAGTATTTAAATCTTACAGATAAGTCTCATAATCACTCATACATGATACATGGATTGTCACCTTTTGTGACTTGCTTCGAACCTGGAGTCCATTTTTGTGAGATCCACGTGGGAGGCTCACGCATCCTTAATATTTTTGCTGCTCTACAAGGTTTTAGGAATGCGTTGTTCCGAATTTGGCACCATTCACGAGCACACCATTTCATTCCTTTGGGTGAGTAAAGGACCCCATGGTATATAATGTCTCAACCCCTTTTGGGTGGGACCTTTGTAGTTAGCTCCATGTGGAAACCCTGCGGGCTTCCGAGACTTTACTCCATCCTTTGACTTTTAAAGTTGCGATGGTTGGACACTTGGCATCATCTGTGAGCCTGCTAATTTCTTTTTGTTTTGGCTAATTCCCTTCTGTTTGGAAAATATTCGACTCCGAATAGGCTTTGAAAATGTAAGAATCTTCTTGGCTATGGAATTTAGATAACATTCTGGTGACTCACTGGGACCATTATCCTACTAAATGGAAAGAACCCACAATCTCCCGCTATCAATTTGGTCTAGAATTATGCTTCAAATCCACTCAATCTTGTCTCGTAGCACTTTTGAATTTTGCGGTGCCTTCATAGTCGCTGATGATTCTTGCACCTTCTTACTCTCATAACAAAACTTCTATAATTTATTTTTGTGAGAGTAGAAAATTGAAAAGACACCAATAGAATATTTTGACTGATTTTAGTTTCTCTGCATTTTCTCAAGTGAAGCTTGCAACTACTACTCTCTAACTGTGAATTATTCAGTGAGACGGAGTCTTCTTATAGGATCTAGTGCCTCTTAATGGAGTAATATAAGTGTGGGCCTATACAAAAGACAAAACATACATGCCTCAAATGAGTCATGCAGAGTGTGTGCAAGCACTTATTTTTCTAAAAGAAATCTACTCCTACTCCTAATCTAATTGGTTTGGTACAAGCTAATAAAACCCAAAACAAGCAAGGAAAAATAGCTTCCTTTTCTTATGAAGTGAGGCCATACGATTAATTTATCTATTGATATGGCCTGTAACGAGAGTGAAAAATTACCTTTCACTCTTCCACCCATGGTATCAATGAATAGAATGAATACCTCCTTTAGATGTTCCTCACTTGGTTGGAGGTGTTGTAGCTAACCCTCGGGGTCTTGAAAATTATCCTCATGCTCTGAAGTGAGCATGACTAGTGTTGAGTCTTCCCTTAGTCTTGAGGAGGACCTTTCTTTGGTGGGAGTCGATGACTCTTTTCTTCTTCTAATGGTTCTCGATTGCACCTTTTGGAATGGGGATTTTTGGTAAGCTTCTCTGAAGGGTGTCATCCCTATCCTCTCCTTCTTTGATTTTAGCACCTTCGTCGGTGAATCCAAGATCTTCAATTAAAATAAAAATATCTCAAAAATACTTTCTTCTAGATCCTAGGATTATTCCTGTGGATTTTTGTGAGTGGAAGGCTTCCTTTGTTGTGGGGTTGATGAAGTGGTGAATTTTGTTATTTCTATAGGCCCTTCTTCATCGAGCCATCCCCCCAAATATGATAAGCACTCAAGCTTATCTTCTTCCTCCTCTGTCAAATCTTTACACTTTTGTATGATGGTTTTTTAGTCTGAGAAATTCTCCATCATATGTGGCTTCATATTGTAGTATAAATCCCATTGAAAAAAATCTAGGGAGATGCTTTGTGGGGAGGAAAAACAGAGGCAACTTTTGCAGCCTCTCTTTTACTCATCTTGTGATACAAACCTCCTAAGCTGTATCACTTCTCACCATATGCTCCTCTTCTTTTGGATTTAGATTCATTACTTGTTGGTGTGAGGGGTATAGCTTCTCAAAGAAAGGGGAAGGGTGGAATGGGTGACTTAGAGATGGAAAAGGGGATGATCCCTTAGTGGTAATGAAGTCATGATTACACAACTTCATAGGATGAAGAGAAATTGAAAATGTGGAAAGAAATATGAGTGGAAATGGATGAGAGGGAGGTTTACGATCCTTTATAATGATTTTTCTAGACCATGTGGAGTCATTGGATGTGCTCTGCAACTATCTTCATTGAAGTTTGAACTTTATCAAGAATAGACCAAGTTGATGCCATGATAAAATATCACTCTGAGTCATCCCACCAGGCGTGCCAAGAAACATTTTGATGATCATCCTTGGCGTATTGGACCGTTAGAGTTATAGGTATCTTTAGGGTGCACGTCCCACTAACCTAAATATTCCAACAACTTTAATGGTCCAATCCATCAAGGATGATTATCAACATTTCCATCAAAAGGTTATAACATTATACAGGTTTCTAAAGGTTGAAGTGTTGCCATCAATGACAGAGGGGGAGATTGATCAATATTTTTCATTGTTATATATTTTTTCATTGATGTCAAGATTGATGAGTTGATATCAAGTTGCATTAATGGAAAAAGGAGTCAATTGGTAAAGTGAGCATGCAAGAAAGATGAAGGTTGATTGGTAGTGTCAACTCACAAAGGCTTTGAGATGGTCAAGGATAAGTCCTAAAGGACTTAGATAGCATTTGTGCAAGTTGCAGATATAAGGTGATAGCCGCCAAGTACATAAGAGAGTCATGGAGTAAAGAATCTCAAGGAAGGAACCGCAAACTAAAGGAAAGATCCATAAGAATCCACTAAAGGTAAGTGAGTGCCATAGAGTGAAGAAGGTAAAGCCATGGGTATGAAGATTCGGTGAATGCCACATATAAATGGAAAATATGTGAAACCGTGGATAAACAAAAAAGTCACTAAGTATAGAATATTTCCGCAAAAGAAGGAAATCCATGAAGAAATAGAAAAGGAGAAAATCATGGAAGGTAGAAAATAAGGAGGAAGCCATGAGAAGTTGAAAAATCCACACAATGCGATATAGATGCTGCAAATAACTAAAAAGTCACATAAAGAAGGGAAAATCAAGGACAAAAGGGAAAGTCGCGACATGAAATAAATGAACAAAGACGCAAAAAGAAGCCGTAGAATGATCAAAGTGAAATAGAGTGGATCAAGGAAAATTAGTTGGAGTTCAAAATGAAAGAGTGAACGTTGTGTTCGATTTCAAAGGAGATTTGATTGATAGAATAATTACAATCCGTAAGTACAACTAGATCTCCACACGAGATAAATGAAATTTATCTGTTTCATCTACCAGCATTTAATTCATGTTGACCATGAGGCAAGTTGGTTATAAGCTCGATGGAGATTCCATATTTTAAGGAAAATTAAAATAAGGCAAAAACTTGAGTCACCATTGTAATTTCACGATGTAAATTCTAAACAATGCAATTTTTCTATTTTTGGAAGACAGGTATTTAAATTGGTTTATTAAATGCGTTAAAGAAGGAGGAATGAAGCCGAACAAGGAAAGAATAAAATATGGACTCAGCTGGGAACATTTAATGATCTGGATTCATAGGTGATAGATCAGGAAGAGTACACGATGCAAATATTGAAGAAAAACTTTTGTGTAAAAGGTGAAATAAAAAAACAAATATGTTATTAGTTTCTTTTACTCATGAAAAATAGCTGAGGCACTAGATCCAAAATATCTATAGGGGAGAGAGAAGAAAATATGATGAAATCAAGCTGAGAAGAGCTACAGTGGTGAAGAAGAGAGAAGGGAAATATTGAGAAAATAATGAAGAACATGATCGAGATAAGTAGAGCATAATAATAGTGGCATTTGAATGCATAAAAGAGAGAAGAATGAATGATCAAATGATTTTGACAGAGAAATAACACATATTGATCCATGAAAGTGATCATAAATCATTGTATTAGTAATAGTTGTAACTACATGGTCAAAATGTATATGTAAATAATTCTAAGTTGTAGCTTAGCACATTCAAGGAGTTGTAGCTTCCTTATAGGTGGGTTCTGCATAATATTCACTTGAGTCCTTTGTTGTGTGTAATATCAACATAGGTGTAGGGGTTAGTGCTCCTTGTGAGATTGGTGTCTCACTAAACAAATCTTGTAAGATGTGTTATATTCTTATGAGTCCTTTCTTTGTGTAATATAAGCAACAGTTTTGGTGGTTTTTTCTCTCGAAATGGTTTCCCATGGTAAATCTTTGTGTTTAGTGTTTATGTGTTTGATGAATACTTGATTTATTATATGTTTCTCATACATATAGATTGGTAAATAATATAAAATTGAATCAAGAGTGTAAAAGTTTTAATCTACACTAATCCACCCCCTCTCAAAGGTGCTTGTGATATGCAACAAATCTATGGATTTTAGGGATGTTTCTATGTTGATTATAGAAGTTTTAAAATTAATAATTAGTTCATTTCATTGTCATTTTTTTATGAATGAAAGTTAAGAATATAAACTACTTTTTGAGTGCTTTAAACCCTAGCTAGAAAGCGATTTGAGATATTTTCTTCCTAATTTCCTAAAATTGCTTACTAGTGCATGGATAATGATTTTATGATTTATAAGACTCCTCTAATTTTCCAAATAGATATGGTAGAGATTTTGGCGATGAGTGGACCCCACTCAAACAAGTCAATTTTTGAATAATTTTAGTTTAGGAAAAGGTTGTCCAAAGGAGTTGCAAATTAAATGGAAATTATTTTTAGAGTGATTTTTCTTGATTTCCATGGTTGTTTTAGGTCATGGTGATGCGTAAAAAATGGAAAAGTGTGCCCTATTTTTGATGACTAATCAAAGGGAAGTTTGGGGCAACTTCAGGTTGTTTGCATATATGAGCTTGATTAAAGGATTTCCACTTGGAGGTGGAAGGAGTTACAATATGTTTAGAAAAGAGGATTTACAGATATTTGTAGTGGTATGGGATTTATGTCTTAGTGATTTTATTTTGTGGGTCTTTTAGGTCAATTTGTGAAGAAGGTATGTAGTATTTCAATACAGTTTGTCATAGGTTGAAATATTGATTTTTTTAAGGAATGATATGGATTGGTTGATGATTAATATCACCTAGAGAGACAAGAGGGATAAATTTTGTTCCTACTTAAGGCCTTTTGATGTCTTGAAAGTGACAAAAAGCGTGCAAACTAGCTAAGTTTTTAAAACTAGTTTTGGGCAGCTTGTTTTGGTGAAGTGTAAAGTTGTTGTGGTTTGAGTATATGGATGTTTCAAGAGGTATAACTTGATTTGATATGTTCCAAAGGTTTGGATGTTTTTGTTATCCATTTTACCACTCAAGTAAAATTGAAAACAAGCTAGAGTTGATCCTAGACACTAGATAGGGCCACGATAACATAAATTTGGGTTACATGTGAAATTCATGGTTTATGGAGCATTAGTAGCATTCGGAAGGATTTGGACTCGAATAGAATATTTTTTCCTCTTCTAGGTTATTTAGGGTCAAAACCCTAATGGGTGTCATTATTCCCTTCATTTAATCAACTTCTTGTTGATGTCATATCAAACTAGGGGTGTGTCTAAAGCTATATGTAACAAGAGTAATTTTATCGATCTAGTAGTTGACTGTAGTTATTTTTCTATTTTCCGGGGATCTCTTCAATATTTTAAGGGATTCTTAGTAAAACCTTATTTAAATCAAACTATGAAAACTTGCTAAAAGTAAACACACTGAAAGCTTTGTTGAAAGGAAACAAACTGTGCAAAATGGAAACACACTTGATTTTGAAAGCAAACACACTTGATGTTGGAAATAAACACACTCAATTTAGAATGATTGAAAACAATTTCAAGAAATATAATAATCTATCTAAACAATTACAGGAACAAGTATACAATAGAGTTGAACTGAAATATTAAAACAATACAATTATTAGATCTAAGTTATTTGTCAAGAAATATAAATAGCAAATAAATGAATATCTTGTCCTTGGGGAGTGGGCCTTTGGTCCTCCTCAAATAAGGATTTAAAAAATTAGAATTATCTCAAATAAAAATGGATATTTTATTGATAAAACATTCAGTATTACAAACATATTGGATCTGAGTACTTAGTCTATTTCTATTCTTTGTTCTATATCTATCTCATATCATATTCTATATCTCTATCTATCTACTGCAGGTCTGCTTTTATATACATTTTACAATCACAGCTGTCTCAATGATTATGATGAAATTGAATCATGCCCATAATAGATGTTGAGTCGATTGTGGTTGATCAGATAGCTATAGGATAACTCTCCCTAGATTTGTGTTCAGAAATCTTCTCATCCTTTCCTAATTGAAAGGGTCGTAGATGCAAAATATCTAGATGTGGTTAGAATAGATAACTCCCATTGGTTCTAAAACTTCAAAGAAGTTCCAGAACCATAGGAAATTGTTAAGGACAAAAATGTGAGAGTTCCGGAGCTATCCCCAAGAGTTCAAACTAAGTCTGAAAATTTCAGGAACTAAATACTGGAGTTTTGAAACTAAGTCTGAAAGTTTCAGAACTAGATGATGACTATGTGATGGAGTTCTAGAACTAGCTTGGAAGTTTCAGAACTAAGTTGTGTGGGAACAGATGTTGCTAAAAACATATTGAATGCTTCTTGCTTCATTTCCTTGACTGATTAGACCTACTTTATTACAAAACTGAATTCAAACACACACTTCGTTAGGAATTCTAGAGCTTTTAACATTAGAATCACAATCAATCAAAAGATAGACAATTACATCCTAACTCATATCAGATCAACTAAAAGTCACACAATGCAATCAAACTTAATAAAAGGAGAGTAAGATGAGATCATATATTATACATTAATTGTCCATAATCTGGCC
This sequence comes from Taxus wallichiana var. yunnanensis, assembly GCA_018340775.1. Taxonomy (NCBI): domain Eukaryota; kingdom Viridiplantae; phylum Streptophyta; class Pinopsida; order Cupressales; family Taxaceae; genus Taxus; species Taxus wallichiana. Next base: position 133,774,039 of record CM031244.1, read on the forward strand.
TCATCATTTCCCCCAAAATTACTTGTTTGTAAGTCCCTTTATAAACTTCATTCTTCAAAAGTAGGTTTGTATGTTACGCATTCCATTTGATTTCTCGATCAAATGGCTAAAAATAGATTTTCCAATGTTTAAACTTAGATGTACTGTACCTACTCCTGCTTCTATTTTCCTCTTCCACCTGCTCAAATTCGGTAGGGTCTTGAGGCTCTCTCGGTTTTCTAAGGAGACATGGGGGTGAGAAGTAGAGGAGGATTTATTCGCATTCCCATCCATATTTTCTTGTAGGTTTCATTGACTTGGGGAATTATTGTGCATAACACTTTTTCCCTTTCTAAACTCTAGATTAGATTTGTTGGAAAAATTACTTCCTTCTTCTTAAAGAAACAAAGTAGAAGGAGTTCCCACCTCTCGAGCATCATTCATAAATATCTTCAAACTTTTCCTCCTCATATGAGGTGAAGTCATCAATATTCTTTTGCAAAATGGAAAGATAGTGTGTCTTGAATCTCTCATCAAAGGCATGAGTTCTAAAATGTGTGAGAAAGGCAGAGGGTTTACCATAATGAGCTCTCATATAGAGACCTGTTGAGCTAGCTTTCAATAAAAATTCAGATTCCCTTTCCTTCCATGCAATTTGGTTTTACAAAATAGAGAAAAATGCATTGAGTTGGCTCTCCCCTACATACAAATTGATCATAAATCCTATGTTTTTCTCTAGCATAAAATTGCAAAGATAAAATTCACATAGAAGATTTTTCTGCTCGGGGCTGGATAAAGAATAAGTTGTCATGAATTCAGATTCATCTTTTAATTCATGTGGATTCCCACATGAAATCCTTAATAATCACAATGAATGAACTGCTCTTCTAAAAACACACTATATGCAGGAGAGGGCCTCCTGCAGCAAGCAATTTTTCACTCATAATATAGACCATATGAATTTTTGCAAGACATTTATATTTATTTCCTTCCTCCTTATAAAAATTTTCTTCCCATTATTTTCTTGCCTTCATCTCTTCTTCTATCTTGGTCTTCAATTCTTTATTTTATGTTTTGGCTTCTCTGAGTTCCCTGCAAATGTCATTCCATAGTTTTTGAGTGGCAAATAGGTTAACTCATTCTATGCAAAGACTGTGGACACAACACTCTGCTTTCTAGAAGCCCTAAATTCTTCCTCTTTTTCTATCAACTATTTCTTGGTTGCTAATAATTCCTTAGTCCTAGCCTCAAGGTGAGTTGTTAGCTCTCTAATGATAATTTCCCTTTGTTCTAATTTAAGTTTGAGGAAATCCAATTCCTCATATTTTTCTCTTATAATGAGCTCTGCTCTAGATAAGAACAAAGCCTATTTAACTTGTTGTCTTTCTTCTTCCTCTGAAATTACTTGAGGAGTTGGGCATTCTTCCTCTATCAAAGGAAATTTTCCTTTTCTTATCCTGGATGCCAACTCTTCTTCTTCATGTGGCAATACTAATGGTTTAGCCAATTCCTGAAAATCCCGATCTTCAAATATTTCTTCTCCTCTGTCCATTTCAACTTGACTTGGCTCAGAGGGGTCATGGCCATGTTGCCCAAAATATCAGTAGCTTCCTTTTCCATCCTTTCTTGCTCACTCCTTCCCTCTGGGGTTTCCTTTGACCTCTTATGAATTTTTCTTATTTGGGAAGTTCAACATGCCCAATAGTGAATTTCCTTCTAGAGCTTCTTCTTACTATTCTTTCTTGCTCTTGCTTGGGTGAGCTATCACCGTCAGAGACAAATATTGGCTCCCCTGAAGCTGCTGTAGAAGAAGGAATTTCCTTCACAGGTACAGAAGGCTCTACTGTTTTGATCTTTCTCACCAACCTTATTCTTTTTGGTATTTTTCTCTTTCCATTTCCCTTTGTTCTTCTGTAGGGGCATCAATTTCTAGATTATTTGAAGGAGAGAATGGGGCTGGAATTGTCCTTCTGATAATATTAGGGTTTTTCTTGAATTTACCAAGAAACTTATCCCAAATTTCTTCTCCATTCTTCTTTGACAGAAAATGGTGCTGGCATATTAAATGAATTAGACCATGATGCCTAATTGTCCCAACACCCTAGGAATACCTCTGATCCATGGTCTGGATAGAATCGAAAAGAAACCCTAGAAGGTTTATTATGTACTCAGGTTTGGTGGCTCCATACTTCATATATATGAGCATTTTTAGGACTTCTTTTCCCACAGACCCAAATTGACCATCACAAGTTAAATATTTCACTATCCAAAATGCTACCCTATCAAAGGGTTTGGGAAAATTGGCCCTTCTGACCCCTTTTATGATTTTCTTTGTATTATAGATGTACTGGGGTTTAGTTTCTCCTTCTTGTAGTAAGACTTCAACCAATTCTTTCAAATTCCCCTTGGCAGGTTGTGGGACATGCACAATTGGCACTCCAGACACATTACTTATAGTATTTATAGAAAAAGGAATAAAGATATTTCTCACCTTTGTCCTGGATTGTTCTAGGTTTATGAAAAATTCTCTTACCAATTCATCATTATGCCTTGAAAATTTCTTCAGAACTCTATCCATCCTGCATGCTCAAAGATAGATGTCACTTCTTCATCTACGAGTAGCTGGGAATCATCCTTTGGTTCTGATTTCTTCTTAATCCCCATATCAGCTTGAGTTATGTCTCTTTTGATTTTGTGTGAATTGTTTGTAGGCCCTTTATATTAGCTATAGAACCAACAAATTTGGTTGTGGAACCTCTGTTCTTAGCCATCAATTCTTTGTTCTTTGCTATGAAACAAAACTTAATTCAATGCTCCTTCCTCAAAATCTCTGCAACTTATTTCACTTGAGTTTGCAATAATGATTATTAATGATAACCATGCCACCACTTATTCCATCCAAATCAACTTCATGATTACACACTTGTAATCATAATGTATAAATAGATGACTCATCATACCTACTTTTAAATTAAGTCAAATCACACATGTAAACATTTAATCGACCCTAAATAAGTTAAAAGATATGATTACTATCCTTGATGATGTAACCCTTTTACTATGATGACTCATCATTCCTACAAGTGGATCAAAACATGATTACATAAGACAACTGGAATTCAAAATAATTCCCTTATTTGAACTAGCTAAAAAGAGAGGTCAACCGCCATTTGCTATTTTTCAATTTACCTTTGAGAGAATTTTTTTTTCTTTTTTGGGAAGAAAATGCCATTTTCTATTTTTCATCTTCTTCCCTTTATTCTCGGATCTATCATCTAGTTATTTTATCATTTTGGAAGAACTGGGTTCTTCCATATGATCAAATTCTTTGTCTACTTCAATCTTCCTCAAGAATTCATCCTTAGTGGGAGGATTCCTATAGAGTTTCAGCCTATGCCCATTGACCAAGAGTGTTCTACTACTACCATCAATGGTAAGTAAATGAATAGAACCATTGTCAAAGAACTGCTCAATCTGATAGGGTCCCAACCATCTAGTTCTCAATTTTCCCTTGACATGTTGGTACTTAGAATCGAACAGCAATGTCCAATCTCCTACTTTGAATTACCTTTTCTTGATATGTGTGTCATGCCATTGCTTCCTTTTCTCTTGAACTATCTCTATCTATTAAAGTGCTTCCAACCTTAATTCATCCAACTCATTGAGTTGAAGGATTCTTTCTTTTTGAGCTGCATTCAACTCAATTCCCACCTTCACTATTGTCCTCAATGTCTGAAGTTCAAACTCTATAGGAAACAAGGGATTTTTCCCATAGACTAATTCATATGGTGAAAACCCTATTATAGTTTTCCAAGTTGTATTATAAGCCCAGATAACTTCAGGTAGTCTCTTTACCCAATCTTTTCTCCCAGCTTCAACTGTTTTGGTAAGGAGATGACTTCCTATGATTGATTTGGTAATACCTTGTGAAAGCTTGGATCATATTAGACATGAATTATGGTCCCTAATCTGAAACTATGCTCCTTGGTGCTCCAAATTTTATCATAATTCTGTTCCAAAGGAAATCAGCAACTGCTTCCTCAGTGGCATTTGTCAATGCCTACACTTCTACCCATTTTTTCACATAGTCAGTACACACAAGAATATATTCCTTCCCTTATGAAGGAGGATTAAAGGGACCAAAAAAATCTAATCCCCATCTCTCAAATGGTTCAACCACAACTTGAGGCTAAAGAGGCATTTCATTGGTGAAAGTTGGTTGTCTCATCCTTTGACAAGGATCACACCTCTTGATATATCTCTTCACATCCTTATATAGAGATGGCCAATAATAACCAGTGCCAAGTATCTTATGAGATGTTCTTTTCACTGAATAGTGTCCTCCACTTGGTTCATCATGACATGCTCTGAGGATGTCAAATATTTCATCCTCTCTTACACACCTGCGTAAGACAAAATCAGGACCACATTTAAATAACATTCCATTTAACCATTTGAATTATGAAATGGTTTTAATTAACTTCTTTGTTTGTTTCTTAGTGAAAGAAGGAGGAAACTTCCATGTTGCAAGATAATTTTCCATATCAAAAACCATGGTGTTCTTCCCGAGAATGCAAACAGTTTATCATCCGGAAAGTTATCCTTGACTCGATCTTTCTCCCATGTGGTGGTTAGTCTTGACAAAAATCAGCTACCACATTAGATTTACCTAGATTTTCCATAATGGAAATATCAAATTCTTGTAAAAATAATAACCATCTAATTATTCTCCCTCCAACCACCGGTTTGTTCATTAAATACTTAATTGTTGAATGATCTGTGTGTACAAATATCTTGTACTCCTGTAATGTAATGTCTCGAATTTATTGATTGCATAAATCATAGTAAGAAATTCCTTTTCATGGGTGGTGTAATTCTTTTCAAAGGGGAGTAAGATTCTTGTTAAGATAATAAATGGAATACATCTTTCCTTCCTCATCTTTCTGTCCCAATACTGCACCAATGGAATAATTTGAGGCATCTATTTGGCTATGAAATGGATTATGCCAATTAGGTCTTCTTAATATTGGGGCACTGATTAATTTTTCCTTAATTTCTTCAAAATCATGCTTTGACACTTTTCATCCCAAATAAATTCACAGTCCTTGGTTAGCAAATTAAACATGGGGGCAGCAATTTTACTGAAATATTTTATAAAGCACCTATAGTACCCAGCATGCCCTAGAAATGATTTGATATCTATGGGGGTATGAGGAATAGGTAAATCTGAAATGATCCTAATTTTTTTTTGATCCACCTGAATTCCTTTTTTAAAATATGGTGTCCTAATATAATCCTCTCATCCACCATCATCAACACTTTTCATCACTAAGAGATAGGTTGTGTTGTTCACATCTTGTTAACACTTTGTCCAAATTTATTAAAGAATCTTCAAATTTATCTACTTGTACAAAGAAGTCATCCATATATACCTCAACACAATCATTTGTTAGATCAACAAAGATTGCAAGTACAACTCTCTGGAAATTTGTAGGAGCATTGCATAAACCAAATGGTAACACCTTATAGGAAAAGGTTCCCCATGGACATGTAAATGTAGTTTTGTCCCGATCTTCAAGAAGAACTATGATCTAATTGTGCCCATTATAGCCATCCAAGAAAGAAAATTAATGTTTACCCGAAAGGTTATCTAGGACTTGATCTATGAATGGTAAGGGAAAATAATCTCTCATCGTGGATTTGTTCATTTCCTATAGTCAACACATATTTTCCATTTTCTGTTCTTTTTGGGAACAATTACAAGAGGAGATACCCATTGGCTATCTGAGATAGGGTAGATGGAACCTACTTGTAATAGTTTTTCAATTTCTTGTTTGACTATATCCCTTAAAGCTGAGTTAATCCTTCTTTGAGGCTACCTAACTGGTTTAATATTTTCGAGATAGATGTGATGAGTGCAGATACTTGGATGAATCCCCTTAATGTATTTGTAATCCCAAGCAAAATATTAAGTATGATTTTTAGAACATAAAATAATTTAGTTTCTTCATCATCCTTCAACCAACTCATAATGTTTAAAGTTTTTTCTAGTTGAATTTCAACATGCTTGGTTCCAATATGTGATGAACTCGATTTATGGGAAGGGTTTCATTAAAATATGTAATGGACATACATGTGGTAATAGCATATGGTATGTAGCAACATCTCTAAAATTTCCTTGAGACAAAGATACTAGAAAAAGGATAGTAATGAGAATTATGATACTTATCTCTTTACGTGCCAAATTCTTCGTCACTACTACTTTCCATAAATTATTCACCACTTCCTAATGTACTTGAAACTAAAGCTACAAATGCATCCTCTCCCCATGAGAAATCTCATTCCTCCGGAAGAAAATCATTTTAAATCAAAGAGAATTATTTTTATTGTGGTTCTAGAACTAAATGTGGTGGTTATGGAACTATAGTCGTAGGTTCCCGAACTAAATTCGCAGTTCGGAACTAAGTTCATGGGTTCTCAAACTAAGTTGTGGGTTCTCAGAACTAAGTTTGCAGGTTCCAAACTATTTCTGATTGCTTCGATGACAACAGGTTCTCATCCAATGGTGGATTAATCATCTCTTCTACTTCTCTTACATGATCCTGCAATGTGATCATAGCCAAAGAAGACAAATTTTCTTATCAGTTTCAGGAGAATCAACCCACAATTGTTCATGATTGTCAGTAAAAGGTCCTGTAGTAGGATATAAGGAAATTTTTTTAGAGTTCTTACCATTTGAGATTGTCATATCACCTGACGTGCAATATATTAAAACAACAACTATAGCTAACCATGGTCTACCCAAAATAATGGGATAACCCAATGTTTTACCTTTTGGTTGCAGTATAAGGAAGTCAAATGGATATTCCCATGACTCCACCATAATTGCCACATCTTCAATAATTCCTTCTGGTTTTGCTATAGACTGGTCTTGCCATCTGCAATATGGTATTAGTAGGTTGTATACCCGTTAATGGTAATGTTTTCAGAGTATCCACTATCATTACATTGATAGCAGCTCCCAAATCTATCAAAACATTATGTACATCCTTATTTCCTATAGAGACAGAAATAACAAGACTTCTAGGATCTCCATATTTGGGAAGTAAAAGTTTTCCTACTAATAAATCAACAAGTTTCCCATCTACTTTGATAGTCTTGGGGTACTATTTCTTCCTTCCAGGATTTTTCATACATAACATTTTGATTAATTTGTTCAATTCTAGAATATCTTTAATTGCTTGTAATAGTGGTATTTCAATATTCAATTTCCTTAGTTCCTATACCAATTCAAACTCCTTGATTTCGATAGCTTCTTTGAATCTTTCTGGAAATGGAGTCTGAATAGTGTTGGTATATGACTCATTTTCTTTTCTTTCTATATCCTCTTTTAGAACAACAGTACTAGGGATTTCATTTTCTTCTGTCATTTCAGTGATTATAAGGCATGAACTGTTAATGATTTTCCCAAATCTAGTTTTAATGTCCTTACAATCCATAGCATGTAAATCAACTAATTTTTCTAGTTCTATTCCATAAATAGGATTTGTTTATTTGTTTCTTGGATTTGCTATTGGATGTGATGGCATTTGCATTTGGACTACATTTGTAGGTTATGAATTCTATGTAAGAGATCAAATAATGGCCTATTGGTTCTGATTTAGATATGTTCTTCCTTGAGAATAATTACTAGGGTTCCATCTAGGTTGTGACCAAGCATAAGGATTTCCTTGACCATCCCATGGTTGTTGATGTCCCTGAGCATACCAAGCTTGATTTTCCCAATCTTAAGGGTTCCAAGTTGGTTGAGGCACCCAAGGTGGTTTTCCCCAATTTTTTGGTACTGACTGAGCAGGCCATGACATCGTCTAGGGATTAGGAGCTAATCTTGGCATAAACTACCCTTGGTTAGGTTGCCTCTAAACAAAATTCAATTCTTCTGTTGTATATTAGGCACTAGTTTGTTTAAGTTGATTCTTCATAACAAGAAGTAAAGAAAAAACATCAATATCATGTTCTTTATATTCACAAATAAGACACATTTTTGTTTTATTCAAAGGAAAGTCTCTTAATGCATGCTTCTTCTTGCATCTAGGACAATACATAGCCAATGGTTCAGTTTTGGAGTTTACTTTAGCTTGTAATCCATCCATATTAGAGGTTAATTACACTAAAATGTTTGTTTTAAAGTTTTCTAACTCATCCATTAGTTTTTTCATATCTGGATTCAGACTTTTCACTGATTTTCCTTTTCTAGGTCCACCTCTCATTCTAGAATAGTTTCTACAAATATCTTTAATTTCATTCATTCTTATCTGATCAATGTCTCCACCTTCTATCAAGATAATGGATTCTCTATATTCGTCATCCAAACCTTTAAGAAAAATGGTTTTACTTAACACCTCTGAAATCACAAATCCACATCTTTTGCTAACAAAGAGGAATCTATATAAATAGTCTTCTATGTTTTCATCATCCTCCTACTTGATTTTGAAGAATTATTCCTTTCTATTTCTCCCTCTACAATAATCTTGGTATTTATCTAGGAAGGCGAGTCTCCATTTATTCCCAAGTGATAATAGATTTGTATGGTAATCCCATGAACCACCTCATTTTTGCATCCTTGGAAGTGGATGGAAACAAATTGAGTTTTTGATTATCTATTTTATAATCATAGGTCTGACATAGTACATTGAACTCAAACAAAAATTGGTCAAGATCTTTAGATGACATCTGTCTAAATGTGGGTAAATGTGGAGTTGATATATTTTTCATTGATGTATCATCATCTCCCAATTGGATTGGATACGTAAAGGTCCTATAAGGTTCTCTCTCAGTTTCTCGTGCCATTTTAAAAATATTTTTTGAATTTTCCTCCCAATCAATGTGGTAAGTGGTATGCCTTAGGGAAGGTGAAAAATTAAGAGTAGGAGGTTGACTACTCAATTGAGAATCAAAACTCACCCTAAATAGGTTTTGAGTGATAAGTTGTCTCCTAAAAGTTCCACTTCCTTCAGGTGACTGATCTGAGAATTCCAAAAATGGAAATTTTGTTTCTTGTCTGATAGGGGATGGTGGTGCTTCCAATTCTTGATTAATTTCCTTACTTTGACTAGAGGATGTTATGAATTCTTGTGAAGATGTTTTTGGGAGGAATCTACCCTGTGAGTCTCTTGGTCTACTCATATATTTTGTGATATAGCAGGGAAGATCCTTCAACTACTAGATGTATGTTTTGTTTCTCTTGCTAACACTTAATTAGAAAGTTCCAACTAGTGATCCTGGAAATGGTGCCAAAAATGATGGGTGTCATTATTCCCTTCATTTAATCAACTTCTTGTTGATGTCATATCAAACCAAGGGTGTGTCTAAAGCTATATGCAACAAGAGTAATTTTATTGATCTAGTAGTTGACTGTAGTTATTTTTGTATTTTCTAGGGGATCTCTTCAATGTCTTAAGGACTTCTTGGTAAAACCTTATTTAAATCAAACTATGAAAACTTGTTGAAAGTAAACACACTGAAAGCTTTGCTAAAAGGAAACACACTGTGCAGAATGGAAACACACTTGCTTCTAAAAGTAAACACACTTGCTGTTGGAAATAAACACACTCAATTTAGAATGCTTGAAAACAATTGCAAGAAATATAAGAATCTATCTAAACACTTGCAGGAACAAGTATACAATAGAGTTGAACTGAAAGAATTAAAACAATAAAAATTAATAGATCTAAGCTATTTGTTGAAGAAATATAAATACCAAATAAATGAATATCTTGGTCCTTAGGGGAGTGGGCCCTTGCTCCTCCTCGAATAAGGATTTAACAACTTAGAATTCTCTCAAATAAGAATGGCTATTTTATTGATAAAACATTCGGTATTACAAATGTACTAGATCTGAGTACTTAGTCTATTTCTCTTCTCTATTCTATATCTATCTCATATCATATTCTATATCTCTATCTATCTACTGCAGTCTGCTTTTATATACATTTTACAATCATAGTTGTCTCAACGATTCTGATGAAATCAAATCATGCCTAGAATAGATGTTGAGTCGATTACGGTTGATCAGATAGCTATAGGATAACTCTCCTTGGATCTGCATTCAGAAATATTCTCATCCTTTCCTGATTGAAAGGGTCGTAGATGAAAAATATCCAAATGTGGTTAGAATAAATAACTCCCATTGGTTCTGAAACTTTAGAGAAGTTCCAAAACCATGGGAAATTATTAAAGACCAAAACCATGAGAGTTCTAGAGCTATCCCCAAGAGTTCCAGAACTAGATGATGACTGTGTGATGGAGTTCGAACTAGCTTGGAAGTTCCAAAACTAAGTTGTGTGGGAACAGATGTTGTTGAAAACATACTGAACGCTTCCTACTTCATTTCCTCGACTGACTAGACCTGCTTTATTACAAAACTGAATTCAAACACACACTTCATTAGGAATTCTAGAGCTTTTAACATTAGAATCACAATCAATCAAAAGATAGACAATTACATCCTAACTCATATCAGATCAACTAAAAGTCACACAATGTAATCAAACTTAATAAAAAGGAGAGTAAGATGAGATCATATATTATACATTAATTAGACATAATCTAGCCTCATCAAACCCCACCATAGGGTAAAAATAGGCCTTTGAGGCCCACTTTCAAGTAAAAATGGGAAAAATAGCAAGAAAAGGAAAACCAGCTTTCAAGGTGTTCCACTTCCCCCTCATCCCTTGGTTCGGGAAATTCAAAGAAATCCTGGAAAAATGAAAAAGATGGACTAAATTTTCCAAAAATAATCCCAAAGAAAACCGAGCTAAAAATGGCTCGATGAGATAAAACATCAGTAGGGGAGGGCTAAGCTCTACATCTAGCTTGAGCGAGATAAACTAGTTACAGGGGTGGAGAGTTAACCAAACGAATCGATTCTAAGTGTATCGGTGAGGTGGAGATCACACCAGATTTTTGGTTAGGTTTTCACCGCGAGGAGTGCAAAACTCTTTGTGGGTTCCGAGCGTACAAAGGAAGGCGAAGAGGTCAAGGTTTTTATGGGATCATCTTGGTGGGAGAAGATGTTGGGAATGCACATGGAGGGAACATAGTGCATGGATGTTGATGTTTATCGGGGCACTGAGCCTCGTAAATCATAGAGTTAAATGTGGAGGTAGCGAGCGGGGTCATCTCTCGTAAGAGAATGTCAGTGGTGCTTAGGTGACCCAACACACATGGGCAAGCTAGTGGGTGTGGGTTCGGGGTTTCAATGACACCAAAAACTCAAGGCCAACGATGCATGGTGTAAAGTGGGATCTGATCTCGCATGAAAAAGGTAACCCACCCCCAAAAATAATGGAGGACCAAGTCAAAGGTGAGTCGAGAATGAGTTATGTAGGTGATTTTTTAAAAATTCAATGTAGTTGGTAAAAATAAACAAGCTCGGGGGAAAATGAAAAGTGAGAGCCCTTAACAAAAAACCAGCCCACCTTCAAACAATGATAACCTCCTCTTAGGTGCTCAAATTCTAACAAAATTACGAGAGTCAAAAAGGGAATTTAGAGACCTAAAACATGAAGCCATAAAATTTGGCTTTTGGTGAGTTTTACAAAGGTAAAAATGAAAGTGAAGTCATAGTACCATAGAGGCCAAACCCATGTTCTAAAATGAATTAAATGAAGATATGGGATCACATTCTTCCTTCTAGGGAAAGGTACAAGAGGTATGGACATTAGGAAGGCTCCCATAACATGATGTAAGTAGGCATGGTGCCCCTTCTGGGTGATCTCATACCTAGAAATTCAAACTTATTCTCCCTTGCTTGAATTCTTCTTATCAATTGTAAAGGGGTGACATATTACAAAGAGTTAGTCATTTTTTCCCATGCACCCATCTTATTTCCCTCCGGGATGTTGTAAATTTTCGAGGCTTCAATCCTTCACATCGAACATTGTAATGACATATATTTCCTCTCCCTACTATGATGTATTGTTTAAAATCTATATGGAGCAATAAAATTATGTTTTTGTTAATCCTTCTAACCTTGCATGAGTTTATTATTTCATCTTTCCTCTCTTCATTAACAGTGTTCTATGCATATCATGGTTTCCATTACAGGGTTTTAGTGTTTTTGTGCTTATTTGGGAATGGTGAATGCATGTGTTGTGGTCTATGGTGCATTCACACCCTCTTCATGGTCATCTTTATCCATTTTATAGGATGGGAATGTGTCTAGTAACCCCTTCTTCTTGTGATATCACCATTTTAGTGTAGGATTTCCCTTATGTCAAACACTCTCTCTTTCCATGTCTCCTTGGAAGTTTTAGGATAGGTTTATTTAGGTGTTTTCTTACATTATGGGTAGTTAGCATTAGGATCATGAAGAGTAATCTAGCCTTTTCTGGAGGACCATATCAAGTTCACAAGTCCCAAAACTTGAGGGATGGTCCCATGTTAGAAAAAGTAGGGATCTATCATAGCCATATCCCAAGGTACTAAGTTTTTGCAAAAACATTTTGGCACACCTAGTGGTACAAACATGTGAAATATCTACACTTCATAGGTGTTCCATTGATCTTCATCTCTAGTTTCATCAATATTATTGTGTCCTTGGTGGAGATTCACATATTTGGAGACATCTACAAGATAAGTCGGGATTTAAAGGTCAGAAAACACTAAATAAAAAAATCCTTGTATTTCAGGTTTTAGATGTGGCATTGCATACCCTTAACTTCCAACAATAGCATTTAAGGATTTCACATGTGTATAAAAGGTCCTAAGTCCCGACATAAAGGATAATTTATTTAGGTTTTTGAAGGTTGCATTGCATGCCCCTTCTTTTGAAAGTGTATTTCGTGGATTGACATCTACCGAAAAAATGATTATACATTATCCCTAATTCACCAAACATGGGTAACATACATGGTTGAAAATTTATTTTAACCAGTCAAATATTTGTATGCAAATGATGGAGGTTACCCCACATATGGAGATGACAAGTTACAACTGAAAATTCAAAAAATGGAGGTAGCTATGGTGCAGTCCAGGGCTTTAGCTCAAATGAAATCATTCAAGTTTTTTTTGGGGAACCTTGTCCATGGGATGGCCCTATGTTTAGACACTTTATCCATCAACATAAGTTAGAATTCATGATTGAAATATTTCCCTAACTAGTGAGATGGATCGAGGAGATAGAGTCTTTTGAACTTAGTACTAGGAAACCTTGTCACTAGGTAAGTCCTACACCAATGTCTCACAATTTTCTCCCCATTCCCCAAGAAGCACCATCTCATCTTGAGCTTTGATTTCCAGGATTCTCATCTATTGACCCTTGTGTGGAATCCATATCTTCATCTTCCACTCTTCTACCCCATCAAAATAATTATGTGCTTTTCCCTTCCAAACCCAACTCCCCTCAATAAGAGAAAAATGTAATACCTTCCCTTTACCACCTTAACCAATAAAAAAACCAATTAAATACCAACCCACCCTTCCTCTTACATTACCAATTCCATGTCGGGAGAAAACCCAAAAAACCAGTCAAGAGGAACAACAAGAGATGGATCCCAATAAAGAATAGATGATTAAAAACTTGAGGAACTAGGCTTTATGATTTGGAATTGATAAAATTCCCTTAATGGGAAGCCTTCAGAAGAGATCAATTTAAAATAACAAGTGGTGGTAAAATAGTATTTGGTTGCAACATTATTAGATCAAGAACAAGTAGAAGAAGATCAAAAATCAATGTTTTATGAATGTAGTGTCCATGAGGGAACTCTATTTTCAAAAATTGTTGATCAACCATCACCGCAAATTCAGAAAGGGAGGGAGAAAACAACTCCAAATCCAAAAAAATAGGATCTTCATGCCATGGAGGAAGATCATACAGATCTAGAGGAATCAAGCACAAGATAGGATATTCAATAATCTTCAACCCCTTCTTCTACTTCATCCTCTCTCGAATCCTATTTTCAGGGATAATTTTGACCTCTCAACCTTCATGTTAGAAGATGAAGAGGACCATGGTGAAAAAATTACATATTCGGGGGCACCATGGAGAAGGATGAATCCTTGACATGGGAAGACAATGAAGGGTTTGATTATTTATCAAACTTGGAGGAATGCTTTGATGATGAAGATCCCATAGATATTACCACCTTTTCTACCCTATCATTCATTCTCTAACCACAAGAGCCAGTTGTAATGGAGTGATTCTTCAAATAGTCCTCTTGGACCAAGATTAGAAGAATTGAATATTCCATGTTTCACAAAAGATGAGGAAGAATAAGGGAAAAAAGATGACACCACTTGTATATCAGTCATCAAGGTAGGGGATTATCCATTGTCTGTAAATTAGCCACAAAGCCAAGATTAGCTCATGACAACCACTCCTTTCGGAAGGCATGCAAGAAGATATTATTCTTGGAGTTAAAGCTCGAGTAGTGGTAAAATCCAATGAATCGACCAATCCCCATCGCTTACTTGGCTTGATTGGAGAAAAAGGAGGAGCCAAAACTTATCATGCTTACTTTCAAGCATGAGGATGAGCCACAAAGTTCCAAAGGTCAACATCAAATCCTCCACAATCCAAACACTGAGTAGCTTGAGGAGGTATTATTTTTGTTTGATGTTAATATTTAGGCTAGTTGGGTGAGGAATTATTTCCATAGTAGTTTTTCACTCATGTATAGGATCATGATCATTGTTAAATTAGTTTCATGGTCCCAAGTAGTGAGAAAAGGAAGCTAATTTACCCTTCCAGTCTTAGGGTTTCTATGATTTTGTTTGTTTCTTTTGTCAGTGTAGGGTAGGTAGGTTTGTTTCTTGTAGCGAAGTTCTTGTGCACACTCTACATATACCACTTGGACCATGTATGATTTTCTTCCTTGTACATAGTTTTTTTCATGTTTTCTTGAGCATTGTGCACCAAGTTTTAGTATGTCTCATGTGTGCCATAACAAGAAGCTCATAAGAAGTTTTAGTATGTTTTCTCCAATATAGTTGTAGTCCTCAAAAGATTACAAATATAGAGAAACTAAAGTCCGATAAGGGAAAAATTTCAACACGTTCCATCTTCTTATATCTTAAGGTTTATCAATTGAGATTTTAAGGCCCCTTGTAGAAATCAGCAAATGGAACATGTGCCTTAACCTCACAACAATGTTTCAAAAATCCCTTTAGATACGGAAATCATTTTTAACAAGCGGTCCAAGGTGCTCCCCAGTCAACATATGATCCTAATCTCTGCAATATTCATATTTTCTCATATATCATCAGCAATGTTCTCAATGCTTGGAAATCATTATTTTCGGGACAAAATTCAGGTATTTATCATACACTTCCATGGATCAAGTTGTAGAGAAAGAATGTAGGGAAGACTCAAGGTTCAAGAAAATTTTCCGCTTTCACAAAAATCTTAATTCAAAATATTGTAAGTGAGATGGTTAATGGAGGTCATCTTGTGGTTCAACAAAGATCAAGTGGATTTGAGATCAAAAATTCAAAGGGGTCGGATCGGTTTTAGGCTTCAACAATGATCCGTATACCCAATGGAGGCTTCAAGGCAACTAGTTAACCCCATCTAACTAGAAGATATCCCCACGATTTTCCAGATTATTATCCATTTTACCCCACTGGTAAAATGGACAACATGATAGAGTTAATCCCAAACACTAGATAGTGCCACCACAAAAATCTAGGTTACAGTGTGAAATTCATGGTTTAGGGATCATTGACAACATTAACAAAGGATTTGTACTCAACTGCACCATTTTTTCCTCTTCCAGTTATTAAGGTCAAAACCCGCCATAGGGTAAAAACAAGCCTCTCAAGTCCACTTTTGAGAAAAAAATAAAAATAATGGGAAAACTAATTTGGAGGTGTTCCACTCCCCCTCAATCCCTTGGTTCAAAAAATTCAAAGAAATCCCTAAGAAAATGAAAAGAAAATGGAATAAATTTGCCAAAAATTACCCCAAAGGGGATTGAGAAAAAATGGCTCTACGAGCAACTTGCAAGCTTCTAGAAAGCTAAAACATTATAGGGAAGGGTCTAGCTCTCCATCTAGCTCACATGATCTAAACTAGTTATGGGGTGGTAAGTTAACCAAATAGATCACCATGAGTGTATCGGCAAGGTGGAGATCATGTCATATTTAGGGTTGGGTTTACATCGACATGGTGTATGGTGTCAATGGGAAGTGTGAAATTATTTGAAGGTTTAGTGCCCATAAATCAAGGTGATGAGCTTGAGGTTTATCAGGGATTATCTTGGCGGGATTAAGTGTCGAGAATACATGTAGAGGAAACATAACACATGGGATGTAAATTTTTTCCAAGGCCCAAGTGTGCAAAACATGACAATCAACGCGAAGCTAGTGAGTCGTGGTTCAGCTCTATAAGATCATGTTGGGGTGCTTTGGTGACCTGACACACAAGGCCAAGCTAGCGGGTGTAAGTTCGGGGTTTTAACGACACCAGAAAACTCAATGCCAACGATGAATGGTGTAAAGCGAGATCCACTCTCGCATGACAAAAGGTAACCCACCCCAAAAATGAATGGAGTGCCAAGTCAACAAAGAGTTAGAGATTGAGTTAGGTAGGCGATGGTTGAAAAAATCAATGATGTAGGTAAAAATAGCTCAGTGAGATGAAAAGTGGGAGCCCTTAACAAAAAAACTAGCCCACCTTCAAACAATGATAAATTCCTCCCAGTGTGTTCATATTCTAACAAAATTATAGGTATTAAAAAGGGAATTCATAGCCCTACCACATGAATCCATAAAATTTGGATTTTGGTGAGTTTTCCAAAGGTAAAAATGAATGTGAAGTCACATTACCATGGAGGCCAAACCCAGGTGCTGAAATGAATTAAATGAAGGTATGAGCTCACATTCTTCCTTCTAGTGCATAGTATTAGAGTTATGGACATTAGCAAGGCCCCCCATAATATTATATAAGCATGAATGGTGCCCCTTGTGGGTGATCTCATGTCTAGAAGTTTGAATTTCTTCAGACCTTTCTTAAATTCTTCTTATAAATTGTAAAGGGGTGGCATATTACAAAGAGTTAGCCATTTTTCTCCCATGTGCCCCTCTTTTTTCCCTCAACTAGGCTTTGCTGGGTTTTTGTGAATTTATGGGGATTCAATCCTTTACATTGAATATTGTAATGGCATCTCTTGCCTCTCCCTACTATGATGTATTGTGCAAAATCTATATGGAGAAATAAAATTATGTTTGTGTTAATCCTTTTAACCTTATATGGGTTTATTGTTTCATCTTTCCTCTCTTCATTAATAGGTGTTCTGTGCATATTATAGTTCCATTACAATTTTTTAGTGTTTTTGTACTTATTTTGGAATGGTTAATACATGTGTTTTGGTCTTGTGCATGTCCACCCTCCCCATGATCATCTTTCTTCATTTTATAGGTTGGTAATGTGTTTAACAAACCCTTATCTTTGTTTTATCATCATTTTAGTGTAGGATTTCCCTTATTTCATGCACTCTCTCTTTTCCTATCTCCTTGGAATTTTTAGGATAAGTTTATTTAGGTGTTTACTTGTATTAGGGTTGATAGTATTAGGATTAGGAAAGGAAGTTGACCTTCCCGAAGGACCATCTCAAGTTTGCAAGTCCCATGGGCTTGAGGGATGGTCCCATGTTAGAAAAAAGTAGGCATCTTCCATATCCATATCCTAGGGTGATAATTTTTCGCAAACCACAGCTTCTTCCATATAGTGGTCACATGCCATAGTTGAGATCATCTTGGGTGGTCTTGAGGCCCAAAGGTGAAATCAAGATGGTAGAAGTAATTGTTTTATGAAGGATATGAGCTAGTGCGCCCATTAATGAAATATTTGACTCGTTAAAATAAATGTGCAACCATGTATGTTACCCATGTTTGGTGAATTAGGGATGTTGAATAATCATTTTTTATATGATTGGATTTTTCTCATCCTAGTGATGGGGTTTTGAGGATTTTTTGTGGATATATGGAGGTTTTTGGCATGCCCAACCTACATGAGTCATATTTGACCATTGTAATGATTTTATTTAAATTTTATAATGTTTTATTGGTTTAAAACATCATGAGGGAGTGACCTCTCTCATGTTTGGATGAAGAAAAGCATATAAAGCTAGTAGTTTGAGTCCATTTGTTAGCTAGTGCTCTTGGAGAGAAAAGTGTGACCCTAGTGTGAGTGTTTTATAGGTATGAAGGAATGATTTGAAATCTAATCAGATGTGTTTCAGATTTAATAAGGTTTGATATAATGCGTGCAAGATTCTAGATTGAAGAAAAATTGAGAGGGAAGAAGGTAGAGTGAGTTGAAGGCATGAGGTTTTGAGCAAGGGTTTGTGAGCTGAATTAGAGATCTCCATCAGTTGTAGTATACAAAAATCAAATATCATCATCTTCAGGTGGCTGAGTTATTTTCTTATTCATTTTAGGGGTTATATCCTCCTTATGGAAAGGGTTATTCACTAAATTAGGGGTTTGTGCTTCTTGTAGGGTCAGGGGCTCTACTAAACTAGGGGTTGGTGCTCCTTGTGGGGTTGGTTCCTCTCTAAATTTGAAGCATGAATAAATAAATTTTATGTTTTAGTGGGTTTAATTCCCCTTGAGGGTTTCTCACTTAATTTTTGCATGTGTACTTTATTGTACTTGCTCATGTATATGGTTGTTTTTATGCTTAAGTAAGCACACATATGGTTCATGGTGATTGAATGGCTACATAAATGATGTTGAATGATAAATGGTAAATGAATTGAAATATTATTAGGACTGATTCACCCACCTCTCAGTCCCTTTTGATTCCAACAGATTATCAAACCAAGTAGAAGAGCTTCATTCTCAAAGTGGGTTTGTTGGTATTTGAGAATTAAAAATTATATGAGAATGGATGTATTTTATCGAAAGGTGATATGAAAACTACCCCTGCTCTTGAACCACTAGAAGAACAAATACCATCAAACTAAAGAATAGAAATGGCATATGAATCATCTTGAAGGACCTTATAGGAATTTGGTCCCGCATTAGACATAACCATATAATTACCATGACCAATATCTTAATATAAAATTTATTCTCTATGGTCATCCATGTTTTGAACATTATATTTTACCTGTCCCTCAATTGTTATTTTCTTCATTTATTATTTTACTCAAATCAAATCACGATTCTAATCCATTTTTATCTCCCCTCCCACATCTCGCCAAAGGTTCTACTTAGAAGCATTCCATAAGAATCCGTAATATCTCGCTACTAGGATAGTAGTCTTGACTCATTGTTTTGAAAATTTATAAAGGCAACTTGGGCATCCTTTATCTAACCTACTAGAGGCACTTATTTAGTTTCCATGGTATATCATGAACCAAAATCTTAGATAATACTAAGGCCAAGTGCATGAGCTACTTGTGTAGACATAACATTATCAAATGCACCGAATCAATGGTACAATTACTTGGTTTGTGTCCCACTATCAACAAGGTTACATAGAAAGGCTTAATTTTTTTGATGTGGAGGTTATGGAGGCTAAAAAATTCTATGGAGATGGGGATTTAGGGGTAGGTAAAATTCCTTTGGAAAAGCAAGTATTTTCGGATAACTTAGCATTAACAAATTTCTTAACTTTAAAAAAGCTTCATGATGAGTTTTATAGTATTATACTTTGGAAATTTGGACTTTGGTTTTCTTAATATGATTGATTATGTCAAAATATCAAGAATAAGAAGCATCGATATTAGGCACAATAGGGTATTTATTTTTAATTGGTTTGGAATTTGTAAAAACTTTAGATACATGAGCTAGAGAAACAAAACTACTTGTTTAGCTATGGGTATAGGAGATCCATGCTTTACAACCATAGGTATGAATCTTGAAGCTTCTTTTATTTTCTCTATCTTATTTGGGTGGATAAAATTATTTTTCTCTCTTAACTATTGCCTAGTCATAATTACATAGGATTCACTATTCATATCCGTCATTGTTTCCTCACTATCATCTTCTTATAATTCATAAGTAATAAACAAAATATGTGAATCTTTAACAATCTCATTATTTTCTTTAGTCTCTTCCTCCTCAACCTCTTAAACTTCTTCTTCAATCACTTGTTGATCTACTTCTTGTACCTCACAAGTTGCATTGACATGATATTTTATAAGAGGTTATTCAATGGCTTGTTTAGGTTAAGCTACGTATAAATGATTCTTTGGTGGAAAATTGTTCCTAGGAATTTATTTGTGCAGAGTATTTTGAGAAAGTTGTTTTTAGATCAATTGGGTTAGTGGACAGTTTTTGAACTAAATGGTCGAATTAGTTGACCCTAAGGTTGAAGCTTTGGCTTTGGTGGGCTCTTTTTCAATTTTTCAGAAATAATAAGATCATCCTCTACACTTATAGATAATTCCTAATCATCCCCAATATTGGGTAATATAACCCTTCATAATGCAAAGCTTACTTCATAGAATTAGGAATAAATGAAGAAACACTTTAATTTTTTTGTGGTTGGTTGATTAATAACTAGAATTTATACACAAATCTATTGAATTTTTCTACAAACTTCATCATGGTTTCATAAGGTTCCTTCTTAAATCAAGAAAGTTGAGCTAAGAGAGCATGCGAGTCTTCTATTAGCTTGAATATAGCATCAAACTTAGTCTTAATTGTATTCCAATCAGTAATACTATTAGGAAGTAAATGGTAAAAACATTATGTGGCATTTTCTTGAAGACTTTCAAAAAAAATCCTGAAAGAAAAATATTCATGAACAACCCTAAGAACCCCACATGCAACATAGAATGCTGTTAAATGTTCCTAAGGGTGAACTTTACCTTCTCCTCTAAATTTTGGGAAGTTTTTTCAAATCCCTTTAGGTAAGTCATGGAGAGGTTTGTCTAGGGCCAATGGCCCAATATTCTACCCCCATATAACTACTAGAGCAGCCATTCTAGGAAAGATACTTTGTAAAGAGAGAGTGGTTCC
This sequence comes from Taxus wallichiana var. yunnanensis, assembly GCA_018340775.1. NCBI lineage: Eukaryota > Viridiplantae > Streptophyta > Pinopsida > Cupressales > Taxaceae > Taxus > Taxus wallichiana. The sequence continues at coordinate 133,794,991 of CM031244.1, forward strand.
TAAAAAGATCAAGGATTCAGTTATACTTACTTAAGAAGTTTTTCCATATTTCCTTTTAGTGGGTGATGTGCTCACAAAAAAAAATTATTTTCCTTTCTTTTCTATAGATAACCTGAAAGAATGTTGATGTCGAAACTATAAGGAAGGATATTCAACTCCTTGTGCTCCTCTAACTTTGGTGTATCTATTATCAACCAGATTTAAATTTTTTTGGAAACCCTAGTTGTGGTCAATCTTCATATCTAGTAGGAATTACTCAAAATTACAATTATGCCCCAAGGTGAGTGTAAAAATTTGTTGGCTGAAAAATATGCAGGTGAGAAAGAAGTCAATAGTTCAAGGGACAAAATCCCCCTCTTAATGGGGAGGTTCCCTTATTCGAATAAAAATTGATCCTAAAATATTTACAAAATATACACTTAATCTATGAAATCTCTTTTGAGGATGTTAGTTTCATTATGTAATCACATAAGGTTGAACACAGAGAAAAAGAAGTTAGAATAGAAGGGAGTTTAAGGATAGTAGTGAAGGAAGGTAAAATAACACTTTCAAATAAGGAGAAACCAAATCTTATTTTACTCTTGCATGTTGATAAAGCTTCAAAATACATACATTCACATATAATGTATATTATTTCTCTTAAAAAGATACACACTTACCCAAAGTTCAATAGCTCTTGATAAACAAAGATGAACACAAATTTTCATAACCCAAAATGATGCAGAGGCCTACATACCAACCCTTTTACAACACTAATAAATTCATAATAAGGTTCAAATTACTTTTTTAATCACCTAAAAATCAATTAACGATACTCTTATTTTAGAAGGTAAACTTACACAAAAAGGAAAAATGTACTATATAATTGAACCAAATGCTAAATTCATCTTCAACATGATCAAAACCTCCAATATAACATGTCTGAGCCATTCAACAAGTTTCAATTCACCATTCATGCCTATTTGCTTTATAGACCTAGTAAAATCCTTGTAATCCTCCATAATCACAAATTATGATGAAAACGTCACATTCTAAGGATTTAAGACTAACTAATAAGCTTTTCAAATACCCTTTTCACTCAATTAGGATTATACTAAATTTCAAGGTTAAAATCTCTTCCCATAAAAATTTATTCACCAAGTACCATCTTGGATTAGGTCATCCTTCTAACCCTACCAAGGTACAAACCTTAGGGTTATGAGTAATGAAAAAAATTCATGAAAATGTATATACACTTTTGGATACCCTTTACTCTCCTTCTACTTTATGCCAAGTTTCATCCTCTGACTCCACCTACAACCTTTTGAACACAATTTGCTCCTTTTGGCCTAGTTTACTTTAAGTTTTGCTAGGGTTTAGGTCACTTAGGGTTTTGTAATACATTAACCTTATATACTTTCTCAACACATTTCCCCACCTTAACTCACCATACCCATTCTAATCACCATATTTTTACACCCTTATTTCAAGATACATGCCTTATTATTACTTTCTTGATCTTCTGCTTTCATGAAGCTTTATCTTGTCTTCTAACTCATAACAGTTCCTATGGTCTATTTGTTTCCTCTTCTAAAATTTTGATGAGTGTTCTTAAATCTTCAACCCTATATATTTCACCTTGTTATCTTAGGGAGAATTGATTTCTTTATATTTCAATTTTTACACAAGAATGAATATCTCTGTCAAGGGTTAGAAGATTATTCAAGAAAATATCTTCCTACCTAACTTTGAGTTGTTTAACTATTACTTGTAGTTTTTGTAGCATCTTTACAATATTTTCTATCCTTTTGATGACTTCCCAATCTTATAAATCCCCTCTAATCACCTCTTCTGTATGGAATTACCTCTCAAAATGACAATATTCTCTAAGGGCCAAACCACACAAAGTGGGCTAGTTGACTTTACCTTCTTTTTCCTTTCCCACTTAACACCGAGCACTTTATGACCTTACCTTTATTTACGAGATTATTTACTCTTCTTTATGTTCAATACCCATCTCAAAACTTATCACATAACCTTCCAATTTCTAGGAACATTTTTAAGTCCATTTTACTCTTGACATTTCTTACTAACTTTTCAAATCTGAGCATCAATCCTACCAGAATGTAATTAATTTTCAATTTCCTATTTACTAACTTGTACAATGGTTATCTAAAATTTTAACCTCTTTTTACCTTCTCATAAACTTGGAAAGTATTATATAGACATTCAAACAATTCTTTTCACTAAAATTCTCTCTTCAAGACTCTCACTATCACGTTCACATAGTTATAATAGTCACCCTTGTAAATAAAAGTTCTTGTTGTGATTATTCTTTCAAACTATCTTGATAATTTGTTAAACACCTTCATCACACTAAAATATTCTTGATCATGTACCTTCCTCTAAAATGTAATATTCCATGCAAATTTTAAATAAATACTTTAGTCCTAATCCTTAAAACATTTTTTTATGACCTAGAGGATTTTGCTTTACTTGTTGACTAATGGAAAAATCACATAAGGGTTATGTTTTCAACCTCAATCACATGGTAATAAGAACAAAGATCAAATAATTCCACACCTATCTCAGGGATTATCAGTCCAAACTCATGGTTTAAACACTTACAATGATTCACATGGATCAATCGGCCTACTTGAGACAATTCTCATATCTTGATCACCTTCCCGAGTATATTCATGCCCTTCTTGTAGATGTCCATCATCGCATACCTGCAACAAATTTTCTAAAGTATCCAAGGGAAATCATTGAAAAGTTCATAATAATTTAATCAAAATAACAGGATAATCAAACATGCACAGCTTTCATTACAAAAAGAAGCTTCTTTATTATATACAACACTCTTCTCGCAAATCTTCTTGAGCCCTTGGGCTCTAATTCTAAGGTTCTTCCTCCCAACTACCTATTTCACCTTTCCTCTAAACCTAATTTCCTTTTCCATTCGAATTTCTTCTTTCTTATCAAAGGAAGAGGTAGTTACATGACCAACCAACCATGGTTTATTATGACATATGGTCAAGATAACCTAAGACTAAGGTTAAGACACCTTTAATACCCCCATGAGGTCTTAAATGACTTTTGTCAACATTAATAACCCTTATTCTTTACATTGTCCCCTTCATTCAAACTTTCAAATTTTTAAATATTACATTTGGAGGGAAAACTCATATCTTAACATTTACTTTGCCAAAGAGGTCATCAAGACTCAAAAAACAATCAAACAACTAAATGACTCCCTAGTACCTAGATCAACCCAAAAACATGTTTTATTCATTTATGCAATAGATGTTCTTACATCACAAAATATATAAATAGAGACATGATCAGATAAAAAATAAGAAAGAGATAGAAATACAAGGAAATGAGTCTTGTATTCAATAATTATATCTTTTTATAATTGTAATCCTAAAGATGAAGAGTTTATACTTTCAAATTAGAAGATTGACATTGAAAATGTCCAGAAACAAAGAACTCTAACCATTGACATATCTTCAATACATTGGATCCCTCCTCTTAATTCTTGGTATAAACTCAACTTTGATGGAGCCTCTAAGAAAAACCTAGGGGAAGCTACTTTGGTGGAGGAATAATTCGGGATCACAAAGGTTGTTTAATTTTTGCTTATGTTGGTAGAATGGGAAATTAGACCAATCACTATGTTGAAGCTTTATCAGCTTTATGGGGACTAAGACTTGCTAAGGATTACAACATTTAAAACATTATTGTTGAAGGTGATTCCTTGAATGTTATAAATCATCTTAATTAGATACATCCTCCAAGTTGGACTATTAAATATTTCATTCAGAATCTATTAATATATGTCATACCTTCAATAGTATTAAAATTGGCCATACATATAGAGAGGGCAACAGGGTGGTGGACACCTTAGCTAATTATGGTACCAGTAATAACTTCATCACTTGGAATAATGAGAAAAACACCCCTATTGAAGTACATAATTCTATTACCAAGGATAAATATGATAATTTACATCTTATGTAGAATCACTAATGAGATTTCATGGGATTTATTGAAAAGAAAGTTAGCACATATGAGAGGAGTACTTATATTTATAATCATCAAAATTTACATGCTCCATAGACTTGCAATTGGATGGTTAAAAACCAGTCTAGGAAAGACAAAAAAACTTATTTATGGGTGGTTTCAAGCAGGAAAATCATAGAGGTAGGAAAATGGGGGGAGCTCCGTGTCAATTAGAACCCAACTATGATCCCACATGGAAAGATAACGTTGAGATGTGGAATTATCTTCAGATGGGGGTGTCACCAACTTTATCGAGAAAATCCAAGGTCACGACCAGAACATTTCGGTGTGTTTTGCTACAGATTGGAAAGAGCGAAAGGTTAGGTATGGAGGGAAAAATGTGTTGGTGAATGAGGAGCTTATTATCGAGGTTATGGGTTTAGCATTGGATGGAATCCATTTTTTTAGAAAAAGGGTTGACAAAAATACTGAAGTGAAGAAGTTTTCTGAAATAGGGGAGGAGCTCCTCTTTGTTATAGATGGCATTAAGGTGAGTTCCATACCAGAAAATTTTGATGAAATTACCAGAATTATGGTTCAATTTATTTCCCTTGAAGTTTGGTACATCATTGTCCCCATAAAACACTTGATCTTTCTAAATCATTTTAGGATAAATTTTTATGTTTACTTCCCACACTATCTCCTGAATTCAATGGAGAATTCCAATCTTGAATTTCAAAAGCATACCAAGGCCATACCCCTCCATAAAGGGATTATATTTATCCTTCACAGACATTTCCTCATCAATTTTCCTGCCATTCCCGCTACCCCCAGCACCCCGTACATTCACACTCACAATATTCCCACTATTAACCTAACCACCATTCCTCAGCTCCTCTCGCTCATGCCTCGTCCGCGCCCTTGTGCACGCCTCAACTCATAGAATCCTTGGCTCCTCCTCGATCCTCATCGAATCCTCTACTCATGCTTTTCCACGCCCCTGTACGCACCTCTACTCGCACCCCAGCCCGCCACTATCCACGCCTGCATGCCTCTGCGCCCTACGCGAGCCTCTCTCGCGCCCTACGCTCACACTCGCATCAAAGAATAACTCTCACGCCTACCCTCGCGCCCCCTTCACACGTGCATCCTCACGCCCTACCCTACCCTAATGGTGTCTATGTGTGCCCTTGCTCTCGCTACACACAAGCCTGTGAACCCTGTAGATCTGTAAGATCAGTCTGAGCTCTTCAGCCAGACGGTGGGGGCTTGAATCTTGTTTCAGGGGTTTCTCCTTGGTCGTGGATCGACCTCGCCTTTACCAATGCTTGTGACTGTTTCAGACGGTTCTGCAAACCCTAGCCATATTCAATCACCATCTGGGGGTGTTCTTGGGAAAGGCGAGGTTCGTGGTGAGCTGAAGCAAGGAGATCTACCTGTTATTCCATTGCTGGATAAAGAGATTAGGCGCGGGTCTCTTGAAACCTCCTTCAAGGATGTCTTAAAAAGCAAGGAATCCTCCATGAAACCTGCAGACATCACACCATGTATTACTTTTGGGGAGGATGTCATTTCATCTGAGATCTACTATAAAGAGCATGCTCTGATTTGTAGATTCGGGGGTTTATGGCCCAGCCTTCCCGTTCTTCACACGTGGATCTCCAAGCATTGGACTCCATCTTTAACTGGTAAGATTGACTTATATCCATGTGCTAAAGGCATCTTCATTATGGTTTTCTCTTCAATAGCTGATAAAGACATCATTGCTTCCAAGCTCTGGACCTGCGAGTCAAAATATTTGATCATGAAACCTTGGTTCCCATCCTTTAACCCGCACACAGAGACATTCTCATGGAAACCTGTTTGGATCAGGCTGCCCCATTTACCTCTCCAATTCTGGAGTCATGAATGTCTAACAACCATTGGCAATACCTTGGGTACTACACTCCACATAGATTCTCAAACAACTAATTACACCCATACTACTTATGCCCGGATCCTGGTGGAGCTTGACACTGATAAAAATCTTCCTGCTACCATAGACCTTAGAGTGCAAAATAGAACTTGGTCACAAACTCTTGATTATGAAGGTCTACCTTTCCGATGTAGAAGGTGCTTTGGATTAGGACACACCTCTACTGCTTGTGGGATGGAAAAACGTCAACATGAGAAGCGCAACTGGTGGAAAGACGCACTCCCGAGAGCACCTGATTTTTGTGGATAGAAAGGATCTTGAATCTAAAGCAGTAGATGAACCAGAGTCAAGGAAAACCCCTTTATCTGAAACTCAGGTTGTTAGCAACATAAAAAATACACAAGTTGTTGAGGGCAGCATGGAAAATGATAAATATCTCTCTCTGGATAACAACGTGGCTGTTCCAAATGGGACAAATGCGACTAAGGAAAATACTCCTCCCTTGTCTGTCTTCTCCAACCACGAAGGCTCCATCAGGGTGGATTACGGTCAACAAAAAGAAAAAATCTACCACTCTGAAGGGTAACACTTCGCCTTGATGATTCTCATTTCTGCTATTGGCTGGCTGGGTTTCATTGGTCTCATTTTTCTTAGCCGGATAGTAGATTGCTTCCAATGGTGTTGATAGGCCATTGTTGTTTGTTTGTTGTGCATCAGTTGTTTTTCTTTGCTTTGTTTTGTCATTGCTTTGCAATCTGTTTTCTCGTAGTTGGGATTAATTGTTCTATCGGGATTTTGATCCTTCTCTTGTGCTTTAACTTTCAATTCTGGCTTCTGAGCCTTTGTGTACAAGGGTATAGTCCCTTTCAAAAAACTATTTTCCAATAATTAAAAAAATATATAAATGTCAAGACTAAAAACCCTTCATTCTCTAAAGTGACCCCCTCTTCCTCCTCATTTGTGTCCTTAGGAGCAGCAAGGATATTGAAATAGCACACAATCTATTACATATCAGTAATACAGGGCAAGACAATGTTACTCAGCAAGAGAAGGAGAATCTTCTCCACATAATGGAAATATTGGAAAAGGAGGTGGAAAGTATCCAAAAATGATCTACATCAGTTAAATAAGCAAAAGGGGAAAAGAAAGTTGAATGAGGATGTTGGTATTGGGATAGACCGCACAAATGAAATATACAAGAAATCGAATTCCTTGGTGTTTTCCTCTCAATTTTCCCCACCCTTTAAAATCTAATTTCGTGAAAATTGGAGCCCTACCATAGAATAAATTCGTGTTTTAAACTCCTCAAATGCTTATTTTCATTTCCCACAAGGTTTTTAATCAAAATTTCCTCACTCTGTCCGTTAAAACATTTTACCTATTTTCAATGGATGGGAAATGATTTTATTTATTCTTTTATGCGTTTGGAATGCATGGGACCTTGCATCTTTTGTTTTTAAACTTTTGAGAGAAAGAAATTATTCATCGGGAGTAAAAATGGCATTTTCCCATTTCCTGCAGCTTCCTATGTTCTTTCCCCCATGAAATTCTTACTCGAAAAGGAGAAGCTATGTGTTTTCTTCTCATTGATGTGGCCGGAGAGGTTTTTTTCAAACTTATCACTTTTGGTGATTTTGGAAAAAATGTCAGATTTGCCCCGCATCCGCGCATCCCTAATTGGCTGGAGCATTTTTGGTGGAAGTTCGGGGTGATGGATCCATTTTATTCTCTAAGGCATTATAGTGAAAGGGAAAAAAGTTCTAAAATGACCCACATCCTCGCAATGAATCAAAAAGGGACATGTGGCCATTTTTCAGTTCATATGCACTTTGGCGGACTGACAGGGGACTTTAGGAATTTTAGCTTTGTTTCCACAAAGGGTGAAAAGTTCTAAAATGACCCATGGCCCCACCCATGTGAAAGGATAAATTTTGAGTTGAAGCCCACAACAAATCAGAAAGGGACACGTGGCCTACGTTGAAAAGTCAATGGCAGAGGCATGGACTTTCAGGGAAAAGTTGGAATTTTTCCCTTTTCAAAAGTGGATAAAGTATAAAATTAAAGCGCATTCCCACAACCAATCAGGTGATGCCACGTGTTGAAGAATGAAATCGAACAATGGGCCTACGGAGGAAATTAAAAATTTGATCCTTTTTCACTAAAGGGTTAAAATGTTGCAAATTGAGCCATGACCCCTTTTTCAATCATGGTGTGCCACTCATTCACATTGAAAATTCAAAGTGGGCCGGTAGAGGTTTTTGAGAATTTGATATTTTTGTTAAAAAGAGTTTAAAAGGTAGATTTGAACCGCATTTCATCAACCACTCAGATGGCGCCACGTATCTGGCCTTTCGCAGAGCTGCAGAGGGGCGAAGTGAAATGAGAAATTGTGCTTTTTCTCCCAAATGTTAGGAAATCCAGATTTCTCCCCCGAGGCCATTTTTGCTATGATCTTTCCATGTGTAGGGTCCAAATTTGAAGAAAAAGGGGGAAAAGATAGCCAAATGCACTCATCTAGTTTTTAACGCCATTAACAAACTAGAGCTTTGTAAAACACAAAAATGGATCATTCTTCATTCTTTTTCTCTCGTATCCTTGTCATTTCTCCATGAGATGCATTTTTGGTTTATTGTGGAGCCAAATTGATAATTTTAAAGGAATGTAAATTTGATCATTAGAAAATGGAGTTTATCGGGCATACGCAATAAAAAGGGAGAAAACTTACTAGTAAGCACTTGAGTGCTATGAAAGTGGTTAAAAGGTGGAAATGACATGACCACATGAAGAAGAAAATCATGAGATGCCCCTTGCTAAAGTAATCATGCTCAAAATGATGAAATATTCACCTTTTAAACCTCTGATTTTCATGAGTGCATTTGTTTCATGTCACTTTCCAAAAGTGGATCTGCAACAAACATTATTCCTTTTGGATATTCTTTTCTTAGGGACAAAGTATGGATGTACATGGATTGTTATAAGAACATGGTTTTGGTGATGGAAAAGGGGTTCTAGAATTTTTCCGGGAAGGTTGTAAATTCTAAATTGATTCAATACGAAGTTGTTTCTTTCTTATTTCCTCTATTTTCTCTCTCTGTCTCCACCGATTCAATGGATCGTCTATTTTGCATTCAATGAAACTTTGTGTTCTCGGTCCCGTGTAATCTGTAGAACTTAGTGTCCGCAAATTTGCATTGGTGGTGAAGTAATTGATCCTTTTCTATATTTTCTTGGTTCAATGTGAGTAGGGAGATACTTTGTTATCTATATTTCCCAAAAGCATTGTTGTTTTCTTCCTTCTCCCATCTCTTTATTCTTCCATTCCTTCTGATTGATAATCTTTTGAGTATGAAAACATTCTAGGATACCAAGATCCAAACATTGATAGTTGTATATTTGTACATTTGTTTTCCATCTTTCAATAAGGGAACCTCTCCCATTAAAGAGGAGGGACTTGTTGTCCCCTGACTGTGGTTTCAACCCATGTTCCATTCTGAAACCCAATAGTTTTTGGCAACTCCGTTGGGGAATTCATTGCAAATGGATTCCATTTTTGAATAATAAATTCTTGATCATCTTTGATCTCAAGCGACTCCAAGATAAAATCAGGGTAGAAGAACCCTTGGGGAATAATACCCTCATTTCTAACTTCTAGATCATCAAGAAAAGAAGAGGAACAAGATCTCAGTAAGCACTCCTCTTGCCGAGAGACAAAAATTTTGGGAGTGACATCCCTCAAGATCAAATCAGTCCTAATTTTCATGCTTTGATTCTTGCTCGTGTTTCAGCCTCCTCTCCAAATAATATTTCCAATGATGACAGCTCCTCTACCTTGGGGATAAAGGGTTGGGCCTCTTTCTCTTCCCCAACCATTACATGAATTTCCTAGATGCAATAGAAAGAATTTCCCTAAATTCATAGGTGATGGGAAGGTTCATCCAAATGAGCATATTGTGGCCTTCATTGTTGTTTGTGGTGTTCTCAGAGTTAAACATGAGGATATCTCTATTAGAAATTTTGTAGAGACATTGCAAGATAATGTTGTTGATTGGTTTTATCATCTCCTTGCTAGATCCATCACCAATTTGAACACCATGATGACCTAGTTTAAGTAGCATTTCAAACCTACTGAGGATGTACATGTCCTCTTGGCCCAGATTTCTCAAATCAAGAAAGAGTCGCATGAGCCCATGAGGAAATTTATGGCCAAATTCAACAAGTTAGTTAACAAGATCCCATAAAACACACACCCTGTGGATCAGATTCAGAAATGTTTCTTCCTTAATGCTCAACTGCTTAAAGTGAGTTATGCACTTAGAAGAGATAATATTGCCACTTTAGATGTTGATCGGGTATTTTTGTCAATGTTGAAGATGATCTGATCATGTCTAGCAAGCTAAGGAGAGAATCATTCAAATCCAAATCATCTCCTTCTTCCACATCTTCTCTTAGAGCTAATGCAGATTAGTTCGTAAAGAAATTTTAATGATCTTATTGCTCTCAAGAAGTAGTTAGCCCAACATGCTCCTTATCAATATGTTCCTAGGAAGAAATTTCAACCCAAGAATCGCCTCTCCTCAAACCAGATTGGCAATCGAAGGCCCACCTGTTAAAGTTCCAGTTAGTGTAACATGTGAAGTGCTTTGGAGCCTGATGATGAGGAGGAGGATTAAATCATGAACAACATGAAGAGGAAGCTGATGAAGAATTATAAGAATTGAGTGGATCTCATGTCCATTTTCTCACCACCAAGGTATAGATGAAGAGGATTCTTATGAAGAAAGAGCTTTAGCGATGAAAAATGAATCATATGTTGTTATGACTCATGAGCAAGCCAACAAGAAGGAGAAAGTGGTGCAACTCGCGAAAATATCTAAGGAGCCTCCTACTGCCATTATAGTGATTACAAGGAGAGGAGATCCTATTCTAACTTCTTCCACACCCAAGGTAGGTTTTTTTGTTCCTTCCTCCTCTATTTCTACCCTAAAACTTCTTGTCCTTTAAATGATAGAGTTGATAAGTCAAAAGTTTCATCTACATTATTGACCATCTCAAGAAAACTAAGATCTAGATCTCAAAAGTTGAATTCTTCCAAACCCATCCCAAGGCCTTTCTTTGAGATGGTAGACTTTGTAAACTCCAAATCTAAGCCTTCATCCCCGCCCCAAAGGTCTTTTTCCCACTCCTCCTTCATCTCAACCAAGCCTTGTGGAAAAATTCACTTCATCTAATGAGAAGATCAAACCATTTTATGTCACTCTCCTCATATATGGCCAAAAACTCGTAATTGTGTTATTGATTCTAGTGCTTTAGATAATGTGATGAATACTAAGGTAACTCATGCCCTAGGCTAAACCCAAAAAATTTCAAGTGGGAGACAGTGTTCTTCTTTAGGATAAAAGGAATGAACCTTGAGGAAACCATGGTAAATTTGATTCCCTTTGCTTGGTCCTTTTAAAAATAGACATTTTGCTAGTGAGAACTATTTTTACCTGGATTACATGGATGGTTATCCTCTCCCACTTCCTTATAGTGGGAAATTTTTGAAGTTGTTAAAAACCTAAGAGTTTTGGCTATCCCTCTCGTATATTTTGTAAAGCATTTTTCTTTCCTTTTTTAATGTTGGTTGGTTTCCTTTCTATTTTCTCTTCTATGTTGGTATTGCTTCTTTTTACTCGTTTCTCATTGGCTAAGACATTGATTTGATCTAATTAACTTGTAATTCTCTAAGATTCTTTATTTTGCCTCTTTCCTCTACCAAATTATCCCCATAAGGAGCCATCTGTTGTCCTCTCAATTTTCCCACCCTTTCGAATCTAATTTTGTGAAAATTGGAGCCCTGTCATAGAAGAAATTCACATTTTAAAATCCTCGATGCACATTTTCATTTCCCACGACGTTTTTAATCAAAATTTCCTCAGTCTATTGTCGTTAAAATGTTTTACCTATTTTCAATGAATGGGAAATGATTCTAGTTTTTCTTTTATGCATTTGGAATGCGTGGGACCTTGCATCTTTCATTTTTAAACTTTTGCAGAGAAACAAATTCTTCATCGGGAGAAAAAATGGCATTTTCCCGTTTCCTGCAGCTTCCTATGTTCTTTTCCCCGTCAAATTATTGCTCAAAAAGGTGAAGCTAAGCGTTTTATTCTCATTGGATGTGGCCGGATGGGTTTATTTTTAAACTTATCACTTTTCACGATTTTGGAAAAAATGTCGATTTTCCCCACATCCCCGCTTGTCCCCGATTGGTGGAGCTATTTTTAACGTAAGTTCAGAAAATGGATCCATTTTATTCTCTAAAGCATTATGGAAAAAGGGTGTAAAGTTCTAAAATGACCCGCATCCCCGCAATGAATCGAAAGGGAAATGTGGCCATTTTTCAATTCATATGCACTTTGGCGAACCGACAGGGACTTTAGGAATTTTAGCTTTATTTCCAAAAAGAGTGAAAAGTTATAAAATGACCCACGGCCCCGCCCATGCAAAAGGATAAATTCCATGTTGAAGCCTCGTAGAAAATCGTAAAGGGACATGTGGCCTACGTTGAAAAGTCAATGTCGAGGCATGGACTTTCAAGGGAAAAGTTGGAATTTTTCCCCTTTTCAAAAGTGGATAAAGTATAAAACTGAAGTGCATTCCCACAACCAGTCAGGTGATGCCACATGTTGAAGAATGAAATCAAAACAGCGGGCTTGTGGAGGAAATTGAGAATTTGAGCCTTTTTCACCAAAGGGTTAAAATGTTGTGAGTTGAGTCACACCCGCTTTTTCAATCATGGTGTCCACGTGTTCATGTTGAAAGGTCAAAGTGGGCCAATGGAAGTTTTTGAAAATTTGGTATTTTTGTTAAAAAGAGTTTAAATGGTAGATTTTAACTACATTTCCTCAGCCACTCAGATGGTGCCACGTGTCCAGCCTTTGGCAGAGCTGCGGAGGGGGGAGTGAAATGAGAAATCATGCTTTTTCTCCCAAATGTCAGGAAATGCAGATTTCTCCCCCGGGCCGTCATTGCTTGGATCTTGCCATGTGTAGGGTCCAAATTTGAAGGAAAAGGGGGAAAAGATAGCCAAATGCACTCATCTAGTTTTTAATGCCATTAACAAACCAGAGCTCTATAAAATGCAAAAATGGATCATTCTTCATTATTTTTCTCTCGTATCCTTGTCGTTTCTCCATGAGATGCATTTTTGGTTTATTGTGGAGACAAATTGATAAGTTTAAAGGAATGTAAAGTTGATCATCGAAAATTGATTTTATTAGGCATACACAATAAAAGGGAGAAAACATACCAAAAATCACTTGAGTGCTATGAAAATGGTTAAAAGGTGGAAATAGTAGGACCACATGAAGAAGAAAATCACGAGATGCCCCCTGCTAAAGTAATCATGCTCGAACCGACGAAATAATCACCTTTTTGAACCTATGGTTTTCATGAGTGCGTTTATTTCATGTCACTTTTCAAAAGAAGATTTACAACAAACATTATTCCTTTTGGATATTCATTTGTTGGGGACAAAGTATGGATGTACATGGATTGTTTTAAGAACATGGTTTTGGTCATAGAAAAGGGGTTCTGGCATTTTTCTAGGAAGGTTGTAAATTATGAAGTGATTTAATACAGTTTCTTTCTTTCTTATTTCCTCTATTATCTCTCTTTGTCTCCACCCGATTCAATGGATCGTCTATTTTTCATTCTATAGAAACTTTGTGTTCTCGTGTCTGTGTAATCTGTAGAACTTAGTGTCTACAAATTTACATCGATGGTGAAGTAATTGATCCTTTTCTATATTTACTTGGTTTGATGTGAGTAGGGAGATACTCGATATCTATATTTCCCAAAAGCATTATTGTTTTCTTCCTTTTCCCATCTCTTTATTCTTCCATTCATTCCGAATGATAATCTTCCGAGTATGAAAACATTCCAAGATACCGCCAGATCTAAACATCGATGAGCTTGTATATTTTTACATTTGTTTTTTCAACTTTCAATTCATCGATCGTGGTTTTAACCCATGTGGTTTCAACCCATGTTCCATTCTCAAAACCCAACACCTAGATAATAGACTTGGGAAATCTAAGGATAGACATGATCACAATATGGCCATCTTCAAAGCTATATGTGATTTTCTTGATCAACAGGTCAGAAGCATCACTATGCTGAGTGGAGTCCCTGAGGACATTTGGGGTATAGAAAAGGAAAGAAACCAGGTCATCTCACAACTGAATGTAAATGACCCCACGCATGTCACCACTCTGGCACTTTTTACCTCTCTATAGATGATCAAATCAAGAATAGATAGGGCTTCAAAGAAATAACATCTTTTGGGCAGGTTGGATGTGATCAAGTTGTTGTTTTGTTGCTGATAGTATGTTGTTTTTATGTTGTTTAGTTACAATTTTATCCATGTCTTGCTTTTTCCTAGTAGTTTCTCTTTCAACTACTGTCTAGATTATTGTAATATCTAGATTCAGATCCTTTTTGCTACTTAATCATGTTTATTTGGTTGTTGAGACTCTTTTGTAACAAGGTATAGTCCCTTCAAAACTATTTTCCATTAATTAAAAAAACTAGCATCCAACCTTTTACAAATGAAATAGAATCCTTTTATAGGAAAGAGGGGGCAAATAACTACCTAAACTAACTAATTGTTAATTAAGTGACTAATTACTTGATTATTTAAGTCACTTTTAAATGAATTTTACATTTAATTTTATTTTCAAAAAGATATGTCAACAATGAAACATAATGATTAAAACACTTATTTCACTAAATCTGGACTTATTCTAGTCCGAGCAGTAAAAACTATAGCCAATATTAGAATTCAATATTACTAGTTTTGGATTCCAAAATGTTCAATATTGGAATTATCTACACTACAAAATCGCACATATTTTATTCTAATGTTGCATATATTGGAATCCAAAATCACATATATTGGAATTTACTACACTCCAAAATTACATATATTGGAATCCAAAAATAAAAATATTGGAATCCAAAACATGCAATATTGGAATTCGTTAATTATCCTTTTTTAGTCCAATATTGATCATGAATTAAATTAATGAATCAGAAAAACATTTAATGATTTCAAGGAATCCAACATTGATCGATAAATAATTCCTAGTTGTTGTTAATACATATAAAATAGAAATATGTTCTATTTTATATAGGATAAATACCACTAGGCTTAATGTTTTCTTTAGATTAAGGATAATATCAGTTTTTAGATGTATTTAATATTAAAATAAGTATATTTGAATATTTAAAATGCCTTTTGCCTAGCGACCATTATGATAGTGAAATTCACGAGATGTGAGACACTTCCATGTTCATGTACTATGGTGTGATTGAACCTTAGGGAAACCAGATAATTACCAAAGATTTTATGAAGTAACTAATAGAGGGTGACGATTTAATTTAGGATAATGTAATTAACTATAAAACCATTCCATATATATTTTCATATTTAAATTTAGATATCAAATTAAATTCATTTACAATGGTGTGATTAAACCTCCATGTAACCAGATAATTTCTGAAGATGTTATGAAGAAATTAGTAGAGGGCAATGATCTAGTGTAGGAGAATGTAATTAACTGTAAAACCATTCTAAATATATTTTCATATTAAAATTTAGATATTAAAGTAACTGTAAAAACATGGAATATATATTTTCATATTCAAATATGGATATGAAATCAACAATAGAAATCATAGTAAATATCCAATAAAAATCTCCATATAATTGTTTTTTGGATCTAATAAAATCTCGAACATCTTCAATGTCCTTCAATGGTTACAACAAAGGATGCAAAACATCCGACAAGTATTTTTCTTCTGACTTATAATCTATGTTAAATGTTTTAGCAATTATGTAGTTCCCAACATCATTGAACTTTTTTTCTCTAAAGATTCATCTACAAGCACTGTATTTTTACAATGATACGATGCATTAAACCACCACCAAACGGAGTTAATATTATTGAGATATAATTTTGAATTCTTAGAACCTTCATAATCGGTGTGTTTGGTATCAACATAATCTTCCTATGTAAATATGAACTTGAAGCTTCCAACCTCTAAGCCAATGTTTTGAAGGAATGAAGGCATCATGTCATCAAAATTTGAATTTCTCATCAATGTCCATAGTGCTATTTTGAAATAATATTGCATCATTGCAAAAATATTTCACATTAGTTCTGATAAAATAAATTTAATTTGAGCTCGATCCCGCTAAACTTTTTAAATTATTTGTATGCCGAATCAGCCTTGTGGAGGGTGTGTGCCATAACACTGTTTATATCAAATATAATCAATTTCATGTTGCATGTGTTCTTATCTGAAAATGAAAAAAAATCAAATGGTGGAGGGAATTGAATGAATCAAAAAATAAAAAATATGTCCATCTCAATATTGTTATATCAAAAATCAAATGGTTCTAAGTAGTGAAGAAGGGAAAAAATCTAAGGGTATTCCTCATTTCTTATTGTATTAGGAATATCTATTTCCATTTTTTTTAACAAAATTTAATGTTTCAGCGCGATGAGTCTTTACATACCTTATTTTCATTATTTCATTTCATTTGAAAGTGGTATACGTTTTCTATTATCAAATAAAAATAGTATTTAAGCATGCTCAGAATTAATTTAGGAATACATATTTGATTAATAAAAATTGCTCAAAGATTGTACAATAAAGTTTCTCTGTTAATTCGCATTCACAACTTATACACTCATACTCTCAACTTATAATCAGGGAAAATATAAATACTCCCAACTTATATTCGTACAATCTCAACATACAAAATAGTTAAGAAGAACCATCATAAAAACATATGAATGTATTTTATTTACAATGTTAAGCAATATCATCATAATAACATTTTGAAATGATAAGTATTTATTTAGCATTTTCTTACTCCAAATATTTGATGCCCTCTACCACATTCAATCCCTTAGACAATATTAGTGATAAGTATTTGTAAAAATTGATCATCAACCACATATATTTTGAACAATTTTCTCCTATGCTTTTCATCCCAACCATAAAATTTGTAGGAGGGTTTCCCTTTGCACCTAATGCAATACACAATGTGTCTTTAGAACTATAGGGAACATCGTTTCTACTCCAAACCTTTTCTAGATATTTTATTGCAATTCCATCAACTATATTACAATGTTATTTTCCTCAGGTGAGTACTAGATTTAATTCAATGGATAAATTTTTAATGAAGGTCTTTTTCAACTCTTTAACATCAGCATAAGTGATTTTTTTGGACCGAATCCCATTTCATTTGTTTTGGAAATGATTTTATAAACTCTTTCAAGCCACCTCGTAGGTTGATACTCTCCTTGTTGAACTTGAATGACATATCCTTAGTGGATTATTCTTTTCTCATATAGTAAGCCCTCAAAATATAAAATAAGAAAGTAATTCTTGTGGCTAAGTACATGGAAGTAAACAATTTTTTTAACCAATATCATATCAATTCTAACCAATGGAAATAATCAACATTTTATTTTGCAGCTACCATTTACCCATAGGGATTTCATGTAGGATTTCATCTTATTTACCCGCAACTAGATCATTTGATGCAAGATATATTTCAAATAAACATTAATCTATTCATAATCTATTTATTTCTATGGAAAATGAAAGCATATTTGAAAAACATAGTGATCTACATGGTAAAATGGTAAATTCAATATCAACACTTTAGGAGGCTACCACTTACCGACTAAGCTTCTAGCTTGGCTTGCATCAACCTTACCCACGCTGCTGGTTTTTCTGATGCAAGATTTATTATAAAAACATTAATTAATTCATAATTGATTTCATGCTATGGAAAATGAAAGAATAATTGAAAATCATACTACTCTTCGTGGTAATATGGTAAGTACAACATAAATTGTTTTATGTCTTTTGAATGAATTTTAGCGGCCACTAGGGTTCATTTATATTTGTTAAACCACCCATTAGAAAATAGTTCTGAGATATTGATGTGGATTAGCGACTTCTAGGCTATGCCATCATTAGCTAGATTAAGCATCGATACTAATGTATATTAGTTATGAAATGATAACTACAAACTATGGAGCATTGGATGCCACCATGAACTTTTGAAATAGGTTATTTTGTTGTTCCTTATATGAAAACGGTTCCTCTTCTAGAGTTATTTGATATCATTTTCTATAACTTTGTGAGCCTTATAAATAGTATTTTTAAAAATATTCATGGCTAACATACTAGGTTCTAACTACATATTCATGTTAGTTACCATTGCGCACTTCACTGTTACTTTCTCTAGTTTTTGGTTGTCTACATAAACCATTAATTGTCTTATAAATTTATGGGGCTTAGTAGTGGTTTTTATTTATAAATGCACACAATAACATACTAGGATTTAATTTGCATATTTATGCCAAATGTAGCATAGTTCTCCTCATCTATCATCAGAGCTGGTGAACATAGAGTATTGTCAAAATAACAAAAACCATGGTAATTGAAAACAAAGCTCATTAAACATATTTATAAAATTATTGAAGGTCAATCACCATGTTGAACAAGTTGTGTAGCATCAAGTTGAGAGGGTTGTACATCAACTCCTATTGTTTTTTGGTTTTCAGCTTTTTTTTTCTTATTAAAATACATTAAACAAAATCACTTGTTCAAGTTGTATTCTCGGGACAAACCTTTCTTCATATGAGAATAGTAATGTTTCAAAAACATTTCCTGACTATGTGTCTCAACAATTAAAAAGAAGATAGATTGGATTCAAATAATGCACATAGTGCGTGCAACATGTTGTTGTAAAGCACTAATACTAAAGAATTTTGGGAAAAGCATCGAGTGAACATCTCATCCCAGAACTCATATGATTGTTTGCAAGGAAAAGGATGTTTTTTCCTTTTAGGCCAATTTCTCTTGTAGTTACCAATTTATGTGGTAGTTTTCCATCCAATCCCTAGTGACTTATTCTCTTTCATCATTGTTATCATCACTATTATGCACACTAGTTATTGTGTACATAAGATACAAAACTTTTAAATTTCCCATTTTCACATAGAGTCTCGTAACATCCATCCAAAATTGATTCTCCACTGCTATCTTTAACCTTTTCCATGTATTTTTTATTGTTTCTCTTAAATTTTTTGAATATTTAATTAGTATGAGAATAATAATAATACAATCCAACACACTGGTTCTAATAACTTTTAGTAGCTCCATTATTACTTTAGAAGAAATATCACTAGACAAATTGTAAAAATCAGCAATAACACATTCAACATTGAAAGGATTAGTGGCATGAAAAGTTGATAAAGTTGATAAAATTTGGAATGGGTATACACATTGACAAGTAAAATATTGTGTCCTCCATCCTTGATGTTATATTTTCTTCCATTGACATCACATAGTTGTCTAATATTGTTTTAGCCTCGACGGGAAGAACTTCTTCCACTACATCTTCCTTTTTCGTTTTCCCCCCTATTTGGGAATCATATTTTATCTTTCCTTTTCTCTCTCCACCCAATAGTATAGATAACTAGCAATAGTGTGATTCATTTAATTTAAAATTTTCAATTACATTGGATTCAATGCGGATGGAAATAGAATATTATCTGGATGTTTTTCTTTAAAATAATGTAGAAATTTTTCTCTCATTTTTATGTCTCCTTTTATTCTCCAAATGTAAGAATTAAATTTCTCTACTATTACGCTTGCCTAAATAGAGCTAGTTAAACAAACATCCTCTGATTCTACTTTATCTACTAGTACTAGTAGTTCTTCGTTTTTCATTCCTCTAATAGCATTTAATGAATTGGATATGAATATTTCAAATGAATTTGGCTAAAATTTAACTTGATTATATTTAATAGGTGAACAAGAAAGGCCACTCGATCTAAAAACTGAAATGTTGTTGTCCATTTAGTCCATATATCATCTAACAATAATAGAAAAGTCCATTTTTCATATAGACTTTCATTTTTTTCACTTTTAAAATCAAAAGGCATTGATTCTCAAATTTCTGAATTCAAATAACAATCATATGATTTATTTTTATATAATGAAAGTAAATGTTAATAACCAATGCAATAAAATTAAAATACATTACCTTCCACTCTTTCTATTTTTTTTGTCAATCCGGGATGTTGAGGACATCCTAAAAACTTCCAAATCGATCAAGATTTGTACAACAAATCAATAAACTTGGTTTCTATCCAAGTTTTGTTCACTTCATTCTATTGTTTGAAAATATTAGTAATGGTTTCGTTAGTTACATTTGTAGACAGAATGTGAGCCCTTTGAAACTGTAGACTTGGATGTAAAGACTTGTAAGAATATAAGCCCAAAAACATTTTTTTACACATGTTATATGTTGGTCATCAAGTATATAAAATTTAACATCATCCCTTTCCAAGTATTTTTTATCTTGGAGTTCCAAAGTGTTATTCTTAGACTATAAGAAGGGAAGAAGAATTGTGTCCCTATGTGTAGGAATAACATTTATCAACATGGAGTGGACAAGAAGGTCAAAATTCTCATCATCTATAGGATGATATTGATATTCTAGAGGTGTTACATGGCACCTTGAAACATCAATTGAAAATACTTCACCATTGAACAAAACTATTGAGTAGTTGAAGGCTATGCTTTAGTGAATATAGTGGTTTCTTTCTTTAGCAATGCAGCTGATTTAGTATTATTTTTCAACCCCTACAACTTTGATTTGGATGGATTGATCTCCAATTTATCCAAATATATTTTCCTCGGCATAGTAAACAACTTGGAATGTTTAGGAGGTGAAAGAAAACCTGTTTCTATTCAAAATATGACAAATAGAATAGGTTTTATCAATTCTATATAATTTTTGGGTGCTTCAAGCATACCACTCTGAGTTTATTCGACATTTTAATAGCAATTTTGTCAAAATATACTAACAACCCCAAAATCCAGCCATATAGTGAACAATAATATGGTTTTTTCTTTAAAGGCCTTCATTTCTATTTCATGAATAAAGAAACATCCAACTCCATATCTAGAATAAGACACTTATTATTTTCATAGTCAATGCATTCAACTTTGAACACACAGTGTACTTGAATCAATAATTGTTGAGGATATAACCATACCGACTTCTTCATGTTCTTCATCTATAACAAAAAAACAACCACAAGTCGATGTAATAGTTTTTAGGGGTTATGGATTTCAACAAACCATTCCTCATTTGTTTTCTTCTAAAGACTCAACACCTTCAATGAATGGAATTGTTGAGAATGGAGTGCGAACAATGGAAGACATTTTACCTATAATTAGAGTAGAATATATTAATAATTACTTCACATATGGAGTAAAAATTAATTTTTTCACATTGTATGATAATGAATATAAGTATTAGCCTTTACGATCACCAATATCTAGATTACATTACTTTTCTAATTGGAGAGTAATCAACGTAATGGTTAACGACATCTAGGCTTCAATCGACATGATATCTAACCTTCAACTGGTTACTATAATTTTTATTTTGTGGATCACATCAATAATAATAGTAACTATGCAAAATGTTCTTTACAATTAACATGGAACATATTTTGGAAGGATTATCCTTTGTCTAACAATTGTCCACATTGTGTAGAAAACATGACAGAATGTTTGAAAATATAGATGTTAGTGACAAATAGGATTTAAGTCAACATATAAATGGACATTTTTTAACATTCCTTGTTAATTTACACCAATTGAAGGACTAGCATAAAGGCCATTAAGATTTAATTTTTTCTTATTTTGAGTAGAGTGTATGAGAAACAAATCACAATAACATGAGATAGTGGTCGCTAAGTAGTATTTGTTAAACATAAAAATGTTTAGTTGTTCCTTAACACATATTGTAAGGAATAACTTAGTGGCCACTAAGACCTAACGAGTCTTATTTGAAATCGGGCCTTAGAATATATTGTGCATAACACATAATTCACATTTGTTCGTATCAAAGAAAAATGTTTAACGACTATGAAGATCCATTACTAATTGAAAGGAATGACATAGAGGCCATTAGGCTCATCAGTTTCTTGATTTAAAAATAGTGATAGAATAACAAATCATTGTCTAGCTTAGCGGCCTAAGGTTCCCACCATTACCTCTTTGTCATTGTAAACACTATCTCTACATTTTGAATCGATATTGTTTTTCAATGATTATAAGTGTATCATATTAGATTGACTATCCCTGATGGAGCCAAGTGTTGCACTACATACCCTTGAGAGGGATGAAGCCTTATGTAGTTCTCATAAGATATATTATTTGTGACGTATAATTCACATAGGTTCTTATATTATAAAATGCTTGATATCGCTATGTTACATTAATAATTGTAAGGAATGACATAACAATGGCTAGGCTCAACAATTTCTTAATTTGAAAATAGTGATAGTATAACAAATCATGGTCTATATTAGTGATCGCCTAGTTCCTACCATTAGCTCTTTTCATCGCAAACACTATCTTTACAGATATGGATCGATATTATTTTTCATTGATTATAAGTATATCATATTGCTGGACTATCCTAGGTGGACCCAATTATTACACTACATTCCATCGAGAGGGATCAAGACTTATTTATTTCTCCTAAGATATATCTTTGTAAATTATAATTCACATTAGGTCATATCAAATAAAAATCTTAGCGACCACTAACCTCCATTACTAATTGAGAGGAATGACATAGCATCAGCTAGGCTCAACATTTTCTTGATTTGAAAATAGTGATAGAATAAGAAATCATGGTCTAGCTTAGCGGTCATCAAGTTCCTACCATTACCTATTGTCATTGTAAACACTATATGTATAACTCTGGATTGATATTGTTTATCATTGATTGTAATTGTATCATATCATCTGGACTATCCCAATTGGACTCAAATTTTGTAGTACATTCCATCAAGAGGGATCAAGACTTATTTATTTCTCCTAAGATATATCATTGTAAATATAATCCATATTCATTCGTATCAAATAAAATTCCTAGTGACCGCTAGGCTCAACAATTTCTTAATTTCAAAATAGATATAGAATAAAAATCATGGTCTAGCTTAGCAGGCTACTAGGATCCTATCATTACCTCTTGTCATAGTAATCACTATCTATACAACTTTAGATCAATTGTAATTTTCAATGATTATAATTGTATCAAATTAGTTGACGTTACCTCATGCGATCCGATTTTACACTATTTCCATCAAGAGGGATCAATACTTATTTATTTCTCCTAAGATATATCTTTGTAAATCATAATTCACATCCATTCATATCAAAGAAAATGCTTAGTGACCACTAAGCTCCATTACTAGTTGAAAGGAATAATAGTGATTACTAGGCTTAACAATTTCTTAATTTGAAAATAGCTATATAATAACAAATCATGGTCTAGCTTAGTGGCCACTAGGCTCCTATCATTACCTCTTGTCATTGTAATCACTATCTGTTCAGCTTTGGATTGATACTATTTTTCATTGATTGTAATTGTATCGTATTGGCTGGACTTTACCTAACGTAGACCCAATTGTTGCACTACATTCCATCAAAAGGGATCAAGACTTATTTATTTCTCCTAAGATATATATTTGTAAATTATAATTCACATCATTTGTATCAAAAGAAAATTCTTAGTGACCACTAAGCTCCATTACTAATTGAAAGGAATGACATAATGACCACTAGGCTCAACAATTTCTTGATTTGGAAATAGCGATATAGAATAACAAATCATGATATAGCTTAGTGGTCGCTAGGCTCATACCAATACCTCTTTTTATTATAAACACTATCTTTACAACTTTGGATTGGTACTATATTTCATTGATTATAATTATATCATATTGGATGGATATCCCTGTCGTAGCCTAGTGTTGTATTATATACCCCTGAGAGGAATTGATCCTTATGTAGTTTTTTATAAGATATATCATTGTAACATATAATTCACATCGGTTCTTATCAAATAAAATGCTTAGTGACCGCTAAGATGCTTTATTTATTGAAAGCAATGACATAGTAGCTACTAGGCTCAATAGTTTCTTAATTTGGAAATAGTGATAGAATAACAAATCATGATATAGCTTAGTAGCCGCTAGGCTCATACTAATACCTATTTTCATTGTAAACACTATCTTTACAACTTTGAAGCGCTACTATTTTTCATTGTTTAAATGCAAAAACACCTTTTGAGATTTCAAAATTTTCATGCCACGTGTCGTCATTTTAGTGGGTACTATTTATATAATAATATCATGGATTCATATAGGTTTAAATAATTTATATGTGTTTCTTTATATATAAATTTCATAATAAATGTGTCAATTATAATATTTTTTAACTATCAGGTTCAAACTTGCCATGTGGCACAGTTTAATTGGAGAATTATATTTCATTAGTACACTACATCTAAAATTGTCTAGGTCAATTTTGATTAAAAAAAATAAATGTGCCTATACATTTATACAATTTATTTCTTTTGTTTTATTATAATATTATATGTTTTATTACATTTTTACTATTTTAAGCTATAGCCAATAACAAAAGGTGTTGTTTTCAATATTATTTATTTTTTTGATATCCCACACCTTTTCTTAATGAGTGGTAAATTCAAATTTTGAATTGTGAATTCCCCACATTTGAGAGTATTTGAAATTTGAATATACTCTCAAATTCCCCATCTTTTCGCTTAATGTTTGGGAAAGTCTAATTTTCAAATTTTCATATCCCAACATTTTTTATTTTCAAAATTTCTAACATGGAATGTGCCAAAAAAATATTAAATAGCCCATAGAATTATTTTTTTTGGGGATTCTTTTTTTATTCTTATAGAAAAGTAGCTCGTGAAATCATTTGGAACAATACAATTCAAGTTGATAGATTACAAGGTTGAGTGCATAGAATCCTATCCATTTGGCAAGGGAACAATCAGGAGTAATTATAATATTGTTTGCAAAGCAAGCATGAAAAGGATGCACACAAATAGAGGTACATAAAGGATGGACACAAACATCTGGGGAATGAAAATGGGTTGTTCTAAAATCATGTAGATAGTTAGTTTGATACAAAATCATGATGAGGTTTGAAATACATCACCAAGCACAAAATAATCTTAGATCTAAATTAAGGTATTTATCAAAAACATATATTATAGTAAATGTGTACCATTTTGATAGTGGTATTTTTCATCATTCTATCTTCAACTAGTTCATGTCTTGTTTCACGTCACGTCATTTTATCCATGCTTTACCCTACTAAATTTGCTCTACACATCCCAATTTTGCTTACCGGTCCCTTTTGATCATATTGTCAAACCACTTTGTTCTTCATGAAAAAAAGGTTTTTGTTGTGCCCTAATGAAAGAAAATGTAATCCCTTTTCATCTCTAGTTTTTATTTCATTTGAACGCTTTCACGTCTTTGTTTTTATGTTTCCCTCTCTGTTTATTTTTGGATTTTTCATTCTTATCTTATACCTTTTTTTTTTCCCGATAATGATGGTCTGTCTCATAGTCACTAGTTTTTAAAATGAGTAATGGTTTGTGAGACCCAAAGTATTGTTTAGATATTCCTTACAACTACCTTTTTTTCTTTTTATTATGATGATAGAAATAACCCAGGGTAATTATTTCATTGTACATTATTTATATGGTTTTCACATTGACTTTATGAGAAGATATTTGAGGTTAACAAAATTCTTTAAAACTATATAATCATATTAATTTTTCAATTATATGATAAATTTTTGTACAATGGAAGGTAAACATATTATATATATGCATAAGAAATATTATCAAATAAAAATTTTAATCACTATATATTTAAATTTATATTTCCTTTTTCTGTCCACTAAGCCATGAAAAAAAAATCACATAGCTTTGTAGTCATGATGATATAATTCTTTTTAAACATTATTATTAATATGCCACATATTATTGGTGAAATATAGAGTGTTGTCATATATATTAATTCATGATTCTACATGTATTTCTATGTATCTAAATGGAAAATCCAGATTTATTTGTTATCGTTTATAGATTTTCAATTTGATTTCTCCTATCGGAATACAATCAATCACAAAAAAATTTGTAGCTTAGCGGCCACTAGGCTATAATTCTCTTTTTCGAGAAAAATTGTTTAAATCTTAGTGATAATAAAAATCTATGTATAATTTTATAACACATAGAAGGTTTATGTTTAGAGCTTAGTGGTTTCCAATTAAATCCTCGAGAAAATAAGAAGATGAATTATTTATTATGAAAACTAGATCTCTATACATTACTTGAATTTACACTTTCGATTTAAGAATTTGTAATAATATTTTAAGATTAATGGACTTATTAGGCTATGCCACCAAATAATATTTAGAGCTTAGCGGCTTGATAGGAAATGCCATCGAATAATATTTGGAGCCATGTGGTGGTTATGATTTTAAAAAATAGATTAAAATATTATGATCTTAGCGGCAACTCGAATTTTCAAAACATATTATTTGGATCTTATAGTCATTATGCACAACCACAAAATAATATCTCAAACATTAGGGGTTGCTTTATCATTTATTTACGTTAAGGAATTATATTCTTATCTTAGTGTCTACTAGGTTATGCTGTAACATATTATTTGGATATTAGATGTCACTAGGATTTAACAAAAATAAGAAAGATATTGCGAGCTTAGTGGTCACTAGGGTATATCACAATACCATATTTGTAGCTTAGTGATCGCTAGGCAATTATGGATATTTTGAAATTTGAGGCCACTAAGACACTACCAAAACATAATATTTGGAACATAGTCACTAAGATTTAACAAAATAAAGTAAGATATTTTGAAACTAATGTCTCGCTAGGTATTTCCAAAATATATTATTTAGAGCTTAGCGGTTCATTTTGCTAGGATTTCACAAATTAAATTAAGGTAGTATGAAATTAGTTCTATGCAAGTTGTATACAAAAATAACATTTAGAGAAAATCTCTCAATTGGATTTAAAAATTTAAAGGAAAATTTTTAGCTTATGTCACTATTCTTTACAATGATATAATAATTTAATCTTAGAATTTGTCGGATTTAACGCATAATATATGGATATATGATGGTCATGTGGACTCAACACATTAAATTAATATTCTAGGATCCTAGAGCCGCCATAGATATGCTTAGTCATAATATTTGGAGGTTATCAACGGTATGCTTTAACAAATAAAATTAACATATTTTGAGATACTCAACATCTAGATGTTTCCACAATATAATATTTTGATCTTAGATGTATCTAAATTTAACAAGTCAAATAATAATATTTTTAGCTTAGTGTCCGCTAGCTTATGTTACAACATATTATTTGAAGATTTGTTGTCACTAGGATTTAACAAAAACAAGTAAGATATTGCAAGTTTAATGACCACTAGGTTATTTCAGAATAACATATTCTGATCTTAGCGATCGCTAGTCATTTATGGATATTTTGAACTTTGAGGCCGCTAAGACACTACAACATAATAGTTGGAACATAGTGGTCATTAATATTTAAAAAAATAAAGTAAGATATTTCAAGACTAGTGTCTACTAGGTATTTCCACAACATATTATTTGGAGCTTAGCGGTCGCTAAGATTTCACAAATTAAATTAAGGTAGTATGAAATTAGCGGCTACTAAGTACTGCTACAACATAATATTTAGAGAAATTATCTCTAAAGGATTTAACAATTTAAAGGAAATTAATTTGAGCTTTGTACTACTAGTCTTTACAATGATATAATAATTTAAGATTAGTGTTTGTTAGGATTTAACGCATAATATATGGATCATATCAGCATTAAAGATTCAACACATTAAATTAAGATTCTAGGAGCCTAGCAGCCAATAGGATATGCTTAATCATAATATTTGGAGGTTATCAATGGTATGCTTTAACAAATAAAATTAACATATTTTGAGCTACTCGACATCTAGGTGCTTCCACAATATAATATTTCAAGTTTATATGTCACTAAGCATTTAACAAGTCAAATAATGATAATGTTATCTTAGAATTTTTTATCTTATGTTGCAACATATTATTTAAAAATTAGTTATCAAGTTGGGATTTAACGAAAACAAGTAAGATATTGTGATCTTAGAAGCTGCTAGATTATGCCACAATAACATAGTTTGAGCTTATTGATTTCTATTCCTTTATGGATATTTTAACTTTTAGGCTGCTAAGAAACTACCACAACATAATAGTTAGAACATAGTGGTTGTTAAGATTTAACAAAATAAAGTAAGATATTTCAAGACTAATATCTACTAAGTATTTCCGCAACATATTGTTTTTATCTTAGTGGTCGCTAGGATTTCAAAATTAAATTAAGGTAGTATGAAATTAGTAACCACTACATACTTCCACAACATAATATTTAGAGCAATTCTCTCCACATAGGATTTAACAATTTAAAGAAATTAATTTGAGATTCACAGATTGCTATTCTTTAAAAATATATAATAATTTAAGCTTAGCATTCATTAGGATTTAACGCATAATATTTTGAGCATAGCGTTCGTCAGATTTAACACATTAAATTAATATTCTAGGAGCCTAGTGGCTGCTAGGATATGCTTAATCATAATATTTGGAGGTTATTGATAGGTATGCTTTAACAAATAAAATTAACATATTTTGAGCTACTCGGCATCTAGGTGCTTCCACAATATAATATTTCGAGCTTAGATGTCGCTAGCATTTAACAAGTCAAAGAATGATATTTTTAGCTTAGCATCCACTAGCTTATGTTACAACATATTATTTGAAGATTAGTTGTTGCTAGGATTTAACAAAAACAAGTAAGATATTGCAAGCTTAGTGCCACTAGGTTATGCCACAATAACATATTCTGAGCTTAGTGATCGCTAGTCATTTATGAATATTTGAGCATAGTGTGCGCTAGTTTATGCCACAACAACATATTTGGAGCTTAGTGTATCAAAAAAAGTGCATGTTTAGATAAGTATAATTTGGAATATATACACGAACATTCAATCAATTATAAATATTCATCTATTTACATGTCATACATATTTTAGTGTTTTCCCACTTATCTCAAATACTACAATTTATGATTCACTTGTGGTTCTTCCTTAATTATGGTTTGTTGTTTACCGATTCCGCATGCAAAGTTACTTCCTGATGTTTTTTTCTCTTGTGTGGGACCTCTTTTATCATCTTCCTATCGTGTCGCCTGAACAAATTCTTTACAAATATTATAATCTCTACTTATCTTTCATATGTCCACAATTGAGTTTATATATAGCACACTAGACTTGTCAAGCAAAACCTTTTGACTAACAATTGTTTTTTTACAATTTCCTTTAGAGTCTCTATTTTTGTATTTTCCCATTTTTTTGAGACAATCTCAATGACATGTGAATTTCTCCTTCATTTTCCTCTGTTATTATCCTTTGAAAATTAACTAAGAATTTCTTAAGCGATGTCATGAACTCTTCATCATAAAACCAATTCATGGTTTCCATTAAATACTTCCATGAAAAGGCTTTTGT
This sequence comes from Taxus wallichiana var. yunnanensis, assembly GCA_018340775.1. NCBI lineage: Eukaryota > Viridiplantae > Streptophyta > Pinopsida > Cupressales > Taxaceae > Taxus > Taxus wallichiana. The sequence continues at coordinate 133,824,468 of CM031244.1, forward strand.
GAAATTTCATTTTCCTCTCAAAATAATGTCATCAAACTAGAAAGATAGTTTTCTTACCTGATCATTCCATTCCTTTAGTCTTTCCTTCATATAATTAGCATATGTCTGGCATATACCAATATCATCCATGGTCATAATTAAAGGGTCTTTAAAATTCCTTCTTCAATGGCTTGCCCCATATATATTAATGTTTTTGTAACGCTCTTGTTATTGTAATGATATTTTCATTCTTTTTCAAGTACACTTCTTCCTCTACCTTTACATGATGTATTTATTTATATTATTGTACAAGCCATATAATGCCTCTTCTACATCAGAAATTGTAGTGGAAGGAATTGTGGCCTTTAATTGAGTTTCAAGCTCTTTGTTTCTAGCACATACGCCTCTCACTAATTCTACAACTACTTATGCTAAAGCCCTTATCAAGGATTTTAGATCTTCCTCATATTGCACCACTTGGGAGCCTTTGGATTTCCATTTATTTGTAAGAGTGAAGAGGTCTTCTAAAGTTTCATGCCAAACAATGGCTTGTTGTGTTGACATCTTTATTTTTGGTTACCCTTTTCAAGGTTCTCATCCTTGGATTGAATTCAATGTTTACTAAGGGCTCTTCTTGTGCCTCCCAATCTAGATGTTCTTTGTGGGAAATTATGATTTCTCAACCCAATATTGTCTCACTTCATGTGAAATGGAGGGAGAAGATTGAGAGGGTTTCATTGGGGTTGCATTGGCTAAAATTTCAGTTTTCATAGTCTCCTCTTCTTCATCTAAAGAATTAAGGCATATTCCACCAAATTTGGAGCTTCATTTGGTGCAGGAAAGACTTCTTAAAACTCAAATAGAGTTTCAATTGATGGAGATAAGGGAGCACATGGATTTTCTAAATGTTCTGAATACAAATATATATTTTCTCTTTATGCCATCCTTTTTAATAGTTTCTCTCATAGGTGGAACCTCCTCGATCCTTCATATTCTTCTTAATAAGGCTATATTCTATTTGGGTAATCCATACCTAGTCAATCATGGCATCATGCATGTGTGCATATGATATATTTATTTGTCCTCTAAGTGACTGAAGGTGTTTGGAAACCCTTTTCATTTAGTCATATTGCCTTAGAGGGTGTTGAGGAAAGATGGAATGAATTTCTATGGGCATACAACTTTCAAATCAGGCCACCTATTAAATTTCTTACATCCCACAATGACTAGGAAGGGGGATGTGTTTTAAGATTCTTCTCTTTACACTTTCTAGCAATACCATTGAAAATATGATATTCCACCTCTTTTTCTTCCAATTTATCTAACACATAATATGGTAACTCTAGATGTGTAAGGATCTCATTGATCATGTTAACTATATATTCTAGATAGAATAATACAATCTTATTTTCCTTATTGAAGTGAGGATATCGGCAGGGATATTCTCGGTGTTATTGTTTCATGTAATTGTTGGTAGAGAGAAGGATATAAATAAGTGCATATATATTGAATATGAGATCTAAACTGATGGGCATATAAGTCTGAATATTGTTCATTTATCTTCAAAGGTCATGAAGGATGTCTGGTTTTGATAGAAATTTGAATAGTTGATAACACCACAGACAACATCGAGAAGATAGGAAGCCATGTAAAATGATTTCTGATTATTGACGAAATTATTTTTATCTTATTAAATTGAAACTGATAACTTTACCTAAGGAGGGAATATTTCCTTCATCAATAATAAAATAAAGTAAAGGGATCCAGAAACATCGACCTTAGAGATAGAATAATTTCCATATAACTTGTTCATGAGAACCATGCCAATATGGAATCCTGGTCTAAACCTTTTAATAAGGATATTTCTTAGATGATAATCATCCATATTATCTAATGGTTTAATGGCCCATTTTTGTAAAAGAACTTTTGTTCTCCTTTGGGCCATCAAGACTTGATTATATCTAGTATTATATAGGATATATGGCTATGGAAGTTTATAATAACTTTTATATGCATGCCCAACAAAAAAACTATTTTTTTTCCATGATTTAGAAAATAAGGTCCACTCCTTGGAATTTGCAAGAATTAGATAGGAATAGATCAGTTATGAAAATGGAAGCACCTCTGGTTTAGTTGTAATTGAATGGAAACCAATTTTTTATCACCATTATGTCTTGGGACCTTAGCACTTGATCTTCGGGTATACCCTTTTTGTCTACATGGCATGAACATCAACACTTTCATCATGTACTACAAAAAAATAGTTGAGTAATGTTGAAATTCATGATGTAAGGTAGTTGAATCAAACATGGTATCTCTAATTACTCTAGTGTCCTCATAGGAATATAAATAAGTATCTACATGGTTGAACATTTCTATGGTTTCCCTCCATATTGAAAAATTATAGGTCCATGAATGTTGCATATCATCAATAGAAATAATTACTGAGATAAATGATGTACTTGAATTTACAAAACATTCATATGTCTCTTATTCTAAATATTTGGTTAGATTAAAAATCATTTCCAAATAAATGAAATAAGTGTTGATCCTAGCAATCACTAGGGTCAGCCATAACTAAATATTTAGAGTTTAGCGGTCACTAGGCATCATTCACAGACTTACTATTAATGCAATGAGAAAAACGTGGAAGTACATGCACCACTAAGGGGTCAAGATATACATAGTTTTGATCATATCATTTGTTAGGCATCACTCATAGTAAAATATTAATAACATAAGTAAATTTTATCAATACATTTACTCTTGAGGCTTCAAGATGTACGTAGTTCTGATCCTAGTGGTTGCTAAGTTCAGCACAACAAAATATTTAGAGATTGGTCATATCTAGGCATTATTCATAGGAAAACTATTATTAGAATGAGAAAAATTGTGCCAATCTTTGCACTTGTGAGGGGTCAAGACATATGTAGTGTTGATCCTAGTAGGTTGCTAAGTTCAGCCACAATGAATTATTTAGATCTTTAGTTATATCTAGGATTTATTCAAAGGAAAACTATTATTATTATGAGTAAAAGAACACCAATCCTTGCACTACTGAGGGGTAAAAACATAAGTAGTTATGATCCTAGTTGTCACTAGGGTCACCATGCAACATATTTTTTAGAGATTAGTAGTGGCTAGGAATCATTAACAAATAAATATGTACTTCTTATCCTAGTTATTACTATGATCAACCACAACAATATATCTATAGCTTAGTGGTCACTAGGAATCATTAATAGGAAAACTATTAATGCATTAACAAGAAAAAAATTTCAATGCATGCATTATTGAGGGGTCAAGGAATACATATTTTTATCCTAACAGTCATTATGGTAAGCCATAATGAAATATATAAAGCTTAATGGTCAATAAGATCAGCCTCAACAAAATGTTTTGAACTTAATGTTAGCTAAACATCATTCAATGGACATCTATTATTGAACTGAGAAAATAGTTGTAATACATGTTTTCTTAAGGGATCAACCTTTACTTAGGTCTGATTAGTTTGTTGCAAGGATGTGTATACCTCTCTTTAATTATTTATAATTATACTATATTGGTGGACTATTCCTAGCGGAGCCAAGTGCTACACTACATACCCTCGAGAGGGATCAAGCCTTATGTAGTTCTCATAATATATATTACAAGTTATTGACAAAATATATAAATCACACATTTTATTTAGAAGGGATTTACTTTGTATACATACATATTTTTCTTGGTATTGAGCTAACCTTGATTTATAACTCCTATGTTACCATTATTATTAATGTTATGAGAAAAGTGTTGTAGTACATACACCACTTAGGGCTCAATATATACGTAGTTTTGATCATAACTAATTTTAACCACGATATGCACATATTTTTGCATTTCTTAAGCACGATATACACATGTTTTGCAATCATTTAAGGATCATCAGATTGAATGAAAAAACAACGCCAAAACATTTGAATTGAGATTTTTGTTAAAATACATGAAATAATATGGTACCATGGATATAATTGACTACCGAAGGGGAAAAAATGGGTTTTGTTGAAAAGGCTATGGAAAATTCTACTTTTATAGAATATCAAAAATTGGGAAGTGATAAAAATGGATTTTGTTTTGCATAGTTTTTCCCAAATAAATATTTAGAGCTTGAAGTCACTAATAAACATTAACATGAAAAATATTAATGCAATGAGCTATGTGCGCAATACATTCACTATTGAGGGGTCACGATATATGCACTTTTTTCCTAGCAGTCGCTAAGATGAGCTACAACAAAATGTGTATATCTTAGTGTTAGGTTGTGGAGACTATTTTCATGTGAGAAATTGTTGAAGACTATACACTAAGAGTACTGTACACTTTCCACAGTTGTCTCACTGTGGTTTGAGGCCTGGACCGGGCCTCGAGTAGGGATTTGGGGCGTAGCCTCAAAAAAAAAAAAATTTGGGCCTTAAAAAGTTTCCAATCAATCGGGAAACGATTTTCTCTCATATGGGAGGGATTTTTGACCCTTAGATTTATGGGATGGTTTTGTCCCATGGTTTTAATACCCACATTTTTGTAAAAATTATTAAACATTTGTCTACTTATATGGTTTTATGCATATGGTAGGTATAATGTAACATTGCAAATGTGTTTTGAATTCGGGTGTGAATTTTATAGAGTTTGTTGAGCATAGCTCCAAACAGATCTAGGTATTATATTGAGAGAGCGGTGGCTTGTAATAAAATCTGAGCAAGTGATTCTTTGTGGACGTAGCCCAAATTGGGTGAACCATGTTAAATACTATCTCTTTGTGTTGTGTTATTTTATTCTACACTTTTATTTGAGATCTGTAATATTTTTCTGCATATTAGTTTCTACTGTTGTGATTCTATGAGGGATTGTTCCACATATTTTATCCCTTATTTCCTAACAATTGGTATCAAAGCCTAGTTTGGTTTGCTAAAGTGTTGAATCATAGGAAAGTTTTATCTTGAGTGGGAGCTATGGCAGATGATGGAAGATCTAGGGTTGATAAATTCAACGCATGAATTTTAGTCTTTGGAAGATGCAGATGGAAGATTACCTTTATCAAAAGGATCTTTATATTCCATTGTCTGAGAAGGTGAACAAACCCTTGAGCATGATGGATGCGGAATGGATTTTATGGATAGGAAGGCACTTGGGATAATCCGATTGTGTCTTGCATCTTTGGTATTATTTAATGTTTCAAAGGAAAAGACTACAAAAGAATTGATGGATGCATTAGGGAAGTTGTATGAAAAACCATCTACCTCTAATAAGATATTTTTAATGAAAAAGTTGTTTAATATGAAGATGTCGGAGAATGGTTCAGTAGCAGTTCATTTAAATGATTTTAATACGGTTGTAACTATGCTAGCTTTGGTTATAATATAATTTGATGAAGTTAGGGATTTATTAGTTCTCAGGTTTTACCTAAGAGTTGGAATAGCTTGGTAATGGTGGTAAGAAACTTGGTTCTAAAGTTGAAGTTTGAGGATATCAGTAGGGGTGATTCTAAGTGAGGAAATGTGAAGAAAAATATCCGGGAATCTTCTACTTCAGTGGAATGCTTGACAAAGGGAAACTAGAGGGAGACAAAGAATAAAGGAAGTCAGTGGAAAATCAAAGGATCGGGAAAGGTAAAAATCCAAAATTAATATAGTATGCTAGTACTATGGAAAGTTTGGGCATGCAAAAAGGATTGTTGGGAGCTTCAGACAAGAAGAAAACAAGGAGGAAAATGTGGCAATGGGTAATGTATGTCGATGCTTTGATTCTTTCTTTGAACAATATTATCAATCTTAGGTTTTAGATTTGGGGGATTCTTTCCATGCTACTCCACATAAGCATTATTTTGTTTATTATGTTCAAGGAGATTGTGGGCATGTTTTTCTTGGTGATGATGAACATTGCAACATATTTGGAAAAGGTTCTGCTCAAGTTAAGATTAAGAAATGGGAATACTTGGCTATTGAAGCATGTCGACATGTGCCTACATTAAGACAAAATTTAATATCGACAGGGGAAGTTGGGAAGTGATGGTCAGACAAAGGATATTTACAATAGAATCTTGGAAGGTTACCAAGGGTGCTCTTCTGGTGGCAAGAGGTAAGAAGGTTAGAACCTTATATTTAACCACTTATAGCACTAATGTTTGTAATCTTGTGGCTTTATAAGTAGATACAACATTGTGGTACTATAGGCTCAGTCATATGAGCCATAAGGGCATGGAGATCATAAAGAAGGATTTTCCTAGATATACAAACATTGGTTTGGAGTTCTGTGAGGACCGCATATATGGCAAACAAAAGTGAGTAAGGTTTATAAAGGTTGGACCTATAAATAAAGAGAGTGAGTTAGATATGGTGCATTCTCGATGTGTGGGGACCGCTTAAGTATCATCTCTTGGGGTTCAAGTTATTATGTTACTTTTATTGATGATGTAACAAGGAAATTTTGGGTTTATTGTATTAGAAACAAATCTGATTTATTTGACACATTTTTTAAATGGAAAGCCTCATGCTAGAGAATGAAATAGGTCTTAAGATAAAATATCTCAGTCGATAATGGAGTGGAGTATTGCGGTAATTAATTTGATGATTATTGTTCTAAGAATGGAATCCATAGGAAAAATATGGTTCCAGGAACTCCACAACATAATGGGGTTTCATAAAGGATGAACAGAACAATAATGGAATGTGCTAGAGCATGAGGTTACATGTAGGACTACCTCTTTCTTTTTGGGAAGAAGCGGTGAGCACAACTATGTACTTGATAAATAGAGGACCTTCAAGTGCCTTGGAGGGAGGAATACCTGAGGAGGCTTGGTATGGTAAGAAAGTTGATTATTCATTTCTTAGAGTCTTTGGATGTGAGGTGTTTGTCCATATAGACAAGGATGATAGGACCAAGGTAGAGGTTAAATCGTAAAATGTACTTTCATCGCTTATGGTGGTGATGACTTTGGATATAAATGTTGGAGTATTAAGGACAAGAAAATCATTCTATCTAGGGATGTGGTATTTAATGAGAAAGTCATTTATAAGAAGCAAACAGGAAAAACATGGAAGAATCCAAAAAGAATATGATGTGGTAGAGGATCTTCCGGATGGGAAAGTGACACATGAATAAGTTCAGAACCCCAAACTCCTTTATTAAGAATGTCTTATAGGGTAAGAAGAGAACCTCGAACATTTTTCTCCTTCTCTTTATTATTTATTACTCACCGATAGTGGAGAGCTAGAGAGCTTTGATGAAGCAATGCAGGTAGATGCCAGGAAGAAGTGAGAGCAAGCCATGAATGAGGAGCATCAGGATCTCATGGAGAACCGTACATGGTATTTGATGAAGCTACCCAAAGGAAAAAAACATTACGTAAAAAGTGGGTATTCAAAGTCAAAGAGGAAGAAGGAGGCAAGAAAAGATACAAGTTCCGGTTGGTGTTCAAGGGTTTTGCACACAAAAAAGTTATAGATTTTGATGAGATTTTTTCTCCTATAGTAAAATGAATTCTATTAGAACTGCTTCTAGGAATAGTCAAGCAGTAAGACTTGCACTTAGAACAACTTGATGTAAAGAATGCATTTCTCTATGGTGATTTAGAGGAGGAACTATATATCCAGCAACCAAAGGGCTATGAGTTCAAAGGTAAAGAGGAGATGTTGTGCAAATTGAATAAGAGCTTGTATGAATTGAAAACAAGATCCACGTCAATGGTATAAGAAATTTGATAGCTTCATGATGGAGCAAGGTTATATTAGATGTCATTCGACCATCATGTGTATACAAACAAATTTGAGGATTAAAGTTATATTATCCTTTGTCAGTATGCAGATGACATGTTGGTTGCAGTAAAAACATGTAGGAAATAAAAGTACTCAACAATCAACTAAGTGAATCCTTTCTATGAAGGATTTGGGGGCAGCCAAAAATCCTTGGTATAAGAATATCTTGGAATAGGATGGACTATAAGTTGAATTTATCTCAGGAAGAGTAAATTAAGAAAGTGTTGGAGATGTTTAATATGTAGGGTGCTAGACCGGTTGGGACTCCTTTGGCAAGACATTTCAAGTTATCAAAGGAGAAATGTCTCAAGATAGAGCAGGAGAGAAACCAGATGTCCAAGGTACCTTACTCATCACTGGTTGGTAATTTGATGTATGCCATGGTGTGCACTAGGCCTGATATTGCCCATGCAAAGGGGGAGCAAGTGAGTAGATTTATGAGTGATCCAGTGCAGTAGATCACCGATGTGTAGTAATGTGGATCCTTTAGTATTTGAGAGGGACCATGGGGACATTTTTGTGCTACAATGGATCAAACACCACTTTGTTTGGTTATGTAGATTCGGATATGGCTAGAGATATAGATACAGGGATGAGCACGACATGTTATGTTTACATTGTAGGTGGGATAGAAGTAAGTGAATTAATGACTACATAAGCTGGTGGCTTTATCAACCATAGAGACTGAGTATGTTTCTGCCATAGAGGCAAGCAAAGAAATGATTTGGTTACAGAAATTTCTTGACGAGTTGGGGCATAAGTAGGAGGAAGGAAAGCTACATAGTGATAGTCAAAGTGTTATACTCCTAGCTAAGAACTCTACTTTCCACTCGAGGATGAAGCATATACACTTAAGGTACCATTTCATCATGACAACTTTGGAGGAAGAGAAGTTAAACATCGAGAAGATTCATACCACTGAATCCTATAGACATGATGACCAAGGTCATCACAAGGGAAAAATGAAGTTGTGTTTAGCTTTCTGGTTGGTCTTCACGGAAACTAGTGAAGGGTTGAGAAGTTTTCTCGAGGAAAACTAGTCTTCAAGTGGGAGATTGTTAGGTTGTGGAGCCTGTTTTCATGCGAGAAAGTGTTGAAGAATGTAATATTACCGTACGCTTCCATAGTTGTCTCACTAGGGTTCGGGGCCAAGTCGGGCCCCAATCGGGGTCCAGGGCACACCCCCAAATTTTTTTGGGCCTTAAAACGTGCCTCGATCAATCGGGAAAGGTGATTTTCTCATATGGGTGGGATTTTTGACCCATAGGTTTATGGGAAATTTTAGGCCCATGGTTTTAATACCCATGGTTTTGTAAAACTACTTAAGCAATTGTCTACTTATATGGTTTTATGCATATGGTAGGTATAATGTAACATTGCATATGTGTTTTGAATTTGGGTGTGAATTTTGTAGAGTTTGTTGAGCATAGCTCCAAATAGATCTAGGTATTGTATTGAGAGAGCGGTGGATTGTAATAAAATATGAGCAACTGATTCTTGGTGGACATAGCCCAAATTGGGTGAACCACGTTAAATATTGTCTCTTTATGTTGTGTTATTTTATCCTGCACTTTTATTTGAGATCTATAATATTTTTCTACTTATTAGTTTCTACTATTGCGATTCTGTGAGGGATTGTTCCGCATATTTTATCCCTTATTTCCTAACACTTAGTAGTCACTAGGCATCATTAATAGTAAAACTATTAATACAATGAGAAAAATCCATAAATACATGCACTCTTGAGGGGTCAAGACATACATTGTTATGATCCTAGTGATAGCTAGGGTAAACCAAAATGAAATATTTTGAGCTTAACAGGTGTTAGGAATCATTACTACAAAAAATTTCAATACAATGAGCAAAGAGAAGAAAAAAATGCAGTATAGAGGGTTCAAGGCATACAAATTTCTATTCGTAGTGGTCTCTAAGGTCACCAGAAAAAATATTTAAATATTAGCGGTCATTAGGCATCATTAACAGGAAAAATATCAATGAAATGAGTGAAGTGAGGAAACATATGCACTATATAGGGGTCGAGGCATACAAATTTCTATTCCTAAAGTCTCTAACGTCAACCAAAACAAAATATTTAATGCTTAGTTGCCACTATGATCAGCATCGATAAAATATTTTGAACTTAGTGTTCACTAGGCATCATTCACTGACATCTATTATTGAACTAAGAAAAGAGTTGCATTACATTTTTTCTTCAGGGGTCAAGCTTTACTTATCTCTCGATTAATTAGTTAGACGGTGTGTATACCTCTATTTACTTATTTATAATTGTACTATATTGGCTGGAATATCCTGGTGGAGCCAAGTGCTGCACTACATACCCTCAAGAGGGATCAAGCCTTATGTAGTTCTCATACTATTTATTATAATTTATTGAAAGGAATATATAAATTACACATTTTAATGATAAATGAAATCTCAAAAGCCATGGTGGTCTATAATTAGTCAGTAAATGAAGTCTCAAAGGCCATGGTATAATGAATATAAATATAATGACCACACTCTTTGAGAGTTATTATTGATATATAGACTCAACCCAATATATAATCTCCTTGTCATTAAATATCACAATTTCCCAAGATATCACATCTCCCTATTTCCATATGCTTCCACCTACCACTAAAAACAAACAAGGAATAAATTTTCTTATCTCACTTACCTCAATCTACATACAAAGTAATGGTCTTCTGGCTCTTATCAAGATCTATAGTAAAAAAATCCTCACATTTAGTAAAGTCATATTAAGAAAGAAAATCCCTATCATCTTATAATTTTTAGTGTCGATATATCATTAGCTTATTTAACTAAAAAAACCAAAGCCTGTAATTTTAATCTGTAATTTTTGCATGTCTTTCCAAAACTATCAAGTAAGTGAAACATTATTCAAAATCTTGTTTATCCTAACTTCTCAAATTATAGGTTTTATAGTTCCCGATTCACTATTTTTCAAGGAGGAACCTACATAGATGGAACCCTTTATATTTTCTCCTTGTCACATATTTGTTTCTATAAAATTGTATTTTTCATATTTTCCTTATGTAAGCAAACAATTACTGTAAACAAGTAAATAATTACTTGTGTTACTATTACTATTTCATCTTCTGGAAGTTACTATCACTATTTCATTACTTTAGTTTAATTTATAACGAAATTTCTATAGAAATCATTTCATGCGATTCAAAATCCCTAAATGAATAATAGCCCTAACTAAAAATATATATTTTCCTCATCCTTTTCAGCAACACCCATTTTGTTTACTTCTAGCAATCATTTTTGTCCATGTCAGGTATTTTACGAAACATTTCTCAGTCCTCTTGTGAAAAAATTCCCATAACATGTTTTGCATTACTCACAAGCATGATACACACATATTTCACAAATCATTTAGGGATCGATAGATAGAATGAAAAAATGATGTCAAACCCTATCAATTGAGAAGTGTTTGTTAAAAATCATTAAATAATGAACATAATTGACTACTAGAAGCACACAAAATAGGGTTTTGTTGAAAAGGCTATGGAAAATTTTACATTTATAGAATTTCAAAAATTGGAAGGAACAAAGGTGATAACGCATATCGATTTTTGGAGAGAACTAGCGATGGAGAGAACTATGGAGATGCGGTCTCTACAGCTTTGGCTGCTGCAGATGTCTCATGAACTACGATTCAAAATGCTGAGGAAAGGCCATTTTGTAGGCGTAACCAGACGTTTGTGGACACGGGTACGAACGATGCAAAAGCGGAGGTACAAATCACAAGTGCGGTTTCTAGTAGATCGCCATGGAAAGTCTCGCGTAATATGACAAAGTTTACCGAGGAAAATCCACACCCAAGCGGCTGGAAAAGAAAAGGAGGATATGCTTGATCCACTCCTTTGGCATGGAATAAGCTTTTTCAAAGCCCTAACCTCAAGGTGGGTCCTAAAATCACTGGTCATTTTACATGGGAAACGGACAAAGAGGGTGCCACCTGTCTTAAGGTCTCAGATGGATTTGTTGATAGAGCCTTAAGCAAAACAAACCTCTCCCTTGTTGGTAAGTTTCTTGGCTCTAGACCTAATATTGATTTCATTAGAAAATGGGCTTTGAGAAAATGGAAACCTAAGGGTGCCCTAAACATTACTATTATGCCAAAGGGTTTTTTCCTGGCTAAGTTTAACCAGCAAGAGGATTTAGATTCAGTGTTGCTGGGAGGCCCCTGGTGGCTGGGAAATGGGTCTTTTTTTGAAAAAATGGTATCCGGGTTTTGATCCAAATACTGAAAATATAAACACCATGCCAATCTGGTGTAGGCTTCCAGGGCTGCCATTGCATCTATGGGATGATGAAATACTGCTAAATATTACAAAATCCCTAGGTGCACCTATTGGGCTTGATGGACCCACAAGAAACAGATCCAGGCTTACTTTTGCTTGGTTCTGCATTTTCTCAGCCGTTGATTAGGAGATTCCGGAGCACATAATCTTGAAAACTCGATTTGGATCCTGGACCCAAAAAATTGAAGTTGAAACCTTAAGATGTAAACTATGCCATTTCATTGGTCACTCTGACAAAAACTGCTCCAAGAAAATGACCCTCCCTCTGGACTTTGAACAGCCTGGGATAGGCTCAGATCTGAACAAAGATAGCTTGGACCCAAGCAAGGATAGGAAGATGGATGACAAAGGTCCCAGTCAGAAGGATTTGCATATAAATAGAAGGGAAAAAAAAGGGAGGTTTTAGAACTCATATAAAGAAGCATCTTGTCTGGCGCCCCAAAGCTGCAACTTTAGCTTTGCCTGAAGCTCCCAACAAAGAAGTTCTGGACAATTCGGTGAAGGCTTCTTCGGATTTACCTCTTGAAACATCTGTGAAAGAAGATTCTGTTAAGGTATCCATGGAAGTTAACGAGCATGAGGGTTCAGTGATGGACAATTTAGTCCCTTCTGGATCAGAAGTTCAGTCATTAATTAGGGATGAAGCTTGTAACAAGGAAGATATGATAGAGATTGAGCCTTTGGAGATTCTCTCTTCTGGAGAAAATGGTATTGCGGATCCGCTGCCTTGTCCCAAAGATTACAACAAAGGTCACGGTCTTCTGCAAAGACTAGAACAGCTTCTGATCACTTGCCTGACAGTTTAGAACAAGAGAAAGAAATTCAATCATTAAATAGGGAGGAAGCTGGTAACAAGGAAGTTATGACAGAATTTGAGCCTTTGGAGATTCTCTCTTCTGGAGAGAATGGTATTGCAGATCCGATGCCTTCAACAGTGGCTTCACCCGGTCACTGCAGCACTGCAATGTGCCTTTCCGATCTCTTACCTGGACAATCTGCGTATAAAGGACATGAAGAAGGAGAAATCACGCCTGCCAAGGAAATGGAAGATTCAGACTCTGGGTTCACATTGGTCATCTCAAAAAAGAAAAAAAGAATGAGAGGTTTTGAAAGGATCCCAGATTCATTGTATAGTGATAAAAAAAAGGAAATTGATAATTGGGACACCTCTTCTTCTATAACAACCAGTCTTCTCGCTGACGAGTAGCTAATTTTTTTGGAGGAAGCTCAAAAAGAGGAAGACCCTCTAAAAAGACTCTCGAGCTAAGAAAATAGAGAGGATATTGCAAATGGGGTTCAAATTTAACCCGAACCAAAGAAGCAATTCCAACTACCAACCATTCCAAATGAAGATTATATCCTGGAATATTAGAGGCCTAAATGGAAACTCTAAGCAAAGAACCATCAAGGAGTTACGAGATTCCAGTAACCCCAGTATTTTGATTCTTCAAGAAACTAAAATGAAAGCAATGACTATGGCTAATATTAAAAAAAAATTTGGGATAGTTCTAAATGGCGGTACATTGATTCTCGTGAGCTTCCGGAGGATTGGCTACCCTTTGGGATAGAAGACACTGTACTGGTATGATTCTTAGTGCTAATATTAATCATCTTGCAATTAAATTCGTCACTATTGAGAAAAAGTGTGAATGGATCTTGTCTAATATTTATGCACCTAATTCTGCTAGTGGTAGAAGAAAACTATGGGCTGATCTTAAAATCTTTAGAAACCAATATAGCTCTGCCAACTGGCTCATTATGGGAGATTTCAACTCCCCTCTAAACCCAGGTGAGAAGTTTGGAGGAACCCCCACCTTCTCTAATGGTATGGAGGACTTTGCTGACTTTATTGCTGAGCAAAACCTCATTGATGTGGATCTGCATGGTAATAAGTATACTTGGAATAATAGAAGGCTGGGAAAGGAGTTCATTCAGGTGAGATTGGATAGGGCATTAATCTCAGCAAACTGGATTCTAAGCCAAGACTTTTACCTATCTTCCCTTCCAAGAATTGGATCGGATCATAATCCGATTGCTTTAAGCTTTCTCAATTGGACTAAACCAGCAAAAAGCTCATTCAAATTTGAAAAAATGTGGATGGAGCATGATGATATCTATGATAGGATAAAAGAATGGTGGGAATGGAATGGGAAGGCACTCGCCGCTTCGATTAGTTCAAAACTCAAAAATGTCAAAAAGCAAGTCAAAATCTGGAACAAAAGGGTTTTTGGAAATATTTTCGAAAAAAAGAAAGAGTTAAAACAGAAGCTTCAGGATCTGAGTTAAAAATGGATACTTTGGGAAGATCGGTTGAAGATGAAGTAAATGAAAAGAATATTCTTTCTGAGTTGCATACGATCTGCAGTAGGGAAGAGTCTTTTTGGCGCCTTAAATCTAGAGCTATCTGGCTTAAAGAGGGAGACAGGAACACAAAGTTCTTTCACATGACTACTCTAAAACATAGAGCCAGTAACAGAATCCTTGAGGTTTCTAAAAACAATGGGAACAACACTAAAGATCCAAACAGCATCAAGAAACAAGCACTTGAATTTTACAAGAATCTTCTTAAAGAGAACAACGTCAGCAACCCTGAAGCTATCTCCTTCATGCTGGAGGCCATCCCTCAGAATAACATTGAGGACCAGAAATTCAGAGACATCACTAAAGCTGTCACGCTTGAAGAACTGCAAAAGGCTGTTTTTCTCGAGGGGGACAAGGCTCCTGGACCGGATGGGTTCTCTATTAATTTTTTTCAGAAGTTCTGGGAAATATGCTCGGAGGATCTTCTCAAAGCGGTAAATGAATTCTATAGAACAGGAAATCTTCTAAAAGAGCTTAACAACACGCACATTGTGCTGGCACCTAAAAAAATGGATGCAAAAGACTTCAAGGACTTCAGACCTATCAGTCTTGCTAATGCTATCTATAGAATCTTCACCAAAATCATCACTACTAGACTGCAGCTCATAATGAATGACCTCATCTCAAGGCAGCAGAGTGGCTTTATTAAAGGCAGGATAATACAAGACGGAGTGATTATGGTGCACGAAACTATACATTCCATGGAAAATAATAAAAAGGCCAATATGATCCTCAAGCTTGATATGAATAAAGCTTTTGACAAGGTTTCTTGGGTCTTCCTTGACAGGATTTTATCTAAATTTGGGTTCACGGAAAAATTTAGAAAAATTGTTAGGTCTTGTATATCTACAGCCAGGTTCTCTGTGGTTGTTAATGGGGAGCCTGTGGGTTTTTTCACCAGCAGCAGAGGTTTAAGACAAGGAGACCCCATCTCCCCCTTACTCTTCATTCTCTTAGCTGACAGCCTTAGTAGAACAATTGGCAGAGCGGTTGAGAACGGCCTTTTAAATGGATCTAAACCCGCTTCATTCAGCCAAGCTGTCTCTCATCAACAGTTTGCGGACGACACAATCCTTCTTCTTCTGGCCTCAGTTGTGGAAGCTAAAGCTATTAAGGCTTTATTACAATTATATGAATCTGCTTCTGGGCAAGAGATTAATTATGACAAAAGTACCATTTTTTTCTTTAACACCCCTGAGGAAAGACAGTTCAAGATTGCTAAAATTCTGGGCTGTAGAATTGGTGCTCTTCCAGCAACATACTTAGGCCTCCCTCTTGGCACTAAGAAAGTCTCTCACATGGTGTGGGATGATTTGTTGATGAGATTTCGAAAAGATGGCAGTTGGAAAGGGGCCACTCTCTCTTTGCCGTAAGTGCCTTCTCATTAAAAGTACACTCCAAAGTCTGCCCATCTATATCATGTCACTTTTCAAAATTCCTTCTTCCTTCAGAGAGAAAATTGAAAGGATTCGAAAAAAATTTATGGCAAGGTATGGAAGAGAAGTTCAAATTTCACCTAGTGGCCTGGGACAAGGTCTGCACCCCAAAATCTATGGGAGGGCTGGGCATAAAAAATATTGAGAAAATGAATGAGGCACTCATCGCTAAGATGGGCTGGCGATTGCTATCTGAGAAACAGCCCTGGATTGATGTTATTAAAGCAAAATACTTGAAGCAACAAGCTATCTACTCCTATCTGCATGAAGATCAACTACCCAATGGTTCCATTTTTGGAATAATCTGTTAAGAGTAAAAACTTCATCAAACAGGGTAGCAAATGGAAAGTGGGGGATGGAAGTGGAATAAAATTCTGGGAGGATAACTGGTTCAGTGACAACCTCTTGGAGAGATTTGGTACAGCTAAGGACAGCCTTATAAGCAAGTATGGAACTAAAGTCAAGGACTATATCGAAGGAAATGGCACCAACAAGGCTTGGAAAAGACTTTCTATGGAACGAATTGAGCTGAAACAATCTACTTCCTCCCTCCAAGATCTTTTAGACCTCTTCCCTTTAAGTCAGCTAAATTCCAAGGATGAGCTGGTTTGGAGCAATTCACAAGATGGGAAATACTCAGTCAAATCTGGTTATACCAATCTTTCTCACAGTAACCAATCTGACTTTAACTGGAACAAGATCTGGATGCCTGAGTTAACCCCCAAAATAAATTTTTTTCTTTGGCTGGCCATCAGAGGTAGAATTCTCACCACTGACAATTTGATGAGAAGAGGATTTATAATTCCTAATTGGTGCCACCTTTGTAGGAATGACTATGAAGACATTAGTCATCTGTTCATACATTGTGCTTATGCCAATAGAATTTGGAGCTTTGTTCTTTCTAAATTTGATGCTCTTTGGGTGTTGCCGAAGAACCTTAATCAGCTATGGAATCAATGGAACCCACCATTCAGACATTGTGCTATCAAAAGAATCTGGAAATTAGCAATCCCACACTTAATCTGGAGGATTTGGAAGGACAGAAATAATATAATTTTCAGAAATAAGAAGCAGAGTTTTAAAATCAGTATCGTGCAAAATTTCTCAAGGTATCAAAGAGAACATGGCCGATTTAAACCTCCCAAGAACAAGTGTTATCCCGAGAATGAAGAGCGCATTTTATCTAATTGGCACATTGGAAATTGGAGCAACCCTGGGAATAGTGTAGATAGATCGTTGATTAAATGGCATCCTCCTGACTCTAATTGGTACAAGCTGAACTTTGATGGCACCTCTAAGGGAAACCCCGGACAAAGAAATGAGGAGGAGCTATATGGGACCACAAAGGTAATTTGATTGCTGCTTATGCTGGTAAAATGGGAATTCAAACCAATCATTTTGCCGAAGCATTATCTGCTCTCTGGGGCTTGAGAGTTGCACGGGCTCAAAACATTCAGAACCTTATTGTTGAAGGGGACTCCCTTAATATCATTAAGCTCCTCAATCACTCCTCATCTCCCAGTTGGAGTATTAAAGATTTTATCTCTGAATCCATAAGCATTTGCCACACCTTCAATAGTATCAGAATCATACATACTTACAGGGAAGGTAACAATCTGGCGGATGCACTGGCCAATTATGGCATTAATATTAATTTTACTGTCTGGGATAATGATAGTATCCCTAATCAGCTTCACAACAGCATCCATGCGGATCTTCACAAGCAAGCAATCTCCAGAGATAAGCCTTAATCTTTGGCGGAAAATCAAAATCATTTATTCTTTCACACGTGCTGCTTTTTTCTATATGGCGAGGCAAATAATATCTTTTTCAAATAATAGTAAGATCTATTTAAGAAATTTCAAGTGGAGTCATCCAGATTTGAAAATCACGCACGCGGGGGGTACAACGGCTGTTGATATCCAGATGCCAAACTCCACGAAAACCGATGATAATTACAAAGTGATTGTTGACAGGGAAAGGATTTTCACACGCGACTTCACGCAGGCTCAGTTCAGCAATTACGCAGCCGTTCGTGAGAAGACCAACGGCTACAGTACCCACTCTTGTGCGTTCTTCAACAGTAAGAAACGAACTGTTCTTCACGCCCAACGGCATTCTGGAATTTGTTGTAACCTGCACACCACTGAGAAGATGGGAGGACCTCCCTGTCAAATTGAGCCGTGCGCGGACCCTGATTGGAAGGAAAACACCGAGCTTTGGAACATCCTCAGCATAGGCGGCTTCACCAGCTTTGTTGAAAGAGTGCAAGGGCATGATCAAAGTATTTCAGTATGCTTTGCTAAGGAGTGGAAAGAGAGGACTGTCGACTATGGGGGACAGAAAATTCTTGTCAATGAAGAGCTCATTGCTGAAGCGACCGGTCTCAGCCTGGATGGGTACCGCTTCTTCAACAAAAGGGTTATCAAAGAAACTGAAGAAAGAAGATTTGTGGAGGAAGATGAGAAGCTTATTTTCAGCACAGTGGGTCTGCTTGTAAGCTCAATTCCATCACCATTTGATGAAGTCACTCGCATGATGATTCGTTTCATATCCTTGGAAGGTAGGTTTGTTACTGTCCCAGCTAAGCATCTCATCTTTTTAAATCACTTCCGTAGGAATAGATTGGTTTGCTTCCCTCATTATCTTTTAAACTCTCTTGAGCGCTCCATTTTGGAGTTCCAGAAGCATACCCGGGCGGTTCCCTTGCATCAAGGGCTTATTTTTCTTATCCACAAACACTGCCTTCTCAAGTACCCCGGTCTTCCTCCTCTCCTAGCCCGGCCCGATGGGCTCTGCCGCCTGCGCCCCGCTTCCCCCTCCTCATGCCCTAACCCCTGCTGCTACCCACCGCCACCGGTGCTGCTACCCCATGCCGCCATTTTGCACATGTTTCTCCTTCTATTCCTCCTTCTGCTCCTCCTGACACTCACCTCACCTCTTCCTCTAAACGACCTCTCACCAGGGCTTCTAGGAGACTCAACCTTGAGACTCTTGCAGCAGGGAAAGAGCCTCTTGATCTTGACATCGCACGTGACCTCGCCGAACATAAGTAGTGCCACCCCTGAAGCACGAGATGGATAACCCTTCTAAGAGACTGGAGGCCTTAGAGGCTGAGATAAAAATGCTGAAGGATGAGGTCAAAAATCTAGCTAAGCAAAAAGGTAAGAAAAGCATGGAGGGGGAAGGGAGCATTGACAAGTAGTCGGAGTTGAAGACATATACAAAAAGCTGACCTCCTTGGACTCCCGCCTTGGGAAGGCTAAGACTAGGCATGATTACAACATTGCCGCCTTTAGGGCCATTGAGGAGTTCATCGTGGGGCATGCAAAAAGTGTTTCCAACCTCAGCGGTATCCCTACCGCACTTTGGGGCAATGAAAAGAGAGCAAAAGAACCATCGAGGAGCTCGATAAGACGGATACACGCCCACATGACCGCTTTGGGTATGTTTCATGCTTGGAAAAAAGTTATGATCAGTGTTGATCAAGCAGCCAAAAAGTAGTCCTGCATGCTTCTACTGCTCTCTTTTGTTATTCTTACTGTTTCTTGGCTGTCGGGTTACTGTTTTTTTGCTGTTGTTTTGCTGTTAAGCCTCGCTTGTGTAGCTGTTTCTGGGCTACGTTGATTTTCATTGTTCCTCTTGGACTTGGTTAGTCCTGCTATGTTTCTCACTCTTATTCCGGCTTAAAGGCCTTTTTTTGTATTCAAGGGTATAGTCCCTTTCAAAAAACTATTTGCCATTATTAAAAAAATGCATATCGATTTTTATAATTTGAAGGAAAACAAATAGTGCTCAGAATTTTGGAAATCAAACCATGATCATGTTTTCTAATGGATGATTATGCTTATGGATTTTTACCCTTACGCCAATGTTCTCGCCAAAAGATTCAAAATTTAAGTGTCCAGGAAATATACTAAAAATGACAATCTATAGTTACATGGAACTGACACTTCCAACCACCACTTTCTTTGGTGCACGAATTACAAAAGACATGTGTATGTCATTAAATTACTTTATATTTGTTGGTTATCAAATGGCGCATGTATTTCCAATATCGCGTGAACTTTACAATCGTTTAGTTTAATGGCTAATTAATGTTGGCGGAACCATAGTATTAACCATATATGCCACACGTAAATATTATCAATATTATCAACATTATAATCAAAATAAAACCATGCTCATTGCCAATATTATCATTTATAAATTACACAAAGGACTATATAAGTAGTCCATACATTGACTATACTACCAATGATATGTGGTTTAATTGATTTAGCACATACTAAATCATCGTATTGTCATTAAAAAAAATATACATGTTTACCGACATCCTTTTTAAAGTTTTTTGTTACAAAAAGAATATCTTAAAATGTGTGTGTCAATGCTCTTAGTGGTGCCCATGATGTTGATCATTGGAATTATTTTGAAATAAAAAGTAAAATATAAAATAGAGAAGTATTAGCTAACTCCAATGCATGATATTTTTTCATACATAATGGATATCATATTTTATAATGGAATATATGACGCAATATTATATTACTATGGTTAAAAATTGTAATTTACCCGGGTAAAAATACTTACAACTTGAAGTTTTACATCCAATATTTTATCCATTAGATTTCTCTCTTGTTCCATTCTTTCACGCTTAAGTTGAAGTCTTCCCTACTCATTTTCTTTCATTTTCTAACTCAATAGATGCATGTTATTTTCCATTCTCTTTCAAATATCCATAAGATTTTCTTTTTCTCTTTACACATTTGTGTTGAATTCCATTTTTATTAGGGTTTCTTGGTTTTCTCCTTCCAAATTTTCAATGTTGATAGAAGGGATTTTTGATTTCCCTCTCATGTCTTTTTCAGAAGTAGAAGTGCTTATATTAACCCTTTATTTTCCATTAAAACTAATAACCTTGGGTGTTTTCCGTGTAATGTGAACCATATCTTCATAGAAACTCCATGTTGAATGTGTTGCCCCCGTTGTGTTTTCCAATTGTTTCTCCTTCTTCGTGGTTTTCTTCAACTGCTCATATTGTATTTACATTGCATCTCAATGAATGTGTTTCCAAAACTTGATTCAAATCATCTCATACGTTATCCCAATGTTTCATACCAATTTTTCCACAAAGTAAATCTTCTTACACCTCTTCATATATTGAAATAAATGTTTTCACAATAGATTTTGGCCAAATTTCTTCTTTGTATTCTTTCATCAACTCCTAATTATTTATATCTTTGTCATATGCATGGGTTATTGAAAATATTTCTTCCAATTTTAATATCATCAACAATATATGGAGTATTTAGATCTAATTGTGAATGTGGAATATAATGACCCAATTATTGTGTGACCCTTTTAATTTCTTGCAAATTTGAGACACTCTTTTCATAAAATTTCTTCACGCAAAGTCCTTTTCATGATAGTTTCTTAGTTGTGTTGAAAAATCCATATTGTCTTCATATTTTCTTGGATTTGATTTGAGACCTTGGGATTTGATACGTGAAAACAAGAAAAATGGTGATTTTTTCATGTCCTACAAATTTATTAGTTACTATAAACATTCACAAATGAAACAATTTTCTTACTACATCTTTTATCTAAACTTCATTTCATTTTTCATTTTTTAATAATATATACAACGGGTGTTGTGCTCTATAATTTCACAGAATCAAAACTTGTGGAGAAACATTGAAAATTGGTTAAGTACCTAATAAAAATGCAATATTTACAATCACTGTGAAATGGGTGTACAAAATGAAATTATTCAAAATAGAATAAAAATGTTTTACCTCTCTTACTTTTATTTAACTCTATTCTTCCCCATTTGTATATGTGTTCCTTGTTTTGGTGTTGTTGCCTTCCAAATGAGTATATAGTTTTCCATTTTATTACATTAAATCAAGATGTTGACAGAGCTTGCATGGATTAAAATTTAATATTGTACCACTTAACATTAAATATAATATGAAAAAATTAAAAAATACTTTCAAGTGGTGGATTTTACATTATTTGGTTTAATGGCCAATTAATGTTTAGGGAACCACAATATTAATTAGGTAGCATTTGACCTTACAAAAAAGTGTAATTATATTGTAAAGAATTAAGGTAAGATTTTTATAACATAATTTTTAATGTATGAAAACTAAATTTCGACATTGTTTGAAACTTAAATTTGACATACATAAATTTAATTGAAATTAAATTTTTAATATTGATAATTATTAATAATAAACTACGTAGCATGGGTTACTTCTACTCAATATTATAGACAATTATTAATAATAAATGTATATTGTTAAAATATTATGTAAGATATAAAAACCTAAGAAACAATTAATACACATAATTGAATCAAAGTATATAACACCTCCGTTAATCAAATAAATACTAAACTTGAACTCTATATAATCAAATAAACATAGTTATACAATTAGAGAATAAAATACAGTAATGATTTACTTTGACACAATATTAATGGCCCTAAATATATACTAAACTTAAATTGGAGGACATTGAACTATTCCTTAGTGCGAGTAATAATTTTATAAATAGTTGTCTTCAAATTGGAGGAGATTGAAATTTTCCTTATTGTGAGTAATAATTTTATAAATAGTTGTCTTCAATATTATCGTGTGTACGAGAAAATTTAAGTCCAAGAGGATGCTAGGCTAGACAAATTTTGACTAGAATGGTAGGTGAAAATGTTAGTGATGGCCCTTCAATATGCGAGTGATCGTTATTCCAAGTGTGAATGCTCACACTTCATCATGTGAGGGATCGCACTTCATCATGTGAGTGATCATTTAGAGATGTGTGAGTCATCAAATCTCTTAGACTACAATGAGAGATCACTTGCACATCTAAGTGTGAGATTTCACAATTGGAATTACACTCGCTCACACATTGAAGTGAAATCACTAACATTCTATTCAATATTTTAATTTTTACGTGTACGAGAAAAATTTAAGTCCCAAAGGCCACTAGACTATAAAAAAATTTAAATCCATACACTATGTTTTTTATAGATAAAATATACACATAGTAGTAAGATCTAATAGTCTAATACAATGTGTTATATTGTTAAATAGAAGCCAAAGTATCCATATGTTTAAATATTTGGATTAATTTAGGTTTCAAATATGTTCATATAATATGTATATTTTTTATTTTCTCATTTTTATTTCAATTATCCATACTAAGGTTCAATATTTAAGTTTCCTTGGTACTAATTTTCTCTTTTTATTTGTGGATACAGTTGAAAATGAACTTTGTTTTTGAATATGGAGAAAATGTGTATTTACTATCCAAACGTGTGAAAGTTTTGGAGGGACTAGTTTATCCATTCAAAGCTACACTCCATTTTAGATACATGGGACCTAACATATTCATTGTCACAATAAGTATTGTATTAAATGGAAGAGTGAGACTACCATACATAATTGATGACTATGAAACCCTTGAGAAATTGAAAACAAGGGATACTTTATCCCATGGGAAAGGAAGCAAATGATTAAGCATGTTATTTTAAAAAAATTACATGTGGGGTGATGGAATTCAAAACATCATGAGAAGTGACTCAGAGGATACATTTGATGAGGATGAGGGTTTGAATTCTAACAGTGATAGCCATTGTTTCACAACTCATAAAGACAGGATGAATTTTCTACAACCTACATGGTGCTAAAACATAAGTGTGCTCGGAAAGAAGGTGACATTATTGAAGGGTTTATATCCCTAGTACAATAATAGCATGTGATTTCAAGAGTAGTATTGGGTCCCACATAGTTTTGTGTTTTTTTAGAGAATATTATAACTACCTACAATGACTTTATCCAAGTCTACAATGCAATAGTGAAGTTATCTAGCCAATCAAAAACCTAATATATCTATAAACAAGAACTACACTTCATGTGAATGGAAATTCTGAATTCGAAGAAATAACTGCCACATCAAACACTAATTTCAATTTGAAGTTCAAGGGGGTTTATGTGAAGTTAATACATTTTTTTCAAAAGAACCAAAATTTGTCAGAGAAGCAACAATAACAAATGTATGTGAAGGAGACATGATGTACTTTAAAAATTGGATGGAAATACATTTGGTGTGTATATTGATGAATTAATTAGGCCTTTTTGCAAGGGTTTCTCCATATCGGAAGGTCTCTCATCCAATGGTATGTCTCATAGTTGGACCACCCAGATGGTTTTGTTATGGAAGTAAGGATAAAAGAAATTCCATAAGAGTTTATGGTAAAAATGTGGAGTGTATTTGAAGAGACATTTCCTTCACTGGTATACAATGCTTATTTAACTAAATTGGGACTTATTCCAATCTGAGCAACTAAAAAATATAGCCAATATTGGAATCCAATATTACTATTTTTAGATTCCAAAATGTCAAATATTGGAATTATCTGCACTCCAAAATCGCACATATTGGATTCCAAAATCACACATATTGGATTCCAATATCACATATATTGGAATCCAAAATCACATATATTGGAATCCAAAATCACCTATATTGGAATTATATGTACTCTAAAGTCCCATATATTGGAATCCAGAAAATCAAATATTGGAATCCATTATACGGGCTAGCGTCCGCTAGGCATTATTTATGATTTGTTATGTACAAAACATGTTTCTATTTTATAAGGGCTAGCGGTTGTCACCATTATTTATGCTATGTTATAAGGGATAACAACCACCAACCATTATTTATGCTATGTTATTTATGTTATGCTATATGGTCTAGTTGACGCTAGGCATTATTTATGACATGTTATGTACAAAACATGTTTCTAATTTATACAGGATAGCGAACATATTCTCTTTTCCTTCAATGGTTGCAACAAAGGCCACAACGTGGTGTTAAATTTGATGCTTGTTTAGACGTATTTTATCATTTTTATACAGGATTTACTCCCCGCAAAGCACCACATTGCCCCCCATCCATTTCTTGGTTGGCTTTCATGCCGATCCAAAATTCTTACTGAGTTTCTTGTTGTACCCTTAAAAAATCTTTAAGAAAGGGGACAATCCCATTCAGTTGAATGCTTCCATAGCCTCAAATTTAACATCATTGACATCCCAAGGCTCAGTGTGAACCAAATCTTCCCCCATATTCATATTAAGAACCATGTTATCATGAAGAAAAAATCTTTGTTCTATGTTACACAGACCCGACCACACAATTACAATACCAATACACCAAGTAGTAACATAAATCCCAAATTCTTATAGAGAAGTAAATGTGCATTAACATACCCTTAATAGTTATAAACCCTAGTGGTGCTTACATTACAAGAACATTAACATCCCCTTAATAGTTATAAATGTGTGATGAAATTCATCATTAACCCCCGCATCACCTTCTACCATCCTTGTGTACCTCGAAAGAAGGGACATGAAATCACTATGGACATTTTCCTCCCACACTTGACACTTAAATGAAAATCAAAATTATCCTACTCCCCTTGTCAGGAGAATATCTTTTCGTAATTAAATATAGATATGAAATAAATAAAAATCCTTTTCTAAAGGTAGAATTATGGTAAATCATTTTAAGAAGTATTTGAATTTCATTGTAATATTATTTTTCATGTTGGAATCCCAAATTCACATAATAATTCATTGCAAATTAAAAATGTTTTCACGATATCTATGAACACACTGATTGTTGAAGTTCTGAAAATTATCAATTATTTATATAGCTTAAACCGATGTGTATAATTTTCATAGTGAATAGGTTTGAATTTGAAAGGATAATATGACATTAAAAATAAAAGAGAGTTAATACTTTTTTATATATTAAGATATTTATTATCATTTAAATCCTTTACTGTATTATAAATTTCCTAAATATAATCACACATATTATACATATAAACATTATTAAGATAGTCAGCACATTATATAGAAACTTGTCAAATAAATTTAGGGAAAAATTACATAATTTTCTTTTTTAAATAGTTAAACGCTTTTGACCGGAGCTATGAACTGGAGGGTTGATGGGTCCCCACCCTACAAGTATCCCACATTTTGATCGATGAAAGGATACATACAAAAACTAAAAATGAGTACAAAAGATAATGAGGCCAACATGTAACAATAATCGTGCCCATGAAAAACAAAGTCGAAAAATCAAGTAGGACATGAATTTTCAATTCCAGGGCATCAAAAATATTGTTGTCAACCCAATAAGGTGATGGAAAAGGATTCATCTTTACAAAGAGAAAAGGAAGGCATACTTCTTCCAGATATTTGACCAAACCCACACAATGTTCTAGGTAAATGAAATGGGACGTGACCGCCATGACCACTACTTTATCTGCACACATCACTAGGTAATTGAACACAAAGACACCTGCAATCTCGGAGTTTACACGAGATCTCCTGGTGCTAGTGGAGATAATACACACTTAGGACATTCACAATAGCATTCATAACATTTGTGGAGTCTATACGGAAGACATTGCGACGAATGTAAGATGCGGTAGAGAGAGAAAGTCGTTTCCTGCTTCTTGTTGTGCAAGAGGATGAAAGGAACACATGTAGATGGCATGAGAGGAAAGGGGAAAAAAATAGACATAAACTCAAGAAATCAAGTGAGGAAAATTTAAAGCACAACCTAATTAAATATTCCCTTGACTCATGTGAGGAAGGTTGACGCAATAAAAAATGGATGGCATCATCAACATTTTCCCATGCATTGATAAATTATTTGATGAAAAGGATATTATATTATATTAAATGCAACATAATACAATATTATCTTAAAAAAAATTTGGCTGTATGAGAGCAGGCCCCAAAGCCACAAACACACTAGGCCAAGCCTAGGAAAAGGACAAAGCAACAACTATAAGGGGATCCGAGGAACGCACAAAATAAAGAATAGATTATGAATAAAGGATACCCCTAATTGATAAACACACATTATACAAAATTGCATTACTAGAGATAGTCACACACATTATACAGAAAGTTGTTATCAATTAAATCTACCACATTTCCATTGGAGCCAAATGCCAAGAAGGATAATGCATCTCCACCATATTTTAAATCATTAGCCTTGGATCCTAGCGGGTAGGGGCACTCAAGTAGGATTTCTTCAAAGGAGATGTCTCAGAAATTTTTTGAGGGTTCTTGGTTGTCGCGTAGTGCTGAAATTTCACCACTCACAATGCTAGAGAGCACACTTATTAAGGTGTGCTTTGGAAACTTTACGATGCACGTCATAGTGGTGTGAACCACCTTCTGGCCATGCTCGTTGAACTTGTATTCCATGATCTTCTTCACGTTGTTTTCATCTGGACCAATGATATTCAATGGTGGTGAAAATCTAGGTCTTCATTATCCTCCTCTTTAAGCTCCCCCCATCACACTTTTTCAGACACCATCATTGTTTTTATTTTATACTAGCTAGCAAATGCTAGGCTTTATTTGTTGCTTTGGAATAACATTTTTAATAGTTTTAAAATGTCATTAACATTATGTTTTAAAATGTATAACCCATTCTTATAAAGAGTGCAATATGTAACGCTTGTCTCATTCTCCTTAATCACTCAAATAGTTGGTTATCATAGTAAAACCCTACAAATAAAAATAAGAATACTTATGCTCGTGTAAACTTCTTGTCAAGGTTTTTGAGTTAATATTTTTTAGGGTTTGAGGGGTCTGAGGGCTCCGTATTCTCTCTACCACAAATCTTGAACAATTTAGGGTTACGGTCTCATCGAATCTTCATATTTTATTTATATTTAAGTGAATTTAAATAGTAAATTATTATTACAAATAAAATTAAACAAATGTGTTTGTTAAAGTGGATACCTATTGATTTTAATTAGCAAAGGATAATATTTTTTGAGAGTGACGATGTATGACATTTCAAGGGTGTTCGATCTCTCCGCACATGTCAAAAAGACACTCTCCTATGATAAAATGTTTCTTAGAAGAAAAAAGAAACCAACTCAAATCCTTTGTATCAACATTTACATTAAATTTGGTGGAAGACATCAAACAATATAGAACTTCAACATCTTGCATTGTCTTAAGGGGTAAAAAAGCAAAAAGAAAATCATCTTGAAAAATACCACAAGAGTGACCCATTTGACTCGAGAGTAAGATTATCATAACCATAACCATTAAGCTTATTCATAGCTCTTTGTACATCCTCCCTGTTGAAAAAATCAACAAAACTAGACCCCTTACTAACCCTCGTATTCTGATCCATGGACACGTTGACACACGTGTTGTGTCCAAATGACTTGAAAATATTGTACATATCAACATCCATCGTGTCCTCGAACATATTGGTAACTCAATTATAATTTTCATCATTTTTATAATAAGATGGTGTCATCGGAGTGTTCCAAGACACCCCTAAGACTGGGAGGGAGGTAGGTTGATCACCCAATAGATGAAGAAGTGGCAACACCACCAAAGTGTTTTTCCACCTATGGTGAGGCACTTGGAAGCATTATCCATTGTTATGGTTTTTTTGGCACTAGAGGGGGAAAGATCCTTGTAATTCCATTTTAATGTCCATTGATCACCATTTTTACCATAGATATAGAAAATAATGAGCACCGCACCACCCTTGAGCCATCTAGGACAAACAAAAAACATCTCCACCATATTTTGAATCATTAGCATTGATCGCAGTGGGTGGAGGCGCTCTAGTAGGATTTATTCTAAGGAGATGCCTATAAATTTTGTTAATGGTTCCTGGTTGGAAGCAGCACGTAACTTATGCCACTCGTAGTGCTAGAGAGTGCAATTGTTAAGGCGTGCTTTGGCCAATCTATGGATGCACATCATAGTGGTGTGAACCACCTTCTATTTTTTCTCATTGAAATTATATTCCACGGTCTTCTTCATGCCATTTTCTTCTGGTCCAATGATATTTGACAAAGTGGCAAAATCCTAGTCTTCTTTATCCTCCTCTTTAAGCTCCCCCATCACACTCTCTGTCAGACACCATCACTATTTTTGTTTTATACTAGCTAGCAGCATCACTAGGCTTTATTTGTTGCTTTGGAATAATGTTTTTAATAGTTTTAAAATTTCATTAACATTATGTTTTAAAATGTATAACCCATTTCTATAAAGAGTGCAATATGTAATGCTTGTCTCATTCTCCTTAATCACTCAAATTGTTGGTTATCGCAGTAAAACCCTACAAATAAAAATAAGAATACTTATGCTCGTATAAACTTCTTATTAATCTTTTCGAGTAAATATTTTTTTAGGGTTTGAGGGGTCTGAGGGCTCCGTATTCTCTCTGCCACAAATCTTGAACAATTTAGGGTTACGGTCCCATCAAATCTTCATATTTTATTTAGATTTAAGTGAATTTAACTAGTAAATTACTATTACAAATAAAATTAAAAAAACATGTTCGTTAAAGTGGATACCTGTTGAACGTAATCAACAAAGGATAATCTTGTTTGAGAGCAATGACATATGACATCACAAAAGGCATTTATATTTTTGTGCATGTCGAAAGACACTTTCTTATGAGAACATGTTTCTTAGAAGAACAAAGAAACCAACTCAATTCCTTTGTATCATCATTTACATTAAATTCATTGGAAGACATAAAACAGTACAGAACTTCAACATCTTGCATTTTCTTAAGGGGTAAATAAATACAATAAAAAACATCTATAAAAATACCACAGGAGTGGCCCATTCGACTATGAGAATAATATTATCATAACCATAAACATTGAGCTTATTGATAGCTCTCTATACATCCTCTATGTTGATGAATTAACAAAACCAAACCCCATGCTAACCCCTGTCTTCTTATTCATGGCCACATAGACAAATGTGGTGTGTACAAATAGCTTGAAAATATCATGCAGATCAATATCCATCATGTCCTCAAAAATATTGGTAACCCGATAAGAATTTTCATTATTTTTGCGGTGCATGGTGTCACCAGAGTGGTCCATGAAACCCCTGATATTGGGAAGGATTTAGGTTGATCGCCTAGCAATGGAAGCAAAGGGTAGTACCACCAATGATACTTCTACCTATGGTGAGGCCCTTAGTGGCCTTATCTATTGTTAAGGTGTCTATGGCACTAGCAAAGAAGGATCTTTATAAGTTAATTTTGATATCCAAAGTGATCTCCTTCTTACCGCAGAGATGGGAAAACCAAGAGCACCGTACCACCCTTAGAGCTAGCCAAGACAGATAATGCATCTCCAATAGATTTTGAATCATCAACCTTGGATCTCGGTGGGTGGAGGTTCTCCAAAGAAGATTTCTTTTGAGGATATTCCCGTAAAGTTTGTTCGGTGGTTCTTGGTTGGTAGCAGCTCTAAACTTGCGCCACTCGTGGCACTAGAGAGTGAGCCAATTTAGACATGCTTTGGCCACTTTTTGGATGTGTGTGGTAGTGGAGTGAATTACCTTCTAGTCGTGCTTGTTTAACTTTTTATTCCATGATCTTCTTCACGCCATTTTCTTCTAGCCTAATGATATTCGGTGGTGGCTGATGAAAATCTAGGTCTTCATTATCCTCCTCTTTAAACTCCCCCATCACACTCTACCGAATGCCATCACTGTTTCTATTTTATACTGGCTAGTGGCCGCTAGGATTTATTTATTTTTTTAATAGTTTTAAAATGTCATTAACATTATGTTTTAAAATTTATAACCCATTCCCAGTAAAGAGTGCAATATGTAATGCTTGTCTCATTCTCCTTAATCATAATCTAGCATGTGTGTGGGGCATGTGTGTGTATCATTATTCTTCTATTCAAGCTCCCTGAATCTCACTCTGTCATATGTAATCACTATTGTCTCTAGCTCAAGAAAAGGGAAAAGCAGTGAAATCCTCATGTGTCCAGAGAAAAGTTATCGCTGGTTTGCAGACACTCAAATCGTTGGTTATCGCAATAAAACCCTACAAATAAAAATAAAAATACTTATGCTCATGTAAAATTATTGTCAAGGCTGAAAGGGCAGACAACGCATCTCCACCATATTTAAGATTTTTATTTTTTATTTTTTTTCAATAATTTTTTTTTTTAATTTGGTTTAATCCCCATAGATCTACCAAATCATCAAGTACCGAAAAACATAGAATAAAACTTGATAGCGAAATACGCTCTCTTATGAGAACATGTTTCTTATAATAATAAAGAAACCAACTCAAATCCTTTGTATCATCATTTACATTAAAGTCATTGGAAGACATTAAAAATTAAAAAACTTCAACATCTTACATTTTGTTAAGGGTTAAAAAAGTAGAATACAAATCATCTAGAAAAATACCATAGGAGTGGCCCATTCGAATCTGAGAATAAGATTGTCATAACCATAACCATTGAGCCTATTGATATCTCGTATATGTGTCCTCCCCTCGTTGAAAAGATATAACAAAAACCCTTTGCTAACCCTCATCCTTTGATCCATGGCCACGTAAGCATGCGTGATGTGTTCAAATGGCTTGAAAATATCATGCAGATCAGCATCCATCATGTCCTCAAATAGATTGGTAACATGATCGTAATCTTTATCTTTTTAATAAGCATGGTGTCACATCGAGCAGTCCACAACACCCTTGAGACTGGGAGGGACGTAGGTTGATTTCCCGCAGCGGAAGAAGTGGCAAGATCACCAACACTACTTCCACCTATGGTGAGACTGATTGTGGCCTTATCCATTTTTAAAGTGTTTTTGGAACCAACGGGGTGCGTTCCTTGTAATTCCATTTTGATTTCTAGTGATCGTCCTTCTTACCATAGACAACACATCTCCACTAGATTTTACATCATCAGCCTTAGATCTCGGCAGAGTGAGTGCTCTAACAAGATTTCTTCTAAGGAGATTCTATTAAATTTTGTTGAGTATTTTTAGTTTGCAGCACTTCCCAAACTTGTGCCACTCACTTATGGTGTAGAGAGCATGCTTATTTAGGAGCACTTTATCCTTTTTTTTGTATGTGCGTGGCACCGGTGTGAACCACCTTCTATCTGTGCTTGTTGAACTTGTATTCCATGATATTATTCACACCATTTTCATTTGGCCCAATGATATTCGGAGGTGGCTAATGAAAATATAGGTCTTTGTTATCTTCCTCTTTAAGCTCCCTATCATACTTTTCTGACACCATCATTATTTCTATTATTTACTAGCTAGCACCATTAGGATTTATTTTTGCTTTGGAATAATGTTTTTTAATAGTTTTAAATTTTCATTCAAAACCTTGTTAAGAATTTTGATAAATCCATTTTCATTCCTGAATCATTGATAAACGATCCATTTGGTCATGATGTAATATTCCTGTATGATCACAATGCAATCTTCCACACAACAATAAATAGAAAATCTTTAAAATAAAGATCTGTAAAATAATAAATTGAATTTTTTTTCATTTTATACGTGTTAGCGGCCGCTAGGATTTATTTTTTCTTTGGAACAAGGTTTTATAATTTTCAAATTATTATTAAGATTAACATATGAAGATTTAGTAAAAAATCATTTTATGATTTTAGGGAAGCCTCCATGGATCTCCAAATCAAAAAGCATTACATGTTTTTGTTTTATATGGTCTGGCAGAAGGTAGGATTATTTATTGCTTGCAAATAATGTTCCTATCAATTTCAAAATGTCTTTAAGATTAAACCATGCATAAATGGGGAAAAATTGTTTTTTATTTCAGATAATCCAACATCAATGTGTGAAACAAAATTTTAAACTATGTAGATCTGGGAAAACCCATTCTTTTATTGGTCCGTGATCCATGATTGTCACTTCACCAAAGTTAGAAAAAAATGTTTTTCTTGCCCAAAAAAGAATTAAAAAATGATTCATAACAATCCGTAAAATAAAACCAATAAGAACAAAATGAGAAAAACAAAGTGCAGCTATAATTTTATAGAACCACCCCCTGCAGATAGAACTACCCCCTACAAGTAGTGTGCAGTCCTATAACCACTGGTCTACAATAGAATGATGGCCCTGTAACTATCATTCCGTAGTAGGGTGGCGCTTTGTAACCACCCCTAGCAAGAAAGTGGCGGTCCTGTAATCTCCAATTTGTACAGTATGCGGTGGACCTATCATTTTTGGTAGAAAGATAAAAAGTGAACACAAATCACTTTGGATTTGAAGTGTTTGACTTTTTCTCTTCCCTTCCTACATCCCTTCTCATTCTCTAGTGCATGGGAGGATATGGAGAAGGCTATAAATGTAATAAGGAGCAAGAGAATTGGACATGGGAGAAAGATCCAAATAGATCAAGAGAAAATTGTATTTTTAGAGCAAGTGAGCAAATGACTTCAAGTGTTGGAGTGGATTTGTAGGAGAAAGGTGCAAGGAACAGAGAAAGAAAGTAACTAGAGGGAAGTTTTATATTTTTTTCTCTATACTTATTTTAATCTATAAATTTTAATTAATTCACCAATATAAGCGGGAAGAAAGATCAGCTTTCCTTCCCAACTAGTTTTCCTCTAATCGGGGTTTTTGGGATAAAATTCTTGTGGTGTGTGTTTGAATTTTGTTAGCATTTTCTGTAATTTGATTCTAATAAATAATAAATTTAGTCACTAAGCTCTAGAGCTAGCATTTTCTAAAGTTAAAAGTAGAACAACATTAAATTTTTGATTATGTGAATTTCCAAAGTAGAAGTTTACTGATCATTTTAGTATCAGAGTTGATTATATATCTAGGACTATGGTATTCATTCTTTTCATTTGTATGACAGTGACAAGGTCTAAAGGAGAACAATTTTTACCTTGTCAACAAAATATTTCTACAAAGAAGTGGAAACAAAGAATTTGAGCACAAATGGAGGAAGATAATTTGGTCCGTAGAGTCGAGATGCTAGAGACCATGATGGATAGATTTCATAGAAAACAACAAGAACTCTCAGATCTTCAAAAGATATCTTTGGTTAAGAAATATTCCATGGACTTTGTGGTTTGAGTGCTGGTAAAAAATTTGGCATAGGAAAGAGCCATGAAGAGGAAGATGATATGGAAGAGCATGAAGAAGAAATCCCAATTGTAAAGGAAAAGGTAAAATCTGATCATACTCCCTTTAAAGTTGAGACTAAGGTTGAAATTAAGAACTTTGAAGGACAAGTAGATGCAAAGTTATTAGATAAATGGTTGAAAAAATTAGAGGTTTACTTTAGTGTGCATAATTTCATGGAGGCACAAAGGATTACCTTTGCATGTCTCAAAATGGAAGGTCATGCTCTAGTTTGGTGGGAAACCCATCTAGCCACTTGTGAAAAGAAGAAACATCATATTGTCAATACTTGGAAGGGTTTTAAGGAATTACTTAGAGATAAATTTTATCCTATTGGCCATAAGACTGACCAGATGATTAAATGGTAGTACTTTAGGCAAGGAAATGGTCAAAGTGTGTAGGACTACACTATGAAGTTTCGAGAAAATCCATGTTGTTGAATATGGACTTGGAGGAAGAGAACATTTTGATCAATTATTTGGGAGGATTTCACACTCACCTTCGGAGGAAGGTTATCTCCATGAAGCCCAAGGATATTAATGAATCTTTTATATAATCATACTACATTGATGACGAGAAGAAGAAAGGAGAATAAGAGCCAAAGGAAAACTAGTCAACATATCAAATGGAAAAAAATAAGGGAAGATAAGTTACAAAGGTAAATAGAAAGGTAAATAGGCCTCTAATGCTTTGAATACTTGTAAAGATCCTAAAACAATTGTAAGAATTGTGATATAAATGGACATATTGATGCCACATATTGGAAGTTGCATCCGAATTACTCTCAAAGAACCGAACCAAGGATTCCAATAAATCCATGACCACTATGAAACCAAAGAGGATGATCTAAAAATAAAATTTAACTAGCAATTGTGCACACACAAAACTTTGCTTTGTATTGATTTTCGATGTAAAAATATAGCATTATATCCTTTTGTATTTTTAATAAAAGAATTAAAACTGCAAGTACTGTGTAAAAATATAGAGAAATGAAGAGAATTCACTAGCAATTTGACACAAAGTGTGATAACAGAGTTTGGTGCTTGAGGCCTACATCTCCGGTCCTGTTGAATGGGACCGATCTATTAAAATCTTGAAAATAATTCTTTACAAATAATTCTACAAAATTCTAACCTTCTCATAGTCTTCCTCTATCAAAAATAATAGGGGTTTCTTTTTACTTCTCCTCAAAATTCCACTCCTAGCTCAAGTTATGAGCATTTCAATAATTTACACAGTCCCGAATGCTACTTCAAATACAATAAAGCTCCTTTTATAATGTTTCCAAATGGCTGGCTCAATGGTTAGGCACCTAAAATTTTGCATGGGAGGTTAGTGGTTCAAATATCCTCCACTTCCCTCTCCTTCTCCTTAGGTGGCTTTGTAGAGATTTATCCCACATTATGGGTGCGAAAAATGAGGAAAGCCTTTAAAAAAAGGGCCGTGCATGTTTAGATTGGCTTAAGAGCCACCTTAGCCACTTGGAATGTGGGGTGCTTAGTTGGATGGATAGGTGAAGTGCATAGGGTAGTGTAGGTAGTAGTTAGGATATTTTATAATAGATTTTGGAGGATATTCCAACGTGGAGGGATAAGGAGTTAGGATATTTGGAGAAATGCGTGCCAGAAATGTGTGGCAAGGAATTAATGCATGGAATTTAAATAATCTTGGCCATTCATGTGGAATTTAAATAAAAAAATTCCTCATCATCTATACTTTCCACGTGTCACATTTTAATTTGTCCACGTGGCAGCGCATGTATCCAATTTGCCTTTTGTGCCCAAAATTCACCAAATACTCAAATTTCAGCGGCCATAACTTTTGCATACTAGCTCCATTTCCTGCAAACTGAGATATTGACGGAATGGTGTAATTTTCTCCATGCTTTAAAAATAACTGTAAATTATTTTGAGAAGTTCTTAGATTGGTGTTTCTCTATGAGGATCCTCTGGATCATTCCTCCCCACTGAGAAACTTTTGACCCCAAAAGTCAACTTAATTGGTGAATAGGTGAGGGTATTTCTCCCCGACCTTTCTCGGTTTCCATCCATTTAGCCTTGTTTGGATGCATGCCTTTGAATCCAACATGAGGATACTCAATATCACCCCTTCATGAAGTTCTTAATTTCCTATCCAAAATGGTATCTTCCTACAACTCATCAAGATACTCAGGAGAAAAATCATCAATGGAAGGCATTATGTTAGCATCATCATGATCAAAAATCATAGGTGGTTCATACAATCTTAAATTCTCAACATTTACAACAAAGTATATTTGCATACATGGAGGTAAATCCAACTAGAAAGCGTTGTTACCATTTTTTTCCAATATTTGGAACGGACCATACCGTATAGGTTTCAGTTTTTACCTTCGCACCGTCGGTCTTTCCCTATTGATGTAAAGCCAAACCGAATCACCAACTTTGAACTGGTGATCATTTCTATGTTTATCATCCCTATCTTTTTACTTATCTTTACTTTTCTCCAATTGTTCACGGACATACTAATGAACCTATTATATTCTCTGTGCAAATCTCTTAGCCTTGTCAGAATCACTTGAACCATTAACAACAGTTTCATGTCCATAATATACATCTAATGGAGAATTAGGTAGATATCCATAACAAGTATCAAATGGAGACTTGAAAGTAGAAGAATGTAAGGCATGATTATAAGCATGTTGCACATAATATAGATGTTCATCCCATAACTTAGGATGTTTTGCCACAATAGACCCTAAGCAAATGTACTACTGTGCGGTTTACAACCTCCATTTGACCATCAATCTGTGAATGAAAAGCAGTGCTCTTTTTCAGTTTTGTGTCCATTAACCCCCACAATGTTGACCAAAATTCCCCAAGAAATATAGAATCCCGATCAGATATAATTGAAGTAGGTAAACCAAAATGAACCCAAACAAACTGAAAAACAAATGTGCAGTTCCCTCACCAGTTATTTGTTTATTACATGGAACCAACACACACATTTTGCTAAATATGTCCACTACTACATATAAGTAATCATGTTTCTTCCGTTTCATGGGCAAGCCTCCTACAAAATCCATGGAAACACTTTCCCAAGGCCTTGTTGGAACAAGAAGAGGAGTGTAAAGTCCTAATTTCCATTACTTGGCTTGCTTGTGGCACAAAGAACACATCCCTTAATATACCTATTTACATGTTCATGCATTCTAGGCCAATAACAATATTTCTGTAAATGTGAAATTGTCTTACTAACACCAAAATTCCCTGAAATAAGAGAATTATGTGCTTCCCTAATCATATGCACACGTTCATTTTCTGGAATACAAAGTTTACCAGAATGATATAACAATCCTTCATGCAAATGATAATATTTTTCTCCTACTTGTTTCCCACTTACTAGATCCTCATAAAATTCTCTAAAATCAACATCATTTACATATTGTTCCTTGTAATTAACATGAGCCAAAGAACTATGCCGCAAAGAATAGATGCTACTACCACCGGTGGTCTAGATAACAAGTTGGCAAGCTTGTTTTAAATACCTTTTTTATACCTAATTACAAGATGAAATTGTTGTAAAAATCCAATCCACCTCGAAATGTCTAGACTCACTACAATTTGGTTTGTGTTTGTAAGCACCAAGCATTGATGGTCGTAAGTATGTATAATTGTTTCTTTTCCCATTAAATAATGCTTCCACTTTTTAACACTTTGAACCAAAGCATACAACTCTTTATCATAAGTTGGATAGTTTCTTACCGCACTTGTAAAGGTTTTTGAATGGTAACACACTGGTCATTTTTTCTACATCAAAACTACCCCCATTGCGTAGTCACTAGCATCTATCTCAATCTCAAATGAATGTTGTAAATCTAGAAGTGCCAAGATCGGAGTGGTACTTATCTTCTCTTTCAGTGTATCAAAGGATTTCTGTTGTTTTCCTCCCCACTAAAAGACCTGTTTAATACTTGTCAAAGCATGCAAAGGAGATGCAATATATGAGAAGTTAGCAATAAATTTTCTCTAGTACTGAACTACACCTAGAAAACTCCTAACTTCCGTCACATTAGTGGGTCTAGGCCATTTCACAATAACCTCTATTTTTGCAGGATCAATTCTCAATTCTCCATTTCCTACAATATAACCCAAGTAAATTAAATATGTTTTTCCAAATTCACATTTTGACATCTTCAAATACAATTTATCTTTGCTCAAAGGTGCATCTAAGACTTTCTGGATGTGTTTAACATGTTCATCCCATGACTTACTAAAAATAAGAATATCATCTAAGTAGACAATAATGAAATTATCAATGAATGGTCTAAAGATTTCATTCATAACTCTCATGAATGTTGTTGGTGCATTACACAAACCAAAAGGCATCACTAACCATTCAAACAATCCCTATTTCATTTTAAAAGTAGTTTTCCAAACATCACCTTCTGCAATTCTTACTTGGTGATAACCACTTCTTAAGTCTAACTTAGTGAAATAAATTGCATTCTTTAATTGATCCAGTAAATCATCTATTCTAGGAAGAGGGTAACGATTCTTTATAGTAATCTTGTTTAAAGCACAGAAATCAACACACATTCACCAAGTTCCATCCTTCTTAGGAACCAATATAGTTGGCGAACCACATGGGGATGTACTTGGATGAATTATACCTTGAGCCAAAAGTTCCATTACCTGTCTCTTGATTTCCTCATTCTCTACTATCGACAACCTATACATTCCGATATTGGGAAGAGTCAGCATCCTGAAGCAACCGTATCTCATGTTGAACCCTATTTTGGGAGGTAGACCTTATGGATCCTAAAAACATCATCAAAATGAGAAAAAAATTACCAAATCATCCTTATGTTTCAGAGCACAAGTCTCAAAATCCATCTCATGTTATTTTTCTTTGGCTTTGACCACCATAAGCACAAAATTTTTCTTGATTTTACAAGCCTTTTCATTTGACCTACGCTTCTAAAAGGATAGATTATTCTTTTCATGGTGAGCTCTAACAATAAACTCAATCCCATCCTTTACAAGAAAATATTTATTTTCTTCCCTATAGAAGATTGTTTTATGAT
The DNA here is from genome assembly GCA_018340775.1 of Taxus wallichiana var. yunnanensis. Taxonomy (NCBI): domain Eukaryota; kingdom Viridiplantae; phylum Streptophyta; class Pinopsida; order Cupressales; family Taxaceae; genus Taxus; species Taxus wallichiana. The sequence goes on from CM031244.1 coordinate 133,863,432, forward strand.
CATACAAATATGGACTTCCCAAAACCACCCCACAAATATTCAAAAGAACTACATCCAATTCAACTCATCTATAAACTTGTCTGTGAACTAAAAATCAAAGTATAAGTTTTAGTTACCTATAGTTTTACATCATCACAAACCCAGCCCAAAGGATAAGGATTGGGATGTGGTTTAGTTTTGAGTCCTAATTTCTTAACAACCTCCTCAGAAATTAGATTAGCTTGAGATCCACTATCAAAAAGAGTATCAATTTTCGTATGCTTTGAAATTACTCTAATGTGGAAAAGCTCATTCCTTTTCTTATCATCATGTATAGTTTGTTTACTAGAAGAAGATGCAGCATTTGTAGTACTATTGTTGGAAATTGAAAGAGTTGATTTACCTTGAAAACTCATAGCTGTGATTTTGGTTTCATCACCTGAATCAGAACCAAGATCATGCACTACAGTGTTTGTTTTCTTTTCTTTTCCTTTCTTAACCATCCATTTAGGCTTCTTTTCAAGATGTAATTTCCAACATTTAGACTCATCATGGGTTTTTAACAATGATTACAAAATGGTTTTTCATCTTCCTTCTTAACAATAGAGTTTGTTTTATGCTTACCCTTTCCTTTTCCTTGTTCTTTCGAACCTTTTCCTTCAAATTGATTGTTCTTTTGATTAAAAGAAGAGAAAGAGGACTCCTTTTTCATTTTCCCTCATGCTTCCAAATGGGTTACTTGCACACACACTTCATCAAGATTAGTAGGACCTAAAACAAGAATCATATGCCTTAGATAGCTATTCAATCCACCAATATATTTTAGCAGTGTTTCTTCTGTGTTTAGGGAAATTCCAAGAATTATATCCCTTTTCCTAAATTCTTATGTGTATTCTTGAACACTTTGTCCCTTAGTTTGTCTTAATGTTTTCCAATCCATCATAGCTTGTTGCTTATAACCAAGAGGATAAAATTGTTGCCTAAGATTTGAAACAAATTTAGACCAAGAAGTGATTTTTATACCTTTAGTTTCTTCCACTTCCTAAATCTTACTCTCCCACCAAATGAGTGTTGTGCCACCCATCCGAAGAGTTGCCGATGATGATCTTTGCTTCATCATCAGCAATTCTCTGAACCCTGCAATATACTTCTATCTGTTTGACCCAGTTATCCAACTTCTCTGCATTTAGCTCTCTAGTATACATAGGCAATTCAAACTTGATATCTAACTTTAATGAAGGAAAATCAGAATTTAAAGGGTCTCTTTTAGGAATATCAGAACTAGAGCTATCTTCTTTTTTACCTTCTCTAGTTCCCTTTTCCCTTTGTACATCTTGGTACATTTCTTCCACCATTTCCTTCATCTGTAGGAATGATTGACGAAATTTTTCTTCCTCTCGATCCACCATTGTAGGACTTCTAGATTGTCTAGTACCAATTTTGGGATCTCCTTCAACTAACTCTCCTTCACCGTTCTTAGATCGAGACCTTGTTAAAATCCAACACACAACTTGTAATCTAAAAAAGATAATCTGAACCAAAAATTATTCAAAACTAGCTCTGATACCAATGATCTTAAAATCAAATTTAACTAGCAATTGTGCACACACACAACTTTGCTTTGTATTGATTTTCGATGTAAAAATTGAGCATTATATCCTTTTGTATTTTTAATAAAAGAATTAAAACTACAAGTACTATGTAAAAATATAGAGAAATGAAGAGAATTCACCAGCAATTTGACACAAAGCGTGATAATGGAGTTCGGCGCTTGAGGCCTACGTCTCCAGGTCTGGTTGAATGGGACCGATCTATTAAAATCTTGAAAATAATTCTTTACAAATAATTCTACAAAATTATGACCTTCTCATAGTCTTCCTCTATCAAAAATAATAGGGGTTACTTTTTACTTCTCCTCAAAATTCCACTCCTAGCTCAAGTTATGAGCATTTCAATAATTTACACAGTCTCGAATGCTCTTCAAATACAATAAAGCTCCTTTTTTAATGTTTCCAAATGGCTATCTCAATGGTTAGGCACATAAAAATTTCCATGGGAGGTTATTGGTTCAAATATCCTCCACTTACCTCTCCTTCTCCTTTGGCGACTTTGTAGAGATTTATCCCACATTGTGGGTGTGAAAAATGAGGAAAGCCTTTAAAAAAAAGGGCCGTGCATGTTTAGATTGGCTTAAGAGCCACCTTAGCCACTTGGAATGTGGGGTTCTTAGTTGAATGGATAGGTGAAGTGCATAGGGTAGTGTAGGTAGTAGTTAGGATATTTTATAATAGATTTTGGAGGATATTCCAACGTGGAGGGATAAGGAGTTAGGATATTTGGAGAAATGCATGGCGAAATGTGTGGCAAGAATTAATGCGTGGAATTTAAATAAACTTGACCACCCATGTGGAATTTAAATAAAAAAATTTCCTCGTCATCTATATTTTCCATGTGTCACATTTTAATTTGTCCACGTGGCGGGTGCACGTGTCCAATCTACGTTTTGTGCCCAAAATTCACCAGTTACCCTAAAATTTTAGCGGGCCATAGCTTTTGCATACTAGCTACATTTCCTGCAAACAAGATATCAATGGAATCGTATAATTTTTCTCCATGCTTTAAAAATGACCATAAATTATTCTTACAAGTTCTTAGATCATTTTTTCTCTATGAGGATCGCCTAGATCGTGAGGAGGTGGAGATTGAGGATGATTCGGATGTAGAGGAGAGGTTGGAATGTATGACCACTAACATGCACAATTGAAAACAAGAAGAGGAGATGAGTAAGATATTCTAGATTAGAATCCTAGTTAAGAAGAATAAGGTAAACTCTTGGGTTGATTCTAGTTCTCAATCCAATTTTATTTCGATGCGCTTTTAGAGAAGCTTGGTTTAGAAACTTATAAGCATCCACATCCGTACCCATTGGGATGGATGAATAAGGGTGTAGAAATCTAAGTAAAAAGGAAGTGTAAGTTCAGATTTGGGATAAATTCCCAATACATTGATGTATTAGAAGCTGATATTATTCCACTTTATGTATTTGATGTTGTTTTTGAAGTCATTACTTATATACCAGGGACGTTGTATTCAAAAGGAGGGAGAACCGGTAAAGATGAGTCAAGGATGGGGTCAGTTTCAACATTTGGGCACACCAACACAAACAAAAGAATGTTATGGTAAGTGCCAACCAAGAAAAGAGACTCATTTAGAAAAATCATTAGTTTTTTTAATTTCACTAAAAGAAAAATGCAATGCCATAAAATTTTGCAAACTTAAAAAAATGTTTAATTTTCATTTTTTTTTTTTTCTTATAAAGTAGACACAACTAAAAATTACAGTTTTGATGCAACATGCATGATCATACTTTGCATATTTATACACAACAAGACTTTCAAAATATAACATGTAACTAAAAGAAAACTCATGATTCAATATGATAATATTACAAGATTCTTGCAACAATAAAATAGAACTTTCTTAGTAATGACCAATGTTTTCAAGGAACAATAAGTACAATAATGGTTATTTACAAGAGTGTATAGACTTGACAAGCCACATTTATTTACAAGGTGAAGGCAATGTCCTCCAAAGATGAGAAAGACCAAGATGGCAAGAGGCTCTACTATCTCCAACTTGAGCTCCAACTCCAATACTCCTACAAGAATCCAACTCCAAGAGAACATGGCTTGTTTACCACCCAACCAATAGGCATCATCACATGCCTTTCCATGGTTGGAAGTCATGCTAGCCTCCCCCAAGCCCATGGGAGAGAGGAACTAGCTTCCACAATGTGCACAAGTATAATGGGGATTAAACACACAACAAGAGAAAACATAAGACCATTCAACCACTTAGACCTACTATACAATGAAAACAACAACATGAGGAGAACAAGGTCAACCTCACAAGGGGGAAGAGAGGAAGTAGGATGCCCAAATCAAGGTGTCCAACCATAGGAGCACCAACAAATACATATATACAATACTCCTTATACCTCCTAATCATTCATCCTCCTTATTCCTCCTTTATGCTATAGAAATCCTTCTTGGGAGGATTTTCAAACCCAAGAGGGTTTCCTCACCAAGAATGGGGAAAGGTTCAAGCCATATGAACCTTTCTCCCACCTCAAACCATATGAGGGGATGAGAAGGGACCTTCATGGCTTGACCAACAACCATGAGGTTTGAGAGGGAAATCCCTCTCTCTTCCCCTACATTCTCCAAAAACCATCAATCCAAATGATGGTGGAGAGAAAACAAAGAAAACAACAAGAACAAACAACAACTACATTCATCATACACTTCTCAACACATTATTTCACACACATTATTTCATTGATCAAGCATACTTACAAGATAAGCACAACTAAGAAGAAGAAGGTTAAGTATCCTACCTCTATAATGCTTTCCAAGACTCTAAGCTTTTCCCCTTGTCCAAGCTCACCTCCAAGCTCCCAAAATTCTCCAAGTGCTCCAAAAAAAAATGAACCAAGAAGACCCATTCCTTCCACATGAGGAAGAATAAGAAGAGGAACTCAAAAGTTTCCTCACCAATGGGAAAGTGACAAGTGTCACCCCCTCTCCTCTCAAGAGTCAAAGATTCCAAAAACCAAATAAGTAAGAGTAAACTCACCTTTTATCCCTTTTCACCCAAAATACTAAAAACTAAAATAAAACAAAGTGGAGCAACTTTTAACAATTTCACACAACCCAACCATCTTACATGGATGGTGACTAAAGAGGGATAAATGGGAGGAAAACTCCCTCCAAACCTTGGAAATAGGCCCCCCTACCTATTAGGTAGGGTCCAAGGGCCCATTTTCATGCTAAGGGGACCCCAAACTCAAAAGGGGTCCCTAAAATGCCCAAAATAACCCAATTTCGGGTTTGGCATCATGTCAGGGCACAAGGGTAGAGGGTGTGGTTCCACCCAAGGTTCACATGTGGTCCCCAATCCCTTCTACCAACACACACACTTCCCAAAACCAACACTTAACTTAAGATAAGATCATTAAACCCCTAAGCTAGTTTACTTAATAAAACACACCCTAAACCTAATTAATTTTACAAAACAATATTACATTACAATTGAGGGGTTCACCCATGGTTCCCAATTAAATACATCTATTCTAAGGCCTCAAACATTTAGCATGGTTAGGACTCAACCCGTGGGCCGCTTGTGCACAATTGCCTAGCTGCCCCGAAACCCATGCTCTCATATACCTGTCACCTACACACTCATTACACACATTAACCGCATCTGTCCAATATAATAAACATCATCTATACATCACAATATCAATCAAACTTATAATGTCTGAACATAATTTACAATTGATAGTGCAATGCATACAATTATCCACATAGTTTGCCATGAATCATCCACAAATAAAATTTCATGACATACACTTAGGTTAGCATGAAAATCACCATCATTAAATCCAAAACACTATATCATTAATCAAATCAACCATAAGAGACTAACATCTAACCAATAAATCTATCATATAACCCTGTTAGTGTCATCAACATCATAAGAAATATATCAGTATACGAATCTAATCCAATTGGCACTACGCGCCCAAAATTCCATAATGTCCATGAGGATAAAATATCATAGTAAAATATCCAAAGTCTATCAGAGTCTCAATCACAACATGTCTAGGAATAAAGGAACCAATAGATAACTAGAGCTATAAAAATGTGGGCACTACAAAAAACAAAATGGAGTAGAGAACAAAAATGTTTCTAACAAAAGGATGGAGAATTTGGATAGCACTTATCAATTTTTACATAAGAAGAAACCACAAGAACTTATAAGACAAGGGGTAGTATACACTTCCGATATATAGTCATCATATCTACTTAGTGATTCACCGGACATGACAAAGAGTGCAGAAAAGAAGAGGAAGAGATACGATATTCGAGGTGACTAGATTATACACATTCATTGGGAAGATCCAGAAAATCCATCTCAATGTGAAATAACAAGGTTAAGAAAGAAAAATCAAGCCACTACGGTATGCACCCTTCACCATACTTGAGCAGTTGGAGAAACCACCTTCATACTTGACTTGACACACTTCATAGAGATGTACACACCAGATCCATATATGCATGAAGAAGGAGATCTCACCAGCTTACCTTCCATATAATAATGTGTAGTACTAGGACAAGTAATCAAAGATCCATAGAGTCTTGGTAGATTGGACTAGATGAAAAGACATCAAAGAAGACTGGTGGTACTCGAAGGAGAAAGAGAGGAGTTAATTCCTCATCTACTCCTCCACTAAGAATTTAGGGGACCGAAAGCCTCCTAAGAAAGAGAGGTATGATCCATAGGGATCTAGAAAATAACACCACTTCATCAAATCCACCAACACCAAGAAGAAGAAAATGAGAAAACAAAGTGAAAGCTGTAATTTTATAGAACCGCCCCCTACATGAAGGAAGTGGTCATGTAACCATCAGTCTACAATAGGGTGGTAGTCCCGTAACCACCCCTAGCAAGAAAATGACAGTCTTGTAAACGTTGGTCCGCATAGGGTGGCGGTCTTGTCATTTTTGGCAAAAATATAAAGGTAGCATGAACCACTTTGGATTTGAAGCATTCAACTTTGTCTCTTCCTTCCCGTATCCCTTCCCATTCTACCATGCATGGGATGACATGGGGAAGGCTATAAATTCAAGAAGGAGAAAGATAATTGGATATGGGAGTAAGATCCAAAGAGATCAAGAGAAAATTGTATTGTTGAGAGAAAGTGAGCAAAGGACTTTAGTGCTTTGGAGTGGATTTGTAGGAGCAAGGTGCAAGGAACAGAGCAAGCAAGTAACTAGAGGGAAGGTTTACATTGTTTCTTCTCTCTATACTTATTGTAATTTGTAAATTTTAATTAATTGTCTAATACAAGTAGAAGAAAGGGCATTTTCCCTTCCAAACTTGTTTTCCCCAAATTGGGGTTTCACGATAAAATTCTTGTGTTGTGTGTTTGAATTTTGTTAGCATTCTCTTCAATTTGATTCTAAGCACTAAGAAATTTAGTCACTAAGCTCGAGATCCGGCATTTTCCAAAGTTGAAAGTAGAACAACATTAAATTTTTGATCCCGTGTGAATTTCCAAAGTAGAAGTTTATGGATCAAAAATGATTGTGCACTACAAATATTTAAGAACCTTAAGGTAGTTACTTTATTCCATAAAAATGCACAATACATTGTTGGATTTGGAAGAAAATTATATAATTCAAATGTCAATTGTGTGTTTGAATGTTTTCAATGATCTACACATGTTTTTGTGCTCTCTTGCATGTTTCAACCATGTACATAATTCAAGTATAGATTTTTGAATTAGTCTTATAGTTTCCATCAAATCTCCAGTATGTTGGGGTTTTGAGAGTAATTTCTTATTTGACCTTGTGCAACAATAATCTCATGTCATCGATCAAAATTATATTTTTTCACCATAGACATTACCATAAATGTCTACTATCTGTTGGCTTGTATTTGTTTTGAACTTACATTGTTGGCATCCCCAAATGAACCTGAAGTGGGTTTCTTGCAACCAACTAATTTTTTTTTGATGAACATGTATTTCACCATTGTTGAATCCATAAATAAAGACCATAAGGAAGTGTCAAAATATTTTTATGTAGTACTTATCAAGTTAGCACTAAACTCTCGTTCAAAGTATTCATTATTCCCGGATCTAAAATATGGAACCATATTACGAGGTATTTTTTCGCCAATACCATAAATTATAAATAAAAACCTTCAACTCCCAAAACTAGTAATTTTCGAGGCTTCCCAATAGGATATATAAAAACAACTCAAAATTAATGTAAGATTCCAAAAGTGATTAAAAATAAGGCATCAAATTATTTAATCACAACTCAAAAACAACTTATAAAATAACTTATAAAACTATAATATCATCTCAATCACAGTGAAGATATAAATACTGCCAACTTTTAAATTTGTAATCTCAACATATAAAATAAAGAGTGACCATATGATTGTACAAATGAATATCATTGTAAAAATATTTTTAAATAATTAATAGTTATATATTTTTTGTTTGCTATAATTTTTGGATGCCCTCTATAACACTCAAACCTTGACATAGTATATGTGTTATGTCTCTGTACAAATTGGTCATCAACTACTTATCTTTGAAAAAAATTATTCATTGGATTTCTTCCCTACCATAAAATTGTCCAAAGGGTTTCCCTTTGGGCTCATTGTAATACACAATGTGTCTTTAAGGATGAAAGCAATACCATCTCTACTCCAAATATTTTGGAGATCTTTTTTTGTAATTTTTTCTTCTACACAACAATGTTCTTTACCAAAAATAATAAATGGTTTGAATTCAAATGCTAATTTTTTTCAAATCCTTAATCATCTTTTCAACTTCGGTGCAAGAGAGATAGCTAGACCAAAATCCCACTTCACATTTTGCTGCTAGTATCTTTAAAAATTCCTTGATCCCACCTCGCAAGTTGATATTCTCCTTACCGAAATTGATTTTCAAGTCTTTGTAAGATTGATTTTTATCATAAAGAAAACCCTCCAAATCTAAAATAATTAAATAATCCTTTTAGCCAACTGCACAAAAGAATTTTTTTCTCAATTGTCCGCAATTTGATATTAACTAATTCAAATAATCAAAATTTTAGTATGTTAACACTTACTGATTGAGACTCCATCTTGGATTCCCTCGCACTCCCCCTTTGCAAGTTCTTGTGATGCTCATTCTATTTAAAAAAATAGTAATCAATTCAAAATAAATTTTAAGTCGATGTAAAAAATACGTGAAACAATTTGTTTTTATACAATATTGCATAGATGTAGTTGTATATTAGTGACTAATAGGCATAAGCCATTAATGCCTGGACTATGTTTGGGTTGACACTATGATGGGATTAGTGACCGCTAATAGCCAACTGTACAGAAGTAAAAAATTTCAATTATCTGCAATTTAATATTAACCAATAAACCAAAAATTTACTCAATTCAAAATAAATCTAATTAAAAGATGTATGTTAGTGACCGCTAGGGTAATACATATTACAAATAAACTACTTTGCTATAGGTTCCTTCAATTATGAGGGTCTTATAAATGGTTTTCTTTATAATTGTATATGACTATCATACCATTTTCCATCTATGATTTCATGCATGACATGCCAACAACCTCCCCATTTGGCATCAAATCTGAAAAAAATTGAAGTTTTTATTAAAATATGTAAACAATGACAATCAAAAACATCTTGTAGCGATAAATTTATAAAACGAGTATTTCCCACTCACCTTTTATAGATTCATTGGATGGATGGTCAGTGACATATGGGGAAACAAGTTGAATTGGTTGCAACATACTAAGATCGACATCGTCTCCTCTGTTTTTATGTGGAGAGGAAGAGACAGTGTTTTCCTCTATTGTTTGGTTGTTCTGTGGATAAATATTGTATGTATCAGTTCAAATGTATTAAACTAATAGAATTGTTTAAAGTGATCTTAATCAATGTACCTTTTTTCAAATGATAATAGTAATGTTGTAAAACATTTCTTGATCATGCGATTAAACAATAAAAATCACATATAGACCTGATTCAACCAAAGCATGCACTGTAACACTACCATCGTACAACACTATAACCAGAGAATTATCGAAGCAATTTGAGTGAACATATGAGACCAAAACCCATAATATCTCTCGTAAAGAAAAGGATGTGTCTTTCCTCATAGGAAAATTTTTCTTGCAGTCACAATTTGTTGTGGAAGTTGATCCATCCAATCCATGGTGATTTCTATTATATCCCCATCGTCAACATCACAATTGTGCACATCGTTATTGTGTACATAAGACACAAGATCTTAAATTTTCCACTGCTATCATAAAATCAGAACAACCTTCCACAACTGATTCCCCCTTGTCTTTGACTTTTTACATGTATTTTTTTATTTTCTCTCTTAAATTTTTTGAAGAAGCAACAGTAAGAGCACAATAATTACACAATTTAGCATACTATATCTAAAATTGTAAACATGTCCATTATTACATCAGAAGTGAGTACAATAGACAAATTACAGAAATCTGTGATCACACATTTGCATTGAATGGATTAGTTGATGGAATAGAACATATTGTTGACTAGAGCTGGAAGGGATATGCACATTGACAGTAAAGTCTCCAGTGTCCTCCATCCTTAGTGGAGTATTTTCTTCCATTTCAATCACATAGTAGTCTTTAATTGTTTGAGTTGCCATTAGGAGAAGCTCTGCCACTTCAGATCAATTTTTTTTTTTCTAATTTTTCACTTCCTCTAGAATGAACTTTTTGTTTCCTTTATTCTCTTCTCCCAAGAGTACACACAATTGGCGATAGTGAGAATCATACACACAATATTTTTCAACAAAAAAATTAGTACATTCTCACAATACACGATTACCTAGATATTTACTTTTTCATATATTTTAGAAATTATTCTCTCATCTTTCTATCATATTTTACTCTTTGTCAATAAGTATCTAAATTCTCCACTATGACACTTGTTTCAATAGTGTGAGTCACCATACTTTCCCGCTTTACACTTTATCTTATAGAATTGATATCTCCTCATCGGTCATTCCTCTTGACGCCCAAGTAATTTTTGTGAACCTTGCCAATGAATTTGGTTGAAAGTTAGGCTAGTTATCCTTAAAAGGAGAACAAGCCAACCCACCGGATTTAAATAACTCAATGGTTGTTGTCAATTTTTTCCATATGTCCTTAGGTAAATATAGAAATGTCATTTTTTCAGGAAGGCTCTCTATCTTAGCCACTTTGAAAATAGCAAGACATTGCATCTCGAAACACTGCATTGAAAGAGGAAATAGTATATTTACTTTCTGCATATTACAAAATTAAATTTTAAGAACAAATGCATTAAAATTAAGTTTTGTTACCTTCAAATCATTTGACTTTGATTTTCCCACTTCGGGCCTCCGAGGACATCCTAGGGATCTCCAAATCATTCGAGCCTTATAGAGTACATCAATAAAATTGGTATCAATCCAATTTTTGTTTACATCATTTTGTTACTGGAAAATTTTAACAATGAATCCACAAGGAGCATGTGAAGACATAATGTGAGCCTTTCTAAACTGCATCTTAGTATGTAATGACTTGTATTTTATTTCATATAAATTATTTTTTGGGCACAAATGGTATGTTGGTCGTTAAGAATGTATAATTGCACTTCATCCCTTTTTAGGTCATCTGGATCCTTGAGTTACACAAGTTCCTTTGTAGAAGGTAAAAGGGAAGAAGAATTACATCCTCAAAGTGTAGGAATAGAATTAATCAACATTGAATAGAAAAGAAGGTCAATATTCTCATCATGTATAGGATGTAATTGATATTCTCAAGGTGCCAAATGGCACCTAGAAACTTCAATTAGAAAAACATCACCATTGAACAAAAACAATTTTAATTGTTCAACATTTGAAGTTTTTGTTTGCTCAAATATATTGGTCACTTTCTTCAACAACAAAGCCGATTTGTTATTATTTTTAAGCCCTTGCAACTTTGACTTAGATGGATCTATCTCTAATTTATAAAAATAAGATCTCCTCAGTGTTGTAAATAGCTTTGCATGTTTTGGTGGAGAAATCAATTTTTTTCTATTCAAATAATGACAAATAGAATAGGTATCCTCGATTCTATACAATTTTTTGAATACCAAATTTATGTTATTATGAAATTAAAGGGAATTTCCATAGCATGTTTTGTCTGACTGTATGAAATTCCCGAATTCCAACCATATTTAAAATAAGAGCATGCCATATTTTTTCTAGAATACTTCATTTCCATTTTCTTGAATAATGAAACTTCCAACTCCATATCAAGAATAAGGAACTTATTCATTAACGAATTCAATGAAGAAGCATGTGTAGATCTAATACAAATAATATTCATTATTAAATTATTGCTATTACAATGGCTATTATATAGCCATGGAGGTAGGCAAACTACCTCCTACAAACCAGGAAACAAATAACCCGTTTAATCAATTTACGGGTGAAACAAATTAACAACATATTATATTGTTATAACTATAAAACAATATAATATCTAAATACTAATTATTACATGAACTAATTACTAACATAATTATTCACATTACAATATTAATAATGTGAACACTATTATTATTTTCCTAACATTCACCCCCTTAGTGTGAACATTATTAATCTCTAATCTTCACCCCCTTAATGTGAACACGATGAAGAACCATATTTGAAGAAGTTGAACCACCTCCTGAAATCACTACTTAGACCAGGTAAAAACTCCATAGATTATATCTTTACCCTCGTAAAGGCATAGTGTCAAGCCAAATTATGGAATGTTCCCTACCTCTTTGGGTTCCTGTGGGACTTTACCTTCCTCCCTAGGCACTCCCAGAATTCTGGATCTCCAAGATCCACAAGCTTGGAACTAACTGGAAAACCATCCCTTGATTCTACCTCGAAATCTTCTCATGCTCCCCAAAAGTGAGTCTTTTGAAAACATGAATCTTCCCAAAATTTCGGAAAAGGGTTTATTCAAAGAAACTAACACATTACAAAACAAGAACTATGAAATACACACCACAATGGAAAGTAAAACACACTCTAACAAACTGTCACCACAAATAAAGCAACCCCATGTTGGAAACTCGATGAGAGGTCATTTATTAGCCTCCAACATCTTGTGCCTCCTTCCTCCAGTAAGACTTAGTACAAGAAGTCTTCATAATTATAGTCAGGTTCTTCATTCATTTGTTCACCTTCTGATTTTGAATCCTCTTCAACTATATTTGCCTCATTTGTTTTGATTTTTCCACTAAGAATATCTTTGGCTTAAACTTTGCAATATTTAGATATATGGCCTTTTTTCTTGCAATAGAAACATTCTAATTCCTCTTTGTTTTTAGAGAAATGTTTGTATTTCTTTTTTACGTACATTACAGTTTCCTCTTCAACATCTTCTTTAGTCCTTTTTTCTTCAGCTAGAAGAGTTGATATCATATCTTCCAATGAGTTGGAAGGCATCTAACCAAGAGTGAAAATAACATTACTATACTTGGGTGGAAAACTATTCAAAGAAAATAGCTTTTGCATCCTCATCATCTACTGAGCTTTGACTTCTACAAGTTGTCTTAGAAGAGATCTTAAATCATTGATGTGACTAGAAATTGTATCTCCATCACTCATTTTGATCTTGAACAACTGAAGTTTCAGAGAAAACTTTGCATTGACTACTTTTGAGCCAAATAGTTTGCTCAAAGTATCCCACATTTCCTTTGAGGTTTTCTCTAGATCGACATAATGCAATTCAAAATCTGAAAGGGCAAGGCCAATAATGGCTTTGGCTTTATCATCCCTCATTTCCCATTCTGCTCGATTTGGTTGGATCTGAAGGTGTTGGTTCTTTTCCATCTACTATCCTCCACGAGATTTTTATTCATCAATTGCATCTAGATCTTGACTTTCCATGTGTGAAAATTGAGACCATTGAATTTTTCCAATGGTATTTCCATTGTAAAAAAATACAAATGATACAACCTATTATTCACCTAAGCATAGTTAAGACGAAACATAACAACAAGATAACTTTATAAAACGACTCAAAAATTAGACTCGATGGCATACTAACACAAAATGATGACCTCAAATTTAATGAGATGACACTATTACATTAATAAAACAATAGAAATGACAATGGAAAATATTTACTTATTAACACAACAACTTTTTATGTTTGACATATGAGAAATGTCTTTAAAATAAATGACCACCATATTGACTCATAAATTTACATGACTCTATATACTTAAATAAAACCAAATACTAAAACAAATTACTTAAAACCACGTATTAAGAAAAAACTAAAACTAAAACCATGAATAAACCTAATACCACGAATTACAAATTGTGGTTTTGAACACTTTATCTCCAACAAAGCAATAACTTGAATGGTGGTTTTGTGGAGGCTTTGGACAACGACATTGATGGCAGCGTTTCTCTCAAACTACAATCTAGGTTTGGCTGTAATTTTGACATTATTTTAAATACATACAGAACTTCAAACCCATTAAAAATCATGGAGACCCAGATCATAAAAATAAAATTATGAACATTTCTTATCACATTTTTTTAAAAACAGCCTTGCGGCTATGGGAATTCAAGTAATGTAACCATACCCAACCAGAACGCACATATATTCCTTCTTTAATTAGTTGCAGAAATATTCCTTCACATTTCCATCAAGTATTCATGAAGAAATGTCTGTGGTGGAGGGTAACAGTAGTTTTCCTTCAACCTGGCGCTGAGTATTCCATCACATGGCAAAAATAAATCTGCAGTCTTTAAAAACAATACAGGCCGACACCAAAAGGCAAGGTCGGATCAAGTATGCTCTGGTACCAAATGAAGGAGCACGTGTAGATATAATACAAATAATCTTCATTATTAAATGTTATTACAATGGCTATTATATAGCCATGGAGGTAAGAAAACTACCTCCTACAAACCAGGAAACAAATAACCCGTTTAATCAATTTATGGGTGAAACAAATTAACATATTATATTGTCATAACTATAAAACAATATAATATCTAAATACTAATTATTACATGAACTAATTACTAATATAATTATTTGCATTACAATATTAATAATGTGAACACTACTATTATTTTCCTAACAGCTTAAGGTGCTCAACCTGAATACACAATGTTTTCTCATCAATAAATTTTGAATTTAGTACCATACCGACTTCATTGACAACGTCCTCATTAACAAAAATAACCAGATTACCATGGTAATTTTCTAGGGAATGCATTTCTACAAACCATTCATTATCTCTCTTTCCAATCCTCTGCTCCTTCAATCAAAGGAATTTGCATGAACGGAGTGTGGCTAATGGAAGACATATTACCTAAAAAATGAATTAAACAAATTAATATTTTGTAAGTAATTGAAAGGACAAATATTGTTTCTCAACAATGCAATAGCAAACGAGATGTCGTATCTTGATGTCATTATTTTCATAGAGTAAAATTCAATAGGAATAAATATTTATAGCATAGCGGTCATCAGGCATACTTCAACCCTCCTTTAGTTATAAAAAACAAGAAAACATTAATAAAAAATTTGTTATGTGTTACACTAAGAAATTTAAACAATTAGTCACTATTAAATTTGGTTTGTTTCAAGTAGTGAATTTTTTTCTAGAAGTGAAGACTAGTGGCCGCTAGCATCTATATATTCCCATCATTGTAAAAAACATATTTGAGTTACACTACATCATTGTGAAAACTTGGAATCCAACATGGGTGATAAGGGTTGAGAATTGAATATTTAATAATAACAAATCTTACATGTTGTGATGTGTTTGGGTGTTGTAATTAGGTGCCTTTTATAGTTCTCATAAGATATATCATGTATATCACATAATTGAAATCGAATAGTATAAAGGAAAATGTCTAGTAGCTGCTAGGTTCAATTAGTAATCAAAAGTAATGGTTTCCCGGTATCAAGCCTTAATAGTTTCTTATTTTAAAATTAGTGATCGAATAACAAACAAATCATGAAAAACCTTGGCATCTGCTAGGATCCTTATGGTGGCTAATCTACCTAATGGGTGCTAGGCTTAATATTACGTGTTTGACTACATGTATTGTATTCTCTTGAATCTATGTTTTGAATCACGTCTATTCAGAAAAAGTCGTAAAAATTTCTTTTCTTGGAGTATTTTTTGTCTTCTCTTGTCTTGGAACATCAAAGAAATGTAGTAAGCATCCTCCCTGGTGGTCGTTAGTCTTGTAAAATTTAAATACAATAATGGAGCATAGTTAGTTTTCAGTGGAGTCATTACTACTTGTCCCATATAAAAGACAACAAATATCCTAGTGGCCACCAACATCAAGATAGTATGTTAGGCTAGGAATAACATGTAATAGACTTCAAATATTCTTGTATTAATTACGTGTATTCAAGAAAGTGGTAAATATATTTCTTGTCTTTGAATATTAGTTGTCTTCTCTTATCTTGGAACATCAAAGAAAGGAAAATTATTGGCGACTGCTAAGGTATCAATGAAAATTTTTAGCGACCGCTAAGCCACATCAATGAAAAATTCATTGTCTACATTATCGAAAAATATAAGTGTTAGAGCATAATAATAGAAGTACATATTTTAAACCTAAAGATGTATCTTGTTCATCTTGGCCCTGCATATTTTCATAAATTACCCATTAAAAAAATAGTCCATAAAAATTTACTAAACATTGAGGGTGAAGATGTACACGAACTTTCTTAGGAATAAAGGATTAGAGGCCATGAAGAGAAATGTTTGTTTTATGTTTACCAATTATTCATTGATGAGAAGGCTAGCAACCGCTAGCCTCTACAATATCGAGGAATCCATTTTAACGATGCAAAAACAATCTCAACAACTTTGTTGTCATTGTTTGTAATTATTTTATATTAGTTGGACTATCCCTAGCAGATCCAAGTCCTTGAATACATACCTTCGAGAAGGTTGACGCCTTATGTAGTTCTCATTTGATATTTTTTGCATAAAATGTAATCCATATATTTTCATATAAATAAAAAAATTACAACCAGTAAGCATCATTAGTTAATGAAAGGTAAGCACCATTAGTTAAGGTTGGTAATAAAGATAGACACATAGTTAGGAAAGGTTAGATCATAGTAGAGGAAATGAGCTAGTTATCATGAATCCTAATGTAAGAGGTTGCTAGAGCCACTTAACAATCATAATTATTTTTTTAAATACCCTTTAATAGATCATGATTTTTTTAATATGTAGATTTTATTTTACACATTTAAATTATGTGGAGAACATATTTTTAAGGAATTTAAGGCAACCCATTACTTGAGAATAAAATCACCTTTTATGGGTTGTTTATGTGGCACCATTTCATTGATAATTTATTGATGAGACTTGATGTGACTTACTTTATTGGCTAGTTTTTATTTAATTTTTAACTTGAATTCAAACAACTAATGGTACTTTATTTCACATACCCACTCATGGTCATTGACCCATGCACGGTCATTGGCTCCTTTCCCCTAGCACAAGTAGATCATAGTAGAAGAAGTATCCTTGAAGCTTGTATGGCGTGGTAGCCGTGAAAAATAATGGGTGACTAATGAATAGAAATTTAGTAAAATATTAAATGTATAAATCAGTAAGTTTAAGTGTTGGAATGTTATTTGTCCCTGGATAATGACTCGAATAGTAATGAATTAATTATTGGAGGTGAATCCCATATAACTGCTAACGTCATCATGAAAAATCAAACTTTGTCATGGAAAATCAATCTTGTGTGATTAAAATTCCCTTTGTATGCTCTCATTAACTCCATATTGGACCTTAAATATTATCTATTAAGATAACTACTAAATAGGTAGATTTTGTGATAATATCTCATCACCTTTTCCAATAAAGGTTCATATTAAAGCCATTGGCAAGCTTGTATTAATTTCAATCATGTGATGGCATATTCACTCTATATATTTAGCTTATTACCCCCTTATTTTCACACCTTTTAGGTTTCTTTCATGAGATTTCATTTATTCTATCATGGTTGAACCAATGTTGCCTTTCATGCAATTTTCTGCGGTTGTGAGTGAAATGGGATTTTATACCAAAATTTTGTGTCACCATTTGAAATCCATTTTTAGATTGAATTAGAGCAAGACCTGGTTGCAATTGAGGGATTTCTTAGAGATGATTATATTTCTCTAGAGGTACGTCTGAGGCTAACTACAAAATTTTCTTCGACATTCATTTCTCATCTTATTATCATACATTCGGTGAAGGATTAGGATTTGGAGATGGGTCATCACTAGATCAAGAAAACATATAGGGTTGGCATGGAAGCGGAAATGGAAAAACCTTGAGTGTATCATGGCCCTTTCTTTTTGATGCTCGCTATAAACAAGAAGGTTTGGTGCACGCAGACTTTTTTGTAGAGTTGTTCAAACGGTTTAATGTCCTAAATCATTTCTTGTTTAAAGTGGACAAATGGGGAAAACACCAACGTGAAGAGTGGTAGGTCACTCCACTTGTCTAACCTAGATGTTATGTTTGTTCTAGTGCAACATGAACTAGAATGTTGGTATCTTCTTCATTGGAAATTTCGTGAGGCGTACGATTGGTTAAAGAGCTAGGTTACTACTAGAAAAGAGCATATTTTTTTAAAACTATCAATAGAAAATATTTTAAGGCCTGTTAAGGTAGAGGTTAGGAATGGTCATGTGTTTTAGATAAAATAATTCTTTTTAAATCCATCAAGATGTTTCTTTATTTTGGTTGTGTATAACATTACCCGCTCCATTGTTATCGAATCTTACTTCTGTCCGGGGTTTTTGTATTCCCAACCACTTGTTTTCTTGGCATTGTCCCTTGCATTTTTTCACCAAATTATTGATGTATCATTTGGTTTTTTAGACTGGTCCTCTCATTTTATCTGTAATGTAAAGGTAAAAGTAACCTTTAACCCTCCTTTAATTATAAAATACAAGAAATCATTAGTATAATTTGATGTTATGTGTTGCATTAAGTAATTTAACTACTTAATTGCTATTAAATTTCGTTTGTTTTAAGTTATCAATTTGTTGGAAGATGTGAAGAATAATGGCCACTAGTGTCTATATATTCTAGGATATCTTTCCATCAATGTAAAAACAATCTATATAGATTTAGGTTATAGGGGCTTGAATGCAAGACAAGAATCATCCTAGCAGCCGCTAACATACTGAACGCAATGGCCACTAGGCTGAATTTTTCATTTTAAAATATGTGTAAATAATATTTCTTCAAATATAAATGAAATAAAGTAAATAATATTTGGTACATGTGGACATTTTTTCGAGTTGAACAAATAATTTCACGTCCTAAATCATTTCTTATATGAAGTGGAAAAATGGGGCAAGACACCGATGATGGGAGGTAGGTCGCTCCACTTGCCTAACCTAGATGCAATATTTTATCCAATGTAATAAGAACCAACACATTGGGATGTTCTTCACCGATAAGGTCATGAGGCGTACAATTGGTTAAAGAGTTAGGTTACTGCTGGAAAAGAATTTTTTTTTGCAGAACCACCAGCGGAAACCATTTTCAATCCTGTTAAGGTGGAGGTTACAAAGGTGTCATCTGATTTAGATAAATAAGTGGTTCAAAATCTGTTAGGCTATATTTTTTTGTTGTTATATAGCCTTGTCAGTTCCATTGTTATTGAATCATCTTATCTATCTTATTGGTCTAGGGTTTTTTCATATTCCCAACCACTTGTGTTTTTGGCATAGGCCCTTTCATTTTTTTAACAAAGTATTGTTGGATCATTCAAGTTTTTAGATTGATCCTCTCATTATATATGTAATGTAAAGGGAAAGGGACCCTTCAACCCTCCTTTAATTATAAAATACAAGAAATCATTAGTAAAATTTTATGTTATGTGTTGCAATAAGCAATTTAAACAATTACTCACTATTAAATATGGTTTGTTTCAAGTTATTAATTTTTTTCTAGAAGTGAAGACTAATGGCCACTAGTATCTATATATTATATGATATCTTTTTGTCAATGTAAAAAAACAATCTGTATAGATTTAGGTTAGAGTGGCCTTAATGCAAGACAATAATTATCCTGGGTCATTAATCTCAATACTATGTTATGTTACACAAACACCACGAAATAATCTACAAAATTAGCACTTGCTATCCTTCGAATATAATGTGGTGGACTTTGAAAAACATATTGAACTTAGTGGATGTTAGGCTGAAAATTTATTTTTGGAATATGTGTAATCATGAAATTTGTTAAAATTTGTTATGTTACATGAAGTGAGTATAATAAACTTTGATCTTAAGGGCTATGTGTACTCTACAAAATTGTCAATATCTGTCATGTCTTTGAATATTTTTGTCTAGTTGTGTATTTGAATATCCATCAAGTCATTACTAATTGTCTTATATGCAAGACAACAAATATCCTAGTGGTCACTAACCTCAAGCCTCTGTGATGTTGCAACAACGCTAATTTGAATAACATATTGAACCCAACGGATTTGCTAGGCTTAAAATTTTGTTTGGAATTCATGTGATAGACTTCAATATCCTATTGATCTCAAGTGTCCACTAGGCTTAAATTTTCATTTGGAATCATGAGTATTCAGGAAAGAAATGTAGTGAGAAACCACCCTAGCGGTCGTCAATCGTTAAAAATAGTCTTTTAAAATTTAAATATAATTACGAGGAGCATAGTTATATTTTCAATTGAGTCGTTATAAATTGTCATGAATGCAAGACAAAAATATCCTAGTGGCAACTTAGCCTCAAGTATTTGTGATTTTCCTACAAAGACTGTGTAATTATCTTCGACCATAGTAGGCATTAGGAATATCATGTAATAAACTTTGAATAACATGTTATACTCAGAGGTCTTCTCATAACAATTGGTGTTGGATTTTAGTTTAGTTTTGAGTTTTTAGTTGGGTCATTAATCAATATATTGAATGCAAGACAAGAATTATCCTAGCACCACTAATCTTAAGTATTTATTATGTTACACCAATGTAGTGGAATAATCTATGACATTAACATCCGCTAGGCTTCAATATCATGTGATAGACTTCAAATAACATATTGAACTCAGTGGCCAAAATGTAGAAATTTTCATTTTGGAATATGTGTATTCTGAAAAAATTTAAATTAATCTTGTCTTTGAATATTTGTTGTCTTGGAACATCAAAGAAAGAAAGTAAACATCCACCCTAGCGGTCGTTAGTCTTAGAAGGTAGTATTGTAACATCTAAATATAATAAAGGATCTAGTTAGTTTTTTATTCAGGTCATTACTAATTGTCATGTATGCAAGGAAAAAATATCCTAGTGGTTGTTAATCTCAAGTCTTTGTTATGTTGCACTAATGCTATTTACTAATATTTGACATTAGCGGCTACTAGGATTTGAATATCATGGTAGGATTCTGATAAATTAATATGGAAATATAAATATAATAATGGTGCTTAGCTTGATTTTTCAGGTGAGCTGTCCTAGTTGTATCGTATGTGAGTCAACTAGAATCTTAGCAATTCTAGTCTTCATTCTTGTTTGAAAAATGTATTTAAGAAACTCTTTAATATTTTTCTTGTCTTGAAATATTTTTTTTTCCTTATGTTGTCTTGTAATAGCTAGGAAATTTCATAAACATCGAGCTTAATGGCCTCTAGTCTTGGAATATGTTATTTTAGAATTTAAAAATTGTTACTTTATATTGGCTCATTTATCAAGTAAGTCATTACTAATTGTAAATGAAATATATGTTTATAAATAGAATGATTAACATTTATATTTAATAATATTTATGAGTACATATAAATGGCTTACCTTTTACTAAACATAAAAAAATTTGTAAAGACAATGCATTTAATTATTTCTACGTGGGAAAAAAATATAAAAACTATATATATTAATGTGGCAATCAAGTGAGAATCGAATATTGAATAATTAGTCACGACTATTTCTTTCATATTAAAAATCATTAAAGGAAGTCAAAATGATTACCTAAACTATACAAAAGAAAACCATTACGATTTATAAAAAAATAATATGTGACTCGTGTTTTGCTGCTAGAGATAGATGTTAGCGCTTATGGGAAAAAATAAATGGACAAAGAAGAACAAAAATTAGTAAAAAAACCACAGAGACAGATAGATAGGGGTTGAAAATGGAAGTACACTTTATGAGACATGAATACTTGACCTACGGGTGAGTATAAAAATGAGTTTTCGGAAGGAATAAATATTTTAAAAGGGATTACAAAATTTTCATTTGTGGGAGGAAAAAAATGTGGTTTCAAACATAGAAACACATTTTAACAAGAAGATGGAATAGAACTGCAAAGGTACCAAAGGGAAAGGAAGGGATGGATTGCGATGCAAAACACAAGAACTAGGTGAATACAAAGCGGTTGTAAGTGCCCACCATCAACTATGGTACACATATAATAACATAGATGCTTTTGATAAATACCTATTTTAGTTTTATTTGATATTTTGACGTACTTGATAATTTTTGTTAAAGCTCGTATTCTCTCTAAAACACAATATTAGTGAGATTCTATCTGCAACCTATTTTACTTATCTCTTTTGATTCCATCCTTTGTGGGAATATTTATCTACGCTCACACCCGTGATATATCCACATTCATTGTTTATGTCTTGTTTGTGTGCCCCCAAACGTGATTACGATCACTGCCTCAGCTTATCGCTCAAAAATACCTCCAGGAATCGAGCACTCATACCAATAAATTAGTACTTGTGCATGTTGTATTCTAATTTCGAGAGCTTGTTTTCTGTGATTACAAAATTAAAAATAAACCCTAATATATATTTCTCCATTTTATTTATTTATTTCCAGATGCATTCAACGAACTAAATTCTAAAAAATGGAAAAAAATGGGAATAGAAAATTTCAAATTTTGAATTTCCCCTTCTTAAAGTGAAAGTGTGGGATTTTGATATTTCAAATATTGGCATTTAATGCGTGGTATTTTTCATATCGTACTTTGAATTAACCCGTCATTAATATTTGTATTTAATCTTATCTTATTGACTATACATTCCTTTCATAACCAAGTGTGGCACTACATACCATTGAAAGATATCTCAACTTCTATATTACTCATAAGTTCTTTTTTTCTAACACATAATTTATATCAGTTTGTATCAAGTAAAATACTTAGCGACCGCTAAGCTCCATTACTTGAACAAGATCAATCAAACAAAGGTGTGTGAAATAAAATTCTTAGTGACCGTTAAGCTTCAATACTTACCAAAAGGAATGATTATGCACAAACCTTTGCATATTTTATTTTTTTACACATCGATGTGCATCAATAAAAATTATTAGCGACCACTAAGCTCTGCTACTTGTCAGGAGGAGTAGATTAGCAGCCACTAGGCTCAACTAATTTTTATTTTGAATATAGAGATCAAACAATAGTTCATATTAAAGAAAATGCTTAGTGACCACTAATCTCAATTACTTACATGAAGGAATAATTTTTGAGCACCTAGGCTAAAAATATCTTATTTCAAACATAAGCACTCTAATAATAAATCATAGTAATAGATATTATTGGGCACTAGGCATTTTTGTGAAATTTTTAGATGTAAAATATGTGAGATATAAAAATTGTTTACTTTCAAAATCTACGAAGGTCTTTTGAGAAAGTAATAGATTAGCGGCCTCAAGGATAAATTGAATATTAATTTCAAAAATACATATACAAAACAGTTCATATAAATGAAATGCCTAGCAACCGTTAATCTCAAATACTTATAGAACATAGTGCTCTACGCTTATTGTTTATTGTTAAATGAGAAAGGAATATATTAGCAGCCTCTAGGCTAAACTATTTCTTAATTAAGAAAATAGAAATAAAAAAGTTTGTATTACAAAAATTCTTAGCGACCACTAAGCTACGATACTTACAGAACATAACGACTCGGATAATAGATCATATGAATGGATGAAATGGCATTACAAGGAATTTTTCATGTTGGTTCATATCAAAGAAAATACATAGCGACCACTAAGCTACATTACTTACTGAAATGAGTGTCTTGGTGTTCACTTGGCTCTACTGCTTCTATTTTTTAAAAATATTGACCTAATAAAAATCATTTCTGTCTTTGTGACAAAGAGAAGAGTTAGAGCATAATAATATAAGTATATATTTTAAATTTGAATATGTATCCTGATCATCTTGGCCCTGTATATTTCCAGAAATAAATCGTTAAACAAAATAGTCCTAAATGTTTTACTAAAAATGGAGGGAAAATCTAAACATGGGTCTTACTCAAGAAAGAATGATCTGAGACCATAAAAGTAATGCATTTTTTTAAAATTATGAACATTGATGAGAAGGATATCGACCATTATCCTCTATATTGTCGACGAATCTATTTTAACAATGCAAAAAAACAATCTCAACAGGTTTGAAGTCATTATTTGTAATTATATTATATTCGATGGACTATCCTTGGTAGATCCAAGTCCTTGAATACAAACCTTTGAGAAGGATGACTAACGACTAGAATTTTTACAATCGATAAGTGTCGTTAGTTAGTGAAAGGGAAGGCTTTTCTATTGCTACGATCGACAATTTCTTGTAATTAACTTAGTCATGCAAGTATGGAAATGTTAGATCATCGTAATAGATGTACATCATTTAAACCTGAAGACATGTTTTGTCCATCTTGGCCTTGCATATTTTCTTAAAATCATCCTTCAAAGAAAATATACCTAAAGGATCAACCACACATATAAGAAAAGGTGAACAAGATTCTCACGCAATATTAAATGACGGACTTTTATTACATTGATCAAATATTTCTGATATAGTATGCCCAATGGTGTGTTTGATAAAATAAACAAACTTTTTTAGGCCTAGGAAAATAAAAAAATTGGGTCTAAGTGTTATATGTGTGTGTCAGACTCTCTCCAATCCTCGAAGCTAGTTTGGAAAGATAGCCATGAAAAAAGGTGACCTTCTTCCAGATGCTAATTGCATAATTAATAACATGACTAATGACTAGAATTTTTGTTGGAATGTGTTTGTTGGATTGATATAAGTTGATAATGTTGATTGATGTAAGAGAAGTGTGGTTGTGCAGATATGTAGTAAATTTCAAGAAGTCATTTCACAAATGTGGAAGGTGTTATTACAAAAAATGTTGAAGAGGGTATTGAGAAAATAATGTTAGTGGAAAGCATGTTGTGTATAAGGAATTGTCTATAACCAACCTTGTCGATAAAATATTGTATCAATCAATTTTTTTCCAATATAGTGGTTTGTATTGCCCAACTATATGATTTGTATCATGAAACAAGATGCAGTATGGAATTTTTAGACTATTTTCATTAAATTTTAAGTAATGAGTTTTTTTTGTTCAAGACCACACCGATATTTGTTATTTCGAAGGAAAGCAATAGAAGGGAATTGTCTATCCTCGAGACTTGTCTGGCTCTTGATGGCATGATCAAGATCTGTGCCTGCTAGTTAGTAATTCATAGTTGTGGCTTAACTTTTTTTCTTTTTTGTCTTGTGATGTTTTGTAATTGGATGTACTCCTAGGCTTTTTGTCTGCCTAGTTTGAACTCGTGGATTTGGGGTGTGCTTCCATACCACCCAATTTTTTGGTGAATATTCTTATATCATTTTACTTGTTAATATAATATAAGATGTTATTCATAAATAAAACACACCATCAATCCCAAATTAGTAAATTAAAAGTATATGTAAAAATTATTGAGATTACTCGAAGGACCAAATATAGAATTTTTATTTTTAATGATTATTAATAGTTTGAAGATTAAATTGTGTAGTATCATGATATTGATTACTGAGGTTGTCCCTAAACAGTAGATTACGGACCCTGTTCCCACCCAATGTAAATTAATAAATGTATGAATCAATAAATTAAAGTGTTGGAACATTGTTGGTCCGTTGCTATTGACTTGAATAGTAATGAATTAATTATTGAGGTGACTCTCATATTATTGCTAACGCCACCATAAAAAAACTTGTGTGAATAAAATTATTTTTTTACGCTTTCATTAATTACATATTGGACCTTAAATATTATATATTGGGAGGCTACTAAAAAGGTAGATTTTATAGAAAATTGCGGGTATGTCAAAGAGTTTTGTGATAAGATTGAAATAAATATGTTGATCACCCGAACTCATCACATTTTCCAATAAAATTTCATATTAAATTTTTGGAACATAATGATTAAGTGGTCCGAACAATCCTTAATGTATATAAGTCCATCACTAATATATATAGGCTAATATTTAATAATATGAAATATTTATATTTAAATTATTAAATATGATAACCTAGGTATATACTTTCGGTTAAATATTTAATATCATATAATATTATATTTATAATATTAAATATTATAAACCTAGGTATATGTGTCAACCAATAAGATTGAAAAGGTGGGTCGAGAGACATACCCGATCACCTTATATAAAAAGGACTATAGGTCCTCATTTGATATGTTTGAATGAAATATCAAAGGTGAATATTATTTTACCCTTGTGATTAGGGTTGAAAGGAGGAGGTGAAAGTTACTGGATGTAAGTTTGGTTCTTGGAAAGTAAAAGGTTATTTCATAGTGGTTTTTACCTTATTTGTGGTTTTCCACTGTAACATTGTGTCACTGTGTTCTTACTTTTGATATGTATTACTTAATTAATATGTTATGTAATTTTATTTATTACATTGCATAATATTTAACATTTTATGCTTTATGGTTTATGTTAATATTTAAATGCATTAGTTGATTAAATTCATAATAATTAGAATCCTCTAAATTCTAACATGGTACCAGATCATGGTTTAAATTAAATAGGTTAGGTCTAAGTTATTGTATTTAATTTTGACGGGTTTTTCAATCAACTCAAAAGGGTATTTAAATTGATCGAACCCTCTTATTTCCATTTTTGAAAACTAAAATTGTGTGTGTTTTGTGAAGAATTGGTATTTGCAAGAAAATTGTAGTGGACCCCCCGTCCTCGAAACCATTGGTGAAAGGGGCTCTGGAATAAGTTTTTTACTTGGGCTTGAATATCATATGTAATGGTTAAAATTTTTAAGAAATATTTTATTAATTCTTATATAGTTTGTAATGTATATGCATGCTCAAGTTAAATTCCATGGTAAACATGTAAAAATTAAAAACAAAAGGTCTCTCATACGGAGACAATTTTTCTCAAGAATAGGAAACTTAATATTTTTCTATTGGCTCGAGGTGAAAGACCCATAGAATGGGAAAAAATAATGTAGTTTCTCTTGTAATTTCACAAATAGGAACGGAAGCCTATATATTTTATTAATGTTAAATTAATCAACCATTACAATGGAGTGCTGCAATATTTATATATATTGACAACAATATACAAACAAATAAATATGTTACACAGTGCAACAATATGCCTGAATACATAAGCTTCCAAAATATCATATGGGAAACACAAATGAATAATGATATAATTGTTATAACAACATAACAATTATATTCGTGAATGTAATAAGACAAATATGGTTTAATAAAACCGTCTAACAATAATAATTAAATAACAATAGTTAAATAATTAATTATACAATGCATAATTAATTATCCTAACATTCCCCCCCTTAATTTTGCATTGTCTCAAAGGATGAGGAGAGGAACTCTCTGAAAAAATCAAACTTGTCATGTGCAAGTGACTTCGTGAAGATGGATGTTATTCAACTGTTGGACAAAATTGAAGCTGGATGTTGTGCTTCAACACATGCTCACATATGAAATGAACTTGTACCTCAATGTGCTTTATTCTTTCATGAAACACTGGATTGTGAACAAGTTTTAGAACACTTTCATTGTCAACATACATGGTGGTTGGTTTTTCATGTGGTATTCCAAGTCCTTCTAGTATGCAACATAGCCATATCGCTTCATAGACAACTTCTCCTGCAAAACGATACTCAGATTTTGTGGAAGAATGAGAAACTAAGTGTTTTTTTTCACTTCCCCATGATATTGGTCTAGATCCCATAAAGAATACAAATCTAGAAGTGGATTTTCTATCATCAATGTTACCTGCATGATCTAAATCTGAATATCTTGTCAAGAAGAAGTTTTTGTTCTTTTATTATTCTAGACCAAGATCCACTGATCCTTTGAGATATCTCAAAATGCACCTTATTGCTTTCCAATGACAAACTTTGGGTTCCTACATG
Organism: Taxus wallichiana var. yunnanensis; assembly: GCA_018340775.1. Taxonomy (NCBI): domain Eukaryota; kingdom Viridiplantae; phylum Streptophyta; class Pinopsida; order Cupressales; family Taxaceae; genus Taxus; species Taxus wallichiana. The sequence continues at coordinate 133,891,270 of CM031244.1, forward strand.
AACCTAGATAGATAGCTCACTGCAAAGATGATATCTGGTCTAGTGTAGGTCAGGTAAATGAGACTCCCAATCAATTGCCGATAGAGAGTGGCATTTACCTCAGGAGATGGATCTGAATGAGATAACTGCAATCTGTTCTCCATAGGTGTAGCAATTGGTGTGTAATCCATCATCCTAAATTTATTGAGCATTTTCTTGGTATATTTCATCTAAGAAACAAAGATGTGATTCTCTTTCTGTCATACTTCCAATCCAAGAAAATAATGCATTAGCTTCGAGATCTGTCATGTCAAATGATCGATTAAGATCTTTCTTCATTGCATCGATCATCTTCACTGAACTTACAAGTGATGACTAGATCGTCAACATAGACAAAAAAATCAAAATCTCCCCCTTACTTTTGAGGTAAAGATTAGGATCATATGGATTTCTAACAAATCCATGTTGTATGATATGCTCATCAATCTTGATGTACCATGCCCGGGGTGCCTGTTTAAGGCCATACAGATATTTCTTAGAGTCTGCATACCTTTACTTCTTGACCAGGTACTACATATCCCTCAGGTTGAGTCATGTAGACTTCTTCTTGTAAATCTCCATTTAGGAAGGCACTTTTTACGTCCATCTGGTGGAATTTCCAACCAAACTGTGTAGCTAGAGAAAAGATCATTTTGATTGTTTTGATCTTAGTTATGGGAGCAAATGTCTCCTCGTAGTCTATGCCTTCTTTTTGTGCATACCCCTTTGCTACTAGTCTCACTTTATACTTTTCCATTGTCCCATCTACTTTGTAATTTGTTTTAAATATCCATCTGCATCCAATGGGTTTCTTTCTTGGTGGAAGATCGACAAGCTGCCAAGTGTTATTCTTCATCACTGATTGATATTCAAAATCCATGGCATCTTTCCAAGATTTTGATTATAGGGCTTCCTAGACTATAGAGGGCTCATCAGATTCAATAACTCTACTCATCAAAGCAAATTTAATTTCTTCTCTTGCTTTACTATGATTCGTGGTCTAGGGGTGGATGTATCCAGTGGAGCATCCATTCTTACATCTCATAATGTGCTAGTACACCACTTGGGCATACGCTGAACTATTCTCATGGGTCATGGTTCTATCTAATCAACACCATCATCCCCATCATCACTTTCATCTTCTAAGGGAACATTAGCTTCAATTTTTACAATTGGTGAAAAATATACATCTGGTGAGTCTAGAGGAGGAGTCTCTGCTTCCTTCTTCTCGAAAAACTCAACATCTCTGCTGGTGTAGACTTTTTTGGTCTTAGGATCCATTAATTTGTACCCAAGAGTCTCTTCATTGTACCCAATGAAGATGATTTTCTGTGACTTCATGTCCAATTTCTTTCTGTTATGCTTGGGTATGTGCATGCTTTCTTTGCACACAAATACTCTAAGGTGTGCAAAATAGATGGTTTCCACTTTGACCATGATTCTTGTGGTGTTACTTCATCAAGAGAAACTATGGGCACTCTTTCAACAAATACACTTTTGCATTTACTACTTCTACCTAGAATGTCTTTGCAAGTCAAAATTCATCGATCATGCATCACACCATTTCCATGATAGTATGATTTCTTCTCTCAACAACACCATTCTACTATGGTGTGTGTGGAGGAGGCATTTGTCGATGAATCTCATGAGTTTTAGGTAGTATTTAAACTCATTACTGGTGAATTCCCCCTTGATCTAAGTGGAGAGTTTTGATGTGACGACCAGTTTCATTCTCAATTGCTACTTTGAACTTCTTGAAAGTTTCAAAATCTTCACTTTTCTTGCGAAGACAAAAATCCACATTTTCCTTGAATAGTCATCAACACATAGCATGAAGTACTAAAATCTAGAATGAATTGGTTACATTAGACCGAAAATATCGGTATGAATCAAATCAAGCTAACCATGATCTCAATATGTACTCTTCTAGAATGAAGCTCTGTGTTGTTTTCATGCTGAGGTAAGTGAGGACACTTATCTGTATCCTTTTGAAGAGATGGTAGCCCATCTACCATATTGTGTCGTGTAAAAGTGTCTCAAGATACTTGAAACTTACATGACCAAGTCTCAATGCCATAACTATGTTGAGGTGGAGTTCTTAGCCACAAGTTCTTGATCATCTCTGTGAACAAAATCAAGTTGGAACATGCATCCCACATTGGAGGATTTTGTAACTATTTTTGAGCCTCGTGATTTATCTCGAATTAAACATGTTTTCTTTCCAGAATGACTATCAAAGTCAATTTTTAGGTTTTGATCAAGGAGTTGACTGACTAAAAGAAAATTATTTTCAACCAAGGACATATAAGACATCTGATAGATCTGCGTTATGCGTGAACCAAGGGGTAGAGAAATGTTCCCAATCCCTCTAAATCAGATATGAAGAATCATCTCCCAACGAAACATGATTTTTTGATGGCGTGTCCCTCATTGAAATAAACTAGTCTTTGTGGCTTGTCATGTGTCGAGTGGCCCCCGAATCAACATACCAAACATCACTAGATGACATGGATGGTTCACTTGATCGAGCAGTGAACTAGTCTTCATTGTCCGACTATTCTTGTTGCTCAACAATATTTCCTTATTGATGGGGTCTTCTTTTCCAGTTCCCCTTTTTCTACCCTTGATTGTTGTTAGAATGTCCCTTGTGAGATTGTTGTGGAGGTCTAGAGTTTATTGATGAACCTTTCTTATAAGTATTATACCAACAATCTTGTAGGTCATGTCCTCTTTTACAGATTAGAAATTGCTTCTTCTGTTGTCTGTCCCTTTGATACTGATTTTGATTTTGGGATTTTTGATAGGAATTAGGTTTTCCTTTACCTTTTCCTTTCCATTTTTGATGTGAATAAATTTCATGTTCCTCTTCATCATCCTTATTATGTATGGCTTCCTCTTGTTGTAGTAAGTTTACCAATTTGTCAAAACTAACGGTCGTATTTGACACGTTTAGTGTTGTAACAAAAATGTGGTAAGAAGAGGGGAGTGCTCTTAGAACAATGGGAATGAGAGCATCATTTGAGACCACTTCTCCCAGGGCTAGAAGTGAATCCCTCAACTCTGCAACTCTTCTTAAGAAAGCTTTGATTTTCTCATTCTGTTTGAACTTCAATGTGTGTAACTGACTTTGCAAATTTAGTATAACATTCTTGTTCTTGGCCTCATATACTATGCTCAACTTATCCCATGCTTATTTGGCTGTTGTGGCATCATGAATGTGGGGTTTCACATTGTCAGACACTCCAAACAAGATGATGAGTTTGGCTTTCTGATCTGCTCTATCAAACTACATTTTTTGTGTAGTATCATTAATTGATCTGGTCACAGTACCAGTCACAACAGACCAAATTTCTTCAAACTCAAGTTGTGTCTTAATTTTTGTCTTCCATTCAAAGATAGTTGTTTCCTCTCGAGTAGTTATGAATCCGAAAGAAAATATTTGGGGGCATTGGTGCCCATTTTGCAGAGATCACTGATAGGGTTTATCTCTTATCACTCTAGGTATAAGGTCTCCTAATCTATATACCATCAATCTGATATACCAAACCTTTCTATATACGTGCCCTTCCAATATACCCGGTGGTCGTGGAAGAAGCTCGCCCTTTCTATATACCTGGCAAGGTACATGAAAGAGGTTTTAACGTACGTGAAAGAATTTAATACGTGGTACCAAGATAGTACTTGAGAGGGGTCTCATGTGATTATTACACTTGGTTCAAAGAAATATCCTCATACACACGTGTAACTTTGTTATATACTTGGATAATTTCTCAGTACAGATTTATGTCATGCAAACATTCACAAAAGGATGGGATGTCTCATAGTTTGTGCACATTGACCTTATTACTCCCCATCAATTTAAAGGTTCGATGACCAGACGATGTTGTTACAGCTATATTAGGTGTTAAGTGCAATAGTAGTCATGATAGCTTTACCCGTAAGCACTTCCCAAAGGCACCGTATATACCAAACGCTGCGAATGAGATCTAGGATCTTGTGAGTGTTACAGAACCAATTTTTATTGATTTTGAGTACAATATTCTTCCAGTTTCTAAGCAGTTACAAAGTTTGCAGTTGACTATGGCAACCTACAAATTAGTACAATATACTCATAATTACTTCAAAAATTTAGCAAAAATTACATTCAAAAAAATGTTTTTGTTTTAGGCACTCGGTGGCCTCGTGGGAGCCAATACGGCTTCTTTGAGAAAAAATGTACAAAACTAGCTCAAAATGAAGTTTTTAGGTAGCCCTCCTTTGGAAAAAAGTGCTTAGAATGCAAAAATATGCAGAGTGGAGGAATTTTTTTCCCCTAAAATAGGGTTTTTCTCGCTAAATTTAGTTAGTTATAACTAAATTTGAATTTTCTGCTAAAGTTAGTGGTTCCACTAAATTTTCTACCAAATTTGGTAGTGGGTGAGGGAGGGGGATTTGACCCCTTGACCTCTCTTGATGGGAAGTGTCTTACAAAATTTATGCTAGCCACTTGGGTGGCTAAGCTAAACAAGTATATGTAAAGAGCAAAATGTAATTAAACACTTCCAAACTGTAAAACCATACCTCTTCAAAAAACCATAGTTTTGGAAATGTGGTTTTGAACAAAAATTCCAGCAAAGAGAAAAAATGACAGGGGTTTTGGTGAGAATGAATGTGGTTTTGAGTGTGTATGGCGCCTTAGACCATTTTTCTTCCTTCCTTTGAGCATGTAATCTCTTCCTTGGTGAATTATATCCTCCTTAACATTAATTTCAATGAATAAAATTGGTTTTGAGGAATTTGATGGTGGTTTTGAGGAATTTGATGGTGATATTGTAGGGGATGGGGTTGGGAAGTTGTAGAGGCAACTCTGGCTCTCTTTTTGCTTGCACAAGCTTCTCCAATGCTCCTCAAACTCTGCTGCAATCCTCCAATATCCTTCAACCTACTCTGAAAACCAAATGTAATTTCACAAACAGGGACGAAAGCCTGTATATTTTATTAATGTGAAATTAATCAACCATTATAATGGAGTGTTACAATATTTATACATATTGGACAACAATATACAAACAAATAAATATGTTGCACAGGTGCAACAATATGCCTGAATACATAAGCTTCCAAAATATCATATGGGAAGCACAAATGAATAATGATATAATTGTTATAACAACATAACAATTATATCCGTGAATATAATAAGAAAAATATGGTTTAATAAAACCATATAATAATAATTAAATAACAATAATTAATTATACAATGCATAATTAATTATCCTAATGACTCTAATATCCTAGTTTGATTTTTTTACATATTTTTATTAAGGATTCATCTATAGTTGTCAGGCTCCCTTTAAATAGGGTCCTTTCTATTTCTTTAATAAATTCATGTAAATACTATAGTCTTAAAACTATAGTAATATTTTATAATTTATAAAAAAAAAAATATATATTTGTATAAAAATAACTATAATTTTATAGTTTTTAAAAATAAGTATTCAAACCTAAACCTAACATGTGTCCCTAACCGTTTATATTATCCATGTAAGGGGCGGCCCCATTCATTTATATCTTATAGTTTATAAAAACTATATAAATAAACATATTTCAAGGTTTTCTTTTATATAAGCGTGGGAGTGGAGAATAAAATGGGACAATATCTCAGGTATAAATGTGGAATTCCTAGCTATAAATGGAGAATTAAAATTAAAAAAATAGTTTATTGGTGGCCCACATGAAGTGTGATAAATATTTATTAAAATATTGGTAGTTATAGCCACATAAAAGTTATAAGAGTTTTGGCTTGCAGGAATTATATAAAATATTTTTCAATCTTTCCATAGTTTCAAATGTGTGGAAGGTAAAATTAAGAGTGAATGAAGGGAGGAGACAAGGTTCATGAAAATATGGATTTTAATGTATTTCATTGGTCGGGTGAAATTGCTTGTCCCCTTTATAAAATATGCGAGTTAATTTGTACTCTCATAAATCTACTTACACTGGTAAAATTCTTTTAACCTAGTTTATGTTCTTTAAACCCCTTTAATAACGATTATGTGTTTTTATAAAAAAATAGTACAGATTTAGAATTTTTATGAACTATATGTTGTTTTTTATTTACATTATATAAATTATTTAGCTTTTTTAAAAGTGTGTATATTTTTACATTATAAATTAAAATAGGTTTTTATAATATATTAAAATATAACCTCCTAATATTATACTGAGAATAAGAAATTCTAGAATTTCACATTCTAGAAATACATAGCAAGTTTTAACTTCATAAAACTTGACGGTCAAATGACCGTCATGACAAACCAAACATAAAACAATATGATGGTCATTTAGATGTCAAATTTAAGCTCGTATGTTCTAGTAAATTTTCATTGTGTTAAAATTAACGATCAAATGACCATCGGATGACCAAAAAAATAAGCCATTATGACGATCATTTAGACATAAAATTTAAACTAGCGAGATATTTTCTTATAATAATTTTTTTCAGAAATTTGAAGTTGTTATGCATTCTTAACGGTTTCTTCTTCTCTTCTATATGGTTAGAAATATTTTTTATATAAATGCAGGGTATAATGCAGATATCTTTATATTTCAGTTATTATTTTGACCATGGGATCTTAATTAGTATGTATTGTAATGACATAATTAATTATGATCAAATAGTTTCTTTATATCTATAAAATTAAGATCGATTCTATTAAAAGTGTTGTTTTTATAAATATGTATCTAACTTTGTGGTACATTGTATATTATAATGGGGTGTGTTTTACAAGTTCGGAAAACAATGACATCCAGTTATTTCTGTCTTGACAAAACCCAAATCCTGAATGGAACTAACTACAACATTTGGGTCAAAACAGAATTTATGGCAAGGAAACTCTGGACGATTGTTTCTAGATCTAAGGTTTCTCCCACCAGTCGTCAAGAAACTGTAGATAACATGAATGCATTCTTACAAAAATGTAGGAGGTTCTTTCTATGATTTTGCGCAATGTGAATGATGAGTACCTTCTACACATTGGTAATATCAAACATCTGAAAGAGGTATGGACTCAACTAGAATCCATGCATGAAGGATACTTGGTATATCAAGGATAGTAATGAGAGTATAATAGCTGAAGGAATTCAAAGAAATGGTCTGTATATTTTTGATGATTTCTCTTTTACATCTTTTTTTATATCTCAGATTTTGAATAATTCAAAACTATGGCATGAAAGGTTATGACATGTTAATTATCGAAGCTTATATGAAATGTCTAGATATAATCTAGTAAAAAGTTTACATGTGTTGTCTTCTTCTCTTGAGATTACTTCATTAAATGCTTCTAAATTATGGTTTTGATTCTAATTTAGTAAATGGTCATGATAATGTTTTGATGCTATATATGTTTCTGAAACTCCTATCTTCCTAGCTAAGAAATTAAATTGGGCTCAATCTATGTTAGAAAGTTTAAATCCTATTAACCTTAGGAAAAAGACCAAAAGTGTAACATTCCCATTTTAAGACTTTACAAACAAGGAAATTTATTTTGATACACAATGTTCTCTATTCTAAATTATAATTTAGAACACACATTCAAATGCCAAACTATACCATAACAGAAAACCATAATGACTCGGTGAAACATTGATCTCTCATTTCATGACTCGGTGCCATCTGATCTCTCATGTTATTTAGTAATGTGTATATGAAGTATACTTAGTTTCTTTACCCTGTTAGGGGTACTCAAGTGTTATGTTTAAGATCCTATCTGAATATATGTTACTGATATTCATCTAAAATCCCACTTCTTAAACTAAGTGACATAGGACAATGCAACCAACAGCTTGTGATACTTTGGCCAAATATTTACACATGTTTATCATGTTTGCATTCCTAGATGACATACTCATCAAACAAAATAATTCCTTCACTACACTTGATCTGTTATCTAGATTGGTCTTTACTGATCTTTGTCAGTCCACACGATTCAAAGTATAACCCTAGATAAGGTTAGCAACATGCCCTAGTGTGGGATACTTCTGTGGTGACTAAGGGTACATAGACATACTCAATCGACTCAATTTATTAGGTGTGTCTATTTATCCTAATTCATCAAGGGTGGACTCTATCACTAGGTCATGTTCTTATCCTGCATAGGAAAGAATAGTGAACAGGTCAAGAACTTATGTTAGTCTAGTTGAACAAACTCAGGGTACTTGAGACATGTCAACTGCAACGTAGTAACCTCATAATAACTCATGTAGTTACAAAGGTACTTCACTGTAGTTGGCATGTGTCAACATCCAACTGAGTATCCTAAACTAGATAAACATAACTTATAGTGAATTTGATGTTATATTAAATTCTTCTTTAAAATATAATGTCAAAGATCCTTAATGATTCAAGAAAGTTCTTTAACCTAACAGGTTACAAGTTATAACTATATCTGAGGTAGGTAAGTAGATAAAATTTCTTCCCAACCTATTTATTTTCTTGCATTATTTTACCATTTATCCGATACCACTTGCAACCGAAAAGGGACATTAAGTCTCTTTTAGACATAAAGGTGATTGAGCTATCTAATTTCCATTTTTAGATTAAGGAAATATGCATAAGGAAGCACAATTGCACCCATTCACCCTTTTGTTTATATATATCTAAGAAGTTAATAACTTAATCTTAAAGTATACCCACAAGGGATTTTCCCTTTTTATTTTCTATTTCATGGACTAATGTCCAATGAGTAAAAACATAATTCCTTTGTCCATAATAAATTCAAATTACATATGCAGAATTATAAACAAGGTTGTAACACATACATCCCTATAAGTTAATTACAAACCCTTTTTCAATGATAGAGTGTCATGAGATTATTAACTTTATAAGTGGTATCCCATCTAGAGAAACCCTTCCAACCAACAACTTAGACTCCTAACCCAAGCCAAGAAAGTCTTTCTACAAGTATTAACAAAATTAAAACATCTTTTATTCATCAGGAAAGAGTGATACATTTCTTTGAGTCCAAACAACTCATATATCAATATTGCCAAACATCATCACATACAACTCATAATGTCAAACAACATCACCCATTATTTTCTCATTACAATTTTCTTTTCATTAAGTACATCTTAGTAATAAACCCCCTTTTCTTTTTATCAAAGTAAAGATTCATTCTTCAAAATAAAATAAATGCAACTTAAACTAGGTCTTTCTACTTTCATCTTTCCCGTAGTCCATCTAAAATTGCTAGCATGGGTCAGTTCATTGAACTAAGCATGATAAGCACTAATCATTAAAACAAAGTGCTTTTAGCTAACTGTTTCATAAAAATAACCCTGCTATTATGAAATAGTCTAGAAAGCAAAAATGGAAAGACTCAACCAAAAAGGAGATCACAATTCCAATTTAAAGAGAGAAAGAGATATGCTTTAAATCAAAACAAGGTTAGGTCATGAAATAAAATAACTTTATCCTTCCTTCATATTTTCCTTTTATCAAAATAATTTAAGTAGTAATTTAAGAGAATTAAACATTCATCTGGTCCTCAATATTACCTTCTTGTATTACATTCTAAGTTCATCACTCAATTAAACTTGTTAATTTGAATAAGGTAACTACTTAAACTATCTTTTAAGCATAACTCAATAGTGAAACATTTATAAACATTACTTTCAATCTAAATATTTCATTAACCTACATTCATCCTAAAGTCTGAGATGCCTTCAATCGAATCTAGAGATCATAAGAATTAAGTTAGGATAATCCTAATCATCATAACATTTAATGTGTCCCTTCTTGCAGTATCCTAATACTCAAGCTTAGAAAAAGGAACCCATTTCAAATTAAAAATCCAATACCAGCTATATCAGACCTCAATCAAAATTAAGGTTCCTATTAACAAGAAAATGAGTTAATGCTCATATCCTAAAAAGATACACCATTGCTATCATTACTCTAAGTGAGTGGTATGGTTAAGTTTATAATTTAGACCAACTCAATAATCCATCCAAATATTTCCAACCAAACACAATAATCCATCCAAATATTTTCAAACCAAACTCAATAATCCATCCAAATATTTTCAACTTCAGCCATACTTCCCTAAAAACATTCTGCATTCATCTTATCAAATAGTCAAGAAGTTGCATAAACATAACAGACCAACAAAGGGACAAAAACTTTACCAAGTTCGTAAGTTGTAAGAAGATTAGAGGAAGGAGAGAGAGAGTGATTACTACTTCACAACTCTTTGTATGATTAAAAGAGAACATTAAGTAACCAAAAGCCTATAATGACAAAGGTCGAGTTATTGTTAGGAATAATATTAGATATTGTGAACATTATTATGAGTGTGGAAATAAATAATATAGTGTAATGTAATACAACTATTTATGAGTTGTTAACTCATGTAAATAGTTGTAACTAGATAATGTTTGTTGTGAGAAAATAATGGGATTGAGAGTTTGAGTGAGATATTGTGGGGATTAGGAGAGATATGTGGGATAAGTTGAGAGATTTGTGGAGAGAGATTTGTGGAGAGATATGTGGGATGAGTGTTGACTCCTAGAATCAAGGAGATCAAACTCTATATATGTAACCTCTACCTGTGAATAATATATCCCGAATCATTTGAATCTATAATATCATTATTCGGTGTATTTTCTCTGTGCAAAACTGGTTTATTGCTTTGATAACTAGATTTGTGGAGAGGTAAGTGGATTCAAGATGAGATTTGACTCCACCATAATAGGAAGGTCAATCTCTATATAATGTAATCTCTCATATGAATAAAATATCCTGGATGAATAAAATTGGAGTCTTGTATTATTTCCGGTGTTATGTGATTAGTTTTTTGTGCATGCAAACTGAACCAACTTCTAGATTTGGTATCGAGGAGGTTGGGTAATTTATGAGATTCATAACAGGATAAAATCGCAGCCTATAAGATGTATATATGAGAGTTTTGAAGCTTTCATTACCATTTTCAGAATTTTGATCGAAAAAAAAAAATGACTGCTGATTATTATTGTAAGGGTGCATTATCGGTTGAAACCGACACCTAATATAATTGTAAAATGAGCCTCAAAGACAAATTCAGTTGAGTTAGCATCATCATGATGGAGGCTGGAGGCAACGGAGGCAGGAGGGCAATCGGTGACCTCTCGTCAGGCACCATCGATGAGGCCGCAGTATTGATTTGGTGGCCAAGTATTTCAGTTGTGTGTTTCATTGTTTGTAATAAGAACAGATGTCACATTCCTGTTCAGAATTGTATTTCCTTTTATAACCTCCTGATGTAAATATGTTATAGTAGAAAGATAAAAGCACAAGAAAAAGCAGCATCATGTTTTTCTTGAAGAGGATGAACAGAGGTTCATGAGCAGGGGCTCGTACCTAGGACAGAGGTCCGTTATTGTCGAACAGGGGTTCGTATTGATGAACAGAGGTTCATGAACAAGGGTTCTTACCTTGGACTGAGGTCCATATGTGTACCAAGATCATGAGCAAATAGGGGTGTGCAAGCTGCAGAGAAAGTGTAACTATTCTTTTCTACATTGTTCACATTAGGGGAGTGTATGTGTGGAAATAATAATGTTAACAATAGGGGAGTGAATGTTAGGAATAATATTAGATATTGTGAACATTATTATGAGTGTGGAAATAAATAATATAGTCTAATGTAATACAACTATTTATGAGTTGTTAACTCATGTAAATAGTTGTAACTAGATAATGTTTGTTGTGAGAAAATAATGGGATTGAGAGTTTGAGTGAGATATTGTGGGGATTAGGAGAGATATGTGGGATAAGTTGAGAGATTTGTGGAGAGAGATTTGTGGAGAGATAAGTGGATTCAAGATGAGATTTGACTCCACCATAATAGGAAGGTCAATCTCTATATAATGTAATCTCTCATATGAATAAAATATCCCGGATGAATAAAATTGGAGTCTTGTATTATTTCCGGTGTTATGTGATTAGTTTTTTGTGCATGTAAACTGAACCAACTTCTAGAGTTATGTAATGACTCAAGCCAAAATCCCAAACAAATATTTTCTCAGGGTTCAAATTAAATGAACACCAAAAACTAGAAGAAAGGAAAGAAACGAAGAGCAACAACATTCCATTACCTTTCCTCATTCAAGGAGACGGTTTTGATAGCCTCAAATCCCACAAGGATAACAAGTAATTCATTTCCCCAAAAGATTCAGAGAGGAAAGAAAGAGATTAACCGAAGGATAAGTCTAAAATGGATTTCCTAAAATACAAATCTGTGAAGGAAATGAAGTATGAAATACAATGTAACCAAAACAGGAGCCATTGTTCCATTTTCATGAAGAAAGCATTTACCTAAGTTTAGAAAGAACTGAAACGAGCTTGTTGGCCCGAGAGGTCTGAGAAACATGCTAATACAAAACATCAAGTCAAGGTTGACAGAGCTGTCAAGAGGTTCAGGTAACAACAAAAACAAACCACAGTAACCAATACTCAAGAGATTTTTCCCTCTTAGCACCAAGTGACACAAATTCATAGGTTACCCAAAGACCCAAAGGAATAGAATAGAATATCATATCCCCTTTACTTTCTTCCAAAACTAGACTTCTAAAAACAACTAATCATTTCAAGAGATTAATACAAGTATTCTTTTGCAGGTCCTAAAATAATAACTGAAAGATCTTATGCAAGTCCATGAAGACGTTAAATCGATTACCAAGAAAAACCCACACTATTTTATCCTTCTGCAACACACACACATAGGGTCAAAAAGTCTGTAATAGGAAGGATACACACATAAAACTAGAATCACAAAATCATAGACAATGATAAGATTCAAGGCATAGTCATCATTTTGAAGTCTTCATTCAATAACCAAAAAGGAAACGTTAAGAACAACCATCAAATCTATATTCATGAAGGAGTTATGCAAAATCATAATGAAAACTAGATGTTCCAATAGTTTCCTAACCAAAGTTTACCGATGGAGGCAACAAGCTTGATTAGACCCATATTTCCCAAGTTTAAGCAGCCCGAACACCAACAAAGTTTAAACAGTTAAAAATGATCACATACATATTTTTGGATTTGTTTTCAAGCCCATGTAGAAATATTTAAAGAAAAACCCAGCTATCCAAACAAGAAATCCAAAATCCAGAACATACTTTCCATTATCCAAACAGGGTTGGTAAAGTATACCATTAAAACATCACAAAAAGAAGCAAGAGAATCGAACAAATTCAGATTATTCCCTAAGAGCAGAGTTGTTTTTATGAGCATTTAAGTAAAAGCATAAGACTTAATGGATAGAGCCTATCATGCCTGATAGCACTTCTCCTTCACTGATTCGCAGAGATATCCAAGCAGAGCTTCAATCCTTCTTTTGAAATGAAAACAACACACAAACTTCCTCTAACTCCTCCTTATAGCTTCTCCATGCCAACTCCTTCCCTCCATGCCATGCAAGGAAGAAAAACTCATGCACAACTAAATTACATGCAAGAATCAAACTGGAGGTTCAAAAATAACCACATGCAGAGCTCAAGCTCCAAACCAAATGAATCAACAAAACCAAACCCTCTATCTTCTTCCTAGGTGGTTTCACCAAATTCAAAAACATTAAATGCAGAGTAGGACTATCACCCTTCCTACCGCCGAAAACCTCTAAATATGGTGAGGACTTATTTCAAATAAAGTATGCATCCAAAACTTTGGCAAAGATGCCAACTCACCCTCCTAAAGTTTCCAAATGCCCTTTCCAAATTTGGCTGTAAAAAGAGATAAGGACTTAATAACTCACCATTAATTCCTAGGGTTTGTTTCCTCCCACTTACCTCTTCCCATGTCATTCCATAGGTCCCTTTAGGTTAGCCATTCCCTTAGTTAGGTTCAACATTAATTTAGGAACCAACATAGGTCCATAGGTTAAGTCTTTAGTCTTAGGTTCATTAATCACCTAATAAAAATAAAATTAGTAACTTAGGTTAGGTTACTTCTTTAGGATAAGGTTCCAAATTTAAGGAACATGGTGAAAATAAGTCACAAGCTCCTTTAAAATTTGCAACATACCTTAAATAGAAAAGAGGACTCAGACTAGTAACCCCATTTCAATTCGAAGAGATCCAAGGAGAGGATCATTCACTACCTTCACACCTTCAAGGTCCAAAATTCTTCCATCTGTCCAAATTGGATGCCAAGACAACAAGATTTGAAAATTTATAAACATACCTTGGATCAATAGAATTTATCCAAGGTGTTGTTGTTTTGAATCTTATAAATTATGAAAACCTGAACTCAATTTTTCCCAATCCCAAGCAGTAAATTATTCTGCACAAATAGAGATGGGTTACATCCTTTTAAATTAAGAAAAACATGCCAGTAATGTATCTATTTCCATAGATAACATATTACCTACTACAAACATGATTTCATAAGTCATAAGAGTACATCGTCTTTAAGACAAAATCACTTGTCAATGTTTGAACCTTATTTAATAGAAGTCATCATAGATACAAGTCATGTTAGAGGTGTTACAAGAAGCCATCATTCCTACCATGCATTAATGACCTTGTATGAACTGAGCCGCAAACTTTTGAAGAAGCTTCTTGAGATGAGAAGTGGATCAATGTTTCTAGGAAATATAATGTTCAAATGTTTGTGGGTGATTTACTGAGAGATAAATAGTAACATGTTGATATTTACCAAAAGGTAAATAATAATGTTAGTTGTTAACCGTATGGTTAATACTGGTAAAGATTTTTAATATTATATTATCATAAATAACAATAGAATATCAAATAGAGTTTTTATTATATTGCGTGAGTATAGTTGTTGAACTAACTCACAAATATAATAGAATAGAATATATTGTAGGATTGATTTGTTTTAGGAGGTTCCATAATAATAATAGGAATTCCTCTCCTATATACATGTAATGGTGTTCGAATGAAAATATGAGAGAATTATTATTATCTTGTGAGAACATTATTGTGTTATTTTACCATGATGGTTTGAATGTAGCTCTATATTTGGTATCAGATCATTCTATATTTCAAGCCTGCGATGGAGGAATAGCTTGAGAGGAGGCAACACCATAAAATTTGTCTCTAATCATGTGTTCAAAATGTACTGCATTATGAGATTCTATGTGACATTTTTCTTTGATCTTATACATTGGCCTGACAGCTTTACATTACGTTGGTTTCAATTTTTTTCGAGACTCGACCTCCTTCAATGTCTTTCCATCTCAATTTGCATAGATTTGAAACTTTTGTTCTAATAACAAGCTACACATGCAACAAATCCCTCCACATCTTCTAGTTTGGATACACTTGTTTTTGGCTCTTCAGAGGAAAATTGTGGAGCTACATGTCATTCTTGAAAGTGTGTAGATTTGCATGCATCCAAATTCATATTTTTGGTGTGAATTTATCAGTTAAACTAATCTGCATACGTCACAAGAATCACATATTGGAAACTTACAACAGTTTTTTGCATAGTCGTATGGAGACATCTAACATTTAAAATTGCAGCTATTCAAATAAGATAAATGTTATTTAATATTCGACTGGTCTCAATATCTCCAACTCAGCCAAATATTGAAAAGTCTTGTATATCTACGTCAGTGTTTTGGGAAATTCCACCTTAGATGCAAGTAACGTTTTCATATTAGAAAAAATAATTGGTTACATACTTAAGTATATTTCCTTGGCACTTTGTTCGAATGTGTATTATTGTACCAAAGATCTACTTCTTTGATATTCATGTAAGTGGAATATTGTAATTATTTTTGTTTAATGGTTTGAGTCAATTGAAAAATAATGTGTCACATAAATTACATCATATTTATAGTCTTATATAACTTGTGGTTGTTATTTTTCAATAGTGATTCAATTTCGTGAATGATTCTAGGAATTTAAATAAAATTTTGCACCTTCAAAAGTGGTAAAAGAGTCTTATATATCATCATTATCATGTTTATAGTTAAAGTGTCATTTAGGTGATTTTAGGTTTTTGTTATCGTTTTATCAAGAGTTGTTTAAGTGTCAGAAAATTTAAAACAATGTAAATTACCCGACGTCCACAAAATAAATGTGTTCCACATTTCAAGGGGATAAAAAATAAACTCAATGTGGAAACTATGGAGCTTCAACATCCAATTTTTGAGTGAGTAGTGTGGTACTAGAGGATGGAGGCATCAGAGATCATAGGTCAATCAGCGACCTCTCATCATTCACCAATGACGGGGATGATCAGATTTGTGGTGGCATATATATAGTGTGAGTATATGTTTTTCAATGTGGTTTTGTGTACTTCAATTTTTAAAATTTGTAGTTTTCAATAAGTGGAAATTTCACATTGAGGGGGGAATATGATTCAATGTTCCATTTCTAGTTTTTCAGTTATGTATATGATTATTCCTACATGAATTCCCCAATGCAAAAACATAGTGAAGAATAGATAGCACAGTGAAATGCAACATCATAAGTCTTGATGAGGTAAAACAGTTAGATGTGTTCCTATTCATACCTAGGTTTGTGGTTAGCAACTGAAAACCATTGAAGGATTCTCAGATGTGTTCCTTCTTGAGTTCCCACAGATATTAGGTCAGATGTGTTCCATAGATTTACTAGTTGATAAGAAGATGATTCTTGAGCATGTTCCCATACTCGTCACCCAGATGTGTTCTCAACAATTGCATGGTCAATAAGAATTTGATGTGTTCCTTCTTCTACCTTCAATTTGAGTGTGTGTCAAGATCATGAGTGCGTAGAGGTGGCGGGATACGAGAGGAAGTGTGAAATTTCTTGTACTACCATGTAAACATTAAGGGGGGAATGTTAGGAAATATAATGTTCACATGTTTGTGGGTGATTTACCAAGAGGTAAATAGTAACAGGTTGATATTTACCAAAAGGTAAATAATAATGTTAGTTATTAACCATATGGTTAATATGGTAAAGATTGTTAATATTATATTGTTAGAAATAACAATATAATATCGCATATAGTTTTCTATTATATTGTACGTGAGTATAGTTGTTGAACTAACTCATGAATATAGGAGAATAGGAGATATTGTAGGATTGAGTGGTTTTAGGAGGTTCCATAATAATAGGAATTCCTCTCCTATATATATGTAATGGTGTTTTAATGAAAATATCAAAGAATTATTAACTATCTTGTGAGAACATTATTGTATTATTTTCCCATGATGGTCTAAATCTATCTCTATAAATGTAATGTAGACCGAATACAATGCCCTAATTCAAAATCAAACTTGGGAGTTAGTTTCACCTCCAAAAAAAAATTATTATAGGGTCTAGGTGGTTATACAAAGTAAAATATAATGTTAATGGTAGTATTGACAAACAGAAAGCTAGACTTGTTACTAGATGTTTCACTCAGAAACCTGGTATTGATTATGCTGAGACATTTTCCCCTGTAGCTAAAATGAGTACTGTTAGGACCTTATTTACAATTTCCGCTCAATTTGGGTGGGAAATCCACCAAATGGATGCGAAAAATGTTTTTTTGGTGATTTAAAAGAAGAAATTTACATGTCTCAACCTAAAGGGTTTGAAGAAACTGGGAAATAAAACTATGTTTGTAAATTGAAAAAATCCTTGTATAGTTTAAATCAAACTCCTAGAGCTTGGCATGTGAAAATTAATTCTTTCTTTAAACAGTTAGAATTTGTTAATTGTTCTTCTAACAGTGATCTATTCTTTAAGTAGAAAGGATCACATATTATCATTGTTTGTATATATGTTGATGATTTGCTTATGATGGTGATAATCCTACTTCAATTTGTAGAAATAAAGAAAAATTGAAATAGTACTTTGAAATGACTTATTTAGGTCTTTTACATAATTTTCTTGGCATAGTGTATTTCAAGATAAACATTCTATTATTTTTCTCAAGCACATATGTAACCAATGTATCTTGAATAAGTTTAACACGATTTATTATAAACTAATTTCTACTCCTGTGGAATTTGGATTGAAAGTTAATCCTAAACCTGCATGTGTAAAAATTGATCCTACTTTATATAGACATTTAGTTGGTAGTTTGATTTATCTAACTATCATGAGACTAGATATTTCCTATGTAGTAGGAATTGCTTCCAGGTTTATGCAGGAACCTTATAGAGATCATTGGAATCTTGTAAAAATGATTCTTAGATATATTAAAGGAACAATAAATTATGGGTTGCATTATACTAAGAATGAAAATGCTAACTTATATGGATTTTGTGATTTTGATCATGTTGGTGATGTATTGGATAGAAAATCTACTTTTGGTTATGTGTTTAAATTTGGTGTACGTATCATTACTTGGTATAGAAAAAAACAGCCAACTATTTCTATCTCTTCAACAAAAGCTAAGAATAGAAGTACAATAGAAGCCAAAAGAGACTCTATGGCTAAAGAGATTGTTCAATGACATAAAGATGAAGGATCTAAGAAGTTTTCCTTTGATTCTCGTAACAAAAAAGCACCATATATCTTGCACATAATCCAGTACAACATTAGGACAAAGCACATTGAGATACATAAATACTTCATCTGTGAGAAGATGCTAAGTGGTGAGATAGATGTCAAGTTTTTGCTGACTGAAGAGTAGGTTGTTGAATATCTTCACAAAGCCCTAAGTGCTGCAAAGTTTTGTCACTTTCATGAAAATCTTGGATTTTTGGAGTTTGCATTTAGGAAGGGTGTGCATGACAATGTCACCTCCTAATGGAACTTGGTTTTTGTAAAAAGACCTTCGGTAATTTGTAAAAGACCTTTGGGAAAGTGTAAAAAATACCTTCGGGCAAGTGTAAAAATACCTTCAAGCATGTATACCTCCTCGGCTTCTTTTTATAAATAAGTGTAGAAAGATCTTAAAGGAGGTCTTCAGTAAACTCTTTAGTACTATTGAGTTTATTGGTAAACATCCAGTACAAGCATATTGTTAAGGAGGTCCTTGGTTAAAAAGGCTCCTATATGTTTGGGTTCAATAACCTTTTATGAGAACTTGTGAGAACATGTAAAACTCATAAATCATACTTAGTCACTGATCATGGGATGATCTTTTGGATTCCAAATCCTTTTGTACCAAAAGGTAACTTGAGTATGATAAAGGTGTTATAATTCATTCAATTGATATGTTATCCTAAACTCTTTATAGTTTAAGGATTATAAATCATGTAGTGTACCACAAGTAGGTAATATTTTGGCATATATTATGTTATCCCACTTAACATTAAGGGGGAGTGTTGGAACATAATGATTAAGTGGTCTGGCCAACCCTTAATGTATATGGGTCCATCACTAATATATATAGGTTAATATTTAATAATATGAAATATTTATATTTTTATTATTAAATATGTTAACCTAGGTATATACTTTCAGTTAAATATTTAATATCATGAAATTATTATATTTCTAATATTAAATATTATAAACCTAGGTATATGTGTCAACCGATAAGGTTGAAAAGGTGGGTCGGGAGACATACCCGATCACCTAATATAAAAAGGACTATAGGTCCTCATTTGATATGTTTGAATGAAATATCAAAGGTGAATATTATTTTACCCTTGTGATTAGGGTTGAAAGGAGGAGGTGAAAGTTATTGGATGTAAGTTTGGTTCTTGGAAAGTAAAATATTATTTCAAAGTGATTTTTACCCTATTTGGGGTTTTCCACTATAAGAATTATGTCACTATGTTCTTACTTTTGGTATGTATTACTTAATTAATATGTAATGTAATTTTATTTATTATATTACATAATGTTTAATATTTAATTCTTTATGGTTTATGTTAATATTTAAATGCATGGCTTGATTAAATTTGTAATAATTAGAATCCTTTAAATTCTAACAAAATACCCTAGCAAGCATGTATTAATTACAAGCATGCAATGGCATAGTCATTCCATATATTTACCAATAAAATCTTCCTTTTTCACACCTTTCATGTTTATTTCACTAGCTTTCATTTTGTCTATCATGGTCTTTATAATGTTTACTTTCAAGCAATTTTTGTGTCGTCGTTTTAAATTCATTTTCGAATTGAAACAGAGAAAAGACTAGTTTCTATTAAGGAGTTCTTAGAGATGATTATCTTTCTCTAGAGGATGTCCAAGGGTAAATGTGGAAGTTACTTCGACATTCGTTTTTCATTTTCTTATCATACACCCAGTGAAGGATTGGACTTTGGAGATGGGTCGTCACTAGATCAAGTCAGCGTATAGGATTGGCATGGAAGTGGAAATGGAAAAAACCATGAGTGCGTCATGGCCCTTTCTATCTGAGGATTGTTATAAATAGGAAGGTTTTGTGGACGTGGTCATTTTTTCATATTTGTACAAATGGTTTGATGTCCTAATGCAATTTGTGTCTGGTGTGTCCAAATGGTGTAAGACACCTAGGTCAGGATATAGTTCACTCCCCTTTCTTGACTTGGATGATAGTTTTGCTCTGTTGTAATAGGAATTAGCATGTAGGGATCTTCTTCACTAGGAAGGTCGCAAGGCATACGATTGGTTAAAGAGTCAGGTTGCTGCTGGAAAAGAGCATCTTTTCCGGAACCGCCTGTGGAAACCATTTTCATCCCTATTAAAGTGGAGGTTACAGAGGTGTCATCTAATTCAAATAAATAAGTGCTTATAAAATTTTTCAAGATGTAACTTTGTTTTGGTTGTTATATAGCCTTTTTAGTTGCATTATTACCAAATCATCATGTTTGTCTTACTGGTCTAGGTTTTTTTGTATTCCCAACCACTTGTTTTTGACATAGGCCCTTAAGCATTTTTTTCACCAAAGTATTGCTAGATCGTTCGTGTTTTTAGACTGATCCTCTCATTGTATCTGTAATGTAAAGGGAAAGGGACCCTTCAACCCTCCTTCAATTATAAAAATCAAGAAATCATTAATAAATTTTTTTTTGTGTTACACTATGCAATTTTAACAATTAATCGCTATTAAATTTGGTTTGTTTGAAGATGTCAATTCATTTCTAGAAGTGAAGACTAGTGGCTACTAGCATCAATATATTATAGAATATATTTTCATCAATGTAAAAAACAATCTATACAACTTTAGGATAGAGGAGCTAATAGTGGATTGATGGCTATCTTCCCATCACTTTAAAAAAATGAGTTACACTACATCATTGTGGAAACCTGGAGGTCTTCACTTTCAAAATATATGGAGGTCTTTGAGAAAGGAATACATTTAATTCTCTTGCCCTAATAATTAAACATATTGTAAATGGCTCTATTTATTTTATAGAAACCTCTCCTAAAACAATTTGTCTCAGTGAAATTCTGTCATTAAAAATTTTCATGTTTTCCTCCATACATTTGTATATATAAACAAAAAAATTTCTTTACATACAAATTCGAGTTTTGTTTTTTTATGGTTTTTGTATAGCACCAATTAATCGATGCAAGAAATAGTAGTTGTTTTCTAAATAGCTCAGGTTCCAAAGACATTCTTCTATTGTTGTCAAAAATTTAGAAAACTTGAATATGTATGATGTTGTCTAACAAAAATTTGTCCTAATGCAATGAACAACATCCATTTAAAAGCTGACAAGTGTTTGCTTTTGTTAGGTTTCAATACTACTATTGTGCATAATTATAACTCTGTACCATTCAAATCATCCATAGGTATTTACAAAAGGCTCTGCAAACAACATGGAGCAAGGTGTTAAAACTAACATGGAAAGACATGATTTCATATTGTATAGATTATCGATGAAAAATAAGAAAGCAATATCATATCACAATTTCTTTATTCACACATCTATTTGTTAAATTTAGTTTCTCTAAGGTGGGTCATACAACACATGAGTAGGGATCTCTACATGTACAACGACATAATGAAAATCACAAAAAATATTAAAGAGAAATATGTAATTGGCTATGGTGCTACAAGAAATCTTTATAAATGTGATCTAAAGAATTATAAGCCAATTAATATAAAGAGAATGTACAATTTACCCACTAAGATTGCTTGCATTTTAGACTGATGTGGAAATAGTTGGAAGCATCAAGCATCGTAATATTGAGAGTATGCATATATTTTTCTTTCTCCACTTGGAAACCTAATGTTTTATGATTACATGGTAAACAAAAGTCTATGAGACATCCTACATGGTGAGTAAAATGATTATGTTATGAAGAAAAATGAATATGTACATTGTAGATTCAATTTTTGAAATAAAAGTGTCCAATCAACCTCTAACCTTCATAGTAAAATGGATATTTGGAAAATATAACAAGTTTTTTATTAATTTTTATTTTCGTATAGGATCATCAAAGAAGATTAAGCTAGACTGGAACAATCGGCTAAATATTGCTTATGGTATAACCATATCTTCATTATGACTATAACCCACACATTGTTTACAAGGATGTGAAGACTTCTAACATTCTTTTGGATTATAATTTTGATGCAAATTTTTCAAAATTTGGCATTTCCAATTGTATTTCCTCATCCAAACACCACACCTCTACCTATGTTATGGGTACCATTTGTTACATTGACCCAAAATATTTAAGAACATCAAGGCTGAATAAGAAATATGATGTATACAGTTACGGGATTGCTCTTCTAGTGTTGCTAATAGGAAGGAAGTTATGGCCAATAACTCAAATCTTCCAAAGTTGGTAAGATTTATGTTTGTTAATTTTCATTCGAGCTTACATTGTACGATGTTTAATTATTTTTACAGTTTTTTGTCATGAGAAATCAAATGTGGATGAAATTTTCTTTGAAATTGGAAAGTGAACCCAAATTATATCAAAATCATACTACAACACACTCATGGAAACTGTTGATATAGAAGTTGCAGAAACCTACAGGAATCTTGGGATTGTAAAAGAAATTTCAGTTAGCCTTGATTTTTACCAATAAATGGCCATCTGTTCGACCCACCATGCATGAAGTTTTCAGAGTTCTAAATTATATGGTATCCAAATGAGCCAACTAACCCGTAGTAATAATTACAAGAGGTATTTGGATGGATATGCAGATGGTAAGCACAATGATGTTATAGGGAGCACAAGTTGCGCTTCTGAAAGGAATTTATTTTTGAGATTTAGTGAGGTGATTTCACAAAACACTTTTTTACTAAAACAATGCTTGGACAGTGTTTTGATGGGAAAAAAACATCCTATGGAGTCCTCTCTTTCTCGGGCTCTACCTTTCTCAATGGTTGAGCTGATTTTCAAGTAAACAATGACCAATTTTACTTGTTACAGTCCAAATTTTTTTCCATAATAATTCAAACCACTCCGAACCCTTAAAACAGATAAAAGTGTTCCCGAATTTCTTTTAGAAGGGGAAATATTAGGTTTTGGGAAAAAAATTCCTTTTCCACTTACCGAATAGGATTGTTTTCATCATAGCTAAATCAATCCACTTCGATATTGGTAGTAGTACACTCTTCAGTTGCTTCCTGCTCGTAAATACTAGTCTCTACTTTGATTGTACCTCCACTTCTACTTTACTCAAAATTACTTGTATCCAAACCAGCAATCCCGTTCTAGAGGAAACAAATTTATTCATGTTTTGTGCAAATAAAATTGTGCACAAAAAGTGACGACTCCTCATACAAGATTTACAACTATATATGTATGAATTTGTAACAAATTTGAAATGTACATATAAAACCTTTCAATGTAAAGATGATGACAAATTAGTTTTTTTATTTCTTTACTCAAAAAAATACAATTGTGTCACAATGAGTGTTTTGATCGATGTAAACTATAAAATAATGGTTCAATGTATCTTCGAGGGTGTAAGACAACATTTCTCACAAACATTTTACTTACATTGTGTCAAGGATTATTTCATTTTCTTTCTCACGGAAGTGACTCATTGTTTATACAGAGAATGGAACAATTTACAAGCATAAATTCTACTATCTTTTAAAGTAATAGAATTTTTGATATACATAAACTCCCAACTTTGTTGTTTTATTTTAATGATTACTCAGAAATATAGTTTATAATAATAAACACTAGTGAACTTGTATAATCTTAAAAAACAATACTTGAGTTGTTACAAGGTATATTTTAGGGTGAGAATGTAATTTTATTGTGAGTTCCACCAGAAGTCAAAATAACACCACTAGCATTTAAGGCCAGTGTAAAATTTAAGGATATGTGCATACTAAACATTGAAAGTGTGTGCCTCACACTTTCAAAGTTTGAGATTCACACTCTGAAAGTGTGAGTGCGAGACTTCACACTTTCAAGGTGCAAATCTCAAACTTTGAAAGTGTGGGGCTCATAATTTTAGAGTGTGAGGCTCGGATTATTTAGTGTGTGGGGATATCAATTCGAAAGTATGAGGTTCAAAATTTTCATAGTGCGGCACTTTCATAATTTCAAGAGCATGGGGCTCACACTTTGAAACTATGAGGATCTCAGACTTTAAAAGTGTGATCCTAAAACTTTCGAGTGCAAGTCTCACACTTTTAGAGTGTGGGGCTCATACTTAAATACAACAGATCATGACTTATAATGGTTACTGGAATCTAACCTTACATTGAGGATTTTTCACTTTCATTTAATACAACATTCTCATGACTTATAAGAGTTAGTGACTGCTCACCTTAGATTGAGGCTCATAAATTATAAGATTTAGTGACCACTCACCTTACATTGAGGCTCATAACTTATAATAGTTAGCGATTGCTCACCTTAATATAACGGGCTCATCAAATAATAGTTAATGTTCACTCATGACTTTGAACTGGATTTTACAGGAAGTTATTGTTAATTTTTTTTATTAATCTAATGATCTTATGCCTTGTAATAGTTATTAGTTTCTAACCTTACATACTCGAACATAGAAAATCTAAAAAACATAGAAATCAAAATCTAATAATAGCTGAATTGTAATCCAATAATAGCAATATTCGAATCCAATAATAGTGAAATTGGAACTAGAATAATTCCAATAATGACAATATTGGAATCCAATATTGCTATTAATGGATTCCAATAATAGTAATAATGGAATCCAATATAGACAAAAATGGAATCCAATATATGCAAAAATAGAGATGGATTTCTTCCAATATTTGAAATATTGGAGTCTAGATTTACTAGAATATGTCATGATTTAGTGAAATAAGTGTTATACCTAAATACATATGAATCCTCCATATGTAGTAGTAATGAAAAATTGATCAAAAGGCCTTACAACAGCTATAAATTCCAAAAGGTTGTTGGGGTTAGCGCTTGTTTGTATAGATAATATATCGATCTTAGTATACATGCAAATAAAAGTGGATATTCTATTACTTCAAATCTTTGACAAGATATACAATTGAATATTTAAAATCTTCCACACCTCTCGGATATATAGTACTTTCTTTCCCTCAAGCTTTTTCTTCTCCTACAAGAATTCTCTCTCTCACACAATTATTCTCACAATAATCATTAACTTTTGAAAGTTCTTCTTAAGTATTACTTCTAAACCCTAGCTTTCATGCTTATATAAGCTTATACAAACTTAGGGCACTTATCCATGTAATCGCAATCAATAGACATTCTTTAATACTAAAAATAGATCTAATTCCCGAGAGTTAAATAAAACACTCCCGCACAGGTAACCGATGCCGGTTATCCCTAACCGATGATGGTTCCTCCTTGCCTAACCGATGCTAGTCATAGGTGACCAATTTCGGTCCCTCCATAACCAATGTAGGTTATTGTGTTTTCCAGAAATTTTCATATTGCATGCTAATTTAAAGTAATTGAGATCCACAACTCAACAAAGGTAAATATTACTCCATCTAGTAAACCAAAGGCAAGAGAAAAGGATGTAAAAACAAGAGAACAATTTCTGTCTGAAGTTGAGAAAAAACATTGTTTTAAGAAAGGATGTCTCTCTAATCTTTATCTCAGTGCTTTCAATCACATTTGGAATTTAAATCTAGGGATGAACGAACATGCCATCAAAAAAATTGTACTTAATACATCACCGCAAATGCTAGCATTTTTTATCAAGGTCAAAATTTTGATCATACTATAGATAAATTAAAGTTATGTGCAAGATATGTATATCGTAAATACATGGTACAAATGTCATGGAATCTCAAAACATACCTATTAGGGATACGGACAATCTTTGATTAATGGCGAGAGGAGGGCAATAAATGGAAATACAGAAAACAAAAAAATACCAAATAGTATTACAACTATTTCATTTATATCCAAAATGGTGGAGAGGAATTCCTATATATCATCACACATGTCTCATTCCTTAGACAAGATGGTACTAAGGTAACAATGATACCTGGTGCACTGCATGGTATAGTTTCCGACATCCTAGAAAAGTGTAACGAGGGCCTTTCACAATTAGACCTTCCTCCAATGTCATATTCAAATCTCAGTAAAATATGGAAAGAACATTTCTTCCATCTTTCAATCACCAAGAACAACTTCTTCACCAAATGTGACAAGTTTATATAGCTTAAGAAAAAATGTGCAACCATCTCATGTACAAAAACACTGGCACAAATAGATCAACGCTAGAAATGTCATAATGATTACATTCAAAGTTATCATTTAAATTCCTATGCACATAGAGCATAATAAAAAAATCCTAACAGATATTTGAGCATTGTGCATGACAAAATGGACAATATGAAAACTAGTGTACCAACTACACACAGAAAAGAAAAATCAACAAGAAATGATATTAATCTCCCCATCACCTTGACTAGTATACTGACACATGGGCACAAAATGGGGGGTTTTGGGCACTAAAACATCATTGGCACTATGTATCAGGAAGATATAAGATTCACTTACAAATCAATATGATGATTTCTTATATAGTAGTGGGACTTCAAAACACCCATTACATGATTCTTTGTTTCATAATAATGTGTATGAAAAGTGCAAAGAATATAAGTAGAAAAATGAGTGTATTCATATAACTAATATTGTAAGTAAATGTTCAAGTTCATTTAGAAAACAACCACCAATTCTCTACTTACAACTAGATAATGTTGTAAGTGACAAAAAAAATTGCATCCATGGTGATAGTTAGAATGGTTTTCAACACAATGTTTATGATTTTCTTTTCAGTGGGTCACACACATGAAGACATAGATGGGACACTCGATCGATTATCATCAGCCTTGTTATATTTGGAAACATTCTCTTTTCCATAAATAATTTTCACTTACGTAACATGCCAATAGAGTCTAACGCATTCACTCCATGCCTTATCAAGGAATTATATGACTTTAAGGCCTTTGTGGAACCGAACATGATAGATGGAAACCACAAGATCATGGGTATCAACAAACCAAAGATGTGTAAATTCCATGTCATCAACAACATTCCCCTCGTGGAGTATAAAGTATCAATCTTGGTTATCTTATGGTCGCACCGAATTAAGATCTAGAAAATAGTGGATGGGAAACCTTTCTTTCGTTAAAGGGGACCTCCATTAGCACCCTTTAAAGAACTAAAAGAGATGGAAGAGATACAGAGAGGCATTCAGGAATACATCACACACTGGAAAAAGAGTTAAACATATGGTGGATAATCATATTGGGTTCTAAAGATTGCATATTTGAAAAAAAAAATCTAAGTTCTCTAGAGAATCCATTTGTCAATTATAGCATGACAAGGAGAGATTATTTTTGTCCAAAAACAATTCAGGATTATGTAATGTATGATCAGATAGTGATTACACCATGTATTGACATAGATAGCTACTATATTCAAAATTTTCTTTCAAATAAGGATATATATGTTGGGCCTATTTTTGATAGACCTTGAGAGGAATTCAACCCAATAGTGGATGTGAATGTTGATCAGATGATACTAGTAAGACCAACTGATGATAATGTACCTATATGGATGGGAAAGGTAGAATGAATTCTAATACAAGATGTTCACACAAAGGCTCAAAATATAAGGGTACACTTGGTGGGAACCCATAGGAAAAGAAAATATAGAAAAATAAAGGTACCAAGAATGCTTAAAGAAAAATCAATGGTGGCAAAAATCAAGGGACACATCAAATATTGATATAGACAATGTCATCTGGGCATGGATTCCAAGAAAATATGGAAAGGAGATCAAATTAAAATACCAAGTCGGGACACAAAGTTATCTAGGAATACCTTGCACAAATTCAAGAACAATAATTAATACCCTTGCGAGGGATCAATTTTCAATGTAATTTTCCCAAAGGAATTGATTTCCTATGGAAATACATTTTCAAATCCATTTCTTCAAAACAACTTGTTTAACGTAATTCTTAACTCTTTGTTGTTCTTTATGATTTACAGAATGGAAAAGCATAAAAGTAGTTGACTTTATTGCACTTAACTTTCATATTTACAATATTAGTGTTATTTTTTATATAGAATTATATAAAAATTATATCAATATATAATATAAATAAAATTTTAAATAAATAAATATGTGAAGTATTTAAATAACTATTATTTTATATTTTTTAAAGGGCAACATTGTAAAATTACCGTCATCTAAAAATTGTTTGATAAGTATAGGTGATCGTCAAATTTAACCCTTTGGATGATGTAACTTTGTGGCGGCTAGGCTTATGTAACTTGGCGTCATTAGGCTTATGTAGCTTAGCGGTGGTTAAGCTTATGTAACTTTCTACCGGTATACTTTGGTGTAACTTTTCATCCGCTAGGATTATTTCACCTAAATAAATATACTCTTGTGTAAGTTAGCGGTTGTTAGGCTTATGCAAGTTAAAAATTACATGCTTATGTAAGTTAGCTTTGGCTAGGATTATGTGGGGAATCTAAAAATAAAAAAATAATAATCCTAAAATAGTGAAATTGAAATCCAAATAATGGAATTTAGGTATTGGATTCCAATAGTGGCGAAATGGAATCCAATAATAGTGTTATTAGAATCCAATATTAGCAAAATTAGAATCCCATAACAGCGATATTGGAATCCAATCATAGTTAAATTAGAATCCAATAATAGTGAAATCGAAAAGGATAATTCCAATAATGACAAGTTTGGAATCCAATAATAGTAATAACAAAATCTAGTATAGATAAAAATGGAATCCAATATACATAGAAATAGAGATGGATTTCTTCTAATACTTGTAATATCTTTGAGTCCATATTTACTGGAATATGTCCAAATTTAGTGAAATAAGAATATTAAGAAAATATTGAATTGAATAGATGTCTAATATTAAATATGTACCAACACAATGATATAAAAATTAAGTACAAATCTGACCCAAGAAAATAAGTAATTAAGATTTAAAACGCTAAGTGCCAATAAGGAGATAAAATTACTAAGTTTTTTTGTTATGATCCCAGAGGTGTACGAGAATTAGAAAATATGAAGTGCGAGACCATTGCGATAAAACCCAAAAAAATGTAAATATGTCGAATATGCTATATTGGGGCACCTTAGATGGGCAGGGGTGTCTGCAGTGCTGCAGACCACTTTGGGCTCTTGTGACTACCAAAAATATCATAAAACCATATCTAAATGGTCATAAGGTATTTTATGTCCTTCGCTTCTTGTTTCTATTATGTCACACAATGATTGTTGATGTTGTTGATAACCTACAATAAATAATTGACTTGTAAAACCCTCAAAATTGCATCAAATCCCAAAAAAATGCAAATGAGGGATCGGATTGTCCTCATCTGTCGAAATGAGTGATCTTTCGATGACCACTCCACTACATTTCAGACCTAATGGATTTCTATGTGTGTTTGTGTGAATATATTGTGCCCTAGGTGGCTGGCTCTTGTGCGCATCGCACTTGATAGCAAGAAATAGCTAGATGTATAAAATGTAATTAGATGTGTTCCTAAAAGAATAAAATTCCCCTCCTATGAAGTGTATGTAGAATAATGCAGTCCCTTGCCCTTGTGTGGATGCTAGATGGATGCTTGAATGCTCTTGATAATACTTTTAAATGCAACCTTAGGTGGTGATAGCTAATGCTTAGTGCTTGGTTCTTTATTATTTCCACATAAATTTATATTTATATGATTCCATTTCTTGCATTTTGTAATTAACCCTGAAAAATTTCAACTAAAAAAGATAAGATGCCCAAATGGATAAAAAGGACCCAAAATATTTGAGTAAAGTACAAAGAGGTTAGGGGCACCCAAAGGGGATGGGGGCACTGGCGCTAGCATCCGGGATGGGTGTTAGTGTCCGGAGTGAGAAATGTTGAAGTGTGAAAAGAATATTAGGTTAAAAGGAGTGTAAGATCAACAGAAACAATAGAAGGCAAGGAAAGATGGCCAAAGACATAGTTTAATTAGTATTTTTCTTACATAGGAATCATATGAATAGTAGTATTTGATCAAGAATAAATAGATACCTAAAGTCCGTTATTTATTATCTACACATAACAATTAGCTTTTACAGACACTAAAAGAAGGAGAGAAGAAATAGAAGAAGTTGGGACTTTAAGTTTCAACACGTGCATCCTAAAGTTTTTCATTGTGATTGATATTTCTGATTCCTTTTGCATAATTTTGTTGGCGATATTGGTCATCTAGCTTCTTAAGGAATTATCCATTTCATAACTCAATCTACCATAATGATTCAAGCCTTTAGAAGCTTAAATTATTAAATTATTTAACTCACATAGTACCTCCATCTTGTCTTTATTGAGATTTTCATTTTTATATAAATATTATTTGATCAATTTGGGGAAGTGTTCCTTGATTTTATTCATTGATTTCCCTTGACAAGAATTTTCTTGGATGAGATCACAATGGAGAGCTCTAAGATTAGAAAATATTTTAGACTTTAAATATTCTCCCTTTTGAATAATATTTTCCAAATCAATGGAAGCCTCCTCAATAAATTTTATTCTCTATTCCACATTGAATGACCATGTGTGAGACATATTATTCTTGGAATCATCAAATATTTTCTCTGAAAGAAGAATTTTCTCATTTGTGAGATCCATGATGCAAATATATTGAATTACAACAACCCATATCTCTGCCTCCTTCTCAATAGTCTCAATCCCTAAGCTTATTTATTTATATGTAAAGATGATGCTATCATAGGTTTTACATCTCTCGTTAATGAATTAAAGACTATAAACACAAAATTTATGCTCTTGGGTACATTTATAGGTCCTAAAGCATAGTAATATATACATGATTCCTAAGAAAGAAAAATAGTAATTAACGTCTTTTGGGCCTTTTTCTTTGTTTCTTATAATTTTGTTGACCTTGCACTCCCTACATCCTTGTCATTATTTGAATGATTTATCTTTTATGGCATCGAACACTAGCACCCATTTAGAATAGAAGCTCCTGGCGCTCATGTCCCTTCCAGTTTCTCCATCCTTTTCTTCCTTCTTAATTTTTGGGTCTATTTTTATTTTGGGTCATCTTTTACAACTTTGGGTTGACCTTTTAGTTGTCATTTAAAAAATTTGAACAAGGGAATCATATATATACATATGTATATCTTTCAAATAAGGGGCCAAGCACTAAGCATTACCTATCATCACCTAATATTGCATTCAAAAGCATAAGATTACTTCAAAGTAATTCATCTAGCACACGCATACAAGGGACAAGGTATGCATCACTCTACATACACAACATAGGAGGAGAAGTTCATTTTATTCCATCACACACATTCTATATATTTTTACGCTTTAGATCTATCCCGTTATAATTGTGTAACTAACATAAGGGCATCCTAGGGCATCATTATGCACACATTTACATAGAACTACATGGATTCTAAAATTTAGTGTAGCACTTGGTACTAAGTTCACTCTTCAGGTAACCATCAAGGTCATTTCGACTCCACATTATTCATCTTTATTTTTTTAGATTTGATGTGGTTTATGGGAATGTAAAGCTAGGTATTTATTTTTTTAGGTTATAGTTATAATCATCAACAGTATATCAAAACCAAAGTGATAAAAGGTAGCTAACAGAGAAGCTCCTCTTACATAGAAAAAGGTAGAACTGAGCACTTGATTGGACACTAGCACCTCGGTGTTCTTGTCCTTCCGTGGGTGCTTTTGTCCTACACATTTATGAGTTCCATATTCTTCACCGAGCCTTAATGACACTGCTTATATTTTGTTTCAATAGTTAATATACCCATATCATCCCAGATTGTGTGAAATCAATTAAATCACCCTCTCTTTCTCTCTTGCATAGGGTTTCATATTATTGATTACTTATTATTTGTCCATTATTGTACATTTATCATTTGGTTTATCATTAGTTACGTGAAGTTAATCTAAATATAGTATTTAATTCTATTTATATTAAATAATTTGGTGAAGCCTCTCCTTTTTCGATTAGTTGTGACATACACTTAAATTACATGAGACCAAACTGGTATCCTTAGGTAAACTTAAGTATTATGAGAATTCATCTGCTCCCTCTTCTAGAAAGTTCCAATACAAATCATCGTTCAATCCATCTCCTATGCCTATCGATTTTCAACCCACTTTCAACCTTATTTCTCCACCTACCATGCTTTAATTACAACCCCTAAGTGAACCTTTTCTAAGTTGACTTGTGCATATCACTTACTATTGCCACAACTCACCAAAATCAGCCTCATTACTCTCCCTCCACTACTCAACCTAGTTTCTTCTCTCCCACATGGTCGTAACTAAGACAAAAAAACACACTATTATTACCACTGATGTATTGGCCACTCTATTGATCATTTTTTAATCTTAGGCATATCATTCAAGATCTTATTGATAATAATGCCATCGAACTCCAAATGCCAGTGTCTTCCAAACCGGTCAATAATAATCAAAATATTAAAATATTTAATGATCCCTTACCCAAGCATGAAAAGATAGATACTTATTCATATGCTAAACATGCATATCATGATGTACCCCTTCCTTCATTGGGCCCAATTTATTTCCTCATTGTTGTTATTGATACACCACCACCAGCTATAACATATTCATATCACGATCACCATGCTACATTTTCCCCGATTCATTACACATTAATGCTTTTATTGGTACCTATACAATCAATAATACTATGGTCTATCCCTTGGCCCTTACTAATGCATGCTTTGTTATGCTTCTACTAGCTATCAACTTCCCAACCTCATTAATCACTTTTTTAGTCCCTAATTCTTACAGTCATGTCATCCTTCCCATCACTATTAGGACCCTTACCATATTTACACCATTCCTTATTACATTTCAAATACCAAGTTGTGACATGGTATTATTTCTTCCTTGGCCTTCATACTTCACCTTTGTCTTAAGTTCATCCATAATAATAAAGTTTTCACCATTAAATGTATCCCACCACACACACAATTTCCTTGACCCACTCTTGAAGCTAGTTTTGCACCATCCACGACATATATTCCTCCTATATGAATCAAGTCTAGATCTATGCCTACACCTACCTATCCTATTTGTACACAACCTACATCATTCCCATGTCATCCTCATTATTTTATTAGTCCACCCCACTAGCCTAATTCCCCTACTCAAGAAACCCCTTCTCATAGATGTTCTCCACCTCTTTCACCACATCAGTCTCATTCATATGCACATAGTTACCCTCCTACATTGCTGATCTCAGACCATGCTCACATACCTTTGTCTCCTCGGATATCATATGTTGGGCCTTCACCCTTCACTATCTTCAAATATCCTTCTATCCATCACACAAATGGGGCATAGTGTTTTCTTCCCCACCACTATCGCTTATCTATAGTGTTTACTACTACACTTCACACTTTGTGCTTCATATATAAATCATTCTCACATCTTTGGTAAACACATTGTATTGTCACTAGCCAATGATGCACTCTATTTATATGGTTCATACTTGACTATTGAGGGCATGATTCATAAATGAACCTCATTTTCAAATTCTCGGATACTCTCTCTCTATCTCTCACGCTTTGTGTTTCATGTTTATCTTTATGAGAATTACCATATCTCATTACATATACTTTATGTTCATTACCCAATGACATGCTCTAGTTCTATGTTTCATACTCAACCTGTTGAGGGTCTAATTATCAAATGAACCTCACATCACCTACTCTTTATTATACATTATGTGCTTCACAAACAATCTTTCTCAACACTCTCACATCTCTGGTACACACATTGTACTATCATTTCCCAATGACACACTCTTGTTATATGGTTCATTCTTGAATTTTGAGGGAGAATTTTTAAATGAACCTCATCACTGTGCATCTTCTTGGGGGCAGATTGGATCTCCTCCTTTTCACACCCCACACATTATAGCACATCATCATCTTTGCATAGAATCTCCACATCTTGGTTACATTTACTCTTTATCACTTATACTACTCACATGTTACACTTTATTTCCCATGCTAGTTGGATACTTAGTATGTCATTATATTTTCTATACACACATGCACATTCACTTGGTATCTTGAGGTGAATGTAATAATTTTACAAATTTTCACATGATGCATGATGCTCAACACATCTCTTTACCAATCCCACCATGGCTCCTAATGGCATCTACCTATATATTGTCATGCTCTACACATCACAAGTTCTATTGATACATTATTTACTACTTCTCATCACTGTCACTTTACTTTTTATCTATACATGCTGGACATACTATTTATCTCTCTAACATGCTAATGGGTGTTTCATGTGTAGCATTTTCCTTACAGGATTACATATAACCATTTATATCTGTGACCTTTTTCTTACTATTATTTGCTACTATTTGTTATTGTTTATGGGATATGCATTATGTCTTGCTTGGTCATTGTATATTTTTTTCTGTTTCGTCCCTAATTTTCTTATGACATTGAGATTGATGTCCCATGTATGAAACCTACTTTTCACGGTCCATCTCGTCTTTATTGTTGTTTTTTACATTATCTTCTATTACATGATAGCTATTGTTACACTAACATCTATTCCTAGGCCATCTTTTTTTCATTTTACTTGGTTTCTACCATACACATCACCTACCCCCTGCAGGTATTTAATATCATATATGCATATCAATATCTCATCCTCTCGTTTGGGACACCTTCTCCTAATTTTTTCGCATGCATCCCAAATGAGGGGGGCATCATTAGGAAATAAAATCACCATTACATCAACATATATTTACATATCAGCATATAATAGTATAGATTTGGTAACAAAACATAGTCACGAATGGCCTAGAATAAAAATTGGGTCACAATACACAGAGTGAACACTAGCACCTAGATCGAAAGGAATAGTAGGAACTTGTGTCCCACCCAAGAAATTTTATCATGGGGAAAAAAAAGACCTTTTTAGTTCACCACATTTTCCAACCATTCACATCACGGTTCTACATTAGCATCACTTGATTCCAGCTTGAATTCAATTTACATTCAATTGCAAATAGTTACATACATTGATGTGTCATCTATGGTGGAGCTTATTTGGGAAGTTTAATAAATGAATCTTATGTTGGAAGAAAAATTTAATTAGATGGGGTTGAATCAATCCTAAAAATTTATTATTTCATTTACCATTACTTTCAACATCCATTAACATCCATCCATTCACATACATTCAATAAAATCTTATTATGTGTGCACAATACATTCAAATGACCATAACACATAGACACAAGATTTAATTAAGAAACCCTCATGGGGAAGAAAACCCATTTAAATTATTCTTATATTAGACAAATAAAATAGATTTAATGAAGCACCAACTTCACAAGAGCATCAACCTCTAGTGTAGTAGAGTAGCAAGACCCCTAATTTAGTGAAGCACCCACTCCAAAAGGAGGATAAAACCCCTAAGATGATCAATCACAAACTCAACCATATGAATATGAATATCTCTTAGTTTTTTTTCTACCACAACTAATGGAGATCACAATTTCATCTCACATACTTCCTTCAAACCCTCATTCCTTCAACTTGCTCTTTCTTCTTCTTCTTCTTAGACTTGTCTTGGCTTTAAACCCTTGAACACATGATATCTATCATTCCTAAACATATCAAACTATTTTTCATCTCTCAAATCATTCCTTCATACCTATTACACTCTTCTACTTGGGTCACACTTTTCCCTTTAGAGCACTAGTTCAAAAATGAACTCAAAACATCACTTTTATACCCTTATCTTATTTAAAACACCACATAGGTTTGTTCCTCTTCGTTATTTTTACAAAAAAAAAGTAAAAATATAACACAACACTTATAAACATTCGTAAAATGGAACTGTGTAGTTTGGTCATGCTCAAATGCACCAAAGAAGCATAGAAACAACTCAAAACCCCATCACCTGGATAAGCTAAAACCACAAACATCATAACCATGGTTAGTCAAGCTCCAAAATTCATAAACCATGTGTAATATTCCATATAAAAATCATCCATGGTCATTTTTTTACACCAATAAAATTATTCATAACACAGTTCCCAAAAGGCTCATATCCTTCACCAAATACTTGTTTCAAGCACCTTGTCTTCACCTCTGGAGCTCAAGACCACCCAAGAATAACTCAACTATGGAAAGTAACAAATAATTATAATAATAAAGACATATAGATCACATCCATGCATGATATGTCTCATAAAACATCCATATGTGTAAACCATACCAACTTTACTCTTCACCAGATTGAGCTACCCAAAACGTAGTTTTACAAAATCAACTAGTTTTCACCCTTACTATCACTTCCAAGACCCAAAAATGAATTCAATAGGAATAAAATTCATCCCGAATCACTCTCAAAATGATATCAAGAATCTTCCAATCAAAAACATTCCCTATCTACCTCAATCTTTCATCTTGAGAAATATTGTCTGAAAATCAGATACATTATTCTTCACAAATCAAGCTATAAGACCCATAAAACCTCATCACCAAGACACAATACATATACCATTGTAATTCCATATTAATCCTATTTCCATAACATATTATATTTCCTTCTAAATCTGATTGGAAGGCCTTCAACCAAGGCCACCTTTGAAATTGATCCTTTAGCCTTCTAGGACTCAAGAACTAGCCTTGAGCTCAACTTTCTCCATCACCTCAAAAATCACTTCCATGCTTAACCCAAGTATGTAAAATTATTAAACATGTTATCTAAGAACCTATAAAACTTCAAAATCATAAAAAAAACTCATAAAAATCATCTTACCTCATGAAGCTACTTGAGATCCTACTGAACTAGGCATCTCCCAAATTTGACCCTCAAAGAATAGGTCATAAATTATTCATACCCTATAAAAGACACAATTTTTAGATACGAAAAAAATATCTCGAACCAAGATCACAACACAACTTTAATGTATTCCTAACTCTTCTTGTAGCTCTTACAATTCCACTTTACTACAAGCTTCTCCAAATTTCCCCAAAAATAAATCTTCATAAATATGGAAAAAATTTCCATTTATAAGCTCAAACATTGTATGAAACTATCATGGACATATAGAAAAACTCCAGGGCTTAAAATTATATCAATTTATTTTACATCTTCTTTGGATAACTTTTCCGCAAAATGAAGATCTTCGTAAACAAGAATTTTTAGGTACAACCCACATATAGTCAAATGCTCTAATACGCATTTCTAGAAATATGGGGGAGTCCTCTACAAATTCCAATCATCAATTTGGAAAAATAAATCAAGACAGGCTCAGTATACTTCATTTTCTCCAATTCATGTTTACTTAGGATTTAGCTAGGGTTTCAAAGCAACTTATCTTCTTAATGATCATCCATAAAAAAATTATGATAAAACCACATAATTATTTTTATGAAACCTTAATAACTAACTTAAAAATATATTTCAAAGATCTCAAGTCCCCATGCAATTCACGCATCTCACAATGAGCATCAAAAGGTCAACTTTTAGCACAAAAACACACTGTAGATTATCCACTTTTTCCAACACTAATGTATATTGCAATTTCATCTTCAAAATGATCTAAAACTTGTCATCAAGAATTATGAAAACTTCCTCTTACTATCAATTCTCACCATCTATCCCAAATATATCTTAAACTCTCTATCCATTAAGACTTACCTATGCCAAGTTATATGTTTCTACTTTGCCTCTTTCCCAATGACCTTATACAAGTACTAAACCTCTGAATACTGACTTGAAACTCACCATAAACTTCCACCATGTTGTTATCATGCTACAACAAGACTGATCAGCTTTAAAACTCATACCTCTAACTCATTCTACATGCTCCAAGGCTAGGAATAGGCCTGAAATGACCTGACTCAACCATGAAACCTCATGAATTGACCATGCTGACATCTTAAAGACTCATTAACACCTATAACACACCTCTATGACCATTTGTAACCTCATGAAAATATCCAACCAACTCAATAAGAATCATATTATGACCATGTAAGCTAAAACCATGCCAAGACAACATGACAACTCACCAAATCTTGTTACTACCAATCAACCTTCATATTTTACACTTGAATGACACCTCATGGAGACTCACATGACCTCATGACACCCTTTTCCATCAATATATTTTACATCAATGATGACACAAACATACAATTTTCAACAATCTCCCCCTTTGTCATTAATGGAAACCACCTTCAGAAACATTGATGGCAACCAACAAGACCAACACCTATATGACCTCTTTTCCATGTTTCTAATGCTTCTCTCCCCATTTGACATCTATGAAAAATTATATAATGATAACACTACATGAAAATGACAATACACAAGGACAACAATGGAAACAATGATCAAAACCAACTTACTTTCTTGAGTAGAGCTCTCTTTGGGATGAACTTAGTCTTCTTTGACTCCTTCAGTAGTATATGATGATCCATGGACCTATAATGATCCATAAAATTACCCCCTTAAATGATACTCCTCTGATTTTTCTTCAACCATGCTCAACATCACATTTCTAGGACTTTCTCAAGCTCAAACCCACCATTTTTCCTCCAAATCTAACATGATTGACTATAGGACTAATTTTCCCTAAATAAAAAAATTAGCACATTCTTGGAAAAATTCTTCATGACCTAGAGGCTCATAAACACCATGAATCAACTACTTATGACACCCTCTAGGTTTATACCATCCACCTCTAACCATAAATGCAAAAATAATGCCCATACTTTGTATGCATGCCTTAAAGATGACCCAACCTCTTAATTATTGTCCCTAAAATACATTTTTAATGATCCGGTCATACTTTCAAGAAATTTCACTTTGCTCTTGAATGAATTTCCTATACCATATGATATCATGCATGTCAACATTATCTACTCTTCCTTTCCACTCTTCTTCACTTCTTATGCCTTCTTAGAGAGCCAAAATTTCTCTCCCTTCCTCTAGAATACCTTCACTACCTTGTACCTTTTAGTGGAGCAAAAATACATCCCAAAGTACCTAATTCAAAACACATTTCAAGAAATTTAACACACAATCCTGTATATTTACTTTCACGTCACCACTGATAGGCTTGACAAAGCATCATACTACTTCAAACATTAAGGAAAAGAAATGATTTACCTTGTAAACCCTCTGTTTCAAACCTAGTTCCTTCCGATATGGGTTGTTAGACTTTGAAACATCTATCACAATCCTTAATAACATCTTGACCACTTGATTGAAGGCCCTTTCAATGATAAATACATCCTAACATCTTGAATCATCAATCCTCGATTGGATATCGGACTTAGAAACCTAATAATCATAATTTTGGTTTGTCGTGGATAATTGTACCTTAGTTCATGATCATCTACACATTTTGTCTACCTTAAATCACCATGTCCAGGATTGACATAGTGCCAAATAGTTGAGACACATAGTTTTTCATTCCACATACTTATATCACTTCCTCAATCATCGTATCTCGGACTTTAAAAACACCTCTAATCAAGATGTTAACATGTCAATAATAGTTCCTACAACTCTACCACCTTGAGAAATGAATTTTACATGTTTAGACCTCTGAACCCAAGGAAACCTTTATAATATTATTTGGTCACACACTTACAAATAGAACCTAATTACACCTTTAAGACTCTCACAAGTTACAGTACACAATCTTATATTGACTAACATCAACCTTAGACCAGATTTTGTCTTTCTCAAGGCATTAATTGAGTATCAAAACCATGATTCCTTAAAACTTAAGAATGACATGATACAATATTATATAACAATGACATAGAGGGATTTAACAGACTAAAGGGACTCATCCAAAGGCATGACTTTAAGATACATATCCACACCCTTACAATCCTTTGATACTCTTACACCTTGCATGAAGAAATATCATAGTCCACATACACAAATGTATAGTCTTGACACAAGATTTACCAACTCAAAGACACATTTTTAACTTCATAATCTTGATAGATCTTTATACATTACCTTATTACCTTGATCTTACTTATACTCCTCAAGCTTAGTGACAAATAATTACTCAAACCCTAACGACTCAAGGACTTCATAATTTTTTTAAATACATACTCATAGACTTATGAGACTCAACACTACACAACCACACCCGTCTTTGTAACATCCCGCTAATTAAACCTTTTTATTTGACATTTAATTATTCATATAAATATGAAATATAAAAAAAAATTATGTTCTTTCGAATAATTAATACTGCTTATTATTATTAGTAAATGCAGTTAGTTTTATCACGGAACATTATTTTTCTAGTTCGTTAAGTCATTGTTATAATTATATTACGACTACGGAAATCAAATTTAAGTTGGCATATTATGGCAAAAAATTATAAGGCTTATAAGCCTAGTTGAATGACTTTGTAATATTAATGTTGTGGCTCTATTTTAATATTATTGTATTCAAAGGATGGGGGCATAAAGCCACACCCAATGGGTTGATAAGAAAATGATTTATTTAATATTATTTAATTTCAAAAATTAAATATTGGTGATGGAACACCATGATGGCATGAATATTCTAAGGTTATTATTTTGTGGAAGTCAATATGGAAATAATTAAGAAAATGCCATAATGTGGCATTGAAAAGAAAAGTTTTTAATTATTGCAAAATCCACTTAAGTGGACATTCACGTAGAAGGGGAACTTGGAATTATTGTTGCACATTCTTGTTTTTGTTGATTATCCTCCCCACTTGGTAATTCATCCCCCTCACCATCCACTTGGCATTTTGGAGGGGCAGATTGATAGGGTTTGTTGGGATTTGTGAGAGGAAAGTGGAGAAGAGGGTAAGTGTTGAGTTTTGCATTCATTTTTACTATCAGTTCACTCCTCTCATGGAGGAACTCTGCCAAAATTCTCGGCATGTAGTGAAGTCAATTTGGCTTAGAGATTTATTATTTATTCTGGGAATGAAATTTTTTTGGGGTTTATCGGAAAATCTAGAGGAGGCTTGAAGAAATATATTCCAACTAGATTTGAGTAGCAGAAGCAAGGACATAGTTGCAGGCAAGGGTTTTCTCCTTGCTCCACTAAGTTCTGATTTTTTACTAAGATGGGTCTCTCTTTCTTGTTCCATTTTC
Source organism: Taxus wallichiana var. yunnanensis (assembly GCA_018340775.1). Lineage (NCBI taxonomy): Eukaryota > Viridiplantae > Streptophyta > Pinopsida > Cupressales > Taxaceae > Taxus > Taxus wallichiana. Next base: position 133,932,795 of record CM031244.1, read on the forward strand.
ATTTATTGATGCAATGTGAAGGAAAATACATGAATTTGGTTATTTTTTGAGTTCTTTTCGCTGCAATAATTATAGAAGTGATGGGTACTTTGATATGACTATATAAATTCAAATTTCTTGATCTTTGGTTGCATGTTGGAAAGAAATATTTTGAGGCTATATTAGGCTTTATTTCTTGAAGTTTAAATAGATATGGGTTTTGTCTTCACTTGAAATTTTGGCTAAAAAAATAGTGTTGGCTGGAATGTGTTGTGTTCTTGTTAAGAAATTGATTTTGGGGATTTATTGTGTTCTGGCATGAAATGCAAAAAAAAATCTGAAATGGGTATTTGATTTGGCTTTGGATTTTTGAGTTAAATGGAAACCCTCTATAAAAATGTATGGCTGCTCTTAAATTTGGTTTCCAACTAAAAGGGAATGGGTTTGCACTGATTTTTAGGAAGTATGTTAAAAAAAAATACATGTAGGGTTTTTAAGAAAATTTATGTGAGTAAGTTGTGGGATTTTTCCTTTTAAAAATGTCTATGTGTTTAAATTGGCATGGATGATAGGTTGGGAAGTATCCTGAAATTGTCTTTGGGGTTTTCTTGTGTGGATCTGTTCCTAAAATTTCCTAGTCATACCTGAGTTCTTTATATAATAGAACCATTACCAGAAATTTTGGGTAAATAGTTTTGTATTCTCTTTGTCTTTCCTAATAATTTATTTCAAATAGATGGAATGAGTACTTGCGAATGTGAATATTGCATGACTAGATAAGTGGAATGCCTTGGCTGCCGTATGAATATTATTTTTGTTGAGTGTTGCTCTTTTACTTGTTGTTGAAATAATGTGTTTTAGTAGAATGTAATTCCCTTGATTGTTGAACTATTGATGCTTGAAATATTGGAAAGGAGTTGGGTTAGATTTAATTACTCCGGTTCTAAATGTTAAATGTAACTCAACTTGTTGTTTGAATGTGAAGTGAAAGAAAATTAAATTCATGTTTTAAGCCAGTCAAGCTAGTAACTCTCTTGTAGGAACAAATATTAATGAAATAAGAATGCTACAAAGGTAAAAGTATGTTGATAGGATCAATTGGTTAAATAAATTTCCTTTCATTAGATAGATTTCATTTTCCTTACCTATCCCGAGATTTTTCTATCTCGGAGGGTTGGATCACTTGATCCATACCTTTTATTTTTAAGCATTTATCTCATTCTTGAATCTATTTGGTTTATTTAGATTGCTAGAAAATTTTAAAAGTGAAAAATACAAGGGGAAACTCTAGGGAAAAAAATTCCATAATTCTATACTTAGCCAATTTTCGAAAAAAATATATATGGTTTACTTTGATGGTATGAGAATTAAGCTGAAATAATGGTTGGATGCAAAACAAATTTAATTTCCTTGATTCTTATAGGTTAAATTCTTTGACTGGATTGTTGTTTTATTTGTGCATTATTAACGGATCCGACGCAGGTCGGAAACTAGTGTCCTCCATAATTCACATGGTTCATGATTTAAAAGGTGGAAAAAACATATGCGGAGTGTACCTTCGGGGAAATGCCATATATTACTCGTGTCTCATCCTTCGCCATCTATGAGAATTCTATAGGATTCCATCTCCTTAATCACATGGAAGTATTGTTATCTTGTAGTGTGGATAAATTTAGATTCATAGAATAATCTTATTTATGAGTCAAAACTTAGTTTATAAAGTAGATTAACTCTTGTCAGTACTTTGAACTAACACCCACAAACATACAGTGTCACAAAGTTTAATATGGATGATTGGATCATTTCACTCCGATTTGTGGAAGTTGGCGTTGAATGAATGTTTATACATGGATCTTGGATCCAATTGTAATTGTACTATTGGATATATGTATTTTCCTTGGAAAAGTATTCTTGTAATAGTCCTTAGTGGATGTAAATTGTTAAGTATTAATAAAGTGGAGAATGGTTTATGTACAAATTCCATGGCAACTTTGTGAATGTAATATATATGATCGTGAGTGGTTAGCAAACAAAACGATTAATATGTCAAGATAAGGAAACTTTCAATTATATATTTAGTGCTTCAAATGATTATAGTTATGAACTAAAAATGGAATTATTTACCAAGGAAGATTTCCATGGATATATAGAATTTCAGGTTATAATGTAACTCAAAATTTATGGGTAAATCTTAAGATGATTAGATGGATCTCTTCAAATAATCTAAGGTATTTATAACCTACTTCATCACGAATAAAATTGGTTGGGCTAGGTTACTAAGATATGTTATAAGAAATGTACAAACTACTTCCTTATCAAGATAATTATGGACACAACATATGATACAGGACTATGTATAAAGGTTGAATTAAAATAGGTAACTTGCAAAAATATTAGTCTTATCTCTTAAGTAAGAATTCTGAATATGAGTGATGTCTTGGTCTTTCCTTAATCTCATTACGAGATGTAAACTTGAAAGTAATTTAATCAAGGAATAAAATGAAATAGTGCATGCCATATATTCAAATTCATTTGGGACTATAATTTAAGCTAAGGGTATGGAGGTCTAACCAAGCTAGGGAAATATCCTTATACAAGAAGTGATATCAATATATCCTATACTTAAGAAAGGATAAGGTCATTACTAATGTTAACCATGCTAAGATGTAAATCTTCCTTGATTGATTTTTGGGAGTAAGGATTAAGTGGCACACACCTTGAACATTATAGTTGAAAGTCTAGTTCAATTTTTAATAGGAAGAGCTCTAAAGTAAATAATGGTGATCTTAATCTTTTACGGTAATTTACTACTCCTAAAAATAAGATCATAACCAAGAGGTTAATTTACCTCATGATGCATGATGTATACCATGAGCAGCATTACCTAACTTTGAACAAATAATGGAAAATGTGTAGTCCTAAAGATGTTAAAATTTCCTTGTTTCAAGGGTAAAAACAAGTTAAGTTCTGTTGTGATTAATTAAGCCTTGTCGGACCTAATGGGAACCTATTTAAGGGTATAATACCTCCTTCCATAAAAAAATATTTAAAATGAATTTAGGGGGTAGTGAGGTAAAATAAACACTTCGTGACCCTAACCTCCAAACCAAGGTAACATAATGCTTATACTAATATCTGAACAATAAGGAACTACACACGAATGAAAATGAACCTAGCAGGAACTTGTGTACCAATGCATGATGTAGGTTGCCTATGAGTAGCCCATTAGATGCCAATTCGAAACATATTAAGTAGCAGAGATAGTCCTAACGTAGGTAACCAATATAGGGCATTTGGGGTTCCTTGATCTTTTGTAAATGAGCTTGTTAGGGATAAGTGAGTCATAATAGGTTCACTTACTTAATTTTAATCAATCCAGATAACTATGATGAGACTATGGTGAGGTGATGGGAAGACAAGATTAGACATTATGTGTGGTCATCTATATTAAGTGTACATAGTAAAAATAAGAAACTTTGGAAAAAGTAATGTACTTGTTGGGTACATTGTCTAATCACCATGATTCCTCAATCCCAAAGTGTAGGATATAGGATGGAGTTACTAAGTGAACTCTAGGTAGACACTAGAGGATCAGTCACAAGATCTCACTAGTGCAGTGTGGTAAAACCAGCGAAGATAATTATGAACATTCAATTAAATGTTAAGGGTGATCATGGAGGTTAGGGATATGTAACCTTACAACTACACAAGGTTTATCACTATGTTATAGGATGGATTAAATTGTTAAGACTTGCTGCATAAACTAGTTTAACTAGTTTCCAAAATAAATTATGCAGAGGAATGTTTTCTCATTGTTAAGATAATATGACTTGCTGCATTAACTAGCTGAAGCTAGTAATCTGATTTGTAATGCAGAGGAATGTCTATATGTTGTTGTAAAAAAATTTACTAATTTGGGGTTGAATTTCAAGGTTGTTACATGTTTTACTAAATATGAAGCATTACTCCTTGAGACATCATACCTTATGGATCACTTCATACTTTATGCTCTTCGGGGGCTTTTGAATTTTTATACAATCCATCTTCAATTGGGATATCAGTCCAATAATATCATCAACTACTAAGAATACCTGATAACTCCTTGTTCTTAACAATTCTTTTCATCCTTCATGCTTGAATGTATTAAACCTTAGAAGTGTGCATCATCATCACACTATAGGTCAAGAACATGATAGAGAGCTCCGAAAATATTTTTCAACTAACCTTCATCCTTTTAATGATTCAAACTCTTTCACAAGAAGGAAAAATGGAGACATAGACCATACTCTAACAACTTACAATAAGTGATAACATTTTTAAAGAACACAAAAATTCTTACGTCCCCAGAGAGATACATAAGTCTCATATCCTTGATCTTGATAATTCAATTTTAACTTGGATTTTTGCTATTATACCTTTGACATAGATTTGGATTACTTCACACCTATAGCTTTCTATTTCTAATCATATGTTGACTTTTTAATCATTACCTCTACAATTTTTACTATTACATGTTTGTACCTTATAATAAGGGTATCTCATACCTTTATACCCTATAGGTTACCTCTCTGCAATACTTAACTTTTCTTATTTGAAGAGACTTCATGAAAAAAATTAAGAATACAACATACTACTCAAGACATATTATCTTAGATACAAGACTATAGACATTTGATTCACTTGCAATTCATAAACGCTTCTTTGTCAACACTATATACTTGACTCCATTTTTCACTATCAACACCTTTTCAACTCTACAATAGAGCATTATGATATTTATTCTTCTCAAACCTTCATATGGATTCATTTCACCACTTTTTGACTATCATGTAGACATATATTTGAGTTATATCACTATAGACTCCTCTAGACCCTACTCATATCATCATGACACCATATTGAAATAAGGAAACATATGCAACATGAATCAAAACAAAATAGAGATCCTCTTTTGAAGTGACACAAACTCGAACTTTTCTTGACCATATTCACATGTTAATCCATCAACACTCTTGACCTCTGTAACCAAAATCTCAAGAGCCTTCCAAGACATGTAGACATATTCATTTTTCCTTAGAATCCCTTAGGATTTATCACATACCAATATTACTTTGGTTTTATTTTCACACGCTTCTGATTTTCTTCCTAGAGAAACAAGCATTTAGATTCAACTAGACTTCAACACTTATACCTCCTAATCATGATCAAGACATACTTCTCAGTGCACAAGATACTTAATCACAAACCTTTGACTGAGAAAACATTTTATCTTAAATGAAAGACAACAAAAGCCAATTGGAATGATATACTCAACTTAGATTCGGACCTTCGATCTACCTTAAAATAAATAATATTTGAAGACAATGAAGACTGGTGGACTCTTACAAAATCGACACCTTATAATGACAAGATCTCAAAAACACATGAATAAGTCACTTAGCATACTTTATCACTCTTTAAGTGTCTTAAACACCCAACCTCCTCAATTTTTCATGTACATGAGAATGAAAGGTTGTTAGGAACATATGCTCTTCTTCACCCTTTGAATAAGACTTCTTGATATCACTAGCATTGATAGTCCTTTTTTCATACTTGACCACATTTTTCTCATTCATCTTGACTAAACCTGACTCTTGTTTTATTGATTTAGGCATCCATACCTCCTTAATTTTGGGAGATTCAACCTTATTCACTTGCCTAAATGATCCATGACAGAAAAACCTATCAATATGACCCTTGAGATGACACTTGTTGAAAATAATCTCTTGTATATCTCTTGACTAATCACTCATGTAGTCTTTTTCAATTATCCAAGGGTACACACAACTTAAAAACTTCCTAATATCCCTTACTCTATGACCAAAATCATTGCAAGCATAACAATAACCATGAAATTTTACATACCTCATAACATTTGGCTACCTAATGGGATTAGGCCTTGCATATACCTTCTTGGTAAGTGTTATCCAAATAACTCTCCTGGTTATTTAGACAACTTGTATTCACACTGCGGCTCTAGAGATTCTACATTCTAGATTATGCGCACTTCATTTACTCCCATGGCACATTCACTTGGTTATAGTTTCCTCGCATTCCCTTTCGTGGTTCCCTCTTCATCTTTTCTTTTCCTTTTCTTCTTTTTTCCATATTTACCCCTTTTGTGCACTCTCTATACATTCACCCTCTTCTCAACATTACATACACCCTTTGTGTGTGCCTTGAACTTGCTTCAAAATTAGCTAAGTCTATGGCCCCTTTGCATGACCTCTTCTTGTGTGTTGCAAATTACTTTGTAATAATTGTGCCTCGAACACACATTCCTTCCTTAGGAATTTCTCCCATTTCCTCCCGTGCATGTTACCTTTACATGCATCTTCTCTATTTTTCTTACACACCTCATTCTTCCATACACATGCATTTTCACCTTAATCTGCACCTTCTGTGCCACATGATATATGTTAGACTTTGAGTGTCCTACACACAAGCAATCAAAGCATGCCAAGAGGGTGCCAAAACCTTACAACAAACCATTGGGTGACACATGGTAGAATGAACAAAACAGGTGTACATTTGGCTAAAATTTTAATCAATTAGAGCACATTGCGTGTCTTGCATGCCCAGTTCACACTACCAATCTTCCGACAGGTCATAACTTATGTTCTAGTGCTCATATCCTTGCACACTTGGAATTTTTGGAAAGATGATGACATGAGATACATGATATACTATTCAAATTCAACTTCCAATAAGATTTGGTAGGTGAGAAGTTGGAAACATATTTCACACCATTAATGAGTAGATCCGATCACTCCAACCACCCGATTCACTCTAGATCTCACCCCCTTTCTTCTCTAGCACACCAAATAGACATGGGGAAGCATATTTTACAGATATATAGTCTGATTTGTAGTCATTCATTGTTGGTGGTTGAGTTTTCAAATCATATTTCCCTCCTCATTTTTTCTCTCATCGATCTATACTTAAATGTAAGAGCATTTCTCATTGAAAATGGTTGGAGATTCTACATCCTTTAGTTTTTACTAAGGATTTTATATCTTTTCATTCGATTCGTTGACCTCTAGATCTAGTTCGTGCATGTGAATATCTTCCTTTAGACGCCATTTCAATTGACTGTGCATACCTGGAAGTAATAAAAGCATAGTTTTGTGGCTATTCTCTATCTTAAACATTTTATAGTCTTTTTCTTTCCTTCTGTTAACATTATGTGTTTGTTGTGTCACTTGAAATTCCTTTCACTTCATTTTCTGGTTGTGTTTAATGAAGTAGATGGTGTAAATTCATCTTGGTTTGTGCTAAGCATTCATATCCTTCTCTCATGCTTTCTCCTTTGTTTTCACTTAGAATAGATTGTGTTCATCCAATTTTTATGGTGCTATCACCTCCTTATAGTATTAGTTTTCTTTTATGTTATCCTTTTATCCTGGTCCTCTTGGCATTGTCATCTTAGTTTTCCTTTTCGACATTAGTAGTAGCAATAGAAATAGGTGGAGGAACCGAATTCTATAGAGAATTGTATCAAGTGCGCAAGGTCCCACAACTTGGATATGGATCCATTTTTGTTTTAAATGACTTGGTTCTACCATATCCAAGACATGGATGTAAATTTTACAACCAACAAGTAAGAACATCTTCAATTTCACCTCCTTTAGAGGCGAGAATTAGCTTCTTGATATGCAATATTAGGATTCTCATATTCCTTGACCTTTAGGGTTTGAGTCTCTTCTTTGAGTTTGATATACTCTTCGTATTTGACCTTGAGTGTTGTTATCATACCTTTAATTTTATACTTCAAACTAATGTTCTACTTTCTATGGAATGTTAAATCTACTTGTAGATCCATCACTACTTCTTTGATATCATCTTGACTATGTATACAGACATCACATGGCATGTTTTTCAATCTTTCACATTCCTCTTTTTTGAACTCAAATCTGAAATTACATACTCCAACTGACTCTTGAGACTTTTGATGGTTTCTTCATCCTTATATTCCATGCCTCTCAACTCTTGATTCTCTTTCCTGGTCTTCTAAGCCATCTTTGCTTCAACGATCTCCTTTAAGTTGTAATACTTTCTTCACAAGGATCTAATCTGATACCAATTTTTAGAAGCACAATAGAATAAGAGGGGGTTGAATCAATCTTACAAATTTCTTATTTCATTTACTATTAATTCCAGCATCCATCCATTCACATACATTCAATAAAATCTTATTATGTGTCCACAATACATTCAAATGAACATAACACATGAGAAAGAACACATAGAAACAAGATGAAAGTGGGAAATATCATGGGGAAGAAAACACATTGAACATATGCTTATATTACACAAATCAAATAGATTTAGTGAAGCACTAACTTCACAAGGAGCACAAACCCTTGTTTATTAGATCATCAATCCTATAAGGAGCAAGAACCCCTAATTTAGTTAAGCACCAACTCCACAAGGAGACTATAACCCCTTAATATGATCAAAAACCAACCTAACCATATGAAGATAAATATATTTGATTTTTTTTACCACAACTGATGGATATCACAAGTTCAACTCACATAATTCCTTCAAACCCTTATCCCTTCAACTTGCTCTTTCTTATTCTTATTGGAATTATCTTGGCTTCAAACCCTTACACATATTCTCTCTATAATTATTCAACCTTTTACACAATTCTTCAGCTCTCAAATAATTCATTCATACATGTTACACTCTTCTACTTGCGTCTCACTTTTCCCCTTTAGATCACTAGTTCAAAAATGAACTCAAAACATCACTTTTATACCCTTATCTTCTTTCAAACACCTCATAGCTCAGTTCCTCTTCATTATTTCAACCAAAATAAAAATATATCACAAAACTTATAAAAATCATCAAATAGACCCATGTATGTCATCCATGCTCAAATGAACCAAACAAGCACAAAAACAACTCAAAACCCCATCATCTAGATGAGATAAACCCACAAACACAAAAACCATGATTATTAAAACTCAAAATTCATCTCACATGTGTAACATGAAATATAAAAATCACCAATGTTGGTAAATTTTCTTTCACCAATCAAATTATTCATAACACAACCCAAAAGGCTCATATCCTTTACCAAACAGTTGTTTCCAGCACTGTCTTCACTTTTAGGCCTCAAGTCCACCCAAGAACAACTAAACTATGGCATGTAACCACACATTGGAATCCTCAAGGCCTTTAGATCACATCCATGCATGATAGATCTCATGAAACATTCTACTTTTAAGACATCCAAATGCCTTCAATAGAAACAAACTTCAAACCTCTTCACTCTCCAACTAATACAAATCATCATCCAATGCAAAATATGCACTATCTACCTCAATCTTTCATCCTAAGAAATATTATCCTGAACATCAGCTACCTTTTTCTTCACAAATCAAGTTGGAAGACCATAAAATATCATCACCAAGACACAATTAATATACTACTAGAAAAAAATCTTAATCATTTTTCCATAATATATTATAATTCCTTCCAACTCCAAGTGGGAGGCATTTAACCAGTCCATCTCTAAAACTGCTCCTTTAGCCTTCTAGGACTCAAGAACTAGCCTTGAGCTCAACTTTCTCCATCACCTCAAAACTCACTTCCAAACTTAACCAAAGCATGGAAAATCCTTAGACATGTTATCTAAGCACTCAATAACCTTCAACAATAATAAAAAAACTCAATAAAATCATCTTACCTCATAAAGCTACTTGAGGCCATGTTGGACTAGGAATCTCCTAGATTCGACCCTTAAAGAATATGTCATAACATCCTTATACCATATCACAAACACACATTTTATATACCACTAGAAATATATATTAACCGGGATCAGAAAAAAACTTGAATGAAGTCCTAACTCTTTTTATAGCTCTTAATTCCACTTTTACTACAAGATGCTCCAAACTATCCCAAAAACCAGTATTCAAAAATAGGGCACACTTTTCCATTTAGAAGCTCAAAAATTATTTGAAACTATAATTGAAATCTATATAAACTCCAGGGGCTAAAATCAATGTCAATGTATTTTTCACCTTCTTTGGAGAACTTTACCACAAACTAGAGATCTTCATAAACAATATTTTTCAAGTAGTGATCACACACAATCACATGATCTTATACACATGTCTAGAATTTTTAGGATTCCTCTACAACCTCTAATCATTACTTTGGTAAAATCAATCAAGACAGTTCAATACTTCATTTTCTCCAAGTCACTTTTAGCTAGGGTTTAGCTAGGGTTTCAAAGCAACTTATCTTCTTAACAATCGTTCATAAAAACATGATAATAAAACAACCTCATTATTTTTTAAAACCTTCATAACTGACCTAAAAATATATTTCAAATATCTTAGGTCCCCATGCAAAACGCATTGACTCACCACGAGCATTATAAGGTAAACTTTTAGCACAAAAACACACTGTAGATTACCCAAATTTCCAAAACTGATATATATTGCAATCCCTTCTTTAGAATGACCTACAACTTGTGATGAAGTGTCATGAAAACTTCCTCTTACTATCCATTCTTGTCATCTATCCCAAATATATCTTAAATTCTCTATCCATTAAGACTTACCTATGTCAACTTGCATGTTTTTGACCTACTTACTTCTCAAGGACCTCATACAAGTACTAAACCTCTAAATACTGACCTAAGACTCACCATACACTTCATGTATAATTCCACCATACTCTTATTATCCTCTAACTAGACTAATAAGCTCCAAAACTCTTACCTCCAACTCATTCTACATGCTTCAAGGCTAGGAATAGGCCTGGAATGACATGAATACACCATGAAACCTCATGAAATAGCTATGTTGACATCTTATAGACTCATTAACACTTGTAACACACCTCTATGACCATGTGTGACCTTATGAAAACATCCAACCAACTCAAGAAGACTCATACTATGACCATGCAAGCTAAAACCATGCTAAGACAACATGACAACTCACCAAATCATATCACTACCAATCAACATTCATACTTGACACTTGACTGACACCTCATAGATACTCACATGACCTCATGATACCCTTTTCCATCAATTACTTGACATAAATGACAACACAAACACACAATGGTCAACAAAGTAAAACAAACATCTCTCCCCAGCACTCTTTTATTGGTGTGAGATCTCCCAAAAACCTTGCTCTTGGCATGAGATCACCCAAAAACATCACCATTCAACAACAAATCCAAGAAAAATAAGACAATTTTCTATCCTTTACTCTCTTATATAGTAGGTAAAAACTTTCCTTTTACACCTTTTTACTCACTTATACACATGTTAATTTGATTTTTCATACACTGGACTTTGACAACTTTCTTGCTCTTCTTTTGTAAGTTTGTCCTTATATGAAACAAGAATCATCTCACATCAGCAAGCACAAGCTCCAACACATATACTCCACCCCTAGGATCTACCTCCCCTTCCTAGTTCCATGCTTTGTTTTACGATCACTTCATGCTTCACTTGTCCACTCAACACGCTATCGGCTATACTCTTCTCTACATGATCACAAGGTACGCATCTTCTATCTACTTTATGTTATTGAGTATTCACTCAATAGCATAAAGTGGGGAAAATATAGACACAAAATCTATGCACTTGGGTACATTTATAGGTCCTAGAGCATACTAATATATACATGATTCCTAAAAAAGAAAACTAGTAATTGACATCTTTTGGGCCTTTTTATTTGTTTCTTATAATTTTGTTGACCTTACAATCCCTATAGTCCTATAATTATTTGAATGATTTATCTTTTATGGCCTTGAACACTAGTTCCCATTTAGAAAAAAAGAACCCAGTGCTCTTGTCCCTTATGGTCGCTCCTAACCTTCTTTGCTTCCTTCTTACTCTTTTGGTTTCTTTTACTTTTGGGTCATCTTTTACAACTTTGGGTTATCCTTTTAGTTTTCAATTACAAAATTCAAACAAGGGAATCATATATATATATATATATATATATATAGTTATATCTCTCAAATAAGGGGCTAAACACTAAGCATTACCTATCATCACCTAAGATTGCATTCAAAGGCACAAGAGCACTTCAAAGGAATTCATCTAGCACACTCATACAAGGGACAAGGGATGCATCACTCTACATACATAGCATAGGAGGGGGAAGTTCATTTTATTCCATCACACACATTTTATATCTATCCCATTATAACTTTGCAACTGGCACAAGGGCATCATCTTAGGGCATCATTACACACACATTCACACAGAACTACTTGGATTCTAAAATGTAGTGTAACGCTCAGTACTAATTTCACTCTTTGGGTGACCGTTGGGGTTAGTCCAACTCTACATTCTACATCTTTATTTTTTTAATTTTATTTGGTTTTTGGGGATGTGTAGATAGGTATCTATTTTTAGGGTTACAAGTACAATCAACGATAGTATATCAAAACCAGAGTGATAAAAGGTAGTTAATAGTGAAGATTTTTCGCACAAAAATGGATGAACCTAAGCATTTGACTCGACACTAACACCCATATCAGTCACTAACGGCTAAGATATTTTAAAAAATAATGGATAAAATATGCAGAACAATCCCACATAAAATCACAATAGTAGAAACTAATATGCAGAATAATATCACATATTAGAAATAAAACAATAGGAAATAAAGGAACACAACATAGAGAAATTATTTAACATGATTCACCTAATTTGGGCTATGTCCACCAAGAATCACTTACTCATATTTTTCGTATGCCACCTCTTTCTCTCAATACAATACCTATATCTGTTTAGAGCTATGCTAAACAAACTCTCTTGAATTCACACTTGAACTCACATACCTCTACAATGATATGTTTTCCCTACATCGATAGGAAATTACTCAGGCAATTTTACAATACTGTGGGTACCAAAACCATGGGCCAAAACCACCCCATAAACTTATGGGTCAAAAATCTTTCCCATATGAGAAGAGTACATTTCTGAGATATCGGACACATTTTTGAGAAAAATGTGGAAAGTGTATAGTAATTTTAGCGTATAGTCTTTAACACTTCCACACATAAAAAAGGCTCCCAACATAACATACGCTCATTTCCTTCCATGGGTGTTTCGTTTCTGCAAATTTATGAGTGCCAAAATCTTCACCGATCCTTAAAGGCACTTCTTATAGTCTATTTCAATAGTTCTTCTTCCCGATCATCCCAGATTATGTGAAATCAGTGTCACCCTCTCTCTTTTTCTCTTACTTATGGTTTCATATTATTACTTGTTTATTTCTTTTCCATTACTTTACATCTATCATTAGCTACATAAGTTACTCTAGATATTAAATTTAATTCTATTTATGTTAAATCAAAGACCAATCATGATTATATTTTCCACCTAGGATTCAGATGATTTCCTTGGATGGTGTTTTTATGTACTTCACTACTTCATATCAATATCAACTATTATAGTAGATGATGGGAGAGAGGCCAAAGGAGTATGATCTAAGGGAGTAATACCAAAGAAAGGAATGATTTGATGTAAGTGGAGAGGGCTTGCACTTGCTCTTCAAGTTGTTCTTGATTTATTTTTTCCTTTCTCCACTCTCTTAATAACCTTGAAGATCATTTCCTTTAAGTTATGTACATCCCCTTTAGGAGTAGATTCCACTAGATATATCCTTATAAGCTCAAAGTTAGTTGAAGAAATTTCCTATTCACTCTTATCAACTATGGGTCTGGAAATTTCAATAAACTATTGGGATGAAGTATCAATAACCATGCGAGAAGTTGTATTAACTTTCTTGGTAGGAGGATAAGTATCGAGAATTGCAGCCACAACATCATAATTAGGAACCTCAACTTTTTATTGATTTTTCCTCTTATTACTCTCGCTCATGACCTAAGAGAATGATGTGTTTGAAGTCTTACCTAACAATGCGAATGTTAATTTAATTCTAAGTGTTAGAGTAGGAAGAGAAGATTTTTATGTAGAGATAGCTATAGTAGTTATCAGTGGATGAGAGGGTATTCTTATATTCAATTTGGGTCCTGGAAGCACTTATTTTACAAAAGTACTAAGATGAAACTTAAAAACATTCTTCCTCTTCTTCTTCATTTTCTTCACTTTCCTCTTCTTTTCTTCTTCATCTCCTTCCTTCTCACTCTCCTCCTTTTCTTCTTCTTGTTTATCCTCTTCCTCCTTTTCTTCCTCTTGTTGAGTATCATCTTTTTTGTCACTTTCTTTATTTGATTCATCCTTTGAGATTCATATATATACCTTGGTACCATTATTGTTGGCTAGAGGAAGGAGTTTTTAAGGAGAGACCACTTGTTGAGGATCCTTGAATTCTGCTAATTTCTTGGTTCTTGAGAGAAAAGGAGTAGTAAGATCATAAATATTATCTTTCTCCTTATGTGACCAATCAATGGTTGGGATAGGATATTACAAGATAGAATTTATAAATTCATGTTCATGCAATTCAACTTATCATGAATTATGCCTTCTAGTAATTTATACAACTTGAAATATTGAATCTATTGGAGTGTCTTCCTTCCATACATTATTTTCCTTACTTAAAATTCATCGTCATAATATACCCAATAATATTTTATTGTGGGTACATGAACGCATCTGAAATACGAAGATTATTATTGATGAAGTTTTTGGTGTCAAATTATGCTCTTTTTTGGAAAGGATGCATATGGAAAAGATAAACAGTTATCTCAATATTATATGCATCAATGGTTGATCTGAAAGTATATTTTCATAGGGATATTGTGAATTGAATACTAGACACATTTTTATCCCTAAAATTTATATGAATAATATATAGTTTCCTACATGTTAGGAAATAAGGGATAAAATATGTGGAATAATCCCTCATAGAATCACAACAATAGAAACTAATATGTAGAAAATATTACAGATCTTAAATAAAAGTGTAGAATAAAATAACACAACACAAAGAGACAATATTTAACGTGGTTCACCCAATTTGGCTACATCCACCAAGAATTACTTGCTTAGAATTTATTACAAGCCACCTCTCTCTCAATATGATAAACAAATCTATTTGGATCTATGCTCAACAAAGTCTACAAAATTTACACCCGAATTCAAAACACATCTGCAATGTTACCTTAACTCTACCATATGCACAAAACCACATAAATAGACAATTGCTTTAGCAGTTTTATAAAACTGTGGGTATTAAAACCATGGTCCAAAACCATCCCATAAACCTATGGGTCAAAAATCCCACCCACATGAGAAAAGCACATTTCTCGGTATATCGGGCATGTGTTAAGGCCAAAAAAATCTCAAGGGTTGTGCCTTCGAACCTCAACAAGATAACTATGGAAAGTGTACAGTACTCTTATTGTATAGTATTTAACACTTTCTCACATGAAAACAGGCTCCACAGCCTAAATATCTCCCACTTGGAGACTAATTTTCCTTTGAGCAAGCTTCTTAACCCTTCACTAGTTTCCATGAAAACAAACCAAAGCTAAACACAAATTTAGTTTTTCCCTTGTTACCACCTTGGTCATCATGTTTACGGGATTATAACTGGTATGAATCTTTTCCAGCTTCAACTTATCTTCCTCCAAAGTCATCCTTATGAAATGGTACCTTAACTGTATATGCTTCATCTTAGAATGGAAGTCAGATTTCTTATCTAGGTGTATAGCACTCTGACTATCACTATGCATCTTTCCTTCCTCCTTCTTATGCCCCAACTCCTCAAGCAATTGTTGTAACCAAATAATTTATTTGCTTACCTCTGTGGCAACAACATACTTAGCCTCTATGGTTGACAAAGCCACTAGCTTCTATAGTCATGAAATCCAGCTCATTGTTGTCCCACCTATAGTGTAAACATAACATGTCATGCTCCTCCTGATGTCTACATCTCCAGCCATATCTGAATCTACATAACCACACAAAATGGTGTCTGATCCATCAGTAGCACAAAACTATCCCTATGGTCCCTCTCAAATACCAAAGGATCCACTTTACTGCCTTCCAGTGCTCTCTACCTAGATCACTCATAAATCTACTCACCGCTCCCACTACATGGGAAATATCAGGCCTCGTGTACACCATCGCATGCATCAAACTACCAACCACTGATGAGTAAAGTACCTTGGACATCTGGTTTCTCTCTGCCGCTCTATCTTAGGGCACTACTCCTTTGATAACTTGAAATGGCTTACCAAAGGAGTCCCAATCGCTTAGCATCTTTCATATTAAACCTCTCCAATACCTTCTTAATGTACTCTTCCGAGATAAAGTCATGTTTCATTCCTTCCTATCCCGAGATATCCTCATACAAAGGATTTTTGGCTGCCCCCAAATCCTTCATGGAAAATGATTCACTTAGCTACTTCTTGAGTACTTTTATTTCCTGCATATTTTTACCTCAAACCAACATATCATCCACATACAAACATAGGATAATATAACTTCCATCCTCAAATTTCTTTGTATACACGTAATGGTAAAAATGACATATAATATAACCTTGATCCATCATGAAGCTATCAAATTTCTTATACCATTGACGTGGAGCTTATTTCAAACCATATAATCTCTTCTTCATTTTGCACACCATCTCCTCTTTACCTTTGACCTCATATTCCTATGGATGCTGCATATATAGATCCTCCTCCAAATCACCATGAAGAAATGTAGTCTTTACATCAAGCTTCTCTAAGTGCAAGTATTCTACTGCAACTATTCCAAGAATAGTTCTAATAGAATTCATTTTTACTACAAGAGAAAAAATCTCATCAAAATCTATACCTTTTTTCTGTGCAAACCCCTTGACCACCAACTAGGCCTTGTATATTTTCTTGCCTCCTTCCTTTTTGACTCTGAACACCCACTTGTTTTGTAATGCTCTTTTTCCTTTAGGTAGTTTCACCAAATCCCATGTTTGGTTCTCTATGAGAGCCTGATGCTCCTCATCCATGTCTTGCTCCCACTTATTCCTGGCATCTACCTGCATTGCTTCATCAAATATATCTTGCTTTCCACTGTCACTAAGTAATAAATAATAAAGAGAAGGAGAAAAATATGCAGGTTATCTTCTTACCCTAGAAGACCTCCTCAATATAGGATTTTGGGGTTCTTGTTATAAAGGTTCTTGAACCGATTCATGTTTCACTTTCCCATCTAGAATATCCTCTATCACTACATATTCTTTCTTGGATTCTTCCCTATTTTCCTGCAACTACTTCTTATACATGACTTTCTCTTTAAACACTACATCCCTAGATCGAATGATTTTTCTTGTCCTTAATACTCCAACATTTATATACGAAGTCATCACCACCATAACCATAAAATTATGTTTATCTTATTTAGCCTTTATTTTGGTCCTATCATCCTTGTTTATATAGACAAACATCTCACATCCAAAGACTCTAAGTAATGAGTAATCAACTTTCTTACCATACCTAGCCTCCTCGGTATGACTCCATTCAAGGCACTTGAGGGTCCTCTATTTATCAATTACATAGTTGTGCTCATTGTTTCTACCCAAAAATAAAAAGGTAGTCCTACATGTAGCCTCATGCTCCTAGCACATTCCATTATTGTTTTGTTCATCCTTTCTGACACCCCATTCTGCTGAGTCCCTGGAACCATATTTTACCTATGGATTTATTTCTTATAATATATATCATCAAATTCATTGTTGTAATACTCCCCTCCATTATCTGACCTAAGAAATTTTAGCTTAAAACATGTTTCATTCTCTACTAAGGCTTTCCATTTAACAAAAGTGTCAAATACATCGATTTGTTTCTAATACAATAAACCCAAACTTTCCTTGTTTCATCATCAATAAAAGTAACATAATAACTTGAACCCTAGGAGATGATACCCGAGATAGCCCCATACATCGAATGCACCAGCTCTAACTTACTCTCTTCCTTGTAGGTCCAACCTTTAGAAACCTTACTCACTTATATTTTCCATATATGCAGTCCTCACATAACTTTTATGTTGTGGAGCCTATTTTCATGTGTGAAAGTGTTGAAGACTGTACACTAAGAGTACTGTACACTTTTCATGTATCCTCACCGGGGTTTGAGGCCGGGCCCGAGTGGGGGTGCGGGGCGGCAAACCCCTAGGTAGAAGGGGTTCGGGGTGTAGCCCTCGAGAAAAAAATTGGCCTTAAAACATGCCCGATATACCGGGAAATGTGTTTTTCTCATATGGGCGGGATTTTGTCCCATAGGTTTATGGGACGGTTTTTGCCCATGGTTTTGATACCCACGGTTTTGTAAAACTGCTTAAGCAATTGTCTACTTATGTGGTTTTATGCATATAATATTAATATAGTAACATTACGGATGTGTTTTAAATTCGGGTGTGAATTTTGTAAAGTTTTTTGAGCATAGCTCCAAATAGATCTGGGTATTGTATTGAGAGAGTGGTGGCTTGTAATAAAATATGAGCAAGTGATTCTTAGTGGATGTAGCCCAAATTGGGTGAACCACGTTAAATACTGTCTCTTTATGTTATGTTATTTTATTCTACACTTTTATTTGAGATCTATAATATTTTCGTATATTAGTTTCTCTTTTGTTGCAATTCTATGATGGATTATTCGTATATTTTATCCCTTATTTCCTAACAATTAGTATTAGATCCTGGTTTGGTTTGTTGAAGTGTTGAATCCCGGGAAATTTTTATCTTGAGTGGGAGCTATGGTAGATGAAGGAAATTCTAGGGTTTATAAATTCAATGGGAAGAATTTTAGTCTTTGGAAGATGCAGATGGAAGATTACCTTTATTATAAGCATCTTTATACTTCGTTGTCTGAGAATGTGAACAAACCCTTGAGCATGACAGATTCATAATGGGATTTTCTAGATAGGAAGACACTTGGGACAATCCGGTTGTGTCTTGCATCTTCGGTATTATTTAGTATTTCAAAGGAAAATACTACAAAATAAATAATGGATGCATTATGGAAGTTGTATGAAAAACCCTCTTGCCTCTAATAAGATATTTTTAATGAAAAAATTGTTTAATATGAAAATGTTTGAGAATGGTTCGATGTGAGATCATCTAAATGATTTTAATACGATTATAAATATGCTATCTTTGGTTGCAATAGAATTTGATGAAGAAGTTCGGGCTTTATTAGTTCTATGCTCTTTACCTGAGAGTTTGAATAGCCTGGTAATGGCGGTAAGCAACTCAGTTCCTGCTAACTCAAAGTTGAAGTTTGAGGATGTTGTAGGGGTGATTCTAAGTGAGGAAATGTGAAGAAAAATCTCTAGTGAATCTTCTACTTCAAGGAATGCTTTGACATTGAAACTAGAGGGAGACAGAAGAATAGAGGAAATCATGGAAAATCAAAGGATCGGGCAAGGTCAAAATCCAAAAGCAAGATAGTATGTTGGCACTATGGAAAGTCTGGGCATGCAAAGAAGGACTATTGGGAGCTTCGGGACAAGAAGAAACAACAGGAAGAAAATAAGGAGGAAAATGTGGCAATGGGTAATGTATGTCAGGATGCTTTGATTCTTTCTTTGCACAATATTACTGAATCTTGGGTTTTAGATTTGGGGGCTTCTTTCCATGCTTCTCCACATAGGCATTATTTTGTTGATTATGTTCAAGGAGATTTTGGGCATGTTTTTCTTGGTGATGATGAGCCTTGCAACATAGTTGGAAAAGGTTTTGTTCAGGTTAAGATGCAAAATGGGAATACTTGGCTATTGAAGGATGTTAGACATGTGCCTACATTAAGACAAAATTTGATATTAGTAGGGTAGTTGGGAAGTGATGGTTATACTATGATATTTACAGCTAACTCTTGGAAGGTTACCAAGGGTGCTCTTGTGGTGGCAAGAGGTAAGAAGGTTGGAACCTTGTATTTAACCACTTATAACACTAATGTTTGTAATCTTGTGGCTTTAGAAGTAGATACAACATTGTGGCACTATAGGCTTGGTCATATGAGCCATAAAGGCATGGAGATCATAAAGAAGGATTTTCCTGAATATACAGAAACAAGTTTGGAGTTCTGTGAGGACTGCATATATGGGAAACAGAAGCGAGTAAGGTTTCTCAAGGTTGGACCTATAAAGAAAGAGAGTAAGTTAGAGTTGGTGCATTCTGATGTGTGGGGGCCAACTTAGGTATCATCTCTTAGGGGTTCAAGTTATTATGTTACTTTTATTGATGATGTAACAAGGAAAGTTTGGGTTTATTATATTAGAAACAAATCTGATGTATTTGACACTTTTGTTAAATGGAAATCTTTGGTAGAGATAGAAATAAGTCTTAAGCTAAAATGTCTCAGTCGGATAAAGGAGGGGAGTATTGCAACAATGAATTTGATGATTACTATTCTAAGAATGGAATCTACATGAAAAATATGGTTCCGGGAACTCCGCATGAAGAATGGGGTATCGAAAGGATGAACAGAACAATAATGGAACATGCTTTAGGAGCATGAGGTTACATGCGGGACTACCTCTTTCTTTTTGGGTAGAATCGGTTAGCACAAACACAACCGTGTACTTGATAAACAGAGGAACCTCAAGTGCCTTGGATGGAGGCATACCCGAGGAGACTTGGTATGGTAAGAAATTTGATTAGTCATTTCTTAGATTCTTTAGATGTGAGGTGTTTGTTCATATAGACAAGGATGATAGGACCAAGCTAGACGCTAAATCAAAAAAATGTACTTTTATTGCTTATGGTGGTGATGAATTTGGATATAAATTTTAGAGTATTAAGGATAAGAAAATAATTCAATATAAGGATGTGGTCTTGATAAGAAAGTCATGTATAAGCGTAGTTGCGGGAAAATAGGGAAGAATCCAAGAAACAATATGCGCGGTATAGGATCTTAAGGATGTGAAAATGACACGTGAATCGTTCGGGAACCTCCTCAACAGAACCCCAAACTCATATATTGAGGACGTATTCTATGGTAAGAAGATAACACAACGTTTTTCTCCTTATATTTATTATTTATTACTCACCGATAGTGGAGAGCCGGTGATCTTTGATGAAGCAATACAGGGTAGATGATAGGAAGAAGTGGGAGCATTCTCGTGGATGAGGAGCATCGGGCTCTCATGGAGAACCAAACATGGGATTTAGTAAATCTACCTGAAGGAAAAAGAGGATTACGAAACAAATGGGTGTTTAGAGTGAAAGAGGAAGGAGGAGGAAAGAAAATATACAAGGCTTGGTTAGTGGTCAAGGGGTTTGCACAGAAAAAAGGAATAGATTTTGATGAGATTTTTTCTCCTATAGTAAAAATGACTTCTATTAGAGCTATTCTAGGAATAGTTGTAGTAGAAGACTTACAATTAGAACAACTTGATGTAAATACTACATTTCTCCATGGTGATTTACGGAGGGACTATATATGCAGCAATGCCCAGGAGGGCTATGAGGTAAAAGGTAAAGAGTAGATGGTGGGTAAACTGAAGAAGAGCTTGTATGGCTTGAAATAAGCTCCACGTCAATGGTATAAGATATTTGATAGCTTCATGATGGATCAAGGTTATATTAGATGTCATTCTAACCATTGCATGTATACAAAAAAATTTGAGGATGGAAGTTATATTATCCTATGTCTGTATGTGGATGACATGTTGGTTATAGGTAAAAACATGCGAAATAAAAGTACTCAAGAAGCTAAGTGAATCCTTTGCTATAAAGGATTTGGGGGTAGCCAAACAAATCCTTGGTATAAGGATATATCGAATAGGAAGGAACGGAAGCTAACTTTATCTTAGGAAGAGTACATTAAGAAGGTCTTGGAGAGGTTTAATATGTAGGATGCTAAACCGGTTAGGACTCCTTTGGTAGGTCATTTCAAGTTATCAAAGGAACATTGTCATAAGACAAAGGAGGAGAGAAACAAAATTTCCAAGGTACCTTACTCATCGGTGGTTGGTAGTTTGATGTATGTCATGTTGTGCACTAGGCTTGATATTTCCCTTGCAGTGGGAGTGGTGAGTAGATTTATGAGTGATCCGGTAGAGATCACCGGCGAGCATAAAGTGGATCCTTCGATTTGAGAGGGACCATGGGGATAGTTTTGTGCTACAAATGGATCGAGACACTACTTTGTGTGGTTATGTACATTCGAGATATGGTGGAGATGTAGACGGAAGGAGGAGCATGACAAGTTATGTTTACATTGTAGGTGGGATAAGCAATGAGCCGGGATTTCACGACTACGAAGTTGGTGGCTTTGTCAACCACGAGAGGCTGAGTATACTACTACCATAGAGGCAAGCAAAGAAATGATTTGGTTATAGTAATTGCTTAAGGAGTTGGGGCATAAGTAGGAGGAAGTAAAGTTCCATAGTGATAGTCAAAGTGTTATACACCTAGCTAAGAACTTTGTTTTCCACTCTAGGACAAAGCATATACAATTAAGGTTCCATTTCATTACGACAACTTTAGATGGAGAGAAGTTGAAGTTGGAGAATATTCATACCATTCATAATCTTGAAGACATGATGATCGAGGTGTTCACAAGGGAAAAATTGAAGCCGTGTTCGGGTTTGGTCGGTCTTCACAGAAACTAGTGAAGGGTTGAGAAGCTTGCTCAGAGGAAAACTAGTCTCCAAGTGGGATATTTTTATGTTGTGGAGCCTGTTTTCATGTGTGAAAGTGTTGAAGACTGTAAACTAAGAGTACTATACACTTTTCATGTATCCTCACCGGGTCCGGATCGGCCGGGCCCGAGCGAGAGTTTGAGGGCACAACCCCCGAGAAAAAAATTGGGCTTAAAATGTGCCCGATATACCGGAAACATGTTTTTCTCATATGGGTGGGATTTTGTCCCATATGTTTATGGGATGGTTTTTTCCATTGGTTTTGATACCCATGGTTTTGTAAAACTACTTAAGCGAGTTGTCTACTTAAATGGTTTTATGCATATGGTAGTAATATAGTAACATTGCATATGCGTTTTGAATTCAGTGTGAAATCAGTAGACTTTGTTGAGCATAGTTCCAAACATATCAGGTATTGTATTGAGAGAGCAGCGGTGGTTTATAATAAAATATGAGTAAGTAATTCTTGGTGGAAATAACCCAAATTGGGTGAACCACATTAAATCTTTCTCTTTGTGTTGCGTTATTTTATTCTCGCACTTTTATTTGAGATGTGTAATATTTTCTACATATTATTTTCTACTATTGTGATTACGTGAAGGATAATTCCACATATTTTATCCCTTATTTCCTAACAAGAAATCCAAACTTGTTTCGTATATCTAGGAAAATCCTTCTTTATAATCTCCATGCCCTTATGGCCTTTTATGACCAAACCTATAGTGCCACAATGTTGTATCTATACTGAAGCCACAAGATTAAAAACATTAGTGTTATAAGTGGTTAAATATAAGGTTCCAAGCTTCTTACCTCTTGCCACCACAAGAGCACCCTTGGTAACCTTCCAAGAGTTTGTTTTAAATATCACAAGATCAACCATCACTTCCTAACCGCCCTACCGATATCAAATTTTTCTTAATTTAGTCACATGTCTAACATCCTTTAATAGCCAAGTATTCCCATTCTGCATTTTAACCCAAATAGAACCTTTTCCAACTATGCCGCAAGGCTCGTCATCACTAAGAAAAACATGCCCAAAATCTCCTTGAATATAATCAAAAAAATAATGCCTATGTGGATTAGCATGGAAAGAATCCTCGAATCTAAAACCCAAGATTTAGTAATATTATGCAAAGAAAGAATCAAATCATCCTGACATACATTACTCATTGCCACATTTACCTCCTTGTTTTCTTCCTATTGTTTCTTCTTGTCCAAAGTTCCTAATATTCCTTCTTTGCATGTCCATAATTTCCACAGTTCCTACATACTATCTTGCTTTTTGATTTTGACCTTTCTTGATCCTTTGATTTTCCACAACTTCCTCTATTCTTCTTTCTCCCTCTAGTTTCCAATGTCAAAGCATTCCTGAAGTAGAAGATTCCCCGAGAGATTTTCTTTGCATTTCCTCACTTAGAATCACCCCTACAACATCCTTAAACTTCACTTTGAGTTAAGCTGGAACCAAGTTGCTTACCGCCATTACTGGTTATTCCAACTCTAGGTAAAGAGCACGAACTAATAAATCCCTAACTTCTTCATCAAATTATATTATGTCTTGAAGCTAGCATATTTATAACCGTATTAAAATCATTTAAATTATATACTACTGAACCATTCTCAGACATCTTCATATTAAAAAAAAATTCATTAAAAATATCTTATTAGAGGCAGAGGGTTTTTCATACAACTTCCCTAATGCATCCATCAGTTCTTTTGTAGTCTTTTCCTTTGAAACATTAAATAATACCAAAGATGCAAGACACAATTAGATTTTCTCAAGTGCCTTCCTATCTAGAAAATCTCATTCCTCGCATCCGTCATGCTTGAGGGTTTGTTCACCTTCTCAGATAGTGGAATATAAAGATCCTTTTGATAAAGGTAATCTTCCATCTGCATCTTCCAAAGACTGAAATTCTTCCCATTGAATTTATCAACCCTTGATCTTCCATCATCTACCATAGCTCCCACTCAAGATAAAACTTTCCCTATGATTCAAAACTTCAACAAACCAAACTAGGATTTGATACCAATTGTTAGGAAATAAGGGATAAAATATGCAGAATAATCCCTCACAGAATCGCAATAGTAGAAACTAATATGCATAAAATATTACATATCTCAAATAAAAGTGCAGAATAAAATAACACAACACAAAAATACATTATTTAACGTGGTTCACCCAATTTGGGCTATGTCCACCAAGAATCACTTGCTCAGATTTTATTACAAGCCACCGCTCTCTCAATACAATACCCAGATCTATTTGGAGCTATACTCAACAAACTCTACAAAAATCACACCTAAATTCAAAACATATATACAATGTTACCTTCACCCTACCATATGCACAAAACCACATAAGTAGAGAATGGCTTAAGTAGTTTCGCAAAACTATGGGTATCAAAACCATCGTCCAAAACTGTCCCATAAACCTATGGGTCAAAATCCTGCCCATATGAGAAACTCACGTTTCACAGGTATATCGTGCACATTTTAAGGCATAAAGAAATTCTTGAGGTTGTGCCCCGAACCCCGATGAGAAAACTATGGAAAGTGTATAGTACTCTTAGTGTACAGTCTTCCACACTTTCTCACATGAAAATAGGCTCCACAACCTAACACCACATAGTTCAATAAAAATGATCTTGTCATTGCAATAGATAGGAAGCTTGTATGGAATTCCTTCAAATATTATTGCTCTAATGTATGAAAACCTATGAAATTGAATGAACATT
This sequence comes from Taxus wallichiana var. yunnanensis, assembly GCA_018340775.1. Taxonomy (NCBI): domain Eukaryota; kingdom Viridiplantae; phylum Streptophyta; class Pinopsida; order Cupressales; family Taxaceae; genus Taxus; species Taxus wallichiana. The sequence goes on from CM031244.1 coordinate 133,958,138, forward strand.
GAACATGCATCCATATCTTTGTTATCAATTCATTTTCTTTTTGATAAATTATTTTGGTAACACATCCCTCAAGAAATCTGACTAGGAACATAGTGAAGGCATCATTAACCCTCATATAATCAATCTTTTTGTTGTCAAAGGTTAATTGGGTATGAAACTCATAAATTGGGATATTTTTCCTTCCACCTTGAATTGAAAAGATGATCCAAATTTTTTATCGATAAATATTATAAATCAAGTGGGAATTGATTTAGAAGTATTTGTTTTAGTGGACATAGATTATTGGTTGAGTCCAATTTTAACAGTTTATTTCTCCCCACATTAGAGTTTGTTTTCCTTCACAAATTAAATTGATGAAGATGCATATCCGATCCTAAAATTCCTTGGATAAAGGAAGGCCCATCACTCTTTCCAAAATGGTTATGATGTCAGATATTTCTTCAATAAAGTCACTTCTATACAAATTCTTTGGTGGGTTTGAAGTTCCTTTATGTAAATAAGGAAAATCACAAACGGAAGATAAAGAAATAAAACACAGATTATACCTTCACCATAGACTTCTTACAAACCTCAATGTAAGACCATATAAGCTTTAATCTTGTTTGACCTTTTTGAATATTGGATTATGGTTGCTCTTTTATATTAGTTATCCAAAGAAATTTGGAGATGTTACGAGAATATTTCACAAGGATGCTAATGTCAAATTGGAAAAAGTTGGATGCAATTTTCTCAAAGCTCACGGGGATAGAATTACAAAGGAAATGGCTTGCTTTTATAGCTAATGGTAGAACCATGAAAGTTGGATTTTACATTTACTAAGCTCTAGTTTAATGGTTGAGTCACCCGGGTTAACAAGTAGACTTGTCACTAGTATTTGCATATTTAAAGGGGTAATGGACATTTATAATAGTAGAAGTTACATTTAGAAATTTGAATTTCATGTACAACTCTATATTCCCCTCATTTCTAAGAATTTACAAGTGGAGTTCAAGCTGATTTGACTAAGGAGATTAGAATAATTTAATTAGTATTTAATTATGATGGAATAATTAATTATTTAAATAAATAAATGTTTAATTATATTAGCTACAAGGTATTAGGATTTAATTTAATTAATTCTAAGAGCATGGTATAATTAAATTAATTTAATTCCAAAGGGTAAGAATATAGCTTAGGTAATAGAAATAATTTTAATTAATTCTACAAGAGGATTATTTGAATGACGGAGTTAATTTAATTAATTCCAAAGGGATATATTGTGGTATGATAGAATTAATTTAATTATTATAATTGGATAAAAGAGACTATAAGTATATATGTATTTTTAGGGTGTCTACATTTTCCCCTCTTTAAAGTGCTATAACAAAGTAATGGTATTTTAGAGATAGTAGATGTATGCAGATTAGTGAGCGGAAAGTGGTGAAGCATTTAGATTCCCCGAAAAGATGGGACGGTAAGGTAATTCCCCCTCAAACGAGTGGATGATGTATAAAGACGGTGGACATCTACTTGATAGGAAAGAGATAAGGAAGTTGAAAAATGAGGATGGGAGGAATTGTTTTCATAGCATGAGCACCATTTAGAGAGTGTGAATATAAGAGAAACCTTATTTTCTTTTTCACAATAGGATTATCACCATGATTATGAAATAATCAAGATGGGTAACCTATATGCGCATAAACAAACACACACAGAGAAAGAAAATATAAAATGAAAAATAAGCCCACTATGAATAGTAGGTGTAGGCATAAGGGTTATAAAAGAACCAAGATGTTATCACAATACTTGCAATTATTCCATGAAATAAAAATTAACAATGTAGCACAACTTTGAAAAAGAAGACAATCGATTATGCCCCTAATGAATGGAAAAATGATGATTATGTAGATGCAAATTCTCCCAAGGTGGTAATAGGATCAGATTGGAAAAGCAAATTATACGTAGGTTAGATCCATTCAACAAATGATTTGAGAAAAAAATTGCTCCAGGTGAAGATATATCGCGAAGGAAAAACAATTTTGGGACTTTCCCAAAGCGAGTTAGTAATCATTCAAAGAGAAGAAAGTGATAGTTGTAATATTGGAATGATCACTAGGGTAGTAGCTAAAGGAATGAATTTATCGAGATTGTGCTAAAAGATTCACATTAAGGGTTTTCCAATTATAGGATTTTTATGATAAGTGAGTTCAAAAAAATTATGATTTTTCTTATTTTTGTTTGAATTCTTGAAATATTTGATTTTTGGATTTTTGAATATAAAATTTTTTAGATTTTGTGAGTTTTTGAAAAAAATGAAATATAAATGCAAAGAAATGTAAACAAATCTGAATACATAGAAAAAAATGAAAACACTCCATGGCTTATTTAATAATCCATGAAGAAAAAAAAAATGTGCAAGTAGTCACACAATACAAAAAAACATGCAAAAAAACCCAATATGAATAGGAATGAATAACATCAAAGTTATTTGTGAAACAAGAAGCCAAGAATTATCCTACAATTAGCCTCAATGAAGGTAAACACGGACAACAAAATAAAAAAGCTGAAAGAAGCAAAAGTATTGTCACAATGCCGACAAACCACAATAGTACAACAAAACTTACAATAACAACGTCTAATAATGCTCCAAATGTGTTCCACATTGAAGAACTAGATAGATTTGAATGCCCCCAAGCGATATTTTAGAATGCAAGAGGATTGGGTCAGGGCTAAAGATCGGAGTGATACTTAGATACTCCAAAAGATGCTCTTGTTAGATCCCACCAAAATTGATCTGTATTGGATTAAAATGTAAAATCCAAGTGTTCCCCAAGTAAAGTTATATTGTGAAAGGGTATATGATTTCTTTCCATGATCATAGATATACAAAGATGTGCAAGAAAGATGATCTGGAATGATCATAAGGAGCATCGTCAAATGGAAAAATTGTTGAACTCTATTATCCAGTTGTTAAAATTTTCCAAACATTATTTGAATGTTTTGATTTTGACAATTTATACTATTTTTGGTGTTTAGAAAAATTTTATATGGTTTTTGTATTTTTGAACAATTTTGTATTGTTTTTGTATTTTTAAACAATTTTATATTGTTTTCTTATTTTTGAACAATTTCTATTGTTTTTGAATTTTGAGAAACATATTTTAATGTTTTTTCTAAGTTTTTGAGAAAAACAATTGAATGTTTTTATATAAAACAACTCGGTAAAAGGGGTTCGCTACTTAAAAGCAAGTGTAAATAATTAGAAGAGTTCCATTCCATTGGGAAAAAATGTAGATGATGTAATGATAGGGTGTTTCACTCCACTTGTGACTCCACGAGAACTAGGAATATATGAGGGATCATCACTAAGAGCCAAGAAGGACATGAAAAAGAGGTGAATAATGATATGAAGGTGAAGATATTGGATGCTAAGACACAAGGTGTAACAATGATCCATGTAAGAATAATGTAACTCATCTTTTGTCAATATTATATGACTGATTTCAAGATGATTCCACTTTATATATTTTGACTAAAATTAGACTCATATATGGCCTACTGATTGGAAAAATATGGTTGAAGTAGTTGTTGTCTCTCTTTAACATGAGCAGCTAAATTACTTCTTGGGAAGTTTTTGATTAAGAACTTTTGATTCAGATTTGATAAAGGCTTTATTTGTTGATTGAATTTTTTAAGAACCCCTACATGTTGCCCCATGTCACTAGTAAGAGACAAGGGCTCAACACCGAAGACAAAATGTAGGCGAGTAAGGGCATCTTCCTCCATTCCCAGTCTCATACTACTGGTGAGAATTTTGGGCTTATCACCGAAGAATCTAAAGGATAAAAGGTGTAATTATTCATTTATATTTTTGTATTTTTAGATTGATTTGCAATTTTTTTCAATAATGTTCTTAATGGGAAGAACATTCTACCCCCAATTATTAGCCGTATATGACTAGTAGGACACAAGGGTTCAACACTATAGACTAAGATGGACGATCAAAAAGGTTCGGGTAAAGAACTTTTTAGTGTTTTCTATTAAAGAGAGAGCTTTTTTGAAAGGAGTATTTTCCATCAATAAGATCTAAGAAAAACCGTAAGTAAAAATATCGAAATGGTAGGAACCATAACAAGGATGAGACACAAAATTCCCAATAGGAGAAAGGTTAATATATGTCATAGAGGTGAAAAACATGAAGATATGAAAATGGTAAGATTAATATATTTTCCAATAGATAGAATCTTTAACGCTATGTGCACTTGCTTTTCCAATTTTTATTTTCAAACGGTGCTTTAAGAAAAGGTTTAATATGGAGCTTTGTTTTATTTGTATGATTTTGAATTTTTCTTAATTTTCAATGGAATCATCACGAGAGAGGTCAATGTTTATGAAAATGAAATTTTCTTGAATTACAATACTTGGGCGAATGAGATCCAAGTCAAACGAAATATTTTCGATGAATGATATATGCAAGTAGTCGATTTTATGAGACTTGGGAAAACAGGGTCCAAGTCAAAGGAGATAATCAAATGATTCTATGAGTCCTGAGATACAAGAATTGGGAATAAAATGTTCAATTCAAAGAAGGGAATCCAAAGATTCAAGTAGTTTTGATTTACAAAAATTGGACAGATAGGTTCCAAGTCAAAAGAAGTATGATTTTATAAGTGTTCGATTAGATCGGAAAACCTATTTGATGTTAGAGGAGAATTGTAAATGTGGGAATATTTTAAAATTAATATTCATCTATGAGTGGAAGAATGATAAGGAAGAAGGATTTATCCCTAGATGTATACCTGAGGCTCCTTATAGGCAATAGAGAGAAAATATTTAGTGTTTCTATGTCAAGGTCATGGATCAATTTTTTTGATGATATATTTGTGACTAGAGCTTGAAATGGTTGTATAAGGATCTTCCTGGTATACGTATCTCATAGAATGTATGAATTTAGATGTCTTGAGATGTTAGGGTCATCATTGATGAGATTCTGTAAGAGTGGTCATTTGAGGATTTCATACATGGAAGGTTACGTTGTTACAAGTGTTCATGATTGTTGTTGTTTTGCTTCTACAAAAATACTAGGGATGTCAGGCATAAGATCTGGAAGTGAAATAATAGAATCAAGATCAATGGTGCTTGATGATGGACCCTTTTTTATAGAGTCTATAGTTATATCAAAGGTTGAAAGGGAATCTTGAATCAATGTCAATCTCTCATTTTGTGTTAGAATATTATTGTCTAAAACAAGTTCAGTGTTTATGTTGACTAAAGGAAGAAAAATTGGATAAGATATTGATTAGTCTAGAGGGAGAGATACTTGACCTTCTTCATGATCTCATTGAATGTTAGTATGTATAGAAGTGGGGACAATATTCAAATCTTCTTTAGAAGTTGTGGAATTTGATGTGTCTTTCGGTTGCTATATATTTTTATTCAAGCTATATAAATATCTCTCTGTTGTCAATTAATTCTTGGACATAATTCTTAAAACACACACATTTATTTGTTGAGTGGCCATTAATACAATGAAAATTACAATATGTATGAGGTTTTTACCAATATGGCTTAGGTTCTCCTTCAACCCAAGGTCTTGTAAGTAGATATTTTATGATCCCAGCCTCTTTGAGTTGATGAAAGACACTATAGGGAATTTTTTCGAGGGGTGTAAACTTACGTTAAGCTTTGTACGGAGTAGTGTTTTTGGTAGGTTGTATGATTGGATTTTTGATTGATTTCTCATGTATGTTGGGAAAATTGTGATTATCCATAAAACCACCAAAGGATGACATTATGGTTGCGATTTACATACCAATATTCATCGTGATGAGTGTTAGGGTGGTTGTGATTGTTAGTATTGTTATTGTGATTATGCCCATGGTATTTAGAATGAGGCTTGACTAAGCCTTTAACAATGAAGGCATTGTATCTTTGAGTCAAGGTGACTTGAGTCAATATATAAAGAGAATCGTTTGAGGAAATTCTTATAGAATTCCATGAAGGTGGTGATATATCCCTTTGGAAGGTTCAAAAAAAAGTCCAAATATTTTCCTCCTAGACTTCTAGGAAAAAGGAACAAGAGAAAGTTATTGTTATATGCCACTTCGTGGCATGCTATGTAAAATTATTTGATATGTTGTCTAGGATCAGTTGTGCCCTTGTTTTTCTTAAAGTTGGGTGTCTCAAATAGTTTTGAAAGGGTGTGCATAAGATATCTATGTTGAAATGGTAATGACATAATTCATCATATTTAAATTTGTTGTGTTGTTTTTGCAAATCTGCAATAGTTTCCTTCATCATTAGTCATTTAGAAAATGATGAATTGTTTGAATCCACGATTGTAATGAAAAATGGGGAGAGTGAAGAAAGGTGCAATGAATAACTCAACCCTTAGCAAATTGAATGTTAAGATGGAAGAGGAAAAAAGGTTGAATGATGCGACCCTTAGCAATGTAAATGCTAAGATGGAGAAAAGATTGGAAAGATTTTATTAGTACGACCCTTAAAAATGTGAATGTTAAGATGGAAGAAGTTTGAAAATATTGTTAAAATACTTAACTCTTTACAAAATGAATGTAAATATGGAACATTTTGAAAAAAAAATTCTCAACCCTTAAAAAAGTGAATGTTAAAGTGGAAGATACTTAGCGATGAAAAAAGGTTACTTGATTCTATACAAAGTGAATGTGAGAAATGAGGAGTGGAAAATATTTAATATAATCGATGATTAACAACGTGAATGTTAATATGGTCAATTTTCTTGAAGATATTGTTAGATTCAACCCTTAATAATGTGAATGTCAAGGTGGAAAAAGAGGAAAAGGTTTGTTAGATTCAACTCTTAACAAAGTGAATGTCAATATGGAAAAATATAAGAAGCTTTTAAAGTAAAAGTGATGTGCTCAAACTTTTGGCAAAGTGAATGCAAAAGAAATGATACTTTGACAAGGTTAGTTTGCTCAACTTTTAAAATGGATTTTTAGAAGAGAAGAGACTTAACAAGATGATGTGGTAAACTCTTAACAAAAGGAGTGTTAAGAGAGACAAAAAGGCTCACAATGTTAACCCTTAACAAGATGAGTATTAAGAGAAATGAAATGGGATGACTTTGCAATACTTAACTAAATGAGTTTTGTTAAGGTGGAAGAGGGGATTAAAATTTATTTGGATGACTCTTAACAAAATAAGTGATAAAAGAGATGAAAAGGTTGGAAAGGTTTCTCAATCTTTTACAAAGTGAATGTAAATAGGAAAGAGGTAAAATAGTTTGGCTTGCTCGACTTGAGAAAAATTGATAGTAATAAGAGGATACTTAGATATCACAATGAAAAAACTCAATTCTTAACAAGATGAGTGTTAAGAGAGAGACTAGAAATATGGCAAGAGTGTGCAAATTTTAACAAGATGGGTGTTAAGAGAGGAGACTAGAAATATGGTGAGAGAAGATCAACTCTTAACAAGATTAGTGTTAAAAGAGGAGATGAGAAAGATGGTGAGAGCGTGTAACTCTTAACAAGATGGGTGTTAAGATAGTATATGACATAAAGAAGGTATAACATTCAAATTAATATAATGTGAATGTGAGAGATGAGGGGGGATTACTTTGTTAAGGATCTTGATTTAAAGAAAAGTGAATTCTTTGAAAGAGAGTATTGAAAGTATTTTTAGATGTCAACAAGGGAACAAAGTGAATGTGCAACTTGATGACGTGAGATGGTTGAATGTTTAGAAGCTCAACAATGTGATGTCAAACTTAATAATTAGAAAGATGAAGGATCAAAGTGATCACAAAGGTGCTTGATAATGATAAAGTGAGTATCACAATGTCAAGACTTAGATGAAGAAGGATGATAGTGCTTAAGTGTGGATACAAATGTCCACAACTCAAGACTTAGAATCATTTACAAAGAGGTGGAAATAAGAAAAAATTGGATCCAAATAAGAAGTATTTGGAAACGTGAAAGAGATGTGAATGCACCCAAATAATGAGTATTTGGGAGAGATAGCAAACAAGACGAAAGTGAGAACATGAGAGACAAGTGTGGAACACAATTCATGAAAATTTAAAAGAGAGAAAAGAGAATGTGAAAACAAAAGGGTTATTTACATATGTTTTGGCATCTATCTTAGATTATCTTGGATAGTTTTTGGCTTCTTGGGTGGCTCTCTCAACTAGGTGTCAATAGTATACCCGAGCGAGCATGGTGCTTTTGCTAGTTTGGAGGTTTACTTTACCCCCTTTGAAATAATGAGAAAATATCTTGATCAAATGAATCGTACTAGGGTCTCCACTAAGGATATCCATAACTCTAATCTTACAAAAGAATACTAGTCAGTTGGGATGGGGGTACATATTTCATCAATCAGTTCTCTCAATGTGCTGACTACTTTGGGGTTCTTGTGGTACTCCTCAAATGATTTTTATGGAGTATGCCAAGGAAATTCCCATAGTTATAGAAGTGTGTAAATAACCTTGTCAATTGCAACTACAAATACAGTGTGAATTGTTCATTTTATCTTGATTAAAGAGGTTCTCTGCGCATAAAGTATTAGTAGTTTGATTAACACATGATCGAGGCAACTTGCGATCAGGTAGTTTAAGAGTAACATCTTATAGAATGGGTCATGTAAACAAGGATTAGATATTTTTTCTTGAGGTAGAGAGGACAAGACAAAAATAAATAGAGAGGACAAGACAAAAATAAATGAGCTCATATTTCTGATTTCCAAGATCTCTTATAAAGCACAAGGAAAGAAAATATGCATGAGCTAGTTTTGATTAATAAAAGAAAAATGGTAATTACTAAAAACACATAAGAAAAGATAATTCTTTTGATTCCCATGATCACTTTAAAAGTGTGAGGAAAGATAATACGCGTGGTGTTATTATGTTTAAACAAAAACAAATAAAAATTTATAAAATGCTATAAATTTAATAGAAAATGACAAGTGTTAGGAGAAATGAAACCATAAATTTTCTATAAGTTCAAATCAAAAAATTATTTTTCCATTGCATAGATCTTCTCGAAACCTTTACGTAAGAATAAACAAAGTATTTTTGAGTTCGAGAGAAAATTTTATGGCTTCGGAAGATGGGTAACACTAGTGCTCGAATAAAATGTTTAAACATGAGAAAAATGACCCAAAAACTAGTTTTTTAGATTCTATATTTCACATGAGAAACTAAAATTTCGATAACAAGGTTAAATGAATACAAGAAACACATAGACAAAATTAAATCATGAAATAATAAAAAGAATGTGGGAGGTCCCATCGGGCATGCTATAATGTAAATAAGGAAAATCACAGATAATAGAAGATAAAGAAATAAAACACAAATTATACCTTCATTATATACTTCTTGCAAACCTCAATGTAAGACCGTAGAATCTTTAAACTTGTTTGATGTTGTTGAAGATTGGATTGTGGATTCTCTTTGATATTAATTCTCTAAAGATATTTCTAGATGCTATGATAAAATTTCAAAAGGATGTGGATGCCAAATTGGCAGAAGTTGGATGCAATTTTCTCAAATCTCTAAGGATATATTTACAAAGGAAATGGATTGATTTTATAGCTGAGGGTAGAGCCATGAAAGGTGGATTTGACATTGAATAAGCTCTAGGTTAATGGTTGAATCACCCAGGTTATCAAGTAGACTTGGTAATAATAATTACAAATTTACAAGGATAATGGAAATTTGGAACAATAGAAGTTACATCCAGAAATTTGAATTGCACATACAACTCTATAGCCCCCTCATTTCTAGGAATCTAAAAGTGGAGTTAAATTTGATTTGACTAAGGAGAGGAATTGATTAAATAACTAATTTAATTATTATTTAATTGTGAGGGAATAATTCATGATTTAAATAGATAAATGGTTAATTATATTAGCTAGAAGGTATTAGGAATTCATTTAATTAATTCCAAGAGCATGGTAGAATTAAATTAATTTAATTCCAAAGGGTGGGAATATAGCTTAGGTAACGAATTAATTTTAATTAATTCTAAAAGGGAGTATTAGAATTATGGAATTAATTTAATTAATTCGAAGGGATATATTGTTTTAGGATAAAATTAATTTAATTAATTCTAATGGATAAAATTGGACTAGAAATATGTATGTATTTTTAGGTTGTCTACACTTTCTTCTTTGTCTTCAACCAAGACTTTGCAATCATATTTTTGTACTTTTTAGGAGTTAAATCAAACTCTTTTTGGGATTCATCTAGTGTTAAGACTTTATAACTATCAAAAGTGGGAATAACAAGGGCTAAATTGATATGGTGGGCATCTAGCTGAGCAATGAGTTGGCCCTAAGGATCTCTTAACTCTTTGGTTTTTTTCTCAAAATAAGAACCACATGCCAACACAATGTTATTACATTAAATAAGGTAGGAAAACCTCCATCATGGGCTAGGCCACTGCTAAGAATCCTTTGGTCCAATGGAGTTAGATTTTTGTCTCTCATTCGTTCCCATAACTCTATTAAATCCATATTTTTAACATCACTATCTCCATCTCGATTTCGCACGAGAAGTTTCAAGGGGATAAATTGGTTCATATCCCATGTATAGGAACTTCATTTTAGTTGGATTAGGGAACTGATAGGGATATAAATTTTCTTTGAAGGGAATTTGGGAAAACAGGGGGGGGGCACCGCAACAAGAAAAAAATATGAAACGGGGAAAATAATGATGAAAAATATTATTTGTTGAATGATGATGAAGGAGCCTTCTTCACAATAAAAATGCACTTGAAATTTTTTAAATTGGTTAGAAAATGTAAAATCTCTTCATGGAAAATGGTTGGGAATAGAATTACAATGAAAAGGTAGAACTCATATTAAGAAATTATAAAGGTCTAAAATGGACTGGAAGGATAAAACCATTCTATTTATATGCTCAAGTTAATTGCCCAAATTTTCATTAAATCAACAAATTGGTGATTAGGAGGAATGAAGGAACGGTTACGAGAGTGTCATAAAAATTCAATTTATCTTATTTAATGGATTTAAGGTGGTGAAAGTGAGTTTTTGGGATCTCGGTGAATGGAAGAACTGCCCCTTGAATGTTGTTTGGGACCAATAATTAGTAAAAGTTTATTATCGGGGAATAATTAGAACTATGGAATTTTTCCAAAGGTACCTCCAAACTCCAACTTATCTAATTTCATTACATCGTGATAAGGATTTGGTTATGGTGGACGGTTGGGGAACATAGAGAAGCGTGGAACTGTTCCCTTAGTTCCCACAAATGATGACTTTTTCAATGCTAAAGTTTCATTCTATAGAATTGGGTAAGGTGGGAATGCGAAAACTAAATGAACAACATAATTATTCCCATAGTTCTCAATTTAACCAATTTTTCTTATTTAAATGAAAGATTCGGTCTTCATGGAAAAAATGGGAATAAGTGCAATAGAATAATTGTTCCCTTAGTTCCTCAAAATATCTGATTTTCCTAATTTGAACCCAAATTTTATGAAAAATAACTATCTCATTTTATAGAGGGACTCAACAAGAGGGGATGAATGAAAAAAACATAAAGTATTTTTCCATGACTTCACAAATTTCTATATTTTACTGATCCATGACAACATAGGTGATGTTAGGAATTAAGAAAGAAATACTTGGCCTCTAATTTTGGGTGCAAGGAATATCATACTCGAATGGTGAAATTTGAATTGTATGGATGATTATGGAAGTTCCAAGATGAGTAAGGAGTAAAATAAATGTTCAATGGAAATATCTAAAAACCCTCCACATGATGAGAACATAACTTTTGTTCCAAGAATTCAAAATATTTTATAATAATACTTGATACTGCAACTATCCCTTCGAGTCAATAGTGCAACAGGCCCTAAAAATCAATTTTAAGGTAAAATTGCCTCCTGATAATGGATAGTATGATATGAATATATTATTTTCATTCAAAATCATATAATTTTTATCCCCAAAACACCATTCCATGCTCTCGGGACAGTAAAAGCACTCTTGGTGTCCTAAAATGGAGTTAGTAAATGACATCGAGAGACCAAAAAGGCATGAGTGCACTGTGGAACATGTCATTTCTCCTTGGATTTTCCCTAAGGTGAAAAGGGGACATGAGGGACACACAATCCCACTCTCCCTCATGTACTCATGATATTTTGTTGCTTAAAACATAACTTGGGCATTAGGCGCAGAGCATATGAGAAGTTTAAGTTCCCAGGTCCCCTTCCCATCATTAACAGAGCCCTTGGCACATTTATAAGAATTTGATGTACCCTTGGATTTTCCCAAAGATTCAATGGGGATATGGGGACACAAAAGTGTGCTCCCTATGTTGGATTCCTCTTTACAACCTATAACTTGCATCTTTTACACCAAGGAATATCACAAATTGCATCTCACTTTCCCCTCCTTGTGAGTTAACCCCATGACACACTTGGAAGTATGTGATGTCCCCTTGGATTTTCCCCAAGGTGCAAAGGGATGTCGGGGACACAAAAAATTTCTCCCTCATGATTTTTACTTTTACAACTTGCATTGCGCCACTTTTTCACCTACAGAGCAACAAACTTACAAAATCACTTAACCCTTTATCCCCTCCTCATGAAAATACCCCCCATGGTGAATTTTTGATATGATATTGTCCCATTGGATTGAAGCAATATAAAAGGGACAAAGAGGACACTAAATTTCACTACGCATCCTTTCATTTAGCTCTTGGTCACATCAAAAACTAGTGTTTATCCCCCAAAATCCATTTTCAGCCCCCGCATCTCCCTCACACCGCACTAGAAGATGACAATCGGCATGATCTTATATAAAGCAAAAAAAAATCCCCTTATGTCCCCTTTTACCTCTTTCCCCTATTTTTTAGGGTGTAACCACATGTCAACCTATTGTAAATATCTTCCCCCTAGGTAGATATAGACAAGCAGAAGAATATGGAAATCAAAGGAACTCAAAACCCGACATTTATTTATGCCAAAAGTCACGCCTTGGCGCACGTAAAGGGCGCATGACACAGAGTGTCGACATGCCAAAAGTCACGCCTTGGCACACATAAAGGGCACATGACACAAAGTGTCGACATGCCAAAATTCATGCCTTAGCACACATAAAGGGTGCATGACACAGAGTGTCGACATGGCAAAAGTCGTGCCTTGGCACACGTAAAGGGTGCATGACACAGAGTGTCAACATGCCAAAAGTCGCGCCTTGGCACACGTAAAGGGCACATGACATAGAGTGTCGACATGGAAAAATTTGTGCCTTGGCACACGTAAGGGTATGTCGACATAAGGATGGATGCGCCAAGGCGCACCTTCAGGAGGCGCAACATTTTGAGCGCTGACAGGAAGCAGACCCTGACCCAGATATTCAGATGGCCATAACTTTTCACAGGGAGCTCGGATTAACGCAAGGTTGGAATTTTCAAAAAGATTACGAGGTCCTCTATCAAACTACTACTATATATCTTTAATTTGGTGGGAAAAAATTCTTTAAAATGCAAAATACAGTTTGCCACTTTTTGGGTTTGCTAGGGTTCTCACCTACCACCATAATGAGATGAATTAAATGCAACCTAGAGGTGGTTGGGGTAGATTTTGATTTCCTCTCTCTTCCCTCTCTCATTCTTCCTATAAATTGTAAGGAGGGACTTCTTTCTAAAGGTTGGACATTCTTGTTTTGCTCCTCCCTTCTTCTCTTTGGCAGGTGAGTTTGTGGAGTTCAAACCTCCCATATAAAACTGTAATGTAACTTTTCCTCTTGGCATTTTGTAGTGTATTGTATCAATATTTGGAGAAAATAATCAATGCTTGTGGATGATTCTCAACCCTCTCTGTATTCATTTACATCCTCTTGATCTTTCACTACAAATTTGGTTATCTGTGCATGATCTTGCATTGCATTTTAATGGTTTGTGTTTATTGGCAAGATAGGTGTTCTTCATTCCTCGGTGCATCACCTTTGTTATTTTAGGTTTATTTTTATGCATCTTCTTACCCTGTCTCCTTGGCAAGTTAGATTAAGTTTTTGAGTAAACCCTCTACATTTTTATGTGTGCATCTAAACAGAGGAATAGGAACCGGCCTTCATCTGAAGAGCTTTCTCGATTCACAAGGTCCCACACTTGGGAAAAGCTCCATGTTATGTAATCGCACTGAGAGTCTCAACCCATCGAGTTACAGACATTCAGGGGTGTTGTGATTCACCATCAACATAACCCTCTTCCAACCATGGTTTAGCTTATTAGGGCATATTCGACTTAAAATTTATAAATTGAATGTGAGTAACTCCAAAATCATAAACACTTTCATTTTCATGTTTCAATGTGTTGTTCTTTCCCATCCAAAAAATCCATTTTTACCAAAGTATCTTTCTGAAAGTTTTCAAAACTCTCATGCTCTAAAACTGAAAAATTGCTCATATCTCACAATTTGTGCACCTGATGTCTACCAAATTTTACTAGTGCACTCCTCCCAAAAACACATTTAATTTGACTATAAGAGAACTTCTATTGATGTTATGTATAATTTACAGATATCCATGATAAATTTATATCCCTTGAAGAGGCCTTTTAAGATCTACGGAGTTACGGGGAATAAAAATCCTTGAAAAAATGGATCATAAGATCTTGAGACAAAACCTAATATTCTTAGACCAATTTCATTCCAATCTAAAACCTAGAATACATCCATATAAAAATAGTAAGTTGTGTAAGATATAATATATCTAAATATATTAAGTTGTGTAAGGTATTATATATCTAAATATAGTAAGTTACCAAAACAAGAAACTCTCAACATTTGTATTACTCCAAATAAGAAAAAAACCACCAAAAGCTGAAAATTGTGAAAACTTAATAAAAATAGCTATAAATAAACATGACTTGCTAAAAAATAGAAAGTATTGGAATAGATATCAAGACACTTGTATCAACTTGCATTCCACCTATCTCATTAATTTTTACCATCATGCAGATCAAGTATTCATCTCTCGTGTCAATCTCAACATTAATCACTGAATACCCCAATGTGGGGGTAGTGATGTCACCCACGTGGACCTATAAGTCATGAAAAACATAATGACAAATGAGTCATAAGGGGTAGTGGAGGAAAAGATACTCTCAATTGGATTATTTAGGATAAGAGGTCACTTGTTATCTATTTAAAGCATCAAACTTATTCTAGTATGTTACCAACATGATGATCCTAACAACAGAATAATCATGGCAGATAATAACTCAATCCTCACAATTCTCACAACAAAGAGAATTTCTCGGTGCTTCTGATTCCCACCAATAACAACATGGTCATCATAACTAATAATTTTTCTTCATCAGAGTGGGTGAAGACTAAATCATATTTACAAGGCCTAGTAGTGGGTTTATGGCTCAAAAAGATAGAAATCCTTCTCATATCCCAAAGAATCTATCAAGGAGTGAATTTCATGAGGCATATTTGAATGTCATTATCATTTTTAGCAAAATAATGGGAGAGGAGACAGAAATATTTCCAAGATTGGATGGCTCAGTTCATCCTAGTGGTAATAGAAGGAAGTGAAATGGTGGACTGGAGGAAAATCATCGGTAACAATATCCATTCACAGTTGTTATAGTTTTCCTCCACTAAAAATTTCACAATGAATTCTTACCTAGTGTATGCCCTTGATTTCACATTACCATTCAGAGGCTTGTCTACTGCTCCAAATGTACCGCAAACTTCACTTGCTTACGAAAATTATCTATTACTCACTCATAAGGAGAGTAACTTTGACTATGCTAAGGTGAATAATACATTCTCCATGTTCATCATAAGGTTTCTTGAAGGTAATAAAAAATGGAGGACCTCATCCCAAGACGTTGCATTGATTAAAAAATTATGAGAGCCATTTCATGTAGTTCCCCACCTTCACCTACATAAAGGTAAAAGGATTTGATCTTTCCCCTCATAGGCTACCCACGTACTCAAACAATAATATAATTATGTTTCAACTATTCCAATAGGTGTCCCATGTTCACACCAAGTGCAAGAATGTAAAAAAGAAAGGTGTGTCATTTCCCATCTCCTTGGGAATATACTCATGCAAGAATGTCACATATGCAACAAACATTGAAACATCTTTTGTTGACCTCATTACTCGTATTCCTACATATCTCGGTTTGAATTTGATATTATGAAGAACCCATAAACTTTCATATTACTAGGATTGTATCATAATCCTCGAATTGAGGACTATTTCATTAACCAAACCAATGAATTTGAAGTTAAAAATGGGATTACATGTGGATGAAAGTGGACCAAATGATAGACTTCAAGTTTGATTGCTTTAGAAGGAATAAAAGATGATGATTCAGACATGTTTGATCTTGAATAACAAGTGTCAAAATCTTCCCCTCTTCCTCTCACTCCATGGAGCATCAAGGAATCATGTGACATCAAAGAGAAGACCATGGAAATGATCCAAATATTAAAATAATGGTTCAAGTAGAACAAATATTTCTGCATCGACTCCAGTGGCCTTTTGTCTCCATATAGGCAATTTTCTCACACTTCTTCCCTTAATGCATCTAATAAAACAACAAGATCCACTTATTCAGTAGAATATTCCAAGAGGAAAGTTGTGGAAGAGGAATACACTAAATTTTTCCCTATGAGGATTTAAAATATGAAAAAGATAATTAAAAATCCCATTGAACCTCTTGAGTTATGTGAAATTGATCCATCGCAGTCTCATGTTCTTCATTGATGTCCAAGTGCATACTTCTTAGCATCATAATCATCCCATCATGAGTATATTGTCATCCATTAACAAGCACCTGAAATTTCCCCTATGCTTGATTTCATGTCTACTCTGGTAGAAACATTCCCATGGATACAAGAGTTTCTTAGAAGTGAGTCAATAATGGTGCAACAAGCTATAGCACTTGATTTTGGGGCTATCTCAAAATTCATGAAAACCAAATGAAGAAAGAAATCAAAAATAGCCTCTCATTTCTTCATTGGGGCCTCTAGATCCTAGTATGTGGAGGTTTCCCAGCCAAAGGTTACAAAACTTGTAGAATAGATGACTCAAGATGACTATGAGTTGACCTGAATCTCCTTGGGGCAAGCCATACATGAAGGAGATGTACACATGTTCAAGGAGTCTACAGCCCGCTTTCTTGTTAGGAATGAAGAGTACAAACAAACTATGGAGCAATTAGAACAGAATGTGAGAAATCTCACTTCAAATGTGCAATATTTCATGGATCTCAATGTGTTACCCATTCCTCCTATGGAATTCATCATTTAAATCATAACTTTGATCCCAGGTTGATCAAGAGATCCCTGTTGTCACTTTGAAATGTGTGCTTGGAGAATGGTGTGATAACTCTCCTTTCAATTGAAAAATTGAAACACTCATAGGTTTTGGGTGACCTGTATATTGGAGTGAGTATCCAAAGAGGGGTGGTTTTCCTAGTACAACACATGAACTATTTATATCTCCTAAAGATAACTCAACTCTACCAAAAACAACAAGGAAAAGGGTAAAGAAGTTAAAGGAAAAACTAAAAATTATGGTAATACAATATTTTAAGGACCTCAAACTTTATTGGATCATGTAAATGAGTCATAGGATCCACACACACCATACACTAACCATAATGGACTGTATAAAAGCAAAATTGATTCATATAAGGGTTTGGAATGAGTTGCCACAAGACAAGAAGGGGGAAGTAGATGGCTCCACAACAAGATCCTACATATAGCTTGTTAAACACAATCTATGACCTATAAATTGACACAAAATTGTACAAAGGCATAAAGTTTTAAACTAATAAAACATGGCTAAACATGTATCACAATATAAAATTAGTCTAAAACAGAGTATACACTAAGCACGGACTTGTAGAAAGGTAAAAATATCCCCTTCATTTCTCCAAGAGGTGGAATAAGCCACGAGAATCACTCAATTTCTTTTCTTTCTCACTCGAAATATTGAATTATTCCAAAAATATCAAATGAAGAATCCAATATATTTTATTACAATGTGTTATGGAGTTTTATAGAAAATATCATTAAAAGAAGGAGGGCTCCTAGACATGCAAGTCTGAGTACCAAAAATAGGAAAAGCACATGCGTCTTTCCTTATGTGATAAAGATATCCTCCTGCACATGAAACACACACTTCCTGATTTTTATCCTCTTCACCGTTCTAAAAATAGTCTTATAGATTTACTTTTATCCAAAATTGCACCTCAAAAAAAACTAGATTCTAAAAATAGGAGAAACAAATTCCTTACATGCTTTATTCATTTAGATCTATTTTTAATAATTTTTAAAAGATGAAACCAACTATCCTTGCATGATTTTAACTCATTTTTGACTTCACCATGCATCATTCTTATAAGTTGTGCTGGAAATAGCACTTTGTTTGAAGGAAGCAAAAATAAAGCTTCTATTTAATTTGATTACCATGCGTGAGGGATTTCTTGCTTTGATTTGTCTTTTTGTGCATAGTTTTGTGTGGCTTTGCACGCAGATTCTGCTCTCCTTTGTTTTGTTCCTTTTAACTTATTACTTATGTGTGGGCTTACACACCTTTGTATTGTAGATTTAACTTTTCATTAATTTCACAGCTTTACCAGTGTTCCATGGCTTTGTGTCCTGTTATCACTAAAAAATATCACCCTTTGATTTGTCATGAATGGATGATGAGCAATCATATTTTTTGGGTAACATGGGATTGTCTCTCAAGTTGTGACACTCTCTACTTGAGACAAACATCCAAAGAAGGTTGGTTCCTCTACATATTTCAAATGCTAAACTACTCTTAAGGAAGGAAATGCAACTATATATTTCTACTCTAACAATCCAAGGGACCAAGGGAGGAGAAAAATGTGTGAAAGGGAAATCCTAAGCTAAGGGGAGGTGATAGCACCAAAAGAGGGGGTGAACACTCTTAGATGAGTGAAAATAAGGGAAAGTGCATAAGGGAGGGCAGAAAAACATGCCACAACTTGAAACAACATTCATGCACTTATTTTCATGGAGCAGACAAAAAGGAACTGCAAAGGACATAAGGAATGAAAATCAAACTAATATTGTAAAAGAGACGCATGAAGATGCAATAAAATTTTATTTATGGCAAGGAATAGCCATGAGAAATACTTTTATTTCTCCCAAAATATGGACACTCAATCGCAATGGTATAAAGAGAAAAGTTCCCACACATATAGAATCAAATCTGAGGCCTACAACTTGAAATGCAAGGAAAACACTAATTTGAATAATTCTCTTGTAATCCAAGAGGGTCCAACCTTTACAAATGAGAATTATTATATAATATATAGAAGAGGGGAGGAAGAGATGAGGGAAAGATAGGGGAATTTGAAATAAAAATTCAACCACCAACTGAAGCTCATTAACTTTCCTGCAAAACACATGGCCACCCCTGGAAGACCATTCCTACACACAATATGATTTGCATAAGGAAAGGGGGTTTCATTCTTCATTAATGTTGGTGGTTGGAAGAATGATTTGATAACTTACATGTTCAAAATCGTTTCTTATCCCTTTAGTTGTGACATCTCGGTCTCAAGAAGGCATTAGTTTCTAAAGTTGTTAGCCCTAGAACATAGCCATTAATGAGACCTTTCCAACAATATCAATATTTCTCAATTTGGTTAACTGAAATTAGAGTTATGGGCAGAAATGGCCCATCGCTCATTCCATAGATTTTCCTTCATTTCTCCTTCCTTCATGGGTCTTTTTCAATATTTTAATGTTTCAAAAAAATTGCAATATTTTTCTTTTTTGGCGGGTTTTTCAATGTCTCAAGGCTTTGAAGTCCACAAAATGCTAAATCAGAAAACACCCACGGGACATTGAATTAGTTTCATGTGGCTTTGTGACTTAGCCAAATTCTTTAATTATTTATAAAAGGAAACCACGTGGCACTTAAATTCTTCACCCATTGACCAATTTCTCATAAGTCATAATTTACTCACTTCCTTTTTCATGCACTTAGTTAAGGATCCACGGATCACTATATTCTTGAATTAAATGGAAATCTAGGTGAGTCCCGCATGGCTCCTATGGACCATGAAAATGACTAACTCCATCTTAGATGAGTTATCAAATTTTGCAAGGGGTGTAATTTTGGATAACAATTTTGGCGACTCAATAGGGAAATTTGTCTACTAGATAAAGAGATCAATGGCCTTGGAGAATCCATTGGGAATGGAATCAACTTGATGATCTGAAAATTGATCTAAAACACAAAATTTCTACCCCTTAATCCTTCCAAAGTGTCCCATAAGAACTGTTGAGTACTACCTCCTTTGAAAACATGAACTGTCATCCCATAAGAAAATAAAGAGCACGTGGGAAAAAAAAACCTATACTACCAATAAGACAATGTTCTAAACATCACTTAGATAAATTGAAACCTAAACTACTATGTACAAGGGAAGGTCCTTTTTCAATAACAATTCTTGAGATAGATCCCATTGACCGGGATCTATAACTCTTCTCCATCCAATCTTGACAATTAGAAAGCATTGTTTGACTTACAACTTGAGATATGTAGGGGACACTCCATATTGTATCAAACTTTGAGTGCCTTCCTGGTTTGGATCTATCTGTATCACACTTTAGGACTAGATCTCCTTCTTGGAATCTCCTGGCTCTTTCTTTCCCATCAAAATGCTTCTTAATCTGAGCTTGATCCTTTTCCATTGTCAACATTGCTTAATTTCTTAGCTCCTCTAGCTCCATGATCTCTACATACCTAACTTCCATGTCTTTAAAATCAAATAATTCTAGTTGTTTAATGACCTCCAATGCTAGTAATTTAAGAAATATTGGGAACCTTACTTATTTACTATAAAATAGCTTTTAGGAGAGCTACTATTTGATCTCTTGGGATTGATTCTATCATCCCACAAGGCTTATTTTAATTTTGTATTCCAAGTCCTCTGATTCTCATCCAAATTCCTCCTTATGATCCTCAAAATATCCTCATTTTTGGACTCATTCTAGCCATTACCTTTGGGGTAGTAATTTAAATATGTGTTCAATTAGATGTGATTCTTCATAGCCCTATCAGATATCTTTATGCCAAGGAATGCCAAAGCATTATCAAAAATGATTATGGAAGGAACACCAAATCTGGTCATAATACCTTCATAGAAATCCATAATGCTAGCCTCATTTACTTCCTTCAGTGCAACTACTTCTATCCATTTGGTGAAATATCAGTGGCTATGAGGATCCATTTGTGACCCAAGCTTGAATGTGGGTTGATCACTCCAATGAAGTCTAATCCCCACTATATGAATGGTTGATCTATAGAGATGGGGTGAAGTGGAAGGGATGCTAACCTTTCTTTACCTAAAAAGAATGCACATTTTTACATATCTCAATCTATGCATAACAATCATTGAAAAGGTTAGGCCAATAATAACCATCTTTCATGATCTTGAGAGATATTTTCCTTGGAACAAAGTGACCTCCTACTTCTCCATTGTGAAACTCATGCAACAATTTCTCTATCTAATATGTTTTAATACATCTCAAGAGAACACCATTCACATCTTTCCTAAATAGAGTACCATTAATAAGTATAATGGGAATGGACTAAAATCCAAAATACCTCCTTTTGGTTTTGCTCAAACCTTGGGGGCATTGGCCTATTTGGATAAAGTTTACTACATCATGAGTCCAACAAGGGGTAGGTAAACCATCATTTGATTTCTCTTGGTCATGTTGAAGCACAAGGATGGATTATTCATCAATATGTTGGTCTGAAACTAATTTCTCACACAACCCTTTTCCTCTTACTAGATTAGTTACCTTTATATCCACATCATATTCCATTACCTTGGTTATCCAACTATCCTTTTTCTTGTTCATATCCTTGTTCAAGAGGAAGTCTTTTACACCAGCATGTGAAACTAGTAGATGGATCTTGTTGTTAGATACTAAGTGCCTGAATTTTTGTAAACTCCTTATAACAATAAGGGTGTGTTTCTCTACAAATTATCATCTCACCTCATAATCCTGTAGAATTTTTCTAAAAAATGCAACTAGTTTTTCTAAGCCTTCTTCATTAAGTTGCACCAATATGGCGGATATTGTTTCAGTTTCACCAAAAGCATACAAAATGAAATCTTTGGTAAAATTAGGATTGATGAGAGTGTGGGCATGTGTAATTTCCTTCTTAATGACTTAAAAGTTGTTCTTTCCTTTAGATTTCCATTTGAATACCATGCTCTTATTTAGCATCAGTGTCAATGGCTTGACAAGATTGGAAAAATTTGGAACAAACCATCCGATGAATTTTATTCTCCCTAAGAAGCTTTAGATTGCTTACCTTCTTGAGATAGAAAAATGCAATTTTAGGGTTGAGAGAAAGGCCAAACTTCCTAAATATTTCAAATACTTGTCTGATATTGAGGAATATGATCAGTTGCATTCATATAAAACTCGTGATATCATCAAGATACACAAGAATAGTGTTGTTGATCAGTCCCTTGAATGTCATGTCCATGGATCTTTGAAAAAAAAAATACTACCTTAGACAAACTAAAAAGTTATTTTCTTTTAGGAATAGGTTTCCCATTTCATGATAAAATCTATATTGAATTGGTCTTCCTCATTTACCATGATCTGATTGTACCTTGGAGTAACCATCTAAAAGATAAAACCTTTCGATCTTGCCATCGTTTGTAATATTTTTTTCCATGGAAGGCAATGGATGATGATCCTTTAATGATTTATTGTTCAAGTTCCTAAAATTAACACACAATCTAATTTCTCCATTATTTTTGTGTACTAGAACTAGATTAGCAACCCAAGATAAATGCTTAATGGTAAAAATAATGTTTGTCTCAACCAATTTGTTCAATTCCTTTTTAATTAGGGGCTCGATATTTGTATTGACATGTCTTTGTTTTTATCTCGATAGGCTTAGCATTTGAATCCAAATCAATGGTATGTTGGGATAAAATTGGATAAAAACCATTGATGTCTTCATAGATCCATGCAAAAATATCAACAAGTTCTCGACAGTGGTGTACAAAATCATGTTTTTCTTATACAGTTCTTACTTTACCAATTTAAAGAAATTTTCCTTCACCAACTAAGATGGGTTCTAATCTTCACCCTTGATTGTTATGTTTTCATTTTCTTTTCTAAACTAGTCATTAGGGTTGAAAATGGATTCCAAGGTTAGTAGGCCCTAGGAAGTTATTTTTATCTAAGTTAGACAACTTGGTATCCATACTTCTTCTCTAACTTTTCTTGATTTCTTACGTAAAAATCACCCTCTTCTTTGATGAAATTGACAATCTATTGATCATTTTAAAACACCTACCAATTGGTTTCATTTTCTGGTATAACATGCCTCACTACTGCCTTGATATGTGGTTGCACTTTGTCTCTCTTAACATTCTCAACAACATTAAAATTTTCCCCAATCACAACAAGTCTTTCAAGTAGCTTCGTTTTCTTTTTTTGGAATGGCGTAGATGTTAAAATTTTCAAAATCTTCCAAAATATATAATACTATGTGCTTATACACTCTTAGAAATTCATTTTTGGTTATATTTGATCTACTTATTTGATTCACAATCAATTAACTATCCCCAAAGGTCTGTAATTTCTTGATGTTCTTCTTTCTTGCCCATTGCAAGCCATGGATAAGGGAACCATATTTTTGTGTTGTTGGAATAGATGAATTAGAATCTAAAGAAGGAGTAATGTTTCATTCCATTAGGAGACACAAGGACTACACATTATTGTACACCTTGTATTATTCTTGATCCATCAAATAACATTTTCCAAATTCCTTCCTCGTCTTCACTATTTGGTTTAATAATGTTAGGAAAATATTAATTATCTTCATGCAGTAATAGATACTAAGGCCAGCTTCCTCAATTTTCATGTTACAGATCTAAACCATGGCATTCATTTCCCAATTCATCAAGTAGCAAATCAAGAATACCTTTTATATGAGTCTCTACATCTTGGGCATTTGGACAATATTCTTGATCAAAGATAGTACAATTGGCATTGATGGGGCTGGGAACATAAGGTTTTATATGATATGTAGTAATTGGTTCAGACTTGATAGTATCCTTAGTGTCATACATGGTTCTGAAGAACATATGAGACCATTCCGTCAAGATGTATCCTCTAATTTGGTAGTGAAGTCTCTGGAGAGGAATAGAGCGAAGAGTGGAGGTACATCAATTATGAAGATATCTTGGGGAATAGAAAAATTGGGGCATGCATGCAATGTGAGGATTAAACCTTTAATGACCTCAACAATTCTCACCATTGTTTCATCTAGTTGTACCACTCCCTCAAAGAGATATTCATATTTTAGACCCATCTGATTCATAACCTACTTTGGCATGAAAGAACTTCTTACACACTGAATCGATCATACAATTATGAACTAAATGATCTCCAATGATTAAATATACGTAGAAGGGTAGAGGCTTCATATTGCTTCTTGGCTGATCTTCCTTCTAATGTATGGCATTAGTAAGAACAACCTTGGATTGTTCTGTGGGTGGCTCACTTGGGATATACAAATTAGCCATGGCCTCTTACAAATTATCTCTATTTTGGGATTGCTAAATATACCCACACTAATAATCTCACATTTTCCCTCTTCATCTGCATGACAATATTGAAGGGGAGGCCCATGCGATTTGTGCATTAGAGGTGCAACACTTCCTTTTCATTTTTGTTTGATTTGTGGAATTTATTTTTCAATGGAACTTGTGTGTTCCATTGGTGTGCGATTACATGAGTTTTGAATATCCTACGAAAAATTGGATGGGGCCGGACACTTTCCCAAGTCCGCGAATTGATTAGGGATATCATGCTACAATGGAACAATGAGAGGAGGATACCTTACATCCATTTGTCTTTTCCATGACCTTGTGTTATCCAACACATTGAGTTGTGGTCTATCTAAGTGATCGTGGATTGATTAACCACACAAAATTCATCTATTTTCCAATTTATAGGTGAAATATCACTTGGCATTGTTTCTTAGGTGATTGTTTGTTGTTGATTGTCTTTTTGAGATACCTCTTGAGATACAATTAAACTTTACACCATCAAATATTGGTTTAAATTTTCATTGGGGCATGTTTCTTGGTTGTATGGAAGATGACTAAGGAATCACCACTCATAATCTTGCACAATGTTATTTTGAACAGGAACCAAAGCTTGAGATGAACTAGCCATATTTGGATTATATGGTTGAAATGGTCTGCAAAGGGCAACTTATTCTGATTTTGGGGAGTGGATTAGAATGGGGATTTGTTTGGTTGATCGGGTGACTTATTAGGTTGGTATGGAGGTTGATATTGTCTAAAAATTGGGATTTCTGCCACTTTATGGATACCAACTCATTCCCTTAATTCTCGTAATTATTTCATTACTTCTTACAATTCAATAGAAGAGTTTGAGGAAGTAGATGCTTGATTAGAACTCGATTTCTTGGGATTGGAATAAGGGATAATTAAAAGGTGATATGCAAAAAAATCTTTCAATATCCAAAGAATATAGGCATTATAGGTCTAGGAGAAATTTTTCCAACCTTTGAATAAGACTATTCTCATCTCTAATACCAATGTCATAAGCATCTGGTAATGTTTTAACCCCCATGGAAGGAATAATGACTGTAACATCACTATTCAAATCCTTCGATAATAAAGAAATTCATATTGGGTTTTAGGTCTTACCACTTGAATAATTTTGTCCCAAGTCCTTTGAAATCTGATATTAAAATCAATCATCTACTCATTTGGGGCTCTCTTTGTAGTGGTCAACTACTTTATCAAGTACATGTGACCTAACTTATCTTCAAAATGATTACAAACGGTTGTGCCAAGTTTATCCTAGTTTTAGATTGAAGCATGTCTCAAACCTATGTACCATTGAAGATCTTTCCCTTTGAATGATGAAGCCAAGAGTCTCACTGTAATGTCCTCTTCAGTAATGAAATGGATTGAAAAAACATTAGCAACATCTTAGATATGGTCAGATAGGGTAGTATGAATTTCACTCGTGAAGAAAGGGATTTTTAAGTGCAGAAACTGGTATATCATGTTTTATATTGAGAGCTAGAGAACTACCACCATTGAAACTCAAAAATGGAAAATTTCCTTAAATAGCCATGAATGGAATGGATCTTAGAACTCTAGAGGAAAGCAAGAAGGTCCTACTGAGAGGGGGATTAGAGAGGACTCTGTTTGGTGGAAATGGTGGTCTCTAGACTAATCTACCACTTCTTCTTCTACTTGGTGAAGAATGCAAGTAATCAAAATATTCTTCTATTGTTATTCTTGATCTCGTCTAAATTCTTCTCATGAAACTAAGGCACTAAACTACTAAAAATAGTAAATATAATACTTGAAGTCACCAAATATGTTATTCCAAGGCCTCTAAAAGGACAAAATCACTAAGGTGCACACCAAAACTTAGTGAAATAACAAGAAAATCTTAGGATGTCCCACCGAGCATTTCAAAACTTTTATCACCAAAAATCAGTAGCCTCTAATTTTTCATGAATGGATGTTGAGAAATTAGTTTTTTTAGGTAACATGGGATTGTCTCTCAAGTTGTGGGACTCGCTACTTGAGAAAAACCTCCATAGAAGGTTGCTTCCTCTACCTATTTCTAATGCTACTACTCCTAAGGAAGGAAATACAACTATATATTCGACTCTAACAATCCAAGGGACCAAGGGAGGAGAAAATGTGTGTAAGGGAAATCCTAAGCTAAGGGGAGGTGATAGCACCATAAAAGGGGGTGAATGCTCTTAGACAAGTGAAAAAAGGAAAATGTACACAATGAGGGGAAAAGATGTGCAATAGCTTGAAACAACATTTGTGCACTTGTTATCATAGAACACAATAGAAAGGGAATCTACAAAGGACAAAGGAATGAACAGCAAACTAATGTTGTAAAGAGAGGCATGAAGATGTAATAAAATGCTATTTATGGTAGGGAATAGCTGCAAGAAATACTTTTGTTATCACTTCCAAAAGATGCACAATCAATTATAATGGTAGAAAAAGGAAAGTTCCCACACATAGAGAATCGAGATCTCGAGGCCTGCAACTTAAAATGCAAGGAAAACACTACTCTAAATAATTCTCTTAAAATCCAAGAGGGTCCAACCTTTAAAAATAAGCATTATTATATAATATATAGTAGATGGTAGAAAAGAGGAGGGAAAAGAGAGAGAAATTCAAAATATAAATTCATCCAACAACCGAGCTCATTAATTTTCCCGCAAAACACATGGCCACCCCTAGAAGACCATTCCTCCATGCAATCACATTTGCAGAAGGAAAAGGGGCCTCATTCTTCATTAATGTTGGTGATTGGGGAATGATTTGATAAATTACATGTTCAAGATCATCGCTTCTTCCTTTAAAACCATGTTTGACATCTCGGTCTCAAGACTATATCAGTTTATGAAGCTTTTTTCCTAGAACGAAGCCATTAATGAGAGATTTCCAATAAGATAAATCTTTCTTGATTTGGTTAACCACAACAAAATTTATGGGTGGAAATGCCCCATCACGTAGTACATGGATTTTCCCTGCATTTCTCCTTCCTTTGTGGGCCTTTTGAAATATTTGAATGTTTTAAACGTTCCATGATATTTTTCTTTCTTAGTGGGTTCTTTAGTGTCTCACGGCGTTAAAGTCCATAGAATGATAAGCTTCAAAACACCCATGGAACATTGAATCAGTTTCCCAAGGCTTTGTGACTTAGCCACATTCTTCAATTCT
This sequence comes from Taxus wallichiana var. yunnanensis, assembly GCA_018340775.1. Lineage (NCBI taxonomy): Eukaryota > Viridiplantae > Streptophyta > Pinopsida > Cupressales > Taxaceae > Taxus > Taxus wallichiana. The sequence goes on from CM031244.1 coordinate 133,985,922, forward strand.
TTACAAAAGGCAACCCCGTTGCACTTGAATTCTTCACCATTGACCAATTTCACATAAGTCATTATTTTCTCACTTCCTTTGTTCTATGGGCTTAATTAAGGATCCACGGATCACTATATTCCTAAATTTTGTGGAAATTTGGGTGAGTCCCTTGTGGCTCCTGCGGACCATGAAAATGACTAGCTCCATCTTAGATGACTTATTCAAATTTGTAAGGGGTTAAATTTTTGATAACATATCCTGGTCACCTAGTTTGGCGGGCGGCTCTTCCTTCATTTACAATTTTTCATTACATGAGTATTTACGTTTTATTACTATCTCGGCCTCTCACAATTGGTTCTCTATCATGAAAATTATAGTTCTTTGTCCCACAAACCTTGCATATTCTTTCACATCCATCTACATGTAGACTTTGGTGGTTCTTCACTCTTTGCATTATGGAGTTTTGTGCAGGCCTCTTCTTTGTACTTGATGCAAACTTCGTGGAATACATTTGGATTTCCACGCATGGTTTCACATGATTATTCTTCTAACGCATATAATCTTGCATGTCCCAAGTACTTTATGGGTATCTATCCTTTGTCACATGAATGGTTTCTCTTGTGGCATGTTACCTGTAGCTTTCCATGGATTTTCCCTTTAGCGCATAGATTTTTGCATAGGCTTCCACAAGAAACATTGACAATTCTTAAATGTCTATCCTTTGCCTTCAATCAAAATCCTTAAGCATGCAGCTTGAACATGTGGTCTAGATAAGCATAGAAACTTATTTGGATAACAATTTGGTTACTTCAAGTGACATCTTCCTGCTATATGTAATAAACCAGTAGCCTTGAGGCATCCATTAGGAATGGGGTCATGAAGTAATTATTGTAACTTCTTATATTTGTAAAAGAACTGTGAATACCTTCCGAACAACAACTATGCTAGAAGAAATTATTATAAAAACACACCGACAAAGTGCATGAAGTACATAATAAATGAAACTACAAACAATAATGTGCATGAAGTAATTGGATAAAATCAAACACAATAATCTAATACAAAAATGATAAACATGTGCTCAATAGTAAATTTTTAGGTATATCCCATTAATTGGGATAGGTAGGTCCTCACCATTTAGCTTGGAAAGCTGAATAATTTTTTGTTTGTAATTTATGATCTCATATGGTTCTCTCTAGAAAATGTCAAACTTCGTATGTCTTTTGGGTTTATTTTTATCTTCACCCCATTTGAGAACAATGTCTCCTTTTCTGAATGTCCTTGCAACTATTCTCTTATCAAGATACCTTTTGACTTGTGTTTGATGAATTTTTGTTGTTTTCATTTCTTTATTTCTAATTTATTCTAGCTCCATTAACTCTTTAAATCTAATTTCCATTTAATCTTCTTCCATCATTTCCTTTTTTAATAAGATTTAGAGCTATTAGTTCATTTGAAATATGTAACCTTTTACTTCTTTGTCATAGACAATCATGAAAGGAGAATTACAAATTTATCTTTTAAGAGTAATCTTATCAGTAGTTGGATGAGGTTGAGATATGAATTCCATTCTTGAATTCCTATGTACAAGTTTTCATGCCAAGAAAAGCCAAATAATTATCTGAGATGACCATTGTAGGAAGACCAAATTTTGTGACTAGACTTTCATAAAATTCTAAAATTGAAGCTTTGTTTTCCTCCTTCAAAACCACTACTTTTCTCCATATTTTGAAGTAATAATTAGTTGTAAGGATCCATTTATGACCTACACTATAAGTTGGATTAATCATACCAATAAATCATAATTCAAATTACATGAAAGGTTGATTTATTTGAATAGGTTGAAGAGGAAAAGTTTTTGACTTTAGTTTTTTTAAAAGATGGCACACTAGGCACACTTCCTTACCCATGTATGAGAATATTTGAATAATTTTAGACAATAATAACCAGCTCTCATAATTTTAAATGTTATAACTCTTAGTGCAAAATGACCATAAGATGAACCTTCATGGAATTCTCCCAAAACATTATCAATTTGATCTGAATCAATACATCTTTTAAAAAAACTCCATTTACATAGTTTCCAAACAATATACCATCAACAAGAACATAGGGAATGGACTATAATCTGAAATACCTTCTTTTTTCTTTTTCTAAACCCTATGGGCATTATCTAGTCTAAAGAAAATGGATCACATCTTGAGTTCAACTTTGAGGCAATGGAGTAGAAGTTTTATTTGGATCATATTGAAGTAATAAAATCTGAATTTCACCACCATGAAAGTCTAAAGCTAACTATTTTCACATCCCTCTTCCTCTAATAAGATTAGTGACTTTAACATCAACATCATACTCAATTAATTTTGCTATCCAACCTTCCCTATTTTCATTCAAATATTTACTTAAGATTAACTCTTTAACACTTGGATGGGAAACCATCAAATGAATCTTATTGTTATAAAGTATATGCCTAAATTTCTTGAGGCTTCTAATAAATGAAAGAACTTGTTTCTCAACAAAAGAATAATTCACCTCATAATTATGCAATCCTTGACTAAATAAGGTAATTGGCTATTCCAATTTGTCATCATTTTGTTGTACCAACATAGATGATATTGTATCAATCACACCAAAATTATATAAGATAAAATATTTTTTAAAATATGGGTTGGCATGCATTCGAGCTTGTGAAATGACTTGTTCGATTCTTTCAAATTAATTTTTTCCTTCTATGTTCCAACTGAAAACCATGTTCTTTCTGAGAATTGAGGTTAGTGGCTTTACAATATTTGCAAAATATGGAATAAATCTTCTGATAAAGTTAATTCTTCCCAAGAAACTTTGCAACGCCTTTTTTTGATTAGGTAAGGAAAAGGATAAGATTACACTTACTCATTTTGGATCAATTGTGACACCACTTTTGGATACAATATGACCAAAAACTTACCCTCATGAACTAAAAATATACTCTTCTTTAGATCTAGGAAATATGAATTGTCTACATCTCTTAAAAATGTGTCTAAGATGAACTACATGATCTTCTCGTGCTTAGAGGAAACAATTATGTCTTCCAAATAAACAAGAACATGATTATTGATTAATCCATTGCGTGTTGGAATGTTTCTAATGTATTTAATAGTCCAAAAGGAATTTTCTTATTCACATGCGTGCCCCATTTCTTAGTGAACGTTGTTTTGAACTTATCTTATTCATCTACCAAAATTTTATTATAACTGGAATTGTCATCAAGTAATGAGAAACATTCTGAATCACTTACTCTTTGTAAAAAAATTTCCATTGATGGCATTGGATAATGATCTTTCAAGGAAGCTTTGTTTAGATTGCTTAAATCTACACACAACTATATTTCTTGAATATTATTTCTTACAGAACCAAATTGGTCACCCATAATTAATGTTTGACATGAAAAATAATGTTATCTTTGATTAACTTGTCCAAATATTATTTCATCAATGGTTCAATCTTAGGATTGATAGGTCTTTGATTCTCGATGTCTTGGTTTTTTTTTTTGATCTAATTTTATTGTATGTTGAGATAAATCTGGATTAAATACCTTTAAATCACCATAAATCCATGTAAAAACATTATTGAACTCTTGAACAAGTTGAAAAAAGAAAGCTTTTCATCATTATTACATGCATTTCCCAATTTTAATGTTTTTTCATTACCAATGTTGATTGCTTCGTAATCCTCTTGTTTTATCATCATATTGAACTTATCACTTCTTATTTGGTCATCTCAGTATTAAAGATAGATTCAATAGTAGCCACTCTTTGAGGAATCTTGTTAGACTTAAGTTGAATAATTTGATCATCATATTGTTGTTGTAAACTTTCCCAATTTTTGACTGAAAATTCGTCTTCTTCTTCACGAAGAAATTAACAATTTGTTGATTTGATTCAAATACTTTCCAATTGAAATTTTTATCTAGTATATAAGATCTTACCACTACTTTTATATATTTTTCACTCTCTCTTTCTTGATCTGATCTAGAACATCAAATTGAGCACCAACCGAAGCTAGCCTAGCTGCATGTTTATTCTTATCTCTAGGAATAAACTGAATAATTACAAAGTGTCAAAATATTCAATTAAATCTTATATTCTATTCTTTTAGTATCTCAACAAGTTATTCTTTACTACAGCTTATCCTCTTATTTGATTAACCAAAAACTCACTATCAAAAAAACTTGTAATTGCTTCACTCCTTTCCTCCTTTCCCACTGAAGATTGTGTATAAGAGCTTAATAATTTGTTGTATTATTAGTGTAAGTAAAATTAAATATTAAAGTTGAGAAATACTTTGTCTTTGTTGGGGAAATAAGCATGATCCCTCCACCTGATCCATTTTTTCTTCTAGATCCATCAAAGTATAATTTCCACAAACCTTCTTCTTATTGATATGTCTTGACAAGGTTAGGAACAACAACATTTTCCTCATGTATATAATATGTTCTAAGATTTTATTCTTCAATATTACCATATGGACCAATAGCATGAGTTTGAGTAGCCCATTCATCAAGCAATAAATTAGGAATTCCCTCAAGAAGTGTGGTTGGCTCTTGGTCAATTGACTGGTCTTCTTCATCAATGATTATGCAATTTGAGTTAATGACACTAGGAACATAAGGCTCTATATGATTTGCTAAGATTTTTTCAGACCTTATGGTTACCTTGGTGCCATACCTTATTCTAAATAACATATGAGACCAGTCTGATGATAAGTAACCTCCAATTTATTCTCGTGAAATATCCGGAAAGACATAAGGAAAAGAGAGTGTAACACCTCTTTATTACGCTTCTCAACTAAAAATTTTTATATATATTAACTTCATGCTTCACTTGATTTAAAAACCTAGCATTTAAATCAATCATAAATATTAAATTCAATCAATGTGATAAAATTCAAAAACCATGTGTAACTTTATGAGTTGGTTTGTAATCGATCCATCATAGATTACTCTTTACAAGTGTTTATACAAGGTATATTATTGGTTTCTTTTTTCAGGAATTGATAATCAAGTGATTTTTTATAATTATATACATGGAACTCAATTATTTGAATCCCTTCGGGCATCCTACATCATATATCTTGGTGAATCGGGATAGTGTCATCAACATCTTACACTACTTTGGCCAAAGTTTCAGAGACATGTTTTCCATGATCGGTTCTGTGACGGCACATTCATCGTTAGGAACTTTTCCTTCACCTAATTCATTTAACTAGATCCTTTTCCATTTCTTAAGTTATTAAGTTCATAGTTAACAACTTAAGCATTCATTAATGTCCATTCCTATTTACTAGGTTCATTTAGTTTATTAAGACAGATAAATACATATGTACCCTATCCTAGTGATCTAAAAGTACCTACATACCTCATTTCATACCATCATGTTTTGTGCATACGATGAATGATACTTAATCCATGTGATTTCATATTACTCGTATTAAAAGACAACATCTTGTTCGTATCATATAACTAATTATGGAATCCTAGAGATCTAGGTCTATAGATAGATCTTATGTTATCTATCAGCACTAAGTACATCATTAATAGTTGTTTCCTTAAGTGTGCTTAATTTATTACGCATCATTATTAATGATCAAGTTACCATAATGAGATATCATTTTTCATGATGATCCCTTTCACATTGATGTGATAATAGGTTTCCTTTCTTTATGAATAATCATTACGCATGTGATTAATAAGTGTTCATATAACTTTAAGGTATAGTTAAACATGTTGTTATATTCATGTAAGTTACAAATGCAGATTAAAGTTATACTCTTACATTCTTTTTACATACCGATTATAAATTTAAATTACCTTATAGAATTAATTCCACAAAGACTAATTTTTTCTATTTACACTAGTACATAACCATTCTAAGGATGGCACTTAATAGATCTAATGTCAAATTAATCAACAATAATCCGCATAGTACTTGACCCATTTATATTTAAATATAACCTATTCATATATTACCCATTTAATATATTATATTTAATCACTCTGCTTTATACCATATTAAACAAACATAAGTCCAATAACATTACATTAAATAAATAAAGTAACTTTTCCAATAAATTTGATCCACAATGTTACAGTGTTAAATAATAAATACAATAGATTTATTTCCTTCTCAATATAGTTACAAATCATATAATATATTAGGATAATTTAATCCTTTTTAATTAATCAAATAGAAAAAGTGGTATTTCTCTCACTTACAATCATAATATTAAATATAATGCAACATTTAATCAACAAATCAAATAGACAACATCCGCTAAGAAGACTTAAATTTTTCCATCTCCAAAATGTTAGATGAGGTCGAGTTTGATTGAATCGGCATGAAATTTCCTTTCTCCCACTTAACAACTTATGTTACAAGGTGTTAAATAATAAATACAATAGATTTATTTCCTTCTCAATATAGTTACAAATCATATAATATATTAGGATAATTTAGCCTTTTTAATTAATAAAATAGAACAGTGATATTTCTCTCACTTACAATCATAATATTAAATATAATGCAACATTTAATCAACAAATCAAATAGACAACATCCGCTAAGAAGACTTAAATTTTTCCATCTCCAAAATGTTAGATGAGGTCAGTTCGATTGAACTGGCATGAAATGTCCTTTCTCCCACTTAACAACTTATGTCATATGATATTTGAATAAATGAAGTACAACAATATTAAAATGCATAATATCAACATGATAGTATAGAGAACCAAATTAATGTAAACTTAATATAAGTTACAATGCACCTACATAAGAATTGTTCACTGTATTTCATACTCAGTGCCTTAATGGAAAATCACAAAATAGAATTCCAAATATATTCAACAAGAACATTCAAAACAACCACTAACTTTCTAACATTGGGATTACTTAATAATCCATAACAATACTCAACCTACACACAACATGCACCCATTATCATTAAGATAACGATTACCTTATAATATGGTCTAAATTAGATTAAGAGCAAGGGGATCCTTATTTTCCCCTAATGATTAGTAATTTTCAACATAATTATTTGATGATTATTTAAATCATCAAGATGATATGGTCATAGTATAAGATAGAAACATGATTTCTTATACTCAAAATTATTCCAAACCCATCACTGGCCTATCTATAAAAGTAGAGTCAAATAGAATTCAAAGTAGGTGTGTCACCACACAAGAAATGATTATCTCAATGTTTCACGAAGTTAAGTTAATTATCGTCCCTTTAAACATTTCAAAGATCACCAAAAAGACCATGAGTTTCCTCAATCACAACAAAGACCAAATTTACCAAACAAGGATCAAATTCAAATAATGAAGGGACTATACTCTCCATAGTTTGGCACAATATCACAAAAAATTTCCCCTTAATAATCAATACGGTGAAACGATATGATGTGAAAAATTGTCATACTTTCACCCAAGAAAAAACAACACCCCAACAGTAGTTTACATGCTTATTCAAAGATGTTAAGTTAAATATTATTTACCTTAAACATGTGGAAGACTTGAGAAGAGTCAATCAATTTTTCTTAATCATTACTATGATATGGTCAAAATCTTATACTGAAAAACAATTCCTATGACTACGTGTAACGGAAACACATACACATTTCAATCTTTAACAAAGGTAATACCGTACACCAACTAAGATAGAAACGACATATCCCAGAAATAATTTCTTATATGTTCATAAATATTAAGGTAAATAACATTTACCTAAAACGTATCAAGAACAAAAAAGTGCCATCTTAGTCGATAATGAAATACCGTCATGGAGACAATCAAGATACAAACATGCACAAAAACCCTAAGAGCTTCCCATTACAGTATTAAAACAATAAATTTCTATTGCCTACCAGAAACCATGGCATTCTCACATAAGTTTTTTAGGATATCATCCACAAATCCGCTAACTGGTGACAGACTATTCCATTACATAGTATACCCTGAAACCCCAAATGGGTTTAGAATAAAACATCAACAAAAACTAGATATCACGAATCAACCTTTAGAGGTCATGTAATGAAACTTAAATACAAATTTAGCAAAACGGAAAGCCAGAGATATACCCATTACTTAAAAAAAAATCAGTGCATACCACATAATGGTAATGACATAGTATCATACAATTTCAAGCATCTGGGTATGACCCAAATTTAAAAAAATATTCTGCATAATAGAAATAATAAAAACCCAAGAGAAGGGTTTTCAATAATCCAATCAAAATACAAAACACAACCTTTTTCAGTCAATACTGGAACTCTTCGAAAACATTTGTATGCCATATTTTATATTCGAAATAAAACAACAAAACCTAGTAATATTTATTATGTTTACAAATTAATACAAACCAGACAGCTTTGCAAAAGATCATTCATACAAATATCAAACAGAATAAATTATTAGGAGGGAAATATAATAGTTTATGCATGTGAGTGGTGAATTGAAACCCTTTTTCTTCTCCTTTCTCTAAATTTTTGTAACTCTCTTCACAGGTCTCCTTTCAAATTTACCCAACATAAATTAGGAACTCACAACCAACTCACAAAACTCCCTATTTTTTACACATATTTATATATATGCCCATGTAGTAAAATAGATACATTTATTTCAAACAGAGTCGAATGACTCAACTGAACGTAAGTGGAAAGAGGTAGCCTTCAATAATATCTTTCCAAACAAAATAATGACATGCACAGATCCAAATTGGAACCGAGGAAATAATGAGGGAACAATAAAACCCTAATGATTCATGCAAATAATTCAACAAGTAACTCCTCTATTTTCAAAGTCTGTAGAGACTTTAGTTATTACACATTTTATTCTATAGAGCCACTTGGTGTCCAATTTAAATTTTGTAACATCCCGCCAAAAATGGTAGTGTAGCTATTTGCATGGCCATCCCGTCAAATAACTAAATTTCCTTTGAGCTAATAAACCTTCAAACACCTTCACCAATGTTTCAACTATACATATATATCCCTCAATTACTTACCTTCTAATATTACATGTTAATATATGTATACAAAAATCGAATCCCATCTAGTATGGCTAAATCAATATACCATCACAAATGCCCCTTGTTGATTTAATATACCTCAGGGATTTGATTTATTAACACTCTAATGTCAAAAGAAATAGTTTAATATCATCAACTATTATATCATTTAACATTTCTCCTAATGATCTAAGGCCAACATTATCAATAAGATTAATTATTTCCTTTCCATGTATTTTTTAATAACCAAGCAATACTTATTAGACATTACAATGTCCATCTAGTATGAAGAGACATAATAAATAAAATACCAACCCAAAGCCAAACCATTTATCACCCCTACCATGTTAGTGGCTTCTAAAACATTTTATACAACCATCAAAATTAACCTATTCATCTATCAACAAATGTTTTCGATCGATCAAAGGCATGGTCTAACAAAACAATTTCATATAAGTTGAATGGTGATATACATGATGTCAAATACACATCAATGCATTATTTTCATGCCAATAATCAATTAGGAAGGTAATCAAGATCAAATAATTTGAAACAATATTCTCTTACAATAAAATGGATTGCCTTAAACTCACGAGAATACCATATCCCCTAACCAACTTAACTTTTACCTTAACAAACCATTTATTTAATTTTTCCGATCGAAGGCCATCCCATCATTTTTGGTCTATGATCATCATATCAAAAAAAGTTAGTACCCATATTATTTATCATTATTTCCACATAAAACTTTAATACATTGCACCCTTATATAACTTTTATAGTATACAACGTAAGTCATTACTTTCAACAAGAATAGGAAACCATCGGTTTTAACATCGATAAAGAAACTAAGAAAAGTATCATATTGTTGAAATCATCACATTTTCTGCAAAGTAAGCATTCCACAACCCACAACATAGTGACACAACCCTCTTAGATGGTTACGAGATATCATCAAAAATAGAAAACCAAGTAATGAAAATTCATGACCACAAGTACTCAAAACGAGTTACAACATTAATCAGTTTATGACTACATGACAATGGGAGTCGTTGCAATTTCTCGCATATAGTTGTGCACAAGTATGCATGCCCTTTCGGCTATGCGTATATGTGCACAACGTGACATATTGAGAATAGTGTAACGATGTCTCATCGCGTTACTCCCAAATTGATTAATGTTGTAATTTATTTTACGACAACACATAATGGAAATTTTGGGATGTGATATACTTCCCCCTTAATGAATCATCACCACGATGTTTTTACCTCATTAATTGCAATCAAAACATTGAAACAGAATATTATAGTTAGATCTTTGAAGGAGAACAGTCAACATTTTTATCCAAAAACTAACAATTTTCCATATTTCAATCTATCTATTACCAAATTTATTGGTTGTAACAGCCTTCGAATCAGCAAAAATAGTCACACAATCTAAGATATGACCTGATTTTTTTGTCATAATAAATGTTGATCCTAATCATGTAATATTATTTAATATATAATACAAATAGTAAAAATAAGTTATATATCGTAGAAACAAACAAGGAAAATAATTTTTTCTATTTTCCCTAGGTCTTCCCATATGTTTTGTTCTGTTACTCCACTTGTCTTTCTAGAATTTACTCTATGAAATTCACAATTTTCTTTTGAAGCTTACTGATGTGCACAACTGATCTTCCTTTTTGGTTGTTTTAATCCAAATACTTCCATGGTTTTCACCTTTCGGATATCTTCATCATAAATTCATGGTCAATGATTACTTAAATCATCCAAACTATTCCTCTCTTTTCCTTTTAGGCTTATTGTTTCACATGCTTCAGGTGTTGGTTATCTTCCATATCAACAAAAACATTGATTTATGTCAAAACAATCAAAGTTAATCATTGTGTCTTAAATCCTTTAAGAACTCATTTCTAACTCCAAATTCGTGATGAATCTTAGACAACGTCAATGTCAATGTTGTATTGACAGACATAGATTTGAAATTTTTGTTCATATGCAAAAGATAAATTAGTTTAAGCTAATCATTAGATACCAAGAACTCGGTTATACTAGTATCAATTTAAAACAAGATGTAAAGTTCTACTTAACTTACTCTGATGTCACTTAAGGAAATCTTGTTCCTTAATCTTAGTGTACTAGTCACTGCAATTTAAATATTGTTCTTAGTTAACAAATTAAAATATTTAGTTAGTGTAAGGACCCAATTATTCCAAGAGCTGCAACCTTCAGCTCTGATACCAAAATGTAATACCTCTTTATTACGCTTCTCAACTAGGAATATATATATATATATATATATATATATATATATATATTCATATTAACTTCATGCTTTCTTGATTTAAATACACAACATTTAAATCCAACATAAATCTTAAATTCAATCCATATGATAACAATAAAAAACCATGTGTAAAAATCCATGAGTCTGGCATTAGTAACCGATCCATAGATTACTCTTTACGAGTGTGTATACAAGGTATACTATTGGTTTCCTTTTTAGGAATTGATAATCAAGTGATGTTTTCTAAGTGTATACATGGAACTCAATCATTTGAATCCCATCAGGCATCCTACATCTTAGATCTTGGTGAATCGAGACAGTGTAATCAACAACTTACACTACTTTGGCCAAAGTTTCAGAGACATGTTTTCCATGCTCGGTTCCATGATGACACATTCATCATTAGGAACTTATCCTTCACCTAATTCAATTAACTGGATCCTTTTCCATTTCTTAAGTTATTAAGTTCATAGTTAACAACTTAAGCATTCATTAATGTCCATTCCTATTTATTATGTTCATTTAGGTTATTAAGATAGATAAATACATCTGTACCATATCCCAGTGATCTAAAAGTACCTATGTACCTCATTCCATACCATCATTCTTTGTGCATACGACGAATGATACTTAATCCATGTGATTTCATGTCATTTTTATTAAAAGACAACATCTTGTTCATATCATATAACTAATTATGGAATCCTAGAGATCTAGGTCTACAGATAGATCTTATATTATCTATCAGTACTAAGTACGTCATTAATAGTTGTTTCCTTAAGTGCACTTAATTTATTCGTGTCATTATTAATGATCAAGTTACTGCAATGAGATATCATTTGTCATGATGATCCCTCGACATTGATGTTGTAATTGGTTTCCTTTATTTACGAATAATCATTATGCGCATGGGATTATTAAGTGTTTGTATAACGTTAAGGTATAGTTAAACATGTTATTATATTCATGTAAGTTGCAAATGCAAATTTAAAGTTATACTCTTACATTCTTTTTACATCCCGATTGTAAATTTCAATTAGCTTATTGCATTAATTCATCAATCTTAATTTTGTCTATTTACACTAGTACAAAACCATTCCAAGGATGGCACTTAATAGATCTAATGTCAAATTAATCAACAACAATATGCATAGTACTTAACCCATTTATATTTAAATATAACATATTCATATATTACCCATTTAATAAATTATATTTAAACACTTTGCTTTATACCATATTAAACAAACATAAGTCCCATAACATTGCATTACATTAAATAAAGTAATGTTTCCAATAAATTTGATCCACAATGTTACAAAGATTAAATACTAAATAAAATTTATTTATTTCCTTCTTAATATAGTTACAATCGATTAGGTTAATTTAGCTCTTTTTATTAATCAAACAAAACAACGATATTTCACTCACTTACAATCACAATATTAAATACAATGCAACATTTAATCAACAAATATAATATCCTTCAACAACATCTTCCAAGAAGACTTAAATTTTGCCATCTACAAAATGTTAGATGAGGTCAATTCGATTGAACTGGCATGAAAGGTCTTCTTTCCCACTAAACAACTTATGCCATATGATATTTGAATAAATGAAGTACAACAATATTAAAATGCATAATATCAACATGATAATATAGAGAACCAAATTAATGTAAACTTAATATAAGTTACAATGCACCTACATAAGAATTGTTCACTATATTTCGTACTCGGTGCCTTAATGGAAAATCACAAAATAGAATTCCAAATAGAAGCAACAAGAACATTCAAAACCTCCAACTAACTTTCTAATAGTGGGATTACTTAATAATCCATAACAAGTACTCAACCCTACACACACCAAGATAAATTTTGATACCCCTCCTCGAAAAAATAACCATAGATATTACTTGGTAAATTTCTATAAATGACTTTGAAATCTTGGAAAATGCCACAAATTGATAGAAAATGTTTTTTCGCCAATATCAACTATCATATGGTAGCATTAGGCTACCGACCGGTAGTAAATTTCTCTTTTTGTACATGGTAAGAACATAATTTTCATAGTACTTAACCCATTTATATTTAAATATGACATATTTATATATTACCCATTTAATATATTATATTTAATCACTTTTCTTTATACCATATTAAACAAACATAAGTCCCACAACATTGCATTACATTAAATAAAGTAACTTTTCCAATAAATTTAATCCATAATGTTACAACATTAAATAATAAATACAACTGATTTATTTCCTTCTCAATATAGTTACAAAATCAGATTAGGCTAATTTAGCCCTTTTTATTAATCAAACAGAACAACGATATTTCACTCACTTACAATCAGAATAATAAATACAATGCAACATTTAATCAACAAATCGAAACAAACAATATCCTTCAACATCTTCTAAGAAGACTTAAATTCCACCATCTGCAAAATGTTAGTTATGAGGTTAGTTCAATTGAATTTAAGGCATGAAAGGTCTTATTTCCCTCTTAAAAAAATATGTCATATGATATTTGAATAAATGAATTACAACAATATCAAAATGCATAATATCAACATGATAGTACTGACAGAGAACCAAATTAATGTAAACTTAATATAAGTTACCATGCACCTACATAAGAACTATTCACTTTGTATTTCATACTCATTGCCTTAATGGAAAATCACAAAACAAAATTCCAAATAGAAGCAACAAGAACATTCAAAACCTCCATCTAACTTTCTAATAGTGGGATTACTTAATCCATAATAGTACTCAACCTACACACAGCCAAGATAAATTTTTATACCCCTCTAAAAAATAACCATAGATATTACTTGGAAAATTTCTATAAATGACTTTGAAATATTGGCAAATGCCACAAATTGATAGAAAATGTTTTCCGCCAATATCAACTATCATATAGTATCATTAGGCTACCGAATAGTAGTAAATTTCTCTTTTTTGAATGTGGTAAAGGCGATTTGGATATAATATTTGAGCTATTAATGTAAATGATAGGTGAATCAACCCTAAAATTAACTCCTACCTAGAAAATTTAGGTGAAATAGCAAGCAACCTAACCCCTCAAAATTAGCCAAATCAAAAATTCAAAACCCAAATATTCATGAATTAACAAAAAAATAGCCACTAGAATTTACACTGCACACACCATGCACCATTATCATTAAGATAACTACTACCTTATAATATGGTCCAATTAGACTAATAGCAAGGGGGATCCTTATTTTCCCTAATCGATTAGTAATTTAAAACATAAGTATTTCTTCCAAATCATTGAGATGATATGGTCATAGTATAAGACAAAAACATGATTTCTTATACTCAAAATTATTCCAAACCCGCCATTGACCTATCTATAAAAGTAGAGTCAAACAGAAGTCAAAGAGGATGTGTCACCACACAGAACTATTATCTCAATGTTCGACGAAATTAAGGTAATTATCATTTCCTTAAACGTTTCAAAGATCACCAAAAATACCACGAGTTTCCTCAATCACAAGAAAGGCCACATTTACCAAACATGGATCCAAGTCATATAATGAAGGGAGTATACTCTCCATAGCTCCGCACAATGTCAAAGAAAAATTCCCTTAATAATCAAGACAGTGAAATGATATGATGTCAAACATTACGAGGTAAGGTCATACTTTCACCCAAGAAAAAATGACACCCCAACAACATTTTACATGCTTATTCAAATATGTTAAGCTAAATATTATTTACCTTAAACATTTCTAAGACCCAAGAAGAGCAGTCAAATTTTCTTAGTCATTACTATGTGTTATCCAAACACATACACATTGCCATCTCTAACAAAGATAAGACTGTACACCAACTAATAGAAATGACATCTCACAAAAATAATTTCTGATATGTTCGGAAAGATTAAGGTAAATACCATTTACATAAATCGTATCAAGAACACAAAGTGCCATCTTAGTCAATAATCCAATACCGTCGGTGGAGATAAGAAAGATACGAGACATGCACAAAAACCTTGAGAGCTTCCCGTTATAGTATTAAAATAGTAACTTGTTATCGCCTACTAGAAACCGTGGCGTTCTCACATAAGGTTTTTTAGGATATCATCCATGAATCCACTGATTGGTGGTAGACTATTCCATTACACAGTATACCCCAAAACCCCAAATGGGTTTAGAATAAAATGTCAACAAAAACTAGATATCATGAATCGACCTTTATAGGTCATGTAATGAAACTTAAATACAACTTTAGCAAAATGGAACGCCAAAGATATACCCATTATTTCAACAAGTTTTAGTGCATACCACATAATGGTAATGATAAAGTATCATACAATTTCAAACATCTAGGTACGGTCTAGATTTAACAAAATATTCGTATAATAGAAATAATAAAAACCCAAGAGAAGGGTTTTCAATAATCCAATCAAAATATAGAACACAACCTTTTTAGTCAATACCGAACTCTTTGAAAAAAATTATGCCCGATTTTATGTTCAAAACAAAATAACAAAACCCAAAGAACATTTATCATGTTTACAAACTAATACGAACCAAATATCTTTGCAAAAGATCATTCATACAAATATCAAATGGAATAAATGATTAGGAGGGAAATAGAATAGTTCATGCCCAGAGTGGCGAGTTGAAACCCTTTTTCTTCTCCTTTCTCCAACTCTCTTCACATGTTTCCTTTCAAATTTTCCCAATAGAAATCGGGAACTCATACCCAACTCACAAAACTCCTCCATATATATATATATATATATATATATATATATATATATATATATATATATGTGTATATATACATACATGTGTGTGTGTGTGTGTATGTATGTATTAAAATAGAGACATCTATTTTTACAGAGTTGAATGACTCAACTAAATATAAGCTGTCAAGTCATAATCTTCAACAATGACTCACCAAACAAAATACCGACATGCAGAGCTCCAAATTAGAAGTGAGGAAATAGCGAGGGACCAATGAAACCCTAATGATTCATGCAAATGATTCAACAAGTAAATTCTATATTATTGAAGTGCGTGGAAGCTTTGGTTATTGAACATTTAATTATGCAAAGTGCCACTTGGTGGCCAATTTAATTTTTACAACCCACTAAAAATAGTGGTGTAGCTATTTGCATGGTCATCCCATCAAATAACTAAAGTTTGTTTGAACTAATAAACCTTCAAATACCTTCACCAATGTTCAACAATACATATATATCCCTTAATTACTTACCTTCTAATATTGCATGGTAATAAATGTATCTAAAGCAATCAAATGCCCATCTAGTATGGCTAAATCAATGTATCATCACAAATGTCCCTTACTGATTTAATATCCCCCAGGCAAGTGATTTATTAACACTCTAATGTCAAAAGCAATAGTTTAAGATCATCAACTATTATATCATTTAACATTACTCCTAATGATCTAAGGCCAACATTATCAACAAG
Organism: Taxus wallichiana var. yunnanensis; assembly: GCA_018340775.1. Classification (NCBI taxonomy): domain Eukaryota; kingdom Viridiplantae; phylum Streptophyta; class Pinopsida; order Cupressales; family Taxaceae; genus Taxus; species Taxus wallichiana. Next base: position 134,002,721 of record CM031244.1, read on the forward strand.
ATCAATTATGTCCTTGACATTCATTTGTTAATAACCAAAAATGCTTATTAGACATTACAATGTCCATCTAGTATGAAGAGACCTAAGAAATAAAATACCAACACAAAGCCAAACCATTTATCACCCCTTCCATGTTAGTGGTTTTTAAACATTTTATAGGATCGTTGACATTAACATGTTCATCTATCAACAAAGGTGTTTCGATTGGTTAGAGGCATGGTATAACAAAAAAGGTTCATACAATCTTAATGGTGATATACACAATTTCAAATACACATCAATGTAAAATTTTCGTGCCAATAATCAATAGGAAGGTAATCAAGACCAAATAGATTGAAACAATATTCTCTTTCAATGAAAGGGATTACCTTAAACTCGCAGAATAACATATTGACTAACCAACTTAACTTTTACCTTGACGAACCATTGATTTACTTGTTCTGATCGAAGCCCATCCCATCACTTTTGGTCTATGATCATCATTTCAAGAAAAGTTAATAGTTATAAGATTTATCATTATTTTCACATAACAATTTAATACATTGCACCCTTATATAACTTCTATAGTATCTCAAGTCATTACTTTCAGCAAGAATAGGAAACCATCAATTTCAACATCTGATATAATAAATACTAAAAGTATCATATTATTGAAATCATCACATTGTCTGCAAAGTAAGCATTACGCAACACACAACATAATAACACATCCCTCTTAGATGGTTACAGATATCATCAAAAATAGAAAACCAAGCAATGCAAATTCACGACCACAAGTACTCAAAATGAGTTACAACATTAATTAGTTTGCGACTACGTGACAACATGATCCATTTCAATGTCTTGCATATAGTTGTGCACGAGTATGCGTAACCTTTGAGTTATGCATACATGTTCACGGTGGTATATGGAATAGTGTAACGGTGTTAGACATCATGTTACTCGTAAATTGGTTAATTTCACAATTTGTTTAACGACAACACATAATGGAAATTACAGGATGATGACGGGGAGGAGGAAGATCAATGATAAAAACATATTGGGGAATGGAGAAGTTGGGACATACATGCAAGGTTCAGTCAGTCCTCTAATGAATCTAAGAGTGGTTATTTTCATCTCGATCAATTTGAACTACTCCCTTAAAAGGAGGCTCATAGTCTAGACCAAGTTTTTCAATAACTTGTTTAGGCATAATTGAGCTAGAGGTTCCATAATCAATCATATAGTTGTGAACCATATTCGAACTATAATCGAGTTAAATGTAGAAGGGATGTGGTTTTTCACTCTTGAATGCTTAAGATTATTTTGAATTAGATGTATTGGTGAGCACAACCTTGGATGGTTCTTTATATAGTTGGCTTGAAAGGATGAGATTTGACAAGCCTTCTTACAAAATATCATTTTGTTTGGGAAGAGATAAAGTATCCCATATCGACTTTGGTTTTATTCATATGCTCAAGGATATTAAAAGATGGAGTATTAACCTTATTTTGTAACGTGTTAATAAGAACACCTTCTTGTATCATTTTCATGAGAATATGAGTCTCTTGCTAAATTTGGGATTTTTAAGCTAGCTTCTTTGATTGCTTTATGCATTTAAAGTTGGAACAACAATGTTTAACATTGGGGAATGATGAGAATTACTCTTTGTAGTAGTTTTCTCCACTTATAATGCTCTTTTCTTGGACCTTATGTTTATTTACCACAGTAGAACTATGATTTTTATTATCAAGATGATTTATTCCACAAAAATCATCTTCTTGCCAATTTAGGAATGTAGCATCTCCTTGTATTGACTCTGTTGAAAATTCTTGTAATGATGGAGCCTTAACTTATGAACTTCCAGTTTTCTTCACCATGAGTGTATGATTGTAAATACCATTAAAGCATGGATTCTAATTGTGTGTTGATTACATGGATAACACCACTCATAATCTTGAATCAGATTATTTTGAACAGTACTCATGCTTTAGATGTGCTATAAGCATTGGGACTAACCATTTGGATGGGTTTGGCATTAGAAAATTGATTTTGTTTTTACAAATTTGGTTGAAAAGTAGATCTATTTTTGTTGATTGGGAGGATAGTAAGGTCTGAAATTTTGATTTTATTGCCTTTTGATAGCAATTATCTCATTCCCAAAATCTTTTAATATGTCTTTTATCCCTTATAAATCATTTGTGATGTAGGAGCATCATCCTCATAGATTGGAGAGTACAATAAAGTTTGAACAAGCCTTTGAAGGGCATGGAGCAAGTACTAGGAGTGTCAAAGTTTTCCCTCCATTATCTCATTTGTCAAATTCAAATTTGAAAGTGTATTGTAATAGTGAAAGTAAAAACATTGTAATAAGTAGTAATTTGTTAAGTTGACTAAGTAAGAGAGGTTGAATAGGTGGAGTTAGTTGTCAATAAGTTGTTAGAGCTCTATTTTGTACGTGGGAAAAGGCTATTTTTCATAATTTGTTGAATGAATCATTGAAAATTTCTAAATATCTTGTGTTAACAGAATTATTTGTAAAAGGTCATGGTTGACCAACCAATTACTTGAATTGGGCTTGTACAGTTGAGAATATCTCTCTTTAATAGGAGTATTAGGCCTAGATAAAGGCAAATATAGCTAAGTCTAGCAAGATACAAGGAGATGAGCTCGAATATCATTAAAGGAGCTCGAAACATGACTAATATGTGTAGGAGGAGTTGGAATTTGAAGGAGAAGTAAAAAATTTCATAGAATTCATGATGTAAAAGCATGTTTTAAATAAGGAATGACTGGAGATGAACTTATTGAGCTTCATATACCTCTAAAACCTCTTTCTCGGTATGTGTATTGCATGATTATAATGATTTTTTCATGAATTATAGGTGATCAAAGTGAATTTAGTAGGGTTTCGTGTGGACTGTGTTGGAAGAATGTTAGAGGAAAATGACCATGAAACCCTCCATAGAATTTACATGTTAACTTTCTTCTGACTACTAATGTGAAAATATTTTGTAAGTGATGAGGAATACAATAATGATTTTTGCAAGTTTTGAAAATGTGAATATGGTTTTTATAGTAATTGTTTGGTTCTCGGGCCCAAACTAGGGAAGTATATAACTTTTGATTCCTTCATTGAAATTTCTTGAAAATTGGTCAAAATATTTGTCTTACCTCATACAAAAGTACTACCAAATTTTATTACGAATGGGCTTGTGCATGTAAAGATACTAAGCATTGTGTTTTTCCGTCGGGAGGAAGAAGTATTGTTAATAGAGACAAGAGGTAAAAGGTGAGAATCCTACTTCTTAATTATGCTTATATAATTTTTGTGTAGGTGAAAATGGGTGAAACCAAGGTGTTGAACAAGTTTTAGGTGGTTAAATGAGAAGAATCTAGGAACTCTACTACAAAAGGATAACTGTGCAGTTGGGAACTGTACATGACAAATAGAATGGTAAATCATCAAGATTAGGGCTCATTATAAAACTAAATGTTGATTCAACCCTGTTATAGCAACTAAATTATCTATACTAAAAAAAAATTATGAACCCCATGTGTGGAAAGAATTTATTTTAGCAATTTCTAATCAAGGAGGGTTTAGAGCCTCAAACCTTGAATACTACATGAGGATACAAAGAACTGTTTGGATATTTTTTGTTAGTGTGCAAACGTCCTCTACTAGTAAAGTTATTGTGAAGCCAAGGTTACTACAAGTCTACAGACCAAATTTGAAGCATTGAAATAAAGTAAAAATAAAGTTAGATAAAAATGACTCTCTCGGGCTCCACAAAGTGAGCTACAAATCGAGAATCAAGAAGGGTTTGTAGTTTTGAAGGACCAAATGGGTGATTTATTTCCTAAAATTTGGTATATATAGTCTTGAGGGAGTCCTTAAAGCTTTGGAAGAAGAATAACTTCAAGTTTTAATGGTGGAATTGACACATTTCCTTACCAGTCCTACAAAGATTGTGTGCACAGTGTGAAGGGTCCAGTTATAAGGGGTGTTTGTGAAGGAAACAAGCTTTATCTTTTGAGAGGAGTTTTGGAACTTTTCATATAACTATAAACCCCTAATAGGAACTTAGAAAACCTAAGTTCATGCTTTAAGACTCATGAAGATAGAAGATATGACATTCAAAGGATTGTACTAGATCTAAAGCAAGGGATTGAAGCCTAGGAGGGAAAATGGAAATAGAGTCAACACTACAAAGAGTTAACGCCAAAAACTTTGTATACACTTTGGAATTTTCAGAAAGAAGCTATAGAAGTTTGTAACTTATTGTGGACATCTTCAAAACACTCCAACCACTATATGGGCAAGAACTTGGTCTTAAGGGGAATGAAGGACTATTTTAGTCTTGGGATTGAAGTTAGGGCTTGAATCTCCTAGAGTGGGTTATATTAAATGGGTTGAGTGTAACTTGATTGAGATAAGAAGTATAAAGTGAGAGGATTACTTGAAATTTTGTATGAAGACAAGAATTTGCAGGTCTAGTGCTTGACAAGAAAGACTAAGGATGGTGATTCTAATAGCAAAAAGGGTCTCATTGTATGAAGACAGATAAAAGGCTCTATATGGCCTATCCATATCAAGAAATGAATGTACACCTTCAAATCAAAGGATTGTGAGTTCAAAGGACAAGGAGGAAGAGTTTGGGGGACCTAAAGATTCAAGTATTGAAGTAGTATAATTGGACTACAAGAGGAAAGGGTAGCCAAATAGTGAGGGCGATCAGGTATATTACTTAAAGTACATTTCATTGTTTATATGCTTGGAATTTGGTCTTGAATTAGACATGACATCAAAGATAAGTGCATGCATGCAATGAAGAGTATGAGAAAATATTGTTCAAGAAGCCTACGATATGATATTTGGAACATGATATGCTCATGAAGGTGATTTTGGTGAGCTAAGGCTACACTAATTTGACTGAGTTGGAATTGCACTTAATTGTCTTAAAGGATGAGAATTAGGTGTTGGAATTGGAGTTATTATAGGTACTTGGTAAGAATTAGAAGGGGGAATCTCTAGAAAGATAGGCATAAGAGGCCTTGCAGATATCTTCCCTACTTGTATAAGACTATTTTAGCTCTAATTTCTATGTCATAAGCATTAGGTTTTCTCCTTCCACCTGTTGCTTGTATCATCACTGAAATATTAGAATTCAAAGCCCTTAGATAATACAAGAAATGATATTGAGGAGTAGGCCTTACAAATTTATGGAATTTTGTCCCAATTCCTTTGAAATTTGTAGTTGAAATCAGTCATGAACTCTTGTGGTTCTCTTTTGATAGTAGTCAGTTGTTCCACTAATGATAGATGATTTGATTTATCCTCAAATTTCCTATAAAACACTTCTCCTAGCTGATCCCAATTGGTGATGGAATTTAATAGAAACCCTCTATACCATTGCAATTCTTTTCCCTTGAAGGAAGTTGTTAATAATCTAACTACAACATCATCTTGAGTAACATGATAAATAGAGCATATATTGGCAACATATTTTACATGTTCTATGGGTGTAACCTAATTTTCTCCAGTAAAAAAGGGTGCTCTTAAGGGAATATATTGGGATGTCATTATGTTGAGATAGCAATAAAGGACTTCCAAAGCATTGAAAGGAACAAAAACCTAGTTTCCTGGGATAACCATATTGAGGTTAGATGTGGAAAATTTAGGAAATGAACTTGTATTTTGTGGAATGGGAGAATATTTAGGATACGGTTTGGAACTTTAAAATACACTCCTCTTTTCTTAATTAAAATTTAGTTAAATGAAATCAAATGGAATACCTTTTGTTGATGATATTGTTGAAAATTTTGCCATGAAATGTGCATTGATCTGCTACTAGAATTTACTTTGAAAATATGGATTTGCCAAATGTTGGAGGAATTTGTATGTTGTATAAGCCTAATTTTTCACTTTTCATCTTTCATATAAGGGTCGCTAATAATTTCCTTTGTCCATATAAGGGTCGCTGATGCATTTATTTCTTGAGTGAATGCCTTAAGGGGCCTTCCAAGATCATGTAATGGTTATTCATGTAACCATTATGGGATAGAGACAGTACACAGAGAGAGTGTCACTATTTGGTCTTGGCCTTAATTTTCCTTGTATCTAGGTACACTTGTCCTCTTAGGTCTCATGCATATCATATTCATGAATTCTTTCTTGTATTTCATCATTTTTCACCTTTTTATCATCTTTCATGACCCACAACACATTTCTTTTTCTTTTCATGACACTTCACTTCATTTTACATCCTTGGCCGACAAAATTGCCTATGGGTGATTGTGTCGGTGTTGTATTTTACCATAGTCGACACCATCTCCCAAGGGTAAAGACATCTTATATATACCTCAAATTCATCTGACACTTAAAAATGGATTAGACTAATACATATGAACTGTCATTTTCTTTTCTCTTTTGCGCCACTTTCGCATCTTCTCACTTTTCTCTTGGTTTATCTTGCATATTTCTTGGATTGATTTGGACACTCTTCTCTTGGATGATTTTTGCACTATTAGGCCAACATATAGTGAGTTAAGGATAGGAATGGTCTTCCCCTACTTCACCTAATAGCAACTCTCTCTCTATGTTTCTTCTCAGGGGAGATAGATGCATCAGCAACCACCCTACAAGTGCAGGTGATTATTCTAACCCTTATCTTCATTATACTATGTTATTTTAGTATTGCACATGGTCGGTTCTAACTATATTAGTAATCTTCGCACATATCATCTCCTTAGCTTTCATTTCAATTATTTCATGTATATTTTTTTGGAATCAAAATGGACTGAGAAGGGGGTGAATCATTCCTACAAAACACATATTTCATTTACCATTAATATCAATATGCATTAACATCCATCCATACACATGCATTCAACAATAGCTTATTAGGTGTGCACAATACTTTCAAATAAGCACAAAGACGTAAGAGAGATCATAGACACAAGATTAAAGTGGGAAACCCTCATGGGGAAGAAAACTCACTGAAACAAAAACATTATATTGTCATGTTTCAAATCTAATGAGGCACCTACCCCACAAGGAGCACCAACCCCTAGTTTAGTAGAGCACTAACCCTACAAGGAGTACATACCCCTAGTTTAGTGAAGCACCCACTCCACAAGGAGGATACAACCCCCTAAGATGAATAAGAACCAAATCTGCCACCTGAAGATGATGATCTCTAAATTATTTACTGCCACAACTAATGGAGATGTCTAATTCAACTCATAACTGCACCTTCAAACCCTCATTCACCTAGTTTGTTTTTTCTTCCTCTTTCTCAACTTTTCTTGGCTCTAAATCCTTACTTTCATGCCCTCAATCAGTGTTAAACTTGTAACACATCTTATCAGACTTCAAATCATGTCTTTGATCTGCCTTCAAACCCTCACCTAGGTCGTATTTTCTCTATTGGCTCAACTAATGAAAAATTACACCCAAAACATCACTTTTATACCTTCCTCTTGATTCAAACACTCACCAAGTTAGTTTCCCTACTTTTGTTAGGCTAGGTAAACTTTAAAAAAAATCAAATAATTCATTAGAATGTTCACAAATGACCCATATAGGTCATCCATTCCCAAAACCATCCAAACTTGCACCAAAAAGGCTCAAAACCCCATCACTAGGATGAGTAAAATCCACTAACACCAAAACTATGATTATTCAAGCTCTAAAATTCACCACACATGTATAATATGACATTTAAACATCATCCATGGTCACACTTTTACTTTTACTAATCAAATATTTCATAACATGGGCCAAAAGGCTCATATCCTTCACTAAACAGTTGTTTCCAGCACCTTATCTTTACCTTTGGGAATATAGAGCACTCCAAATCAACTCAACTATGGAATTGAACTACTATTTGAATCTATATGACCTCTAAATAGCAGCCATACAATTTATACATTATGAAAGATCCATATGTTCAAACCACATCTACTTTCCTCTTCTCCAAATCATGTTGCCTAGAAACTTGTTTTGTAAAAACAACTGGTTTGTACCCTTTTTCCACTTCCAAGACCTATAAAATCCTTAAATAGGAACAAAATTAACCCCTCTTCACTTTCCAGGTGATAGCAAGCATCAAATCAATCATCTCATGCTTCAACCAACTCAATCTTTCACCGAGAAAACTTGTCCTAAAAAATTTGCTTATTTTCTTCACAAACTAACTTGAAAGACACATAAAATCAAATCACCAAGACACAAGCCATATATCACTATAAATATATCTAAATCACCTTTACATAAAATATTATAACTCCTTCCAAATCTAATCGTAAACCAAGCTAATCTTTGTAAATTGCTTCTTAAGCCTTCTGGGACTCAAGACCTAACATTGAGATCAACTTTCTCCATCACCTAAAAACTCACTTCCACAATTGAAAAAAGCATGTAACACCCTATACATGATTTCTAAGCACTCAGAAACATTCACCAAGCATGAACATCTCGGAATCATCACTTTACCTTATGAAACCACTTTGCACCCTACTAGAACAAGCATCCTTCAAACTTGACCCTCAAATATCAGCTCATAACTTTTACATACATTATCAAAAACACAAGTTTCATTTACCAATGGAAATATTCTGAACCAGGATAACAGAAACACTTGAATGGATTCTTAATTCCTCTTGTATCTCTTGTAATTCCATTTTTCGTGCTACTCTGAATTGCCCCAAAAACTAGTATTCATAAATAGGGCACACTTTGCCATTTTTCACCTCAAATATGACCTAAAACTATAATGGAAATATATAATAAATGATGGGCTAAAAACAACATCAATTTATTCATTACCTTTTTGGGAAAATTCTTCACAAACCGGACTTCTTCGAAACAAGCCATTTCAAAGTGGGGCTCACATACAATCGCATGCACTAATATACCTTTCTAGAAAGATGGAATATTCATATATAGCATCCAATAATTACTTTGGAAAAATCAATCAAGACAGGATCATTATATTCCTTTTCTCCAAGTCACTCTTAACTAGGGTTTAGTTAGGGTTTTAAATCACTTTACCTTCTTAACAATCACTCATAAAAAGTTAATGACCAAATCACCTAATTATTTTTGTGTAAGATTCATAACCAACCTAAGAATATATGCTAAAGAGATAATGTCCCCATGTAAATCATAAAATTCACAACGAGCATCAAAAGGTCCACATTTGTTTCAAAAACACACTGTAATTTACCCGGTTTTGCCAAAACTTGCATATATTGCAATTACTTCTTCATAATGATCTGAAGCTTGTCATGAAGTATCATGACAACATCCTCTAACTGTCCATTCTCACCATCTGATCAAAATAGCTCAAACTCCTAGCCATTAAGAATTATCTTTGTTATCTTACATGTTTCTCACTTAATTTCTTCCCAAGGGCAATGAAACACCACGAAACCTCTTAGAAATGACCTAAAAATAACCTTCCACCTTAGGTACACTATCATCATGCCACTACCATGCTCCACCAGGACTAATTGGGTCCAAATCTCACACCTCCATACCATTCTTCTTGCTCCAAGGCTAGGAATATGTCTGGAATGACCTGACTCAAACATGAAAAACATGAGCTAACCTCATACAAACCCATAGACAGTTGTAACATATCTCATGTACCATGAATGACCTCATGAAAACAGCCAAAAAACTTGGGAAGACTCGGACCATGACTTAACTTACTCAACCATGCACCATGACCTCATAGAACACCACCAAACTTGACAATACCAATCAACCTTCATACTTGACATCCGAACAACACCTCATGGAGACTCTTACAACACCATGACAACATTTTCCATACATGGAATTGACATAAATGACAACAAAAACACATAATGGCCAACATATTTATTGTTTATCCACACCCTTCCATATCCAACCACCGATATCTCAATAAAGTACCTTCCTCTATTTTAGATTTGAGCCTTGAAACCCTAGATTCACCTAGTGTATGGATCACTACCCTCCGAATATGCAACCATTGTGCTCACTATAGCCCCTTGTATGTTGGTACTTGTGTGTATCCTACTCGTTTCCTTGAATACCCTAGTTGAACGGATGAGTAAAAGTGCATGTTATTGAGACACATTTTGGCATGCATACATTCTCTAGTGAACTCAACGTGAATCAAACATGTAAATCACCCATATTCATTTATTAACTTCGCCTGAGTATCCAAAAAACCTAAAATCATGTTTGCACAGACACCATCACCTAGGGGCGATTATGTCTATTTTTTCTCATATTTAAACACCTTCGGCCTCTGTGTAGACCTATCTTATACGGTCGATCCTGTCTATTTGAATAATTATGTTCCCAGAAACCTTTGTCCCCTTTTTTGTACTTTTCTAAAGAACCGATTCTATCTTTAGCCTACATTTTCAGACCTTTTCTTAGCCACATTATCACTCCATCATGGATTATCTGGGCCTAGGGTCCTCTCAATGTTTTTTGCATTCATTTCTAGAAACCTCGCCATCCTAAAGCTGAATTTACTTTCTGTATGGATTTTTGCGTCATAGGAGAACATAGAAGGAAGCCTTCTACCTATTGTAATATTCCACCTGAGGGTGAGGAATAAGAATACCAAAATGATGATACTTTCGACCCTCGTGAAATTTAGAAATCAATTTCCTCAATAGAAGAAAGATTTAGATGAGATTTTTGTAAAGTGTCTTATTGAATTTATCTCTGAGAAACATGAACATAGGTCGAAAGGGGGAAAGCTGCTAAAATAGGCTCATCTAAGAATGTATCCAATTTTGATCCTACCATTCTCATTCTTCATCTTATTGAAAAATGAACCAACAATAGTCTTCCACTACATCTCATCTCCTCCAAATGCAAGCCAATATATCTCAATTAGTCATCTAGCCTCCAACAGCTCTTGGGTCACCATGCCCCCTCCTTTTCCAAATGAGACTAGTGGTGTGCCCATCACATAACCCCCATTAAGAATAAAATCTTAAGAGCAGTCCAACTAGATCCATTGGCACCATATATTGCTAGTATGGACATTGGTGGCGTTTCTCCATCTATCTCTTATGATGGTTCTAATGATCACACTCTTCACATCAAATCCTTCGGTAATATTTACAAAGAATGGATCATGAACAATTTGTATGTTATCACTAAGCTCTTAGCTAATACCTCTATCGAAGATGCTCTAGATTGGTATCATACCTTTAAGAAGAGGGATGGGACTATGAGATTATTTATTTATTATAATATATAATAATAAATATCCTTTACCTAGAATTGATGATTTATTATATCAATGATGACATTGCAAACACTTCCATTAGAACTAGATATGGACATTGTGAATTTTTTGTTATGCCTTTTGGATTAACAAATGCCCCACTACATTTCTCGACCTTAATGCATGATGTTTTTAGACCTTTCTTAGATCTATTTTTATTATCTTTTAGATGATATTTTGATCTATTCCAAAAATGAAGAAGAACATGAGAAACATGTCAGATTAGTACTTGAAACTTTAAGAAAACATCAGTTATATGGTAAGTTAAGTAAATGTGAATTTTTCAAAACTGAAGTCTCATATCTAGGACACATTATCTCTGAGAAAGGAATTACACAAAATCCTTCGAAAGTAAAAGTAGTACAAAATTGGGATACACCTAAAGATGTACATGAAATTAGAAGTTTTCTTGGATTATCTGGATTCTATCAAAGGTTTATTAAGAATTATTCTAAAATAGCCACTCCACTCACAAATTTAACAAATAAATTAACACATCATTGTCTGAGGAATGTGAAGTTGCTTTTAGTAAATTGAAAGAATCATTAAAAAGTGCACCTGTGTTATGTACTCCTAATTTTTCTAAACCTTTCATTGTTGCTACCGATGCTTGTGGTTTTGGTATTGGATGTGTATTAATGCAAGATAACATAGTTGTATGTTTTGGATCTAGGAAATTGTTTCCTACTGAAAAGAACTACCCTACCCATGATTTAGAATTATTAGGAATTATTCATGCTTTAAAATTTTGGAGGCATTATTTGTTAGGTCACAAATTTATTTTGAAAACTGATCATAGAGGTTTGTAGTATATTTTGACTCAACCCTTATTAAATATGAGACAAATAATATGTGTAGAGTTACTACTTTAGTATGATTTTAAAATACAATATGTATCTGGTAAAAAAAATTGGTTGTTGATGTTGTAAGTAGAAAAAGAATGTGCGCAAATGTTTTATCCTTAGAAAGAAGTCAATTTGAACAAGAGATAAAATATGTTCTCGCTCTAAGGATAGTTATTTTCATGAATTATATTCTGGTTTGAAAAATGGATCACCAAATATGCATTTAAGGGATAGAATCTCTTCTTAATTACTTAGTGTAAATGTTTGTTGTTCTATAAATGTATATTGTGGATTTCTAGCCTTCCTAACTAAATACAACAAAATTTAAGAGATTCTCATGATATTACTATAATGGGTCATCCTGGATTTCAAAAGACATTCTTATCAATTAAAAATAATATGGATTTTAAAACACATTAGAAATTATGTACAATAGTGTATAACTTGTCAAAAATTTAAAACTGAACAATGTAGTAAACCTGGTCAATTACAACCTTTGTCTATTCCTTATTGGAAATGGGAGTTAGTTAGTATGGATTTTATTACAAGATTACCTAAAACTAAGAATGGTCATGATGTTATCCTTGTGGTGGTTGATATATTAACTAAAATGGCACATTTACTATCAACAAAAATCAAAAACTCGCTTCGATATAGTTTATCTGTTTATAAAAGAAATGTTGTATTTGCATGGTCTTCCTAAAGATTTAGTAACAAATAGAGATCCTAGATTTACTTCTTCTTTTTGGAAATCAGATTTGATGAATTAGGTACTAATTTGATTTTTAGTACTTATTATTGTCCAAAGTCATATGGTCAAACTAAAAGGATAAATGTCATTTTAGAGGATATTCCTAAGATTTATACAGTGAAAAACCTAGAAATTGGGAACAATATTTGCACTTGATTGAGTTTGTTTACAATCAAGGTTATCATACTACAACCAAAATGACCCCTTTTGAAGTTATTTATGGTAGGAATTGTCATGCTCTAGTTTCTTGGTTGAAACTTATACATAGATCTTGTTACGTAAATTATAACTTAAATGAAATGGAAGATATTATAAACAAGGCAAAACAAAACATGAAAGCTTCCCAAGATAGGTATAAACATTGGGTTGATTCAAAAAGATCTGTTAGAGAATTTGAAATAGGTGATAAAGTATTTCTTAGAGTTAAACCTAAGAAAAATTCTTTAAAATTAGGTAAATATGCTAAGTTGGTTCCTTGCTATTGTGGACCATTTGAAATTTTGGAAAGAATAGGAACTCTTTCTTATAGACTTGCTTTACCTCATAAGTTATCTAGAATACATAATGTGTTTCATGTAAGTTTGTTAAATAAATATGTATATGATGTTAACCATGTTATAGATTGGAAAAACATAGTTATTGAACCTACATGTGAATTTAAAATTGAACTGAATTAATTTTGGAAAGAAGGACTAAAAATATTAGAAATAGATAAATTAGAGAGGTTAAAGTGAATTCGAATTTTTTTATGTTGAAAGTGCTACATGGGAAATAGAATATTTTCTAAGAGATCAATATCCAGAATTATTTAACTAATAATTTGTGTTTTAGTGTGTGCTTCTCAAAATAATCTTGGAACTACTTAGGGCGTAGCTAATTCAAGGGGGAGAAATGTTATGTGACTAAATATCAAATATTTACTCATTAAAATCTTGTTGAATAATTAAATAAAATTTTGAGTTGAGATTATTTATAGCAAAGGTACTATAATAAACTATTGAAAAATAAATGTGGGAGTTAATAACCCGAGTATGTGACTAAAAGAAGATTAATTAAAATGAAAATATGTGGGACCGTTGTGTTGGTTTGTAACTACCAATGGGAATATTATAAAAAGAGGCATATGAAATTAAAAGAGAGGACATTATTTTTGTGGAAAATAAAAATTACAAGTGAATTTTGGAGTGTATTTTAATCATTTTGATATTTAACATGTGGTTAGTGATTCCAAGGTAGGCAAGGGTACAGACAGGCAGTGGGCAAGAGAGAGGGGCACCAACGGTGTAACCAGGGGTACAGTGTACACCTCGGATGATCATGGATAGGGAAATGAGAAAATACACTTGGTGTATAATATTTATTTTTATTAGTGTGGCCACATTCAGTGTCTATTACCAGAGTGTGCATTGGAATTGATGTGTTAAATTTTACCACTTGGCTCGTATAAGTACTCTCTAAACTATGTAACTATTATTGTGAAATAATGAAATAAAACTTTGTCTTTAATTAATTTACTTAATTAAGTAGATATATGAATTTTTTTGGCAATTTATTAGTTACATTGATGAAATATGTAAATTTTTATATAAAATAGAATAGTATTATGATATGTATAACAGTTGTTTAATTGGTTGATATAAAAACAATAATATTTTATGTATAAAAACTTTAATTATATATGTATATGTTGTGATATTAAATTTAACAATAAGTGTGAAACTCAAATCATAGGCTAAACTCAAACCTTTTTTAAGGAACTAGGGTTTGGTGGTTTAACTTGGTTATTAAGTTAACCACATCCTACTTTATCACATTCCTTTGTCTACCACTATAGATAAGGAATTAATTTATTTTTATTTTTTTGGTAAAGTTAAGAATCATGTTTTTTAATCATTTTAGGTTAGGGAAAAGGTTCCATTTCAATACTTTGCGCGTTGCGCAGTTTCATCATGGAATATGTCAACACCAACACATCAAAGAATCGAGTCTAGTGAAGATAGAGTGTGTGTACACACTTAGGTATGTTTTTCCTCTAAGCATGCAATGTTTTATTAGACACATAAAGGGTGGAAATGTAGACACTAAAAAATGGTAATTTTTCCTTATAGAATACCAAGTTCAATCATGCTCCTTGTTAATACAAATGCTTACACTCAAAATTGAATTAGTTCATCTCTATCTCATTTGTGACTTTTTATCTTTACACTTTGCTCTGTTGTCAAATTTGGGAATATTATCTTATCATAGAAGTAAACAACATTTTCGCTTCATCTCTAAACTTCATATTTTACTTTTCTCTCTCTATCCAAGACTCACATAACCAGTCAAGATTTGGGGTCCATTCTTGGCCAAATTATATAGTCCTAGATCCTCAAGTTCATCGACTATGTTTTCAAGTTGAATATATTCTTTGTGTTAATTCATCTTCCAAGGGTCGACCTTATTAGAACATTTGACATATGGAAGGATATATAAGCAAGTAGTTATCATTTTATAACTCATCCGACATTCTTACAAAATCCTACTACAAATATTATTCTAATAAAGCACTCAAAGGGTACCTAAATCTTCTCAAGAATGTTAGAGAAGTCCCTACTACATGTGTAATGCCCGTCCAGACACCGAAAACCAAACCAAAGTATAGCAAAAATTTAGCGTAAGTTATTTTTGAAACAAAAATACTACTTTGCATGGGACCTTTTTCGACCCCAATAATAAATTAATTTATATAAGTCGGTTTACACAAATTAAATTTCTAAACCTAAACTCCTATTACATAAAATGATTACTCTACTAATTATTTAGTGGGATCACACTTGAAAATTCTACACACCCTTTATTAGATTTTCATCCCCTCTTTATTTACTTAACTCATCACACTCCTTTTGTTTAAAATTTATTTACCATTTCCCAATATTTCTCCTACCTAAAGTGTGTAGGGTTTTATTTGAGCCCTAGGATCTAACTAATCTCAACCCTAGATCTAATTTTGACCTAAATCCCTTTATCTCATTCATTTCTTTTCATTTCCATGTTATTTGCTCTCATTTGCATTGTTTGTTATTTGCAGGTATAGATGTGCCATGGAAGCTTGAAGATTCCTTATTTTTTTTCCTTTAGTGATAGCCAACTCTCATCCATTATTTTCTTCTTTGTTTTTGGAATGGATACATGTGCTTTTGTTTGTTGTATGGGGGGAAAGGGCAGATTTGTGAAAAGAACCAAAGTGTGAAGGCAGTGTGAGGAGGGGCGGCGTAGGGTTTTATTTACGAGGGACTGCGTGAGGGAGGCGTGGGGCTGCGGCAATGGGTGGATGTCTATGTGGAGTTCGCGGACAAGGGGGAATGCGGCAGGTGGGAGGAAGGGCCGTGGGGGACAAGCGTGTGTAGGAGGAGTCAATCAGTGAGGGGGCCAATCGGCCCCGAGGACAAGACAGGGTGGGGTGGGTTCGCTCCCCCTCCCCAACAAGATTGTTTTTTGTTTTAAAACACTGCAGGGGGTGGGGGACGAAACCCCCCCAACAAACATTTTTTTCATTTTTTTAAATAAAAATTCTTTGTTTATTTAATCAAATATAATAATCATATATTATATATATACATATTATATGATAATAGTATTATATATGTAATATATAGGATATGATATCAAAACATATATATATATATATATATTCCTAATATAATAATAATTTAACAAAAATAATAATTATATTATATAAATATATATGTATATACATATACATATAAAAGAAAACATAGGTATACATATATTTAATAAAAGTAAAAATTACATCTAGGAATCATGCACAATAATAGAGTTTCTCTTTTTTTTTTAAACCAAAACCAGCATTACTTATTTTCATTAATTTACCAAGATAGAATGTTTAATATAAATTACTTTATATTTTGTGTAAAAGGAAGGCAACCAAGCATTTTTCCCAAAAAAATAAGTCTTATTTCAAAAGAAAATCTTCAAGGAGATAACTTAGTCAAGTATGATTGTTTAATAAGAGCAAAACATTAACTTCTCATGGAAAGAATTCAAGACTATTCTTACTCCAAGCATTAATATTACCAACAACACAATACAAGAGGGAAGACTTTCTTTTCAAATGCAATTTTAAAAGATCATTTCAGATTTACACATAAGTAAGAATCTCCAACAATTAGTATATTTTCCTTTCACAAGGGAGATTACAATCAAGTTTTCATATTAAGGAAAAACAACTACAATATTTCATTTTCAAGATTTGGAGTTCACATACACCATCATACACAAATAATTAACTACCCAAGAAGATTGATCACAAGATTTTTCTTTACAAGGTATTGAGGTAGATTACAAACTCAAATATGGCTCAAGATTTTGAGCTTGCAAATTTAAAAAAATAAAATAGAGATTTTACAAGGTGTACAATTTTTTCTCATGCCATACTCAAGAGGTTACAACACAAGAAATGTTTTACAAGGATTTGAGAAAACCAAGAATCTCCAACAATTACCAACTATCAACTTGAGCTCCAACATCCATGCCTTCAAGAAAAACATACAAGGAGGAGAAGCTTGTTTGCCACCCAACCATAGGCATCATTACATGCCTCTCCCAAGGTTGGGATGCATGCTAGCCTCCCCCAAGCCCATGGGAAAGAGGTCAACTAACCAAAACTTGCACAAGATGGAGGGTGAACTAACAATGATACAAGCACACAAAAATAGGACACATACAAACAAGACTCCAAAATTTACAAGGAGGAGAACCCATGTTCTTCCTCAAAAGTGGGGAAGAGAGGAGAAAGTTCTCCAAAAGTTATATTCCAAAATGCTTGCACAAAGAAAAAATCTCCCTACCCTCCTTATTGCTCCTAAATTCAATCAAAATCCTCCTTATTCCTCCACCCTTTCTCCAAGTCCTTCTTGGAAGGATTTTCAAACCCCAAAGGGGTTTCCTTACCAAGAATGGGGAAGGAGATTCAAGCCAAATGAATCAACTTCCCCACCTCAACCATTGGGGAAACACTAAGACCCTACAAGGCTTGTCCATCAAGCCTTGAGGATTGAGAGGAAATTTCCTCTCTCTTCCCCCACAACTCCAAAACCCCATCATGCCATATGATGGAGGGAGTAAAAACAAACAAACAACCAAATAACAAAATCATGCAACCCATCTAACAACTAAGATAAATGCAACACAAGCAAAAGACATAAGAGCCTACCTCAAGGAAAGCTCTCCAAAAGCTCTCCAACTTCAAATTTCTCCACACCTTAACTCAAGCCAATCTCAAACTCCAAATTCCACAAGCATCCCAAGCAAGAAGTTCAAAAAGAAACAAAAGTCACTCTCTTTTCCCATGAAGGGGAATTTGAAGAGGAGCAAGCAAGAATCCTCACAAATGAGGGGGTGACATATGTCACCCCTCTCCTTCTTCAAGGTCAAAGATGCCAAAACAAAAGAGAGAAAGGGTAAAATTGTCTTTTTGCCCTCTTCTCCCAAAATTCCCTAAAAGTTAACAAGACAAAATTAGTGAGACTTTTAATAAGCACTCCAATCCACACCCCTTACATGGATGTGACCAAACAAGAGGTAAAAAGGGAGGGAAAACTCCCTCTAGCCTTGAAAATAAGCCCCCCTACCCATTAGGTAGGGTCCAAGGGCTCATTTTTATGTTAGGGGAACTCCTGCTTACAAAGCGGTCCCCAAAATGCCCAAAATAACCTAATTTCGGGTTTTACATTTTTGGCACAAGGGTAGAGGGTGTGGGGACCACCCAAGGGTCTCACATGTGACCCTAAACCCTTGTGATTAAGTGACTCATTAAACAAAATCAAAAATTTAAATGAAAGTGGGATTATTAACTCCCAAAACAAGTTTACATCATAATTAACTACCCTAAACAAAATTAATAATTCATGGCACAATACATTACAAAAATTGGGGTCACTCATAGTGCCCAAAATAATAATCTCCTATACTATGGCTTCACACAATGAACATGGCTAGGACTCAACCCGTGGGCTGCTTGTGCAAGATTGTGTAGCTGGCCTGATTCTCACGTTCTCCTGTAAACCTGACACCTGCACACTCATTACACACATTAACCGTACCTATCCGATAAAATATAAAACAATGACACAATAAGATATCAATAAGTTCTAAACTAGCCTAACATCCTACTGAAATCAAAATGTGACAATGTGCACAATTATAGTCAATATTCTAAAAGTTAGGCAAGATGATAAAATGACATATAACCATGGAATTTCCACCGCAACAACTATCCATCAATATAATTATGTTCCAAACACAGCATCATATCCATTAGTATCCATGACATCAATAGAAAATGCAACAACATAGAAATTAACCTAAATTGGCGCTATACGCCTGAATGTCCACACATGTCTAATAAGATCAAATCTCTAATATAATGTCCACGATATAACAAAACTCACAAAAACATGTCTATGAGCAAAGAAACAAGCTACTGAGCTATAAAAAGTGTGGGCACTACAACATGTCTAAAGCAATGAACCAAGTCAAAACATATAGCTTCCTCTATTTCTAACCATGAAAATGTCATAGAGAAATGTCTTAGCAAGAGAAAAATCACTCCAAGAATTGATTAAATATTTCAAGGAACAAAGGGTTAGGTCACATGGTTGAGGCACATAACATCATACTATAACCACATTAGAGACATTCTACACCATACAGCTTATCTCACTATCTTAGTGTCAAGAGACATGAGGGCAGCCCTAGGGGGATGGTTAGTTGTTCACACTTGTAAAAACACCTAGAAGAACTACATGAGACTTGATCTCACAATGAAAGCATGTAGTGTATAAGTTATATTGATTAATCATTTAAGATTCTAAGCACCAAGGATATTCTAGCCTCACCACACACATATTATCTCCTTTTAGTTTTCTAATGCTCTAATGAAGGGTTTTACATGTTTATAGGTCTTCCAATTTGTTGCAGTGATTACAAGTCAACTTGAAGTTGTGTGAGAAAGAGTGACACATAGCAAAGGTCATTTTTAGGCAAGTGAAGCACACTAGAAGATTAAAACCAAGGTTGTCAATGGGTCCAAGACCATACATAATCAATTCAAGACCGTACATAATAGTTACATGGTCCTCTTCTTCTCGCTTTTAGTTTCGTGGATCAATATTGATGCATTTTCAATCTTTAATCTAGTTGTTTCACTATAAGGCACATCTAGATCCTTCATGCACTTCCTTATACATCTAATTTTAAATCTCCTCTTAACTATTGCATAAATTACTTATCGGTTATCAATCGTTGCATGTATGAAAGTAATATTCTACTTATGAGTTATTTATGTTGGAATTTAATTGATCATAATAGTCTACATGTTATAAACCCTTACATCCTTATTATTGTTGTGCATTTCCATAACATAGAATCTAATTAGGATGTAAATAGTAACTAGTGGTAGTACATGTATGTGGTGTACTTTGTAGACACAAAATCTATGTACTTGGGTACATTTCTAGGTCCTAAAGCATACTAATGTATACATGATTACTAAGTAAGAAAAATAGTGGTTAACAACTCCTTTTTTCTTTATCTCTTTCACTTTACTATTTTTGAGCTTGAATAAGCATCCTTTTGGCTTTACACATCTTACAGTTCTACCGGCACTTGACTGGTTTACCTTTTAATGGCCTCGACACTATCGCCCAAGTGCTCATGTCCCTCTTGGGCGCTCATGTCCCTCTCTTTCTTTTTCTTACTCATTTGGGTCATTTTTACATCTCACTCACATTTTAACATTTGGGGTCACCTTTCAATTATCAATTATGAAATTCAAACAAGGGAAACATATATATCCTTAGTTACTTCTTCTAAATAAGGGGCCAAGCACTATAAGCATTACCTAAACTTGCAAAAAGGCACGAGATCACTAAAATGCATGCATCTAGCACTTTCATACAAGGGAGAAGGGTTGTATTGATCTACATACACCGCAAAGGAGTGGAGTTCATTCTATTCCATTGCACACATTTTGCATACTCGTGACAAATCTAGATATAGCCTTCTATCATCGTGCAACTAGCATAAAGGAAACCTAGGAACGGACATGCACACAAACACACACACACACACACACATAGAGAACTATATGGTGTCTGAAATGTAGTGTAGCGCTCGGTTGTAAGTTCACTCTTCGGGTGACCGTCAGTCAATACGACTCCATATTCTACATCTTTTTATTATATTTTATGTGGTTTGTGGAAATTTGTAGGTATTCATATGTTTTTGTATGTTACAGTGTAATAGACAATCTAACAAAACCAATCTAAAGAAACAAAGAGTGAGCAGCAACGAAGCTCTTCGACCCGAAATTACTAGGTTATAAGTATCTAAGAAGACACAAAGCAAAATAATTCATTAGCGCCCAAGGGCATGCTTGTCTTCCTATGGGAACTTCTATCCTATACAATCTTAGGATTCTCGAACCCCCATCGAGTCTTTTCAACATTGTTCCCAACTAGATCCAACACTCGGGTTGTCCCAATCATTACCAGTGTCGTATAGAATCATCTCGGTCATCTTTCTCCTTCATGTACTTAGGGGTTTACATTGTTGAATGCTTATTGTTTGCTTATTATCGTATATAATTACATGAATATCATTTGTTACAAGATAAGTTACTCAAATAATATTTAATTCAATTTAGATTAAATTATGTATGTTTTGGTATCTTAGTAACAAAGAGAATGCATAAAGAATCAAGAAGCGATTATCAAATAATCAATGGTGTGAGGGGGTGAGATATTTGCTTGGGTTAGTGAATCAAGGAAACCATTTTATGCTAGGGTAGATTATTTGATTGGATCTAGGATTGAGAGCCTCATCTTAATGGTAAATTTGGTTTTTTCTAATGTCCATTCAAGTATGAGTTTATAGATAATAGAATTATTAATCATGTCAAGCAAGAAGATCTTCATAGGAGAAGTTGGATGAGCAACATAAGATGATGGTCGAGGCCAACCACATTAGTAATAAATAGGTGGGACCGCTCCCTAGAACTAGCATAGGATTATACCTAGTTATAAGGATAGAATCCCATGCCAATTAGAGCGAGTAGACTCTTACCCGTATCATCATGTAAAAATGAACTTATAACAAGCTAGAAGTACACACAAAAATGAGCCAAGGGCTACAAACAAGATCGAATGGTTAGAAAAACATGAGTAAATTATATGGAAACTATGGTTTCAACACAAACCGGATTCACCAAATGATTTAACCTAAATTGAAATAATGGAATGTATAAGTTAAATAGGGTTAGAAACATGTTATATATCAATTTGTATTAAATAAATAATCAACATGCAAATCATAATAGCTTCAAGAAATGAACAACGTAAATGATAAGGTAAATTTTATTGAATGAAAAAATTAGAGTGCATTTAACTAATACAGAGGTATAGAATAAAATTTGGATGTGCAAATTAATTTTGGAGATTGAAATATATCTATAAGTGTTTTGTTTTAGATACGACATCGGGAGATGACCTAGGTCAAGACTGCGCAGTGTTGGGACTATAGTGGTATATGGTCTAGTCTTTTATGTGTGGTTTTATACCCCTTTTTGTTAGGGTCCTTCAAATTTGGGTGTTTGTTAGTAATTTGAAAATGTGTTTTTTTGTCACAAATTAGGGCACAAATGTGATGATGCATGTAATAACCTACAACAATTAGAAAACCATTTACATCTATAGCAAAATTAGTACAACCATTAGATAATGAAAGGATAAGTTTGTGTGTGATGATAATGGACTTCCCTACCGGTCAACCCCTATTGAATTGGTCCAAGTGTTGCACTAAATCCCCTCAAATGCAAGCAAGCTTTATGCAGTTCTCCTAGTGTAGGTGCAAGTTGTAGACACAAAAAATGCACATATCATCACTTTACTATGTCATCGATATGTTATATGTATGAATCCATAGTAATAAAAACACACATTGGTGACACTTTCTATTGTCCCTATATGTTCTTTTGATTGATTTTTATTTTGTGTTATCTTCTACATCTCTCAATTTTATATGCATTTATGGTATTTTCACATAAATCATTGTTTCTCCTGTCTGTCACATCTGTCATTTTTGGTCTCAGGACACTAGCACCCACTCTAGAAACTAGCACCCAAGTGCTCGTGTCCCTTCTGGGTGCTCTTGTCCTCCTCATTCTTTTTGCACATTTCATTATTTGTAGCCAACCTAGTTTCTTTTCTTATCCTTATCTTGTATTCTTAGTTGGCCTTTAGTGTCACTAATGTCAAAAATCAAGCAAGGGACTCATATATACACAACATACTAACTATTATTTTGGCTAGAAAATCAAGAGGGACTATCACATCTACATATTATAACTATTGTCTAAAGGGATTGCATTCTGGGTTGCATATACACTCATATATGAAGAGAAGTGTTAAATTCCATACCACGCATCTTTATTCTTAGTTCAAAGATAGCTATATCATGTTATCTTGGCATCATTGGTGCGAGGGAAAACCTAGGTGAGGACACCATTTCACATATAATCGAAAGAACTACATGGAATTTGCGATGCAGTGCAAAGGTAAATGCTTGATAATAAGTTCACTCATCAAGTGATCGTCGGGTCAATCATACTTCACATATTGTATATTTAATTCAAGTCTAATATGTTGGTGAGCTTGTGCGAGATATCTAGGTTTTTGTGTAGGTTACATGTGTGATCAAAACCCTAATAACAAAACCAGAGAAATAAAAAATGAATAGAAGAGAATATATTTTAACCGAGAAAAGACAAGATCCTAAACATTCGTGGCAAATCACAAACAACTAGAATAGTCACCAATGCCCAGGGCACTCATGTCCTTCTAAGGGCTTTTTCTGTCTGCTGCATAGTTATGAGTTCCAAAACCCTCAACTAGTCATCTCAACACTATTTCCAACCAGCTTTATCACTCAGTGCAATCTTTGATCACTTCCAGATTAGTCGAAACCATATAAGTTTTTATCCTTTTACATTTACTTAGAATTAATCAATTTTATAGACTTGTAAACTGAATATTGTGTATATAATCACCTGAATATCATTTGTTATAGTAGTTACTCTAAAATAAGATTTAATTCAATTTAGATTAAATCATTTGGTGAACCCCACTCCTTGATCAAACTCATTGCCCTAGGATCCACATCCCTCAT
This sequence comes from Taxus wallichiana var. yunnanensis, assembly GCA_018340775.1. NCBI lineage: Eukaryota > Viridiplantae > Streptophyta > Pinopsida > Cupressales > Taxaceae > Taxus > Taxus wallichiana. The sequence continues at coordinate 134,026,825 of CM031244.1, forward strand.
GGCTAAAAAATGGTACCCATCCCCATATCACCCTAAGACCTTTATGAACATTGAGCCAACTTTTTCCCACACCTGCGTAGAATCTAAATTTCATGATTTCATCCAAAATCCCTATATCAACCCCATGTCATCCAACACCTCCTTGCATTCCAAACATCTAATCTTGATGATCTCCCAAGTCCTGACTCTTTCTTTGTCTCCCCATTCAAAAACTTGATGAATATTCTCTTCCACCCATCTATAGATATGAATGTTGCTCCATCTTCTCCTCTTTGTACTATGGTAAATGATAGTACTAATGTAGATTATTTGCATGATGAACTTATTTCTTGTGATTTATGGATGATAGTGAATATGATTATGATAATGATGATGCACATGTTAATGATGATGTTTCTTGCATTAATATTGTTAAATGTAAATCTATTCCTCTTATATCTTCTACTTTTGAAATTGTTTCTAATGATTTCCATGTTGAAACCAATCATAATCCTAATATATATCCTACTCTTCATAATGATCATACACCAATTGACTCCTCACATACTACACCTCTAGAGCCTTCACATACATCCCCTTCTTCCACATCCCATTCCCCTCCTCAAGTCCCTATGATCACTCATAATGGCAAGACCCAACCCCTCAACATTCCTCTCACTTCTCAAACCATACCCGTAAGACATCCTTTCCCTCATGCATGTTGTTGGTGATTTGAAAATCAAATTCCATACCCTTACCTTAGAGAGAAAATCCTATTATGCTTCTATTGATAATAATACCATTCATAGAAATCCCATCCCTAAGAAAATTCACAATTCTATTTTTCCTAAGGGTTTCACTATGCCTACTTTCTCACATTTCAATGGCACGTGCAATTCTTAGCTATATCTCAAATATTTTTGATTAAACATGGATTCATATTCGATGATAGGTTATTATTAAAGGTTTTCCGTCTTAGTCTTGTGGATATTTCTCTTCAATGCTATATTCATTTACCTAGTTGATCTATTAGCACTTAATATTATGTGGAGGATGCATTCCTTAGACTTTTCATTTCTAATAATGGGCCTAAATTTACATATAAATGTTTAACTTCTTTGCATCAAGGAAAGACATGTTATTCTAGATTATATTTTATGATTTAATTCTTGTATGCACCATTTATGTTTTCAGCCTATTGATTTAGAAATGTAATATATCTTTTTTCGTGGCTTGATTCCTCCTTTAAAAGAAAAATTGTTTTATGATACATGTGATTTCTTTACTACTCTTTGTTATAAAGTTATTGACTTGGAAAAAGACTTACTTACGGATCATGGCATCATACCTATTTCTACATTTTTCTCATCCATCTTCTACTAAATCCCTTACTCATCCACCTATTGTACCCCCTTCACGATCACCATCTCCTCCTCCACATAAGCATCCCTCCTCTCCACCAGCACGTCGGTATCCACATAGATCTTCCCCACCTCCCACCCATGGACCATTATACTTCTCACATGTTACTAGACCACATGATATCTTATGCACTTTACTTGATAAGAGGATAATTTGTTTACCTTCCAACCAACATCACCCCCCTAGTTGCATCGCCATTATGACCATCCCTTTTGTAATTTCCACCACATTAATGGCCATCATGACAATGATTTTTATTCCCTTCATGATAGACTCCAACAGTTAGAAGATAAGGGTTTCATTTCCTTCTACACCCACTCTTATGATCGCTCTCTCTCTCTCTCCTCTTCCACGTAGGTGAGCCTCTACAACCATTAGCTTATCTCATTCACCACCTCCTAAGGTCATTATTCATTCCCCTCCTAAGGTCATCATTCATCCACCTCCTTCGGTTGTCTTACCTCTTTCCACATCCTCTCAACCTACCCCTATTGTTATTACCCCACAATGGATTCCTAAGCAACCCACTTCCGCATCTCCCACCATCACACCTCCCACTGTTGGCATGGTTTCCTCCAACATCCACTTTTGTACTTACATGCACAATCTAGTTGTTCCACAAGTTCCTAATGTGCGTCAACCTATTTTAACCTATGGTATATGATCCCCATCTCCATATCATTACCTAATGACACACTCATGTTCTCAAGGTTCATACATGACTGTTGAGGGCATTAAATGAACCTTACTCTCACGTTAAGGGGAAATCATCCTTTTCCCCCTCTATCCTCGTCACATTCAATTATCTAATTTTTGTGCATCTCATTATCATACAATTATCATTGCATCATTATTTTATCATCCTACATTCTTATACAATTATCTCATCACATAACCATTTCTATCTATTTGCTACTCATTGCTATGTTTCATCACATATATATCTCTATCTACTATATGATCTACTATTCATTGTTATCCAAATGCAATTCTTATTCAACCCAACAATTAACGTTATACGCATCATCACAAATTTCAACAATCAACATTTTATATGAAATCGACAATATACCACCGACGTATACAAAACCAACAAAATATACAATCATTGTCAGTGCAACAAATAATCATCACTTAATACACATACACATAACACCAATGGGCCATCAATACACCATATATATATATATATATATATATATATATATATATATATATATATATATATATATATATATATATATCGAATCCAAAATCAAGGTTACAAAATACAATCGTTGGGGAAACCCCCATGCCTCAATACATCTTATATAATACATCATATGTCCTCATCACTATCACTATCTACAACTATGGGAGCTCTAGAACTCGAAGCTTCACCGCTATCCTATGTCGTTGATCTTAGGCTCTATGTCTCTCGAGTTGGCTCCATAATATGACATTAACTTCTACCTTCTCTCTGCAAATTGGCCTTAGAACTCCACATATCATGTAAACACATCCTGGTATAAGTCACCCCTTCCATCGTCCACTCTGTCCCGCCCACTTAGCCTCTGCGCGAGCCTCATCACGCTCACTCAACAAAATTATACATGTAGCCATTGATATCTCCACAAGATCAAATAAATGGGCATGCTCTCTTGTAATATCATCTACTCACTCTAACATCCTCCACCTACGAGAACGCTTTGGGGACACGTTATGAGTCAACATGCATATGGAGGTATCCATGATCAAAGTCTAGTAAGCATCACCTACAACCACATGAAAAAAACCTCATATTAGTAACTACACATCGTCATTATGTTCATTAACCAAATTCACAAATAAACCAATAATAATGTATGATACTTACGCTCTACTCACGTTACATGCACATCATCTATCTCAGGAGTGGGTACCTAACCCCGACTCCTCCTCCTCCCTGGCCGCCCGCCACGTCTACAACCACTAAAAACAACAAAACCCATTGGTGTGTCGCCCACCACTACCTATATGCCTCGGTACACCCCGCATCATCCACTTGTATTGGCTCTATGTCGATTTTCCTCATCTAGACTTGGGGCACACTAGTTGTGCCCCTATAAGGCGTGGCCTCGACCCCTGGATGCCTCACTGTCCTAGTAGACCGACAACATATGTATGGCTCTAGATGATAATCCTAGGACATACCAAACTTTGAAGATAGCCACACACCTTGGTATAGCTCTTCAACTCCTAGAAATTGGTCCTCCAACCACATGGTACATCAAATGCACCGCAACTCAACGTCATCCTCCACCCATCCCCCATAATCTCTATATGGTCTCCAGATAATCACCCCAAGGCCCATTTCATCCAACATTGACTTGTATGTGGTCGTTTCCATCCTCCTTTTAATCCCCACCCACCTCGATGCAAATATCTCGAGCCAATACCAATTGGCGCTCGTGGCCCACTAAGTGGCCTCACTATCGTTATATGCTCATAAGCCCATACATGTAATAGGGTGGTCGCTCATATCCCACCACCATGGTCCTCCTACGTGAATCAATACAAATCCATGTATAAATGGGCCAACACACATCATTCTCATACATATCTCGTGCCATGCTCCTCTATACTCTAGAAAATCTCATGCATCCTATACAAAATGCTAACCCCACCACCCTCCACGACCACTGATGAAGCTAGTACTACTGCAATGAACTTTAGCAATCACAGAAACCCAGACACTCACAATCACATCCAAACTAATATACGTCTCAGCATGCACTCGAGACCCTAAAAATATCATCATACTACTCTCATCTCATGGGTATGGCATCTAATACTTCCATAACCTATACCCTCTCTTCGATAAAAACTAACCTCAATATCCTATACACATCCTTCAGTGTCACATCATCTCTCTGTCGAAACCAAAATGTGCATGTATTTACACACCACCTCTCACACAATGTTGTCAATAATGGCATATTATGGGGTACCTTTTCAATCTAGTGATGTGTTACAAATCGGCACATGATCCAATACATCCCACTCATCATTTCTCATTTGAAACCAAGTAATGTCCTCAAATGACGAACCACACAAACTCCCTCGAGTGTATATATCTATACACATCATAAACAAGTAACAATACACATATATTAGCACACATCCATGCTTCAAAATCAATCATAACAACATCAAAATAAACTAAATTAACCAAACAATACAAAAAATTAACCCCTGGACACTAGCATCTTATGACATGTCATGACAAGGTCACCTAGACTAGGTGCTAGTGTACCAATGGAAAAAAATTCCCTTTCCACTTTTGTCTTGATTGAAAACACCAAATTTTACAAAATCTCAAATTTCACTAAAAATGATTAAAATAGACATATTTGACAAAATTTCTAGATTTTGTCATACACACTAGATCCTCGATCATTTTTGTAACCACGATTTCATCACCCTCTCGAATCGCATCTCGAATAACCCCCCGACATGTGGCATCCTCACAAATCACAACTCAAATCACACTCACTCTTGGTTCAAATGAAGTTATTATTCACCTTTTTCATATTACTATATATAGTAATTCAATTTTACTCTATATTATAGTCATTACTTTCTACCATTCTTGCAACTAATACAAGCACACGGTTCGCTCATATCTTGAGCCTCATTACTCTATTTTCTCCCCGTTTGTGGCATTAGGATCACATTCTCTTATAACATCATACTATACAATTCTAAACACTCTATATTCAATTACGCACACACATGATTCAATATCTAGATATATGTTATCAATACTACTACATTTCTTATACTATCTCTCGCTTATTACTACAATCCTTACCATTATGGATTTCAGCTCAAGTACTAATTTTCCCACCCCTCTCCCTTTCACAAAAGGGGGCATATAATCAATATCATCTTATAATCCCTCTCAGGATACAACACAATCAATCAACACTCCTAATATGTTACTATCACATTTTCTTTGATCTCATTCAAATACGGTTACATTTATTCTATATAACAGTCGATACTTTTTCTATTTCAAATCCATTCCCCCAAATGACCTAATATGGGGGAAAATCTCTTTGTGATTAATCTTCCAAATACATCCTATTCAATCAACTCCTATCATTCAAACCAATCAATCAATATAATAACCCTAGTTATTATCGCTTCTAGATGACCTAACTTAGGAGTTGCATTATGTCACCATCACTTCCAGATGACCTAACTTGAAGCCATATAATTCTATTCAAATTGAACACTTTTATCGAGGAAGTGTGGGAAATGAGATGTCATTGCCTTTCCTATACTGCTCTTATGTGGGTTCTTCAATCAGGATAAACAAATTTCAATCGGAACAAAATGGTAACAAATCAATCCTTATCCATCTATAGTGGTTGTACCTTTCAATGGAAGGAAAGAGAAACATACCTCTCTCTCCAAAAATGTTCCTCTAGTGGAAGGACACCCAAATCCTTCAATTATCAACAAATCGAGTTGGTAGTTGATCACTCCTACCTCTTCTATCATCTTTGAAAAAAATTGAAATATCCAATAACATCACGACTATATCTCCAAGTCACTCCTTATGATGGTTTGATCATCTCTTCCTACACCACATGGGTTAAAAATATTATCCATGGTTCATCATGCTACAAGTTATTATGTTCTACGCGCACTCTCTAACACGGCTTATATGAATCTTATACAAGTATGTTTCTTACTTCCTTTACACTACTTGAATTTCCTTCAAATACTATAAAGGGGGAAATTTAGAAACAAAACTATGCACGTATCATCACTTTACTATGCCATCGGTATGTTTTTATATGTATAAATCCTAAGTAAGAAAAGTACATATTGGTGACACTTTCCCTTCTCTCTCTACGTTCTTTTATTGATTTCTATTTTTGACTCTCTTCTACATCTCTCGCTTATGTATGCGCTTTGGTCGGTCGCAAGGATCCATGTCTATCTCTGTCTTGTCACATCTATCATTTTTGGTTTCAGGACACTAGTGCCTACTCGAAACTAGCACCTAGACACTCGTGTCCCTTCTAGGTTCTCATGTCCTCCTTGTTAATTTTACACATTTTGTTATTTGTGTTCATCCTTGTTTCTTTTCTTATCCTTATCCTGCATTCTTAGTCGGCCTTTGGTATCACTAATGTCAAAAATCAAGGGACTCATATATATACACAACATACTAACTATTATTTTGGCTAGAAAATCAAGAGGGGTACTATCACATCTATATATTATTACTAATATCCAAAGGGAATGCATTATGGGTTGTATATACTTGCATAGGAAGGGAAGTGTTGAATTCCATACCACACATCTACATTCTTGGATCAAAGCTAACTATATCTCGATATCTTGGTGTCATTGGTGTGAGGGAAAACCTAGGCTAAGGGCACCATTTCACACACAAACACAAAGAATTACATGGAGTATAAGATGTAATGCAATGCTTGGTAATAATCTCACTCATCGGGTGATCAGGTGATTCTCGACTTCACATATTACATATTTTATTATAGTCTAATGTGTTACTAATCTAATGCGAGATAGCTAGGGTTTTTTTTACATGTTACAGTGCGATTGGAATACTAGTAGTGAAACCAGAGCCACGAAGAACAAATAGAAGTGAAGATCTTATGACCTAGAAAAGACTAGATCCTGAACATTTGTACAGTCACAAGTGCCCAAAATAAAGCACCACCGAGCCCATGGCAGCACTTTGTTGTCCTCCTAAGGGCACTTTTTTCTAGCATGGTTCTAAGTTCTAGAACCCTCAGCCAACCATATCGACATTATTTCAAGCCATATCTAGCACTCGGATAGTCTCAATCACTTCTAGATCAGTCAAAACTAGATAAGTCTCTATCCCTTTACATTTACTTAGAGTTAATCAATTTTAGAGACTTGTAAACTGAATATTTTTGTATAAAAATCACTTGAATATCATTTTTACAAGTACTTACTCTGAAATAGGATTTAATTCAATTTAGATTAAATCACAAGTGTGAATGCAACTCTAATCCAACCCCCTAATATGCCTTCAAGTCTCTTGACTAAAATATAATAGGCGTAGATATAGATAAATAAGAATGTGCCCTTTCTGATTGTGTATTCGGTACTAGTGTATGTAGACTTAGAATGAATTCTATTGTCCCTTTTGATTGCTTGGAAATTTGCAACTTTGTCTTGACCTTGACTATGGCTTAACTTGTGGAGAGTAAAGCTAGACTACGACCCTGGTTAAGTGTTTCAAACATGATGCATATATTACTCCTAAAGATGTGTTGTTGTTGTAAATGGAGAGAGGAGAGATTGAAATAAATTTTGAATAGTATTTGCAAGAACATCTATTCAAAGTGATAGATGAGTTCAAATGGTGAATTAGACTCACTTATATAGATGTCTATGATTACTTAATTTCCTAAAGCCAACCTATAGGGATAGAAAATGACCCAAAGAAATATATCAAATTGAGAAAGTATTTGCTAGATGTTATAGACATAAAATCATGCAATTACTAAGTTATTTACTATACCACCAAGTATATTGTTTTACATATGGATCTTGCGTAAGAAAAGTATTCACCGATAACACATTGCCTAGTTGGTCTTCTTACTTTGAGTGTTTTTTTATCTCTCACTTCTGTAACAATTTATGGTCAGGTCACGGGGATCCCTATCTGTCAATATTCTCACATTTTTGTCGCTTTTCTCTAGATACCAATGCCCGAGATTGGACACTAGCGCCCAAGCACTCCTGTCCATCTTGGGCACCTGTGTCCTCTTTATTCTTGTTCACATTTTTGACATTTGTGGTTGGCCTTTTCAGTTTTCTTACTCCTATCCCAAGGTACTAGTCGACATGTCATGTCATTAGTGTCAAAAATCAACCAAGATATCCCTACATAAACATAACATATCTACCATTATAATGGCGGGTAATTTCTATCAAGGGCTATCTAGCTACATATCAAAGGGACTACATACACCCTACATAGGAAGGGTAAGTTCATTTTTCCATCCACACATTTACATTTTATCTAGCTACCGCCATTATCTTGGCGTCATCGGCATGCAAGGGCAACCTAGGAGCACTATTACACACACAAGCACATAAAACTACATTGGGTTTGAGATGTAGTGTAGCGCTTGGTCATAAGTTCACTTTTTTGACAGCCAAGGATAGTCTGACCCTTCATTTTTCATCTTTATTTTTTAGGACCTGTTGTAATTTAAGGGTTTTGTAGGAGATTATTTGTGTTGCATATTTATACTTACTTCAGCAATCCAAGTGCGACATACGGGAATTCATCGAAAAGCAAGTGAAAAATCCTAGTGATAGTGACGATATCGAGTTCCGACCTTTTTTACAGACTCCAGTGCCCCATAGAGGTCTAGGGCGCCCATAGGCACCCTCACCCTTAGCCAAGCGTCGTATCCCAACAGATTCGACACTTCTACATTTTTCTAGGTGTGGTTGCGACATCCCGAGTGTTGGGGTAGTAATGTCAAGTGGGATATCTACCACTATTGTATGCCCCATATCATTTTAAATTTTGTCCATCATACTTTATTATGATGGTCTTCTACATTTAAGAGTGAATCATCTCGACTGACTCAACCACCCATATTGATTTGGGTGATCCCTCTTGGGATTGGCTATTAGCAACATTTACATTTGTACAAACTGATATTAAGACAGATATCATATTGGAAGTGTTGGGTAAAATTTGTATATGAAATTCTTAATACATGAAGTGTTTTATTCGAGAGTGATTTTTTCCTTCGAGTTTCCTCACTATAAATATGGTGTCCATGTCTCTTTTATATTCTTTTATTTGATTTCAACTCTTGTTATTACATTCTATAATATGCAATATAAACATCTTAATCCATGCATACTCACCGCACTTCATAATCTATAATTTTCAACATTTATTTATGGATTTATAAGTAGTTCATTATTCATTCCTTATAAATCTTGACATTCGGTTGTTGTTTCATTATTTCTTCTAGTCCATACACACTTTGGGATAAGTGAAATCAAGGTAAGTTCCATATCCTTCTCATTTTCTTTCATAGTTACATCTCTAAAATTGCCTAGCATTTGTATTTTATTGTACATCATTACAACAATTTTCTAAATTCTTATTTTAGTAGAATATTTCATATTTTAATTGAATCATTTTGGTGAACCCATACCTTAGAATTCTTTTCCTAGGATCCACAAAAACCCTAAATGGATAAAAGTAGATCTTCTCTTCCTAAGCAAGTTATGTATCATGAGAGTGTTAATCATATCCTTAATGATGGTTTTGAGGTTGAATTGCTTGGTCTTTATTGTTATGCTAAATTTGATGATAATGTTCAAAGATTGCTAGATGTTAATGAACACATGATTCCTAATAATTTTGAACACTCTACTCTCAACATTGTTTCTAAAGAGAATAAAAATTGGTTGTACTCCATGTTATTCCATAAGGACTAGGACCAATCCACCTTCTTTTATTTATGTTATGATGTTTAGTCTTGTTTGTGGTACTATAGATAAAATCTTGATGAAAAATGTACATGTGCATGATGTTATTTCTCATACTAGTTAGGATGATTGTAAAGGTGTATCTCATACTCCTCACATTTCTAAAAGTTTTCCTAATAATTGTAAAGACACATCTCACAATAGTTCATCTTCTACTTCTTTATATGTTGATCATACACTTGATGAAATTCTTGCATGTGAAACTTTGTCTGATACTAATGACGCACATGTTAGTAACGAATCTACTTCTCTACATACTGCTGAATGTGAATTTTCTACTCTGCTTTCATCTTCTTCTGAGGTTTTATATAATAGCATGCATGATGATTCTTTTTCTTCTATTATTTCATCTGATATTCCATGTTTTTCACTACATATTACTTCTTCTACACCTACATCTAGTGTTCTTATAGCATTGACATCCTCCACTTCTTCTTCTAACATTCCTATGATCACTCATAATGGAAAGCTTCAACCACTCAATGTACCTCTCACATCTTCTACTATTCCTCCACATGATATTCTATCACTCATGCATGTTGTTGGACAATTACAATCTCAAGTCCAATCTCTCACTCTTGAAAGAAAATCCTATTATGCTTCTATTGATAACAATTCTTTACATGGAAATCCCATTCCAAAAAGATTCACAATTCAGCATTCCCTAAGGATTTTATCATGCCTACATTTTCATGTTTCAATGGTACTAGAAATCCATATTTGCATCTCAAGCATTATTGTTTAGCTATGGCTTCTTACTCGAATAATTGATTATTGCTTAAAGAATTTTTTTCATAGTCTTATTGATGATGCATTCCAAAGGTACACACATCTACCTTTTGGATTTATTAGTACATATTATGAGATGGAAGAGGCCTTTCTCTGATTCTTCACGCTTAACAATGGTCCTAGAGTCACACATGACCGCTTACTGGATTACATCAAGGAAAGGTAGAACCTATCATTGTTTATATTCTATGTTTCAATGCTTGCATGCATCAGCTATCCTTTCATCCCATCGATTTAGAAAATTAATTCATCTTTTGTCATGGCTTGATTCCTGATTTAAAAGAGTGCTTACAATATGACTCATGCAAATCATTTACACTATTATGTTATAAGGCCATTGATCTAGGACAAGATCTAATTGTTACACATGTTATAGATCCTCCTGTTATTTCTACTACTAATGCATCATCTTATACTTCTTCTCCTCTTCCATCTGTTAAGTTTCCTCCAAGGTCTTGACGTCCTCCACCCCGTAATCAAGTTCATTATATTCCATTGCCCAAGCATTTTCATATCCTCCACTGCATTGTTCTCCACTTAAGGCCTTTGTATCTCCTACTCGAAGCCATTTCACTTTTCACATGTTGTTAAGCCTCTTCATGTGATGCATGCTTTGTTCGATAAGCACTTGATTCACTTACCTTCTAATCAAAGCATCATACTCCTCATCATTTACATCACCACCGTGATCATCCTAATTACAACTATCATCGCATCAATGGCCATCATGATAAGTATTGTTGTGCCCTTCGTGACCAATTACAATAATTAGAAGACATGGGCATCATATCTTTTGGCTCTCGCTCTCATGAGTGGTGTGTTTCTCCACTGCTTAAGCATGTTTCTACTCTAATCTACTTATCACCTCCACATGCTTCTAAGGCCATTATTCATCCACCGCCTAAGGTCATCATTCATGCACGCCCTCCATCTCATTCATTTGTTGTTGGACCATCTCCTCTTTCGTATGGTTCTCCTGCTACACATTGGCTTCTTAAGCTGTAGACATTTTTACTTCCCATCATTCCATATCTCATCATTCACAACATCTCATTGGACATTTAGTTTTTTTCATATACTCATGCGGCTTCCACTTCACATGCTTCCACTACTTCACTCCTATTTAGTCTTTGGTAGGTGATTCCATTTTCACCTCACCGTCTCGATGATGTACTCATGTTCTTATAGTTCTTACATGAATTTTGAGGGATTTGTTATAGTAATAACCTTGCTACTTCTTTGTGTTACATACTTCATCTATCTATCTACCTAACATACATTATCATACCACTTCTTGATGACACACTCTTACTTTATGGTTTGTTCTTGATTGTTGAGGGGTCTTATATAAATGAATCTCATCCTCCTACACATGCGCCGGGGCATCGATCTCCTTTCCCCCTCTTCATCATACTAACATGTGATCACATATACTCTTTTTATTCACATCGCTTTTTCACATCATTCATTATATACATACATTACCATATATTATTATTCATACATACGACACAATTGTTTTCATCGATCACATTACTTATTTCATACCCTATCTATTATCCTTCATAATTTTCATGCATTACCTATCTATTTATTTCAAACGTCATTATACATTACTCGATATCATCATTTACACAATGCAAATGAAACAAACACATATAAAACAATACTTATCGCATCACATATCAATGCAACATCAACACAATACAATAACACCCATCATCCATCTATATATATAGTCAAAATCTCATAGTTACAAAATACAATCATTTGGAGGCAAGCCCCCATGCATCGCAACATCAATACCAATCATATATCATCATCATGTTGTTGTATACAAACCGTAGGAGCTATAGAACTATATTTTTCACCTCTCAATCTACACTGCTATTCGCGGCCCCTAGATCTCTCCATCTCGTGTAATAGTGTCAAATCAACCTACTTCTCTCGTAAACCGGCCTATAGCTCTACATACTTCGTGAACACATCCTTTGCTAGGGCTCCTCCACCTACTACACTGCCTAGCTTGTTGAGTCTCTTCCCTTGCCTCGTCACTCTCACTCAACAACACGGTAATGTCACTGTCGCCACTAGCTTAGATAAGTGTGCATGTTCACCCGTGATAACATCCACTTGATCTAGCATCCCGCCTCCCATGAGTACATTCATAGTTACATTATGTATTAATGTGTAGATGGATGTGTCAATAATCAATGACCAATAAGCATCGCATGCAACCATATATCGAGACATGAGTTACTACACACAAAATCCATGATCAAACAACTAAGTAAAAAATTGTAACTATCAAATACTCACGCTTAGTTATCGTTTCTACTACACCATTGCCATCATGGGCGGTGTCTTCCCCTCTACTCCTCCAACTAGTAGTGCACCCTCCATATCTACAACAAATGGAAACAATAGCACCCATCGGTGTACGCCCACCATGCACTATATGCCTCAGTACATCTCATATCGTCCACCTGTACCGGCTCTATGCCCACATCCATCTCATCTACACCCTGGAGACCTAGTTCCTCCCATATAGGTCCTAGTCTCACCCCGGTATCCTAAGTGATCTAGTAGCTTGTACCCATACATACGGCTCTGGGAAACATCCCGAGAGATCAAACCTGCGTGATACACACTCTACCCGAAATAGCTCACCACCCTAGGGAACTAGTCCTCTAGCCACTTGGTAGATTAGATACATCGAAGCTCCACCCCATCATCTAGCCATCCTCCATAGGCTCAAGTAAGGCCTCCATATAATGGCCCCTGGCCCCATACAATCGAGCATCGATCTATAAGTATCGCCCATCCTCCCGTTCAAAGCACACCTACCCATCTCATAGTAAATATATATGGTCTCGCCTCCTTTCCATCCTCTCTGCTTTGCTCCTAATCCACCCCTATGCTCCTCTTGTGGTGAGACTCAGTATAGGTCCATGTATAAATGTGCCAATACACATCATGCTCAGGCATATCTCGTACCATCCTCCTCTATATACCGACAAATATCATGCATCTTATACAAGATGCCTACACCACCACCCTCCACTACCACTGATGAAGCAATCACAACTGTAATAAACTTCAGTAATTATGAAACACCTAATCTTAGTATGGCATCCAAACTAATATGGGTCTCAATCTATACCCATGTCCCTGTAAAATACTACCTAGTTGCTCTCATCTATCTTTGTGTGTCCTTTACGGTCATAACCTAGACTCTCTCACCCATAACTAGTAGTTGCAATATGTGATATACATCCTCCAGGGTCACAACCATCATCGCCAAGTAGGAAACCAAAATGTACATGTATCTACACACCATCGCTTGCATAACACAAGAATCATATGCATATTATGGGGTATATCCCCATTATCACTATGTAGCATACGTTGGCACACTGGTCTAGTAGTCCCACTCATCATCTGATAACCCTAATCCTAATAACGTACCCAAGTGTCGACCCCCTTGGAACTCCCTCAAATGGATATCCCTTTGCACAACACAAAAAAACATCACAAACACAACGTTAGCACCTCATATGCACATAAACTCAACTACTAATAATTCCGAGAAAGCATCATTTTTCACATTATCACATTTTGGGGTCAAAATAGCCTCTTGGGTCATCATTACTTAGGAGTAGGACACGAGCATCTAGAGGTAGGTCACTAGTGCTAAGATCTAGGTGTTGGCATCCCGAAGAATGTTAGTGCCTTATCGCTCTTGCCTGTGTCATAAAGGCCTAGAAATTCAAAAACACAAATTTTGAAAAAAAAATACAAAAATGCGCTCCTTTCAACACATTTTTCAAAATAATTCTACTCATCTTTTTGTCATACACAACGCCATGTTTGCATACCACCTTCTCGAATAAACTCAATTTTGTTACTCGATTTATGGCATGTTCACACACTTAGATCTCACAATCACACTCAATCGAGCTCAAATGAAGTTCCAATTCACTTTTTACAATTATAATATATAGCATTTTTACTAATTGTTATATTACAATGGTCACTATTTATGCTCATTGTCCACCTCATACATGCCACATATTTTTACTCATATGTTGAGCTCCACTACTCTGCTTTCCTCCCCATCTCTGCGTCATTTGGTTGAGAATATCTCTCGACTATCGTCGACACATTCCACAGTGTTTATATGGAAATCTCGTACCTCTTCAATTCAATTTACACGCCATTTCCCTCACTTTTACACCATTTCGCATCTACTTTTTCCTTAGCATTCATTCTTTTTGCCACTCCCCTTTCGTTGAAAGGGGGGCATGCAATCAAGATCACTCTATTATCTACCTCACATTGCTACATGATCATGATCATTTTAAGTATCTAATTCATCATTATCAAAAAAACTCTAACACATTGTGCGACATTTCACACTACTTTCTGGTGACTGCCCATAATGACCTAATGTGGAGGAAACAAGTGAAAAATCTCTCCATGACTAACCTATCATGCATATTCAATCTCAGCACACTTTTTCCTTTCTCAAATCAAATCAACCAATCGACACAACACAACGGATTTTACTATTTCTCGCAAATGACCTAACTTGGGAGTTACATCACTTCATATCTTTCCTAGATGACCTAACATGGGAAGTCACTTTACATTTTCTATTGCTTTCAGATGACCTAACATAGAATCCATCTAGCACCATACACACCATGGAAACACCCTTGGAGTGCAGGCAATGAGACGTCATTGTCTTTCCTATATTGTTCCTATATGGGTTATTCTTGTTGGATTGAAATGAAAAAAAAATGGTCTCTGACCATCTACAGCAGTTAGACCTTTAGAGGATGTAGTCAAAGTTGGAGGTTAAAACTATACCTCTCTCCCTAACACTCTTCCTCTAGCGGTAGGATTCCCAAATCCTTCAATTTTTCACACATACAAAATCAGGTTGGGAACTGATCACTCCCTACCCCACCAAATCTCCATCAAGCAACAATTTGAAATCTCCAAATCACTCACAATCAAATCATCAATTTCTCCAAGTTCTCCTCACAACAGCTTCTCCATCTCTCTTTATGCCACATGTATTAACATGTTAATCCATGGTTCACCACATTATATGTCCTTATTCTGCATGTACTTCGCAACGAGGCTTCTCCATACTTCTCATAGGTATGTTCTTTACTTCCTTTACACTACTTGAATTTCATTCAAATAGCATAAAGGGGGGGAAAATGTAGACATAAAATCATGCACTTACTATTATTTACTATACCACCAAGTATGTTGTTTTACATATGGATCTTGCATAAGAAAAGTATTCACTAATGACACATTTCCTAATCTGTCTTCTTGCTTTGAGTGTCTCTATTGTTTTTATCTCTCACCTCTCTCACTTTTATAACCATTTCTCGGTCAAGTCACGGGATCTCTGTCTGCATCGGTCTTTGCACATTTATCATCGCTTTCTCTAGACACCAAAGCACTCAGATTGGACACTAGCACCTAGGCGCTCCTATCCATCTTGGGCGCCCATGTCCTCTTTGTTCTTGTTCACAATTTTTACATTTGTGGTTGGCCTTTTCATTTTTCTTACTCCTATCCCGAGGTACTAGTCGGCATGTCATGTCATTAGTGTTGAAATTCAAACAAGAGATCCCTATATAAACACAACATACATACCATTATAATGACGCGGGATTTCTATCAAGGGTTATATATCTACATATCAAAGGGAATGCATCTTGGGCTTATTACTCTGCATACACACTACATAGGAAGGGGAAGTTCATTTTTCCATCCACACATTTTCAGTCTATCTAACTACCGCCCCATATCTTCGCATCATCAGCCGCAAGGGTAACCTAGGATCACTCTTGCACGCACAAGCACATAAAAGTTTAGAACTACATTGGGTCTGCGATGTAGTGTAGGGCTTGGTCATAAGTTGACTTTTTTGACAGAGGAAATTCCAACCCCTCATTTTTCATTTTTTTTTAGGATTTGATGTAATTTGAGGGTTTTACAGGAGATTATTTATGTTGCAAATTTACAGGTACTTCGCGATCCAAGTGTGACATACATGTGTTCATTGGCGAGTAAGTGTGAAACCCTGACGACATTGATGAAATTAGGTTCCAACCTTTTTGGAAGACTCCAAGACCCCACGAGGTCTAGGGGGCATGTAAGCAACCTTGCCCTTACCTAGGCACATGTGTCTCGATGGTCCCGTATCTCGGGTGTGGTTGCGACATCCTGAGTTGTTATTTCATCGCCTTACAGTCCGGACACACTTCAAGATAAGAAAAAACAAGGTAAGTGCCCTATCCTTCTCATTTTATTTCATAGTTACATCTCTAAAATTTTCTTAACATTTGTATCTTATTGTACATCATCACAACAGCTTTTCTTAAATTCAGATTTCAGTAAAATATTTCAGATTTTTATTGAATCGATGTGAAAGGACAAATATGTACTTGGTCATTCTAAGTCATAAAGACAACGTAGCTTGGTACCATACGGTTTCATACTTGGCAGTCCAAGAGACTAATCTAGAATTATGGGAAAGATACATGAGATTTTTTTGTCCGTGTTGCATTAATTTGACTAGATAAATTAACGACTAAATAAAATGTGCAATAGAGAGATTTTATTTAAAGGAAACAAGAATGTGACAATTGGGATTAGGATTCTGCACAAGTCATAGTGTAGGGATGAATTCAAAGTTGTCATTGCCAAATGATAAATTGTAAATTTTAGGTGTGTACACTAAAAATCCAAAGATGGATAGTTTTGTTGTTAGAAAATTTTATTTATTAAAAGAATTTATATAATCTAATAAAAAGCTTGTGTTTTATTTTTTTCCATATCCTATATAGAGGAATAGCTATATCTAATTATTCCATATTTTGGTTTATTTTATTTGAAAAGATGGTAGTTTATCTTTTATTTATTTATTTACATGTTGACGTAAATAGTTTGGGAGTTCTCAATGAAGCATCACCTTACACCTTACAACCCTAAAAATATATATGAAATAAAAAACCAACAGTAAAGCAAACATGCATCAATAGAGAGATCAAATGAACACAAATTTAAACAAAAAAATGAAATTTTGGGATACATAGTCGAGAAACAAAGACAATCAAACTAATCATCGATAATTCAACCTCATATAGTATACATCATATAATCATTCTCTTCTTGTGTCACTTCGATCCTTAAGCTTGCATTAACATTTTAATCTTAAAAAAACTCCAATCTCCTTAACTTGTACTACTTTCCTAAGGCAATTGGGCTCTATTTATATAGTCGTTCATGCCACTTCTTGAGACTCTTAAACTTGGGGGAATTCAAATGTTAAGTCTAAATGACCCAATAAAAGACCCAAAGTTCTAGTTGGTATTTTCTTAAACTTCTCCTTTCAAACATTCAATTATTCAGATTTTGTTTCTTAAACAAGATTGCATAGATAATAGTACGTATTAGGATGATTACAAAACCAACCTAATACTATGCAATGGAATTATGCACTCAATAAATATATCTCAATATAATAAAAACTCTATATAATTCATCATTTCACCTTGTGGTCTCTGCCAAAGAACATACTTATTTAAAGTGTGGCTAGCCAAAACACAAAATAAACATAATAAAATGCAAATACAAACTAACTCCAACTATTTAAATGCTTTTGGTTGATATAAAATTTCTAGTGGACCCAAATGCTTGCATCATACACTGGCATATTTTTAAAAATTGAACCGCCCCTTAGAGAACTCGGAATGCCATTTGTGGCATCCACAACATTTATCCAAAATGCATCTTCAATTTTCTTTCCCTTTCACTTGATCCAATACTCCTTATACTCATTTTTGTGTGTCTTCTTAATTCTAGTGTTGATCACCCATTTCATTTCATCACACTCCTTTATTGACATCTATCTTCTCTAATCTACTCCATCTTCAAATATAGGTTCATCATCACCTTCTTGTACCATGTAGTATGTATATAAATTCATCACATTACAAATATTAGAGATATCAATGCCTTTATGCAACTCAATCTCCTAAGAATTCTCGAGAAAACTTAATGATGATTTTGTATGGCCCAATCTTATTCCATTAAGCTTATTGTATATTCACTTATGAAACCTTTCCTTCCACAAATAGGTTAAGACCATGTCTTCAATATGATATTTAACTTCTCTTTATTTGTTATCCATGGATTGTTTGTATCACACACTGTTACAACTAATCATACACTCACTAGTGCACTTCTTTCATATTCTCAAGAAAGTCTCTTGCTTCAACGATCCTTATCCTCTTCTCATTGTTTGATAAGTCTCTCAACTCCACAAATCCTCTTAGGTTGTTCCCATAAACAATTTGGAATAGTATTTTCCTATACTCCTATATGCTAAATTGTTATAAACAAATTCTTCTGTGCAAAATCCAAATCCCAAGTTCCTAGCTTATCTCGACCAAACATGTAGGAAAATCTCCAAGGTTTCTATTACAAATTTTATCTTTCCATCAATTTTTATATGTTATGTTGACCTAAATTGTAATTTAATATCCAACTTTTTCCACAATGTTCATGTGTGAAATGACCAATGATTTTGTGTCCCTATCAAACACTATATTGTGCAATAATTCATGTTGTCTCACCATTTCCATGGAGAAAATATTCGCAATATGTGTTGCGCCACTTATCTTCCTATAAACAATAAAATATTTAATCTTCAAAAATCTATCCACCACTACAAAAATGGAATCAACACCCATCTATGTCCTAGGAAAACCTAAAACAAAATCTATACTTATGTCTCCCCAAAGCATTTCTAGAATGGAAAAAGGTTGATACAACCTTGAGTTATGAAATCTTCCTCTAGAAAACTAAAAATATGTTTTTCTTGTTATAAATATTGTCATTGATTTTAAAGAAATGATGAAGGTAAATGAGTCGATAAAGATGAAAAATTCACCTTATGCTGGAAATTTTCATTATTTGGGGTCAAGAGGATAGGATGCCATTCTCAGATATGTAGCTTGTCAAATATTTAGAACAATAAAGAAAAATTTATGAGCAGTTGAAGTTTTCTAGTTGTGGAACAAAGGAATCCATTATGTAGTCTTTTGCGGGTTTCTGCAAAGTGTATCGCGGGTTTTTTTAAAATTACGTAACAAAGAAAGTCACTATGTGTAGTGTTACGCAGTTTCTATAGTTTCGCAACAAAGGAGGGAAATTTAATTGTCCCTAGGTTTTTAAGGTGAGAATTCCACAAAATAAAGAAGGTATGTTGCAAACAAAGGAAATGTTTCATAGAGTTTCGCGGGTGGTAATAATTTTAGAAATGCCACACAATAAAGGACTTTGTCATAAATAGACTATGGAGGTCAAAGAAGGGCCACATAGGTCTAGAAATATCGCAGAACAAAGTGTAAGAAAAAATGGACCATTGAGGTCAAAAGAAGCCTTGAAACAAGGTGAAAACATGACAGCTTGTGGAAGTCAAGGAAAACTTAGATATTCCAATATTAGTTTCGAAAGGTTGACTAGAGTTAAATATCCAAAATAAAATTATTTTGGCCTACCCTTAGAAGGTATTATGCCATTTTTCGGATGAACATGATATAAAAAGAGAGAGAAATTAGAAAATAGTGTATGAGAGTAATAGAAGAATGGTGAATTTCTAAAGTGTGAATTAAGAAGAAGATAGATCTCTTCAAACAAAGAAATGCAATATTATTTAAGGAAATTTTCTAAGCATGTATGGAACAAAATAGAAGTTCATTCAAGAGAAGTGTGTAAAGAATGTGAGAAATAAATTTAGAGCGAGGTTTCATAGTTTGAAGATCATTTAGAAGGCATATTTATGAAGGTGCAAACATAGTAGATTTTTGTGAAGAACTTTATGATTTTTTCATTCATCATGAGTTGATTTAGAGGTTGTGCTTCCTAAGGAAAGAGATTGGTGTCTCTTACTAAGTTGGTGCTTAGATATGGGGATTGGTGTCTCCAATAGGTTAGTGCTTATGAGTTGTGGAGATTTGTGTCTCCAATAGATTGGTGCATGTAAATTGTGGGGATCGGTAATTCTAGTAGGTTGGTGCCTACAAATTTATTGTTTCGATTTGTGACTAGATTTGGACAATAGATACAAGCAGCATTTTTGTCTGTGGTTTTCTCCCGAAATAGTTTCCACATATATCGTGTGTTCTATGATTGTGTAAATTACTATTATTAGTATTATTAAGTTTGAAAAGAATTAAATAATTGATTTATATTGATTCACCCCCATCTCTCTCGTATAAGTGTGTTTTCTTCCATTGTTATTAGAGTGATTTCCTTCGAGAGATGGTTTAACAACTAGAAGGTAGATCTCAGAAGCACACATGACATGTCAAGAAGGATTCTCCTCAAATAGAGCTCCATTGTTTGATGGAACTAACTATGTTTTTTGGAGCATAAGGATGTGCACTTATCTAATGGCTCTTGGTTTTGATATTTGGAAATCAGTTGTGAATGGTTATGCAACTCTAGCAACTCCTCCAACAAATCATACTAGAAAGAAGGCAAGTGAAAGCAATGCAAAATTTATGAAAGCATTATTGTGTGGTATGTTAGAATCAGAGTTTATTAAAGTAATGCATTGTGTTTCAACAAAAAAAAATGGGACAAAATCAATAACATCTATGAAAGATATGACAAAGTGAAGAAATAAAAATTTCAAACTCATAGAAGTCAATATTAGAGTCTGAAAATGAAGTATGATGAAAAATTACAGCCTACCTTCTTCGTGTAGATGAAATTGTCAACACCATCAAAGGGCTTTGAGAAGAGTTTAAATATGAAATGATAGTGAAAAAGGTGTGAAGATATCTTCCTTTGAGGCTTGACGCCAAAGTTTTAGCCATTGAAGAATGGATGGGTTACATGGGATTCTAACAACATATGAAATGAGAATAGAAAAGGAGAAATCATCCAAGCATGAGGTAACTTTCAAAGCTTCAAAGAAAGTGAAGAATGAAGAGTATGAATCAAACACTAGCTCTAGTGATGGATAAAATGCAAAGGAAATTTTTTTTTAGAAAACTTAAGAAAGGATCAGAAAATTCAAAGGTAAGCTACCCTTAAAATGTTTTAACTGTGGAAAAATAGGACATTTTGTTGCTAAGTGTCCATATATAGAAAAGGATAATAGTGATGATGAAGAAGATCACAATATAAAGGAAGGTAACAAATAACATCAATACAAGAAGAGCTATAAGCAAGGAAAACCTGAGAAAAGGAAAAACTTTTATAATCACAAGAAAAATCTCTATATCAAGGAGGAAATTTAATCATTTAGAGAAAATTATGAAGGTGATTCTACCAAAGGTGATAAAGAATAATCATTGCTTGTGGAAATAGAGTTAAAATAAAGCATAGGAGATAAATTTTTAGAAGAAGAAACAGAAATTGAAAGTGAAGTCGATATTGAAGGAGAACTCATGTGTTCCCTAAATGAGATCAAGATACTTAAAAATAATATTCTAAAACAAAAACAATGGTTTAAGAAATATGAAGAAGAGAACGCTTGACTCAAAAACAAAATTATCACAAGACCTTGAATAATCTTAAAAAAACATCATTAGCTTGAAGATTCAACTTGAAGAGATGAAAAATATGGATGAGGATGTGAAAACCCAGCTAAAAGAAAAAGAAGAAGTTTGTGAGAAGCTAGAATTTGAAATTGTTTCCTTAAGGGAAGAACTGAAGAAAACATCTGCCAATTTGAAATGTAGCTTGAAGTTTGAGAAGAGCACTGAGATGTTGGATGATATTCTCAATTGTCAAAGGTTACCTTTCAACAAGACTAGTTTGGGTTATGAAGAAAATCGGAAGAATGCTAAAGATAATTTCAAAGAGCCACTAAGAGTATCAAACACAGACAAAGCCAAAATATATGCAAATGCTCTAAAAAGTCCAATCAAGTAATGAAAGAAGCAAGAAGAAATAGTTTAATGATCCTGAAAAATACCAAGTATTCCTCCCAAAGACAACTCGAAAAAATGTAGGGAAATTTTTGCTCCAACAAAGATCACATGATAAGGCTTCAAAACTCTTGTTATCCAAATTCACCCCCAGAGATTAATTTGATAACATGCATCGAATTCTCAAGTCCCGGCAAATAAATTGATTCAGGCAAAAATCATGTTTCTAGGGTCCCCTCAGATTTTTTCTAACTCCCCTAGGTGAAGAAGGAAAGAGCAAGCTCTGAGAAAATGTGAAAAAGTTGTAGAAAACAAGCTTGGGCTAGGAAGAATTGTGAAAATTGGCTAAGTCCTAGTCCTCGCAAGCAGTCGGGACATTTGGGACGTCGGGGCGCGAATCGGCCGAAAGGGCGCCAGGCAGTCTGCAGGCAAAGGAACATCCGGGCCGTCGGGACGCGTGGGATGCGGAAAGCCGGTTCGGCCGAAGGAGAAGAAAATCGACTAACTACTCTGGGACATTTGGGACAAGAAGATGTGAAGGACACGAACCGCCCGGATCGGCCGAAAAGGAGAACTTTCGCACTAAGCAGTTCGGGACATTTGGGCCGTGAGGACGCGAATCGGAAGAATTTGTCCCAAACAGTCTGGGACAAGTGGGACAAAGGGACGTGGAAGACGCGGATAGCTGAAAAAGCCGAGAGCCAATCAAATCACGACACATGTCACCAGCAGAAAAGGGACAGGGAAGCCCATTTCGGGCGGATCGAAGTTTTTGTCCCAGACAGCACTGGGACATCCGGGACAAATGGACACGGTGGACGCGAAAGAGCCGGCAGACCCGCAGACCAATCAAATCATGACACATGTCACAAGGGAAAAAGTCCAAAAGTCAAAGGGCGAGTTTTGAAGGGTCAAGCCGAACCAATCAAAAGAGGGCATGTGTCCTATGGAGCAAGGAATGCGGAGCTCGGGAACATTTTTTTGGCAAGAAGTTCACCCAAAAGCTAGAAGCAAAGGTCTTCCCCGCACTCCTGTCGACCAATCAATGCATGCCACGTGTCATCCAGGTGGCAGAGCGCGGGAAGAAATTTAAAAATCCATTTTTGCCTGTTTTGTGCCCTAAATCTTCAGATCGCCATATCTTCCGATCCAGAGCTCGGATTTGCACGTTCTTTATATCAACGGAAAGCTTATGAAATTCTCTACGTGATTCTGGGGTTAATCTTGAATTTTGGTGCAGTCTGGAGAGAGAAAATTGAGAAATGGCTCTGACGCGTGTTCATGGCCAGAAGTGACATTTCAGCGACCAGATTTAATGCAGAATGGGTCACATTCTCCTGTAATTTGGTCAAAGTGATAGGGTATGGGTTTGTAAGGTCCCCGATGCCATTTTAATGCATCTGCAGTCGAGGAGGGATGGGCTCTCATGTTTTTGTACGTTTCTGTCTCCTGGGCTCGACCCATGCAATGTAAAAGCCAGATTTGGCTCATTTCTAAAGGGGGAACAATTTTTGACATAGCAACTTCTTCTTTCACCTCCAGTAGGTGGTTGATGCAAGAATCAAACCTCTCCAAAAGATTGTAATGCTTTTTTGCCTCTCTGAGGTTGTAATGTAGTGATTTGGGTACTGGAAATGATAATGCAAGCTTTGTGAATGGTTTTCAGTCCTTTGTTTGTATTATTTGCTTCATTTCAGATCCTAAGTTATATCTTATCAGCCTGTGTATGTTTCATGTTGCAAATCTCTGGTTTGTGTCTATTTGCTTGACAGAAATGTTTCACCACTCCTTTTGGTGCATCACCATCTTTAGTTAGTTTCAATTTTTGCACTTCTACCCCTGTCTCCTTGCAAGTTAGAGTAGGATTAGGATCTGAACCTCTGTAGTTGTGCAAGCATTAGATCTAAATCAGAGGAGTTTGAGGAACCAGCCTCTAACTGAGATTCCTCTCTCGCCACAAGTCCCACATTTGGAGAGAGGTTTCCATGTTGTGCAATCACACTGGATGCGAGAGTGATCAACCTAGAAGCCTGATCTGCATCCAGGGGATCTGTGAGCCTGCAACAACAGTTTGCTTTGCACACCGGTGGGACTTAGAGGTCTCATTTTTATTTGCAGCAGAAAGTTGATGTGCATCTGCTGCAATTTTCTTGCTTGAAAAAGCTATTATTTGCATATCTGGCGACTCCAAAAGGGAAAAAATCAACTGGTTTCAGTAGTGCAGGCCTGAAAACTTATGAGAAGAATCACAAGGTCAAGAGTTGGAGAAGAAGAAGTGCTGTTTGAATACCTGTAATTATCCCCAAGAAGAAGGAAAAGAGGAAGAAGGATTCAAAGGTCTCCATCTCCACCAAACATGAACTCTCTCAACTCCTCCACCCTGTAGGCCTTTCATTCATCAACAAGGGTTTTAAGACCAATCGAATGGCTCGTAACAACCCCTACGTCAACTTCGCAGCGGCAGCCCACTTTCTCTCAATGCACAACATCCAGCTTCCTATTGCAGCCTTGAAGAACATTCCCTACTTCACCGGAGAAAATCGACTACCCAGTGATCATGTTAAAGATATTGTTAACCTTTGTGCAATCCATGAAATCAATGAAATGCAAGTGGCTGTCAAGTTACTGGCATCTTCCTTCAAGGGTAAAGCATTACAATGGTTTAGGAGCCTTGGAGCTGGTTCTATCACAAACTGGAATCAGCTGTGTATTGCACTTCATGAGCAATTTGGAGAGAAGGGAGACAACTTGTCTCTTTTGGAGCAGCTAACAACCATCAAGAGAGCTCCCAATGAGCAACTTGACCGATTTCAACTTCAGATTTCAAAAGACTTGGGAAAGGATTCCAGTGGCAGTCAAGCCAACAGCAGAAGGTGCTTTTCTATACTATCTCAAAGCTTTAAATTCTGATATTTCTATGTTGATTCAGTCCATGGGAGGCATAACTATCCCTATGGCTTATAGCATTGCCATTAGGGCTGAAAATTGTTTAATCCAAGCTGGCAAACTTGCCCCTAGACCTCCCATGCCATTGTTTCCAAGTTTAGAGAGCCCAAACACTAGTCAAGCACCTAATTTGGCTCCCTCTCCCACTCCTAGAAATCAGAGTTCAAATGAAGCTTCCACTTCATCTCCAAGTGCCCCAAATGAGCTTCAAGAGGTCATGAAGCAATTGCAAAACCTAGGCAATGAGCTAGTTACTCTCAAGACGCCTTAGCCCAAGGTTTCAGACCTTCTTATCAACCCCAAGCTCAACCTAATAGGCAGCCATACCAACCACAAAGACCACCTAATCCAGCTGCAAATATGAATCAAACAAGGCCTCCTGCCAATAGACCATTCCAGCCCTATAATCCAAATGCCATATCTGCCTCTAAGGCATTAGTGCCAACACAGAACAACATTGCTCAGGAATATGATTGGTGTTTTCCATGCAATGAGCCTCATAACCAATCCATGTGCTTCAATGGTGCTCTCAATCAAGCATTGATGGTGACAACTACTAGTGTGGAGGGTGAGGGCAGTCAAGGAAACAACCAACAACAAGAAACATTCCAACAACAATCAGCCCCAAATGACACCACATTGGTGAACTAGCAAGCAGAGGATTTCGTGGCATGAATTAGGCGGTTTCTCAAGGTGTTGCAGCCAACACAAGGTCAAAAGGAGGAATTTGGGTGAAGAACAGCCATTAGCCCCAGCCAATCCACAACCTTCCACGGCTCCACAAATGATTGGCAAGCAAAGTCCAGGTTTCAAATGCACAAGGGCAGCCAAGAACAACCCCTAGGCCAACTCAAATGCCAACACATTACGCCCACGTGCAAGGAGTAAATGTGCAAACCAAGGGACAAAGAGAGAGATCCTTCATCACCATTCAAGATCATTGATCGATGAAGAAGACAAATGTAAATATATCAATGTGGGAATCCCTATCTATCCCGTGCCAAAGAGATCTACCGCAAGTGCCATGAAGGATTGGCCAACTTCGAATCAGCAGGTTCAGATGCAAGACAAAGTGCTTACAAATGCTGCCCAGCCTGAAGGAAGTCATGGAGGGCAACAAGGTAAAATGTTGAAGCCCCCTCCTTTCTATGTTTCATTAATCATTGGAAATCAGCTAGTACATAATTGCATGATAGACTCCGGGGCAAGTAGCTCAGTAATGCCTAAACAGATAGCTGATCAGCTAGGGCTCCAATATGAAATAACATCTAAAGGGGTAGTGCAGCTAGATGGGACAGCAATAGCAACAATTGGAGTGATTAGAAATTTGAGTCTTACCTTGCACGCATGTCCAAATGTTGTTGTTTTACAAGATGTATCAATCATAGACCTTCCACCACTCTTTGCCCTTTGTTTGTCAAGGGACTTCACAGCCAAGATAGGGGGGTATTTGTCTGCTGATTGGTCGCACATGCTATTCAGAACAAGATATGGAACTAAGGCCACAATCAGATCCGAACCTATTGCAAACTTCCATATTGAGCCTTACACTCCAAGTCAGATTAATGCCAATTGCTCAGCATTTGATCAAGAAGATCACCCTAGCACTGATGAGGCTGACACCAAGGTTGGAAGTATCCCGGATCTAACTCTTGATGAATGGGCAAACAAGATACATGATTTTGATCCCTATCAAGAAGTAGAAGAATCTGCGCTAGGAGTTTATTGTTTACATGAAGAGAATCAACCTCTCCCTAGCATCACCAAGCCAGATCATAAAGACAAGAATGAAGTATGGCAATTGTTCTTTGATGGGTCAAGGAGTAGACAAGGTGCAGGAGGAGGAGCTATGCTCATTTCACCGCAAGGTATAAGGTATTACTCAGCCTTCCGTTTCCAGTTTTCCTGTTCAAACAATACGGCTGAGTATGAAGCCTTAATTCATGGATTGCACTGGGCAATGAAGAGAGGCATCAGGAATTTACAAGTATTTGGTGATAGTGAGCTAATTGTAAACCAAGTCAAAGGAAAAAATGCTGCCAAAAATGATCTGTTGAAGAACTACAAAAATCGGGTATGGGATCTTATTGAAGATCTTGAAGCTTTTAGCATCAATTCCATCCCAAGAAAAAGAATGAAGTCACGACAAAGCTAGCAGCAATTGGGGCTGCATTTGATGCTGTAGAAAGTATCAAAAGTGAGAAATCTCAGCCTCATATCAAATTGGTTGTGAGACCAGCTATTCCAGATAACAATACAAGTTGGCAAGTCTTCGAGAATGATCAAAGAAATTGTTAATTTCCTACAAGAAGAAGTGAGTTCTCCGCCAGAATCAAGACAAGCTGCATCAGCAGGTATGGTGACCAAGTGGTGCAACTGAGAACTAACAAATTACCAAAAGGCCTCATAACCTTGGAGTCAATCTTCAACCCGAATGATCAGTTTCGGAAGGAGAAAGCGAACATTCAAGTAAAGGGTGAAGATTCAGAGCCTATTTTAGTGGAAGAAGGAAAAACATTGCAGATTGGCAAAGTAAGTACCTCACAAGAGAAATCTGATTTTGTTCAGCTTTGTCAAGAGTTCCCAGATGTTTTTGCTTGGACTTACAAAGATCTAAGAGGTTTCAACCCAAAGTTGGCACAACATACTATTGAGCTGGATCTGGAATCCAAGCCTGTCAGGCAAAAGCAAAGGCCAGTGAATCCCCATATTGAACCTCTCATGAGAAAAGAGTTAAGCAAGCTTATTGAGGCCAGTATCATCTTCCCCATCAAACACTCAAGTTGGGTCGCCAACTTAGTCCCAGTCAGAAAGAAGAATGGAGAGATCAGGTTGTGTGTCGACTTCAGAGATTTGAATAGAGCCTCTCTCAAGGATCATTATCCACTCCCTTCCATGGAGCAAATATTGCAGTTGTAGAATGGTTCAAAGGTTTTCACTACTTGATGGCTACTCAGGCTACAATCAGATTATGGTGAGGGAGGAAGATCAGTTCAAGACAGCCTTCACAACCAAATGGGGAACATATGCCTACAAGAAGATGCCATTTGGCCTATCAAATGCTGGAGCCACTTTCCAAAGGGCAATGGATATAGCATTCAAGGCGTTGATCAATAAAATAGTTTTGATATATCTTGATGACATCACTGTATTCTCCAAAAATGCAGTGGATCACCTTTTTCATCTAAGGCAGGTATTTCAGAGGTGTAGAAGATTTGGGGTATCATTGAATCCCAAAAAATGCATATTCATGGCTCATGAGGGGAAGCTCCTTGGCCATATTGTCTCCAAGGAAGGATTAGCAATTGATCCAGAGAGGGTTGAAGCCATAAGAGCACTACCATTGCCAAGCCACAAGAAAGCCCTTCAGAGTTTCTTGGGATGGATAAACTTTGTTCGGAGGTTTGTCCCAGATTTTGCAGCCCTTGTCAAGCCTATCACCAAAATGTTAAAGAAGACCATGGCTTTTAAGTGGATAGCAAAAGGAAAGGAAAGTTTTGAAGCAATCAAAGAAGCTATCTCTCAAGCACCAACTCTCATCAACCCAGAGACTTCTCCAAGGATTTCATCATCTATGCATTTGGAGGTGATGACACTATTTCTGCCATTCTAGTACAGCAGAACAAAGATAATGATGAGCAGCCGGTTGCCTTCTTCACCCGAGCCTAAATGATCATGAGGTGAGGTACTCTTTTATTGAAAAGCATGTACTTGCAGAATCGAAGCTTGAAGAAATTCAAGCATTTAATCTCAAACAACAAGGTCCAGTTCTAGTCTCACATGCTTTAAGGACTTCCTCCTCAACAAGGATTTGAATGAGAAAAGGGCAGGTTGGATCACCCGTGTCATGGAATATAACATTGAGATCAAGGTCACCAAGTTGGTAAGAGGAAAAGGACTGTGTGAGCAGCTGGTTTTGGGGAAGCAAAAAGAAGTATACAACAAAGAAGAAGTTGTTTTGATAGTCCAGACAGCCATGAGCCAAGTGGCAATCAAGAAGAAGACAATACTTCCCCACTCCTTGCTGGACCCAAGGTATTATGCACTTCCTAGCCACAGCCTATGCCCTCCAGAGATGAACAAGACCCAAAGGAGACACTTTAGGTTGCAGGTTGTTCCGTATGCCATTGTTGATGGAGTTTTGTTTAAGAAAGATGTGAATGGAGTGCTTCTGAGATGCATTAGCACAAATTAGATTCAAAGGGTGTTGGAAGAGTTTCATGGTGGACCAGTTGGTGGCCATTTTGTACCAAGAGTGACAGCTCTAAAAATCATGAAGGCTGGTTATTATTGGCCTAAAATCTTCAGTGATTGCTATGCATGGATCAAGAGGTGTAAGAATTGTGCATTCTTCACAGAAAAGAGAGACTTGCTGCCCTCCCATTGCATCCAATCTCGCTTGACCAACCATTCATGCAATGGGGTTTGGACTTCATCGAGTCATTAATCCCATTTCAGCCAAGGGCACAAATGGATTTTGATAGCTGCTGACTACTTCACCAAATGGACAACATTGAGCACTCAAAGAGGCAAATGAGTCTAGCATCTTAGACTTTTATGAGGGAATAACAACCAAATTTGGTGTACTTGCTACAATAATCTCGATAATGCATTGGCATTCATTGGATCTAAAGTGACCGAGTGAGTGTCAAGAACGGTATTTACCTAAGCACTTCATCGAACTATTACCCTCAGAGTAATGGCCAAGCCGAGTCTAAAAACAAGAACTTGTTGAGGATCATTAGGAGGACTCTTGATGAGAATCAGAGGTCTTGGCATACCAAATCGAAATCGGTGTTATGGGCGATAGGATAACTCCCAAAGGATCCACGGGTAACTCTCCATTCAGGCTTGTCTATGGAAGAGAGGCAATCTTGCCCATGTCACTTAAGTTGCCAACATTGGAACTCATGAAACAGCTGGAGTTGCTAGAGTTTGAGCCCATGGAGGTGAGGTATGCAGAGTTGATGGAGCTGCAAGAGATCAAAAATCAGGCATCCCAAGCAATGGAAAAGAATCAAGCTTTGATCAAGAAGACCTTTGATAGGAAGGCCAAACATAGATCTTTTCAAGTTGGAGATCTAGTGTTGAAATGGGATGTGGATAGAGCAAAACCGGGAAGGCATTCGAAATTTGATGTCATTTGGAGTGGCCCATACATGGTCACAAAGTGCAAGAACAGCAATGCTTTCTAATTGGCCTCATTGGATGGTGAAGAACTACAGATTCCAGTCAATGGAATCTATCTCAAACTTTGCTTCTAAAGGGAAGTTCACTACCTCTCAGAATATTAGATTAGATTTTCTTTCCTCCAAGTGCGTGTGCACATTGTTTTACCGTAGGTTAGTTTTGTTTTTCCTAAGTGCTTTGGCACAGCTTTATCATCCATGGAGATGTTTAGCAGTCCTTGTCTTCA
The DNA here is from genome assembly GCA_018340775.1 of Taxus wallichiana var. yunnanensis. Lineage (NCBI taxonomy): Eukaryota > Viridiplantae > Streptophyta > Pinopsida > Cupressales > Taxaceae > Taxus > Taxus wallichiana. The sequence goes on from CM031244.1 coordinate 134,057,911, forward strand.
TCAGTGACATTCCATCTTCCTCCTTGCACATTCTCGAGTCGGCTTAGGGTTCTAAAGCGAATGTTTGATAACTCCATGCCCAATGGACTCGCTTCAACGCTACTAGTCTTTTCACCTAGCGAGGCGTGTAATCGTTATCCAAATTCACCCCCCAGGGTTAATTCGATAACATACATCAGAATTCTCAAGTCCCAGGAAAATTGATTGATCCAGGGCAAAAAATCATGTTTCCAGGGTCCCCTCAGATTTTTTCTAACTTTCCTGTCCAGGAGGGAAAGAGCAAGGTCTGAGGAAAGGTGAAAAAAGCGGCAAAAACAAGCTTGGGACAGGAAAAATCGTGAAAATTGGCTAAGTCCTAGTCCTCGCAATGAGGGGACATGAGGGACATCGAGACGCGGATCGGCCGAAAAGCCTCCAGGCGGCCCGCGAAGCACAGGGACATCTGGGACAGAAGGACGCGGCGGACGCGAAAGCCGATCCGGCCGAAGGAGGAAGCAAAATTGACTAACTGCTTTGGGACCTGTGGGACAAAGGAACGCGAACCGGCCGAACCGGTGAATCGAAAAAAATTGTCCCGGACATAATCAGGGCAAGTGGGACAAAGCTACGCGAAAAGCCGGCCGGCCGGTTCGGCCGGAACAAAGGAACTTTCGCCCGGGCATCTGGGCCGTGAGTGCGCGGAGGATGCGAACCCGGCGGCCGTTCGCCCGAAATAGAGCAATTTCGTATTGGGACAAGCTGGGACAAAGGGACGTGCGGACGCTGATAGCCAAAGGAGTCGAAAACCAATCGATTGCGCCACGTGTCATCAAGAAATAAGGGACAAGGAAGCCCATTTCGGGCGGATCGAGGATCTGTCCTAAATAGCACCGGGACATCTAGGATTCCAACGACTGATTTCATGCGTAATGGGTCGCATTCTCCTGTAATCCGGTCAAAATGACAGGTATGGGTTTGTAAGGTCCCCATGCCGTTTTAATGCATCTCGTAGTCAAGGAGGGATGGGCTCTCATGTCTTTGTATGTTTTCTCGTCCTCGGGCTCAACCCATGCAATGTAAAAGCCAGATTTGGCTCATTTCTGAAAGGGGGAACAAATTTTTGACATAGCAGACTTCTTCTTTCACCTCCAAAGAAGTGATTGATGCAAGGATCGACCTCTCCAAGGATTGTAACAGTTTTTACCTCTCTAAGGTTGTAATGTAGTGATTTTGACACTGGAAATGATAATGCAAGCTCTGTGAATGGTTTTCAGTCCTCTGTTTGTATTATTTGCTTCATTTCAAATCCTAAATTATATCTTATCAGTCTGTGTATGTTTTATGTTGTAAACTTTGGTCTGTGTCTATTTGCTTGATAGAAATGTTTCACCACTCCTTTTGGTGCATCACCACCTTTAGTTAGTTTCATATTTTTACATTTCTATCCATGTCTCCTTGCAATTTAGAGTAGGATTAGGATCTCGAACCTCTTTAGTTGTGAAAATATAGATCTAAATCGAGGAGTTTGAGGAACCACCTCTAATCTGGAGATTCCTCTCCTAGTTTCACAAGTCCCCACACTTAGAGAGAGGTTTCCATGTTGTGCAATCATACTGGATGCTAGAGTGATCAACCTAGAAGCCCGATCCGCATCCGAGGGTGCCGTGAGTCTCGCAACAACAGCTTTTGCACGCCCAAAGGGGACCAGAGGTCTCATTTTTATTGCAGCAGGGTTGATGTGCATCTGCTGCATTTTCTTGCTTGAAAAGAGCTATTATTTGCATATCTGGCGACTCCAAGGGGAAGAATCAACTGGTTCCAAGCTCAGGCCTAAAAACTCATGAGAAGAATCACCACAAGGTCAAGAGTTGGAGAAGAAGAAGTGCTGTTTGAATACCTGCAATTATCCCCAAGAAGGAGGCAAAGAGGAAGAAGGATTCAAAGGTCTCCATCTCCACCAAACAGAACTCTCTCAACTCCTCCACCTGACAGGCCTTTCATTCAGTATACAAGGGTTTTAAGACCGATTAGAATGGCTCAGAACAACCCCTACGTCAACTTCACAGGCAGCAGCCCACTTGCTCTCAATGCACAACATCCAGTTCCTATTGCAGCCTTGAAGAACATTCCCTACTTCACCGGAGAAAATCAGACTACTCCAGGTGATCATGTTAAAGATATTGCTAACCTTTGTGCAATCCATGAAATCAACAAAATGCAAGTGGCTGTCAAGTTACTGGCATCTTCATTCAAAGGTAAAGCATTGCAATGGTTTAGGAGCCTTGGAGCTGGTTCTATCACAAACTAGAATCAGCTGTGTATTGCACTTCATGAGCAATTTGGAGAGAAGGGAGACAACTTGTCTCTTTTGGAGCAGCTGACAACTATCAAGAGAGCCCCCAATGAGCAGCTGACTGACTTCAACTTCAGATTTCAAAGGTCTTGGGATAGGATTCCAAAGGGCGGTCAAGGCAACAAAGCAGAAGGTGCTTTTCTATATTACCTTAAAGCTTTGAATTCTGATATTTCTATGTTAATTCAATCTATGGGAGGCACAACCTTACCTACTACTTATAGCATTGCCATTAGAGCCGAAAACTGTCTTATTCAAGCTGGTAAACTAGCTCCTAGGCCTCCCATGCCCTTGTATCCAAACTTAGAAAATCCAAGCACTAGTCAAGCACCCACTTTGGCTCCTGTTCCCACCCCTAGAAATCAAAGTTCAAGTGAAACTTCTACTTCATCCTCTAGTGCTTCAAATGAACTTCAAGAGGTCATGAAACAATTCTGAAAATTTAGGAAACGAGCTGGTTACTATCAAGAGGCAGCAAGCTCAAAGTGCTAGACCATATCAGCCTCAAGCACAGTACCAGGCTAGGCCCCCATACCAACAAAATAGGTCACCAACTCAGGCTGCAAATCAAAATCAAAGCCAAGTAAGGCCTCCCGCTAATAGACCATTTCAGCCCTATAACCCCAATGTTGTATCTGCTTCAAAAGCATTAGTGCCAGTCCAAAATAACATGGCCCAAGAATATGATTGGTGTTTCCCGTGTAGTCAGCCACACAACCAATCAATGTGCTTTAACGGTGCATTAAATCAAGCCCTGATGGTGCAAACCGTCAGTGGGTCGCAAGAGTCCAGCCACGAAGGAGATCAGCAGCAAGAAGCACCTCAGCAAGGAACATCTCCGAATGAAACTACTCTTGTCAACTGGCAAGCAGAAGATTTCTGTGGCATGAATCAAGCAGTTTCTCAAGGTGTTGCAGCCAACACAAGGTCAAAGAGGAGAAACTTGGGTGAAGAACAGCCATTAGCCCCAGCCAATCCACAACCTTCCACGGCTCCACAGATGATTGGCAAGCAAATCCCAGTTTCAAATGCACAAGGGCAGCCAAGAACAGCTCCTAGGCCAACTCAAATGCCAGCTGTTGCTGCCCACGTGTAAGGAGTAAATGTGCAAACCAAGGGACAACAAAGGGATACTTCATCCCCGTTCAGTATCATTGAACAGATGAAGAAGACTAACGTCAATATATCAATGTGGGAATCCCTATCCATCCCAGGACAAAGAGATCTGCTGCAAGCTGCCATGAAGGATTGGCCAACTTCGAATCAGCAGGTTCAGATGCAAGACAAAGTGCTTACAAATGCTGCCCAGCCTGAAGGAAGTCATGGAGGACAACAAGGTAAAATGTCGAAGCCCCCTCCATTTTATGTTTCATTGATCATAGGAGACAAGTTGGTACATAATTGCATGATTGACTCTGGGGCAAGTAGTTCAGTAATGCCCAAGCAAATAGCTGATCAACTAGGGCTTCAATATGAAGTCATCTCCAAGGGTGTAGTGCAATTAGACGGGACAGCAGTGACAACGGTTGGAGTAATCAAAGGTTTGAGCCTCACACTGCACGCATGTCCCAACGTAATAGTGTTACAAGATGTGTCAGTCATAGACCTGCCACCACTCTTTGCATTGTGCTTGTCAAGAGACTTCACTGCTAAGATTGGAGGGTATTTGTCTGCTGATTGGTCACACATGCTATTCAGAACAAGATATGGAACTAAGGCCACAATCAGATCCGAACCTATTGCAAACTTCCATATTGAGCCTTACACTCCAAGTCAGATTAATGCCAATTGCTCAGCATTTGATCAAGAAGATCACCCTAGCACTGATGAAGCTGACACTAAGGTTGGAAGTATCCCAGATTTGACTCTTGATGAATGGGCAAGCAAAGTGCATGCCTTTGATCCTTATCAAGAAATAGAAGAATCTGAGCTAGGGGTTTATTGTTTACATGAAGAGGATCAACCTCTCCCCAGCATCACCAAGCCAGATCATAAGGACAAGAATGAAGTATGGCAGTTGTTCTTTGATGGATCAAGGAGTAGACAAGGTGCAGGAGGAGGAGCTATGCTTGTTTCACCTCAAGGCATCAAATATTATTCAGCTTTTCATTTCCAGTTTTCTTGTTCAAACAACACAGCTGAATATGAGGCCTTGATTCATGGACTTCATTGGGCTAGGAAAAAGGGCATAAATAACTTGCAGGTGTTCGGGGATAGTGAGCTGATCGTCAATCAAGTCAGGGGACAACATGCTACAAAGAATGACCTGCTGAAGAACTACAAGAATAGGGTATGGGACCTCATTGAGGATCTTGAAGCTTTTAGCATCAATTCCATCCCAAGAAAAAGAATGAAGCCGCTGACAGACTTGCAGCAATTGGGGCTGCGTTTGATGTTGCAGAGAGTATCAAAAGTGAGAAATCTCAGCCTCATATCAAATTGGTTGTGAGACCAGCTGTTCCAGATAACAACACAAGTTGGCAAGTCTTCGAGAATGATCAGCAAATTGTTAATTTCCTACAAGAAGAAGCTGAGTTCTCCACCAGAAATCAAGACAAGCTGGAGCAGCAATATGGTGATCAGGTAGTACAGCTGAGAACTAACAAATTACCAAAAGGCCTCATAACCTTGGAGTCAATCTTCAACCCGAATGATCAGTTCCGGAAGGAGAAAGCAAACATTCAAGTGAAGGGTGAAGATTCAGAGCCTATTTTAGTGGAAGAAGGCAAAACATTGCAGATTGGCAAAGTAAGTACCTCACAAGAGAAATCTGACTTTGTTCAGCTTTGTCAAGAGTTCCCAGATATCTTTGCTTGGACTTATAAAGATCTAAGAGGTTTCAACCCAAAGCTGGCACAACATACTATTGAGCTGGATCCGAAATCCAAGCCTGTTAGGCAAAAGCAAAGGCCAGTGAATCCCCATATTGAACCTCTCATGAGAAAAGAGTTAAGCAAGCTTATTGAGGCCAGTATCATCTTCCCCATCAAACACTCAAGTTGGGTTGCAAACTTGGTGCCAGTGAGAAAAAGAAATGGAGAAATCAGACTGTGTGTTGACTTCAGAGACTTGAACAGAGCCTCCCTCAAGGATCATTATCCACTCCCTTCCATGGAGCAAATATTGCAGGTGGTAGCTGGTTCAGAAAGGTTTTCACTACTTGATGGCTACTCAGGCTATAATCAGATAATGGTGAAGGAAGAAGATCAATTCAAGATGGCTTTCACCACCAAATGGGGCACCTATGCCTACAAGAAGATGTCATTTGGCCTATCAAATGACGGAGCAACATTTCAGAGAGCTATGGATATGGCATTCAAAGGCTTAATCAACAATATAGTGCTGGTATACCTAGATGATATCACTGTCTTCTCAAAGAATGCAACAGACCATCTCTTTCACCTCAGACAAGTGTTTCAGAGGTGTAGAAGGTTTGGAGTGTCGTTGAATCCAAAGAAGTGTATATTCTTGGCACACGAGGGCAAATTGTTGGGCCACATTGTCTCTAGGGAAGGGCTAACAATTGATCCTGAAAGGGTTGAAGCCATCCGAACGCTCCCATTGCCACACCACAAGAAATCTCTTCAAAGCTTCTTAGGAAGGATAAACTTTGTCCGCAGATTTGTGCCTAATTTTGCCACTCTTGTGAAGCCTCTAACAATGATGTTGAAGAAGAGTCTGGCATTCAAATGGACAACAAAAGGCAAAGAGAGTTTTGAAAGCATCAAGCATGCAATATCACAAGCTCCAACTCTTATCAACCCAGACTTTTCAAAGGACTTCATGTTGTATGCGTTTGGAGGATCAGACACAATCTCAGCTATCTTAACACAGCTGAATAGAGAAGGTTCAGAACAGCCCATAGCATTCTTCAGCCAAACCTTGGAAGATTACGAAATAAAGTATTCTTTCATCGAAAAGCATGTCCTTGATGTCATCAGGAGCTTGAAGAAGTTCAGACATTTGGTCTCAAACAATAAGATTCAACTGTGGGTCTCACATGTTGGGGTTGAGGACTTCCTCCTCAACAAGGATTTGAATGAGAAAAGGGCAGGTTGGATCACTCGTGTCATGGAGTATGACATTGAGATCAAGATCACCAAGCTGGTAAGAGGGAAAGGATTGTGTGAGCAGCTGGTTTTGGGGAAGCAAAAAGAAGTATGCAACAAAGAAGAAGTTGTTTTGAAAGTCCAAGATAGCCATGAGCCGAGTGGCAGGCAAGAAGAAGACAATGCTGCCCCGACTCCTTGCTGGACCCAAGGTATTATGCACTTCCTAAGCACAGGCCTATGCCCTCCGGAGATGAACAAGACCCAAAGGAGACACTTCAGGTTGTAGGCTGTTCTGTATGCCATTGTTGATGGAGTTTTGTTTAAGAAAGATGTGAATGGAGTCTTCTTTGAGATGCATTAGCACAGTCGATTCAAAGGGTGTTGGAAGAGTTTCATGGTGGACCAGTGGTGGCCATTTTGCACCAAGAGTGACAGCTCTAAAAATCATGAAAGCTGGTTATTATTGGCCTAAAATCTTCATGATTGCTATGCATGGATCAAGAGGTGTAAGAATTGTGTATTCTTCACAGGGAAAAGAGAGACTTGCTGCCCTTCCATTGCATCCAATCTCGGTTGACCAGCCATTCATGCAATGGGGTTTGGACTTCATTGAGTCATTAATCCCAATTCAAGCCAAGGGCACAAATGGATTTTGACCACCACGACTACTTCACCAAATGGACAGAAGCAGTAGCACTCAAAGAGGCAAATGAGTCTAACATCTTAAACTTTTATGAGGGAATAACAACCAGATTTGGTGTACCTTCTACAATAATCTCTGATAATGCATTGGCATTCATTGGATCTAAGGTAACCGAGTGGGGCTGTCAAGAACGGTATTTACCTAAGCACTTCATCGAACTATTACCCTCAGGGTAATGGCCAGGCCGAGTCTACAAACAAGAACTTGTTGAGGATCATTAGGAGGACTCTTGATGAGAATCAGAGGTCTTGGCATACCAAGCTGAAATCAACCTTATGGGCTGATAGGATCACTCCTAAAAGATCCACAGGTAACTCTCCATTTAGGCTTGTCTACGGAAGAGAGGCAATCTTGCCCATGTCACTTGAGTTGCCAACGTTGGAACTCATGAAGCAGCCGGAGTTGCTTGAATTTGAGCCCATGGAGGTAAGGTATGCGAGTTGATGGAGCTGCAAGAGATCGAAATCGTGCATCCCAAGCAATGGAAAAGGATCAAGCCTTGATCAAGAAGACCTTTGATAGAAAGGCCAAGGACAAATCTTTTCAAGTTGGAGATCTAGTGTTGAAATGGGATGTGGATAGAGCAAAACCGGGAAGGCATTCGAAATTTGATGCCATTTGGAGTGGCCCATACATGGTCACAAAGTGCAAGAATAGCAATGCTTTCCAATTGGCCTCATTGGATGGTGAAGAAATGTAGATTCCAAATCAATGGAATCTATCTCAAGCGTTATTCTAGAGGGAAGTTCACTACCTCTCGTAAATATTAGATTAGATTTTCTTTCCTCCAAGTGTTTGTGCACATTGTTTTGTTGTAGAGTTAGTTTTGTTTTCCTAAGTGCTTTGGCACAGCTTGTTGTCCATGGAGATGTTTAGCAGTCCTTGCTTTCATCAGGTGACATTCCATCTTCCTCCTTGCACATTCTGAGTCAGTTAGGGTTCTAAATAGAATATTTGATGACTCCATGCCCAATGGACTGCTTCAGGAAACTGGTCTTTTCATCTAACAGGAAGATGACCCCGCTGAGTCGCCAAATTGTTATCCAAATTCACCCCCCGGGGTAATTCGATAACATACATCAGAATTCTCAAGTCCTAGGCAAATTGATTGATCCTAGGAAAAATCATGTTTCCAGGGTCCCCTCAGATTTTTTCTAACTTTCCTGTCTAGGAGGGAAAGAGCAAGGTCTGAGGAAAGGTGAAAAAGTGGCAAAAACAAGCTTGGGACAGGAAAAATCATGAAAATTGGCTAAGTCCTAGTCCTCGCAACAGTAGGGACATCAGGGACATCGAGACGCGGATCGGCCGAAAAGCCTCTAGGCGGCCCGCGAAGCACAGGGACATCTGGGACAGAAGGACGCGGCGGACGCGGAAAGCCGATCCGGCCGAAGGAGGAAGCAAAATTGACTAACTACTTTGGGACCTGTGGGACGCGAAGGACGCGAACCGCCGAACCGGCGAATCGAAAAAAAATTTGTCCCAGCATCCCGGTGAAGTGGGACAAAGGTACGCAAAGACGCTTGAACCGGCCGGGTTCGGCCGAACGGGAACTTTCGTGACCGGGCATCCGGGCCGTGAGTGCGCGGAGGACGCGAACCGGCCGGTTCACCCGAAATAGAGCAATTTCATATTGGGACAGTTGGGACAAAGGGACACGCGGGACGCGGATAGCCGAAGGAGCCGAAAACCAATCAGATTGCGCCACGTGTCATCGGCAGATAAGGGACAAGGAAGCCCATTTCGGGTGGATCGAGGATTCTGTCCCAAACAGCACTGGGACATCCGGGACAAAAAGATGCGAAGGGCGCGAAAAGCCGGCAGACCCACGGACCAATCAAATCATGACACGTGTCACAAGGGAGAAAGTCAAAAGTCAAAAGGCAAGGTTTCAAGCACTGACTGAGCCAATAAAAAGAAGACACGTGTCCAATGGCGAGGGAAGGAGAGAGAATTACGCACCCAATCAGCGCTTGACACGTGTCATCCAGGTGGCAGAGCGCGGGAAAGATTTTAAAATGCATTTTCACCTGTTTTGTGCCCTAAATCTTCAGATCGACATATCTTTCGATCCAGAGCTCGGAATTGCATGTTCTTTATATCAACAGAAAGCTTGTGAAATTCTCTACATGATTTTGGGGTTAATCTTGAGTTTTGGTGTAGTCTGGAGAGAGAAAATTGAGAAACGGCTCGACATGTGTTCATGCCTGTAAGTGACATTCCAAATGACTGATTTAATGCGTAATGGGTCGCATTCTCCTCGTAATCCGGTCAAAATGACAGGGTATGGGTTTGTAAGGTCCCCATGTCGCTTTTAATGCATCTGCGATCATCAAGGAGGGATGGGCTCTCATGTCTTTGTGACGTTTTTCATCCCCTGGGCTCGACCCATGCAATGTAAAAGCCAGATTTGGCTCATTTCGAAAGGGGGAACAAATTTTTGACATAGCAGCTTCTTCTTTCACCTCCAGCAAGTGATTGATGCAAGGATCAGACCTCTCCAAGGATTGTAACAGTTTTTACCTCTCTGAGGTTGTAATGCAGTGATTTTGACACTAGAAATGATAATGCAAGCTCTGTGAATGGTTTTCAGTCCTCTGTTTGTATTATTTGCTTCATTTCAAATCCTAAATTATATCTTATCAGTCTGTGTATGTTTTATGTTGTAAACTTTGGTCTGTGTCTATTTGCTTGACAGAAATGTTTCACCACTCCTTTTGGTGCATCACCACCTTTAGTTAGTTTCATATTTTTGCATTTCTATCCCTGTCTCCTTGCAGTTTAGAGTAGGATTAGGATCTGAACCTCTGTAGTTTTGCAAAATATAGATCTAAATCAGAGGAGTTTGAGGAACCAGCCTCTAATCTGGAGATTCCTCTCTCGCCACAAGTCCCCACACTTGGAGAGAGGTTTCCATGTTGTGCAATCACACTGGATGCTAGAGTGATCAACCTAGAAGCCTGATCTGCATCTAGGGGTGTTGTGAGTCTGCAACAACAAGAACCCCACCGAGTCGCCAATTGTTATCCAAATTCACCCCCAGGGTTAATTTGATAACATGCATCAGAATTCTCAAGTCCCAGGCAAATGGATTGATTCAGGGCAAAAATCATGTTTCTAGGGTCCCCTCAGATTTTTCTAACTCCCCTGGCCAAAGAAGGAAAGAGCAAGCTCTGAGAAAATGTGAAAAAGTTACAGAAAACAAGCTTGGGCCAGGAAGAATTGTGAAAATTGGCTAAGTCCTAGTCCTCGCAAGCAGTCGGGACATTTGGGACGTCGGGCGCGAATCGGCCGAAAGGGCGCCAGGCAGTCTGCAGGGCAAAGGAACATCCGGCCGTCGGGACGCGTGGGACGCGGAAAGCCGGTTCAGCGGAGAAGAAAATCGACTAACTGCTCTGGGACATTTGGGACAAGAAGACATGAAGGACGCGAACCGCCCGGATCGGCCGAAAAGGAGAACTTTCGCACTAAGCAGTTCGGGACATTTGGGCCGTGAGGATGCGAACCGGCCGAATCGGGTGAATCGGAAGAATTTGTCCCAAACAGTCCGGACAAGTGGGACAAAGGGACGCGGAAGATGCGGATAGCCAAAAAAGCCAAGAGCCAATCAGATCACGACACGTGTCACCAGCAGAAAAGGGACAGGGAAGCCCATTTCGGGCGGATCGGAAGTTTTTGTCCCAGACAGCACTGGGACATCCGGGATAAATGGACGCGGTGGACGCGAAAAGCCGGCAGACCCGCGGACCAATCAAATCACGACACGTGTCACAAGGGAAAAAGTCCAAAAGTCAAAGGGTGAGTTTTGAGGGTCAGCCCGAGCCAATCAAAAGAGGACACGTGTCCTATGGAGCAAGGAATGCGGAGCTCGGGAACATTTTAGAGAATTTGGCAAGAAGTTCACCCAAAAGCTAAAAGCAAAGGTCTGCCCCACACCCCTGTCGACCAATCAATGCATGCCACGTGTCGTCCAGGTGGCAGAGCGCGGAAGAAATTTAAAAATCCATTTTTGCCTGTTTTGTGCCCTAAATCTTCAAATCGCCATATCTTCCGATCCAGAGCTCGGATTTGCAGGTTCTTTATATCAACGGAAAGCTTATGAAATTCTCTACGTTATTCTGGGGTTAATCTTGAATTTTGGTGCAGTCTGGAGAGAGAAATTTGAGAAACGGCTCTGACACGTGTTCATGGCTAGAAGTGACATTTCAGCGACCAGATTTAATGCAGAATGGGTCACATTCTCCTGTAATTCAGTCAAAGTGACAGGGTATGGGTTTGTAAGGTCCCCCATGCCGTTTTAATGCATCTGCAGTCGAGGAGGGATGGGCTCTCATGTTTTTGTACGTTTCTGTCTCCTGGGCTCGACCCATGCAATGTAAAAGCCAGATTTGGCTCATTTCTAAAGGGGGAACAATTTTTGACATAGCAACTTCTTCTTTCACCTCCAATAGGTGGTTGATGCAAGAATCAAACCTCTCCAAAAGATTGTAATAGTTTTTACCTCTCTGAGGTTGTAATGCAGTGATTTGGGTACTGGAAATGATAATGCAAGCTTTGTGAATGGTTTTCAGTCCTTTGTATTATTTGCTTCATTTCAGATCCTAAGTTATATCTTATCAGCCTGTGTATGTTTCATGTTGCAAATCTCTGGTTTGTGTCTATTTGCTTGACAGAAATGTTTCACCACTCCTTTTGGTGCATCACCATCTTTAGTTAGTTTCAATTTTTGCATTTCTACCCCTGTCTCCTTGCAAGTTAGAGTAGGATTAGGATCTGAACCTCTGTAGTTGTGCAAGCATTAGCTCTAAATCGAGAGGAGTTTGAGGAACCAGCCTCTAATCTGGAGATTCCTCTCTCGCCACAAGTCCCACACTTGGAGAGAGGTTTCCATGTTGTGCAATCACACCGGATGCGAGAGTGATCAACCTAGAAGCCCGATCTCGCATCCGGGGGCGTGAGCTCAACAACTCTTTTATGGTTATTTTTTTCATGTAATAAATTTTCCAGACACCAATAGATTATAGAACTCGTGGCAACAAAATTTGGTAGGAAGAAGAATGCAAATGCAAGTTCTTATGTATTCTCAAATAGAAACTACAACTCATTTTATCCTTTAATGGATTTTAACATTGAATGTTATAAATGCCACAACTATGGGCATATAACATGTTTTTGTAGAAATGTTTTTGTGGAATCTCTCAGGAAGAATAAGAATGAGGAAACCATGGACAATCAGAAGGATGAACCTAAAAAAGTTTGGAAGAACAAGCAAGAGAAAGACAAAAAAAAAAAGATCCGTTCTATTCGTAAAATGTTTCATGCACAAAATGAAGGAAATCAATGGTATATTGATAGTGGTTACTCAAGCCAAATGGTCGGAGACAAGATTTTCTCACTATGAAAGAAGTGAATAGAGCTACTTGAAATTTGGAGACTATGCTACCATAAGAATTTCAGGTAAAGAAATGTTGACATGGTTCTTCATCAAATTTTGGATAAGTCACAGAGTTAAGGGAATAGTCATTGTCGAACACTCGAAGGTAGCTGCGAAGGATAGAGGAAAGTCGTGAGCTAAAGAACAAAGCTGCACAAAAAGAGAGAACCCGTGTAAAACCAAATAAAGCCACGATAAGCTAGATAAAACTGCGATATATGGAGAAAGTCGCGAGAGACTGGAAAAATTCATGTTACACTCGGAAAGACCCATAGAATTCGACATCAAACTACGGATTGAAGTCAAATCAAACCAATACAATACAGAAGCTGGCAGAGGCACGAGTTAAAGGAAGTGACTTTTGGAATGTATTGAGTTTTGTAAATTTATCGTAATTAACCTTTTATATAAGGGAGTGTCATAAGAAATGTATGTGTGAGTGTCATTTTGAGATATTTTTGTACAAGAGTTAAGATAGAAAAGATAGAATGAGAAGAATATACATGTACTTGAGAGTGATGTAATCATTATTGATGAATAAATAAAGTTTGGATTTTGGAAGGAAATCTATTGCATGCTTTTGTTTAGGTTTTTGTTCTTAAAGTAGATGTGGTTTATTTCTCGAGTACATACTTAACTAAGGTCAAATTTCCTAAGCCTCACAATCCTGTCGGGGTCTTAGGTCAACAATTGGTGGCTGAGCCTATGTTCCCTATGTTAAGCGGATGTCAGGAAATATTTCACCACCAGGGTATTGGAAACCCGCATTGTTAGAAATTGAAAAGTGGTGGGAGAAACAGTTGACATATTCATGAAGAAAGAATCAAAAAGGAAGAAGATAACTTATAAAGTAGTAGAAGAATAAGTGTTTGGAGAGTACGGAGAAGAATTTTGGGTCCAGTTTCCACATCAGTTATGGCCCTATTTATTAGCACATGTAAAGAGGACAAAATGGTCATGGATGTATTTAAGACAACCTTTTGAGTGGATTGTAGAAAAATTAACCATAGTAAAATATATTGATGAATTGTGGACCAGAGCAATCAATTATTGGTACGAAACTACTCTAGATTCCTACATAATCATGTGGGAAATTCAAGGTTGGACTAGTTTTGATAACAAGAAACAAGAAGTTCTAAGCGGAGCTCTGCGTCGATTTCTTCAATCAGTTCCATTCTTAATTAAAGTGTTAATGATAAAAATGGATTAATTAGGGATGCGGTGAAATTCTTTTAGGGGGACAAGCATCATGAGATAGCATATGTGAAGGGGGATGATCAGAGTCATAACTTATAAGGATTAATGGGGTGTTGGTTAGGGTGGCAGAAATAGGACGACATGGGGAAAAAGAAAAAGACAAAATTAGATAGTTGGAAAGAGGATATTAAGAAAATTAAGAGAAGTTAAATTAAAATGAGTAAATAAAATGAGGAGGATGGAAGAAAGAGAAACAAGAGCCATAGAAAAGAAAGAAACAGATGAAAAGTTTGAAAAACAAAGGATAACACGAGAAGAGAGATTAAAAAATGAATGAGAGGAAGGAAAATTTGAAGAAAGTTAAGAAAGTAGAAAAGAAAATAGAGAAACAAGATTCACCCACATCAAGTGGAGGCCATCAATTTTCTTACCCAAAAGCGGAGGCAAACGCATCAAATATAGCTATAATACCTGCTTCATGCGGAGACCAACAAGGTTTTGTTACCCCACACAATCCCATGGTTCAATACACTATAGAAAGTCCAGTTCAACATGCCATAATGAGACAAGCAATCCTATTAAAGGATCTACAACAGTTAGTAGGAGGTTTACAACGAGCGCGTTTAAAAGGGTATTAGAAGCGAAGGGTGGAATGGAGAGGAGTTAAGAACCCCATTAATTATTAAGGAAGAGACGAAGAAGAAGAAGAAGTATTGAAAACCCACATTGTTAAACTTGAAAAGTGGTGGGAGAAACAGTTGACATATTCATGAAGCAAAAAGAAAGAAGATAACTAAAGTAGTAAAGAAGAAGTGTTTGGAGAGTCTGATTCCTACATAATCATGTGGAAATTCAAGGTTGGACTAGTTTTGATAACAAGAAACAAGAAGTTCTAAGTGGAGCCCATGGTTGATTTCTTCAGTCAGTTCCATTCTTAATTAAAGTGTTAATGATAGAAAAGGGATTAATTAGGGATGCAGAAAATTTCCTTTAGGGGGACAAGCACCATGGGATGGCATATGTGAAGGGGGGATCCAAGAGTCATGACTTATCAGAATTAATGGGGTGTTGGTTGGGGTGGCAAAAATAGGATGACATGGGGAAAAGAAAAAGACAAAATTAGATAGTTGGCAAAGAGGAGATTAAGAAAATTAAGGGAAGTTAAATTAAAAAGAGTAACTAAAATGAGGAGGATGGAAGAAAGAGCAAGGATAGCCATGGAAAAGAAAGAAAGAAAGAGAAAAAGTTGGAAAAACAAAGGATAACATGAGAAGAAAGAGCTAAGAAAATGAATGAGAGGAAGGAAAAATTGAATAAAGTTAAGAAAGTAGAAAAGAAAATAGAGAAAGAAGATTCACCCACATCAAGTGGAGGCCAACAATTGGCTTACCCAAAATGGAGGCGGACGCATCAAGTCTAGCTATAATACTACTTCATGTGAGAGACAACAAGGTTTTGTTACCCCACATGGAATCCATGGTTCAATACACTATAGAAAGTCTAGTTCAACAGAGCAATAACAAGACAAGAAATCCTAATGAGGGATCTACAACAATTAGTAGGAGGTTTAGAACCAACATTTAAAAGGGTATTAGAAGCAGAAGGGTGGAATGAAGAGGAGTTAAGAACCCCATTAATGATTAAGGAAAGAGGCAAAGAAGAAGAAGAAGTCACTGGAATGAAGGAATTAATTGAAGAATTTAGAGAGAAAATAAAAATAGTAGATGAGGAGAATAAAGAAGAAGAAAATATAGATAAACAAGAAGAAGAAAAGATAGAGATAATAGAAGAGAAAAATGAGGAAAGAGATAGAGAGGAAAACCAAGGAAGAAAGGAAGAAAAATAAAATAAGAAGAGAAGGAGTGATGAGGGATTAGAAGAAAGACATAGATTAAGGAATAATAAAGATAGAAGGTAGTTGTGGAAAATATTAGTTATGAAAAGTCACCAAATAAAGATGCACCCCCAACCAACACACAAAGCCCAAAGGAGATGACCCCAGGAGCGGATGTTTCATTCCATGTGCCGCTTAATACACCATTTGAGAATCTAGAAAAAGGAAAAAGTTTGGAGGAAAGATATCAAACATTGTGAGAAGAGAGTCAAAAAGACAAGAGATAGTGAGAGAATTTCAAGAGAACTACTAGGTGAACTTTACTTTGATATTGAATTAAGTAGAGATAAGGGAAGAAAGAATAATTCAAAACTAGTTCATAACTAGAAAAAGAAGGTAAAGAAAGTTAAAAAAACCCATTATTCAATCAAGAGTGAATAATCGATCAACAATGGCTCAAAAATCAAATTACCAATTTTTGACAAGGACTTCCAACGATGCCTTGGAACATTTGTTTCTATTGGAATCTTACTGGAAAAAAAATAATACCACAGATGAAGCTACTAAGCTACAAGATTTTGTATACACATTAAGAGATGATGCATTGCATTGGTACATGAAGATAATTTCTCAAGGAGAAAAACCATGGGCTGACATTGAAAGAGAGTTTAAAATAGACTTCCATTTTCCAAAGTGTCAAAAAAGGAGTAAGAAAGATGAGAGATCTTGTATAAAAGAGGGGGAATCAATGAAAGAATTTAGTCAGAGATTCAAGAATGTTACTAGAAAATTGGAAGAGCCCCTAACGATAAGTAGAGGATTGAGTGGTTCACCTCGGGGCTACTTCCCTACCTTAGAGAAACATTAGATTCACAAAATTTAAAGCATTATCAGATGCAATTGAGATGGAAATTAAACTAGAAGCCCAACCATGGAGAAGAGAGGGTGAAACTTCATTAAAGATTGAGCTAGAAAGGGTGTAGTTAGAACTAGCAAAGTTAAAATTACAACAAGAGATTCAGAGGACTGAAGGACTAAGAAATAGTTCACCACCAAAGAGCAATATGAGGCCAAAGATATGGTGCATGGTCTGTTGTAATGAAGGTCATAGTAGAATCAATGCCCATATTTTGAAAATGTAAAAGAGAGCCACACAGTAAGAGTACATTCATCACAAAAAAAGCATCCTCTAGCAACATAACACCATCAAAAAGGACATGGTGTGGTATTTGCAGACTTTGGGACCAACATACACAAGACACTTGTCCTTTACTAGAAGTAGCACCTCCTACAAATCAATTGATGTATTGTACTACATGTGGGTCGTATAATCATTATCATCATACTTTCCCCTCTTCGATGCACTTGGAAGACTTAAAAGACTATGCTACTAGAGAGAAATGGCCACTAGATAGAATGCAACACCAAACCCTCCCCTACTCAACCACAGATGCTTACAATAAATACACCACCTTCACAACCAACGATAATTACACCACAATATTCAAATCAACAAGGTGGCCAACCTCATTTTGGAGGTGGATATCAGGGAGGTAACTATAACTAGAACTACCAAGGTTATAATGATGGAGGATACCACAGAGGGTACCGAGGTAGATATAGAGGAGGTTTCAGAGGTGGATATCGAGGTGGATATAGAGGTGGTTATGATAACTACCATGGTGGTAGAGGATATCAAGGTTACAATGATGGTGGTTACCATGGGGGTTATAGAGATAACCAAGGAGGCGGATATCAAGGACAAAAGACCCATGAATTGTTATAAATGCGACAAGATGGGAACCTTGCAAGAAATGTACAGAACCTGATCCCTATGGATTTTCCATGAGAAAGGACATGATGCATTTAATTTTCCTAAAGCCACCAGTTCTATAGAAGTGGAGCAACAAAAGTCAGAAGCTTTGGGAGCAGATGCTCAAAGAAAAGTGTAACACATCACCATAAATCCCTTGGGATGAAGAGACCATAAAAAAGATAAATCCATGAGGGCCTCTACTTCAGGAAGTAGACCTACAAAAGAAGACAAGAAAGAAGAGGCAAAAGAAAGTTATATGAGAAGAAAAGTGGAAAAAAGTAGGAAAAATATTGAAGAACCTCAATATAGAGTAGTTATTACAACCAAAAAGTGCCACCAAGAATGAGGCGACACCTAAAAAGAAAAAAATAATAAGGCTACCACAAGAACAACATTCTTCTAATGAAGAGGAGTGGAATGATAAAGAAATTAGGCTAGGTTTTCACTTAAAAGAAGTTGAAAAGAGTAGGGCACTTGTAAAGGAAGCACAAGCCATGGAAGAAAGAGAGAAAAATTGTTTTGTAGAAGAAGAGATCCTTCTTAAAAGAAACTAGCTAAATTAACAATCAATCATGGGTTGGTAGACAAGTTGAAACAATTCAAAAGTATTGGAACAAAGAAGAAAGGAATTTTCACATCCGACAGAATTGAAGGAGGACATAGTAAAAGAAAAGAAAAGAAACATATTTCATACTCAACGAACATGGCACAAGTCCACCATTTACTTAGAGGTGGATATCTTTGATACCACCATTACCAAAGTACTACTTGATCTCGGTGCAGACGTCAATATGATGTCTAAAACTACATGGGAGATGCTTGGGAGGCCTACATTAGAACCCACGAGATACTTTATCGGGTTAGTGGATGGATCATCAAGACAACCACTAGGGTATAAAGAATGTAGTAGTAAACTTCATGGGAATAAAGAAGATGGTAAATTTTGAAGTAGTAGAAAATGTGGCCAAGAATCCTTCATACAATGCCATTCTAGCCTTAGAATGGTTCATAGACTATATGGAAACACTAAATTCTAAGAAGAAGAAGTGACATTAAACATATGGTATATGTGTTCATGTACCCTTACATGTAGGAATGAGTGCCACATGGGTCAGAGGAAGTATGACATGACACAAAAGGGTGAAGATTTTGATGAAATACAAGGGTGTATGCATTGAAAAAATTCTCTAACATTGAAAAGAATTCAACCAAACTCGATGGTGAGATTTCAGTTAAATCAAAAGATACCACCAAAGTTTATAATGTGGTAGAAGCTTGGATACATGGGTTTCTAGAGTCCAAGAACTCAAAAATTACACTACACGAGAAGAATACCACCTAGAGTTATCACATTAGAAGACAAATATAATACCATGGGTGACATTTTTGTGCCCACCAAAGACACATTTGAAGAAGAGGATGGATACTATTCCACACAAGAAGAAGAAGAACATGATATTTTTATGCCAGCTCAAGATAGATTTTCCATGGAGGAAGAAGAGGTAAAAGAGCTTCCAATCAAAAGAGTTTATAGGTTGAGCCACAGGGTGTCCCACCAAACCCTACCAAAGTATTCAAGATTTGGGGATCTAGAGGGTATATTAAAATCATGGAAAGGATATTTCCTAATGAGAATGCAAGAATGGAGGCGTTGGATGATACCCTACTATAAATGTCATGGGTTGGTGGGTGATGCATAAGCCTAATGTATCTCACTAGAACTCAGTAACAACATTGCTAAAAGCTAGATATATGGAAAGTGAAGGCTACTATGCGCAATTCCCGAATACACCGGTGAAACTGATCCATAAAGCATATTCAAGTTTGTGAACAACATTGGTGACTATGCGGGGAGACTTCTCCCTTGCTATGGATTCAATTGTTCATATGGACCCTAGGGCCCATACCACGATCCTAGTATACACATCAAGAAATTAGATGGGAGACCAGAGATTGGGATCAATAGTTAAATACTTTTTCCATACCTTTAATTTTTGGGACGTGGATTTGAATGTCTTGAGGGCATTACAAAAGATTCAAACTTTCTTATTTTTAACACCATGAAGCAAAAAAAAATATTATTCTGAAGAAAAGAGGAAAAAAAACCTAAGATTTTGAAGCCACAAGGAAAATTTAAATAAGATTCCAAAATGGCACGATGTTTTACTATGTCAAAAAAAGAAAGAGAGGAGAAAACCAGAGAATTTAAGATACAAGGTCATAGAGGATGAAAGAAAAGTAGTGGAGAAAAAGATGAAGGGGAAAAATATTATTATCAACCCTTAAAAATCAGAAATGAGAACATTGGGATGAATGGAGATGAGAAATTTTCCAAGATTGGAGACTATTGGTCGAGAGGAAGAAGTGGCCAAGGTAGTAGAATTACTACAAGAATTTCAAGATATTTTTCCTAAGGACTTCAAAGAGTTAAGGGAATAAAAGAGGAGGTAGGAATGATGAAAATTCAAATTAAGGATGGATTCAAGCCAATGAAGAAAATACCATATAGATTGAATCCTAATTTGAAGGTGAAGGTGAAGTCAAAAATTGACAAAATGTTAAATGTTGGGATTATTAAACCCATCATGATTCATAAATGGATCAATCCCATGGTAATTCAAAACAAGAAGACTAGAGAGATCCATGTGTGTGTAGATTATAGGAGTTAAATAAAGCATGTGTGCATGATCCATTCCCAACCCCTTTTATAGAAGAAGTATTGGAAAATGTGGTTGGCAGAGAGGTATATTCATTTACAGATGGTTTCTCTGGTTACTAGTAAAAATTTCCCTAGAGGACCAACCCAAAACCACTTTTTCCATAGAATGGGGGTCATTTATGTATACGGTTATGCCATTTGGGCTTAAGAATGCACCAACAAAATGTTCAGTAGAATCATGATTAACACATTCAAAGATTTCATTCATGATTTCCTAGAGGTCTATCTTGATGACTGGACAGTTTATGGACTGTTGAAGAACCATATACAAGTATTAAGGATGATGTTTCAAAGATGAGCATTACAATATATCATTGAATTTGAAGAAATGCATCTTCTTGACTCCCTTTGGCACATTACTAGGGCACATAATTTGTAAGGAAGGTCTATTGATTGATCCCTTAAAAACTTATGTGATTGTTAATCTACCACCACCAAAAACACAGAAAGAGGTGTGGAAAATTCTTGGTTACATTAGATATCACAAAAAATTCATCAAAAACTATGCAGAAGATAAGTGCCCCACTAGAAGAACTATTGAAGAAAAGAAAAACAAACAAATCCCTTGGTCCAAAGAATGTGCGGATGCATTTGAAATCTTAAAAGAAAAATTTTACATGCACCCATCTTGATTTTCCCTGATTGGAAGGTACCCTTCCATGTTCATGTGGATGCATCCAGGATAGAAATTGGAGTTGTATTGACACAACCTAGAGATAAGATGGATCATCCTATAGCATTTTCTAGTAGGAAGTTGGCTAAGGTAGAAAGAAATTATACAACAATAGAAAGGGAAACATTAAGTATGGTTTATGCCTTGATGAAATATAGACAATACTTATTAGCCACCTCCTTTGTATTTTATACTAATCATGAGCCTTTAAAGTATCTATTGAATAGACCAGTCTTGTAGGGGAGAATATGTAGATGGCTCATGCTTTTCTAGGAATTTGATTTCACTGTGGTAATAAAACCTGGGAAACTAAACAATGGTCCATTATTTATCAAGAATTGAAAATGGAGAAGATGAGGGGCCCATAGATGATGATTTTCTTGGTGCTCATTTATTCAGGATTGAATCCATACCCAAAGAATTTGATGAAATTGCACAATTGTTGCATACAGAGAATTTCCAAGTAACTATACTCAACAACAAAAAAAAATTTGTTAAGTAGAGAATTTCCATTTACATTGATTCAAGGGAAGTTATACAAAAAGGGACAAGATGATGTCCTTAGAAGAGTAGCTCTGAGCATGAGAGGAAGAATATCTTGATCAAAGCACATGAAGGTATATAGGGTCACAATGGAGGAGAGCAGACAACAAGAAAGGTAATGATGGCTGGTCTATGGTGGCCTACACTTTTTAAAGATGCACATAAACATGCTAGGTCATGTGACATATGTCAAGAGGTAGGAAACCAAATGCAAGGGATGAGATGCCACTAAGACTATTTTTGAGCATTAGCTCCATTTGAAAAATGGGCCATTGATTTCATCGGACCTATCAAACCAACCGCCAAACATTCTCAAGAAAGGTTTATCATAACTAGGAACAAAATATTTAACAAGATGGGTAGAAGTGGTTCCCACAAAATATTGTACTACAAAAACAGCTTCCAAATTCTTATATGAGAACATCATTACAAGGTTTGGATGTCCTTTGAGCATTACCAGTGACCAAGGTAAACATTTTGTGAATGCAACTATTCAAGAACTATTGAGTGGGTTTATGATCAACCATAATAGAAGCACTCCATACCATCCCCAAGTGAATGGAACAACAGAGGCATTCAACAAAGTATTGAGAAGGTATTAACAAAAAAAATTCTTTACAAACTATAGATTATGGGATTTGAAGATACCCACCGCTCTATGGGCATACCACACAACCTATAAAAGGCTCACAAAATACTCCCCATTCATATTAGTTTATGGACTAGAAGTCATGGTCCCCATAGAGTTTTGTGCTTCCAAGTTTGAGGATTACAGTGGCATTTAGAATGACTAAAGATGATTCACTCCATGAGAGGCTAATAGAACTAGAAAAACTAGATGAAAAGAGGTTCATAGCCACATATAACTAGAACTCGGAGAAAAGAAGACAAAAGGTGTGGCATGACCACCACATTAAAAGAAAGCAATTTGATGTTGGAGATCAAGTACTCTTGTATGATAGCAAGTATAAGCACCCAAGAAAATTGAAGGTAAGATGGCTAGGACCATACATCATTAAGGAAATATTGCCTTCCGGAGAGAAAAAAAGTTACAAACCTTGCAATTGAAAGAACTCCTGGATATGTGAATGGGGCAAGACTCAAAATATATGTGACTTAGCCAAAAAAAAAGAAGAAAAAAAAAAATATAAAATAACCTATCTCCGACCTAAAAAACCAAAATTTGGTGGGTAGGTCGAGGGTAGGATGAAAACCCACAAGGGCATCTCTACCCTTAGAAAAAGAAAGATGAGGAGAAAGAAGAAACCAGAGGAGAAATACCCATGCAATAAAAAAGAACACTAACCTTTGAAAACCAAAAATTCAATGGAAATTTGATGGATAGATAGGGGGTAGGATGAAAACCTGCAAGGGCATCCTTACTCTTAAAAATATACTAGAAAAAAAAAAAAGCCAAAAGGAAAATACCCACGTAATGAGGAATAATAAAATAAAAAAGAAGAAAGGAAGATGCGAAGGGAGCATACCCATGAAAAAAAAAAAAAAAAAAAAAAAGAAAAAAAAAAAAAAAGAAAAAATGAAAAAGGAAAAAAAGAAGGAAAAAAAAAAAAGAAAAAAAAAAGAAAAAAAACTTCAAACAAAAAATAAAAAAAAAAGAAAATAAAGAGAGAAAAAAAATATGAAAAAAGAATGAAATGGAAAAAAAAGGAAAAAAAAGTGAGAAAAGAAGTGGGGTAAGCCATGAAAAAAAAAGAAAAAAAAAAAAACCAAAAAAAAAGGAGGGAAAAGACGAAAAAAATGTAAAAAAAACCATAAACAAAGGAAAAAATCCATGAAAAAAAGCAAAATCCAACCCAACAAAAAGATAATAAATGTGGTAGGTGAAAATAAAAGCTATATAAAGGATCGATTAATGAAAAACTAAAGCACAAAAAGCTAAAGAAGAGATCGAAGAAAAAACATCAAGTGTGAAAAAAGAGAGCTAGGGAAAAACTAGGGAAAATTGAAGAAGACATGGATACTCCAATCAAAGTCACACAAGCAGAGCTTCCAAGGCCAAAATTCTTGAAGCACT
Source organism: Taxus wallichiana var. yunnanensis (assembly GCA_018340775.1). NCBI lineage: Eukaryota > Viridiplantae > Streptophyta > Pinopsida > Cupressales > Taxaceae > Taxus > Taxus wallichiana. The sequence continues at coordinate 134,081,246 of CM031244.1, forward strand.
CCATGAAATCAAACACACACGACCCAGAGGGAGCATTTTCACATATTCCTTTCAAATCACATGCACACATGACCTCCAAAGGTATATCCATTCTCCCATTTCCAAATATGATCACACCAGACTTGAAGTAGACATGGGGCATTACTAGTAGTTACAAATTTGGATACCCACCAAGAGGAGTATAAACAAAATGTGAAAGTAATCGGGAATTAAAACTTGATGCATGGAGCAAATTTTCTACTTCCCTAGGGTAGACAGGGAAATTAAAGTTCTCCTCATCCGTCTACACAATCAAATGCTTTATTTGGATCAACCATACCAAATCAATACGAAGTGATGGCTAGGGTTACCAGATTATGGGTGGTAGGATGGTCCACACTAACAAAGAAGAAGGTCCCAATGAAGGATACGATGAGGGTGGGCGATGGGCATCACGACATGCAAACAAGGCATTTAAATCTCCAATATTTCAAACCCTACTTTGAGGTATGCTTTGCCAAAGCCATTTGTTTGAAAATTTATCATACTAATAGGGAGGATGGCGCCCATGGTGGTGAGTGCCCAAATTGCATTAGATATCACAACCCACTCAGAATATAACTTAGCAAAATTATTAGCAAAAAAATTTCATGAAAATGTAAGGAGAATAAAAGAAGGAAAACACACATTTTGTTATGGGTCAATACTATTATGTTTGGCAATGTATTTCACAAGAACACTCCCTCAAAAAGAAGAACTAGTCGATTGGAAGATGGATACCCCTATAGCTGAGAAAATATGGGAACATATGAAAACAATGGATGCAATCACCCAAATAACCTCACTCATTGGATGGATAGATAAAATCAGGGAGATAGTTGTAAATAAATCTAGAATATCATAACAAGTTGTGGCAAAATATGAATAGGAGGTTATGTTTATTATGGATATTGATTATACCTTTATCAAGCCATTAGTTCCCCATACCAAAGTACACCATTTCCTTATGAAGCTTTTATGAATTAGTAGCTACATCCATACAAGCATTGCAAGCATACCCTAGTGGATCCTCAGAAACCTACCCTCCCTAGCTTTGATGAAGTAATTGAAGAAACATTTGAAGAATATAGGAAAAATATTCAACACAATCTGGAAAACCAGAATCAAGTGGAGGAGTACCCAAGACATATAAAAGAAAGAAATCCCCTACTATTGCAAGACCCATTACTAAATGCCAGAAATCCCTAGCAGAAAAAAAGGGAAGTTAAAACAAGCCATGAAAAACATAGAAAAAGAAGAAGAAGAATCTAGAAGACATAAAGAAATTTCAGGTCAAAAGAAGAAGAAGAAGATACTCCATCACCCATACACCCACAAGAACAAGAAGCACCACATATTTTAGAAGAGGTAGAGCCATGGGTGGAAACACATCTAACAAAAATAACATATAGGTATTATCAAAAATGCCTATCTCCAGGAGGCATTTCTCAGCTAGCACAAGAATACGAGGCCAACACAGAAGAAAGAGAACAAATGGCAATAGTTGAAGCAATAGTCTACTATTTAGAAAAATTTGGCTTCATACTTGAAGATATCATGAGGTTACTCCCAGATGAATTAATAAAGGAGATACAAGAACAAATAGAAGCAGAGGAGACAAGCCACCAAAGGATCTTCAACAAGAAAGATCATAATTAAAGAGTAAGAAGAAAAAGACTACCACGTGAAACAACACAAGTTCAAAGAGGTTGAAGAACTCATTGGGTTATTGATTAAAACAAGAAAGGAAAGGGAGAATAAAGCATCAAAACCCACAGAGGCAACAATAGAAGAAGAAAAAGAAGAGGAAACATATAGAAGAGGAAAAACAAAAATCCATGGAAGTGGCTAAACAAAAGAAAATACAATTACAAGCACAAAAAGAAGAAGAAGAAAAACATAAAGAAATAGAAAAAATAAAAAGATAGCTAAGAAAGAAAAAAAAAAAAATTGAAGTGGCAAAAAAAGGAAAAAGAAAGAAGAAATAGAAAAAAAAAAAAAGGAACAAGAGGAAATAGAGAAGAAGGAAAAAGAAGAGGCAAAAAGAAAACAGAAAGAAGAGAGAAAAAGGAGCAAGAAGAAGCATTAGAAAAATAGAGAAAAGAAAAAGAAAGGATGGTGGAAGAATAAAAAAGAAAGAAGAAGAAGAGAAAATGGAGAGGGAGAAGAAAGCCAAAGAAGACATGGCACAAAAGCAGAAAAGAAGAAAAATCAAAAGGAAAAAGAAGCACAAGAAAAGAAGGAGAAAGAAGAAAAACCAAAAGGAAAAAAAAAAAGAAAAAGAAAGAAAGAAAAAGAAAAAAAAGAAGAAGAAGAAAAAAGGAGGAAAAGGAAAGGAAAAAAAAAGAAAAAAAATCTTACAAACCTCCTCCTCCACCAAACATATACACAAGTAGTGACAACACAAGCACCCCATGACTCTCTAGCAAATATCAAACAAACATTGCAATAGAGGAAAAAGGAACACTCAATACAGTTGCAACAAGGGTTGTTGAAACAAACCACCAAAGGCTACAAGGTCCACTTAGATAAACTCTCCCCATTACAAAAGTCAACATGTGGATAAATACTGAGAAAAGTGCTAAGCAAGATTGATGCAAAGGTGCATCGAGCTCAAAGAATCCATGCAAAATATGCTCTCCGCCATCAAAACAGATAAGCCACAGATCAAAATTGATCCTAATCTATCAATAGAGGTGACCACAAAAAATGGTAAGTGAAATCTTAAGAGAGCAACCACATAGATCTGAAGCAGAAAAAAATAATAATCAAGAGAATGTATGGAAGAGCATAAAAACAAAATTGTTAAACCTCACAAAGTGGAGAATCAAAAGAGAGTGAATTGCAAGCCATGATGATGACTAAGCTAGAAATAGAGTTGAACAATGTCATGATATATTATACATACACCATTGGATGGTTGAGCATGACCACAAAGATAAGGTGGAAATGGAAAATTAGAGCAAGAAATACACAAGGCTTCCACAGAGTATGATATTTCCAAAGATACAGATGGAACTCAAAGGAGGAAGTTGGCAGAACTCACCAAAAAATACCAAAACAGCAAAGGGCATAGGACAGAAGAAAAATTATGATATGCAAGAATGTAGTGGTACCTTGGATAAAGCCTTGATAAGAATGCAACAAGAAACTACACTACACATACTAGATGGAATAAGGTACATGCACAACCCACCCCATCAAACATAGTTCCTTTAATTCAAGAAAATACACAACTCCAAGAATGGACAGATCAGGTGAACAATCATTTGGCTTCTTGGTATATTTATGAAAATAATATTACTCCTCAGATCACCAAATATATGCCACAAAGTACGCCATAAAGGCTTAGAGGCCGAGGCATCCCACAAACCCAGTCAGGTGAGTCGAGTGAAGGAACTCTTCCTTACACCAAACATCTAAGTTTCTAGGGAGGTTGATGCCTCTATAAGTTGGCATCCCATAAATCCAAGTCGGTGAGTTGAGCGAGGGAATCCTTCCTTACGCTAGACATCTAAGTTCTAGTGGTCGATGCCTACATAAGATATTTTTGAAGAAACTTTTTGGAGGAAAAAAAGGTTCTTCATCAGTTTTTGTCTCGAGGATGAGACAAAGTTTTAGTGGGGGATGATGTTGACAAGGTTCTTCATCAAATTTTGGATAAGTCATGAGTTAAGGAAATAGCCGCCAAAACTAAGTAGAAAGTAGCCATGAAGGATAGATAAAGAAATCCACGAAAGATAAAGAAAAAACCGTGACAAAAAGAAGAAGCCACGATAAACCAAACAAAGTTGTATAAGCTAGATAAAGTTGTGATATATGGAGAAAAACCATGAGAGATGGAAAAAGCCACAACACTGGAAAAAAGACTCATGAAAGATCCGACATCAAACAATGGATTGAATTGAAGACAAATCAACCAATATGAGATAGAAATTCAACAGAGGCATGAGTCAAAGGAAGTGACTTTTGGAATGTATTGAGTTTTGTATATTTATTGTAATTAACCTTTTTTATAGGGCACATCACAAGAAATGTATGTGTGAGTGCATGAGAAGAATATACAAGTACTTGAGAGTAATGTAATCATTATTAATAAATAAATAAAGTTTGAATTTTGGGATGAAATCTATTGTATGCTTTCGTTTATGTTTATGTTCTTAAAATAGATGTTGTAAATTTCCTGAGTACATCGTTAATTAAGGTCGAATTTCCTAAGCCTCAAATCTTGTCGGATCTTAGGTCAACAAGGAACTATAAGCCTTAACAATGGTAAATCAAAAACTAAAAATGTCTTGTATGTTGAAGGATTAAAGCATAATCTTTTGAGTGTGATCCAAATGAGTGATCAAGGATACATTCTCACATTTCATGTTGAGGGTCATGCAATATCATAAAGTAAATTACAAGAAAGGTTGTTGTTGATGCATGCAAAATAGCTAATAATCTCTACATTATTAGTGAGATTAAAGGAGAAAAACAACATGGGCAAAGTATATGAGAGGTGGTTATGGAATATAAGTATCACTCATATTAATTTTTAAAACCTAGTGATAATTTCCAAAAATCTATGAGAGATATGCCAAAGATCACTAAACTAGCAAACACTCTTTGCAAGCAATGTCAGCATGGGAAGCAGACAAGAGTTTGCTTCAAGACAAAGGAGTACTCAACAACAAGGTTATTGGAACTTGTTCATATTGATCTTTATGGGCCTATAAGAACTCAAAGCATGCAAGGTGATATCTATTTCATGTTATTTATTGATGATTATTCTAGAATGACATGGGTTACATTTCTAAAAGAGAAATCTGAAGCATTTGAGAAGTTTAAGGAATTCAAAGCCTTGGTTGAAAATGAAACTGTTTGAAAATCAAATGTTTAAGATCGTGACCGTGGAGGATAATTTACTTCAAATGAGTTTGAAGAATTTTGTGAGAATCATGGAATAACGAGATGTTACTCGACTTAAGAGACTCCTCGGTATAATGAAATTGTAGAAAAAAAAAGAATAGAACGGTACATGAGATGGCTAGAACATCCTTGAATGAATCTAAATTTTCTAATATGTTCTAGAGGGAATCGGTCAACACACCCATTTACATTTTGAATAGAGGGAAAATTAGAGTAAACAACAACAAAACACCTTATGAATTGTGGAAGGGAAGACTAGCGGCACCAAATATATTTCAAATTGTTAGGAAGCAAATGTTATATCAAAAGAGATGATGAAGACTTGGGTAAGTTTGACTCCAAATCTGATGAAGGTATTTTTCTTGGTTACTCTTCAAGAAGAAAGGATTATAGATGCTACAATATGAGAACACACAAGATTGTTGAAAGTACAAATGTGAAAGTGGATGATATCGGTATAAAAAGAATAAGACACAAGAAACTAATTATCCAAAAGAAGCAAGCAACGAAGATGAAGAAGAAGATGAAAAGGAAGAAATTGAAAGAAAGGATAAAAAAACACCATCTAGATATGTCCAAAGGAACCATTCAGAAAAGAAGATTATTGGTGACAAAAACATTGGAGTACAAACTAGGAGAAGATTGGCAAATGTGTTTGAACATGTAAACATGTCATTACTATCCAAGACGTAGAACCTAAGAAGTTAGAACTTTGTTTAAGCAAGTGAAGACAAGCATTAGATTGATGATATGGCGAAAGAGCTAAATTAAATTGAGAAGAATGTGGAACTTTTCCCAAGACCTAAAGTCAAAAATGTGATTGGTGCCAAATGGGGTTTTAGAAACAAACTCGAATAAAGATGGACAACTGGTAAGAAATAAAGAAAGATTATTTTGTAAGGGGTGTGCATGAGTTGAAAGAATTGATTTAGAAGAAATTTTTTCTCCTGTTGTAAGACTAGAAGCTATAATAATGTTCTTGGCATTTACTTGTTTTAATAACTTTAAAGTTTGTCAAATGGATGTCAAATCAGTCTTTCTCAATCGTAATATAGAATATGTATACATTGAGCAGACAGAAGGTTTCTTATTATTAGAGGATAAGAATTTTGTGTGCAAGATGAAGAAAACATTGGATGGGCTGAAACAAGCACCCATAGCCTAGTACACAAGACTAGACAAGTATCTCCAACAGCAAGGTTTCAAAAAGGGAATTGTTGATAGAAATATTTACATCAAAACTGAAGGTAAGGATCAATTGATTGTTGTGGTCTATGTAGATGATATCATTTTTGGAGGTAGTATTGACAAGATGTGTCAAGTGTTTACTTAGGAAATACAAAATGAATATGAAATATCCATACTTAGTGAGTTGTCATTTTCCCTTGGTTTACAAATTTCTCAATCTAAAAAGGCATAGTTATTTCACAAACTAAGTATATTAAGGAGATGTTGAAAAAATTAGAATGGAAGATCGCAAACCAGCTTAGTACACCCAACATCATCAAGTTGTAAATTGAACAAGGATGATTAATCTCTGAATCAAATCAAACTCTTTACATATCAATTATTGGTAGTTTATTATATGTGACAACATCGAGACTAGATTTGATGCAAGTAATAGGTATGGTTGCATAGTTTCAAGATGCACCAAAAGAAACTCATGTGAAGGAAGTGAAAAGGATATTTAAATATCTTATGGGCACATTGTATTATGGTTTGTGGTATCCAAGAGGTGAAGATTTCATTCTAACAACATATACAAATTCATATTGGGTTGGTTGTATTGATGATAGAAAGAGTACAAGCAGAGGAGCATTATTTTTAGGTGATAGTTTAGTATCTTGGTTAAGAAAGAAGCATGATTTTGTTTCTCTATCCACAACAAAGGCAAAATACATTACAGCAAAGTGTTATCTTACACACAAGTTCTCTGGATGAAGAAGACATCAAAAGACATCAAGGTAGAATTTAATCTTCCAATTTCCATACTATGTGATAAAACTAGTGATGCAATCTAGAATAAAGCATGTTCCCATCAAGTATCATTTCTTAAGAGAGGAATTTGTAGAACAACAGGTTAAGTTGGAACATATTTCCACAAAAGAATAAATTGTTGATATTTTTACTAAGCCTCTTCTAAAAGAAATGTTTGAATATCTCAAAAAAAAATTGGGAGTGATATCATTCTCATCCAGTCACTAAAGGGAAGCATAAACTCGGGGAGCTAATCATTTCATTATCATTTTAGCTCCATAGTGAAGACAATTTAGAAAGAGATTAACTGATGCATACTCCAAGGGGGTGAGTTTTGATAGTTATTCCCTTGCCATTGATGTCAAAGGGGAGAGTAGTTACAGAAAAGGGGAGAACTATAGTAAGGGGGAGGATTTTCTTCTTGTTATTCCTTCAGATTGTCATCAATGACAAAAGGGGAGATTATTAGAGATCTTGTCATTGATGTCAAAGAAATGATGAAGGTAAATGAGTCAAGCAAGATGAAAAAGTCACTATGGCACTTATGTTGAAATTTTCATTGTTTGGGAGTCAAGAGGATAGGCCACCATTCTCAAATATGTAAGTTCTCAAAACTTTGGAACAAGCAAGAAAAAGTTAAGATCAACCGAATTTTTCTAGCCATGGAATAAAGGAATTCGTTACGTAGTTTTTCATGGGTTTCTATATTGTATTGTGGGCTTTTCAAAAACCGCGCAACAAAGGAAGTCACTTTGTAGTGGTACGCGGGTTTCTAAAGTCATGCAACAAAGGGGGCAATTTTTAGTGTCCCGCAGTTTTGAGGTGCGAATGCCACGGAACAAGTAAGGTATGTCATAGAACAAAGGAAGTGTTTCATAGAGTTTCGCGGTGGTAACAAGTTTAAAAATTCCACACAACAAAGGACTTTGTCATAAATATACTTGTAGAGGTAAAATAATGGTCGTGGAGGTCCAAGAATTCCACATAACAAAGCAGAAGACAAAAAATAGACCACAAAGGTCAAAAGAAGCTATGAAATAAGGTGAAAACAAAGAAAGTTTGTGGAAGTCAAGAAAAACTCATAAATTCAAATATCAATATGGAAAAGCCGACTCAAGATAAATATACAAAAGAACATTATTTTGGTTGATCCTTAGAAGGTATCACACTTTTTTAGATGAACATATAAAATGAGAGAAAAAACGAGAAAAATAGAGTGTGAGAAAAATAGAATAATGGTGAATTTCTAAAGTGTGAATTAAGAAGAAGAAGACAGATCTCTGCAAGTGAAGAAATGAAAAATTATTGAAGGAATATTTCTAAGCATGTGTGGAATAAAATATAAGATCATTCAAGTGAAGCGTGTAAAGAAGAGTTGATTATTTCAAGGTTAGATTCATGAGAAAGTGAGAAATAAGTTTAAAGGGAGATTTCAGAGTTTCAAGATCATTTAGAACGTACATTTCTCAAAGGTGCTAACAGAGCAGATTTTTGTGAAGAAGTTTATGATTTTTTCATTCATCATATGAGTTGATTTGGAGGTTGGTGCTTCCTAATGAAAGAGATTGGTGTCTCTTACTAAGTTGGTGCTTAGTTGTGGGGATTGGTGTCTCCAATAAGTTGGTGCCTATAAACTGTGGGGATTGGTGTCTCTAATAGGTTGATGCTTATAAATTGTTGGGATTGGTATTTCCAAAGACGTTAGTGCCTAAAAATTTATTGTTTTAATTTCGACTAGATTGGGACCATATATCTAAGCATTATTTTTCTCTGTGGTTTTCTCCCAAAAGGGTTTCCACATATATCTTGTGTTCTATGATTGTGCAAATTATTTTATTATTGTTATTAAGTTTGAAAAGAATTAATTAACTAATCTATACTTATTCACCCCCACCCTCTCAGTATAAGTGTGTGTTCTTCAATTCTTTCACAAATTTACAAACATTCGCACTTATTCGCAGAAAGATGTAACTCCCCTAGTTACACTAAGGTTTTATCCAAGCCAAAATGTCATTTAATCCTATGCAATGTTTTTCTCTTTCCAAATTCTCCCACATTAATCCTTGAGGTATGCATAATTGTCTTCCTTTGAATAACAATCCTTCCTACACAAAGTAGTCCAACAATTGTATCATATTAACACTTACAAGTACTAGGCACATCTCTCATGCTTTTCTGAAATCCTCATCCTACTCATACAACTCCTTCGTGGATTCAAAAGCCTCAACTTCTACTCTCATTTGTGTCAACAGACAACTACACCTATTGAGTGCATTAGCCTTCTTATTTGATTTACCACTCTTGCGCTTCAACATAAATGTGTATCATTGTAGTTACTTCACCCACTTCATGTCTCTTATTCAAGTTTCCTTAGCTATTAATAAACTACACCGCTTAAAAATGGTTTTTGTATAACACAAATTCTTTAGTGAACAGGTAATGCCTCCACTTCTTCAATGCTTGCACAATTGCATAAAACTTGTCATCATAAACACTATACTTCATCGCATCATTTAGTTTTTCACTAAAATATGCAACATGTCTACCTTCATCACTCAACACTACACCAATGGTTATACCATTAACATCACAATCGACCTAAAATAACTTTGTAAAATATAACAATGTCAATATTGGTTTCTCTCTCACTTTATTCTTCTATTCTAAAAACTATTTTCTATGCATACTCTAGAAAAACTTCCTCCTATCTCCTCTCATGGACTCTAATTGGTACACACACCACTAAATTTTATGATAAACTTGCGGTAAAAACTAGCCAATTAATGAAAACTATGTTCCTTAGAAGCATTATGCAGAGATGGCCAATCCAAAATGTGTGAACCTTCTCGGGGTCCATCTTCAATCCTCTAAAAATAAAAATACCAAATATACTAATTCCTCCTACATAAAATTGCATTTCTTTAAATTAATCAACTTCTCCTCCTGCAATCTCTTCAACACCTAACTTGTATGTAGAAAATACTATTCACATGTCTTGTTGAAAATCATAACATCATCCAAGAACATGATCACAAACTTGCCTAAAAATGGTTTCAAGACTTGATTTATCAACCTCGTGATATTACTTGGTGTGTAGCTCCATCCGAACAAAGCATCACAAGCCACTCATATAACCCCTCTTGAGTCTTAAACGGAGTCTTCCAATCATTTCCTTCTCTTATGAGAATTTGATTGTATCTAATCTTCAAATCAACCTTGTTAGAATACTTCACATCACTCAAACAATCCATAATATCATCCATGCATGGCAAAGGGAATTTTTACTTGATGGCGATCTTGTTTATGGATCTTGAATTAGTACATGTGCCACTCACCACCTTTTGGTGATAAAACTACCAGCCACGCACACGATTCAAACTCTCCCTGATGATCCCTTTATCCAACAACACTTGTACTTGCCTTTGTATATTTGCATTCTCTTGTGATGTCATCATGTAAGTCGCTTTTGTTTAACAAACTCGAACCTAGCATTAAACCCATGCAAAGTGACTAATGTATCTCACAATCGCTAACCCTTCGAGTAACTTACTAGACACGACTTTCACTAATTATTCCAACATTTCTTTCACTTCTCATGGCAATGTTTCCTCTTCAACCATTTTCATCATGCTTTCTCTTTGAGTGGTCTCTACTATGAGTGCAAAACATGTATTTTCATTCTTTACTTCACTCATGACATGTTTATGCGAGAGAAACAACACTTTCGTATTGCTTCACCATTTTCCTACAAAGGGTTTAGAGTGTATTTATTTCCATCCTTCTCCACCATGTAGGTGTTTGTGCAGAAAAATCATGTTGAGCCTTCTCGTTTGAATGTTAAGGCCTACCAACTAGTACATGAAATGCATCCATGGGCATGATGTTGCACATCACTTCATCCTTGTATCTCTTAATTTGCAATTTAACTTGAGACATTGTTCCTTCACCAACAACTAGTGCCCCTTTCGTAACCAAGAAACCATGTATGGATTTGGATGTTCAATTCTTTTCAACTTCAATTTATCCACTATTTTTTCTACCATCAAAGTATTAGTTCTTCCACTATCCACTATTAACTTGCATACTTTACCTTCTAACTTAAACGTCATCCCGAAAAAACTTCTTCTCTATTCAATATTAGTCTCTTCTTTTTTCCTGGGTTTCAACAATACACACATGAACATCAACATTTCTCCCTCTTTTGGTTCTTTTATGACTTATCAAGCCATCTTCCTCTCCTTATGTAATGTGCACACTTCTCTTACCACCATTATGGGCGATTGGGAACTCATGTTCTATGTCCTATCTCTCCACACTTATAACATGCATCATTCTTTTTACAACCTCTCTCACATCCAAATAATCCTTTTCCCCTAGATACATTTCCACCTCCTCAAGATGTTCCTTCACTTTGTGACTTCAAATAGGACTCGCCTTCACCTCATGCGTATAATTGGTCTATGCCTTGCTCTATTTATGGCCTTGCGCAACCTTCCCTTTCCGTTATTAGGGACAGCTTTTCCTTTTCCTTCAAGGCATACTAATAGGTGTATTCCATGGAATGAACTTGTAACACACTAAACTCATCAATAACCACAACTCGCAATCTAGACATATATCTAGATATTTTCTCTGCACCATTGTCCACATGTCCCACTATAGTGTTGTGTCGATAAAGTTCCTCGTGTATTCCTTCACACTAAGATCTCTTTGTCAAAAATTGTAATTTCCTAAACAAACTAATATGGTAATATGAAAATAAAACATCACCTTGAGCTTTACCACTAGCATATCCCGTGTTTTGATCTTCTACTTTCCATGTTACACTTGGTTGGTTTGGATATGCTCCCACCAAATAGATGCATGACCTTTCAAACTCATGCAGGAAACTTGAACTCTGTGGGATCTTCCATATCTTCAAACTCGAATATAGTTTTCCATTATTGTTATCCAATCCATGAGCTTTATTGGTTCAAAACTACCAAAATAACAATTAGTTTCCAATCTTTGCTTATTCCCTTTTGTATTAATTATGTGAAGCACTGTATCCTCAGGAGCATTTTGTGTTTCCTCTTACTTAACATTCACATTCCCATTCGCATCCTACACTACCTATTGTGCATGTATGTGTTTATCATCACTAAGGTCTTCCACAACACCACCTTGTGGTTGTGAAGCTTACATGGCCTCCAAGAGAGATTGTATAGTTCGCATCATTTTGGCCAAGTCTTCAATTCTTACACCGTGGTTTTGGCATCCTTCAATCACATTCCTCTTGTGTGTCATTTTATATCTAATGAGACTTGAGATCAACGAACTCCACAATCTTCTACCCAACAATTATCTTGCTAGAAGATTCCTACAATGACCTTATACACATAATTTTTGTTGTGGAAAGTCTGCAAAAAAATTTGTGTCACTCTTACACACCTTCTACCTTAACAATTACATGTTGAAGATATCTTCAACAATTTTCTACCCACAAATAGCAAATGTGGAAAATCACTAGATTTATTGTGCCTCTATTCACAATGAAAGTAATCCTCGCTCCGATATGCATCTCTGCTAGGGTTGCTCAATGAAGAGACGCATTATACCTTGTATCCCTCATAATACACATGGAATAACAAACCAATAGAAAAAATACATACATCGATAAAGAGACCAAATAAACATAGATTTAAACAAAAACAAAGTTTTGGGATATATAATCAAAGAAACAACACAACCCAATCACCAAGGATTCAGCCTCATACAACATATGTCATATAATCATTCTCCTCTTATGTTGCTCTAAGCCTTAATCTCACATCCACACTCTTCTCGTAAAGAAAACTCTAAGCTTCTCAACTTGAATTAATTTCCTAACGCAATTGGGCTCTACTTATATAGTCATTCATGCCACCACCTGAAACTTTTAATCTTACAAAATTCAAATGCAAAGTCTAAAGGACCTGGTAATAGGCCCAAAGGAAACATAGTCATTGTTTCTTGAAACTTATACCTTCAAACATTCAATTATTCAAAATTTGTGGCTAAAATAAGGATTGCACAAACAATACTTTGCATTGGAGTGACTACACAACCAACCTGAAATTTACACAGTGGAACTTCGCACTTAATAAATATTAAGCAATGAACTCGCACACTCTACAAAATGCATCACTATACTTTGTGGTCCACAGACAATAGACTTCTTCAATGTGTTGCTGTCAAAACACAAAAAAATGCATAATAGTATGCAAATACAAACTGACTCTAATTGTTTAACTATTTTTGGTTCATAAAGGATTGCCTATGGACTCAAATTCTCATGTATCACATGTACTAGTTATCATTTTAATCATTTCCAAATATTAGAAAATTTGAAAACATTAGATTGTTTGTTTATTTTATTTTAGTTCATTTAAAATTCATTTCCATAAAAGCACAAAAATAACTCTAATTAATAGTCATTTTTTTATTTAATAATAGTTTTTTTAAAGTGATTTAAATAGATTGGATGCACTTTTCTTAGTCTTGTTTTTAAATAGATTTACTTTCGATAATTCATTTTTTTATAGCAATTATCCAATACAACACAACAAAACACAAACATAATTATTAGGAGTTCACGTTGCCCATGTTTAGCCTCTAAATCTCCTTGAGTTGAGACTTCAACCTTTCCTCGCGAATTGATACCTACATGACTATTCTTGGTCTAAATTAACCTCATAGGGAGTTTTCAAACTTATAGTCAATCCACCGTGTATCAACCCATATTTAGGAGACAAACTTAGTGTTACGCCCTTAATCCTATATCTTACATTGGATGTGTATGGCCGAATTGTGGCTATCATAACTTCTTATCATGATGTATCTCTTTCATATGTGTTATATTATCATTAGTGGGTCAGCCTTGGTGATGGCCATAACATAGGAATAATATATATAGAAGTTAGTAGGTAGTAGTTGATCATCATATTGAGCACTTGAGTCTTATTGTGTGGTTTAGAGGTTGCCCCCTCAAAGTGGCTAAGTTATTATACTTGCATATTGTGATCATTTCTCTACAAGTGGATGTTATTTGTGTTCTATTGTTGCTAATATTCATATCTATCTAAGTAATTTCATTACAAGTGGTATCAGAGCTTGATCTTGATCAAAACTACGTCAAAACCCTAATTGTGAAGATTCAACTATATCTCCAAATCGGTATCGAGTTTTTCTCGGTTTTTTTGTGGTGTTACAAAATCAGTCAAGATACTCTCCAAATTTCAAGATTTTTTTACTTGTTTTGCAAAATTTAAATCAATTTTATGGTTTTTCATAAATTCGCTCTATAGGTTACAAATTGTGGAAATTTTCCAAGTTCTTTACATTTTTGGAAAGAGGATAAAAAATTAGTTTGATTATGTTCTTTGATATTTTTCATAATTGGCCAAATTATTCTCAAAATCCCAAACCCTAAAATTCAGCTTTGATTCCTAAAATGGTGGGGCCTTTCACAAGAAACAAAAAGAATCATGTCACTCTGGGTAAAACCCCAGATAAGGAGGATGTAGTAGTTAAGGATTAGGATTCATAAGGGCTAACTACGGTATCCTCGGTGTAAGGGTGTACACTGTAGATCATAAGGTATGCCAACTTGAGTATGATTTACAAAGACTACATCCCAAATGGCCCGAAAGAAGATGTGGAAAATATCAATTAATGCTTGGATGATATCATGCAAAAACTCAATGCAAATCTAAAGGTTCATCATCAGCCTCTGATCAACCAAGGTGGAAAAACTAGCCAGGGTGGATCTATTAGCCAAACCAATCCAAATCCAAATCCAAATACTCTGCAGGCCCGAAACATGATGTCAAAACTGGAAATGCGTAACTTTGATGGAAAGGATCTGCTCAATTGGATTAACCAAATGGAGAATTTTTTGATCTACATCAAATCCCATCTGGACAAAATGTGACCATGACATCCCTATATCTCGAACCTAACCAATTAATGCGGTATGGATGGTTATGTGCTCAAAGGAAAAAGAGTGGTCTCAATGTCACATGGACATTTTTACAAAAAGAGTTGCAATTAGCCTATAGTTCTAATGTGTCGAGAATTACTTTAGCCAATTATCAAAGTTAAACCAAATATGATCACCAAGCATTATGTTCATCAATTATAAAACATATCCTTGCGGGGTGGAAAATATTATCAAGAGAATTTGAATGACCTATTTATTGGGGTCTTAAGGAATACATTGAGAATGAGGAGTGTATGTTTAGTCCTCATAAGGTTTTTTATTCTATTAGTATGACACGTAAGGCGGAGGAAAAATTTCTTTCCAACAGAGAGGCAAACTTTCACTAATATCGAGAGATCAGTAGCACCTCGACACCATCATTCCCTCGTCCAATTAGACTAACACCTCAACAAATTGAAGAAAAGAGAGAAAAAGGGTTATGTTTTAATTGTGACAGAAAATATATACCATATGGACCAGACATAGATGTGCTAAAAAGAAGTTGTTCTACATTGAGGGGCCTAATGAAGAAGAAGAGAAGGAAGAAGATGAATAGGTAGAGGTCATGGTCGAGCCAGAGGAGGAGTTAGGAGATCCCCAGCCAACGATATCATGTCATGTAATTTTAGGTATTAGCACTCCCCAAACCCTCAAAGTGGTTGGATTATTAAAAAAACAAAGGGTAACAATGTTGATTGACTCGGGAAGTACTCACAACCTCATCAATCATAAATTAGCGAGGTGCTTGAATAGCTTTGTTTATTTAGCTCTAGAATTTCAAGTAATGATCGCTGATGGGGGTAATGTTAGTTGTTCAAGAAAATTCCATAACATTAAACTCACCATGGAAGATTACTTGCTAACTAGCCCTATGTATGTCATTGCCATGGGAGGAGTAAACATTATGTTAGGAGTTCAATGACTTACAACCTTGGGAACCATTGAGATGGTCTTCCAAGAGTTGTTAGTGTGTTTTCATCGAAGGGATGACTTTTGAACTAAAATGATTAAGAGAAAAGTCTCCTCACTTGGTGAGATCTTACTAGATGTAAAAATTTCTTTAAAAGGGTGTAAAGGGGTTCATGGCACAACTATTTTCATTGGAACCATATCAATCAAATTCCCTTTATACCATCATATATGGAAGCAATTATAGATGAGCATTCAATTGTGTTTGGATATATGCCAAAAGGTTTACCACCAAAAGAGACCATGACCATGCCATCCAGCTAGTATCAGGGAGCCAACCGCCCAACATTAGACCTTATAGGTACCCCTATGTGCAAAAGAGTGATATTGAGAAGATGGTACAAGAGGTGTTAGAGGCAAGAATTATCCATCATAGTCGAAGTGCTTACTCTTCTCCCGTAGTGATGGTGTGAATAAAAGATGACAATTGGGGCATGTGTCCTGATTATAGTGAACTCAATAAGTACACAGTCAAAGATAAGATTCATATTCTTGTAATTGATGACTTGCTAGATGATTTGCATGGTGTTGTTTACTTTACAAAACTTGATCTTTGTTCTAGATATCATCATATTAGAATCAAGGATGAGGATGTTCATAAAATCAGTCTTTGGGACACAAGAAGGCCATTATGGATTCTTGGTAATGCCTTTTGGACTCACAAATCTACCCTCTACTTTTCAAAGTTTGATGAATTATATCTTTAAGCCATTTCTACGAAATTTTGTTTTAGTGTTATTTGATGATATATTAATCTACAAAAAAACATGGGAGGAACACTTGCATCATGTAAATAAGGTGTTGGAAACTCTTGAACAACATCAACTTTATGCAAATCCCTCTAAGTGTTCTTTTGGAGTCAAGGAGATTGAATATTTGGGTCACATCATCTCTTATTAAGGTTTTAAAGTGGTTCATAACGAGAAAAAATCCATGTTTGAATTGAAGGTTCCCAAAACCCTAAATAATCTCCAGGGATTTTTGGGTCTTACAAATTATTATCGTAGATTTGTAAGGAATTAGAGAAACATAAAGACCACCTATCACAACTTTATTAAAGGACTCTTTCCATTGGAAAGAGGAAGCTACCATTGCATTTGAGAAGTTGGAGGCCATGTGCACCACTCCAGTTCTAGCCACCCCATATTTTTCCAAAACATTCATTGTTGAATGTGATGCTTCGTGGTATGGTATGTGGGCAGTACTCATGCAAGAGGGTCATCTCATTACCTTTGACACCTTGAATTCAAAGGTAAGAATATATCAAAACCAATTTATGAGAAGGAAATGCTATCCATACTTCATGCAGTGAAGCAATGGAGACCATATCTAATGGGTAGACATTTCAAAGTAAAGACAAATCATGATAGTTTGAAATACTTCTTAGAGCAATGTTTATCATCTAAAGAACAACATAAATGGGTCTCAAAAATGTTGGGGTATGATTTTGAGATAATCTACAAGAAAGGGAAGGAGAATGTAGTCATTAATGCTCTATCTTGGAAGGATGAATCGGTTGAGGCATTGTTGTGTGCCATATATGTATTACAAGAAGATTGGGTAGAGGAGGCAAGGTCCGAATGGAAAAATGACCCAAGTACACAAAATCTCATTCGAATCTCAACATGATCCAAGCATGTCGAAAAAATTTTATGGAAAGGAGATGCTTTATGGTACAAATATAGATTATACTTATGCGAAGAACTCACTCCTTAAAAATAGGGTTCTATTTGAGTTCCATGTTTCTCCAAAGAGGGAGGCATTCTTTGAAAACTTATCATCGAATCAAGTAAGATTTCTTATGAGAAGGGCTAAAAGGCGATGTCCAAAAATGTGTGGTTTAATGCATGGTTTGTCAACAAAAAAAGGGTGAAACAATTAAGTCCCTAGGACTTTTACAACCTCTATATATTCCTAGCCAGAGGTGGGAGGAGGTTTCCATGGACTTCATCACAAGATTGCCTAAATCAAAAGGGGAAAATGTAGTCATGCTTGTGGTGGATAAACACACCAAATATGCCCATTTTTGTGCCTTATCACACCCATTTGTTGCAAGTACAATAGCAACAACATTCATGGATATAATTCAGAAGCTACATGGGACACCAAAGATTATAGTAAGTGATCAAGACCCTATATTTACTAGTAATTTTTGGATTGATTTGTTCTCATGTTTGGGAACTCAGCTATCTCATGGTTATTATTATCATCCCCGATCTGATGGATGGTGAACCAAGGTGGTAAACAAGTGCTTGGAGGGATATCTTTGTTGGTTTACCTCGATACGCAAGTGAGATGGGTCTAATGGTTACCACTTGTAGAATGGTGGTATAACACTTCCTTTCATACTTCATCTAAAATGTCTCCTTTCTTGGAATTATATGAGTACCATCTAAAGATCCATCGCCTCATCTTTGCGAGGCCAACAAAGGGTTGGAGCAATTGAAGAGCACATTCAACACAAACACAAGGTACTTTCTAGTCTCAGGAGAACTTGGGCATGGCACAAAACCGCATGAAGCGGTAGGAAGATCAAGATCTTAGTGAAAGACATTTTTAAGTCGGTGATTGGTTTTTTGTGCTCTTACAACCATATAAGAAAATGTCTTTGAACAACAAAAGAAGGATAACAAACTTTCACCTAAGTATTATGGCCCTTATCAAGTGTTGCATAAGATTGGTAATGTAGCATACAAACTGGAACTCCCTCCGGCCACTAGAATACATCCAATCTTCCATGTTTCTTGCTTAAAGAAGGTAATTGGACAAAAGGTATCAACCCAAACAATGTTACCTGAGCTCGATGAGGAGGGAAGAATCATCTTAGAACTAGAATGCATCCTTCAGACATGCACTAAACAATTAAGGACAAGGGTCATCACCGAGTATTTGATCAATTAGAAGAAGCTAGACAGTGAAGACGCAACATGCATGGGAGGATGCAACATTCTTGCAAAGATCATCCAGATCTTCTCAACATTGGGGACAATGTTTCTTCGAAGGGGAGGGGCATGTTACGGCCTTAATCCTATATCTTACATTGGATGTGTATGGTTGATTTGTGGCTATTATAACTTCCTACCATGATGCATCTCGTTCATATGTGTTATATTATCACTAGTGGGTCAGCCTTGGTGATGGCCATAACAT
Organism: Taxus wallichiana var. yunnanensis; assembly: GCA_018340775.1. Lineage (NCBI taxonomy): Eukaryota > Viridiplantae > Streptophyta > Pinopsida > Cupressales > Taxaceae > Taxus > Taxus wallichiana. Next base: position 134,100,273 of record CM031244.1, read on the forward strand.
AGGAATAGTATATATAGAAATTAGTAGGTAGTAGTTGAACATCATATTGAGCACTTGAGTCTTATTGTGTGGTTTGGTGGTTTCCCCCTCGATGTCACTAAGCTAGTATACTTGCAAATTGTTCTATTAATGATGATATTCAAAGCTAAGTAATTCCATTACACTTAGGATTGTGCATGTTATTCTTTTCATCAACTCCCATGTCACCTTTAATCATTGATCAACTCAACACCTTAAACAAACACCTTTCAGTTGAGAAATTTTGGTTTGATCAAGAACACCCTCTTAGGCATGCAAACCCATAGTATAATCATCTCCCCTTTACTTTCAACTATCTCGTCCCTAACCTCAAGAAGTCGAGTATACAAGTTCAGCATGTTGTTTTTCCTTTGTACAGTTCCCGGATACCATCTTCTAAGCAATCCATTGTATCATAGGTCAATTTAGGAGAATGATGAAGTCAGGGGCCAAATACTAGAGATTTTTATCAAGGCAAGATTAGGTTTAGCTCTTCTCCTTGTGGTAGCACGATTGTCCTCGCACTCAAGAAAGATGAAACTTAACGCTTTGAGCAATATACTATCATGCACTCCACAATATAACGATGAAGAAACAAGATCTCTTGTCACACATTGATAACCCTTGAATCAGCTCTAAAGGTGCATAATACTTCACCAAGAACATCCTAAATTAGGTTACCATAAGGTGTTAGTCCATCTTAAAGATGTATATAAGGAATTTTTAATATAAAGGAAGGATTGTACAAATGGTTAGTTGTGCCATTCGGTTTGACCAACACACCAACATTTTGTCCCTAATGAATGTGATGAAATTTCTTAGATAGATTTGAATATCAAATGCAATAGAACACCAAAATATAGATAAATGATCTCAATATGCAATTAGAATGGCATAGCCACTTTGAGGGGGCAACCTCCAAACCATGCAATAAGACTCAAGTGCTCAATATGATGATAATAACCTACTTTATAACTCATATATACCCCTACTATATGTAATGTCCCCAAATTATGGCAATTCAATATTCACCAAATTTAATGAAACCCTTATGCAAATTATCCTGAAGTATTCCAATGTCTACTATTCCTAACCCGAAGTGGGGTTAGAACTAGCGAAGGTAAGTGGAATAAATTGGAAAATAGCTAGATCACACTAAATTAACATCAATTTGATTATACACAATTGAATGTAATTAAATAATCAAACCCTAGATTGTTGCAATCTTCTAAAATTAATTCCCACTCAACCAACCATGCAAAAGACTTTAAACTTTGGATATTGGGGTTATAAAATATGAAGTTTATGAGTGTAAAATCAAAATCAACTCAAATTTCACCAAAGTGCAGAAATGGCCCTCCTACTATTTCGCCCAAAGCAATTAGGGTTGTTTATGCATGCAACAACACCCCATTGATCACCAAACCTTGTGCACAAGCTCATAAAAATATATAGAATCATATCTGAATCTTTTATGCAAGTTTTATGCACCCAATATGCTGAAAATACACCCTTACCCAGTCGCCTAGGGCACAAAAATACAACAAAGATCTTAAAGCATCGAATCAATACCAAGACAAGTGAGATCTAGCTTGTTAAAGCTTAAATGCATTACTAAAATCACCACCAAGAAATTTGCCACCAAAGAAGGATAAGATCAATGCACAATATTCAGATTTTAAATTTACATCAAGTCATTAGGGCTTCACGAAAAACAAACCAACAATCATGCATGAATGGATCCATCGATAACTAGGTTAGGTCTTCAATTTGCCAATAACAAGGTGGTGTTGTAAACACATTTAGTAGAACATCAATGGGCATGCATCCCTTTTCTTTAAGCATGAAGAAATAACAATAATCATAATCAGCATACCCCCATAATGGAAGAGGTGATGTGACTTTATATTCCTCCCTCCAAGAGTGGCACTCTAAATAGGGCCTTTCTTTTCCCAATGCTCCCTTAGAATGGTGACTCACTTTAAGGGTAAGTGACCATTAAAAAGGGGGTCTTCATCATGTAGAACATATCTCATTTTTATAATATTTAATTCACCTTTTTTAACTTAATGATTAAAATCACAAAAAGGTAAATTTAATTATTTTTTAATGAGCTCAAAGGAGTTAACAAATTAGTGGTGAAAACCACTTTTATAATATTTTCCTAAAAATTTCATTTAGTGTATGGGGAAAGAATGGACTAAAGGTCTTCAAGATACATGTTAAGAAATGTCCCGAAAAGGGTACATTACACTATACTATCCAAAGCCCTAAGGACGACCCACTAAGAATATAAAAGCATAAATAATTATGATATGACATGATAAGAGATTATGTTAGCCACAAGTCGGCTATCCATATCTCAATATATGAACTAGGGTTAAAGGTGTAGCATGCCCCTCCCCTTCAAAGCAACATTATCCCCAATGTTGGTAAGCTTTGGATGCTTCTCCCGGAATGCTTCATCCTCCCATGTTGCATCTTCAATGTCCAAATTCTTCCATTTGATTAGATACTCGGTGATGACCCTTTTCCTCAACTTCTTAGTGTGTATTTGTAGGATTCCTTCAGGTTCCAAGATGATATGTCCCTCTTCATCAAGCTCTAGTAATACTGATTGAGAAGACACATTTTGCCTAATGACCTTCTTCTTAAGCAAGAAACATGGAAAACTAGATGTATTTTACTTGACTAAAGAAGCTCCAGTTTATATGCCACACTACCAATTTTTTTGCAACACTTAATAAGGCCCATAATATTTTGGTGAAAGATTGTTATCTTTTTTTTATTGTTTCAAATATAGTTGTTTATATGGTTGAATTACACAAAAATGAAGTCTCAACTTCAAAGCTTCGCTTCACTACACAGTGTTGATCAAATTGTTGCTTCATGCGGTTTTGTGTCATGACCAAGTTCTCTTTTAGGCTAGAGAGACCTCATGTTAGTGTTGAATGTGATCTTCAATTGCTCTTACTTTAGGTTAGATCTTTAAATTGGAAGTGAGGGATGGCATATGATAGCCATATAATGCTAGGAATGGGAACATTTTGGATGAAGTGTGAAATGAAGTGTTATACCACCATTCTACAAGTGGTAGCCACTTAACCCATCTCTCCTACTTATCTAAAGTAAATCATCATAGATACCCCTCCAAACATTTGTTTACTACCTCATTTGTCTATCATTTTGGGGATGATATGATGAACTATGAGCTAATTGAGTACCCAAAATGAGAATAAATCTAGTCCAAAAATTTACTAGTAAATATAAGATCATGATCACTTGACTATAATCTTGGGTGTTCCATGTAGCTTTTGAATGTATCCATAAAATATATGGAGAACTATACTCGTTGTAAATGGATGTGAAAAAGCACAAAAATGAGAATATTTGGTGAGTCTATCCACCACCACCATAATTACACTTTTCCCTTTAGACTTTGGCAATCTTGTGATGAAATCCATGGAAACCTCTTCCCACCGCTCACTAGGAATAGACAGAAGGCTGCAAAAGTCCTGAGACTTAATAGTTTCACCCTTGTTACACTGACACACCAAGCATTCGGCCACAAATTTCTAGACATTTTATTTCAACCCTTCCCAAAAGAAATCTTGCTTAACTCTATGATAAGTTTTTAGGAATCCAAAATGGCCACCCACTGGAGAAGCATGGAGCTCTGAGAGAACCTGATTTTTAAGGGTAGAGTTTTTGCATAAGTACAATCATCCTTATACCATAATGCATCCCCCTTCCACACAAATTTTTCTAAAGTGCTTCGATCTTGTTGGAGATTTTGAATGAGAGTTTGGGTTTCTATGTCATTTTGTATTCGATCTTTCTGATCTACCCAATCTTCCTATAGTATGGACATGGCATTTAATAATGCCTTTATGGACTCATCTCTCTTGGATAGTGCATCAACTACCACATTTTCTTTTCCTTTTTTTGTAAATGATCTCAAATTCATATCCCAACATCTTAGTGACCCATTTTTGTTGTTCTTCATATGAGAGTCTTTGCTCTAAGAAGTATTTCAAGTTGTCATGATCTATCTTTACCTTGAAGTGATGACCCATGAGATACGGTCTCCATTGTTTGATTGCATGAAGAATAGCCATCATTTCCTTCTCATAAGTTGGTTTTGAGAGGTTCTTACCTTTGAGTTGATGACTCTCAAATGCAATGGGGCGGCCCTCTTGCATAAGTATTGTATGCCACACCCTAAAGCATCACATTCAACAATGAAGGTTTTGGAGAAGTCTAGGGTAGCCAAGACTAGAGTGGTACACATGGCCTTCTTCAGTGATTCAAATGCTTGGGTTGTTACCTCATTCCAATGAAAAGAGTCTTTCTTTAATAAGGATGTGAGTGGTGTTGCAATTCTACCATAATTCTTCACAAACATGTAATAATAACCCATAAGCCCTAAGAATCCCTAAGGTTTTTGAGGGTTTTAGGAACTAGCCAATCCACCATAGCTTGGATCTTATGAGGATCCACTTTTACACCTTCATAAGACATGATATGACCCAAGTATTCTACCTCTCTTACCCCAAAAGCACATTTGGAGGGCTTGGCATAAAGGTGGTGTTGTTCAAGAGTGTCCAATACTTTATTGACATGTTGTAAATGTTCCTCCCAAGTCTTACTTGTAGATTAATATATCATCAAAGAATACCAAGACAAACTTCCGCAAAAATGGCCAAAAGATTGAATTCATCAAACTCTAGAAAGTAGATGGTGCATTTGTAAGGAAAAATGGCATTACAAGAAATTCATAGTGGCCCTCGTGTGTCCTAAATGTTGTTTTATGAATATCTTCATCACGAATTCTTATTTGATGGTATCCTAATCGAATATCTAATTTTGTAAAATAAACAACACCATGTAATTCATCTAACAAATCTTCAATGATAGAATAGGATACTTATCTTTCACTGTGTATTTTTTGAGCTCCTATAGTCTGAGACACATGCGCTAACCTTCATCCTTCTTTTTTACCATCACCATTGGAGAAGAGTAAGCACTTTGACTATGGTGAATAATACTTGCTTCCAACATCTCTTGTACCATCTTCTCAATCTCACTCTTTTGGAGATAAGGGTACATATAAGGTTGAATGTTGGGTGGTTGGCTTCTTGGTACTAGCTGAATAACATGATCATGATCTCTTTTAGGTGGCAACCCTTTCGGCATATCCCCAAACACAACTGAGTGCTCATTAATAATGGCCTGTAGATCTAATGGTATAGGACCTTTTGATGGTTGATCTTCCATTGAGAATAATTGTGCCACAAACCCATTTGCACCCTTCCTAAGCATTTTCTACATTTGATGAGAACTTACCAATTGTGGAGCTTTAGCCTTCATCCCATGTAGCTCAAAAGTCCTTCCTTCAGAATGGAACCGCATGAACAAATCTTGGAAGTTCATCTCCACCATTCCCAAAGTAGTAAGCCATTAGACCCCCAACACAATGTTTACTCCTCCCATTGAAATGGCATACATGGGGCCCTCTAGTAGGTAATCTCCCATAGATAGCTTAATCTTATGGCATTTTCTTGAACATCTAACTTTACCTCCATCTAGCAACCATGACCTAAAATTTTGGTGTTGATAAATGAAACAATTTAAGCGTATGGACAACTTATGATTGATGAAGTTATGAGTACTTCCTGAGTCAATTAATATTGTCACCCTTTAATTCTTCACAAACCCAACAACCTTGAGTGTTTGTGGGGTGTTGATTCCTAAATGGCATGGCAAGAAATAGTTGGTTGAGATTCTTCAACCTCGATCTCGGGAACCTCTTCCTGCAGTAGTTGTTTCCTCCTCATCTTGTTCCTCATTAGGACCCTCAATGTAGAATAACTTCTTCTCTAAGACATTTATGTCCTTTGCTCCACTTGTTATCACAATTGTAACATAGGCCTTTTACTTGTTTCTCTTTGATTTGTTGAGAGTCAATCGTGTCATTGGGGGGGAAATATGGTGTTAGATTTGTGTATTCCTTGTGATTAGTGAAGCTCCTTCATTGTTTTACCATCTCTTTCCTCCACACGCCAAGCAATGATCATGGATTTTGATATCGAACCTAGATTAAGAAGGCGAACATCATGTTGGATGTTATCCTTGAGTCCACCCAAGAAGAGATCATTTAGATGATCCTCTGAGATGTCATTCACTCATAAGGATAGATTTTGGAACTGTTGGATATAATCCTTGATTGAACTTGTCTGTCATAGCTTGGCGATCTAGCTAAAATAGTTCTTTGTAACACTATTACTATAGTGTGTTTGGAGCTCATCAATGAACATAGACCAAGTAACAGAGAGACCCTTCTTTTTCTTTTGCTCACACATCCATCTATACCAAATGAATTGTTTTGGTTCCAAGTATAAGGATGTCATTACCATTTTTGTCCATTTGAGGACTTGATGCAGATCAAAGAAATTCTCCATTTGGTTGATCCAAGTGATCAGATCATTCCCATTGAACTTGTGCATCTCCACTTTAGGAATAATGTTATGCCATTGGTTAGAAGATCCAGTGGTGTGTGCAAAGGATCCACCCTAGTTGGTGTGGTTTGAATCGAAGTGTGCATTGCTTAAGGAACCCATGTAACTTGAATGGAAATTATTGCTAGAATTTAGGCATGAGCTCAATTATAAAACTCCTTCATGACTCAAATTCCATTTTCATGTCACCCTTCACTATTTTCAATCCATTGTTTCAATTCGACATCGGTTCTTCATCCAATGTTCATCCTTCACCATGTCCTCAAGTTGGGAGACTATCTCTGATGCCCCGAAGCTAAAGATTCAAAATCCACATCTTCCTTACTAGGATTTTGACCCTTCCCTTGGCCTCTAGTTGATCTCCTTGTCATGATGTAGGGTTTGTGTCTTGGGATACCAGGGTTAGGGTAGAAATTTAGGGCTTGGGGTTTTCTAAGGTTATTGGCCAAATAGAGAGAAACTTAGAGAAAAACCCTAGATAATTTTTGGCAAGCTTTCCAAAAATATAAGAAACTTAGAAAAAATCTCAAATTTTTAGCCTAGGTAGAAGATTTTTGAAAAATCCTAAAACTGATATAATTTTTTCAAAACAAGTCAAAAAGTATTGAAATTTGGAGAGGATCTTTCTAAACTTATTTCACAACACCAAAATAAAATTGCAAACAAACGCTATTATCTTTGAGATATAGTTGAACCTTCAAAATTAGGGTTTTGACGTAGATATTGTCAAGATCATTCTCTGATACCACTTGTAATAAAATTACTTAGATATATCTAAATATCAAAGAAAAATAGAACACCAAAATATAGATAAATGATCTCAATATGCAAGTAGAATGACTTAGCCACTTCGAGGGGGAAACCTCCAAACCATACAATAAGACTCAAGTGCTCAATATGATGATAATAACCTACTCTATAACTCTTATATATACCCTACTATATTATCCAAATCCCTAAGGCCGACCCACTAAGCATATGAAAGCATAAATAATTATGATATGACATGATAAGAGATTATGTTAGCCACGGAAAATGTAGAAACCCTAGTATTACACACGTGTTCCCATTATCCCAGTTCCCTCCCTAGTTCATATCCCTTTACGATTGATTAATCCAATTAATTAATCATTTCACCTGTTAGGATTAATTAAATTAATCTCTAATACACCTTTAGCTAGCTTAATTATCATTTATTAAATAAATGATTAATTAGTTATCTTGCACATTGTAGCTAATTAAATTAGTTACCTAATTAGGAAAATACACTTATTTTCCTAGTCAACTACCACTTGGGTTCTCTTTGGACTCCACTTCCTCATCCCAGTCAACCCCACTTAGACTCCACTTCACTAGTTCAGTTAACTGCACTTCTAGAATCCTAGAAAGGTGGGGGAGATTAAATTGCAAGTACAACCACCTTTCCAAATGGAACTTCGTAATCCGAATTTATTTACTGCCCCTCATGGGAATAAATTCATTCAAACTATTTAACCTCCCTCAACTATTATTTTTAGCATGTGCATTACACCAATTTCAACCACCTCCAACTACTACTCAACCTCTATAAAAGAGCAATCTTATCCTTTACAAATCCTCTTGACTCTCTTAGATTTACAACACAATTACTTTATCAATTTTTCTCTCCAATATTTGCATATTGGAGGATTTCCTATCTCGTGTTTGTAGCGATTTGCATCCATAATTGGAGGTCATTAAAGACCCATAATCAAATATTTGCAATATTTTGCAAGTTTAAAGCTTCATACACAATCTTGCTGAGGTTTGCAAGGAAGAGCTACAATAAGGTTTGCAAGTAGTTTTGTTTGTCTTCAGTTATGTGAGTTATTCTCTGTTCACATTCTGGCATGCAGTGGGACCTACCCATTCTTCGTTAATTTTTGTTTCGCATTTCATTAATCTTTTAGTGCAGATGTTTAATATTTACTAACTCATGTGTATGTGGTTTTATGTGTTTAATAGTTTTGTTTGGGTTGTTTTTGTTGTTTTGCTTCTTTGTTGTGTTTGTGTAGGTGTCAAGCATCTAAAAGTGAGAATCGATCTTAGAAAATAAAAAAAAATAGTTTTATCGTTGTTTTAGATTTTGTGGTGTCTATTACAACTTCTTATAACACAAATCAATTTTAAAATCCAAAAAATAATTATTTCTTTGTTGTTTAATTATGTTTGTGACATTTTTTTTTAATAGCTAAATTTGGGGCTTGCTAAATCCCCTGCAAAATAGTTACATTAAATCATACATACACCTAAAACACTAGCTACCCACCTAGCTCGTCCGAGCTAGTTGACCTACCCCAACCCACCTAACCTCTACCCCCCAACTCATCCACAAGACCCTCGGACGTGACTCCCTAACCCAAACCCCTCCCCCTTACAACCCCCTAACTCACCTATGGGACCTTGGTCGTGACTCGAATCGATGTCCCTACCCCCAAGCCCTCACTACCCATTCCCATCCTATCGCATTAAGTCCCAACTCACACCGATTCTTATCTCTCTTTGTCAACCCCCCGATTCATTCCGTTGAGTTATTTCGTAGCTCGGCCTCACACTAGGTCCCTCGACTCCCATTCAACCCGATTCTCCACACCACATCACAACACCGTGCCCGTACACCACAAAACCACCGCCGATCCTTCATTTTCACGTGGATCGCGTCGAGCCACAACCACAACGTAGGCCTCCATACCTTGCACAACACAAAACTAACACACAATTATCTTTCCTCTCTTAGCTATTTAAACATTTAGGTTTTAGGGCTTAGTGTCACTTTATCGTATTGATATTAGGTTAACAAGTCAAAATTAAGTTTAAACTTAGGATTTACTTTTATTTAATTTCTTATATTCTTAACCTAGGTTTTCACTTAGGTTTTGTTTAGTTTCATTTTTTATTTATCTTTTCATTTCATTTACTTAGATTATTTTAGTTAATTAATCTAGTTAGTTGATTTTTTAGTAGCTAATTAGTTATTCTAGTTAATTAATATGTTTATTTAAATTAATAGCCCCTTTTTCATATTAATTAGCTTGTAATTCAATTAGGTCTTTTTAACAAATTAGGACCCTTTGTATTAATGTTTTTGTCCATTTTTCTAATTGGACTAATCTGAAACTTGTTTTTACAATGTTATTGGAGGTTTTCGTCCCCCATAACTCACTTTTAAAGCCATTTTTTCAAATTTTTAATCATTTTTGCAACTTAAACTAACATTTTTGGAGGCATTTCTCTTACGTTTTTATTATCATTTTTTTTTTGTAAAGCTAATCGCAACACTTCACGTGTATGCTCTTCTCTCGGGCTTATTCTGCGATCTTGAGAATCAGAAACATGATTGTGTTGTTTTTCATTGTTTTCTCTTTGTCTACCTCGGAAAAATACTAACACTTGTTTGCATGACCATATTCTGAAGACCGTTTCTCAAACTATTAACTGCGGGTTGTCTCGATCGTGTGCTAAGCAAACTACTAATATTTTGTGTGTAGGGAACCTCTTTAATCAAGATAAAATGAACAATTAACACATATATTTGTAGGTGTGGTTGACAAGGCTATTGCCCAACTACCATAATTATGGGAAGTGCTTTGGCTTAAGCCATAAAACTCACTTAAGGAGTACTACATGAACCTCAAAGTAGTCAGCAAATTGAAGGAACCGACTGATTAAGCGAGTACCTTTTCCCAGTCCCAACCGATTAGTACGCATGTGATATTAGAGTCATGGATATCCTTAGTGGAGACCCTGTGCAATTCATTTGAGCAAGACATTTGCTCATTGTTTCAAAGGGGGTAAAGTAAAGCCAAAAACTAGAAATAGCACCACGCTCGCTCGGGTATACTGCTGACACCTAGTTGAGAGAACCACCTAGGAAGACACACCTTGACCAAGCCAATTTAAGGTAGAGGCCAACTTTCACTACATCATTTTTTATTTTTTCTTATGTGTTACACACTTGTGTTTCACTCTTGTCATTCATGTTTTCTCTCTCATCCACCTTGTCACTTTGTAAACGAGTCTAAGTCTTGGGTATGGACATCCATATCCAACTTGAGCACTTTCATCCTTTTCATCTAAGTCTTGACATCGTGATACTCACTTTATCATGGTCAAACACCATTGTGATCACCTTGATCTTTCATTTTCATAAGTCTTAAAGTTTGGTGCTTAACCTTTGTTGAACTTTAAGAATTTCATACTCTTACGTCGTCACATTTCACATTCACTTTGTTGAATTGTTGACATCTTCAATATCTCTCTCCCATCATCTTACATTATCACATTTCACATTCACTTTGTTGAATTGTCAACATCTTCAATATCTCTCTTCCATTATCTTACGTCGTCATACTTCACATTCACTTTGTTGAATTCTCGACATTTTTATATTCCTTTATTCCTCTCTTTTAAAGCATTCACTTTGCTCTAACTTGAGGACCTTCATCAATCACATTCCCTTTGTCTCTTATCTCCACTTTCATGAGATTCGGACCTTCTCGTCGCCATTTCTTCCCCTATTACGAGACTCACGTTGTCCTCTAAGTATTTTCATTTCTTTGTTGTGTCTCCTCTTTTAACACACTTTTGTTAAGAGTTGGCATCCTTCATCATCTTCCTAAGTCTCCTCTTTTAACACCCATCTTGTTAAAATTCAAGAAAACTCATCGTCTTTCTAAGTCTCTTCCTTCTTAACACTACTTTTGTTAAGAGTTGAGCATCTTTCATCATGTCTCTAAGTCTCCTCTTGTAGCACTCATTTTGTCGCAAGTTGAGAAAACTAACTTCTTTCACCTCTTCCCTCTTTACATTCACTTTGTAAAGGGTCGTGAAGCCTTTCAAACCTCTTCATCTTTCTTAGCACTCATTTTGCTAAGAGTCCTCTAAACTAACATTTCAATCCCTTCTTCTACCTTAACACTATTCATTTTGTAAAGTGTTGAGAAGTCACACCCTTTTTCTTCCTCTTAACACTCATCTTGTTAAGAGTTAACCTTTCACACCCTTTTCGTCCTCTTAACACTCATTTTGTTAAGATTTAACCTTTTGCACCTTTTCGTCACTCTTATCACTCATTTTGTTAAGAGTTGATCGCGTTCACCTTGTTAAGTCTCTTCTCCCTTAACATCCATTTTTGTTAAAGAGTAGAGAACATCTAACCCCTTTTAGTCCCTTTTCTCTTAACTCTCATTTTGTTAGAGTCGGGAAATCAATTAACCCCTTTTCGCCTCCTCCCTCTTAGCACTCATTTTGTTAGGGTTGAGCTCTCTCACATTTTCCCCTCTTCCATCTTAGCATTCACTTTTCTAAGGGTTGAGTTTTCTATCTCACCTCTTCTTGTTCCTCCCCTCTTTCAAATATGGTGGGAACGAGACACCGCGACTACAGTCCCCTTCGTTGGGAGGAAAAAAATCGTTTCCAAATTAGTTCTTACAAAGATGACGAAACCCAACTTGAAAATCTTTCCATAGATGCCACTTTATGACAAAATAAAGACCAATTTCTTCTTCGTCTCCTTACGATGGGAGAAAGATTTCCCTCAGACTTTGATGAGGATGTTTTGAAAACCTTACGAGGACAACCTAAATCCCCTAAGGGTCCACCACTTGAGTCAAACAAACATGACGATGCAGGACCAAGTAAAACAAATGCCGATAATAAAGGCAAATCTAGTGCTTTGGATCCTAAGTCTAACCAATCCTTGCTCGATTAAATCAATGCAATGATGAAACAATTGGCTCTCCTATCCTCTCAATCACTAACAACGATACCAAAGGTACCGAACACATGAAGAAAAGTGACGACACCTTCAAAACTCATTCTGAGACTAATAACGAGAAACAATCATAAGAATGATAGTTCATCATTCATCCCACAAACCAATTCACCATTTGCTCAAGAGTGGCAAAATGATGAAAGACACTATTTTAGGTATGCAAAACAACAATTCAATTTTGATGAATTTCATATTTTGATGATGGATTGTGTCCATACCCTTCCCACGCTCTTTCGAGATGCCCACATTTTGACAAATACAAGAAAAACCGATCCAAGAGAGAACATATCAAAGAATTTTTCATGACATGCCAAGAAGTGGCATATAATGATATCTTTCTCTTGCATCTCTTTCCTAGAAGTCTAGGAGGACAAGCTTTGGACTGGTTCTTACACCTTCCAAAAGAATCTATCACTACCTTCCCAAACCTCTCTCGAGAAGTTCGTTAAACACTTCTCTTTTAACCTTGATTCTGAAGTCAAAATGATGGATTTGTGCAATGCCAAACAACGACCAAACGAGAGCTTTACACAATTTTTACAATGATGGCGAGGAATCACAAGTCGGTTCCCATGTTTAATCCCTGAAAAACATATGGTTAGCATCTTCATCCCAAACCTTAACAACAAGTTGTCATTTCACATGCAGATGCACTGCCTCAATAGCCTTTGAGGAAAGTTTCAAAAAGGGAACTCAATTGAAAAAGCCCTCATTACTAAAGGCTTGATCAAGCCTCATTATAAAGACAATGGGCACAATCACAATACTAACAACCACATCACTTATCATGATAAACCTAGTACATCAATAGCAATTGTAATGTTGTCAATGATGGTGTCACAGATACTCGCAACGCGTGCAACTTACTTAAAATAAATCAATCAAAATAGACTAAGTCTAAACCATCTGTCACCATTCCAAGAAGAGAAACTCCTCCTCCTGATTACAAACGATGACAATATACGTGTTTGGAGGAATCTCTTTCAAGCGTCTTACATCAACTAGCAAAGTGCAAATATGGTCACTTATTCTATTACACAACCCTTCCCTGAAGGAGAACCTAAGCCAGATTGGTATAGACCTAACACATATTGTGATTTTAATCGCATTGATGGTCATCAAACAGATAGGTGCAAACAACTTCGCACTTACATCCAAGACCTCATTGAAAACAGAGACATGGAGGTCGAAGACCTACCACCTAACCATGGTACAAAGGGCAAATCTCGCGAACTTGGTGAATCCTCGAACAACGCCGATTATGAATCCATCATATCCTGTATTGTAGACAATACTTCGCGCATAATTGAACGTCGGTTTACACCCCTCGGATAAAGTATATCTAGTGCCTTTCAACAAATAACAATGGCTAACATGATTGGGTATCCAACTACGAGACCCTTTTCTAATGGGGAACCCGGGCCTATGTGGTATAATGAATCTGAATATTGTGATTACCACCACGTGGAAGGCCATTCTACTGATAATTGTACACCTCTTTGTCATTATGTTCAAGAATTAATTGACGACGGAGCCATCTCCATAGAGCTTGACGATGAAGCTCTCGTAACCGATGACATGTCAACTTCCACAACTTCAAACGAAGAGTTGAATGTTGTCCACACTTCTATACATATTGAAATTCAACGAGATCATGACAAAGGTCAAGTATCTCTCCCTCCAAACCAATCTATCTCTTCTACATATTTTCTTTTGTTTGTCCAAACAGACATTGAACTTGTTTCGGATAACAACAATCTTCTACAATCACACGAGATCTTGACCTTGCTTCAAGACTCCCTTTCAACCCTTGATATAATTGTAGACACTACGAAGAGGGTCCATCATCAAGCACCATTGAGCTTGATTTTATTATTTCACCACCGGCTCCTATGCCTGACATCTCTAGTCTTGTTGTCGAAACACAACCATAACAAGCTTGGACACTTGCAACAATGCAACCTTCATGTCCATTATACCTCACACGATCAATCTTGTAGGCATCTCATCAATGATGATTCCTACCTATCAAGACATCTACATGCGTACATTCTATGAGGTGTGTATACCTAGGAATATCCTTATACAACCTTTTCACGCTTTAATTGCAAATCTTTCATCAAATCAATTACTCCCTAACCTCGAAGGAGCAACATTGAATATTTTCTCTCTCTGCGGCCTATAAGGAACCTTGGATATACATCTAGAGATCAATCCTTCTTTCCTCGCACTCTTCCACTCATGGATGAATATGAATCTCAACATATTCCCCACCTCAATAATCCTCCTCTAACATCACATAGGTCTTTCATCCCATCGAAGACTTATCCAATCACACATCCTTTGACTTGGACCCTGATCACCCAAGTCTCGTACTTCAAAGCTTATCGAATCTTTCGATTATTTCCTTTGACTTGGATCCCGTCCGCCCAAGTCTCGTAACTCAGGACTCATTGAATTATTTGATTCAATCCTTTGACTTAAAACCCATCCGCCCAAGTATCGTAAATCAAGACTTATCGAATCTTCGGATTTCCTCCTTTGACTTGGAACTTGTCCATCCAAGTCTCGTATTTTAGGACCTAACGAATCTTTGATTCCCTCTCTTGACTTGGATCTCGTCCGCCCAAGTCCCATAAGTCAAGACCATTCAACTTTATTAAACATGGACCTCTTTCTTGATGAGTCCATTTCAAATCTTCCTCCTCGAATGTTCAAAAAGATTAAAAAACACAAAAAGATAATAAAACTTTGTATCAAATCGTTCCTTAAAGCATTGTTTGCAAATCAAATGAAAAAGTGAGTACAAATAACTATAAGCATTCCATCTATTGGCAGATATCTTAATCATACCATTATCATATCTTCGTATTCTTCACCTATCATGACACGAGTTAACCTTGTTCCTATTGGGCATTGTGTGTTTCATCCCTATTACGGTTTCTACCATTTCGATCTTTTTATCCACGATTTTGTTTCAAGCTTACTGATGGCAACTCCTCCTTTCAAATAAGCTCTCTTTTAACAAAAGCTCAAACTTCTTTAACCGGTCCTTTTTACCACCCATTTCAGTCTACGGTGTTGAACCCTTGCATCCAACTAGTCGCATGAGGCTAAGACCTTAAGGCGTAATGTTCCTTCTCAAAAGCACATTTTCAACATACGAAGGCAAAAATCAATTAAAAATACAAAAAACTATAAAATCATCACACCTTTCGTCCTTCATAGTCTTCGGTGATAAGCCCATACTTCTCACTAGTAGTATGAGACTGGGAATGGAGGAAGATGTCCTTACTCACCTACATTTTGTCTTCGGTGTTGAACCCTTGTCTCTTACTAGTGGCATGGGGCAACATGTAGGGGGTACCTTCCAAAACAAACAAAAACAATTAACCAATAAATCCTTTAGAGATCTTAATCAAAAATATCCCAAGAAGTTTCTTATGTTAATGAGAAACAACAATTCTTTCAATGAATCTTGTCAAATTAGTAGGCCATCAATGGATCTAAGCCTAGTCAAAACCTATAAAGTGGATTCATCTTGCAATCGGTCAGATAATCTTGACTGGAGATGAGTTACATTTTTCTCATATGAATCATTATTACACCTTATGTCTTCACATCCATCATCTTCACTTTCATATTACTATTCACTTTGTTATCACGTCCTTCTTGGCTCTCGGTGATGAGCCCTCGCATCTTCCTAGTTGCATGGAGTCACGAGACGGAGTGAAACACCCTATCATTTTATCATCTACATTTTTGCCAATGGAATGGAATGCTTACAATTGTTTGCACCTACATTGAAGCAAAGGCACCCTTTACCGAGTTTTAAAATACCAAAAACATTCAAAAATGTTTCACAAAAGACAAAAACATTCAAAAATGTTTCACAAAACTACAAAAACAATATAAAATTGTTCAAAAATACAAAAACAATATAAAGTTGTTTCAATATCCAAAAACAATATAAAACTATCAAAATTAAAACATTCGGACAATGTTTGCCAACTTTCAGCAACTAGATAACACAGTTCAACAATTTCCTCATTTGACGGCGCTCCTTATGATCATTCTAGATCATCTTTCGGCAATCATCTTTATTGCCCGTGGTGTCTATGCTCAAGGCAAGCAATCATTTACCCTTTCGCAATATAACTTTGCTTGGGGAAAACTTGGATTTCACATTTTAATCCAATACAAATCAAACTTTAATGGGATCTAACAAGAGTATCTAAGCATCACTCTGCTCTTTGGCTCGATCAAATCCTCTCGTGTTCAAAGCTAACGCTCGAGGGCATTCATATTTGTCTAGTTCTTCAATGTGGAATACATTTTAAGTGTCATTAAACGTCGTTATTGCATATTGTGTTGTATTGTTGCAATTTGTTAACATTATGACGATGTTTTTGCTTATTTTAATTTGTTATTTTGTTGTACTTTGTTTACCTTTGTTGTAGACCAATTGGGAAATTTTTGCATCTTAGTTCACATATAACTTTGGTGTGGTTCCTTTTTGTTCATATTTGATTTGTTTACAATGCTTGTTTCATGACTTTTGTCGCTTGCATGTGTTGTGTTTTCTTCTTGGCTTATTAAATAAGCCATGGTATGTTTTCTTTTTTATTGTGTATTCAGATTTTTTTACATTTCTTTGCATTTGTATTTCAAATTTTTCGCAAAAAACCAAAAAAATCATATATTTCAAAAATTCAAAAAAAAAAAACATTTTTAAAAAATTCGAACAAACATTCACTTATCACGAAATCCTACAATTGGAAAACCTTGAAATGAATCTTTCAACATAATCTTGATAAAGTCATACCTTTATCTACTACCCTAGTGATTGTTCCAATCTTACAACTATCACTTTCTTCCCTTTGCACGATTGCTAACTCTACTTGGGGCAAGTCACAAAATTGTTTTTCCTTCACGATATAACTTTGCACCTGGGTAATTTCTCTCATATCATTTGCAAAACGGATCCAACAAGAGTGTCACGAGGAGTTTCTACGTATACTTTATTCTTTAGTCTGATTATATTCCCACACTTTTCATAAGTTTAAGTGCTTATGTGCATTTGCATCTACATACTCATCATTGTGGCACGCATTAGGGGCATAGTTGATTGTCTTCTTTTTCGACGTTGTGTTGCATTGTTGATGTTTGCTTTTTGGACCACTTATAAGTAGTGTGATTACATCTTGGTTCCTTTATAACCCTGATGTTTGCACCTACTCTGTTGTTGGGTTGTTTTCTTTTTATCTTTTCTTTGTTGTGTGTGTGTTTGTTTATGCACATTTGGGTTAACCATCTTGATTCTTTCATAATCATGATGACAACTCTATTGTGCAACAACAAAAATAAGGTTGCTCTAAATTTATTCTCCAAATGACGTTTATGCTACAAGCACAACCCTTCTTATCCTTGTTCGTAATCCATTACCATTCCTTCTTGTTGGGACATCTAAACGCTTCATTTGTCTTCTCGATCTCGCATATGCCTATTATCTTCAAAATGATATTACTTCATAATAACACTTTAAAGAGTGGCAAATGTAGACACCCTAAAATTACCCACGTGTTCTCGGTATTATCACAGCTTCACTTCCTAGTTCATATCCCTTTAAGATTGATTAATCCAAAAGTAATCATTTCACCTTGTTAGGATTAATTAAATTAACTCTAATGCACCTTTAGCTAGCTTAATCATCATTTATTGACTAAATGATTAATTAATTATCTTGCACATTGTAGCTAATTAAATTAGTTACCTAATTAGGAAAAATACAGTTTTTTTCCTAGACAACTGTCGCTTGGTTCCCTTTGGACCCCACTTGGACTCAACTTCCTCATCTCAGTCAACCCCACTTGAACTCCACTTCACCAATCAAGTCAATTGCACTTCTAGAATCCTAGAAAGGTGGGGGCAATTGAATTGCACATACAACCACCTTTCCGGATGCAACTTCTACAACTGAATTTATTTACTACCCCTCATGGGAATAAATTCATTCAAACTGTTTAACCTCCCTTAACTACTATTTTTAGCATGTGCATTCAACCAATTTCAACCGCTTCCAACCACTACTCAACCTCTATAAAAGAGTTGGTTTATCCTTTACAAATTCTCTTAACTCTCTTGGATTTATAGCAATTACTCTATCAATTTTGCTCTCCAATAGTTGCATATTGGAGGCTTTCCTATCTGTGTTCATAGTAATTTGCATCCATATTTGGAGGTCATTCAAGAGCACTCACAATCAAATATTTGCAAGATTTCACAAGCTTAAAGCTTTTACAATCTTATTGAGGTTTGCAAGGAAGAGCTACATGAAGGTTTACAAGTAGTTTTGTTTGTCTTCCGTTATGTGAGTTTTTCATTGTTTACAGGTCGGTTATCCATATTCTAATATATGAACTAAGGTTAAAGACGTAGCAATGAATGACATACTTCAATTGTTCATTGACTCCTTGGTCATCATCTACTAATAGAAGATATCATAGAATTGGGAAGAGCATATGGATCACCTCACACGTCCTGAGACACTATGCAAGCACATGTGGCAAGCCAACTTAGCCAAGTATGCATTCAATGCTATAAACATCTAGTATATGAGTTACATCATCAACCACGTGAGCATCTATATAGATCCAATGAAGATCAAGGTAACCCAAGATTGGTATACTCTGCACGATCTCACATAATTGAAGAGTTTTCTTGGACTTGCTAATTTCTAATGCAAAGTTCTCACACATATCATGGCCTCTTGATCAAATCATGTGCACCAAGCAACTTCTTCAATTGGACTTCGCACAACAACATGCTTTAAGGAGCTCAAATAGCACCTCTACACAACACATGTTATGGAAATGCCCAACATTGTGCAACCCGTTGAGATCTAGACCGATGCATCCGATTATGCACGTGACACGGTACTCACACGCATGGATATAAGATTGTGTATCACTTAGAGACATTCAATAACACAAAGAAACGCTACTCCAACTATGACAAAGAACAACAAAAATTCCATCTGTTGATCAAGCACATGAAGGGAAAAGACAATAAGGTAGCAAATTGCCTCAATTAGCCATTATTACAAGCACTCATCATAATCCTTGACACGTTATAATTATACATACTAGGTATCACTCTACTTAGCTAGCAAGGACTTCACACAAAACCCACGCCTTGATCACACAACGTAAAAAATGTTCATGAATTCCACGTGTCCAACAAGCTTCAACATATTTGTGTTCTAGCGATGCATCTTGCCAAACATTGATTTGGGAGGCACACTATAGAAATAGTAAGACACATTGACAGACCAAAATGTTGGCAAAACTTCAACACCACTTCTACCAGGATCAAATACATACGGGCATTGAGCACCACATCAAGTCTTGCATTCTTATTGCATCGTTAAGCCCACGAATAGCAAGCTAGGACTAAAGATACCATTTTCGGTTCCATCCAGACCATGGGAGTCCAACATGAATTTCATGCCCATGTTGCCTATGTCAAAGCACCAAAATGAGTGTGTTCATTATAGTGGATATGTTTTTAAGACAGTCATCATGGTTGCTTACAAGAAGGGCATCGACCAAAAATTGCATGCACATTCTTCAGCCATGTTTGAGCACACTTTGGACTCCCAATATCCATTGTATTTGATTGTGAATCATGCTTTATTAGTCACTTTTGGCAAACATTTTGCACTGGTGAATACACAATTTGATTAGTTGACAACATTTCATCCTTGGGAAAATGGACAAATAGAAGTTGTCGACCACACACTTGTTCATCTTACGTATATGTATGAAAGTGTGCACTCACACAAATGGGGTGATAATCTACTATACATCTAACATTCCTACAATAGAGCTCTTCAAACTTCTACAGGGCATAAACCATTCCGGACATGTTTTTTTGGTTGTAACTTGCGACACCTCTAGATATCTCTAATCATTCACCATTAACCACAAAGTTGTGCACACAAAAAGGGCGAAGGACAAGGCATAATTTTTTTCGCAACAAATACAATTTGTTCGTTAGCGAGTTCAACAAACCGTCTCATGTCAACAACAAAAATACAAAGATCGCCATGACGTGTATCACCCACCTCACGAATTCAAGGTAAGGGATGAAGTTTGGTTGCATCTTCAAAAAGAATGCTTCAAAGGTCCACAAAGAAGATAACCCTCTTCATTGTTGTCCTTACACCATTCTACATGCTACTTGTGAGAAGACCTTTGTTCTTGATTTGCCACCATACTTGGGTCTTCGTCCAATATCCTTCCCTCCACTACTTGAGCCAAAGAACAACTCAATGTCCTTTAAATTTCGATCCCAATCATTTGTCTTGGGTCAAAGGGCCAAATCATCAAAGTGACAAATACTTGCACCCACCAAGTTACACATCAGTTGTTTGAGTGATCAATGCTAGACAATACGTTGATCAAGCTAAGTGGTATAATGTTGAGTAGGTTTAGGTTTAGTTGCCACAACTAACCAAAGACACAATCTGCAAACCATTCCTCCTCAAGAATGAGCTTATGATCCATACACAACCTAGCATTCTATCTCGTAGCACCTCGTTGTCATGCAAGCCTCCTCGCTCCTTAGGACTTTTTGCTCTTCAACCTCGCAACACTAGCACAAATCTCTAATAACTTATAGTATGTCCATCACTTAGTACTTTCTTGCGCAAAGCCTTGTGGTACCTTGGTGCATTGCATATTATAATCCCACACATGTCACACACGCCCGCTTTGTAATATTCACGGTTTCTCATAGTACCATGCAACTTCTAGCAATGTAGCACACTTCCACATAGCACTCATTGTGCTTTCTCATTATCTCACAATGCTCGCATGCTTGTTGTTGTGTCGGGCAACACCTTATGAACCCGACAACACCTAACATTAATGCCCGTCCCACAACATATTTCCCACCTCCACGATTATCCTTAGGACCTCAATGCTCAGTGTACACATGTCAACATCCCGCTACCACACAACACAACATGCAACACCCTCCACGCCCATACCATGTCAAAGCATTTGTCAACATGCTTCACATTAGAAGACCAACCATCACTCAATGGAGAAGATGAACCATTTTATAATTGACTCTTCTAGTAATTGAAAATTGTAACTACCTCCTTTTTAATCATACATATAAGCACTCGACCCACAAGTATTGAGAGAGAACAACTTCCAAACCATATAGCAGGTGAATTGAGAGAGAACAACATCCAGCACCATATGGTAGCGTGAATTGAGAGAGAACAACCTCCACACCATATATTAGTGAATGCTTGCATACCCAGGTGTCTTGTAATTCTCATACCCCTTTGAAGCTCATTCCATTCTAGTCAACCAAGGAAGTGTTTTCCCTTGTTGAGTGCAAGAATCCACATTCCTAGCGTTATTGCACTTTGTACACCTTTGTAATTTTTCCCTTTTCTTTCATTTAAATAATAAGTTGCATTTCCTACAAGAAGTCTTTCGTATTTCAAATGTGTTTGGTTAGTTATTGTATTTAACTCTTCGTACACATTTTGTAACCTTTGCAATTTATCTCTAAGTGCAGGGTTGTCCTCCACACATACATCCTAGAACCCATGATGAGGATCAACGCCATTGGTCGAAATATAGTGATTGCACATGGGTCTAAGTTATCTCCCAAAACTCAAAGCAAACATGTTTATTAAATAAGAAAAAAGATAAATGGCAAGTGAATGAGATTCATGTGTTTCAAACTATGTTAACTTAAAGTTCTCATGGATTGTCGGATTATATCTCAACATGATCCTTGGGCCCTTCGATCTTATAACACAATGGCACAAGAAAAGATATCATTGATGTGTAATGCCGATTGTGAATTTGAAATGTGTGGAGCTATGAAAATTGACATTGCGATAAATGTCAAGATCATCCACTTGCAAATATATATTAAGAATTCTAATTGTTGCTAAAAATAAATTTGCTCACTATCTTATAAAACAATAAGATTGTCAAATATCGACTCTCCAATGAGAACAATTCGTTTAGCAAAAGAAAAATTATGCTTACAAGAGAAAACACAAGAAAGTCATTAGAAGGATACAAGTCCCATCAACCTACATTATTGGTCACCTTTTTTTCAAGCTCCCCATGCTCTTATAAATAGATACAAGTCCTTTGAACTACATTCATAACTTGTGGACATTAATATAATTTCTAATTTCTCTCTCAAAGTTTATGTCATGTCCTACTAATATTTTATCCTATCTTTAGTTGTTGTAAGATCTGCTAATTTTCAAGAAAATCACAAATAGTTACTACTTGAGTGTCTTTGTGAGAAATCGACCAATTAGGAGGATTATAATTGTACAAGGCCTTAAATGGAAACATTCCAATAGCTATATGATATGTTAAATTGTACTAATTCTATGCCAAGTGCAGCCATTTTGGCCAAGACTCTTGTTGAACTCCAACATAATTTCTCAATAACCCTTATAGACACTCGTTTCACAATCTTTGTTTGAGGATGCTAAATAGTGCTCGAGGTTAAGGTGGTCCCAAAATGTTTCAAAACATTGGATCTTGATCAGTAATAATGTTCATTGAAAAACCATGCAATCTGTAAATATGCTCCATAAGCAGCTCAACAACTTGTGAAGCTTTATCAATGCCTGCAACATCCATGGAAACAAAATGGGCATACTTTGTCAAATGATCAACCACTACATAAATTAAGTGTTTCCTCCCAAACATATAATAAGGCTACATGATGTCCACGTTGATGGATTTCGCTTTTCGGTTGGGAATGGGAGAGGGTTGAAATAAACTTAGACTTCTCGCGTTTTCTGTTTTGTTCATGTTAGCACATGTGATTGCCTAACCACAACATGAAGAAATACGTCCATGATCAAAATGCACGGTAGGAATCCTAGTATTTTTAATCGAGGACAAACTCCAAATAAGGCCAACTCCTCTATCCTAATGCTAGCTAACACTTGCGGGAAAAGCGAGAGAACAATGTTGGGAGCATAAAAAAGTAATGCATCGGGATGGATTTGATCATCCCAAGAGAAAAGAATAACACGGAAGATATATTATCCCTAGGATTCAATATAAACAAGCACAATTAACTCTATGCAAAGAGGTATGAAACCTAATGTTGGAAGCAAAACTAACAGAGATAAGAATCATACTCATCAAACTTCAAATGAAGGGTAAGAGATTGGCCACCATGCCTTGACTAAATGTTTCAAAAATGCACTATTTCATACAACCTCAAAGGCTACTGATGAATTTGAACTTGCAAGAAAATGCATGCTAAATCTTTGAAATATTCATAATGGAGAAGAACCAATAGCTAGAAAACTAACAAATCTAACTAGTCAAACCAACAACCCTCTCCATAGAGAAATTTACAATATTTATCCTAAACTAAGGCAGTGGAAAAAGAGTGAAAAATGCACAAACACTAATCCACAAGAAGATATAACAACTACATTTTGCACATGTGCTTCTGAAACAATGCCCTAAATCCTCATCTGATCATCCTTATCTTCCATCCAATGTTCGCATTCCTCCTTCAAATGTATCTTGTTCAAAATATCTTTCAATGAAATAAAAGGAGCGTGAACCCTTAATGTTTTAACGCAAAAGCTTTAAAATGATATATTTAGTACAAGCCATGTTTTTATTCATACCTACATAAGGAATATTTCGTTCCCTTTTAGCTTTTGCCTCATGTGAAATATCCCCATGACTTCTTACATTTGTATGGCCTAATCGTTTTTATCTTTGCTTTCTAAAGCCATGCCTGCCTTTATAAATTTGAGGACTAATCTTGTACCATTTGCTTTTTATCTGAGTTTGTTTACGATTTATGCTCCCCTTTCCTTAATAAGAGGTACTACCTTTTATCTTTTACACAATGGTGTCTAAAATTAAGTTTACATTTAAGGAATGGGACGCTGAAATTTTTACCAAGGCAAAAGCATTCAGCCTTGTTACATTTTCAAATAAAATCGAAGGCCTGGCATTTTTAATTTTAGCTTGACTTTTTAAAACACATATTTTGCTGCAGGGGAAAAGCCAACGGCAAAATCTCTGGAATTGGAAAAATTAAAATGATAAATTTTGATTGTAGTGAAAATTCACAACAGTTCCTTTGACGAGTTTCACATGGAGTCATGATTTTATCCGCAGCTTTGTTCAGTCACAAAAGCAATTACTTCTTATGATATATAGGAGACATAAAGAAGCCAATCTGAACTACAGCAGGTGAGGAATAGACTTCTTCTAATATCTTATTTTTAGATTTAGAGCTAGGAACAAGATAATGGAATTCTTCTAAAACCTTCTTTTTTTTTTTCTCTCTTTTTTTTTTATTGAAAAGCATAACCATATATTAAAGATGACGTAAGAAGTACAATGCTAATCATACAAAATATAAAATTGCATACAAGATTAAGTGAGCCTTCAAATAGCTTTTTTTAAATTTAAAGTTGAGTACAAGATAATGCATTTCTCCTAAAAATCAGACCACCTGCAAGGGCATACCTGTTGTCCTCCTATTGGAACCTTTCTAGATCTTGTAGCATAGCAGTAGCTACATCGTGTTTTGTATACTTGATTAGAGTATATATCATGCCTCTATTCTAGGTCTACCACAGATATTGCTTGCAGCTTAAGCCTACATCAGGAATCTACAACCGTGTTATTTATCCTTTCCTTATATTGAATTTCAAAACCAAAACCTTGTAATTTGCTTATTCACTTTGATTGTGATTACTAAAATTCTTGTGAGATAATAGATACTTCAAACTCTGTTCGCTTGTTTAAGTGACAAAGTGCCTGCCCAATAAATATGGCTTGATTTGTTTCTATAGCATGCACAAAGGTCAACGCTCCTTAACCAAAGATGCATGACAACTCCTTGTCAATCAATTTTCCAATTTCAAAAGTAATAGGGTGCTCATTGTGCATGAGAACAACTCTGATGCCTATGCCTGAAGAATCACATTCCACCACAAAGGGCTGGGAACAATCTGGAAGTGCAATTATAGGGCCAGAAGTCATTGCCTTCTCCATCTGTTGGAATGTAGCTTCTGCTGCATTAGTCCATCTGAACCAATCTTTCTTTGTAAGGTCAGTGAGGAGGGTCCTAATTCTTCCAAAACCCTGTACAAATTTTCTATGGAGACTGCAAACCCATTAAATCCTCTCAATGGATTCAAAGAGCCGCCATTGTGTGAGAACTCTTGTATTTTATGGTCTGATTTACAAGTGCAATCCATCTCAAGTGAGCAGGTGCCCCCATTTTTCTGCATGTTAATTTCTGCTATTTAATATTTCCACTTTTTTTTTCCTGTGAATATTTACGAAATGCAGCAGAATTACATTGAAAGATAAAGCAAAGTTTGCCCCTGGCAAGCTTCTTGAACATTTTGTTTGCCTAGATCAGTTTGCGAATTGGGTTGCAGGTCTGTAATGGTAATCAGCTGCTTTCTGTCCTAAAATTTTAGGCGCAATTCACCCAAATTCATGTGAGATTCCCCTAAGATCCCCAACCATTGTCTTCCTATGACCACATCAGCCCCTGTTAGAGCCACCGCCCAATAAACAGAGTTTAATTCATAGCTTTCCAACAGCAATTCAACCCTTTAATCATTCCTTTGAACTCCATCATGCTTTCATTCGTCAGTGATACCTGGAAAATATGTAACAGAAGAACTTTTAGGTCCTCAAGAGTCGCCAAATTTGCATCTACAAAGTTAGCAGTGCTTCCGGAACCAATTAGGATCACTGTGATTCTATTCTTCAGTTTTCTTCTTACCCTCGACGTTTGGTATTGAGTAATTCCCAACATGGCAGCAAGGAAGACAATTGGTATTTGTTGATGTTGCCGGTCCTCTACTTGGACATTTTCCTCCATTTCAAAATCTTAGCTATCAGTTCAATCCATCTCCTTAGGATCTTTGTCCAAAACTTCAATCGCATGGATCCTTCCATGGGATTCGCTAGCATCCCTTGGATCAAACCTCTCTGTCACTAAAACAAAGCCTCTTTGAGCACAAATTAGTAGTGATAACAACATCTGGCATCTTTCCATCAGACTGTGATCCTAAGTCACAAGTTTCGAGTTTGAGTTCATGTTCGACGAGGAATTCGCCAAGAGGTTAAGTTCGAGACAAAAATGTAAGTTCAAACAAATAATTTTTACTATCATTTTTGTTTTCTGAAAAAATGCACAAGTATGTCAGAGGGACAGATTGGAGACGCTCTCTGTCCTCTGCTTTCAGTCGGTAGATATGTATATATATACAGATATATAGAATAATGCAAAATCATGTCCAAAGCTTCCCGTGCAAAAATAATGAATAAAGTTCGAGTTCATTTTTGACAAGAATAAAGTTTGCGAAATTCAAAAAATTTCAATAAAATTTGGCATATCTTGTTACATAGAGACTGTCCAGCAATGGGGGTGAAAGGAGAGGTTGATTTTACAGTACCCTTTTGTTATCCTTTTGCTATTGGATAAGTTTTAGGGGGCACTGCTTCTGTGAAATAACTCCAAGAGCCTCCAAATGTGCATCTGCAGCTAAATGGCAGCCTCAAGAGTAGGTGACCCCAAAGCCTTGGCATATCCTTTGATGGTCTCTTTCAATCCATCAATATACATTGCAAGCACATGCCTGGGAAATATCATACACAAATACGTTAGCTTGGACAAATTCACTTGAGTAATAGATCATAGTACCTTGTTTCATATTTTTCAAGGCTAAATAGTAGTCTTCTTGGGTATATGCCTCAAAATTATGAATGAAGACATCAAATGGTCCTAAGTGGTTATTTCTTGTCCATTGTCCTCTTCCTTGCAGCCCTCTTCCCATTGGCATTGAATCATTTGCAACCAATCAAATGTTGGTCCTTCTAGGTGCAAAGTGGCAAACTGAATTTTTGGTAATCCTCCATAGGTTTTAATTGAAAAGAGCACAGCAGCTTGTCTATCCAAACCCTCATCTTAATAGCTTTGCTACACCCATCAAGGTTAGGAATGTGAATCTTCTACATAACCATCTGATTTATGTGATGACCACCTTGATTCACTCAGTCAAGTTGACTGAATTGGTTGATACCCCTCTAGGACAGTTTCTTGCAAAAGAGTTTTGCTTGTGATCGTGGCCTTCAGCCTCCCTTCTTTGTTACAAGGTCCTTGCCGACCATCTTCCACACTATTTGCATTTCCTCGTTCCCATCCGTCCATCATTAGTGATTGCAAAGCTAGAGGCATTCAATCCATAGTTTTACTCAAATTCTATTAGAGATCTCTTAGAATTTATTTTATTGAAGAGTCAAATTCAAGCCATATTCTTCATGAGCAACCGAGCATAAAGCCATGGTTGATGTCTTCCCATTAGGCCAAGAAAGTGACTCTAATACCACTGTTGTAATTCCAACTTAACAGCCTCTTGTAGCTGCTCTAAATCGTACAAAAACTGAAGCTGAAATTGATAAGAGCTCTGAAATTGAACAAGAAATCTGAGAGAATGCAAAAATCTAGAATTGCAATGTTACAAGCCTGAACTGAAATCTTTGTTATATAAGTGAAATCTGAAACTGCTGGAAACTATAAATTATAACTTCTGGAAAGCTGAAATAAACTGTTGAAATGAAATCTTCCTGAAAATAGAAAAACTGTATATAACAAATGAGAATCATTTCCTAGAGAGTGAGGGTGCCGGCTCACGGCCAAATTCAGGACAGTACAAGAATTGCTTCCACAAAAGCATGCGCTGCACTACCTACGACCTATAAACATTTTCCTACTTTAGCTCTTTTGTTATCTTGCATGTGAGATAATTTCTATATGCCCATAAAATCAGTCCCATATGGAGCAACAACTTATCAGATAAAAATAACAAATAAAAAAATCCTAACGGACCCCAAGTGCACAAATTTATGTATCATTACAGTTATAATAAAGGTTTACAAGAAGCCATTTAAGGCCGGATGGTGATAGCCGATCCAACGATTGTGAAGGGGCATTATAGGAGGGCTCATTTACCTCTGAACTTTGAGTTGTACTGATTTGTCTCGTTAAATTAAAATAAAGCATTAGTTTTAGAGAGAAGTGGAGCCATTCCTAAAATCCAGGTTTCTGGAATATATCCAAATAACCCAGTCATTTACACCAGCCCGGTCTAGATAAGGATTTCAAACCTTCCTCTGCAGTTGTGACATTCAAAATGAAAATTAAAAAGTTGTAATTCAGGTGTAAGTAGGTAAACCCCATTTCTGTACGCACATCTCCCTGTGACTAAAGATGTAATGTAGCCATAGTCGAGGATAGGAGTGTGGCTTTTAAATGCAAAGGCCGACAAAAGTACCACAAAACTGAAAGTTGAACCCTAAACAAAATTGATGGAATAATACATTAGGTAAGCAGATTTCTAAAAATAATACAGAGCATATTCGTATTGCTTGGAATAGATAGATCCCAGCTCATCACCCATCACCAGGAGAGGCAATGATTGCAAGTAGAGCTATACAAAACAAATCCCATTCATTTCTGATACATGGCATATTATTTCAAAAAAAAAAAAAAAACATGATTGCAGGTTAAGCAAATACCAAAAGGGAATGAGAGAAGGATTATGGCATCAGAAAATCAACGCCGTTTAGTGCAAAGAAAAACCTGGGAAGGCAACTTCCAGGCCTCGGACTCGTTGAAACATCCATCCTCCACAATCTCGCTGCTGCACCAGCGGCACTCCTTCCCATTTCCCACGCACTTGTCCGCGTATGCTATGTCCCCACACTCCTTCTTTGATGTTGCTGTTGCTGTTGCTGCTATATTACTCATCGTCAACATCATCATCATCACTGCCACCATCACCATCGCCATTCTCCCCGATTTCCTTTCCCCACCCCCAATTCGCAACTTTCAAGTACCTACCTTGCTTCTAGTTTGGAAATTATTGGAGAGGAACAACATTGCACGACACTAAGTGGGTATCATTAAATAATCTTCCTCGAATGCAATCTTGTCCTTATATATATTGCATATGCGATTCCAATCTTGTTCATTGGTATTCTTGCCTAAAATGTAATATTCTAATCTCACAATTCAATGATGCTAGAAGTCCAATGAGCCACCCCTCAATCGCCCAAGAGAATCCATATCCCTAATGAGTTGCCTTTCGGTTGCCCAAGAGAACCTATATCTCTATAAAAGGGTTTCTCTCTTCTCTAATCACCCCTAGGCCTATAGAAAGAATATATATATATATATATATATATATATATATATAGGGGTTGTTTACTCCTATTGAATAGAGTGTTGCATCATCATCGAACCTTATGGCAAAACAAATAAGAAACAAGGCTTGCATGACTATGTGCCTCTAGCCATTCAATTACATCATACATATAGATATGGGCTATGGGCCTTGTTTCAAACCCTTCTACATATTGCCCTCCCTTATATATAAATGGAATCCCTATCCTTCTATATATTGAGAGGGGTTTACTATATTGACTACATATTTACTATATTGATTACAATATTAAAACATCCTTATGGTTTAAGTTTAGTATATAGGATATTCATGTTCCAACACAAATCTGATTTGTATACATAACGAATAGCAAATTGAGTCAACTTTCAATTCAACTTACAACAAGTATTGGGAAAAGAATCCAACTAGAAGAAGAATTCCTTCAAACACAAAAATCTAAAAACATATTATTTCATGTATGTAATAGAAATGAAATGTGTGTGCTAGAGGTGAATTTTTGTTTTATTTTTAAATGGGAATTATTATTCATATCGAAGGCACATATATGTGGCACCCGTTAAATGTGATAATTTTAACTTTTATCAAAGTATATACTTCTATTTTTTATGTTTAAGTAATTACAAAAATTAAAATTAGAAAAGGAGTAGAATATTTCCTAAAAGCTTACTTCTAAATATTCTATTTCTAATATCAAAACTTTATAATATATTATCAATAGTGATGATAAAAAATCATATCTAAATTGTATAATATTGATTTAATGAAATTAAATCTAAGATAAGGACATTGTTGATTAAATAAATATAATAGTATTCAAGCAAGATCTAGCTAAAGAAGTACAAGCAAGAGTGATATATAGGGTTTGTAGAATGACTTAGCTTGCCTCCGTAGGTATGAACTGATTATGGATTGGAGATTGATCGGAAGGGTATATTATGGCACATGTAGCCTTTGTTTCGAAACTGAGAGTTGATAATCTTAGGGACAGGAGTGCCTGGAATGGGACAGGGGAGCAACTAACCAGCGCTAGCGTATGATCTAGGCGCTAGTGTCGGTGAAAGGGGTTTCATCCTGATTCTTTATGTGTCACTTCTTATCGCTTATTGTTTGTTGTAGGTCATGTCGATTCATTGTACCACTACTTTTTCGCACTTATACCCCTGTAAAATAAACCCTAACTACCTATACAATACTCAAGCACACATTAGATGAATAAAAATATGCATATGCTTGAGTCGGACTAACCTCGGTCACACCCCAATGTGATTGTCACTGAGCGTTACACTACATTTTAGACTCAATGTAGTTCTAGTGTGTGTGTGTGTGATTGAAATAGTGTCCCTTGAGCTAGGATGCCCTAGTGTCAGTCACACAAAGAATAGTGAGCTACAACTACTTTGTCCCAATGTAAATGTGTGGTATGGAATTCAAAATAAACCCTCATATGCAGTGAAGTATGCAATGCCAAAATGTAGTCCTTGGTGTAGTAGATAGAAAATATTAGCTCCTTGTAATAGTATGTGCCTCTTAAAAATACTTTCCCCTAATGAGGTTAAATAATACATGTATATATATGATTCCTTTACTTAAGTTATGTCATTAACAAGTGAAAGGACGACTAAGAGTGATAAACAAAGATAAGAAAGAGGTAACATCCAAAATCAGCAAAAGAGAGAAAGTGGACAAAAGCGCCCAAAGGGGACAGTAGCACTGGAATCCTGTCCCTAATGGGTGGTCTTGTACAGGGTACTCAAAAAGGTAAACAATGAAATCATAGCTAAGAAAGATGTTGGTTAATATGTAAAGTTGCAAGTTACAAGTCGAAATAGTAAGCAATAAAGATAAAAGCAATGTCAAAGCAAAGTAAAAGGGGTTGTTAATGACTAGTTCTCTTGCTTAGGAATCATGCATATAAATTAAGTATTTATAGGCTAGATGTACATAGTAAGTGCGTGATTTAGTGACTACAAATATACCTTCTATTTTTTTGTATTAAGCTTTAAAAATATCAAATATAAGAGCAAAACAGATATAACATGAAATCACAAAATAGTCCAAAACATGGCCTACCCAAAACAACACCCAAATGTTGTAGTGAATCAAACAAAAAAATACACATTGAGCAAAAGGAAAGTTTAAAAGGAACAACCACTCAAGCTAGTCAAAACAAAAATGGTAGCCTATATAGTGAATAAATTTTCAATGAGAGACATTGATAACAACAAATAACATAATCTCATAAGGCTCATTTTGAACCACAAAAAGCTCCTTGACAAGGCCAACATTAGTGGAAAAATACATTGGTGTGCATCATAGGCACACTTGTTGTGAAGTCCGCCTTAGGTAGTGTTGTTACCAAGGTGAGATTTATTATGTGTGCAACATTGGTAAATGCACATTTAGCTAGTAGTTAGCCTCACATGTGTGATAAGGGTGAAGGGTGAAGTGTAACTTAGGGAATGATCATATCCCACCTTTCGCTCAACTAATAAAAATCTCTCACTCACCTCTTAATTTTCATATATAAGGAATGTTTGTGTCCTTGTGGAAGGTGATATTGAAGCTTA
Organism: Taxus wallichiana var. yunnanensis; assembly: GCA_018340775.1. Lineage (NCBI taxonomy): Eukaryota > Viridiplantae > Streptophyta > Pinopsida > Cupressales > Taxaceae > Taxus > Taxus wallichiana. Next base: position 134,132,472 of record CM031244.1, read on the forward strand.
GAGTTGTCTCCAGAGCTGGTGGACATGTAGTCTCTTAGGGAGATCTTATTCTAGTGCAACCATTATTGGTTGCACACACATGCATTGTATATTTACATTAAGTTTAATGCAGTGTGCTTTTGTTGGTAAATATATTCCTCTCATCTGAGTACTTTGTATGGATGTTTGCATTACAGAGTTTAAGTATGGCCCCCTCAATTCTTATATAGTATTAAAACCATATCTGTAATCTTCATCTCATAATTTTATTGTCTCTAGATTTTTATTTATTGGCTGCATATCTAAATGAAGAAGAGTTTTTTTGGAGAAATATCTACCTTTTTTCTTTTCCATTTTTGAGTGTTTTCGTAGATCTCAAATTCCATTTAGAGATTTATTGAGTTGCAGATTTCTACACCTTCATCAATTCTAGAATTACCATACTTCTTCCCAAGCACCTAAGCATTTTTTGAGCAAATCTATATAATGTGTTTTCAAAATTACTAAAAGGGTATTTTTGTTAGAGCCAAAATTGTTATTATAGGGTTGTTTTTGGGTTTTTTTAGTTTTTGGAAAAATCTAAAAAATTATGGCGTGATCTATTATTTTTTAAAATTCTACTCGAAAAAATACAATTTAAAATATATATATATATATAGAGAGAGAGAGAGAGAGAGAGAGAGTTTCCAGTGATTTTCTATAGTTTTTTGAATTTTTAGATCTATATGACGAGTAAAGAGTGGCAAAGAAGATAGTGGATATTTTACATTTTTCCATTAAAATATGGGCTAAAAGTATATTTTTTGGATTCCTCTCTTTGAGATATTTCGAAATTATAAGTTCAAAAAAATGAAGCATTGAGGAACCTGTGGTGTGCGTTTGAAGTTTCAACACAATTTTGGTGCATTTTGTATGCTTGACATCACTTGTGCATTCTGCATGTTACGCAACCACACTCAACCCCTAGGCCACCATATGTCCCCAATGGGAATTTTATCCCTCAACAGCTTAAAATTTCACCATTGAACCATTTTTTGGAGTACATTTCTTAAAGGGCTTGTAACCTTTTATTTGTAAATGATTTAACAAATATTGAAATATAAATGTTAAATTCTACTTAAGTTATAAGCATAGATAGATATATATATATATATATATATATATATATATATATATATATATATATATATATATATATATATATATATATATATATATACGCAAATATAGTACATATTTGACCTAAGAAAATAAGCGAATAAATTTTAAGCCCTAGTTACAAAAAAAAGAGGGTAAGATACTTAGTTGATCCACAATAAATCCAAAGTTGTGCCGAGAATGGAAAACTAATGAAATAGGAAAGCAAAATGTCGCAACCGAGCCCATAAAAATGCGTAACTATCGGGGATGCTAGTACTTGGGAGCTAGCGCGTGTGCAGGGTCATGAGCTCCTAGGGTGTTACATACCTCCTTTGGGCGACCGTGACTTCTCAATACCTCGAAACTCAATTTCGCTAGATTGTGAGATGTTTGTTGGATGTCGCCTTTAGTCACCTATAATTCGTTGCTTGATCACCGAGTTCACCTAAAACCTGTAAAGAGAAAGAGAACACTGTAAAAACCCCAAAACACATAAAATCCTAAAATTAAAAATATGCAAATGGGGATTCGACTACCCCCGCAATCACCCGACTGAGTGCACTTACTATCCGAGTGTTGCACTACATTTCAGACTCCATGTAGTTTTGTGTGTGTGTGTAGAATCGTGCCCTAGGTGGCTCTTGTGCAAGTTGCACTTGAATAACGAGCAATAGCTAGATGTAGAAGATGTAAATATGTGTGCATGGAAAAATGAACTTCCCCTCCTATGAATTTTATGCAAAAGAATGCAGTCTCTTGTCCCTTTAATGGTTGTTAGATGGATGATTTGATGCTCTTGTAATGCATTTGGATGTAACCTTAGGTGATGATAATAGATGTTTAGTGCTTGGTCCTTTATTATGGTCACATAACTTTGTATTTATATGATTCCCTTGCTTGAATTTTGTAATTAACCACTAAAATTTTGACCACCAAGAAAATAAGAAGCCCAACAGCTAGAAAAGACCCAAAAGATGCGAGCAAGATACAAAGAGGTTGGGGGCAGGGGGACCTGAGGGTGCATTGACGCGTCTTAGTTCGGCGTTGGTGTCTAGACTCAGAAAACCTAAAGTGTCGAAAGTCAGACTAGGCAAGAATGTGTGTAGAACAAGAAGGAAAATAGAAAGAAAACAAAGAGGCCAAAGATAGTGATCAATTAGTATTTTTCTTTCTTAGGAATCATATGAATAGTGGTATGTGATCAGGACTAGAAATATACCCAAAGTGTGTGATTTAGTGTCTATATTTTCCACTTTATGTTTTTGAGTGAATGCTCGATAACATAAAGTAGATAAGATATGCATACCTGATAACCATGTAGATCGATGATGAAAAAGTTGTGCCGAGGAGACAAGAAAAAAGCGTGGAGTGATAAAAATGAAGCGTGGAAGCTAGAGAAGAGGAAGTGAAAATGACCCTAGGGGTGAAAGCGTATGTGTAATTGTCACATTGTACCTATTGTTGATGTCATTGTTTGATGTGTTGATGATGTGACTACTACTTCCCATAAGGACAGACCTACAAAAGAGAAGAGAAAATGAGTAGTCAAATATGTGTATATGAAAAATTTGATCAAAATGTGTAAAAAGTGTGTAAAAGTATGTAAAAATGTGAAAAGGAACATGTGCACTGATCCATGATGAGTGAAAAGAGATAGAAAGGATCCTAAAATTCTAAAGAAGAATGATTTTTTTGGGTAATCTCACACCAAGAATAAGTTTTTAGTGATCTCAAGTGTTATTTTTTTAGGTGATCTCAAGTCAGGATCTCACACCAAGTGCAGAATAAGTGTAGGGAGAAAGGTTTAGTGTTATTCTCCAACCTTTGAATGTTTCCCAAATTGTAAACACCATTGCAGATGGTGTGTGCAAATATGATCCATTTCGATCCAACACGAAAATAGAAAAGAGGAGAAAGCATGCATGTTTGAGTGTTTGAAGGATCGTGTGTCTGTCTTGTAAAAGATGTTGTGTAAAGTGTTGTGAATTGTGCCAATCTGAGAAAATATGTGTAACTTCCCCCTAGTCATAGCAAGGCACCCAAGGGGTCAGGTGCACTGCTATGTCTATGTGTTGGTGTTGGTGTTGTGTTGTGTTGAGGACCCAAGTCAATTCCAATTATGCGTCATTCCCGAGGTTGAAGACTATGTTTTATCAATACTAAATTGTGTTGTATTGTAACTATGAACTATTATATGGGGTGACTGATTCACCCAATGATGCCCCCCTCATTTGGGGTGCATGCGACATCACAAGGAGGATGTGGCCCAAAGGAGGACCAACATTGTGTTGAAATTGATTCCTTGTAGGGGGAGGGAATGTGTTTGGTAGAAACCAAGGCACATGCAAACAAAGTGGCTAAAAAAGTGTTAGTGAAAACAAGATAAACACGCATATAGAAGACAAGATGTAAGCTAAGCAAGAAGAAAGAAAATATAGAATATATGAAAATTGGGTTGTAAACATGGGACATCACTCATGATGTCATAAGACAATCGAGGTGAAGTGGCCAAAAGCATACAAGAAATCAAATAACAAGTAAGAAAAGGGCAAACCTACAAAAATGGCATACAATAGTAAATAATGGCAAACAAGATAAGAGAATAGTAACAAACCATGGTAGCAAAGAGTTCTACAAGACAAATGTCTACACGTGAACACCCATTAGTGTTTAAGAAAGATAAAAAGTATGTCAAAACATGTATGATCCAATATAGTAGTGTGCTAGTATGAATAGGAAGTAGTATAAATGAAACAACATCACATGTGATGTGTATGAAAGTGGATGCCCCGGAGCCAGTACAGACTAGTAAGAGAGTACAATGCCAAGAATCCATGTTGCATGTAATGATATGTGTAAAGTCTGTGATCACAACTAGAAGGCAAGTGAACACACATGTGTGTATAGAAAAGATAATGACATACAATGTATCTAAATAACATAGTAATCAAAGTGTACATGTAAGAATAAGTAAGAAAGAATAAATGCAACCAAGATATGCAATATGTTGTGAGTGTGAAATGGAATGGAATGTAAAGTGTGAGTGTGATAGAGTAGTTTGCCCCCTAGCGAATGTGAATGAGTATGCATGTGATGAGGTTCATTTATAAATGCCCCTCAATAGTCAAGAATGAACCATAGAACAAGAGTGTGTCATCGGAAATGGTTTGAATTGTGCGCTAGAAATATATGATTGATAAATCGTAGAGCGTAGAGAATGAGTGAGGAGTGGTGAGGTTCATTTAAAATGTAGACCTTCAACAATCTAGTATGAACTAGAGTGAACTAGAGTGCATCATTGGGAAGTGTGTTGTGATGAATGTGCGCTAGAAATATTTGTCGAAAATACCCGAGTGTGAAATGTGAAATGTGTAGTGTGTATGATGTGAGGTTCATGTATGTAGTAATCCCTTAATAGTCAAGTGTGAATCATAAAACAAGAGTGCGTCATCAAGTAATGATGATACAAATGTATCAAGATGTGCAAGACGTGTGTAAAAGACTAGATGCGAAGTGAGAAGTGAAATAGTAGAAGTGTGAGACACCGACAGTGTTAGAGGGGGAGAGAATAAGTGATGCCCCCAAGAAGAGAAGAGAATGATCAAGTAACATCATCTAAGAGATCATCATTTTCATGGTCAAAATTGAATGGTGATGCATCCAAGATTTGGTAGGATATAGTATGTGGTTGATCAAGTATAGAGATCCATTGCGACATAGATTATACATGCCCATTGCATATTCCTCATCAGTGAAATGTGGTAATGGACATCCATGTGCATACCAATAAGTAAGGTTTTGTGAATAGCCAAGAAATGAGTCATTGCAAATAAAGACACGGTAAAAAGGCATGGGGAATGAAATGTCAATATGATTAAGATCTAAAGTACCGCCAATATAGTCAAGCCAAGATTGCCTAAGAGTAAATGGTGAAAGGCACAAAGTGTGTGCAACAAAGACCAATAGATGAAATACTCAAAGGCCATAAGCAACATTAATACAAACATATCCATGATATAGATGTGGTGAATGTGGTGGAGGTAAGATATCATCAAGTGTAAACCCAAGTGAGTCAAGCCATCGAGTGTGCAAATAGTGTCGAGAAAGTGGGATCAATGGAATGTGTGACTAGAAAGCATTATTTATGAAAAGAGTGCATGTGAAAGGAGGTATCACAAATGCAAGTTGCTCATGAGGAGACAATGAAGGTGGTATGACGTCCGATGTATGGAAAAACCCCCGATAAATTACCATAGCATTAGTAGAAAGCGAGGGGGATTCTAAAGTAAGTGGAATAGTGTCTAATGCACAAATGGTTCCTTTAAGTGGAGGAAAATTGTCTAGATAGTCCATGGATCCGTCGGGAGCCGATGATGGATGGTAGCAGAAGTCGAGAATAGGAAATGTAGTGTCTGGATCTAGGTTGCAATATTGAAATGGGTTACTATCATGGGAACTATATACTCAATGCCCTCATGTAAGAATTTGACACAACGATGAACTGTGGAAGAGTACATTGCTTGCATTCGATGAAGTCATGGCCTACCACTAAGAAATTATATGAAACAAAGAAATTGATGACAAAGAAGACTGTAAGAACTACTTTTATCCCAACAATAATAGGAAGAGAAATAGTATGGAATCATATGCCCAAAGAGAAATAGATGTTGGGTTAAGATTAACTATTGAAAGGCATAAAGCCTGAATGAATGATAAAAAACAAAGGTTGAGATCAGATCCATTGTAAACTAAAATTTGTTTAACCCCATATTTTATGATGCATATGCATATATAAAGAGGAGGATCATTGTCATAAATAAAAATATTGTCAGCTATGGTAGTTGGAAAGGAAAGGTGCTGAGAAAATGCATCCACAAATGTTTGATAAAATCTTTCTGGATCGAGTAGTGTAAAGGATGCGAGTATTAGCCAAGAGAGTAGTAATTTTAGTGTGGAAATTATGATTGGCTAGCAAGAACTCATGAATAGAGATATCCATGATGAAAGTATCATAGGAAAATGAAATCAATAAAAATATGAGGACCCTAAGAGTGTTCAAATGAGATGGGTTCACCAAATGATTTTAAAAATATTGAAATATAAATGTTAAATTCTAATTAAGTTATAACACGATATAGATATGCAAACACAATACATATTTGACCAAAGAAAATAAGTGAATAAATTTGAAACCCTAGTTGGAAGAGACAGGGTAAGATACATAGTTGATCCACAATAAATCAGAAGTTTTTCCGAGCTAGAAAACTAATGAAACATGAAAGCATAATATCTCAGTTGAGCCTAGAAAAATGTAGAACTATCAGCAATGTCGGGACTAGGGCGCTTGTGCTGGGTTAGGGGCACCTGGGGTGCTGCATACCTCCTCTGGGCACTTGTGACTTCTCAGAACCTTGAAAACCCAATTTTGTAAGGTCACAAGATGTTCTTTGGATGCCACCTTTAATCTCCTGTAATTCGTTGCTTGATCACCGAGTTCTCCTAAAACCTACAAAGATAAAGAGCACCAACAAAACCCCAAAACACATCAAATCCTAAAAAAAAAAAAGATGCAAATGGGGATTCAAATTGACCCCGGTGGTCACCCAACTGAGTGAACTTACAATCCAGGTGTTGCACTACATTTCAGACTCCATGTAGTTCTACATGTGTGTGTGTAGAATCGTGCCCTAGGTGGCTCTTGTGCCAAACGCACTTGAATAATGAGCAATAACTAGATGTAGATAGATGTGTGCATGGAAAAATGAATTCCCCTCCTATGAAGTGTATATAGAAGAATACAGTCTCTTATCCCTTGAATAAACGCTATATGGATGCTTTGATGCTATTCTAATGCCTCTGGATACAACCTTAGGTGATGATAATAGATGTTTAGTGCTTGGTCCTTTATTATGGTCACATAGATTTGTATTTATATGATTCCCTTGCTTGAATTTCGTAATTAACCACTAAAAGGCCAACCACCAAGAAAATAATATGCCCAACAACTAGAAAGGACCCAAAATATGTGAGAAAGATACAAAGAGGTTGGGGGAGCCTAAAGGGGATGGGGGCACCTAGGTACTGGCGTCTGGTGGGCGTTGCGTTGTGTCCACACTCGAGAAAAAAATGAAGTGTCAAAAAGTCGACTAGAAAAGGTGTGTAAGACCAAGAATACAAATAGAAATAAATTACAGAGGCCAAAGACAAAGGTCAATTAGTACTTTTCTCACTTAGGAATCATATGAATAGTGGTATGTGATCAGGACTAGAAATATACCCAAAGTGTGTGATTTAATGTCTACATAAAGCTTGAGAAGAACATTTTTTCACCTTATCTATTTTTTCGTATACACTATGGTGATATTATTTTTTGCATTTTGATAACACATATTTCAATAAATTATATTTTTGCATGTTTGGATGACCAAATCATGTATATTGGGCCTTTATGAGGTCATAACTTTTGACCGATAACTCATATTTGCATGTTGTATTGTTTGAAAGTGTGTATTATTTCACCCTTTTCAATTGAAGCATCTATGTATTATAATTCTAACTTAGATTTGAAGTCTTTTAGCTTAATGACCTATTTGATATACTAAAAACATATTGGGTGGGTTTTTCAAATACTTGAACTAATTTATAAAGTGTCATAGGAGATTTGTAGATTTATATACCTTCATGTGTGTATGTGATCTTTTACACTCCCTTTTCACATTTCAGTTGTTGAGTTCATCATGTGGCATTTTGGGCATTCCCATTAGAGGATTTTATTTTTTCTTTATGCACACATACCACTTTGACACCATTTGGAGATATTGAGTTGTGATTTATTCACTCCCTAGTTAACATTACAATGGGGTTTTGTGTACTATTAATGCTTCTTTGGTTGTTCAAGTATGTTATGTACCTTGTGTTTGTTCTAGCAGAGATGCGAGAGGCTAATTATTTTTTCATGCCATAATTTTTTTTGAAAAATATTTTATTGTTTTTCATTGTCAAATATGTAATCAAGTAAACCTTTATGTGGTTTTCAAAAATCAAAATAGTTTCTAAGCCAACATTCTTTGGTGGTTTCAAAATTGAATAGTTCATGGGCTAACCTTATTCGATTTTCAACATACATTTCATTCATATAAAGAACATATCTATAGTCACTCTTATTCACACAACCATATTCCTAGAAGCTACTTTTAATTCATTTTTGTAGAGACTTCATCAAATTTGGTATACATTTAATTCAACAACTTCATTATTCTTGTTTGATTTATCATTGTACATGGGTACCTCATCAAGTGTAGTTTTCGAGACCCATATTTATGAGCATAATACTTCTTCTCTTTTAAATAATAACTTAATTTGATCTTCAGGGTGGTGATGTACATCATATTCACACTTGTTGTGAATTCCACCTTAGGTAGTGTTTTTATCAAGGTGAGATTTATTATGTGCACAACATTTGGTAAATGTACATTTTAGTGGTAGTTATCCTCACATGTGTAAGAATGGTGAAGTGTAACTTGGGTAATGGTCATATCCCACCTTACACTCAACCAATAATGGTATCTCACTCATATCTTACTTTTCTTTTATAAGAAACCTTTGTGTCATTTTGGAAAGTGATATTGGATCTTAGAGTCATATCCAAATCTAGCGAAGATGTAGTATCTTAGAGAGAAATTGTTCTAGTACAACCATTATTAGTTGTACATACATGCATTTTATATTTCTTTTTTAGTTTAATGTAGTTTTCATTTTTAGTGAATATCTTCGTCTCGTTTGAGTACTTTGTGAGAATGTTCGCATTGCAGAGTTTTCTGGCCCTCCTCAATTCCTATAAAATAATCATGCATCATTGCTAATTTTCTTGATTATCATGATCTACTTGAAATTTTCCTTTCTCATTGATCTTATATTCTTTAACTTCCTCTTTCATCATGTTTCTTTCACCCACAACTAGAGTTGATTGCGAGTTCCGACCTTGAATTGTTCCTTATACACTATAGAAGAAAATTCATGACGATAGATCTAAGATTTAACACTTCAAACACATTATATCCAATCCAATGATTATGTTAGCCTATTGACAATGGGGTGAAGTAATAAAATAACTGATAATGTTGAGGATAAACTCATAAGACATCATAGGCATTTAGACAACACTTTGGAATTCATGGAAAACTAAGAAATGATATGATTTAGACTAAATGTTTTTTTCATTTTTATAATTGGAATTGGAAACTATTAAGTTGTTTTATGAGATCCTCATTGTATTTTCTTTTCTTAATAAGATAAATTTGATGAACTAAAGTGATAGGTTAGATCACAAGACTTGGATTTTGGTTTCCAAATGAAGAATAAAGTGGGAAAAGTAAGCGGTGGAACTTCCAAATGTGTTTGATAATAATATGGGAACATATTCTAGTGATCACATTTTGAGTAGTGAATGAGTTGAGTGGTGTCTCTCTCTAAGAGTAGGTAGTTTGGGAGATGGTGGGTAGGGAGGACCAAATCATTCAAGCATGTGAGTAGAACCAAAAGTGGTTCTAGATGGACCCAACATTTGCACATAAGGAACATGAGAATGGTGGGTAAAATAACATTAGGCATTTCTTAATAGGGAGATTAACATGGATAAGCTTACATACAATGAGTTGGGACTAATAATCCATATTGGACTACCAAATTTATAGACTAAGTTTATTCCATTTAACTCAATTGAACTTACACCTCCAAATTGTGTTTAGATGACATGCAAGGGGAACTGCATGTAGGATTTTTTGTAGATTGTCTTGAGGGGAAGGTTTGAATGTTGTGGCCATTATGTCATCCCTAGTATTTGAGGAAATTGGAAATATAGCAGGTGGAAAAAATGATTGAGAGGTTTGGGTGACAAGCCTTTAGAGGCCAAACACAACAAATTTATCTTTGTAGTTGAGGTCGTAGCTATCCTTAAGTTGATGTCATGATTTTGAATTGAAGATTTATAAATCCCATAGGTCTCAACTTTAATTCCCTTTTAAATAAGAATTTACCTTTAAAACTAGGGATCACACCTAATGGTTTACCATTCAGCTAGATCATTTTTTCCACCAAATAGATGAAATGGTAAATTTGAGCTCATAACTTAAAGATTGGTCAAACCAAGACAACTTTAGTGAAACAATTTTCCATGCCTTCCAAATGTTATTAAAGCGGGGTGATTCATGGATCTTGAAAAAATGAGCCATTAATATTTTATCATTCCAATGTAATGTGTTCCATGGGTTATTGTAGATGTGAAATCATGCACTTAATATTTACATCACACCTCTAAGTATGTCATTATATGCATGATTCCTAAGCAAGAAAACTAGACATTAACAACACTTATTTTACTTTTACATTGCTTTATCCTTTTGATACTCTTATCATTTACTTTTCTTAAATGGATACTTTACTTTTGAACATTAGACAACATATGACCTAACTCTGTATTTTTCTTTATATCCTCTAATCATCTTAGATAGTACCGTCCATTAGGGTCTGTAATCATAAAACCATGCACTTTAGATACTATTTAGTCTCGAATTCGCATACTACTATTTAGAAGGTTTTGAGTGAAGAAAGTAATAATTAACCCATGTCTCTTTGCCATTTTTATTTAATTTCCAGTGTCATTCCCAACCTTCATTGCACGCATGCCCACTGCTTTAGCCATATTCCATCATTTTAGCCTTGATTTGGGGTGCCCGGCCGATACTAGGGTGCCCATGGGCGTCTTAGTCCCACTAGGGGAGCCCCGATCCTTTTGAAGTTTCCCACCACCTTTTGGGACCTTTCTAGTTGTTTCAACTTCTTATATTTTTGGTGGTTAGCAATTTCAAGGTTAATTATGAAATTAGATCAAGAGAACCCTATAAATATAAAGTTATGAGACTATAATGAGGGACCAAGCACTAGTCACTACTATCATCCACCTAGAGTTGCATCCATATATTGCATTGGAGATCACTTGCATCCACATAGCTCCATCACAAGGCACAAGGCTAGGACATCTGCATCACACACAACATAGGGGGAGGATTTTATTCTATTCCATGCACACATTCTATTAATTTTATACAACTAGTTAATTCCCGCTACTTCACAAAGTGTGACCGATGACATAAGAACAAACTAGGGCACATTATACACACACTCACTAGAACTACATTTGGGTCTGAAATGTAGTGCAACGCTCAGTTAGTAAGCCCATTGTTTTGGCAGCTGAGGTCATTCCGACCCATTCATTTGTATTCTTCTTTTTAGGGTTTTGATACTCTTATTTGGTATTTTGCAAGTCTTATATACATCTTGGATTATTGGTGACACTGACACGGACAACGAATTTGATGTGACAAATAAAGAGGGTTTTAGACCAACTATCGAACTGTAAAAATGAGTTCGGAGATTTTTCACGAGACCATGGCACCTATTCTGCAGAGACCAAAGTGCCCATAAGCACCTCGGTCCCTCTTTAAGCACTCTAGTCCAACCCAAGTTATTCTAGATCTATCCTTTTCGGGCTTCATCATAGTCATTCCTACTTTTTGTTCCCAGGTCACCTCTATGACATAGTCCAATGAGATCCTCTAATCAGTGAGTTCTTTCCTCTTCTCTCTTGCACATTAGGGTTTCTATTTCCATTAGCTTAGTTGTTTGGGTCATTTTCCATAGTCATTTATTGCATTCATTTATTGTATTTACATATCATTCTAGATTACATTAAGTACATATATTCCCCATTTTTAGTTAATCATTTTGGTGAACCCCACATTTCAACACTTCCTTCATGCACACTTTTAGGTTCTTCCTCCACCGCTAATCATTCTCGGTCTCTTTCATCCATTATCCTAGATTTTTCTCATCATGAACATCTCTATTCACACTTATCTAGCAAAATCACCCTAATTATATCAATAAGCTTAAGAAGTACTTGGCTACCAATTACATTCCTCCTCATACTTCACCCAACTATGTATACCATAAGTTCACTTCAGCTCTATCCCTTAATGAGGATCAAATCACTTTCACAACAGATGATGTACCACCTCAAGCGATACTACAACATGACCCTCCCTTGTATATCCAAGTATGTATTAACAAGGTTGAGGTCAAACGTGTTTTAGTTGACAATGGATCTAGCCCTAAAATTTGTAACATCACTTTCCTTCAACATATAGGAATGTCGGAAGAATCCTTAGCCCCTTCATCCATCTCTATTATCACATGTTTTGGGGATCCTTATGCTCTAATCACTGATAATGGAACCTCATTCAAAAATAAAGATGTTAAGAAGTTTTGCACTAAATTCAAAATTAAACTATCATTCTCCACACCTTATTATCCACAAGGCAATGGCCAAGCTGAGGCCACCAACAAAACCATTGTCAAAATCTTACACAAGATCGTTGACTCTAGTGGTACCGATTGGCATAACCAACTATTCTATACTCTATGGGCTTATTGTAGCAGTGTTCATACACCTACTAATGCTACTTATTTTTCCTTGGTTTATGGTACTGAGGTTATCCCACTTGAACTCGAAATACCATCCTTATGGATCTCTCTCAAAGGCATCCTTAAAGACAATGAATATTGTGAAAACAGACACACAAAACTATAATTTTTGGAATCCCATCGTGTCCAAGAACTTGAACATCTCTTTGCATATGAATCTCACATTGCTCATGCTTATAATCGAAAAAACTTGCTCTTGAGAATTCAATATCAGTGAACTCATCTTAAAAGATGATAAAAAATACAAATGCTTTGACACCTATCAAAGGAAAATTTAAGCCCAATTGGCTTGGTCTATACATTATCACTGATAAAATTGGTGGTGGGGTATATCACCTCACCACCCTTTTAGGTAAACCACTCAAAAATCCACTCAACATAATGCATCTTAAGAAATACTACGTGTATCTTACCACAATGCACTTACTTCCCGATGACACACTCTTGTGCTTGAGGTTCACACTTGATTGTTTAGGAATTACTACACATGAACCCCACATCTTTGCACTTATAGACACCACACATCGCGTTTCATACATTTTACATTTAGCCCATCTCATTTAAATCTTTTCATGTTTATACATCATACATCATACTAGTCACCATTATATATATATCATTGTCTACGTGTCTAGCATTACATCATCCTACATGCTACATTACTAGTCTTTCTACATACTACATCACTAGTCCATCTACATACATTACATGTCATTACTATACATTACACTTTACACATTTTACACATCTTGCATTTTCATTTTACACATAACGTATTTACACATTCTACTCATCATATGGTTGTCTATCATCACACATGTTAGATAATCCTCTACTTGCGCTCGATTGCCGATGACACAATTTAATCCCTTGGTACATGATCGACTCCCAATGGTTTACCAAGAAAATGGACCTTACATTCATCATGCATTTATAATTTCACCTTTTATCATATGACATTTCTAGGATAGTGACACACGCTATAGGCTAAATTGTCACTTACTTTATCATATTGTATTGGTATATTCTTTAGGCTACATCACCACTCCCTACTATTCCTCTTATAGTGATATACACTTTAGGATAAATCATCACTCCTTCATTTCATTTTGTCACGATATATGCTTAGGCTATAAGTTTCATGCACATCTATTCTATATGTTGCATATCATCATCACTACACCTACATACTCATCACAACACGCTAGACAAAACATACACTATTCGACCATTTCCCGATGATGCACTCTCGTTTACGGTTCATTCTTGACTGCCGAGGGGGAATAAAAATGAACCTCATTGCATAAATTTCCATTCACTCGGGGCATGTGGATCCTACCATTCCATTTTGCATTCCATTCCATCCGTCCACAACATACTACATATTATGGTTGTTTTTACTCTTGCTTACTTGTGCTTGTTCATGGTCACTTTATTACACACGCTAGTTTTATTACTTGTATGTCATTCATCTATATCATCCACATATGTGCATTCATGTCTCTCTCTTGTTGTGATCACATATACATGTCTCTTACATGCAACATGGATGCTCTCCTTCTACCCTTCTTACATTGGTTGTTGGGGGCATCCACATCTATCTCTTCCAGTGATATTATTTCATTTTGTACTTATCACCTTACATTACTTAGTTATACACGCTTTTGACATTCTAGTTAATTTTCTAACATGATAACGGTGCTTCATGTGCAACATTTGTTATGCAGGGATATTTGTTTCCATACTTGTTTGTTACATTGTCTGCTTTTATTGTTTGCGGGCCTTGCCCTATGTTTGGTGTGCAAACTTGTTTGTTGTATGTGGCCATGATGGCCTTGCATGTCTTGTGACATCATGATTAATGTCCCATGTTTGCAGCCCGTTTTGTGTGGCTTAGTTGTCTTCTTGCATGTTTACATTACTTTTCTTGGTATTTTATACATATTTTGCGTAGCTTCGATCTCGTTTTCTATATGCATGCTTTTTCATAATAACACTTGTCTTTAGCTAGCCTCCTTTTTGTTTATGTCTTAGTCTCTATCAAGTGTATTCCCTCCACCCTATATGGAAGCATTCGGGTTTCATGTGGTTGGTCCTCTTTTGGGGCCGCATTCTCCTATCAATGACGTCGCATACACCCCCAAAGAGGGGGCATCATTTGGGGTTTATATACTAACACATCATATTTACATCGGTTCATTTAGTGCACTTTCCGCCCTTGGAATTTTGGGTTACATATAATGAGTGGGTTCATACCAGTCTACGAACCCCGTACACAACGGATTTTACAGGACATGGTGTCCTTAGCATTTTGGGAAGTAATTACAAGCTCGGAGGTTACGGTGCATGTGCCTCCTACACTACTTTGACCAGAGTGTTGGATCACCCAAAAAACCAGGACGAACAAAGATCTCTTCACACACATTCAGGGAAATAGTTAGATCTTGGAGAACATAATATAATTCCTCCCTACACTTCTTTGGCCTAGGGCGTCGATCGCCCAAAACCCCAACAGTATAAGATATTATTTTACACTCTCTTTCTCGACATGGATTAGGTGCACATGTTCCATTTACACTTTTTCATTTGTGTATTTGAATTTACATACATATGCATGCGTATTTTACATTTTGTTTTTACACATACATACATATTTGACTACTTGATCATTTTCTCCTTGCAGGTCCGACCGCATGAGAAAAAAGCAATCAAATGGGGGCAACAACAACAATAACAATGTTAACAACACTTTGTGATAACACACGCCTTACTAACCATGCAGGTACATCACACACATCAGTAACAACACACACGTTTCCACCCTAGGTTCACTCTCATCACTTTTCTTGTGCATTTTCATCTTTAGTTTCTACACTCCATTATTTTTTATCACTCTATGATTTGTCTAGTCCATCGGTGTGTATTCTACTTCAATATTCATTGACACCAAGTATGCATATCTATCTACTTTATGTTACCGAGATTTCTGCTCACCAACATAAAGTGGGGAAAAATGTAGTCACAAAATCATGCACTTTAGACAATGTTTTAGTCTCGGTCTCATACTACTATTTAGAATGTTTTTGAGTGAAGAAATTACTAATTAACCCATGTATCTTGACCATTTTAATTTAATTTCCAACGGCATTCCCGACCTTCATTTCATGTATGCCTAGTCTATTTTAGTTATCTTCCATCATTTTAGCCTTGATCGGGCGCCTGGTCCCATCAAGGGCGCCCGATCTTTTTGAAATTTATCACCACCTTTTGGGAACTTTCTATCCATTTCAACTTCTTATCTTTGTGGTGGTCATCCATTTTGAGGATAATTACAAAATTAGATCAAGAGAACTCTATAAATATAAAGTTATGAGACCATCATGAGGGACCAAGCATTGATCACTACTATCATCCACCTAGAGTTGCATCCATCTATTGTATTGGAGATCACTTACATCCACATAGGTCCATCAAAAAGCATAAGGCTAGGACATCTGCATCACACACAACATAGGGGAGGATTCTATTCTATTCCATGCACACATTCTATTACATTTTCTACATCTAGTTATTGTTCGCTACTTCACAAAGTGTGACTAGCACAAGAGCACCTAGGGCACATTATGTACACACTCACTAGAACTACATTTGGGTCTAAAATGTAGTGCAACACTTAGTTAGTAAGCCCACTATTGTGCTAGCTGAGGTCAGCCAACCCATTCATTTGCATTCTTTTTTTTTAGGGTTTTGATACTCTTCTTTGGTCTTTTACGGTCTTATACATCTTGGATTATTGGCAACACCTAAGCATAGGATAGCGAATCGATGTGACAAATAACAAGGGTTTCGGACCATCTATCAAACCTACAAAACTAGTTTTAGAGCTTTTCCACGGACACTGCAGGGCACCTATTATGTAGACCGGGCGCTGTGGCACCCAAGCACCCTCCGGTACTCTAGTTCACCATATATTCCCGATCTATCCTTTTTAGGGATTCTGCATAGTCGTTCCTACTTTCTATTCCCCCGGTCACCTCTGGCGACACAACCCAACGAGCTCCTTTAATCAGGTCGAGTTATTTCCTCTTCTCTCTTGCACATTAGGGTTTCTATTTCCATTATCTTAATTGATTGGGTCATTTTTCATAGTTATTTATTACATTCATTTACTATATTTACATGTCATTCTAGATTATATTAACTACACATATTCCCCATTTTTATTTAATCAAGGACAGAGAACCCGGTGTTACTATCCCCTTTAGGCACTTTTGTCATTTTCCCTCCTTTTCTCAACTTTGAAATGCCACATCAATCACTATCTTTTCTAAATTACTACCCATCACTTAGGGTTGGATTTCTTGGTTGTTAATGATGAAATTCAAACAAGGGAATCTTATGTATATATACGTGACTTACTCACTATTATTAGGGATTGACAACTTGGGATATTACTTACTATCTACTACTTGGGAAAATAACAACATTCAAGGACTACATTTGGATTTCATAAAAGGGGTTATTTTTGAATTCCATCTCACATGTTTATCTTGAGGGAAAGTAGTTGTATCCCGCTATCTTGGTGCAACTAGCACAAGGGAAACCTAGCTTTAAGGGACACAATTCAATTACACAAACAAACTAGAACTACATAGAGTCTGAAATGTAGAGAAATGGTCAATGACAATCACATTGGGGTGACTGTCGAGGTCATTCTAACTCAAGCATATACATTATTTATTTTATTTAATGTTTTTTAAGACATGTGTAGGTGGCTAGGGTTTTTTTATAGGTTCAAGTGTGACACAAGAAACCTACAGTGAAGTGGATGTGAAAAATAACGAAAGGAATAAGAAAAGTTTAGACCACTGAAAGGATCATCTCCAAAGTTGTTTCTAGGACACTAACACCCAATTCGAGACACTAACACACGAGCGTTCATGTCCTTATCTGGGTGGTTCTATCTAAAGGAGTTCTATATTCATGTTTTCTAGACAAAGCATATCTAGTCTAGATCCAACATGTTCCACCCAATTTCTAACCCAAAAATAGTCCAAATCTTCAAATACAAGCTAAGTCACTCTTATCTCCCTCTTGCTTACACATGTTTGTTTCTTACATGATATATCTTGCTTGTTATTGATATATATATATATATATATATATATATATATATATATATATATATATGATCCTAGTCCTCGACTAATATTTAATTTATGTTAATTCATTTAGTGAACTCGATCCTTACATGGTCTTTATCGATTTATTCTTCTATAATACCAAACCCTAGTTGTATTAAGATTCATATCTTCATCTTATCTTCATATTAACACTTGATTTTCATCTATCATCTACCATAAATTTGATCTATAAAATTTTTCTAGGGTTTCATGGTTGGTTCTACCCTTTAGGTCACTTTCTAGGGATCCTAATTTTTAAATTATATTTTGTTTTATATCTCGAGCATAACGACTATATTTTCAAATTCCTATGAGGTTATTTTTTTATTTTTCCATATTTAATGAAAACCTGTTTTTGTTTTCAATAATTTTTAGCACAATTTTCAAAATTTTAAAATTACACTTTTTGGTAATTAAGGAATAATTCAAAAATAAACACTTTTGAGAAAATCCCTTGGAGGTTTTTATTTTACATACTCATATTAAAAAAACTCTTTTTGTTTTGTATAATTTAAATTCTATTTCAAGATATGGTCATTTTATTCATTTGATGACAGTAGTCTTTTTATCAACATCACTTTCAAAATAGATCTATTTGTTTGACTAGCTTGTTTGTGTAAAATTATTTTATGGTTTATCATACAAGTGATGACAATGCTTCTCTATTGTATATTAAAGTTCAAATTTGTAATGTGTTTCTTAAGTACGCTTTAGTTGATAATGGTCTTGGTCTTAATGTATGCAACATTTCCTTTCTCCATCAAATATTACTTTATGTTATTGGTCTAACTCCATCTACTCTATGTATCAGTGGCTTTGATAACATCCCTAGGCGAGTGAAATATTTTTACCCATTATTGTAGTACCATGTTCTTTGGTGGTGTGTGTGACCTGCCTAGTCATTGTCCACATCACATGGTGAGTCATCTCGCCTTGCAAGAGTCATAGGTCTTAGGGAGTCAAATGACAAGTGTCAGATTTTGTCATAGAATCTGTCATTGTCATTTATGTTAGTGCATCATAGGAGTTACATTCCTTATTTGGAATTGTAACTCCTCCTTTAGTGGTGTCATATGCATCAGTGGCATCATAGGAGTTACTTTCCTTGTTTAGGCATGGGGGTTACACAACACCCCTATTTGTACTTCCTTTTTTGATCTATGAGAATGAGCAGACCTATTTTCTTATTTGCATATTCTTTCCATTGTTCAAATCTTGCTTATTGCATTGGAGCTACGACGTTACCATCGAGTGAAACTTCGTCGTGGTGCATTGTTTTGATATCGGTTCTCGCATATCCCTCTTTCATGGTATCGAGTAGATCTTGTGGATCCATGCACTCTTCGGTGTTTCTTGTGCATTTTCTAGTTTCTAGCATGATATATAGTTCTCATTACATGTGTTGTAATGGATATTTTGATTGTGCTCTTCTTGCATTGATTTCGGGGTTTTATACCTCTATTCGGGTTTTTCATGGTGACATGTTGTTTGAGTGTTCGAGGATGTTTTTGAGTTTAGTGTCTTTAACCACTCAATTCTTCCGGGTCTGCATCTTTGGTTTGGGGGTGTTTCACAAATTCAGGTTGTAGTTCAAAAGTTGTTAGTACTTGTTTAGAGTGTTTTTTTTTTGTTTTTTGAAGCTGATTTAAGGCCATCTCGGTTGACTCACCGAAATGGCAACTAAGCTGCCCCATCTCACCCAAGCACTCACCATCCTCCTCCTAACTTGGCACTACACCGCTCGGCTCGACTTGCCTCTATTTACTTCCGACTTTGCCTAGGTCTTAGTTTTAACTTGCTTACACTTTGAACGGCTTGGTTTTGCATTGATTCTTTTTGGTCTCGTTCTATGTATTTGACGTTCATGACCTCCCATGCGCAACTCACCTTGGCTTCTTTGGATTGGGATTGACTTCCAACTCGGCTTGCTTATGTCTACTTCAAAAGTTTTTAACTTGCGTGGTTGTGCATTGATCCTTCATTGGTAATTCGCCCAGCTTTACATTGGGACCAACCCCCGCATCGTGCCATCTCTATGTTGGCCGCTCTGTGTGCATCATTCTTACTTCATGCTTATTTTCCCTCACCTAAGCTCTGTGTTTGGTGACCTCCAGTTGTTGTCTGAGCTTCGGGTCCATTATTTACACATGACTCTGCATGCTCTTCGGCCCTTACCTTGCATTCTCTCTACACGCTCATTCCAAATGCATCTTGAAGCATTTTGGCTGCTTTACACCCACTACAACTTAGGGACGTTACATTCCAGCTTAGCTTCCATCCACGACAACCCTCCAATGACTCATCAACTCGGCTCTCTTGCCAGGCCACTTGATCTCCACAGGGCCGTTACAAACTCTACTCGACCGTTTCGATGCCATCATCTCTCTTGGTACTTTGATATGTCTTTGTGACACGTGGCCTAGACCCGACCCATCACTGTCCACTCTTAACTTGGTAAACCAATCAACCCAAGTCACCTCATCTCATATTTTAACTCAACAATCCACCCGCCAACTCAACTCGATTAGCGTGACTCGTTGCCTTAGGAACTTGGTTGTCCATTCGGTGCATCTACATGGTTTGACACCTCTCATCCCTTTTAGAATGGTTTGGCGGTTAAAAAATCCTATTTTTAATGTTTTAAGGCAAAAAAATTCTTATCATGGCATTGTAATAATTTTAAGGCTCTAATTTGCTTGTAATTATGTCCTTCATTCGTGTGTCGAAGACGGAGGGCGAGGTTCGGGGTTGGCAGGAGGTTAATCCCCCTCGCAAGAAAAATAAACCCTTCCTAAAATTTGATGCCATTTCCAATGAGTACCCACATGACATCCCTTGCACCCATTTCGGACACTTTTTAATCAGTTTGCAAAGCTTATTGGCATTTTCCATCAGTTGCGGGAATTGTATTTTTGCTATAACTTTTGACTCACTGCTCGGTTTTGAGCACTTCTTTAGTCAAATTTGCATGATTTTTCACACATTACGTGATGAAATTTTCATTTTTGTAAACACACTACTTTATAAAGTTCCACATTTGGGGGGGTCACTATTACTCTTGGGCCTTGTATTACACATAGGCACATTATCGGTCGAGTCCGACGTCTTGCATTTGTGCACCTTGCACTTCTGATTCCACATCATGGAGGGTGCTATTTCTAGACTTGAGCATCATAGGATCACCTTACAGCCTCTACCACTTCTTCTTGGGAGAGGGAACTATTCAGTTTGGCGTGCTTCTATGGAACATTACTTCACCTACGAGGGTCTTTCACACTTCTTGCTTGGGCCAGTTCCTGCACCCATTGATCATCATCATCTTAATGACTTTCTCAACACTTGTGACCATGTTTGTGGTCACTTGATGATACATATCTCCTCATCTCTCTAGTTTCATGTGGCAGACTCAGATCCACCCCACCGTGTCTGGAGAATTCTTCAGTCTCTCTATGGAGACCCTTCACATACTTGTCGATGTTGTTACTGCTGATTCAATTGTCTCCTCTATTTCTTTGTGTGATGACAGTTCCACTAACACAGACTCACTTGGTTCTACTTCTGATGATGAGGATTGTGCACCTAGTTCTGATGTCGAGAGTACTACAGAGGAATCTTCTCCTCCTCTCACTATTACAGAGAGTGTTGTCACATCCCACATCTCATCAGATATTGAGAAGTCTCCTATACAATCTCATACAGTCATCACACCCGCCTCTTTTCCACCTTTAGTGTGTGAGGCCCCTTTCAATCCTCTACCTTCATTGGATGACTCATACCTATCTAACATTGCTCCTATGTTTGTTGAGCTCCCTTATTGGGATGAGTATCTTCCTGACCTTAGTCGTATTTTTGTAGAGTACACTTGTGATGTACTACAGGTTCCTCATCCATCTACCAATATTTTAGAGGAGTTCATCATTTCCATTGTTGGAAGTGCCCCTTCTGGGACTCTTACCACTTCCACTTTTCCAGAGACCTTCATTGATCCACCCTTGCTTGTGGATCCATTTTCTGTTGTGGGGGATGTTTTGTTGCCTTCACATCAGTTGGACATCCTTTCTACAGGTGTTCACCCTTCATACTCTAACATTTCTACACTCATGACATTACCTTCAGTTCCTTCGCACTCACTTATTAGAGCTATGTCACACTTTCGTGGACCAGACTCAGAGTTCTTCATGCTATTGCCTTCGGTTTCCTTCATGGAGTGGGAAGAATTCCAGCACGTCATTTATGTCCTTCCTAAAGGAAGACATACAGTTTGGTACAAATGGTTCTTCTTCAGTCTAGAGGCAGAGGATATCATGATCGCTATTCTTCTGGGAGACTTCTTAGAGTTGCAGAGTTCAGATCCGTCCATGGCATCTTCTGTATTCCTCTCATCTCCCTCTTCTTCTCTCTTCTTCATCTTTCCGAGATATTTCCCTTTTGTACATGGGTACCTTTTCAGGCTAGTCTATGGCTAGGACCCATCTTTGGCATCTTTCTTAGATTAGAGAGTGTTTTGTTCTCTTATGGTTGATGTTTTTCCCACTGGTTTTTCCTTCACTGCTTGGGACTTCTTTTTGTGCAGGGGTACCTCATTAGGCTTTGTCTGGGACCCATTTCTCATTCTAACTTGCTGCCTCATCCTAAGTTACGATGAAGGGGGTGTTAGTGTGTGTTATTTTCCACATCATTAGGTGAGTCATCTCACTTAGGTGAGATCGTAGGTCCACATGTCATTTAGGGTTCATTATGAGATTCTCTTATGCGTTAGTGCGTCATATGCGTCATTAGGGAGTTACACTTCTATTATGGGAATGTAACTCCCCCTCTCCACTTAAGTTGTCATGATTGCAGCATTGGGGTTACTCAATACCTCCTATATGTACACCCCTTTAGATCTATGAGATAGAGAGAGTTTTGGATTGTAATGAGGTTTTGCTCGTGTTTCAAATCTTTGCATGCACATTCGGTTGATGCTCACTCCTCCCAAGATATCTTCATGCTATCGTTTGCACATCTCGTAATGTGTACATCGTCCCTCATGATCCTTGCATTTTAGGTTTCGAACCCTCTTTCATGGTATCAAAGTGCACAAATTTCCGTCACACTAAAAGCTTGAACTCGATGGTGGAGAGGGATCTCATTGTGTTGTCTAGGCATAACTCTTAGTGTTTTATGTCATGTTATGCCTAATAATCTTAATTATAATATCCTTCAGGTCGTCCTTGGTTACACATTATGCATACAACTCTTTCTACCCATGCCATAACAAAAATTCCTTTGCCATAACAAAAAGTCCCTTACCACACCTTCTTCCATGGATAATGCTACAATAAATTCCACATCGCTTGTTGCTAATCTTTTTGATATCCCTCTAACACATGATAATGAAGCAAGTACTTACACTACACATCATTCTTCTCATGTGATGGAATACAATGCTTCTAGTTTACATGATGAACTTTATATTGGCACCCATGATACTCCTACCACTATGTTTTATCCTCATTCACATGATGCTCGATCCCTAATGCATATTATTGCACACTTACCTACATATATAAATTTTCCCCCTATGATGGTTGCTACATCTACGATACCTAAGGTGTTGGGAGACACTCATATCACCCTCACAATGTCACCATGACCATGAATTTCAAATATGTTGCTTGGCACAACTCTTTATGCACTTCTAATGATCATATGCTTATTGATTCCAATGTTACATCACTCTCCGCACCTTCCTCATCACAAGTTAGAACACAATGTGTTGATTTGATAATGATTCCTAATGCTCTCACTTTCTAAGCTTCTATGCATGCATGACTCATAGAATATGGATACACCTAATCTTATTCCATCTCGTAGGGGAAATAAATTTCCATATTTCCATATTTATGTCTATGATCATAAGGTTTACTACACACAAATTTAATGCTTACAATCTTCCCATATTACACCTATTTCGAATAAAGAGTTTTGTGTCTATCCCTCCATTTTTTACAATCGATACTAATGAGCCTCCTAGCACTACATATGTTACACATCTCTTGACTCACACATTGATGCTTATGTTTGCACTTACTTTTTCCACTATTGACAACAAGACCAATATTCCACCTATTCTAGTTTCTCTTCTGGACACACTCATATAGTTTATATAATTACACTTATTACTCTTGTTGTTGGATATTTGGAATCTATAGGGTTTTCTTCTCACTCCGTTGACATATTTTTATAGTATCTCTTGTGTTACCCTTATTACCCGATGATGCACTCTTGTTCTAGGTTCAAACACGATTGTTGAGGGTGCATTTACCTACATGGACCTCAATTTGCACACATACATGGGGGAAACCTATCTCCATGATCATATTCATTATAATTCATATTATAATAATTCAAAACATTCAAATATTAGTAAAAATTTAAAAATACTAGCTTACCTCTTATTTGGATGTATTTTTTCTTGCTTATACTATTATATGTTGCACATTGTCTATCATGTTACTTTCATTCATAATATTCTTTATTCTATTTTTCCATACACACATGCACATTCACATGATAATCTTGAGGTGAATGCAAGATACTTGACGGGTTATCACATAATGCATGGTGTTTGACATTATTCTCTACCATTCCCACCGAGGATCCTCGGGCATCTACATTTTCTATTTCTCTATTATTCAGGTTCTATCATTGTAACATCTACTACTTTCATTCATATTTTCAGTTGTATACATTGTGGCATACTATCAATTTTTCTAACATGCTAACAAGTGCTTCATGTGTAGCATTTTTCTCACAAGATTACTTTCAACCATGGTTATCTTATTTTCTTGTATATTTTCTATGTTTGTGTCTTGATTGTCATTGTTTGTGGGCTATGCCCTATACTTGATTGCATGTTTTTATTATATATCCTTGAAGGATTCAAGTGTCTTACGACATCCTTGAGTGGTGTCCCATGTATTCAACTAACTACTCATTGTTTTTTTTTCATCTTATTGTATGTTTTGACTAGTTTCTATCATATTAATTTTTACTATCATTTCCCATTGTTTTGCATGTGCCATGGTTGTTACCATGCACATTCCTTATTCCCCGTAGGAGTTCTATTTCAAATGTGCACATCAATTTCAACTTTCCTCATTTGGTTTGTGCTCACCTTGGTTCATCTCATGCACCCCAAATGAGTGGGGAAATCATCATGTGATTATTTCACCCTCTTAGTAGTTTAGACACCGTATACAAATTGGTAAAAAGTAAAATTAGAATAAACATGAGCTAAAAATAGGTTTAAATTAGAATTGGGCTAAAATTAGTGCAGGGATAGAAGCACCCAAATCAAAAAAGGAATAGTGGGCGTTATTATCACACCTAGGATGTTTTGTGTTAGGGACATAAAAATATACAATACAACATCAATAGGTTTCCAATGACAAAGTCTAAAATCTAGTAATAGACACTCGCTACAAGTTATCATTAGGTACAACAAGAACAAAATTAGTGGCAAGTTACATACTTTGAGAAAGGGAACTAATTACTCTTTTTTCTTGGGATCAAATAAGGAATGAAACCTAGGGCATATGCAGGAAAATGATATGCCTGGAATGATGTGTCATCTATGACTATTTTTTATTTGGGTTTGTGACCATCTAATGGCACTTATTTGTGGGGAAGTATTAATGGTTGGAGGGAAAATCCTATAGCTCTCCCAATACTCTTCCCTTGGTGATAGGACACCTAAATCCTTAGTACTATTCTAACCATCTCCAAGGAAACAAACATACATGAATAATTATATCTCTTCTCTCATGGTATACATGTGTATTCTATCCTTGATTCACTTATTTTTCAATATACATTTCTATTTTCACATTTACTAAGTTAAATTTCAATTTCATTTATCATGAGCATTGACTACACTTATCTTATTTTATAGGCCTGACCTTACTTTGACAAAAGGCAAAACACAAATGTAACAAGAAGCAATCTCAAGCATAAGATTCTCAGGAAAAGAAAAATATTCAAGGAACAAACATAGGCATCATTTCTAATATGCACATGAGGTCACCCTTATGATCCTTATCCTTTCTTAGATTCCATGATACATGTTTCACAATCTCCATCCAACATGATGTCAAGTATAATCCTCATTCAACACGCTATCAATTACAACTCTCTTTGGCTCTACATAAGGTATGCTCTTCCTATCTACTTTATGCTACCAAATATTCATTCACCAACATAAAGTGAGAAAAATGTAGACATGAAATCATGTAATTATTATTTACATCATTCCTCTAAGTATGTCATTATATGCATGATTCCTAAGCACGAAAACTATACATTAACAACACATGTTTTACTTTTGCACGCTTTATCCTTTTGGTACTTTTATCATTTAATTTTCTCGAATGGATACTTTATTTTTGACATTGGAAAACATATGGCCCAACTCTATATTTTCCATTATATCCTCTGAGCATCCTAGACAATACCACCCATTAGGGATAATCATGCCCAAGCGCTACTGTTCCCTTTGGGTGCTTCTTTCCTTTTCCCTCCTTTCTGAAATTCAAAATTCCACATCATTTCTTATATTTTCTAAATTACTACCCATCACTCGGGGTTGGCCATTTTGGTTGTTAATGGTGAAATTAAAATAAGGCAATTATATACATACATGAATTACTCACTATTATTAATGGTTGGAAAGCTTGGGATATTACCTATTATCTACTTTTTCTCTACATAGGAGGGGATATTTTTAAATTCCATCTCACACATTCATCTTGGGAGAAAATTATTTCTAGCTCACTATCTTATGTTAATTGACACAAGGGCAACCTAGCTTGAGGACACTATTCAAACACACACACACACACACACACACACACACACACACACTAGAACTATGCTATAACTACACTTAGTTTGAAATTTAGAACAATGTTAACTGAAAATCAAATTGGGGTGACCTCCGAGGTTAGTATGACTCAATCATATACATTATTTATTTCATATAATGTTTACTTGAGCCTTGTGTAGGTAGATAGGGTTTATTTTACAAGTTTAGGTGCGACACAAGAACCCTACAATGAAGTGGATGTAATAAAGAGTGAAAGGAAGAAGTCAATTTTAGACCCAGAAAAGATCATATCTAGAGTTATTTCCAAGACATTAGTACCCAATTGGACATCGGTGCCTGGTAGTCCTATTATTATCTGTGAAGTTTTTTTGAAGGATTTCTAGATTATAGTTTTATAGATGAAGCATATCTAGTCTAGATCCATCATATTCCACCCAATTTCCAACCTAGAATCTATCCGTGTCTTCAAATACATGCTAATTCACTCTTATCTTTGTATTACTTACACTTGATTGTTTCTTACATGGTAGATCTTGCTTGTTCTTGTTATATCTGTTTGATCTCAATCCTCTAGTTAATATTTAATATTTGTTAAATCAATTACCCATAGTAACACTTTTTATATGAAAAATGTCGGTGTTTCTAAGGAGCAACCCCTCCAAATCCCTTAGTAGTAATACAAATCCCTTGGCTATAAGGATAAATGATACCAAACCATATTTGTTCTTCAGAGGATATGATGAATCCAAAATGTGACTGAAATTCCTTTTTATTGTCCCATTTAGCCCATATATAATTTTGGATGACTTGTGATGTTGGGGATGGGTCTATGCGGAAACATTTGCAACTATAGAATATCAAATCCAAAACATGCAAATACGGATCTAACACTCCCCAAAAAATCTACATCAGTGGAAGTATAAACAAGAATAATCCAAATCACACAAAAGTACACACATATAACATAACATGTACTGTGGGTCACCCAATGCGGGCTACATCCACCAAATATAGAGATCTCATATATATAATATAACAAGATATTACAAACCAACTCTTCTACACAAGAGTACATATATCTCTACAATAGTATCTCTTCCTCTAGATCTACAACTAGATATGCTAGAGTACATGAAAATGTGCCTCCATACCACTACACGTGTCTCCTCCACATATATAACCGGATATGCATGAGTGCACTACAATCGTGCCTATGAAACATTACTAGATCTCACATACCTAAAGCTACCCTACATCTTCCACTATGTAACCAAGCTCTCATTGTACTATAAATCTACAAACAAGACCTCTGTAAGGGTCTACCAATGTTCAACCGTAACCATGCACCAAGAAATAAGTCTCTCCATTATCATTGCATCGATCACCTCGTGTAAACATGCGAGACAAATTCCTCTACAATACTAGATTCCTATTGATCAACTATACATCATGATCTCATGGATCTGTAATATAAGATATCACAATATGTGGATCTACAAGAATGAGTAAAAACAAGATCTCACAATAACCTATGGATCTAACAAGAAGAAACACGAAGTGAGTTGCATACCATGAAATCCATTACACGAGACTAAATAATACAAAGGAAATATAGTAGAAGATAAGACCATGTTCTCACCAACAATGTACCCGCACTTTCCTTCTCATTAAGTAAGCTTATCTCTATGAAATCTCTTATCTTTATGCATTCTAATTTTTATTTTTATTTTTCTTCTTCATCCTTTCAACCAAGGAGAATTAACATTCTTCCTCTATCCTTATGTTCTAACCCTAGTTTTCTATCTTATATAAGATTAGACAAACTTAAGGCACCTTAGCTATGCATTTACAACCTTTAGATCAACTTTATAATAAATTTAGATCTAATTCCCGTGAGTTAAATATAAACTTTCACGCACATGTGATCTTTGATTACTATGATGGTAGTCTTTAGTTACCCTAAACCGTGTTAGTTACCACGATGTTGACCAATGCTGATTATCTGACGGCGGTTACCTTGACCGATTCGGTTACTATGTAAACCAACAAGGTGTAAATCATGCTATCTATGAAGCAATTCAGCTCCACAATCCTAACAATCTCCCACTTGGAGATAAATTGTTGAACTTGTACATGTACCTATACATCACCATCCTCTACACACCATGAAGACCATCTATTCTTTCCTTCAACAATTCTCTCAACAAATAAAAAAACCAGAAGATCAAACCATCTTCTAAAACTAAGAAGATAAACCATGACTCACCAAACCTGTATGAAGATACAACTGATCCGTGACACCAAGCCTAAAGCTCCCACTGAATCATAACACCATACCAATAGTTGGTATCGAAAATGAATCTAACCAAGCTCCTCATGCAATAAGCCATCATGAACAACCCACCTATAAGGGATCCCACTCAAACTAAAGTATTGAGCCTATATCACATCCATAGTCATACCTGTAAAACCAACCATGTCCTCCATCCATCTATCCATGTCTCTATACAACATCCAATGCAACTGACCAATACAAGTCAAACTAGAATATGTGAAAGCAAAATAAGATCCTGGGTAAAGAAAACCCAAATGAATTCTACCTACAACAAAGGATGATCAATCCACAAACCCGCATAACTCAAAGAATCCAAACACCGCAATATGCAAATCCAACCCCGCATAAAAACTAGTATGTCCAAGACAACCATCTATAGATAACATATGAATGGAGTAACATAGTAATAATAGGAAATCCAAACACCCCCTAACCATGCTCAAGGCATCCATGTGTAAATCAAACATCTGCATCATCATAGACTCACAAAACTAAATCTATCCACATGTACAAACGCACCATGTACATCCATCCATATCACTAGGCTCCCCAAAAGCTCCAAGTCTACCACAAACTAACTCCAAAGCCGAATATTGTTGAGAAGAGAAAACTTAACAAAAGGCACACAAGAGGTCCACATGGGAAAACAAGGCATTTTCAAAGGTTTGAATGGATAAGGGAAACACGTGCGCGGAGGATAAGTTCATATTTCAGTACTTAGCTATTTTTGCACATGAGGATCTATTTTTAGAGATGGCATGCAAAGTACATAAATGAGGTAGAGACTTACGCGTGACACATTGGCTATTTTTGGAGGATCGACTACAAAGCACTTTTCATGGACACAAGCTAGGAATAGATCTACTACTATCAGTTAACTAACAATAGTCTATTGTTAGCGCTTATACGTGTAAGCCTATTTGTGTGACAACGCGTGGCTAATACTAGCATGCAACCTGTTTTTGGGATTTTCAAAGGTTTGAATGGATAAGGGAAACACGTGCGCGGAGGATAAGTTCATATTTCAGGACTTAGCTATTTTTGCACATGAGGATCTATTTTTAGAGATGGCATGCAAAGTACATAAATGAGGTAGAGACTTACGCGTGACACATTGGCTATTTTGGAGGATCGACTACAAAGCACTTTTCATGGACACAAGCTAGGAATAGATCTACTACTATCAGTTAACTAACAATAGTCTATTGTTAGCACTTTTACGTGTAAGCCTATTTGTGTGACAACGCGTGGCTAATACTAGCATGCAACCTGTTTTGGGATTAGATAAGTAGTAAAGGGAAAGTCCCCATGCTTATAAGTATGTAGTAAAATCGTGTAAAAGATATATATGTGGAGAGAGAGAGCATACATGTGTGAGAACTGAGATATAGTGAGATTATGTTGCTAAATCTGTACACGCATGAGCGTATACCACCAGTATTGTAATGAAGCTTCGTGTATTTATTGAATTTAATATAATAGGGGTTATAGAATGAATCAAGGTGTTATCATGTTTACGATTCAAGATTGCATGCTTGATTTCATTATGGTTATCCTTTAATGTTGTTATTTTCTAGATCCAGATCCGAATATGCACCGTAGAAAAATATAATAACTATAGATCTCAATGCTTAAAGTCTTTATCATGCTAACATCCCGTAATAACAACCCTAGAGAGAGACATGGTACCTTTGCATGCTTCGGGTGAGTGCTCAATCTATCTTTGAGTGATGTGCCATCACGCCTAGGGTCTTACTTGGTGAATTCTAGACTGCATCATTGGTTCCGTTGTTGGGACCTCTTTTTCAATTGTTTTCGGGGATGGTTCACGATGAAGACATACGAGGTTGACCTTAGAAAGTGTTGAGGAGTGGACACGCGATCTCGGAAGAAGAATACACATAGCGGTTCAAACCTGGATATAAGTTTAACGCACACGTGTGGGTGGAACAAAATTTGTATGAAAGTTTATATGAGAGATTTTTTGCTATCTTTCCAGTAGAATTATATGAGTGGTGCTTGTTTATTTATCTAAGTGGAATTGGAGGTATCGCACACTTGTCTAGATGCAGGAAGAATTTTAGGCCCTTTATGATGCTGATCTGATTTGGAATCGAGTTGTGGATACGTGGTTCCATGGTGTTTTAAATAGTTATATCTTGGAGTACTCAATTTCCACTTATTTGTGTCTAGAGGTAGCTAAATTCTAGTTTTTACGATATCCAAGGGGAACTTACCTGCAAGGAATTCCACTGGCAATCAAGATCCTGATGGTAACTTTGAATTTGGAGAGTAAACCGATGGCTAACTAAACCCCACCACACGTAGGGGTAGGAGCAGTTTGGTGAAAGATGGCAGATCTAGCAATAGAAAGGCGAGAGAGAGAAAGGTCACTTAAGTATAATGAGGTGTGCGAGAGGGAGAAAGAGAAGCAGTGGGAGGTTGTAGAGAAAATGGCATTGTGGAGAAAGATAGTTCAAGAAGGTGTTGAAGTTCACGTAGAAGACATAGAACCCGAGCCTCAGGAACTCCCCCATTTGGGAAAACATGATAGGAAACCTTCCTTGGCCTCACATAGAAGCACGTCGGTAGAGATGACATGGGCCGCAAGCGTGCATTTGAATCCACCTTGAAACCTTGCCCTTGCACTTGGTTTTCCAACAATTAGTACAAGTAGTCAACATGCTAATTCAAGCAGTGGAAGAGTATGAGTGAGTCTTATGAGAGGCACAATAATGGTAGTGGAAATGACTTTGTTGTTATATGGGAGTAATTTTTCGGTGCATCATCAACACATAATACAAGCTTGCTAATCTTTGGACTAACTTCTGGGAGTAGTAACGCTTCGCAAATTGTCAGGGTACAGTTTAGTTCTACTATTGGGACACAGGAAGTACATCTTCTGGTCCAACCCTAGTTATAGGTTCAAGATCGGGGCATAGGTAGCTCTTGTTCGGGCGGATCTCGGTGGTTCGGAGGCGGGAAACACAAGAGGTTATGGATCAGGTGGGAAAGGTATGCACCAACCCTAGAATATTTACATGGAGATGTCTCTTCATCTTCAAGCGTATAGGGGCATAGAAGATGATGTTGAACATGTGCATATGTGTGAAATACTTGTGGCGCAAAAGGAATCACAACTTATGAGCATAGGGCAAGCCAATTTTCTACTACATTACAAGGGTGCGCACACAACTAGTACAGAAGTTTGACCCTGATCAGACTTGCGTAGACTATACAACTTTAAAAGATGCATTCCTTAAAGAGTTTCACATCCCTAAGTTTGAGTAGAAGAGTATAAGTGTGCTCAAGGATATTAAGCAAGGCACTATTGAAAGTGTTAGAGAGTATGATGCATGGTTTAAAACACTATTATCTAATATTTCTTATGACATACACGCAAGCCAATATGCACAATGGTTTGTTGGGGGCTTGATTACACCTTTTAGGAGGGCATTATCACATAAGACATACACTGATCTGCATGAAGCACTTGAAGCAACCTTACGTGTTGAGGCAGTTGGAAGTATAGACACTGGAGTGAGCCCATTTTTAGAAGCATAAATCACATCTATGGAAAAACAGTTGGAAAAACTATTAGCAAATTTAGCACATGAGATGCGTATAGGGATTTGGTGCACAGATTGTGAAGTATAAGGTCACACAAAGGATAGTTATCCTCGCAGATTAGTGTAATCGTTGCTGATGGATTGTGAAATATGCCATTTAAACCATGATGCTAGTCACTACCCATTATTACAATGCGTGTTAAGTGAGAATTTTTCAAGCTACTTGTAAAATCTGTAGGTCCACAACTCATAACATGGAAGATTGTAGGATGATTGGATATATCCATGATGCTATAGACATTGGTGTATGATGAGATAGCGCTTTTAGATAACTCTAACGAAAAACACGAGCATCGGGATCAAGATCATAATCGAAGCACTATGATTAGAATGAAGGGAATTTTGAAGGCGGTCGTGGCAGAGGTCAAGGATACTCCAGTGGATTTAGAGGATGAGGCCATGGTAGTGGAAGAAGTGAGTTCCCTCGTGAAACATGCTATACATGTGGATCCCCGACCACTACAAGTGTGAATTTCCTCATAATATTACATGTTATTTTGCGGAAGGAACCATAGCTACGAGGAGTGATTGAACTTATATGAACATCTTAGTAAGTAGCATAAACAAGAAAACAAAGGCGCAGGGATGGTTAGGATACAACACACTGTTGAAAATCAATGGGTGCTTAAGTTGGCGACAGAGTCCAAAGAGTTGCAAGTGAAAATTAGGACCCGTGTTGAGGCAACACGCGTGAGAGAAACATTGCAGCAGAAGCCTACCATCACTAAGGAGGAGGTTATACATGCACGATACCGAAATCCTGCATATCAGAAGGATGTTTATTAGGAAACTATGGAAGTTATCAGGAATCTTCAGGGTGAGATACAATACTTACAAGATAAATCATAGAAGATGGAGCAAAATAAAGTATCAGAGACAGTCCAAACTGATATAGATGATGTAAGGAAGTGTGTAAAATGTTGTACCAGAAAATATCATTCCACTTTGTTAGGGGTTGGTTAAAAGGAAACATTTCACGTGCCAAGGTGTTGAGATTGGACGACGAGATCCTGCATGTGAATATCCCCCGATAACATAGATTATGACAAGGAAATAAATATGAATGTTATTGTGTATTGGTGGTTATTGAGTAATATACTTGATTGATACAAGCACAAAAGTCAATGTTCTTACCTTAGATGCATGGGTACAAATGGGAATACCCCCATTACATCCATCCTCTAATGTATTGTTCATGGCTAATCAGACTAAGGCCACTCCCATCAGAGTTTTGAAAGATGCATCCATTACCATACAAGGAGCCAAGTTCACTAGAGACTTTGAGGTTTTAGCGCTGGCAGAGTCAAATAGCTTCCCAGCTCTATTGGGGCATCCTTGGTGTTATGCAAATAATGCTGATCTTTGGTTCAACAAGGGCTATATCAGTTTTGAAAACAAGGAGGAAAGAGTTATTATCCCTTTAACAGATGGAAAATCTATGCCCTATGTTGAGCCCTTAAGTGAAGAAGATCTGAATAGGATTTATGTACACGCCATATGAGATCCAGAGATACTTGAGCTAACCAAAGAAGGACTAATTTAGTGGGAGGATGCACAGTCTATTAGTGATACTACAAGTGTTGCTTGTGATAATTGGGCTCATAGCACTTATGATTTGGTAGGGTGCGAAGTAAAGAGTATGTTTGCTAGAGGTAGTAAATCACGTTATGTCAGGAGGATAGGTAAAAACTCGATACCTTGTTACATCAAAGAAGGAGATCCTATGGTATTCCTGTGTGCCAAGGAAGAACAATGGATAGAACCCATTTGGAAAGAAGAAATATGCTAGCATATAAACTAGGTGGAATAGCAGCATGCTGGTGGGTGACCCACAAGGATAATCTTGTAGGATGGAATGAAATTAAGATTGCTCTTGCTACTAGGTTCTTCAGGGGCAATGCACCTACTCAAATATGTACTTATCACGATCATCAACTTATTCAAAGACCACGTTCAGAAGTGTGAGAGACTCTAGACAGAAGGGCATGAAGCGTTACCACCTTTGCTATGGGTGCACAAGTTTTATTCCACTTTACAAGGCTACATGCGTGATTGGTATGTATATGCAGAACTCTATAGAGAGAATGGAAATTGGTAGGATTTAATTACAGGAATGGCCTAGACATTTGACTCCTTCTCTACAAAGCCTCTTGTGGAAGAAGCATTGAAAGTCATAAAGTGCTTAACTATGGGAGATAGTGCCAAGGTTGAAGAACTACTTCAAGATTTATTCGATGAAGGAAACTTAGGAGTGCAACTTGTTGAAGAAACATAGGCCAATGCCATACTACTTCAATGCACTCGCCTTGAGAAATAAAAAGGAAAAATGGTCTACATAGTGGATGATGAAGAAGTAGAAAATTTGGATGTAAACCATTCAACAAGTAGGTGTGAGGTTTTAGACAATGCAATAAGACCACACGTGCCTATCATGAACCTATGAAGACAAAGCAGGTGAATATTGGAATAGATATTGAGCCTAAGGAAGCCATAATTGGAGACTATTGGTCAGACTCTGAAGTGGCAAAAATCTTAGAGTTACTAAGGGATTATCAGGATTTATTCCCTAGGGGGTACTAGGAACTTAAAGGCATGCACAAATCGTTAGGGTAGATGAAGATAAAGCTTAAAGAGGGTGAGTGCCTAGTTAGAAAGAGACCTTATAGGATGAACGCCAACTTGTGTGAAAAGGTCAAAGAAGAGATTGATAAAATGTTGAAGTGCTGGATCATCAAAGCCCATGATGAGTCATAATGGGTTAGTCCAATGGTGATCGTATCAAAGGATGGACAAATTAGAATATGTGTGGACTACAAGGAGCTGAATGTTGCATGTGTAATCGATCTGTTTCCTACACCATTCACTGAGGAAATACTAGAAGGCATTGGAGGGTGTAAAATCTATTTGCTTACAAATGGGTTCTCTAGGTATCATCAAGTTAGGATTTCCTAGGAAGATCAGGAAAATACTACATTTACTACTGAATGGGGTAGCTTCACCTATACTGTAATACCTTTTGGTCTGAAAAATGCACCTATTGTATTTTCATGCATAGTTGTTCAAGCGTTCAAGGAATTTATTCACAACTTCTTACATGTTTATTTGGATGATTGGATGGTGTATGGATTAGTTAAGGATCATTGTGACAATCTACGCTTAATGTTTGAAAGCTATAGATAGTTGAGTATCTCATTGAACATCAAGATGTGCATATTTGCTACACCGTTTGGGATACTTTTAGGACACATAATCTGTAAGGAAGGCTTGTTGGTTGATCCAACCAAGGTTACAGTCATTATAGGCCTAAGGGAGCCTACCAATCGAGTGAGGTGCGCGGATTTTGGATCATACAAGATATTAAAGAAATTTTATCAAAGGTTATGCCAAAGTTTCTAAACCATTGGAAGAGTTATTGAAAGAGAAAGGTGCGTTCTATTGGGGAGAACCTGCAATGGTGCGTATTTGAGACATTGAAGGAAAAATTTACTACCACACCTATTTTGCGTTTTCCTTCATGGGACCAACCATTTTATGTACATGTTGACGCCTCGCACAACCATTGGTGCGGTGTTGGCTCAACCTATAGAAGGTATTATAGATCATACCATCTATTTTTCTAGCGAAAAGTGACTCTACGAATAGAATTACACAACTACAGAGCGTGAAGCTTTGTCAATGATCTATGCACATAAATTCCGCCAAGATGCTATTAGCTACACCATTCGTATTTTATACATACCACATGGCATTGAAGTATTTGGTAAACAATCTTGTTCTACAAGGGTGCATATGTCGATGGATACTCTTATTTCAAGAATTTGAACTCACAATTGTGGTAAAACTAGGGAAAAGTAATTCTGGACCAGACCATCTATCAAGAATACAAACAATTGAGGATACCATACCAAATGCACAGCTTATATAGGTTGCGAACACGCGCCATTGGAATTAGAGGACATTGTTGTCTTTCTATGAACATGGATAGCACCAAAAGGAATGAAATCCTTGGAGAAGAAACAACTTGCTATACGCGCAACCCCTTATATGTTAATCAGTGGTGACTTGTAAAAATTAGGCCAAGATGAAGTATTGCACCGTTGTGTATTGGAACATGAGCATACACATATTATGGAAGAGGCTGATGGTGGTATTGTAGGTGGAAACTATGCCGATGATGCCACTGTGTGCAAGATTCTACTCACTGGATTATGGTGGGAGACCCTGTATAAGGATTGTAAGGAATTTTGTAAGGCTTGTGATCATTGTCAACGTCTTGGAAAACCAAGTCAACGAGATGAAATGCCTCTAAGACCTATTACTAGCACATAACTATTTGAGAAATGGGCTATAGATTTCGTGGGTTCTATTTCACCTACCGTGCATAGGACTAGATCGCGCGACATCATAACTTACATAGACTCTCGACAAGGTGGACATAAGTAGTACCTATAAAGAACTATACGACGACTACAGTAGCCATGTTTCTATGGGAAAATATTATTACAAGGTATGGATGTCCTTTAAGTTTGACTAGTGATAGGGCCACACATTTTCTTAATGAGACAATCATAATTTTATTGGATGTATTCATGATTACACACCATAATACTACACCCTATCATCCTTAGGCAAATGGAACTGTTGAGGCTTTCAACAAAATTTTGAGCCAGACATTAACAAAAATATGTGATGTTGGAAGAAAGTATTGGGATGATAAAGTATTTGTAGTACTTTGGGCATATCGGACAACATATAAAAGGTTGAACAAAGCCACACCATTTCAGTTAGTGTTTGGCATAGAAGCCGTTCTTCTTATGGAATTTATGTTACCTTCTTTACATATTACATGTGCTGGAGGTCTTGTTGATGAGAAAGCATTAGAAGAGCAGATTGAAAAGTTAATCAAGTTGGATGAGCAAGAAACCATAACACATTGGAGTAAAAAAGAAAAGCCAAGCGAAAAGCATGGCATGACAAGAAAATCAAGGATAAAAGGCTTATGATAGGACAAATGGTGCTCCTTTATGATTCTAATTTTTTGCGCCATCTAGGCAAACTCAAGGTACATTGGTTGGGGCCGTATGTTATAAATCACATACTCGAATCATGCACTTTTCAGTTAGAGGCACTTGATGGAATGCGGTTACCTGGTTACTTCAATGAGAGTAGGTGAAGCCCTACTATAAATAAGTCTTCTTGGCATTTGTAATAAGGCGGTGTTGTCATTTGGATTAGGTTTTCAATTACGCATTTCCGTAATGTGTTTCCTTCTTTGTCACTATGCTTTGTCAATTTAGTTGGTGTGTTTGTGTCATAAGCGCATTTGTGCGCATGAAGATAATTACTATCGAAGCATGTTTATGCGCAGAGGACCAACATACTTTTAGTGTGGGTGGTTGTTGATATCCGTGCACAAGACTATTGGAATTGAAAGGTGAAAAGAATAAACTACTACGGGTGCCATTTAAGTGTTATTCAAGTTAAAAGATTGCTTCTAAAAGTGACCAAATATGGAGATGAATGAAGGGAAAATATAACACAAGGTAAGCGGAGGCCATAACAACTACCAAAGTGGAAGGTGCGGTGACAAAGTACTTGGGCGCAAGGAAGCGTCTTTGGAGAGAAGTATGTGATTAGAGGGTAGGAAGGCACACTAGAATGTTATATCCGGGCACAAAGATTTACCACGTGGAGCGAATGAAATTGGTCAATAAATGAGATGAAATTGGGTAGGTGAAGGAGCAATAAATGCATCAAAAGTGTGAAAATCTATATAAGGATGGGATGCAAGTTCATTCTTACTTGTTGCGATTAAGAGAATTTGAAAAGAGCTAAGTGCGAAGAGCCAAGAAATCGTGTTGAGGTGCGAAGAGTGTGAAACCAAACGTGGAAATGAGGTTTGTGCAAAGGAGAAGCTTGCATTCCCATATGAGAAGGGTTTGAGTGAAGTAGATGCATTACAAATGAGCTAGGGCACACGATTTCCACTAGGGCACAGAGATTTGAGCTAGGGTTTGAGTTGCACATTGCAGAAGTCAAAAGATGAGTATTTTCAGAGGATTGTAGGGTAGAAATGGCACCAAAGAAGGCAGCTGTAGCGGGAGTTAAGGGAAAGAAGAAGGTGGTCATGGAGGAAGAAGAAATGACCCCTGAGAGCAATTTTTCAGAGATGCAATATCCAAAGGGGGTTATAGTAGGCCAGAATGGGATTCCCATATTCAGAGAAGCAAGATAAGTGAGTACAACCATTGTACCATAGAAAATAAGAAAGATCTAGATGCACTTGTTGAATATGAAGGCAAATAAGTGCATGGCGGAGGACATTCTGGTCTATGACGATCTTTGGGGAGAAGTTATTGAAAAATATTGGAGTATATCAGTTATACGAGCTCCCCTACTTCAGAAAATATGAGCCCTTGTACCAATGGCTCATGAGTAGAGTACACAAAGACTTCTTCTATTTTGTAGGACACATAGCAAGGATTTCGAGACGAGTTGATCTCCACAATGATAGGGTTGAAGGCTATAGGTGAAGACCTCAAAGGGGACTTAATAGAAAAGGCTGTAATTTTGGAGACCAAGAGGGAGCTGGGTACACCAAGGGTTTGTGTGGCATGGACATAGACAAGCTGAAAAAGTACCCAATTGTGCAAGCATCCATGCACTTGTAACAAAACTAAATGACCAAGAGAGGTGGTCACAAGTGAACACCATGTGGTACGCGTTGCAAAGAATATGTCTAAAGTGGTAGTATACAACATTTCAAATTACACTTGTAAAACTACCATCGAAGAAGCATGTGCGGGAGGAAAGATCGGTTTGGGGCTGTTACTGCATATCTCTGGTATTTATGGAGATCGGGGTGCCCGATGGACCAAAGGAGAAGATCTAGGAGTATCCCATGGAGAACAAGTCACCTGCAGAATGATTCAAGCAAGTACTTGTGTGAAGGATTGATGACTAAATCAGTCAAGCAGAGGGCTAAGAAGTGGTATGATAGGCTCCGCAGGCAACATTTGAAGAGGAATGGCGCATCCCCAAAGAATTGCCTTCGGTGGTGGGTAAGGCAGTACAGTTTGTAGTATACCAGCATTTTTGCATCATGCGATTTGCGATGAAGGATGGGGCTTGGAGCCCATGGTGTAAACTCTGTATGCCTTCATAGTGAGCTATTTTCGGTGTCGGTTCATAGTTTCTCGAGATGTGCACTACCTAATATTTAATGTAGATAAGGTAGAAGTATGACTACTACAGGACAACGAGGAAGAAGTATGGGTATCCAAGACATAATGCATATATTGAAAGGCTCATCTCAGATGTGTTGAGCATAAAGCTAGTAAGTTTGGTTATTGGAGACATTGGAGTAGCACTTGTGTACCTCTAACTGAATCCCAAGATGGAAAATAACAAGTATGTGGAAGATGAGTTCGCACTCCCAGGGCCGCCGAAGGGTAAGCATACCATGGAGAACATTCCAGTGCCTAAGCCCACAGAGACAATCGAAGTAGAGGATGAGGAGGATGAGCATGAGGATAGTGGTGGTTTAGATCACAGGAGGAGGATGTAGACACCTAAAATTGGTTACCCAA
Organism: Taxus wallichiana var. yunnanensis; assembly: GCA_018340775.1. Taxonomy (NCBI): domain Eukaryota; kingdom Viridiplantae; phylum Streptophyta; class Pinopsida; order Cupressales; family Taxaceae; genus Taxus; species Taxus wallichiana. The sequence continues at coordinate 134,172,734 of CM031244.1, forward strand.
TTTAGTGTCCCTTCTCATCCGTTTACTTGCCTAGGTAACCTAGGGCACGTTTACATCACCAACTATCCCCTTGGGATAGTTTTCCAATTTGTGATTTAATCACCTACTCTAAATTTAATTCATTTCATCATATCTTGCCCATGGGTAATTAAGTATTAAATATTTAATTACGCTTCTTCCCATGCATCTTAATCACTTATCCACCCCAAATTTATTCTACCCATGTATCACATCTATTTTTAATCTTCCTAAGCGGGATATTTTCCCGTAGGTCGGGATGAGTCTTATTTTCTCGAATCGATCATTTTTAGCCATCTCGGAGTCTTCTCCGCGATCGGCGCCACCCATATGGTCGGCGCCGATTTTCTAGGAGCGGCGCCGATTATAAAAGCAAGTCCAGAACTCGGTTCTAAGCGAAAATCGAACCTCAAAGAGATCGGAGCAAGAGCGAAAAAAGCGAACAAGCGAAAAAGGAGCACTTGCACACGAACAGAGCGAGAGAGATACGATCGAGAGATCTTCATCAGTGTATCAAATTAGGCGTGATCTCGTCCGAATCAATCCCTGAGAGGAGCACCGTTACTCTGTCCCTGTCATATCAGCATCGCACCACCATCTATCATCTGGTGACTCTGTTCCAGTGTCTCGCCAACTTCGGCTCATCCAGCAGACCACATTCGTCTTCTAATTCCCGAATCTTATCGCACAGTCCCTGACTGATCGATCTGCCTCCAGTCGACGCCGATTCAACCCAGTCGACGCCGATCAGTCTCAATCGACGCCGACCAGTATCAATCGACGCCGATTTTAAAAAGCGACGCCGATTTTCTCTGCAGATAGGTAAAAGGATACAGGTAACACAAATCCAGCTTTTATTTCATAGTTCCTGTTTTTCCTCAGACTTTGTCACTGCATTTGCTTAGATTCTGTCTTATTACTGCAATTCTAGTCTTTATTTACATCTTTTATCATGTATGCTTCCTTTCTTTATTGAAAACGTGGTCGACATCCGCCGAGGAAGCTTATCGCTTCTCGGACCCGCTTCTCGGGCAGTCCACTAAAATATCTTTTAACGTGGTCTTTTACTGTCAAAGCATCGGTGTTTTACAGTTATTCGGATCTATTGTGCGAATTGCTTGTGTGCGCCTCTTATCTACATTGGCTTCCTCATCCATCTACATCTTCATCAGTATCAATTTCATTGAGTTTTTCGGGTTTTGTGTTTAGTTTGGTACATTAACTTGGACGGAGTAACAAGCACAAAATTCTTGATCTACGAGAGGAAACCATCATATAGAAGGGAATCGAGTGCATGTTGTTGCCCTAAAATTCCCCTCTTGTGAAAGATGAATTTACAGGTCCCAAGTGTTGGTACTCGGTTTTTAATCCCACCAGTTCCATTTAAAATTCCTCAGTCTATGCATTTTGAAACATTTTTCTATCTCCTTTCATGGATGCGTGGAATTTATCAATATTTTTCTATGGTTGTGGACCGCGTCGAGCCTTGTATTCCTTGCATTTATCTTTCTGCAGGAAAAATCTTTGATTCGGGCGCGAATGGTGGCGTTTTCCCCTTCTCTGCATTTTTCTACGGTCGTCTTCCCATCAAATTATTTTCTAGCGTTTGCAGATATGTGGTCACCTCTAATTGGATGCGGTGTGGTGGGTCTTTTTGTGAACTTGTGACTTTTGTTACATTTACAAAAATGTTGAATTACCCCCATGTCTCCACTTGGATCTGATTGGCTTTTCAAAATTATGAAGTGGCGGAGAAAAATTCTTACTTTGGCCCCGCAAAGGGACACATGGTTGTTTTCAAAATTCAAAGCGGGAGGCATGTAATCGGAGCACTTTTGAAAATTTGGTTTTATTTCCAAAAGGGATTAAAGTTGTAAAATGAGTCGTGACTCTGTCAGGGCAGAAAAATTCAAATATCGAGCCCGCATCAAAAGTCAAAGTGGGGAGGCAGATTGTCGGGTCACTTTTGGAATTTTTGTTTTGTTGCGGAAAGGCATAAAAGTTATAAAGTGACCTGTGGCCACGCCGATGCCCAGGAGAAGCCATGTGGAGAGCCTGTATCAAAAGTGGATGGGCGGGCTGAAATGTTTCGAAGTGCAATTTCTCTAAAAGGCACAAAATATAAAAGTTTTCCCCAGACACGCTTCAAAAATATCTCCCACGTGGATGGATAAAATTCAAAGTTTACGAAGGTAGGATGAATGACTGTGATATGATGCATCTAGTTTTTCTGCAAGGCATGAAAATGACCGAGGCATTAGAGAAGTTCAGATGTCGATTTCTTGAATCAGTTTCATCATTTTTGTAACCGAATGTAACCGTTTTTGGAAGCTATTTAGTGGGTTCTCTATGCCATTATTCGGGGTTGGATCTTGGTACTCTGTAGATGTAATAGATTTGAAAGTAATCAATACATAAGTTTTTCCCTTTCTTCCTCTGCTATTCCTTCTTTCCTTGTTCAAATTTGTGAATCATCCATCTTTGTATGAAAAGAAACTTCCTGTTCTTATTAATATGATTTTGGAAACTTTGTGTCTTTGAAATTATATCTATTATAAACACGAATGATTCCATTATGCATCTCTTTTTCTCAATATGCATAAGGTTATACTCTACTATCTATATTTCCTGAAAGTATTGTTATGTTCTTCCTCTCTCATCTCCTTAGTTCTTCCATTCTTTCGTATTGATGATATTTGGGCATAAAATGTTTCAAAGTATCAGGAATCCACACTTTGAAAGTTGTACATTTGTATATAAGTTTTGTTGCTTGCTTTCAATAAGGGAACCTCTCCCATTAAAGAGGAGGGAATTGCTATCCCCTGACTGTGGTTTGTTAAAGTACCATTTAAAAACCCAAGAGCACGCAACTACACTAACTCATGGGTAGGAAGAAGAAGAGGATCCAAAAGTAGTTCAAGGAGAGCACCGCTTTAAAAGAGTATTCGGTGAATAAGGACTCAAGGTTTTACTCCAAAATCAGTGCGTAGGTCACCTTGACTATCTCCATAGAAGGAGACAACTGAGAAAATAATAAGGAAGTTGAAATTGGGTGAAGAGGTGGAAGAATATGAGGAAAGTGCGCCAGGGTCTCCTACACCACTTGAATATGAGGAGGAACCACAGAGTAGGGAGGAGCAACAAGAGGAATCAAAGGATGAAGGAATGAAGGATGGGGAGGAAGGAGAAAAGGAGACAATAGAAGCTGCACATGAGACTACTCAGGGTATGTCAGAACAAACTCCAAATCTTAGATCCCTAGTTCATAAGGGGCCTAGAACAAAGAGAATGAGTGGAGAACACAGTGCACCAATCATGGGCTATGCTGAGGACATAGGTAAAATTGTTCACACCTATTTTCACTGTGACACAAAAGGAGTTATTTGGATGGGAGTTGATGGATGAAGATATGACAACCATGTGCACAAGGAAGCAACTTTCATGGTCGATGCACACACATATGGATGAACTAGACTTCGATGTGTGTGAGGAGTCATGCATGTTGAGGAGGTTGAAAAATACTCCCAAGCTAGACACATAACAATAAAGCCTCTTTGTTATGTCCAATGAGCAAGTAAGTAATGCATTGGTAAAGGTCTCCATGAGGTGGTGTTGATTACTCAAATGTGTACCGCGTCTTAAATCTCGAAAGGGCCAAGGTGTTTGAGACCACAATGGAACCTCCCTAAGTTATGAGACCTTGTGAGCTTGGTATGGATCTGCAGAGAAGGCCGATTCCTCTATCTATTTCTCTACTGCTACTGCTACTCCTAGTCTTTGAAAGGGAAACTAAGCTAAGAATGCCAAGGGACCAAGGAAATAAGGATAACATGAAGTAAACTACAATAAAAGGTGATAGCACTAGAAAAGAGGAGAACACTATCATTCTAAGTGAGAATGATAGGGAATGTGTGGAAGGAGGCTAGGCACGAGTAGCACAATGAAATACGCATTCACTAGATCATTGTCGTGGAACACAACCAAGTATGGAACTATAGGATTTGAAATAACACAATAATATAGAATGTGAGAGAAGAGGCAAGAAGAAGGAATGCAAACATGTTAGGATAGAGAATAGTCACAAAACGATGCTTCTATTACTTCCAAAATGCATAAAATCTATTCTGATGATAAGGAGGCCGATATCCACATACAAGAGCCAAACATGGAGGTATGCGACTCAAAATACATAAAATATGGAGTCCTTAGCAACATGCATAAGGATCTTGAGTGGTCAACCCTTTGAATATGCTCCTTCATTATAATATATATGAAGAATAAGAGAGAAGAGAGGAAAATTTTGAATCTTGCTTCAACCACCTCGAGACACATTGAATCTCCTACTTTTTGAAAGCTCAACCACTATCAATCAATGCCTCTCTCAAATCTGCCCCAAATTTATCATGTCTGGTTCCATGTATGCTTGGTGTGTTGAAGAAGGAATAATGTCGGATCGAATTGAATCAAATCTGGTGGTTGAAGAAATCTGATTCTACTTTAATGGCTTGATATACGTTTTCCCATTTTTCACCCACCAAAGCCTATTAAGAATGATATTTTATGTTTCCATGGCATGGAGGGTATCGAGACATTTCCAAAAAGTATTCTCCTACCCAAATCTAAGTTTCTAGTCAAAATATATGGCCATTTGATTATTTAGATTGTGGGCACGCAATATTTTAAAGAGTTTTTCGTATTGGGTGCATGTGGTAGCCTCGCGCACCTTGGAGATTCGGCCCTTACCTTTCGCTATTGAAAACGTGCTAGAATGACATGTGGCAGCTTCCACAAGTTCCTTGGGCTTCTTTTTATTTTTCCTGAGTCTCTTTGTTTGGCGGGGCCAAAAGTTTGACCTTGGACACATGGCGGTCTGGTGCTTGTTTGAAACCCACCCCAAACTTTACTCTTGAATTAACACCGTGCTGACACTTGGCATCCTCCGCTAGCCTATCCTAATGATTTGACTATTCAACCCTGACCCTTTCCTTTTATGAAACCGGATGCGTGGAGGCTCCGCGCTTATTTAGAAACCCGCACAAGATTTTTCCATTTTAAGGAGCGTCGGGTTGACACGTGGAAAGAAGGTGCATGCACGGAAATGTGGGCGCGAGGGAGAAGTGAAAGAAAGAGGTGAAGAGGGCCACATGCTATGTGTGTGGGGAGACAAGGATCAAGCACATGAAAGGGAAATAGAGGGGAGGTGCAAAGGATCGCACGCGAGAGGAAGGCATACTTGGAGAAGGAAAGTATAAAAACAAGGTGCGGGAATTCAACTAAAGGAAGGTGTGTAGATGAAGAAAGAAAAGAGGATGCATGAAAGAACTAAGTCTAGGTAAGTGCACAAGAGGAATGCCAGGGACTTAGCTGATTGGAAGGTAAGTCTACAGAGGTGCGCGTAAGGAGTGCATGATGGGATAGGAGAGAAAGCGGGCATGCATGAGGAAGGTGTGTAAGGGAAAATGGAAGGAGATAGAAGAATGCGAAGGGGAGCAGGAAGGTGTGCAAGGGCACATAGAGGGACTACAATTGAGGGAATGTACCAATTGATTTTGAGTGCATGTAATTATTTGATGAAATAACTTAGGGCCATAATATGTATGCAATTTATTCAAATAGATAGGAGAGCTATTTGGATAATAGTTTTGGTGAATTTCGAGCCATCTGCCTACTAGATGAAAGAGATCAGTAGCCTGAAGCATCCATTGGGCATGGAGTCTACTTGTTCAATCATGAAAATGCCCCTGTAATCACTTGAAAATCATATATGCACTTTGTTCTGAATCTCACAACTAGCTGAGAGAAGCTCTGCATTCTGAAAGTAACAAAAGAGCGTGCACAAGAAGCACGCGAGGGGAATGAACTATGTATAAACAAACAATGTGCATGGAGCACACTTGGAGGAATTGAAACTACTTTAATATATACAACATGATGCAAAAACCTAATGGAAGGGTTTGAGATAGATCTTGTTTACTAGGATTTGCAGCATGCTTCCATCTGGATGAGTTAACTTGAAAGAGTTAGCTTCTTTGCAGGACTTGATGATGTATGGGCCACTCCAAAGTGCATCAAAATTTTAATGGTGCCACTGATTTATCTCTGTCGATCCCATTTTAGAACCAGGCACCCAAATTTGATTGCTTGAGGCCTAGCCTTTTTGTCAAACCATTTCCTTGTTGTTTGCTAATGTTGTTCTAGCATGATCATGACAGAGTTTCTGAGCTCTTCAAGATGAACCAGCTTTGCCATCCTGATTTCTCTCTGATCTGCACCCTCAAATTCCAGCTATTGGGCAAGTGCCAATGAATTTAGTTCTAGTGTAAAAGGAAGGGCAACTTCCTTGCCATAGAAAAGCTTGTAAGGTGAAGTTCCTGTTGCCTTTTTACTATGATTCTATTTGCCCAGAACATGCGGAAAGACCTTCGTATGCCCACTATCTTTGGTTGATGTTCATTGTGCTCTTCATGATTCGATAAGGTTCTTATTTGTTTATTTTTCCAGGCTATTTCCTTGAGGGTAATTGTTGGAAGAGGTTTTCTGAGTAAATGCCTAGACTTAGAGCCCAATCGGTGATTTTGGCACCAAGGAAGGCCTTTGCATTATCGTGAGATAATGGTTTGAGGAATGCCTAACCTTGTGACTAAACCTTCGAGAAAGTCAAGGATGATTGCCTCAGTTGATTCCTTAAGTGCAAAAGCTTACCATCCCATCTAGTGAAGTAATATGTAGCTGTCAACACCCATTTATGTCTAGCACTTGAAGGCAAATTGATCATGCCTATGAAGTCGAGACCCCATTGCATGAAAGGCTGATCCGCTTGGATTGGTCGGAGGGGAAGCACTTGCCAATCTTTTCTTTCCTGCAAAGAAAGCACATTATTTGCATTTTGTGACCCACCTATGTGCATATGCAAATAGGGTAGGCCAAAAGATACCTGCCATTATGATCTTCATTGTTGTAGTTTTGGCAGAGAAGTGTCCACTAGAGAATCCATCATGAAATTTTGCTAACACTTGCTCAGTCTACGCGCCATTGATACATCTTAACAACACACCATCTAGATTTCTTTTGAAGAGAATTCCATCAATCAAAACATAAGGGATAGATTGCAACCTCATATGCCTTCTCTTTGCTTTGTTCAAACCGGGAGGGTACGCCCTCGAAAAGGAATGTGATCATGTCCTTCATCTAGTCACGTGTGCCAGGGTCTATATTATGTTCATGTTCTACACACGAAGGTCTTCATCCATAAATAATGAAGCTTCGGGTTCATTATGCGCATCATCAACAATCTGCTTGCAAAGTGCAATGCCTCTTACCAGCTTTATGGCCTTAATAGTCACATCATATTCCATGATTTTTGTCACCCATCGTGCTCTCTTCTCACTGATTTCTACTCCCATGATGAAGTCTCTGACATATGAGTGGGAGACTAACACCTTGATATGATTTGTGGTGAGCATAATTTTGAATTTCTTGAGCGTGCGCATGATGGAAAAGACCTACTTCTCCATGTGACTGTATTTCAATTCATAATCCTTTAGCATCTAGCTGAAGAAGGCCACTGCTATTCCAGCCCTTGTTCATTTTCCTATGTTAGGACAACAACAATGCTTGCATCAGCACCATAAGCATAAAGGATGAAATCCTTTGAGTAATCTAGATTGATGAGTGTTGGCGCACAAGCAATCTCTTTCTTGATCTTGTTGAAGCTTTCTCTTCCTTCTTTGTCCATCTAAAGGCTATGTCCTTTTTGAGCATGAGGGTGATGGGCTGAACCAATCCCATGAAAGTTAGGGATAAAATACCTAACAAATTTAATCTTGCCAAGGAAGGACTATAAGGCCTTTTTGTGCACCGACAGGGAAAGGGATAGGATGGCTGAAATGTGCTCAGGATCAATTGCAATACCATCTTTCGAAACCACATGGACCAAGAGCTTGCCTAAGCCACCACAAAATTACACTTCTTGGGGTTAAGAGATACCCCAAATTCTCTGCATCTCTCAAATACCTTTTCCAAGTGCGCTATATGTGATCCGCACCTTGCTTTGAGAAGACATTTATATCATCTAGGTAAACCAAGATGAACTCATTGATGTAACCTTTGAAGGCAATATCCATGGAATGCTGAAATGTTGCGCCCACATTTGACAGACCAAAGGGCATTTTCTGGTATGCATATGTTCCCCACTTGGTTGTAAATGTTGTTTTGAATTGATCCTCTTCTTTGACCAGGATCTTGTTGAAACCTAAATACCCATCTAGCATGGAGAACCTTTGCGCGCCAGCCACAATCTGCAGAATCTACTCCATTAAAGGCAGAGGATAATGATCCTTTAGAGATGCCTTATTCAAAGATCTGAAATCAACAAAAAGTCTGATTTCACCATTCTTCTTGCGTAATGGAACTAGATTTGCAACCCAGGTAGAGTATTTGATAGGATAGATAATTTTTGCCTCAATGATTTTTGATAGTTCCTTTTCATGAGGGGCTCTATTTTTGGATTGACTAGCTTGCTTGCTTATTCGATGGGCTTTATACCAGATCAAGGTTAACGGAGTGTTGAGCAACACTTGGATCAAAACCTTTGAGGTATTTATACTCTCATGAGAAAATGTAATCGTATTTTTGAGAGAGAGAGATGAAGGTTTGCTTCTCTTCATGCGCACAAGTTCTGGCGAGCAAAGAACTCCTTTCCACGTGCAATAGTAATGGAGGAGCAATCCTCATTCGCGGAACACATGTATCTTTCTTCACCATTGAACTCATCATCAGGGCTGAACATTTTCTCTAAGGTGACCAACCCTTTAGGCAACTTATTTGTCTTTAACTATATTACTTGGTCACCAGAGCTATCTTACAAGTTGGCTTGCATACTTGATGAAAATTCAGCTTCATTCTGGATAAACTGGACAATTTGTGCATCATTGTGGAACACTTGCTAGCTGGTGTTATTGTCTAGAATGGATGGTCTGATTACCATCTTAATGTGTTGAGTGTTTCCTTTAACAAAGTCCTCACTGGAGAAAAATGTGAACTAAGCGCGACCATTTAGTTAGCTTCTTTGTTTATTCTGCGTGGGACTACTTACAGATTAAGGGCATCAAATCTCTCAAGTAGGTGCCAAACTCTATGTTTATAAGCTTTAAGAAGCTTATTCTTTGTCTAGAATTTTTTGGTGACCTAGTGGATGACCAATTCTGTGTCCCCAAAGATCTGCAGCACCTTAATTTTCTTCTTCTCAGCAATGAGTAAGCCATGCACCAACACTTCATATTCTACCACATTGTTAGAGAATGCAAACTAAACCTATGCGTGAAGAAGAATTTATCATCTTTAGGGGAAATGAGAACCACTCCTACTCCCGCACCATTTCTGATTCTAGATCTATCAAAATACAACTTCCATAGACCAGTTTGAACTTTGTTTCCTATGAGCACGCACACAAGTGTAGCATCTTCTTCTAGAATGCAATAAGTACCAAGCCCAGGTTTCATAGGCTTCCGGTTCTTCAAAGATAGGGATCAAGTTTGTGATGCCTTTCTGCCCATTCATCAAGCACTAGGTTTGGAATAGAGGGTAGAAGAGACTGCTCTTCAGGAATTGAAACTTGTTCTTCCTAGATAAGACAATTGGCTTGGAGAGGGGACGTGACATATGACTCTACATGATAAGAAAATATAGGCTCATCTTGTATGGTAAACCGGGTACCATACCTTGTCTTGAGTAACATATGAGACCAATCAGAAGACAAGTAACCAGCCACTTTAGTAGTAAATTCTCTTAATAGACATAGGGAAAACAAATGAGGTAGGTCAATAATTGACACATCTTGAGTAATTATCAGGATTGGACATGCATGGATGGTTAACTCAAGATCCTTGATGAGTCTTAAGGTAGTTACAATTGATCCATCAAGTTGTAGGAATCCTTTAGACAAAGGGCTATATTTTAGACCTAAGACATCAACTATCTTCTTAGGCATAATAGAAGTACTAGCGCCTGAGTCAATCAAGCAGTTATGCACTAGGTGTTTGCCTATAATCAAGGACATATAGAAGGGTGGGGTTTTAGAAACCTTACTTGTTTCTCCTCTTCTTAGCATATTTTGACATAAGTGTGTGGCTTCACGTATAACTGTCAACAGCGTGGAAGTTGCGCCAGAGCTTCATGCAACAGATCCCGCTAAGATGGAATGGTCAGGGCATCCCACATTGTGACGTTTATGTTTGTTTTCTTCATCTAGTCAACAATGCTTTGAGAAGCCCCCCCACCTTGTGCATTTGGGGAACAACATCCCTTCTTGATTGTTCAGGCACGGAAGCCTGAATTTTAGTTGAAGCGAGAGGCCCGACATACCAAAGGATGGGCGCTGTCTTTGCTTGAAAGGAGCTTTATGTAGGACCTCCTACATAGGGATTTGAATGCTTTTGCTGCAAGAGGTCTTGTTTGATTCTTTTTTCTTCGAAGATCTGCTTGTATTGCTGGGACTGTGACCCATGTGCCTAACTCTAATATTCTTTTCTTATATCTTGTGTTGTCCACCACTTGGGTGCACAGTCTGTTTGTATCTTTTGTAGCTTGGTTGATTGCACAGAAGTCCTCCACACTAAAGAACATCAAATTGGTTTCTGGAGGATCTTTTGGTCTTTCTAGATTATGCTTCATGGGCACTTATTGAGGGCTCATAGGATGAAGCATTCTAAATCATGAAGGCTTGGGCACACACAACATTAGCAAAATGATATTGACTATGAGGCATTTTACAAGGAAGCACCATTCTGACTCTTGTGCCAATATTGTTCGAACCGAACAAGTGCTTGCTTACACTTCAAGGTCTTTGGGAGAGAAGTCGTGGGAGGAAAACTTGTAAGGGTAGATGTGCATTAGGCTGCCACCTATCATTTTACGGTAGGATGCGTATCTTTGATTTCCGTATTGATTCTACCAAGGCTGATTCCCTTGGCCATGCACCTGATTGGAATTGCCTCTACACGCTTGCACCTGTTGCTTTTCCAACGATATGATTTTGTTTGAAAAATTTCTGATCACGACATTCATTTCTTCATTTTCCTTTTGTTGTGATGGAGAATAGGATGTTGAGGCAACCAGTTGCACACTTTTCTCAGGAGTAGGAATAGAGGCTATAGAAGGCTGGGGTGCTTGCGACATTTCTGGGAACAAGGGCATAGGTGGTCTGGGAGCTAATTTTACCACTTGAATAAGACTATTTTCTGCCCTTACTACAATACTATAAGTAGTTGGTAAGGTTCTACCTCCCATAGATTGTATCATAACTAAAATATCATTGTTGAGCGCCTTCAGATAACAAAGGAAATCCTGTTGGGTTGTAGGTATTACCACAAGAGGAATTCTATCCCAAGTCTTTTGAAATCTGGTGTTGAAATCAATCATTTGCTCATTGGCGCCCCTCCTTGTTGTTGTCGTCATTTGCTCCACCAAATATAGGTGATTTGACTTGTCTTCAAAATAAGCTCGCATAGAGTTGTTCCCATCTCGTCCCTGTGGTGATGGATCCAAGTCTCAAGCCTCGGTACTATTGAAGTGATTTACCTTTGAAAGAGATTACAAGTAGCTTTGAATGCTATTGAATTTGGTACGGAGTGCCGCAGGTAAAACACGAGAATAAGTATATTATTTCTCTATATCTTCTCGCTAATACATTGATACATATTAATAGGAGAGTCTACTCCTATTTTCACGGAGGTTGTTCAACAACACTCCTCACAAACTCCTATATACGTGAGTTGGTTGTATAACCAAATATCACGTATAAACAATATTAGATATAGTTGTTTAATGTAACAACTATTAATCATATATTATTAATATGAGTTATATTAACTCATCATTAATAATATTACAATTTACTCATATATTATATTTGATAATATAGTTGCACACATTAATAATAATGTGAACACTATTCATTCCTAACATTCACCCCCTTAGTGTGAACATTATTAATCACTAATCTTCACCCCCTTAATGTGAACACGGCGAAGAACCATATTCGAAGAAATTGAACCACCTCCTGAAAGCACTGCTTAGACCAGGTACAGACTCCATAGATTATCTCTTTACCCTCGTAAAGGCGTAGTGTCGAGCCGAATTATGCAGGAATTCTCCCTTCCTCTTTGGGTTCCTGTGGGACTTTCCCTTCCTCTCTGGGCACCCGAATTCTGAATCTCCAAGATCCACAAGCTTCACACTAGCTGGATAACCATCCCTTGAGTCTACCTCGAAATCTTCTCCTGCTCCCCAAAAATGAGTATTCTGAAAACATGACTCCTCCAAAAAGTTCTGAAAAGGGTTTATTCAGAAAACCATCACTCTGCAAAACAAGAACACTGAAAATGAAAAACCACACTGCACACATGTCACCAGATCAGTATGCGGCCCCGTCGTTGGCGACTGACGAGAGGACGCTGCTTGTCCTCCATCCTCCTGTGCCTCCATCCTCCGATTATCTAAACTCAAAACAAGTAATCTTCAGAATTATAATCAGGTTCATCAGTCACTCGTTCATCTTCTGATTCAGAAGATTCTTCTACAACTATATTTGCTTCATGTGGCTTCAATTTTCCACTAAGAAGATCTTTGGCTCGAGTCGTGCAAAATTTAGACATATGTCCTTTTTTCTTGCAATAAAAGCATTCTAAGTCCTCTTTTTTAAAGAACTTTTTGTATTTATTTTTCACATACATTGCCGTTTCTTCTTCTATATCTTCTTTAGTCCTTTTTTCTTCAGACAGAAGAGCTGATATCATATCTTCCAATGAGTTGGAAGGCATCTGACCAAGGGTGAAAACAACATTACTGTATTTCGGTGGTAAACTATTCAGCAGAATAGCTTTTGCATCCTCGTCGTCCACTGGAGCTTTTACTTCTGCAAGTTGTCTCAAAAGAGATCGTAAATTGTTGATGTGGCTAGACATCGTATCTCCATCACTCATTTTGAGCTTGAACAGCTGAAGTTTCAAGGAAAACTTTGCATTGACTGCTTTTGAACCAAATAATTTGCTCAGACTATCCCAGATGTCCTTCGAGTTTTTATCTAGATCAACATAATGTAATTCAGAATCTGAGAGGGCAAGACCAATAATGGCTTTGGCTTTATCATCCCGTATTTCCCATTCTCGCCAATCGGTCGGATCTCAAGGTCTTTGGTTCTTTTCCATCCACTATCCTCCAAAGATTTTTGTTCATCAACTGCATCTGGATCTTGACTTTCCATGTGTGAAAATTGAGACCATTGAATTTTTCCAATGGCATTTCCATTGTAAAAAAAATAAAAAAACAACCTATTATTCACCTAGACACAAAATGACAATGACAATTTTCCTAATAATCACCTAAATGACGATAAAAAACTGACACAAATATATTTTTGTCACTTTGACTCTTGACACCACCTAAAATCACCTATTTGACATGACTTTGACAAAACATCAAGAACTACATAACAAAAGATGACTTTACAATTTGACTAACCATATGACACAAAATAAAAATGAAACAATAGACTCAACTAAAGAATCGACTATGAGATAATAAAAATACCCACGATGACTTATATAGCTTATAAGCAACAAAATGACATTGGCAACGGAAAATTTTTCTTTTCCTTGACTCTAATAAAACAATACTTGACTCTAACTTTTACAAGAGTTTTAATGACCAATCATCAATAAATAACGCAATCTATTCACAACGCATTTACTCATACTTTCATTATAAATTCCACATAGACCGTAAGATTTTGACACTCTAAATTATACATATATTTGACTTGAATCAACATTAAAAACTAAACAAAAACATACTAATAATGCGGGAAACTGTAGCACGGCATGCCTGATTCGATGCAGTTGTGCCGAAGTCAAGGGAACCGAACCCGAAAGAATTTGCAGAATTCAAAACCAATTCAATATTGTTGTTGAGATGCCAATGCAAGAACACCGATACACAGAGCAGATTGATCCTTAATGTAACAGGCTTATTGTTTGATAACCATGGGCTTTATGGAAAATTGGTGGAGTCGATTCTCAGTCCTTCGCCAATGCAAACTTGGATCATCGATGCCACAGTGGAGAATTAAGCTTGGGAGATCTTCATGCTTCTCAGAGAAGAGTACCACGTGCCAACAGGTGTTGAATGACTCGTTCCAGTCCTAATTGCGTAGAGAGCTTTGGTAACAAAGCAGACTGAGATCTGATTATGGCAGATCTGGTCGTGTGATTGATATAGAACCGTGTACACGTTTTGCTTGAGGTTTCTACCTATTATTCTTATTTAAACAGCCAGTCTGTGCAAAACCCCGAATGCAAAAAAAAGAACTAATATACAAGCTTTTCAGAGATCATTTCCACTCATTCACAGGACAATGACAATAGATATCAGGTGTCTCTACAAAACTTATTATTCCTCCATTGTAACAAACCTGCTCTGATACCAAATATTGAATTTGGTACAGAATTGCACAGGTAAAACACAGAATAAGTATATTATTTCTCTATATCTTCTGCTAATACATTGATACATATTAATAGGAGAGTCTACTCCTATTTTCACGGAGGTTGTTCAACAACACTCCTCACAAACTCCTATATACGTGAGTTGGTTGTATAACCAAATATCACGTATAAACAATATTAGATATAGTTGTTTAATGTAACAACTATTAATCATATATTATTAATATGAGTTATATTAACTCATCATTAATAATATTACAATTTACTCATATATTATATTTGATAATATAGTTGCACACATTAATAATAATGTGAACACTATTCATTCCTAACAAATGCTACATTGTCATGTGTGATCAAAGAGTGAACATACATTCGCTACATCCTAGATATGATTCTGAGGGGTGAATTGATTCTCACCAGTTAAGTATGGAATACTTTTGAGTGTGCCATTCGACATGTCATGCTGCATGACTAGAACCGGGGACTTCCTTATGTGAAGTTAGCAAAAATCTTTAGTGGAGAAGGTGGTGATGCACCATAGTAGGGTGCGTTGGTTGATTCTCCCCAGTAAAGTAAGGAATACTATTGAGCACGCCATTTGAGATATCATGTCACATGACCAGAGTAAGGGACTCCATCCATCAAAGTTTGTAAAGCTTCTTAATGGAGGGGGCGATGATGAGCCATTGTAGGGCACACATGTTGTCTATTTTTAGGAGTTGAATGGGTGTGGCGCACTAGAGATAGAGATGTGTGCGCGGTCTTTCTGAAACGAACTCTTCTCGGGGATAACTGGAGGTATTCAAAAGAATCTTCATTTTCTACACTTCTTCTTGTGTGTAATCTTCTCATGAAAGGCGCTTAGGATTTCCGAAACATAGATCTTAAATATTAGAAGTCGCGGATGTGTTTGAAATGAGCCTCTAGAGGCTGAAACACTAAGTTCACACATCAGAACTTAGAGATATGAAATTTAATCTTTCAATGATGGTCCCATCGGGCATGCCAAAAACTCGTTAGTTGCTCAAACATGCACCCGTGTCTTAGATCTCGAAAAGGCCGAGGTTTCGAGACCATAATGGAACCACCCTTAAGTTGTGGGACCTTGCGAGCTTGGGACAGATCTCCAGAGAAGGCCGGTTCCTCTATCTATTTCTATTGCTACTGCTACTCCTAGTGCTGAAAGGGGAAACTAAGCTAAGAATGCCAAGGGACCAAGGAAATAAGGATAACATGAAGTAAACTACAATAAAAGGTGATAGCACTAGAAAAGAGGGGTGAACACTATTTGTTCTAAGCGAGAATGATAGGGAATGTGTGAAAGGAGGCTATGCACAAGTAGCACAATGAAATACACATTCACTAGATCATTATCATGGAACACAACAAAGTATGGAACTGATAGGGATTTGAAATAGCACAACAATACACAATGTAAGAGAAGAGGTAAGAAGAAGGAATGCAAACATGTTAGGACAAAGAATAGTCACAAAATGATGCTTCTATTACTTCCAAAAATGCATAGAATCATTCTGATGATAAGAAGGCCGATATCCACCTGCAAGAGCCAAACATGGAGGTCTACAACTCAAAATATAGAAAATATGGAGTCCTTAGCAACATGCGTAAGGATCCAGAGTGTCCAACCCTTTGAATATGCCCCTTCATTACAATATATAGGAAGAATAAGAGAGAGAAGAGGGAAAATTTGAATCCTGCTTCAACCACCTCGAGACGCATTGAATCCTACTTTGAAAACTCAACCACTATCAATAAATGCCCCTCTCAAATCCACCCCAAATCTATCATGTCTGGTTCCCTGTTTGCTTGGCATGTTGAGAAAGGAAGAACTACAAATCGAATCGAATCAGATATGTGGTTGAAGAAATATGATTATGCTTTAATGGCATGATAGATGTTTTCCCATTTTCACCCACCAAAGCCTATTAAGAATGATATTTTATGTTTCCATGGTGTGGAGGATATCGAGACATTTCAAAAAAGTCTTCTCCCACCAAAATATGAGTTTCTAATCAAAATATCTGGCCATTTGAATATTTGGATCACAAGCGCGTAATATTTTAAAGAGTTTGTTATAATGGGTCCATATGGCAGCCTCGCGCACCTTGGAGATTCGACCCTTGCCTTTCGCTTTTGAAAACACGCCGGGCCCGACATGTGGTGGCTTCCATGAGCTCCTTAGGATTCTTTGTATTTTTCCTGAGTCTCTTTGCTTGGCGGGGCCAAAAGTCTGACCTCGGGCATGTGGTGGCCTAGCGCTTGTTTGGAAACCCACCCCAAACTTTGCTCTTGAATTAGCGCCATGCTGACACTTGGCATCCTCTGCTAGCTTGTCCCAATGCTTTGACTATTCAACCCCGACCCTGTCCTTTTATGAAATTGGATGCGTGGAGGCTCCATGCTTATTTAGAAACCCGCTCAGGATTTTGCCTTTGAAGGAGCATCGGGTTGACACATGGAAAGAAGGTAAACACATGGAATGTGGGTACAAGGGAGAAGTGGAAGAAAGAGGTGAAGAGGGGCACATGTTATGTGCACGGGGAGACGAGGAGTAAGCATGTGAAAGGGAAATAGAGGGGAGGCATAGAGGATCACACGTGAGAGGAAGGCATACTTGCAGAAGGAAAGTATGAAAACAAGACATGGGCATTCAACTAAAGGAAGGCATGTGGAGGAAGAAAGAAAAGAAGATCGTGAAACACCCGAGTTTGGGTAAGTGCGTAAGAGGAATGTCGGGGACTTAACGATTGGAAGGTAAGTTCAGAGAGTGTGTGTCAAGGAGTGCACGATGGGATAGGAGAGAAAGTAGGCACGCAAGAGGAAGGTGTGCAAGGGAAAATGGAAGGAGATAAAAGAATGCAAAGGGGAGTAGGAAGGCGCACAAGGGCGCGTAGAGGGACTATGGCAACCGAGGGAATGTGCCAAGTGATTTTGAGCGTGTGCAATTCTTTGATGAATAACTTAGGGCCAAAATGTATATGCAAGTTATTCAAATAGCTAGGAGAGCTATTTGGATAATAGGTGGCTCACAGGAACATGGATAAGGCCACAACCATTAGGGAACTGCGAGGGTAAATTAAAACAAAAGATGTAGAAATAGTGCGCCTGATCCAGGAAAATGATTTGGAATAGAAGAAGAACCATGCCTTTATCAACATGGCAGAGACTATTGGGGACCATGTACTGAAAGTGTGCCCACATCTAGAGTCAAAGGTACCAGAAAAATTTCCTTCATAATGCACTATGTCAAGACTTTGGTGGATTTGGTACTTGAAGATGAAACCATGCAAATGCCAACACTAAAGAATCCTGAGAAAGAGGCAGAAAGGCAAGGGATGCAGTGAAGAGAAATATTTCATCTTACGAGGGAATACTTTGCAAGTCTTTGTGGGAAGAACTAAAGAAGGTAGACCAAGCCTTGAACATCTGTACAACTCTAGAGGTGCTCATCAAAATAAAGACCCTGGAGGAGGACAATGAGGTCCAGAAAGTGATGAAGCATGAAACATTGGGCCACATAGAAAATCTAGCATTGGTTAAACAGAAGCGCGAGGCCCTTATAGCCACATAAGAACCACACAGGGGATGACTAGATGAGCTTGGGAAACTCATCATGCGAGAAGATGGATTTGCTAGAGGGGAGAATGACTACAATGTCCAACATTGTATTGGTCTTATAGAGTGAGAAAGGAGAGATTGCGCAAGATGAAATGGAGTCCATTACTGTGGACATTCCAAAAAAAGAAGAGGAAGCACTCGTTGAGTGACAAACCTTAGAGGTTGAAATAAGGAGGAATATCCTAAATCAATTTTTCAGGTTGAAGTGGACGAAGCTGCAGAGTGACATCATTCTTTTTTGCATATAGATTCATTCTCATTCTTTCCATTCAGATTCTATAATTCATTTTTGAGACAACCATTGCCGGGGTGGCAATACAATTAGTGTGGGGTAATGTTGAGAAGAGAAAACTTAACAAAAGGCACGCAAGAGGTCCATGCCCAAACAAAGCATGTTTAAAGGCGCGAATGGATAAGGGAAAAACACGTGCAGAGGATAAGTTCATATTTCGGGACTTATCCATTTTTGCATATGAGGATTTGTTTTTAAAGATGGCGTGCAGAGTACATAAATGAGGCGAGACTTGCGCGCCATGAATTGGCTATTTTTGGATGATTGGATACAAAGCACTTTACATGGACACAGTCGGAATAGATCTACTACTTGTCGATTAACTAACAGTAGTCTATTGTTAGCACTTTTGCATGTAAGCCTATTTGTGTGATGGTTTGTGGCTAATAATAGCATACAACCTATTTTGGGATTAGATAAGTGATAAATGACAAGTATTCACCCTTATAAGTGTGTAAAAGATATATATGTGGAGAGAGAGAGCATACAGGTGTGAGAACTGAGATATAGTGAGATTATGCTGCTAAATTTGTTACGTGCATGAGCGTATACCACTGTATTGTAATGAAGCTTCTGTGTATTTACTAAATTTAATATAATGGGGGTTATGGACTGAATCAAGGTGTTATCATGTTTACAGTTCAGTATTGCATGCTTGATTTCATTATGGTTATCCTTTAATGTTGTTATTTTCTAAATCTAGATCTGAATATGCCTTTGTAGAAAAATATAATAACTATAGATCTAAATGCTTAAAATCTTCATCATGCTAACATCTTACAATAACAACCCTAAAGAGGACCTTGTACCTTTGCACGCTTCGGGTGAGCGCTTAGTCTATGTTGAGTGATGTGCTAGTGCGCACCTGGGGTATTACTTGGTGAATTCTAGGTTGCATCAAATATGAATCATGTGCTCATCAATGTCGATAAAAACATCCATGCTAAACCATGCCACTAATACCAAGTGCAAATACTAGCAAACATGTCATCAACATACTCTGCACAATCAACCAAGATGAAAGCAAAAACAAGGGCACCATCTAAAAATGGTAAATAAACACTGATGTCAAACCTATGACTTAACTAACCATGGTTACTCAACCGACCACGGTCAACTCCTAACCAACCACAGTTACCAAATGACTGATCACGGTTACCCCTAACTGACATTGATATCTATAACAATCAGATTTTCTTTTCTACACCCTTGAAACTCTAAAAAGTTTCTCTATCATGTAAAACCCAGCTAAATAAACCATCAACTGCAATCCCATAGGAATATCCAGCACCACAAAATAAACCAGAAGTGACATCACAAAGCAATAAACTCAAAATACCTGCAAAGCCGTGACTGCCCTCCAAAACCAACTTGTGCCTCCTGCCACTCTGAATAGTAGTAATCTTCTCTCACTCCGCATGTGCATCATGTATCCAATCCTGTAATGCCAACAACCATGGCTTTCTCCCACTGAACACGAAATCCCCTGCACTGCCTCTAACACCAAGCTCAAAAGCTAATATGTCAGTGAGAAATAAAACTAGATGAAAGAACTATAAAATTTATTCCCTTTATTATCTGAGAATACTTCTACATCACAAAAGTTTGGACTTCTTGTGAGGTATATGAATCACCTTCTTTTCATCGTGTGTACTCAACATCTCTCATTACCGCAACCGTGTCTAATCATGATTTTTCATTGAAGATCTCATCCTTAGACTAGAAAAGCTTTTCCTCAAGATTCCAAACAACTGCGAAATAAAATTAAAACAACACCAAAAACCATGGTGTAAATCATACACACTATCCAAACATAATATGTGTTGCTCCAAATGAAAGAAATAACACATGAATCATATATGATACCGATTCAAAGTCTCAATGGACTAACCGAGCCAACTTCGTCCTCTTTCGATCTAAACCATGAAGTGAACTTCACCGTTTATGTCATGTACAATCATGGCAAGAAACTCGATCCTCCAAATCAAGATAAAAACCATTTGCCATTTCCTCCTACAAAAACCCTATACATATAAGTTTCCATAGAGACCGACCACAATCATCTCCTAACCAACCATGGTTAGCTGACTGATACTGATTCCTCTGTGACTGACCTTGGTTCTTTGACCGATGTATATGTTGCTGGAATGAACCCAATGCCACATAATTTGGCATAGAACACCACACTAGGTTCCTACTTCAACCGAAGTTGATAGTTGAGCTAAGCCATTCATTTCAAGAAGCATCCAAATTATACAAAACCACTACAACAATAAACCATGTAATAAATTTCATCAAGGTGAAATACCTCACCTTACCAACACCAAGATACTAACCCACATCTTCAACTGAAGAACTTGCCTCTCTGATAAAAGCCCCATCTTTGTTCGTGCTATAACCTCTCTACCGAAGCCCCATGCATCTAACTGCACCAAGGATGCATACCTACTCCTTTTCTCTATCTAGATCTGCAATCCAAAACCATGCATGTGTAATTAAACTACAAAGCACTGCAAAACCAAGATAAAACCATACCTCTATAACCCGAAGTTTGCAATCTGACCACCATGTTTGTGCCTCTAAGAACCAGGGACACCTCAAAAAACAAGATACATTCCATGCATCTCTCCATTTCTTCAAATCTACAATTTTCTGTTTAAATCCGGGTTTCTAGTAATCGACCACGGTCACCTTATAACTAACCACGGTCACTCTGGTGATGCCACTTTCCACTTAACCGATCTTTGGTCACTTTGTAATTTTTAAAGAACCTCACATTTCTAACTTCCACTTGAGATTTAAATATCTTCCTGCATTTTTCACATCGGAAAAACTAACCCCGATTTCATACACTTGTCAAAACCACTAACAAAACCATGAAGCAAACCCTTGCTCAAATAACCAATCTATGATACCACTTGTTGGGGATGGGTATGTGCGAAAAAAATTGCAACTATAGAATATGAAATCCAAAACATGTAAATACGGATATAACAATCCCCATAAAATCTACAAAGAAGTGGAAGTATAAACAAAAATAATCCAAATCACACAAAAGTACACACATATAACACAACATGTACAAAGTGGTTCACCCAATGTGGGCTAAATCCACCAAATATAGATATCTCATATATATAATATAACAAGAGATTACAAAACAACTCTTACGCACAAGAGTCCATGTATCTCTACAAGAGTATCTCTTCCTCCATATCTATAACAAGATATGCTTGAGTACACTAAATCGTGCCTCCATACCACCACCTATGTCTCCTTCAAATATCTAACCATATCTACCTGAGTGCACTACAACCGTGCCTCTGAAACACCACTAGATCTCACATACTTGAAGCTACCTTACATCTGCCACCGTGCAACCAAGCTCTCAATGTATTGTGAATTTGCAAATAAGGCCTCTAGAAGGGTATACCGATGTGCAACTCAGTATCGTGTACCAAGAAATAAGTCTCTCCATCATCAATGCATAAACTCATGCAAACATGAAGATAACTTCCTCTACAATAATAGATTCCTATGGATCAACAATACATCATGATCTCATGGATCTGTAATACAAGATCTCACAACATGTGGATCTACAAGAATGAGCAATAACAAGATCTCACAACAACCTCGTGGATCTAAAAAAACACTAAGTGCTTTACATACTATGCAAGCCATTACATGAGACTAAATAATACAAAGGAAATACAACAGATAATACAATCTTCTCACGAAGTGTACCTACACTTCCCTTCTATTCAACTTCTCTATATGAAATCTCATGTCTTCATGCAGTTTGCTTTTTCTTGTTCTTTTTATTCTTCATCCTTTCAACCAAGGAGAATTAACATTCTTCCTCCATCCTTGTGTTCTAAACCTAGTTTTCTAGCTTATATAAGCTTAGAAAAACTTAGGTGCCTTAGATATGCATTTACAACCTTTAGATGAAATTTATAATAAATTTAGATCTAATTTCCGTGAGTTAAATATAAACTTTCACACACAGGTAACTGGTGTCAGTTACCCTAACCAGTGCCATTTACCCTGATGCTTTGACCGGTCTTTGGTTACCCTGATGTTGACCGGTGTCGATTACCCTAACCGGTGCCGATTACACTTGACCGTGTCGATTCTTATGTAAACCAACAAGGTGTAAATCATGCTATCTATGAAGCAATTCATCTCCATAATCCTAACATGTGATAGTTTATTATACCAGGTTTTATAAGGTAGCTACCAAGAGGAGATATAAACATGACTCTCTAAGAGGATTTTATTTTTCACTTATAAGTGACTGCCAAAGACAAGAACAAGTTAGTCCAAGATAGTAATTTGTTTGTGAACTAGTACTAAAGAAAATAAGTAAATCCAAATATGCAAGGGTTTAGGTACCTTGGGATGGGATGATGATGAATACGGGTGCAAACAAGAGATCCTCCTATTCAAACATGCTAAGTGAACTACAAATCAAGAGAACTCAACAAAAAGATGAATTAGTAGATTGATGGGTGGGTTTCCTGACAATGTCACTCCCGAGAAGTGAAAACTTCTAGGATGGATGTCAACCCATGTTTTGATAAAGATAAGATAAAATCAAGTATTGATAAATTGGATGTAGTAGAATTTGTAAACCAAACATAAACTTAAATGCTATATATAAGATAGAAATGTAAATATGATCTAAATGCATGTAAAGTAAATCAAAATTAGGTGGGTCGATGGTGACTCGAGAATGGAAGAGCACTATCGATGACCGGAGATGATCAACTAAAATAGTGTAAGAAAATGTAGATCCAAAGGCCTTATGAAGCGGATCTAAAGCTGATAATGCACTAAGATGGATCTGAGCAGAAGGTAGAACTGCAAGAGATCTGGATGCTAGATCCATTAGAAAGGATGCAAGAAAATTAAGAAAATATAATGATGAATGTAAAAAGATAGATCTATTTGATGGTGACATGGTTGATTTATGGGCCACTGGGAGGGGATGAAAAAAATAAAAATGATAGAAGGATCTGAGGCTGAATGGATCAAGATTTGAGATATGGTGATAGATTTAAATGATAGATGATGGAAAGAAAAAAATGTATTAGGTTGAGATGGGTCAACAATGACAAGACCGGTTCGAATGGTGACTGGGAAACAATCTAGGATGAAATGTATGGAAATGGATAAAAAATGACAATCTGAAATGATGATAGAGATGAGTTGATGCTAGAACGAGGATCTCTAATGATTGATAGAACCTGTAAAAGCTAATGAAGGTTGGTTGGGAGGATGGATATAGTAAATGGAAGATGAAAATATGATTCAAAACTGAAAGATAACTTCAAATCTCCAAAGATGGGAAAAATATCTCCAATAATGGTTCCAAGATATGATAGCGGTTACAGAGAAGAGGAGAAACTTGACAAAAGCAAAAATGCAAGAGAGATGAGAGTCTTCAAATTTCCATCCCTTTGCAGGAGGGGTAGGGATGGATTTATAGGGTCAAAAACTCGGATAGGTCACCAATGACTACGAGAGCCATCCATTTGGGTGGTGGAAGGGTGGTGAACTCAGAAAATGAGCCCAAAGATGATCTATTAGGGTTTTTGAAGGAAGGATGAACTAGGGTTGTTTAGGATGAGATAAATGGGTAGGTGAGAGGTGAAAATTATTAAATAAAGGAAATTGGATGATGAAATTATTAAATGATGGCCTAAAAAGATAAAATAGAAGATTTAGGAAGAGGAAAAAATTAGATGATGATTAGATTTAATAAATTATGATTAGGGATAATTAAGAGGAATAAAATAATGGGATGGTAAGATAGATAGGAAAGTAAGGTGGGAAATAATAATAAAATGAATAAATGGGATTTTGGAGAGAAGGGGAAGATTCAAATAGGTGCATGCATGCAAGAAGAGAGTGAACGTGGGGTGAGGGTAGCGATACAAAAATTGGTGTCTACATTTGCACCCTTTTTGTTAAGTGGTTTTGTTGGGAAGGCATGAGACAAAAATAAGAGAATGAAAGATGATTGATGAGGTGTTCCCCTCAAACTAGGGATCGATGACACAAAGGGGAATCGATCATGAGTTTAAAAGAGATAGATGAAGGAGAAAGAATGGAAAGGATGAGAAAAGAAAGATGATGATGATAAGATTCCCTAGATGAGGATAAAAAAAATAAAAAAAAAAAAATATGGCGGTGATCTTTGGAATCACATTTGGTAGGGAAAAAGTATGGCCTCAATGGAGATGACAACAATGTCCTACATACCTATGAGTTGGTAAAATCACACTGTAATATGGAGGAGTCTAATGGGAATCCACTCAAATGGATGTACAAGTCATGGGACCAATGGTCAAAGGAAGACATCAAAATATGTGCAAATAAATGTGAGGATGGTCAAGACAAAGGTCTGACAAGGTGTGGGGGTAAACTATGTGATATCCTTCATACATGAGGAATCGAGAAAATATGCATCCTAGTGGGACGGGAAAGATAAGATGATCATAATGAAGAAGGGATGAAATAATGGTGCCCCAACAGGGAACACAAATATGGCCACAAAGTGGACTTAGGATGAGATATGGATATGGGATAAAATATGATGGGATGTGATGGATTCATATGATATAGGATGAATGTTAGATCATTAGAGAATAAAGGGATGACATAAAAGAAAATCAGATGTGAGAGGAGGAGCTGTGACATGATAGGAAGTGACCAAAAGATAAGAACAAAATTATTCATAAACAAGAGTGCACATAGGATCGATGCTTTGAACTAGATTAGAGGTAAACATGAAAAGGAAACAAACAAGGCAATGCACTTGTAGCCAATAACATGTGTTAACACATAACCAACATATAGTTAGTTATTCCAAGGATCATGAGGAAAATATGGAAGGAGACTTATGAACCTAATGTTGACATGACAAAGGGGTTTATAGATGTAACTCATACATGGAAAATAGGTTCTCCTTAGGTGGTTTTCCTAGGTCTATGCCCCAACTCTGAGCAATATGATGCAAACTGATCAATGTGGGAAGTTTTCTATGGATGAGAAAGTTGATCGATGTGGAAATTTTCTTAGGATGCTTTTTTTGAACTTTATGATTTTTCTTTTGAGTATATAGAAGGTTGATCAATGCGGGAAGCCTTCACTGCCATGATATGAGATGGTAGCCATCCTTTGAGGAGTGGTCTACTTTACATTTTTTTATTTTTGCTTTTGGATTTTGATTTTATTTTATAAATGATAGGATAAGATATACATGATAGTTGTCCTTCGAGGGATCAGTCTATAATTTTGACATTTTATGATTTTATGAATAATTGTCCTTCGAGGAGGGAGCAGTCTATTTTTTTAGATAAGATAGCTTTTAGATGAGCATCTAAAATTTTGAATTTTTATGGAAGAGTTGGGGATAGCTAGGTAGACCACTTAGAGGGGATAAAATGTACAAGTGACACTATGGACCCTTAGCATGGTTCTAGTAGGTAGATAAGAGGTGATGGATGTAATGATTGTGGGTTCCACCAAAGAGGAAGAACCTATCCATAAGGAATATGCTATGGGCAGAGCCATGGTGCCCATATTCAAGGTCATAAATAGGAAAGTGATGGTAGACCACATAATTCCAAATCATTACGATGAAAGATGGAAGAGGCTAATGATGGATGGATGACCACTAAGATAACTAAGTTCACATTGGTAGGTATGTTAATAATAGAAAGGCCATAAGTGCAATGTGTTAAGAGGTTCCATTTTTGGTTTACCATCAAGAGAAGCCAAACGATAGGCTCCAGATCCATACTTATGTGATAATGTATGATCCAATCTAGTTGGGAGAAAAATTTCACATTTGACTCCTTTCTAGAGTAGTGACTGTTTAATTTTCTTTAAGGAGAAGGTCATCGATATTAAAGTCACTCTCTTTTAGATGCTTGTTAGATGGGAGATGGATGGGATAAGATGATAGATTGTAGAGATTAGATCAGAGGTGAGATAGATGAGAGGAGATAAAATATTATGCACTATCCTTTGAAAATGAGGAAGTGGGAAATATGTGTCCTGGTGGGACAAAGATGGCCACAAAAGTGGGCTTAGGATGAGATATGGTAATAGATAAGTAGATTGGATAAAGATGAGATAAAAATTGGATGAGATGAAGGATAAGTAGATTTAGATGGGATTTAGATGGGATTTGGAGATTAGATAAGACAAATGGGGATTAAGAGGAAGAGAACTAGCCTAATAGTAGACCTAGTCCTAGAGTGATTGTGAGATTAAAATAAGTTAGGGGAGGGACAAAATGTCCTCCATGTCCATGGGGTGGTTGGATGAAGAAGGAGATGGATAAATGTGCATGGGAGATGTAGATGAAGGAGGAGATGTAAGGGATTAAGAGTGAGGGGTGGATACTCCCCAGTGAGAGATATGATGCATCACATTAGGAAACTTGGGTGCAGATATGGATGAGCTAGTAGATGTCGAGGGAGATGGGGTAGGATTGTTGAAGGAGAAGTGATGATGACTTTGGGTTTTGATTGGATAAATGATTATGGATTATGAGGATGAGGAGGATTGGTAATGTGAATGGCATCGATGAAGAGGGGGCCTCCTTTAGGAGAAATAGATCTTGGGGAGGGATTACAACGAATGATTTGGATGAATAACTAAACTTAGATTCCTTAGGAGATAAGGATTTGATGTAGAACTGGATTTGAATGTGGATGAGATAGAAGGAAGAGGGTGGTCTTTGTTGATGAGAAGGTCATCTTCTTCTATGAGATTATGGATGAGAGTTTGGAGGGCCTTACAATGTTCAGTATCATGTCCATGGGTACGATGATAAGTACGAAAAATGACATTAGAATCAAACCATGATGGTTTTTTTCCACGTGGGTCAAAATATTTGATGGGAGGAAGGATGATTGTTGATACTTGAGTTAGAGTGTTGAAATATTTCAATAGGACCCATGGGGTTGTTGAAGAAAAGGTTATAGATGAAGTGGATTTTCAAATAATGGATGAAGGTAAGAGAGATGGTTTGCTTCGATGAGGTTCTATAGGAGCCTTTGATTCTGATTTAAGTTTGGAAAAAAGAAGAGGTGGATGATTGTGACTTGGTGTCAATTTTGATGATTGGGGACTTAGATGGTTTGGATTCCAATTTGAAAAATGGGGATGTGGATGGTTTGGAAGGAGGATTAGGTTTCTTTTTAATTTGGATGTAGTGATGATGGGGGTATTAGATGAAGGGCCTATGGCCCTAAGATGGATGGAGATGCTCCTAAGAGTGATGATGTAACATTAGATTGCATAGGAGGATTAGAATTGGGAGGAGGAAGCTCCAACTTTTTATGTGGGATGTGTGAGATATTTTTGGATAGGTATGCCAAGGTTCTTAGACTTTGGTTGTGAGGATTTTCCTTTGGCAAGAATGATGATATTTCAACCAGGGGATCTATAGGAGTAGAACTAGATGATGTGGATGGTGTTGTAGATGTGGATATGGAAGATGGAAGGGGTTTTTGGATGATGCACTTGATGAGATCAAAGGGGTTGTAGATTGTGTAGATTTAGGATTGATTGATGTAGAGGGATGATTGGTTTTATAGATGGGGTATGAATATCATTTGTGGTTGTCTTAAGTGGGGGTGTTTGTGTAGTATATGTTTCAAGAGATGGTATGGATGTGGATATAGATTCAAGATGTTGATGTGGGTATAGTCATGATTATAGATGTGGTTGATGTGGAAGTGGGGATAGATGTAGGTGTGATGTGGTGAAGATGTCAAGGTAGAAGTGTGGTATTGTAGGTGAAGGAATAGATGTGATAGGTTGGGATGTAGTAGATATGGATGGATGGGGATAGGTAGAGTTGAAGTTGATGTGATGTGATAGTTGTAGATATAATTAGTGTGATGTGCTAGATATATAGAGGTTGGCATAATATTAATGAGGTTATGGATGAAGGGGTAGGAATTGAAGTGGAGATAGATTTAGTTGATGAAGGAATGATGGGTGTAGGAAAAAGGTCTAAAATAGATGTGGGTGTAATGGATGAAGAGTGATGGGTGTAAGTGATGGTGTTGGATCTTGATTTATGGTATTGATTGTGTGAGCATTAGATGCATAAGATGTGGGGGTGGAATTTGATTTGATGATGGATGATTGGGGAAGGGTTTTTAAATACCTCAAGGGATGATTAGGTGGTGTATTAGGATTATCTACTTGGAGGTCACCATGATTATAAGTTGTTGGATGAGATCTTTGAAGGAACGACACTTCTCAATGTCATGACCTTGGACTTGATGATACTTACAATAATTTCCCCTCATGATACCATATTGGTTTGGGTCGAGTCATCAACGGGTCATATGGGGAGGAAGTTGAATAAGATGGACCACCATTAACTTGTCAAATATTGAACTATAGGATTCCCAAGAGGGGTATAGTTAGGAGATGGTCTAGGAGCTCTTTGTGGAGGCTTCATGTGAGAAGTGGATGTGGAGGAAGACTTAACCATGATGGCATTAGTGGATTCTTAGATTTGTCACCATGTGTGGAGGACTTAGTAAATCAAACTTTGGGCTTATTTGATCAAAGTTTGAGATGGCCTTGCTTAAGGGCATGAAGTTCAAGTTTATGAGCCATGGTGAATGCCTCTTCAAAGGTTTGAAATGATTGAATTTGAAGAGTAGAGGATATATGCTTCACACAAGAACATGAGAAGAGTTCAATAAGCTTAGTTTGTGGAAGGGAGAATGATAGTTGGTTGATTATGCCATGCCATCATGTGATGAAATCTGTGATAGATTCATCATCATATTATCTAATGGCATAGAGGTCGGTGATGATAGTGATCTTACACACAATATTGATTGAGAAGTGTTCTAGGAATAACAATTGTGCAAGTTGGGTGAAGGAGAATAATGAATGTTTGGGATGCCATTATACCAATCCAATGTGGGTCTGACTAATGACATGGGGAATGTGTGAAGCATAAGGTCTTGATCATGGGAAATTAAGTAACATGCGTGCCTAAAGGCAATGAAGATGTTGTTGGGGATCCTCCTTACTATTGAATTTAGAGAACTTTGGGAAGTTCCCAATGAGGAGGATAAGGTTTAATGGGAACCATGGATGGATTGATGGGTTCATTGTAAATTTGATCATATGAGAATGTGGTTTTGGATCCCAAGGTAACAGCTTTCAAGATTATCCATTCTACTCAATAATGCTTGCATGGGATCATTTAGATGGATGGGGTTGAGAAGTTGAAGGATGATGATTGTGATGCATATGAGGTGGATGGGTTAGGTTGTTGATAAGGTTGATATGTTTGAGGATGAGTAGGTGTTAGAGGAAGTGGTTGATAAGGGGAATGTAATTAAGGGGTTGCGATTGAATGGGTTGTGATAAAGGTTGTTGTTGAGAAATGGGGATGTGATAAGATTGGTGAGATTGAGTTGGTTGTTGAGGATGGGGACATTAGATTGATGTGGATATGTGATGAGTTGGAACATAGAGTGATGGGTGGTTGAGATACTTGAATGGATTGGTTGGGAAGTATGTAATGAAAAGGCACCTTGAGGAGGAGGTTGATGGGTTTGAGTTGATTCAAATGGATGAGGTTGTGAAGTGATTACATTGGCATGAACATGAGAAGTGGAGATAAGAGGTAAAGGTTTGATTATGTTGTTTGGATGGAGGAGAAAGTAAATGAGACTCTTGTGATGATTGATAGGGACACAGGGGTATGATTGATGATGAGATGAAGAGGTGATGGGGATAGAAAGAAGTGATAGTGGTGTTAATACGAGATAAATTGGGTGGAATGGGCTCCACCAATTGAGTGGATTGATGGGATTGGGGATCATGTGATTTATAGGACTAGATAGTCATGAAGGGAGATAGGATTAGTGTCAAGGAGTTCTTGAAACTTATGAGCATCCATGAGGGATAGTAGGAGGTCCAAGAGTCTCTAAAGGAGCAATAGAGATGGGGGTGTAGTTGGTCTAGAGGAAATGGAATGATGAGAGATAAAAGGATTGGTTTCAAGATGAGGATTATTTTGGATGACATGGGTCTTCATGAAGAGAGACCATAGAAACAAGGGGTTGGGAGACCAAAGGCATGTGGTGATCATAGGTGTAGAAGAAATAGTGATAAGTGTGGAAGTTTGTTGGGAAATATCATCGAAAGTGGAGATGTCATTGATGAGGTAGATTGTTGCATTTTCTTGCCTGAGAATGGGTAATAACAAACATGAAATAGAAAAAACAAGAAACTTATATAGTTTATTAATAAAAATCAAGCAACAAAATTTTGATCATCTTGATTATTTAGAAAATGATGTGAAAAAAAATAAAATGGGCTCAAAGGGAACCTAGGAAATGGAAAACTATGGATGGTTTCGGTAGTTTTGATGGAGTCCTCGATATACCCGAAGGTACATGAGGCATGAATCTATGATGACTATAAGCAGTAGGGGCTTGGTATTGGGGCCTACCCTCTCACTTCATGTCCCAAAATGATAAGGGAGTTAGGTGCTTAGCCAATATACCTATAGTCAAAAAATTTGTAATGTGACTAGAACACCATGACAGATTTCCTATTGGGTGATGAAATCCCAATAGTTCCACCTGGGAGGAAATGTTTAGATGTGTAAATTGATTTGTGTGTTTTAGGATGTGTGTGATGAAGTGTATGCAAAGTGTTAAACCCCTAGTTAAACTAGATTTCCAAAAAATATGAGGGTTATTTTTAGATCCAAAATGAAATGTGTAGATTCGATGAAAGCAACAAACAAGTGATGCAATGCATAAAAGAAAGAGATGGGGAATAAAAAATAAGGAATACCTGGATAATGCTTTTTTTTTTATCTAAATTTTTATTTTAAGCAAAGCAAAGGAAAAAGCCAATCCAAGCAACGCAATCCAATGCAAGAAGAAAGCAATGAACTATCCTACCTACGAGGTTAGTAGAATATGGATAAAGAAAATGGGAATGAAAGAAAAAAAAAAGACTCACCAAAGAAGGGTGGTCCCACTAGGTGTGCCAAAATGTTGACCAAATTCCCTCATTCCTACTTAAATTAGTGAACTAGTACTAAAGAAAATAAGTAACTCCAAATATGCAAGGGTTTAAGGTACCTCAAGATGGGATGATGATGAATACAGCAAAATAAGAGATCCTTCCTCTCCTTAGGAGAAAAAATGACCTGCAAATCAATAAAACTCAACAAAAAATGGATTAGTAGATAAATGGGTGGGTTTCTTGACAAATTCAGTCTTGAGAAGTGAAAACTTCCTAGGATGGATGTCAACCCATGTTTTGATAAAGATAAGATAAAATCATATTGATAAATTGATGTAGTAGAATTTGAACTAAAAAAAAAAATAAAATGCTAGATATAAGATAAAAATGTAGATCTGATCTAAATGCATGTAAAGTAAATCAAACCTAGGTGGGTCAACGATGACCCACCCAAGACTGAGGCTATAGAGAAATACCAATGACAACTAGAGATGATAAAATGAAACAATGGAGGAAAATATAGATTTGAAGGCCTCTGGAGGTAGATCTAAAGTTGATGATGCACTAAGATGGAATTAATGAACCTATAAGAGATTTTAAAGTATGGATCTGAACAAAAAGGATGTAAGAAAATCAAGAAAATAACATGAGGAATGAACAAATATAGATATGGTCAATGGTGATTGGGATGGTCAAAGAACGATGGGGATTGACAAAGAGATTCTGAGGTAGACAAAATGATAGAATGAAAAGATTTGAGGCTTGAATGGGAAGACAAGACCATCAGAGATGTGATTAATGAAATGAATAGGGGAAAAAAAAAGTAAGGGGTTGATGGTGACTAGACATGTGTTATAGAGACTAGGGTTGATCTAGGGCTAAATGGATGGAAATGGATAAAATGACAGTCTACAGATGATGATAGAGATGGTTGCACATAAGAATGAGGCTCTTTGGTGACCTGTAAAACCTACAAAAGATGATGATGATGGTTGGGAGGATGGAGATGGTAAATCTAAGCATGCAAGATGGAAAGAGGACTTCAAAATCTCCAAAGATGGGCACAAGATCTCCAAGAATGGCTCCAAGATAGTGATAAATAGCTATCTACAAAGATACACACACGAGATGAAAACAAAAATGCAAGAGAGATGAGAGTCTTCAATGTTGCATCCTTTGCAGAAAGGAGGGGTAGGGGTGGATTTATAGGGTTGACGATGACCCAAATGGGTCACTTCGTGAATTGTGGAGATCCATCCATTTGGGCAAAGTGGGAAAGGTCGTGAACTCGAGACAAAGAGCCCATTTGATGTGGGATTAGAGTTTTGAAGGATTATGATGAACTAGGGTTCTTAGGAATGAGTAAATAGGTAGGTGGAGGGTAGAGATTATTAAATGAAGGCCATGGAGAGGTGAAATCATTAAATGATGGCATAGAAAAAATAAAGTAGAAGATTTAGGAAGAGAAAAGAATTAAATAGGATTAGAATTAACTAAACATGATTAGGGATTATTAAGGAGGAATAATAATGTTAAGGGTAAGATAGGATTAAAGGTGGGAAATAATAATAAAATGGAATAAACATGTGTTGAACCGATCTTATCGTACTATTCTAGATTAGTGAAATTGTAACAAAGAAAATGAGTAACACCAAGTATGAGAGGGTTTAAGGTACCTCTGAATGGGATGATGATGAATACACGCGCAAAAGAAGAATCCTCCTTGCAATGAGCTAGATAACATGTACAACAAAGAGAACTCAACAGAAAATGGATTAATAAATAGATGGGTGGGTTTCTAAAAATGTCGATCCCCAGAGAAGTGAAAGCTTCCTAGATGGATGTCAACCCACGTTTTGATAAAGATAAGTAAAGTAAATGATGGATTTGATATGATGCAAGTAAGATTTGAGATAAAATAGAAAGATGAAATGAAAAACGTAAAGTGGAAATGCGAGATATGACCTAAGTAAATATAAACCAAATCAAACCTGGTGGGTTGATGAAACCCGAGACTAGAAAGCCCAATCGACGGTGATTATAAATGACTAAGTATAACAACAACTTAAAATACATATCCGAAGGATTTGGAGGTAGATCTGGAGTTGGTGATGAATATGACATGGAAACAAGAACACTGCAAGAGATATCGACATGAATTTGACGTAAATGATGCAATAAAATTATAAAATATGATAATAGATACAATGACTACCGATATGGTCAATGACAACCAACCGTAGTAGTGTCGATGATGACTAGAGCTAAAAACATATGTGAGGTGGAAGAAGGGCATAATAACTAGATTTGGAGATGTAAAGGACTGAATGCTCGAGAGAACAGGAGGTGATAGGGTTGAATGACGAAAAATAAGTAAATACGAACTTGGTCGATGGTGACTGGTAGGATTGGTGGCGAAAGGGAATGATCTAGGGTTGGATGGAAAAGGATGGGTGAAAATGACGATCTCGCAGATGACGATGAAGCTAGAAAAATGTAGAGACCGAGATCTTGTAAGACTGATGAACCTATAAAAAGGTTGGTGAGGAAAAAATGATGGAATGGAAAGGGTGGATCCAAGCATACAAGAGAGGAAGAAGACTTCAAATCTCTAAGGGTGAAACACAAGATCTCCAAAATAGCTCCAAGATAGTGCTAACAATTGCAAAGACAATTAAGAAATGAAAGCAATATCACAAGAAATCTTGAAGTCTCCCAAGTTACATCTCTAAAAAATTAGGGGTATGGTCATATTTATAGGGTTGACGGTGACCTGGATATGTCACCGCCAATTGTGTAAATCCATCCATTTGAGCGGTGGAAGGGTGAAGAGATCGAGACAATGAGCCCTTATGAGGTTGGATTAGTGTTTTGGATGATAAGGATGAGATAAGGTTACTAAGGATGGATAAAAGGGTAGGTGGGAGGTTGAAAATATTAAATAAAGGTAAAGGGAGGTGAAATCATTAAATGAGTACCTAGGGATGGTAAATGGAGATATTTAGGGAGGATAAATGGATTAGACGGGGATTTAGGATTAATTAGTGATGATTAGGGATGATTAAGGAAGATAAATTAAGGGTGTGATTAAGATGAGATTAAGGTGGAAAATACCGATTAAATGGATAAATTATTCTAAGAGGGAAAGGGGATTTTATGGGAAGAAAGGTATGTATGTGAACAATGATAACGAAGGGGAGCGAGCGCAAGATGAAGGACTAGTGATACAAAATATTGGTGTCTACATTTACCCCTATTTACTAAGTGGTTTGCATTTGGCAAGATATGAGACAAAAAAGAGAAGAGATGATAAATGATGGATGAGGTTCTCCCCCTCAAACTAGGGATCGACGACAAAAGGGGAATTGATCACGAGTTTTAAAGATATAGATGATGGGATAAAAGTGGAAATGACAAGAAAAAGAATATGATGATAGAAGATGCCCTAGGTGAAGAGGGATGAAAAATATGGTGGTGATTTTGGAATCACTTTGGTAGGGAACAAAGTATGACCTCAATGGAGACAATAACAATGTCCTATGGACCTATGAGTCAGTGAAAATCACTGCAATATGGAGGAAATCCAATGGGAATCCACTCGATGGATGCTCAAGCCATGTGACCAATGGGTCAAAGGAAAACATCAAAAATATGTGCAAACAAATGTGATGATGGTCAAGATAATGGTATTGATGGAATGCTAGGGAAAAAGTGGATGCGATATCCTTCATACATGAGGAATCGAGAAAATATGCTTCCGGGTAGGATGAGGATGAAAATGAGGAAAATAATGGTGCACAAATAGGAAACACAAAGATGGCCACAAAGGTGATTTGTGAAAATAGGCAAGCCACGTAAGGCAAGCAATAATGTGTTATAGGTGGCATACATGGAAAAATAGTGGAAGAAAAGACAATTTAATGAAGAGATGGGGTGATTAAAAAAGTAGGGCCGAGTTGATGATGATCGATAGATAGGGTCAATGGAGACTAGGGTTAAGGTGACGACAATCGGAAGGGGTCGGCGGAGACCAAAGTTTCGGTGAGCTATATAAGCACTTATGCCACCAAATAAGCTCATTTACACCACATATTTCTATCGAGAGCTCGAACGAGAGAGAGATTTGATATTTAAGAGCAATGAAGGTCTTTAGAGTAGCTAGAAGCACCAAAGAACTTAGATGATGGTAAGTGCCTAAGCGTTAGCCTAGTTTTCAAGTTTTTAATGTTTTTCTATTGTTTTATAGTATTTTATGAAATTTTGACTGGTGTCAAGGGTGGTCAATGGGGACTAGGTATGGTTGCCATCAACTAGGCCATTTAGGCGAAGGACCCAAGCTAGGAGGCATTGAACCATAAAAGGTCATCGTCGACTTATGCTAGGATGGGCGATTTTTGATTTTTTAAATTGATTTACGCATGTGTGGGGAGTAATGATTGTTCATTTTCTTTATTTTAGAGGCCATGGAAACATTATATCTTCGAGATGGAGTGTTGGCCTTGTATGATCATATCTAAGGAGATGTGACCGACATGGAGTGGGATCACTTAGTCGTAGTGGGGTTGGGTGGATTATGAAATTATCGAGGATACCAAGGGATGTCGAGTTTGATACTTGTTTTGATTGATATATGGGATGTGCAGACTAACACATTCTAGTTCAAGACTAGAGAGACGAAGGTCATGCTTGAGGATGTGTACCATATTCTAAGGTCACGATACAGGGGGGAGCTCATAGAGATAATTACACTAATAGTAGATTAGGGTATTGACACCGCTTATTTGCATTCGATGCCACACATATCTCATTCACGTATGGGGCCTTTTAGTATGAGACTAGATATGAGTTTGGAGTAGCGAGGAGAAAATTGAAATGTTTAGTGATGATGGATATATCAAGCTACACATTACTAAATTATGAGGGAGCTAGATTCTCAGGACACTAAATAGAGTGTTGCAGATATCATAGAGCACAAGGTGGTATTTTCATCTAGGAAAACACTATGGGCTCGGTATATCATGAGATTTAGATGTATGTGATAGAGAGGAGGTTAGGATTAAATGTGGGGTTCCTATTACACTGTTGGGCCTATGAGCATATTGTTGTGATTAGGCCACCAGGGCTTCCATGGGTTGTAGGGGACCACAAGTTATTAGCTAGATTTTTGAGATGGAGAGCCAACAAGGCTCATGGTGACAAAGGAGAGAGAGAGGGGAGGATTGGTACATAGATAACTTGGTGGAGTCGATGGCGGCCATACCAAGATTTTCCCACATGGCCAGGGGAAGATATTGAGCTAGTTGGTATGAGGAGGATTAGATGCATTCAAGGAGGAGGCCCGAGATGTTGGAGGAAGTATAGTTTCCATGAGTGATGAGGTAGTTTGGGGTCATCTAGACGATCACTCGGGATAGCTTATCGATACGAGGCGAGAGATGAGAGTGGAGAGGGACTTGTCTTGTCCTATCATGGTTGATTCATTAGATGAGGAAGGAATGCCTTGGGATGAGGATGATGAAGTAAGAGTTAGGGTTGGATTTGATGAGTGGATGACCACAATGTGGGCAGCCTAGGCAGCGAGAGGAGAGAGTCGACGTAGGACTAGATGAGGAGGAGGAGGTGTTGGTAGGAGAGGATGATGTAACTCCTGGAGATGATGAGGGTGGAGATGGAGGGGTGACAAAGAAGATATCCTACCTACATGTAGAGCGAGATGTAACTTGATAGGATAGAGATGAAGAGCATCAAGAGAGAGAGAGAGGCAACATGCCGGGAGGTGATAGGATTATTCTAGGAGAGAGACCTGGTCATCCAGTAGAGAGATAGATATAGGAAGAAGAGGGAGGCCTATAGAGCCGATTTGGAGACCTTGATCCTATAGTAGTTGCAGAGTTAGAGAGTGGGGAACTAGTGGCATCACAAGAGAACTAGCTAGATAGCCTCGTTGAGTAAGGCATTAAGAGCAGAGAGAACACTACTATGAACGCATCGTGACATCGAGACCGCCACATGTGCCGAGATACATGATATACCTAGAAAAGTAGTAGAGAGTAGGTAATTTAGTACGACCAATGCCATCCAGGAACATGGCTAGAGTGGTACAACCGAGGTGAGACCCATGCTATAATGGAGGAGACGATAACCAAAGAGATGTATAGGCACCTACCCCAAGGGAAAGAGTTGAGATTATTGGAGGTTCAGTTCACATATTTTGATGATGTATAATTTTTAGATAGAGTCCTTAGTGACCTATCACAAATATATTGAGATATTTTTGATGATATATATATATATATATATATATATATATATATGATTTTGTCATGATTTATTATGTGTTGTGTGTTGTTTTATGTGATGGATTTAAATATGTTTATGGTTGATTTAGATGTTGAATTATGATTATGGTTTGATGATATCATGTATGGATTAAATAGCTGAATAGAATATGGATTTTTAAATGTGATGTGATGATAGATGTGAGTAGATTAGATGGATGTATGTGATATTAGAGATATATGATATGATGTTTATGTGATGAAAAAAAGAAATGTTAGACAATTATGATATGACATACACATTTGCGATATAAGAATGTGTTATTTGGAAAATTAAAATAGATGTGATGGGCTTAGAAAAATGTGATGATTAGATTATGGAAAATATGTTATGGATAATATGATTAGAATTGATGTTAGAAAAACAATAAAGGGATGACATAAAATAAAATTAGATGTGAGAGGATGGATGTGACCTAATAGAAGTGATCGAAAGATAATAACGAAATTACATCATATCAAGGAGAACATGGAGGATTGATGCTTCAAACTGGATTGGAGGTAAACATGAAAGGGACCAAAACAAAGAAGTGCACTTCGCAACCTAAGCACGTGTTAACACATAACCAACGATAGTCAGTTATCCCAAGGATCATAAGGAAAATATGGAAAATGAGCTTATGGACCTAATGCCAACATGATAAAAGGTTTTATATGTAACTTGTATGTGGGGAGATAGGATCTTTGTAGGTGGTTGTCCCTAGATATGTGCCCCAACTCTAAGAAATATGGTGTAAACTAATCAATGTGGGAAGTTTTCTATAGATGAGAAAGTTGATCGATGCGGGAAAATTTCTTAGGATGTTTACTTTGTAAATTTATGATTTTTCTTATTGTAAAAATGATGATCAATGTGGGAAACCTTTACTGTCATTATATAAGATGGTAGCCATCCTTCGAGGGAGTGGTCTGCATTTTGATTTTTACTTTTGGATTTTTGATTTTTTTAGATGGCATGATATATGATAGTTGTCCTTCGAGGGAGAAGTCTATATCCTTTGATTTTTTTATATCAACAACTTTCCTTTAAGGGAGCAATTTGTTTTGGATAATATAACATTTAATATGGGCATCGAGAAGTTTTGAAGTTTTATGAAATAACTAGGGATAATTAAGTAAACCACTTTAGAGGATATGATAAGATAAGTGACACCTATGGACCCTTAGCATGGTTCTAGTAGGTAAATAAGAAGGAGATGGATGTAATGATTACAGAGTACCCACCTAGAAGGAGGAACTTATCCATAAGCAAATTTATATGAGTAGAGTCGTGGTGCCCATATTCAAGGTCATATATAGGATAGTGACAATAGAAAACACAATTCCAAATCATTACGATGAAAGATGGAAGAGCATAATGATGGAAACAAGATTTTTGGTATGAATAAGTTTATATTGGTAGGTATGTTAACAATAGAAAGGATGCAAGTGCAATACATTAAGAGGTTTTGTTTCCGGTTTACCTTCAAGAGAATCCAAACGATAGGCTCTAGACCTGTGACGTATGCTTGATAATATAAGGTCCAATCTACGTGGTAGTAAACTTTCCACGTTGGATCCTTTATAGAGTAGTGACGTTATGATTTTATTTAAGGAAAAGGTCAACGATATTAAAGTTGTTCTCTTTAAGGTGTTTGTTAGAACCACATTTGATGCACTCTTAGTAGACATGATGGTGTTCAATAGCTAGAAGATGACACTCATCTAACAACTCAAGCCGTGCTGACGATCCCGGTGATAGTATTTTTCAGAAATGAAGTCACAAAGGGAAACACACAACGATGGGATTTGAAATTCTAGAGGAAGAATGGATTTGGAGAGATAGACAAGAGAGAAGGGAGTAATATCCATAGAGGTGTGTATGTTAGTCTTGATAATCACCTTCCTCATGAGAAATTCCTAGATGAATCTATCAACACTATCGATCACGAGTTTCTCCCCTTAAAATGAGGCTCTTCTTTAAAAGATAAAATTTTCCACAAGGGGGAGGTATAGGCATCATTCTCATTTTTTCTTGGGATACTCCTATCCCTATCACTTACAAATTTAACTTTGAGTGCACTAACAAAATGGCTGAGTATGAAGCCCTCATCTTGGGTCTTGAAACTAAGCTATCATGTTTGGTGTCCAAATCCTTTACATCTATGGTGATTCTCGGGAAGAGGGGCTTTAGCTAGTTGATCGGTGATATTTTAGCCCTTAATTGACTTTTGAGAGATGAAATCTAGGTCAAACTTGGTCATGATCATGAGCCATCGAGTGATGTGATCATTATGATAAGGATTAGAGTGCATGGTTTTGAGAAGGTGGAAGCTAGCGATGACATATGTTTTTATGATTAAGAAGATATGGCGAAGCTTAGAAGTAGTGAATAAAAGAGTGCATCATAGATTTTCAGCTTCAGTGTAGCGAGTCTCATAATTGTGAAGGGTATGGCTGATGTAATAGATGGCTTGTTCCCTACCTTTCTCATCATAGTGTGCCAATATGGCACCCAAAGCATGGTCGGTGGCAGAGATATAGAGATATAGGATCCCCCTCATGAGGAGGTGTAAGCACATGCGGGGATAGGAAATAATGCTTGAGATCATCAAAGAAGTTTTGGTAATTATCATCATAGCGGAAATCAATGTATTTGTGAAGAAGATGGTGAAAAGGTTGACACCGGTTAGAAAGATGCAATATGAAATGAAGAACTGATTGAAGTTGACCTTGAAGACTATGAAGTTTATTTATATTAGATGGTGGATGCATCTCAAGGATAGCTTTGGTTTTGGCGGAGTCAACTTCAATACCTCTAGTAGAAATGATGGAGACAAAGAGCTTTCCAGTTAGCACTCTAAAGACACTTGGTTTGATTGAGATAGAGGAAGAAGTGGATAATAATCTTGAAAAGGACCTCAAGGACATAAAGGTGATTACGTTGATGCTTTGATTTACCCAAGAGGTCATCAACATAATCCTCTATTGTATTATGGATGAGATCATCAAAGATGTAAGTCATGGCTCATCGGTAGGTAGCTCCAACATTTTCAAAATGAAGGGCATGATGTGATAGAAGAAAGTACCCTAAGGAGTGATGAAAGAGGTATTATGTTGGTATTCTTATGTGATGAGGATTTGATTGTACTATAAAATCCATCCATAAGAGAAAGAATCTCGTGAATCGGTGGTAAGGTCAATGAGATAATTAATATTAGGAAGGGGAAAATCATCTTTAGAACAAGAAAGGTTTAGATTTTAAAAGTCAGTATAGATGTGAAGCTTTCTAGAATATTTGGCAATGGGTACAATGTTAGAAACCCATTGTGGATAATTGATGGTAAAAATGAAATTAACTAAAATAAGGCATTGTAAATCCTCTTTGACAAAGAGGGAAACTCGAGGGTGCATGCAACAAAGCTTATGCTTAACTATCTTAGCATTAGGAATGGTGATAATATTGTGGCCAATGATAGAAGAGTCAAGGCCTGACATGTCAGCGTATGACCATGCGAAGGCTTGGATATGTCTAGAAATAAATGTGGAAAAAGACTCAAGCTTCGTGGATCAAGGGATTGACCCACTTTGAGGATATGGGGCTCTTGCAGAGTCCCAATGTTGATATCGATGGTGGATTTGTTGAGAAGAGTGGATGTGTTTTGTGGTAAGGTCTTATGAAGATAAGAATATTTTACCCCCATGTAAGAAAGGATGGAATCTTCATTAGTACATTGAATAATGTCAATGGTAGGAGAATGTAGGAGAATATTCTTCTACCATGCTAGGAAATCAAGAGGAGGGACTAAATTTGAGCTTCACACTGATAAGTTAGTGGTCCCAAAGTGATTGTGGAGATTAAAAAAACTAGAGGAAATGGACATGATGTCATCTGTATCCATAGGATGATGGGATGGAGAAGATGGGGGATCAATGTCCATAAGAGCTAAAGATGGTGGGAGAGGGTTAGTAGATTATTCCTTAAAACCTAGTCTTAATTTTTCATGGGGCTTATGAGATTGGTCAATGAAAAGATCATGCATGCCTTTTTCATAACACCCCATTCCAAATCCTTTCCATGCGCAACAATGAAGATAATTATAAGAAAAGTATTTTTGTAAATAAATTCAAAGCCATTGGTGTAAGGCTTGGTGTGTGGTTGAGCGTCGATGTGAGAGGAAGGGTGATCGATGCCACCATAGATGAGATTGGTGTGAATATGGGGTGGACCAAAGGAAACAATATCCCCGACATCAAGTTGTTACATTGGATCTTTATCGGGTCTACCAAATCGATGAGGTGTGGGAGAAGAATTGAGGGTGAGGAGATGATACTCCCCTAGCATGAGACGATCCATCACTTTTTCTATAGATTCATCATTAGGAAGCTTAGACACGAGACAAATGAGACAGAGTTACTTAAGAAAAATATTGTTTGGGGATGAGCATGTCGTTAGGTCAATAATTCATGTGACATTCTTTTGAATGGAGGAGTTTCTACGGGGAGAGTTAGAATTTTCCCTCATGTTCATATTTGATACATCGATAAAGGGTGGAAGGAACACAACGCATGGTGCAAATCCATGGTTGTCGAAGTAAGATATTGTATTGGAACTCCCATTCTACGATATAGAAGACCTCATGGAGGAGTTTTTCACACATACAGATATGAAGAATAACCATGCCCCCAAAGTTGGAGCAACGACATCATTGAGTGCTTGAAGGGCTACAGGTGATTGGGTGACAATAGAGTTAGGAGCTTGATCCGATCAAAGGTGTATGATAAGATTATGCTTATGCTAGCTCCATTGTCTATCATGGAACGAT
Organism: Taxus wallichiana var. yunnanensis; assembly: GCA_018340775.1. NCBI lineage: Eukaryota > Viridiplantae > Streptophyta > Pinopsida > Cupressales > Taxaceae > Taxus > Taxus wallichiana. The sequence continues at coordinate 134,215,374 of CM031244.1, forward strand.
GAATGAATGTGTCATTGAGAGGCACGGTGATGAAAAGTGGAAGGCCATGATGCTTGGGTGATATGTTAGGAATTTAGGAGTTATCAAAAGATATGGTGGTAAAAGCAAAAAGTTCTCCAACAAGAGCTGAAAAATGTTGAGTCTCATCGTTAGGGGTAGGGATGTGCTTAAGAGCTTCGATGAGAGATTTTCTATTATTGGGGAGCTTTGGATGAGCTCATAGAGTGACATGTTGAATAGGGCTTGATGGAGTTGTTTTACAATACTTTGTTAAATGAAAACAGCCATGGGAAACTAAGATGTATACTTTGGATTTTGATGAAGAAGGGGGTGGATTAGGCTCACTAGAGGGAGTGGTGACAAAAACCTTTGACTTAGATTGAGTATGAGGTTGAGAATTATGTGGATGAGATTGAGTGACAATCCAAATGACATTGATAAAGAGAGGGGGACCTTCTTTGGGGAATTTTTATTTGGAGGAGGAATGGTAACAAAGGTCTTGGATGAGTGAGGATATTTAGAGATCTTGGTGGATGAAGATTGGGGTGGAGAAGTGAGATTGGTAGATGGAAGAGGGTGATCCCCTTCGATGAGAAGATCATCTTCTTCAATGAGATTATGGATGATAGTTTTGAGGGCCTTACAATGTTCTGGTATCATGTCCTAGGGCACGATGATATGTACAAATGAGATTAGAATTGAACCATGAAGGTAAAGGCCCAAATGAATCAAAATAATTAAATGGGTGAAGGGTGATTATAGATAATTAAAGTAAGTGTTGTAAGATTTTTGTGTAGAAACCGACAATAGTTTTTGAAGAAGAGGTTATAGATGGAGTGGATTTGAGAATGGTGGATGAAGGTAAGAGGGATGGTTTGCTTCAATGAGGATTTATGGGAGCCTTTGATTTTGTCTTGGTCTTAGAAGAAGAAGGAGGTGATTGTGTCTTGGTTTTAATTTTGATGATTGATGACTTAGATGGCTTTGATTCCGATTTGAGAATTGGGGATGTGGATGATTTTAAAAGGGGGTCATATTTGGAAGAAGGATTAGATTGTTTTGAATTGGATTTTTTGATAATGGGGGTCTTGGATGAAGGGTATGACCCTAAGATGGATAGGGATTCTCCTGAGAGTGATGATTTGACATTAGATTGCTTAGGAGGGCTAGCTTTGGGATGAGAGAGCTCTAACTTTTTGTGTGGATTTGTGAGGGATTTTTGAATGGGTGCACCAAGATTTTTAGTCTTTGGTCATGCGGGGATTTTCATTTACTAGGAATGATGAAAATTTTAACTAGGGGGTCTCTCAAGATAGAATCAAATGATGTGGATTATGTCGTAGATGGGGATATCGTAGGTGGAATTGGTTTTGGATGATGCAATTTGATGAGATCAAGAGGAGGTTTAGGTTATATATGTCGCAATTTTTTTGGTGTAGGAATGATTGGACTTGTAAATAGTACGAGAGTGTCTTTCACGGTTATATTAAGTGGGAATGTCTGTGTAGTAGATGTTTTAAGGGATGGTATAGATGCGGATATAGATTAAGATGTTGATGTGGGTATAGTCATGGTAGTAGATGTGCTTGATATGGGAGTGGGTATAGGTATAAGTGTGTGTGATGAGGATGCTAAGATGTGTGTTGGGGTAGATGTATGTGAAGGAATAGATGTGATAGGTGGAGATGCAGTAGATATAGATGGGGAAGTAGGTGTAACTGAGATTGATGTGGATGTGGTAGTTGTGGATATAGTTGATGTAGATATAATAGGGATAGAGATGGGTGTAGATGTCAATGAGGTTGTGGGCGTGGGAGAAGAGTGAAACAAATGTGGGTGCAATGGATGCCGATAATGTGCATAGGTGATGGTGTTGGTTCTTGATTTATATTATTTATTGTGTGGTGTTAGCATATGGATTTGCACACATGCAAATGACATGCAATAGTGTGGGAATGAAGTCCCTCCTCAATGAAGGTGAGGATTCCTTTATTGAAAACCAAAATTGTATTTACATTTGTACATTAAAAATTGTATGTGGGGGTGTTTTGGAACATCAATGGAAAGAAAAGTGAATGAGGGAGATAGAATGGAATTAAGTAAAGGAATGGATGGAAGGAACATACAATAGTTAGGTAAAAGCATAGCCTAATATTGCATGGAGAAGAACAATAAATAAATAACACAGATAAAATGGAGTTTGCATCAGCTAAAAGAGAATGAGTAAAAGGGAACACACGTGAGAAAGTAGATAATCAAAGCTTGATCACTGTGAACTAGAACAACATATTAGTAGCATTGACAATAAGATCCAAGATAATATTTACATGCAAGATTCAAACACTAACATCTAATGAACATAAGAACATCAAATGCTATAAGAGACAATGAATGGGACACAAAGTTCATATTTCATTAACTCCAAAATGTCTTCTCAAAAGAACACAAAGTTTCTTTCTTTGAAATAAAGCTTTCACACAAGAGTATTTTCTTCTCCTCTCTCAAAGTCACCCTTTACAAATGAGCCCTTGACTTCCTTTTATAACCCAAAAGTTGGTTACAAAGTAGTTAGGGTTTTACATGAACATTAAATAGGGCATCTTAAGTGACTTCAAATTTTTTAACCAACTTTATTAAAAACAAATAAAAATAGAAATCGCTTAAGTTATCCAAAGATTTGCCAAAAGTGAGTTTAATAACACCATTTTATAAAAAAACAATGGGTACATGTGGACCCCACTTAAATGACTTGGACACACAGATATCCTAGCCAACAACGCACCAACTAGATCAAGACACTTAGGATTAGTGCCTTATCCATTGGGTCAAGAGTCATCCTATCCTGGTCGCACAAGAATGAACTCATTGACCGTGCTCCACAGATCCTCCGTATGATAAAAAGCCAAGCTTGAAACTTGAGCAATTCATCAACCTCATCGTTTAAGCAACATCCTAGTGTGAGAAATTTTGTCTTTATTCACATTCGAATTCACTATTACACACAATTCTCCACATTCTCTGAATACTTTCCATGATTAATTCTTCATTTTTCGTGAGACCGTAGTCATTATGCCACCCTGGCTTGTCAGAATCCAGCTCATGATCTTTCGCCATTGAGAAGATCTTCCAAGAGTTGAGGTTGTAATTCACTTTGGAGCCATTGGAGTTGAATCACCACATTATGCATGTGTCGTAGTGCATCCATGTAAGTGATGATCAATTCGAATGAATGCCGAGAAAATTGTGACTCACCTTTGGTTGATATGCGATCGCAAAACCGACTTATGTCGATGTGTCCCAAGTTGGTATCGGTGATGCTCTCATACTTTGAATGGAGTGTTGAGGTGGGTAGAATTCCCTGGGACCTATACCACAACTTTTTTTGAAGATGACATGATTGTGACAAAAGCGACAAAATCCTGATTTCTAGCTATTACTTACAAACTTTAAAACTGAACAAACTGCCTTTGAAACTGCCGTGGGAAAAATAAAAAATCTTGTTCTAAGAAGCTCTCACTAGATGAAGGAGTCTATTAAGGTAGCACAAGTTTTCGTGTCGAGGGTTTTTTCCCAAATCAAATTTTTTATTCAAATATTAAAGGTCAAAGTTGACTCTTCCAAATTACTAGGAAAATGTAAGTGTAAAACTTCGAAAATCCTGTTTGGTTTTAACCTGGGAACAATATCAAACGTCACCTTGGTAATCTACAACTTGGTGAGGGAGCATGTAAATATGGGGATAATATAAAGAAACAATCCTTTCCTCTTGATGATCATCCGAGTTCAAAATATTGACTCTCAAAGTTAGTCTCCTTGACAGTTGAAAATTGTGCGCACAACGAAATCAAATAAATTATGTTTTATTTGGATCCATGAAAAATATCAAATGAGGTCCTATGCATTTGAAATTTGGGAAATAACTACATGAAGTTTGGAAAAATTCAACGAACCAACCCTTTCTTCTCAAAAATCACTCGGACCGAAATACTGATTCTCAAAGTAAGCCTTCCGGACAAGCTCAAACAAAGTCGAGTGCAACGAAATTCAAACGAATTGCATTTTATTTGGGTTCGTGAAAATATCAAATGAGGTGTTGTGCATTTGAAAATGAGTATAGAAGCACCTTAACATGAGTAAAATCGTGGGCAATGATTGGTTTTTCACGAAAATCATTCAACTTTGAGATATCGAGCTCCAAAGTTGATTACTTTGACATATACAAACCGCGGCAAAAATAATAATTTTTTTAATATTATTCGGTCGCAATGGATATGTGCAGGATCGATCTTGAAATTTTTATTAATTTTCTACTTCTTTGCATTGCAAGAGCTCAAGCTTAGGCATGAGAACTGGAACTATGATTTTTGACAAATACTTTGAACTTGTAATTTTTCTTTTCATTTGGCGTTGAATGCGTTGGATAATTATCTCTCCCCCGGCATGAATTACTCCTACTTGCCGCACGCGTGGGAATGATTTTTTTTGTGTGGCCTACGATGCCTGGAGAACTCCTGGTGAAGACGTGATTCCTTCTCTTTGCTAGGCATTAGATTTTTGTTAATAGTGAAACATGGATTCTTTTGCATGCGCATGCTTTTTTACTCTTTGTTTTCTTTCTTAGATGGAGATGCTTTGGGATTTGAAACCGCTTGCTCCTCCAAAATGCGTGGGTTTTAATCTTTTGTTTTATTTATGATGGCTTGTGAATATTGCTTGCTTTTCATATGGAAAAATATATTTTCTTTACTAGCCTTTGCTCTCTTTTCAAACAGCTAGGCGTGTAGAATGGTTTTGGCTATTTCCTTGTGTGTGGGCAGATTTCTTTTACCCTCTGCATGTTGATCTTCTCCCTTCAGGCTATGCATGGATCTCAAAAATAGACTTCTTCGTTGCGTTGAAACATTTTATTAACAACCGCTTGTAATATATTAGCAATTTCTATGTCGCTTTATTGAATGCTCGTGGCCTTTATTGGTTGTGTACATTTTCACTTTGGCCACAACTTAATACATTCTTGGCACATAGGCCATTGTTATTTTCTTGATTTATGAAACAACTTTGCGCCTTGGCTCCTACGTGGATGCTTTCATGTCTGCAGGTGCTATTCCTTCTGCAATGGCTTCTTCACATGTGTTTTGGTGGGCAATATCCTTGGAAATGGCCATTTTTTTCCTTCTTACACAAGTCTGAATCTTTATATTCTGATTTTTCTTGTCCTTTGTGTGCAACTTTCAACGGATTTTTGGTTTCTTTCCCTTGGCATCCATGTTTGGATAAGATTCTCCCCTCCACACTAGTTGTAGCTCCGATTTATTTCCACTTTTTATTAATTCTTTGACTTCTTGTTTCTTCCTCTACACTGGAAAGGAATTCTTTGTATTTTTATAACTTCTTACATCTTTAGTACCCAAATTCCTTTGCATTGGATTTAATTTTTTGATTTATGATCTCTTTCTCTTGATTTTTTTATTTGTTTCTTGTAGGTGCCCAACTTTCCATTCACTCATTTCTTTTACTGCTTCTATCCTATTAAAAATGCGTGGGCATTCTCTTAACCTATGATGAAAATGAATCTTTTGAAAAGAAAATATTTCTTTGCAAATGTTTAGGGAAATAAGAAGAAGTAAGAGGAAATCAGAAAGCTTCGCACGACTTCTTCCAACAAGTTTCACAGAGAAATGGTTATGGGAATTAAAGAAACTTCCTCGTAACCACTTCTTTCTTCCCATTGAAACAACCAACTTCCTTTTCTTTGGGTAGTGGGTATTAATTGGCAGGAAAAGATGGAAAAAAAAACTTAATCATTTACTTATGGCAATGGAAAAATAGGATGGCAATTCCCATCTTATTTCCCCATGTGGGAAATCGGGAGAATTTTTTCCAATTCGCCAACCGGTTGGGTTGGCAATCAACAGAAGAAATCCCACAAGCGGGAAAAAAAAAGAAATTTCCAGGAAAGGGGAAATCTGGGTGTGGAGAGCCAATTTGGCATCCCCAACAATTGAAGCGATTTTTTCCGATAATTAAAAATAAAACTTGTCGATTGATTTTTGATTATATTAATATTTATTTAATTAAAAACCCCTAAAATTAATAAAATTAATTTTATTAAATAAAAGGGTGATAAATTAATTAATTAATTATTAACACAAAGATTTACTGACCTAGCGAGAGGAGTTCTCACCCAAAATGAGTGAAATGAAGACCAAAACGATCACGAGAACATGCCGATCGCGGGAGGGTTATAAATCACATGAAAGAACACTTTTGATAACATTTATTAATTTTGCAAAGTCAAAATTAGCTGATAACATGTGGGCATTAGGTGTTTGAGATGTGGGGGTGGAGTTTGATTAGTTGGTGGATGATTAGGGAAAGGTTGTTTGAAGACATCGAGAGGCTGATTAGGTGGTGCATTAGGATTATCTACTTGAAGGTCACCATGGTCTATGATTTTTTGGATAAGGTATTTAAAAGTGCGACACTTCTCAATGTCATGGCCATGGACCTGCTGATACTTACAATAATGCTCCTCATGATACCATGCTTTGGTTTGGGTCACAAGTCATCGAAATGTCAAATGGGAGAAAGTTGAATAAGATGGACCACCATTAACTTGTCAAATATTGAACTATAGGATTCCCTAAGAGGGATATCGATCTAGGAGCTCTTTGTGGGGGCTCCATATGAGAAGTGGATGTGGAGGAAGATTTAACCACGATGGCATTGCACTGCTCTTAGATTTGTCACCATGCGTAGAGGACTTAGTAAATTTGGGTTTGGGATTGTTTGATCGAAGTTTGAGGTGGCCTTTCTCAAGGGTACAAAGTTTAAGTTTACAAGCTATGGGGAATGCCTCTTCAAATGTTTGGAATGATTATATTTGAAGAGTAAAGGAAATATGCTTCATACAGATAAAATTTTGATTAGTTCAAGATGTGGAAGAGAGAATGATAATTAGTTGATTATGCATTGTCATATAGAGAAACAAAGTTTGTAATAGACTCGTCATCAAATTGTCTAATGGATTAGAGCTATGTGATAGTGATTTCATGCTCAATATTGATTGAGAAGTGTTCTAGGAATAATTATGCGATTTGGTTAAGGAAAATAATGAATGTTGAGGAATGTTGTTATACCAACGCAACGCATGTCCGAATAACAATATGGTGAATGTAGGAAGCATAAGGTATTGATCATGAGCAATGAGGTAACATGCGTTCCTAAAGGCATGAAGGTGTTGTTGTGGATCCTCCTTGATATTGAATTTAGAGAATTTTGGGAGCTCCCAATATGGAGGATAGGGATTTACAGAACTGAAGGATTGATGGGTTTGTTGCAAATCTGTTCATACGAGAAGGTGGATTTGGATCCCAAATTAGCGTCTTCAATGTTATCTATTCTACTTAATAACACATGCATGGGATCATTAGATGTATGGGGATGAGAAGTTGAAGGATGTGGTACGTATGAAGTAGATGGGTTAGGTTTTGATATGGTTGATATGTTTAAGGATGAGTAGGTGTTAATGGAAGTGGTTGATAAGGGGGAATGTAATTAAATGGTTGTAATTGAATGGGTTGAGATATAATTTTTTTGAGATATGGGGATGTGGTAAGATTGATGAGATCATGTTCGTTGTTGAGTGATGGGGACATTGGATTGGTTTATTATAGGATGAGTTGGGATGTAGGTAATAGGTGGTTGGGATGTTTGGGTGGATTGATTGGGAAACATGTAATGAAAGGCACCTCGAGAGCAGGTTGATGGGTTTGAGTTGATTTAGAATGATGGGGTTGTGAAGTGATCACATTTACATGAACATGGGAAGTGTAAATAAGGGGTAAAGTTGGATTATGTTGTTTGGATGGAGGAGGAAGCAAATGAGATTCTTGTGATGATTGGATAGGGGCACTAGTGACTATAGTGGATGAAGAGGTGACGGGGATATAGGAATTTTTATTGTGATACAAATTAGGGGGAATGGGCACCACCAATTGAGTGGTTTGGTGAGTGTGATGGATTGTGGAGGAAGTTTGATGAGGATCAAGCTCACGTTGTAACATGGAAAGTTCATTCATAGCTCTAGGAAATAACACAACGAGTTGTGATGTGAGGACTTGGGTGGATTCAGGATGAGAGTGATAGGAATAAATTTGTTGAATAGGTGGGCCATCGATAGGGAAGTCGGTATACTTATAAAGAAGGTGGTCATGAAGAGTGATTGGGTTGACATTAAAAATATTTGGAATTCCACACATCCACGATGGATGGTAGGAGGCTGAAAAGATTCAATAGAGGTGGCGGAAGGGGGTGTAGTTGGTCTAGATGGGATGGAGTGATGATAAAGAAAGGGGTTGGTTTCAACATGGGTGTTAGGTTGGATGACTTGAGACTCTTGAAGAGGGGGAATGGAAACAAAAGGTTGAGTAACCACAAAAGAGGTGACCAAAGGGGTGGAAGAAATGATAGAAAGGGTGGAAGTTTGTTGGAGACAATAATAAAAGTGGGAATGTTGTTGGATGACATGGTTTGTTCCATTTTTATTTCTTGGGAACATGTAATAACAGGCATGAAACAAACAATAATACAAGAAACTATGTTGATTTTTAATTACTTCAAACAAGTCACACAACAGAGTTTTGATTATCTTGATTATTAAAGATGTGTGAAAAGAAAGGAAAATGGGCTCAAAGGGAACCTAGAAATGGCCAAACTATGGATGGTTTCATGTAGTTTTGGATGGAGTCCTCGATATACCTAAAGGTATGTGAGGTATGAATCTATGATGACTATCGGTACAGGGCCGATATTGGGGCCTACCCCGCACTTCATGCACCACAACGATAAGGGTGTCAGGTGCTTATCCAATATACCGATAGCCAAAAATTTGTAACGTGGATAGAACACCGCGAAATATTTTCTATTGGGTGATGAAATCCCAATAGTTCCACCTGAAGGAGATGTTTAAGATGTGTAGTTTTGATGCATGTGTTTTGGATGTGTGTGATAAAGTGTATGCAAAGAATTAACCTCCTAATTAGACTAGATTTCCAAGAAAATATGAAGGTTATTTTTAGATCCAAAATGAAGTGTTATGTTCGATGAAGACAATCAAATAAGGAAGGGAAAAATAATGCAAAAAGGAAAAAATAGAGAAAATGAAGAATACTTGGATAATGCTTTTCCTTTTTATTTTTTATTTTAAGAAAACAAACAAATCCAAAAAAAGCAACCTACTCAATAAATCAACCAAGCAACACTCATACCTATGAGGTTAGTATAAGATAGATTAATGAAAATGAAAGATAAATGAAAAGAATCGCCAAAGAAGGGTAGGTCTCATCGGGCGTTCCAAAATGTTGAAACGATTTTCTCATACCTATTTTAGATTAGTGAAATTATAACAAATAAAATGAGTAACACCAAGTATGAGAGGGTTTAAGGTACCTTTGAATGGGATGGTGATGGATATAGGTGAAAAATAAATCCTTCTTGAAGCGAGCTAGATGATGTGTACAACAAAAAGAACTCAACAAAAATAGATTAGTAGATAGATGGGTGGGTTGCCCGACAACATCAGTCCTCAAGAAGTGAAAAATTCCTAGGATGAATGTCAACCCACATTTCGATAAAGATAAGTAAAGTAAATGATAGATCTAATATGATGTAAAAATTTGAGATAAGACAAAAATCTGAAATGACAAAGATAAAGTGGAAATTCAGATCTTATATTAATAAATATAAACCAATTATAACTTGGGTGGGTTGATGGAAACCCGAGACTCGCAGATCCTAGTCATTGGTAACTGTACCAGACTAAGTCAAACATCAAAAAAATGCATATTTGAAGGCTTTAGAGGAAGATTTGGAGCTGGTGATGAAGCTGAGATGGAAACATGAACACTACAAGAGATCTGGACCTGAATTTGAAAGAAAGGATGCAAGAAAACTATAAAATATGATAATAGATGTAATGAATACTGATCTCGGTTGACTCCAACTAGGTTGAGTTGATGGTGACTAGAGGTGACATAACATATATGAGGAGATTTGAAGGGATGGATGCTCAGAGAACAGGGAGGTGACATGGTTAAAAATGGAAAGCTAAGTAAACACAAAATGGGTCAACGAAGAACAAGAAGGGTTTACGATGACTAGGAATGAACTAAGGTTTGATGAAAAAGGATGGGTAAAATCAACGATCTACGATGATGATGAAACTAGGAAAATGTAGAGATCGAGCTCCTATAAGACTAATGAAATTGTAAAAATGTTGACGAGGAAAAAATGATGGAATGGCAAGGGTGGATCCAAACATGCAAGAGAGAAAGAAGACTTAAAATCTCCAAGGGTGAAGCACAAGATCTCCAAAAATAGATCTAAGATAGTGCTAACAACTGCAAATACAAGCAAGAAATGAAGGCAAGATCAAAAGAAAGCTTGAAGTATCTAAAGTTACATCCGTAAAAAATGATGGGTATGGTCATATTTATAGGGTCGATGGCGACTGGATGGGTCACCACCAACTTCGAACATCCTTCCATTTAGGCGGTGGAAGGGTGACGAGCTTGAGATAATGATCCCTTATGAGATGAGATTAGGGTTTGAGATAATAAGGATGATCTAATATTGCTTAAGATGGATAAAAGGGTAGGTGGGAGGTGGAAAATATTAAATAAAGGTAAAGGGGAGGTGAAATCATTAAATGAAGACCTAGGGATGGTAAATAGAGACATTTAGGGAGGATAAATGGATTAGATGAGGATTTAGGATTAATTAATGATGATTAGGGATGATTAAGGAAGATTAATTAAGGGTGTGATTAAGATGAGATTAAGGTGGAAAATACAAATTAAATGGATAAATGATTTTAGGAGGAAAGGGGAATTTAAATGGGAAAAAGGTATGTATGTGAACAATGATGACAAAGGGGAGTAGGAACAGGTTGAAGGACTAAAGATGCAAAAAATTTGTGTCTACACCATGTGTAGATGTAAAGTCAATTAGATCTACCCAATCCCCTTTATCATCACTCTACCCATGTGTGCATAACTTGTATATAGTTGGTTAACCTTTTCATTTAGGTTTGAGAACTAGTGCAATTCCTAAGTGTATACCTTAACATTAGTTAAGTGAGTTTTGTCCAAAGATCTCACACAGTTAAGTAAAAACTTAGTGAGCCGGTAATGTAATCATCTAGTTATACTACTTTGGCCAAACTTTCAAGCTATGCATTGCATGCTTAGTTTCGTGATTGCACATAAGATGAACGAAACTTGTACAATCACCACACAATCATCTCTACATAGTTATCTAGATCACATTTTGTTAATTAAAGTAAAATTTCATGTATTAAGAAGACATATAATCTAGGTCCCGCCTCTCCACTTGAGAGTACGCTATTAGTCTGAGCTTAGGATCCCTATGGGAAAGATAATGATTTATTAATGACTTTTATCATTAAAAAAATATTTTGTTCCCGTATCCATCATAAGATGGTACAAATAGAGTATAATTAAATAGATAGGTAGGACTTAGAGTCCACACTTTCATGATACACATTGTATTATTATAGGGTAGAATTCATCATTTCAAGACTATGTCATGTTATACTTTTAACGAAAAGATATATATTAATTTACTAGTTACTATCAAATGAAGGGTCTTAATTTTGTAGTGTCTCTTAACTACTTTTGTTGTTAGAACTAGGTTTAGTTTAACCATGTATTTTCAATTTTATAACGATCTAATCCCATTTAGATTGTATCATATTTCCACCAATTTTTTAACTATCGTTAAGTTTATCTCTTTAAGAAAGAGATATATATTTTTAAATTTTTAAATTCTTTTGACTAGAGCTATGAATCGAGGGTTGACGAGACCCCACCCTTAACAATAGATAACAACAAAACAACCCAAAAGAACCAATGGATCGTCAAAGGACACTACACCCGACCAACAAGACAACACCAAACATAATGAATTGGAAACAGAGACTTCCACACCCCGCACACTTTACCACCCTGAATGGGGATTGAGCTAGAGGGGTAAGAAGAAATGAAAAGAGGCTCAAAATCCATCAAAGACTAGAAAGAAGGAAGATAATGCCTCCATTCTAAACGCCACAAAACACACACATCCAACGGAAAGAGCAGAACTGCACGAGCTACCTCAAGCCGAAGCAGTCCCCTAACCAAAAATGCCAAAACTACTTAAAGGATCAAATAAAAACAAGGGGTGACCATCACCAAGATAAAAACATGTTTGTCACAAAGTTACGAAGATGTCAAACCCAAAGAACGCCCCACCGTAAAATGTCCTACCTCCAACCAAAGATCTGCCACCACAAAGTGAAACCACACATAAATAGTTGTGGAAAACATCCATCACACAACCTAGAGAACAAACCACCCTTAAATAAAAACATCCACCTAAGACCCAAGCCGATGAATCGATAACTCCCATTCATGAGTCAAAAGGTTTCAAACCCTTAGAAAAACCCCAAAGACATTTCTTCCTAATTCTTTGCTTGGGAACTAAGATGGCAGATCCCTATGCAATAAGAAGAGAGAAAACAAAACAAATCTTCCTCCAAATAGGAAGATCAGATCCTTCTCAAAAACCAATAACCTAGACACTCCAAACCCCCTCTAAGAAAACAAACCAGTGGGGATCGAGCCAAGAGACATCAAATCCTGCAACAAATGTGTCTACTAAGGAGGAATACCACCACCTTGAAATGACCCATCTCCCATAACCGAGCCAATTTTCTCAATGGAACCATCGATAAGAGCAAGAGTAGGAGTCACCAAAGTAAGAGGCGGATTGAGGTCCTGCATCTCCTCCACCTTCACTAAGAGGGCCTCCTCACCCGATAGAACCTTGAAAGTCTATGAAACCCCTTCGACCGAGACACAACCTCCTCCTCTACAAGTGAACGATGAAAGTAGGAATAAATCTTGACGAAGGTAGACAAAAACCCCTCAATTAGAAAAGGAGCAATCAAAAAACAGTCCCGAAGAACTCCCGAGAGCCGCTAGAAAGGCTTTCACATCCATACTAAGTAGGAATCCAATAGTTTGATTAGCTTCCTTAAGGATCCCAGTGGTCAGGCCCTCTTCTAATAGGCCAAAGCGAGAAACTAGTCCTTCCATGCAATGCACGCTAGTCGAGAATAAACCAGCCCAACTTCACCACTTCGCTATGCACCTTCACCCTCTCCCACCGCTCAACTCTAAAACCACCACAAGCCGACAAAGCTTGATTGACCCGAACCCTAACACCTCCATTTTTAAAGAAAGAGATATTAACCTTTAAGTATATGATAAGTTTAATATTAACAATAATAATAAATATATCATTCACATTTCATAATACTACTTTACTTAAGGTATAGTACTTATGAATTTATTATGTCATTTAAAAAATCTATTTTTGTAAAGGTACGATTGTCATCAATATAATTTTAGTGTTGTACTTACCGATTTAGTAAAAATTGAGTTATTAAACCTTATTATAGAGTAACTAGTGTAAATAACAATATATAAATGCTAACGCATTTATATGGAATGAGAAAATAAGCATGTAAAATATAAAACCCTAAGCAAGAGAGATAAATAAAGAGACTTAGATGGTTTCTACATAATTTGGAACTAATCTAAGTAGGATAAAGTGCTAAATAGGATGAAAAAACATCATAACTGGTCTTTGTAAATTTAGAATCTCACAGACAATGTTGGATAAGGGCCCCAAAATAGGATAGGGGTGCCTGGGAGTTGATGACTAGATATGGGTGTTTGTGACTTTAGAAATGCTTAGGATCTAATTTATGATGTGTCGCAAGGTCTTCACAATTCTTCCATGTTGATCACCCGATAGTTGTTCCTTGATCGCCGAATGTACATGTAACCTACAAGACAAATATTCACCCGCACAAGCCCATAAACCACATCAAACTTAAAAATAAATCAGAATGGGGAGTCAAATTGACCCCATCGGTCACTCAAACATAGTGAATTTATGACTGAGCGCTGCACTACATCTCAGAATCCACGCAATTCCTATTTGTGTGTGTGTGTGTAGAAATGATGCCCTAGGAAAACCTCGTGAAAGATGCACTAGATAACAGTGCTAGATTCACTCAATAATGCAAATGTGTGGGTGGAATAGAATTAACTTCCCCTTCCTGTGCAGTGTAAGAAGAGTATGTAATCCTCGTCCCTTGAATGAATGCTAGATGAATGCCTCAGTAGTGTTTTAGGTGCCTTTTGAATGCAAGATTAGGTGGTAATAGTAATGATTAGTGTTTGATCCTTCATTTTAAAAACATAACTATGTATTTATATGATTCCTTTGTTTGAATTTCATAATTGACAACCTGGAAGGACAAACAATAAGTGAAAAAGATCCCCAAAAGATAAAAGATACCCAAAAGGAACAAGTAAGATAAGGAAGGATTAGGGACAACCAGAGGGGACAAGAGTGCCTGGGCACCGTGTCTAAAACCATAAAATATAAATAAGTAAATTTCCAACTAGGTCAGGGGGTGTGTAAGACCAAATAGAAAATAAGAAAAGAGGCCAAAGATTACAATTACTAATTTTCTTTCTTAGGAATCATGTAAATACTAGTATGATTTTAAGACCTAGAATTGTACTCAAGTGCGTGATTTTGTGTCTACATTTTCCCCACTTTATATTGTTTAGTGAATACTCAATAGAATAAAGTAGTTATAATATGCGTACCTTTTGATCATGTAAAGTGTGCAGCAAATAATGAGCCGAGAGGAAAAGTGAAGCATCGAATGAGTGCAAAGTGAAGCGTGGATACTAGAAAGGAAAGTGACCCTAGGGGTGAAGCGTATGCATAGATTTTACCTATTGTTGTTATTGTATTTTCTGAAGTAGGCTACTTCTAGTTTCATATTAACGATGGAACTACAAAAGAAAAGCAAAATAATAGTCAAAGTCCTCGTATATGATGAATTTGAGCAAAGTATGTAAAGTCGTGTAAAAGTGTGTAAAAGAAGTAATAAAAGGAAAGTGCACACCTGATGTATAGGAGTGTAAAGGATAGAAAAGTGTCCCAAATGCTATGAAGAATGAGTTTTTGGGATATCTCATGCCAAGAGTGAACTATTTTGGACATCTCACGCCAAGAATGAGTTTTTGGGTGATCTCACGCCAAATGCGACTTTTTTCGGTGATCTCACACCAAATGCAATTTTTTTGGGTGATCTCACACCAAATATAATTTTTTTGGGTGATCTTATGCCAATGAGCAAGTGTTGGGGAGAGAGGTCTAGCTTTACTCTCTCGATGCACCTATAATTTACAAAAAATCCAAATCAGTGGCACATCACTCACCTTAGACCGAGTGCTCACCTAAGCGCGCAAAGCGTACCAGCCCTCTTTAGGGTTGTTGTAGGATGTTAGCATGATGAAGAATTAATGCATGTAGATCTGAAATTAATATAACATTCTACAAAGCATGTTCGATCTAGATCTAAAGAATAACAAGTTTAAACAATATCCATAATAAAATCAAACATGCAAGAACTAGTTATACTCGTGAATAATACTCCGATTCAGCCAATACACTCCATTCTATTAAACACAAAAAAACACAAAGGCTTATTACAATAGGTAATACCATAGCTTATGTGCGCATCGAGATCTAACAACATAACTTCACAAGAATCCGGTTTTCACATAGTACTCTTACTTTACGCAAATCATTACACATTTATAAGGGCGGAGAATTTCCTTCACCACTTGCATAATTCCAAAATAGGTCGCATGCTGAAAATAGCCATGCATATTTACAACAATAGTCACACATGCAAGTGTGCTAACAATAGAACTCTTTTAGTTAACTCGGTAGAGCAATTCTATTCTTAGCTGGCACCCATTCAAAGCACTTATTAGCTTCTCTTCCAAAAATAGCTGACGTGTGTCGTGCAAGTCTTTATCCAGTTTGTGTGCTCTACACGCTATCTCCAAAATAGCCTCGTACATGTGAAAACGTCTAAGTCCTGAATCTGTCCTTATCTTTTACACGTGTGTCCTTCCCTATCCTTCTGCACCTTTAACTGTGCCCTGTTCTCACGTGCGAACCTTCTGTGTGCCTTCTACTAAGTATCCCACTTTCATCCACTCAACATTACCCCACACTAAACTACATCACGCCCCCCAAAAATGGCTACTCCTTGAACAATAAAGAATAATGAATGGATGAATGTAAATAATTACTATACAAAGAATAAGTATTTACTCTGCACCATCCTTTGCTTTGACTGAAATATTTAGTTATATATATTCTTCTTTTATTTCCGCCTCTAATGTCTGCCACTCATTCAGCATGACCTCTTCCTTCTCTGGCATATTCATCACTGCAATAGACTCTAATTCATCCTATGCAATTTATCCCTTTTCATTCTCGTAATACTAAAATAATATTAGACATCGCAGACATTCTCCCTTCCGTAAGATCCATCTTCTGCGCTATAAGTTTTCCAAGTTCATCCAACCTATTCTTATGGGGCTCCTGGGCGTTACAAGGGCCTCACACTTTTTCTTTACCAATGCCACCTCTCTATGCGCCCTAGGTTTCATCCTTCATTTCTTTTAGTACTTCATTGTCCTCTACCATCATCCTTATTATGATGACTTCCTCCGGAGCTATACATATATTCAATGCTTGATCAACTTTCTTCAGCTCCTCCCGTAAGGTTTGAATCAATGCCTCGTATGGTGAAATTTTTGCACTACTGCAGCCTTTTCCCTCTCTTCCTCCTACTCAGGATCATTTGGTGCTCGCATCTGAACTGGTCCCTCCTCAAGCACTAGATCTACTAAGGTACACAAATAGTGCATAGTCGAAGGGGAATTTTTTGGGTACCTTGGGCTCTAAGTGTGGTCTTGCTTGGAGGACATGATCCCCGATCTCCTTTGCCATGCCGATAAGGACCCCATTCTTCTTCTACTCTAGGTCCTTCTCTCCTTTCAAGTGCGCAATCTCTGCATCTTTGGCCTTGATCTCTTCTCTCAATGCTTTGATAGTGGTAGATTTGTCTATGTTCCTCCATGCCACCTCTGTAGATACTTTCACCAAGGCATTACTTACCTGCTCATCAAACATAACAGTGGGTTTCATGGTTATATGTCTGGCATGAGGTGCCTTCTTCAAACTTCTTGACACACAGATTATTTGCATACGTCAAAGTCTGGCTCGTCCATGTGTGTGTGCATAGACCAAGATAGTCACTTCCTTGTACGCATTGTGGCCATGTCTTTATCCATCAACTCCCATCCATATAACTCCTTAGGGCTCACCGTGCTTTGAAAACAGGCGCGAACAATTTTACTTGTGTCCTCAACATATCCCAAATATGGAACAGTAAATTCTCCACTTGTTATTTTAGTTCTCGCCCCTTAAACCGGCACGCCAAGATTTGGAGTTGGATCTTCTATGTCTTGAGCATTATATGGTCCTGCCTCTTCTTCCTTTACCCCTTCTCCTTCATTCTTCACATCTTCATCTTTCATTTCTTCATATTTTGGCTCTTCCACATCCTCTCGGTGGTATAGGATATTCAAGCGCACTCTCTTTAGACCCTTCCACCTCATTTTTGGCTTCAATTTTCTCCTTCTCTTCTTAGCTATCTCCTTCTATGGAGAGAGTCATGGTGATCTCTCGTGATCGATTGGGGAGTAGTGCCTTGAGTTCTTGTTCATCTGAACACCCTCTTAAAGTGGTGTTCTTTAGGGTCTACTCCTACCTCTAATTATTTGTCTCCTTCTTCTTGTGTTTGGGGTGGAGTACTTGCGTGCTTAGATTCTACCTTGTCCGAGGGTTTCCTTCATCCTCTATGCACCAAGCCACCACTTTCTTCACACTCTTCCTCCTCATCATCTACCTCTATAGGTTCAAAGGGGCTTTGAGCCGATACATTCTCCACTGTATGCTTTCCCTTAGGCAGCCCTGGGAGTGTGAACCCATTCTCCACATATTTGTTTCCCTCCAACTTGGGCTTAAGTTGAAGGTAGATAAGCGCGGCCCCACTATCTCCAATTGTAAAACTTACGGGCTTCATGCTTATAACATCTGAAATTAGCCTCTCTATGTATGCAGGATGCCTTGGATATACATAAGTCTTACGCAATGTGTGGTAGTCGCAGTTTACCTTGTTTGCAACAAAATTCAAGCATCACACATTATTGAACCGATGGATTGATGCCTAGAAGTAACGCATTGTGAAGGCATATGATAGCTTACACTAGGGGCTCTAAGTCCCATCCTTCATCACAAATTGTGCGATGCAAAAGTGCTGATATACTATGAACTAGACTACCTTGCCCACCACCAAAGGTAACTCCTTGGGATGTGCCATTCCTCTTCAAACACCACACGAAGCCTATCATACCACATCTCCGCCCTCTACTTGAATGACCCACTCATTGACCCTTCACACAAGTACTTCTCAAATCTTTCTGCTAGGACTTATTCTACATGGGGTACTCCTAGATCTTGTTCTTTGGCCCATCGGGCACTCTAATTTCCAAAAATACCAAGGATAATAGACAACGCTCGAAATTGATTCTCTCACCCGTGCGTGCTTCCTTGATGATAGTCTCCGAATGTAGCCTGCTATGTTGTATATTGTTCCTCGTGACATTTTCCTGCAATGTGTAGCCACATTTTGTTCACTCCGAGACCATCTCTTTTGATCATTCACTTTGGTGACTAGATGTGCAGTGCTTGTACCATTGGATACTTCTTCGCTTTTCGATATCCATTCCACACGCACCTTTGGTGTACTCTCTAGCTCCTTCCACATCTCCGTGATTACTACTTTATCTATCGAGTCACTAATCGATCCACTCATGTGCCCTCAATCATGTTATAGTTGAAATCGAGCAGCAGCAGTAATCCTTCCCCTACATCCAACGAAGTAGAAAAAATCTTCATGTACCATGCTCATCAGCCATTGATACAAAGGTTCATACTTGTCAAAATATGGAAGCTCGTACGGGTAAACTCCAATCTATTTTAATAGCTTATCTCCAGCGTCATTATAGACCGGCATGTCCTCGACTATGCACTTGTTTGTCTTTGTATTCAACGTGTCCAATTCTTTTTTGTTGTCTAATGTGCGGTCGTTGTAGTCAGTGATCTTGCACTTTCGGACATGAGAATCCCATTCTTGTCCTACTATTACACCTTCTCGGTATTACATCTCTAAAAATTTCTCCCGGGAGCGATTTCAACCTCTCGCTTCCACCTTCTTTTTACTTTGTCTCCTAGGTAGGTGATTTCTTTGGTGCCATCTATAAATCAAAAATTTTGTCCTCAATTACTTGCCTTCTTTCTCTACAATGTGCAAACTCAAACCCTAGCTCAAATCCGCATGCCCTAGCTCTTTCGAATAATCTACTTCACTCGGACCCTTCAAAGAATGGGGACGTAAGCTTCTCCTACACACAAATATTATCCTCACACTTGGTTTCACACTCTTTACATCTCAATACTCTTCGCTCACTCGCCACACTTAGCTCTTTAATTTTTTTGCAATTTACAATGGTAAAAATGAACTCGTATCCCTTACTTATATAGATTTTCAAAAATTTGGTGCATTTATTGCTCCTTCACCTACCAAGGATCCTCATTAATTGACCCTTTTCATAATTTTTCATGTGGTACATATTCACACCTCAGCAATAAACTTTTAGCGTGCCTACCTACCTTTTGGCTACAAGCTTCCTTCAAAGACGCTTCCATGTGCTTCGAGTACCTCATCATCAAGCTGCTTCTCTTGGTAGTCTCCACGACCACCGCTTATCTCATGTTATATTGTTCCTTCATTTATCTCCATCTATGGTCCTCATTTGGAAGCAATCTTCTTTTCACCAACTCTTTAAACTTTGAATAACACATATAGTAGTTTTTTCCTTTATGTGTACCCATTTCTCAATAACCACCCCACACAAATGGTATGTGCAAATCTCGCGCATAAAAATACCGCAAATGGTAATTAGTTTCGCGCGTGAATGCGCTTACACCAACTAAATTGACAAAGCATACCGATGAAGAAGGAAATACATAGTTGAAAACCAAATATAAATGGCAATACTTCCTTAGTTATCTCCTTCTTAGTTGCTTCATCTTCCTTGGCCTATTTTCCCTCTCCTAATCGCTTCAAACAAGAAGTGCACACGGTCATTTAAGAAGTGCAAGGATGATTGATAGGTATGCTCTCTCTGCTTCATCAATATCTAGATGCGCATCAATAATATCCTTTCCCAAATCTACCGCAAAATCTAGAATATCCTTCTATTTCTCTTTATCCTTCTTCTGCCCCTTAGACAGCTGTTCCACTTGTTCTTTCAAGCTCTTATTCTCCTCCAACAGAGTTCTTAGTGTGCGATTGATTTATCGATATTCCTATGCACGACATCTACTACCATTTTTTAATGCAATACTCGCATGCTCATCAAGACACTCTATGGGCCTCACCATCTAGTGTGTGGCTTGGGATTTATTCTTCATTTTCCTCTTAATGCATGCATCTTATTTTACATTGAATTTAGGATCATCAATATGAGTCTACATGCTCCAAGAGAGTTTCGTCACGCACAAGTTGGCCACTTCAAGGTCCATCAGCTCTCATCCATAAATATTCTCGTGCTCAAAAGTGCTTTAGAACTCAAGCAAATGATCTTTGTGGGATCATTAATATACCTAGTGGAGGAGTTTTATACATCTCTCCATCCTTATCTCTCCCTGAGTGCCTACCTTTAGGAACATGCACCCCTTCATCCAAAGTCGCCTTCCCTCACAGTTGCCTATTTGTTTATGTTTGGGCTCACCAAGGTCCACCCTTAACTTTTTTGTTTTCTTTCTCCTCATCTCCACCCACATCTTCATGCTCCTTGAAGATTTTTGTATCATATTTCACCTCTTCCTCCCAAGTCTCTTCTGCATCCAACTCAATAACAGTGGTTCTGCTTCGTGCATGTGCTCCCATTTGAATCCTCCTCCTCACTCTCGCATGGTATATACTGTTGTCATTTCTTCTTCTCTTACACAGATTGGTGGGAGAGGTCTTAAGATTCTTGGGTTGTGAAGGGCCTGCACTCACACTTGTGCCTTGGGTATTTGTTCTCCACATTACCCTTCTGAATTGTCACTCCTTAGTGCCCCCAACATCCATCCCTATCTCTTCAACACTTGTCTCCTCTCCTACTTATTCTTTTTTCTATGCGAGAGGAGTTGCCTCATGCGTTCTCTTTTCTCCAATCAGGTCGCCTCCATGCGAACCATGATCCAAGCTATCACTTTCTTCCTTCAACTCTTCTTCTTCTTCCGACACTTCGGGCTCTTCATCTTGCAGTGTGCCCACTGTGTGTTTCCCCTTGCGCTTTCAAACCCCGAATTCATTTTCAATATACTTTCCATTAACAAGTTTAGGCTTAAGGTATATATATATATATATCTTATTCGTACAATATCCCCAACTACTAAGCTGAAAGTAGTAATATTAATATCATCAGAAATCATGTGCTCAATGTAGGTAGACTTGCCCGGGTACACATACCTTTTCCTTAATGTATGATACTCGTAGTCCACTTTATCCACATCAAACTTTAGCTTCTGCGCATTTAAAAATCTTTTCACAGACACCTGGAAGTAGCGTTGTGAATGCATATGGTAGTTTACACCAGGGGCTCCAAGTCCCATCCTTCATCCTGAATCTTCCAATACATAAGTGTTGGAAGACTACAAATTGTGCTTGTTTATCCAATACCAAAGGAAGGTCCTTGGGTATTCTCCATTCATGTTCAAATGCCTCCCTTAGGTGCTTATACCATAACTCCAATCTCTATTTATACGGTCCACTCATGGACCCCTCACATGTGTATTTTGCAAAATGGTCTACCAGAGACTTCTTCTCTTTTGAAAACTACCATATTTTTGTTTTGCCCATCGCCCCTCCAATCTCAATAAAAATAAAGGAAAGAAGAATGGTGCCAAAACTGATTTTATCCCCTTGTTTTGCTTCCTCAATAATTACCTTAGTAATGAAGGTAGCAACATTGTATACCACTCCTGATATTTTCTTCGCGATGTGCATCCATCACCTATTTACTTGTGTCCAAAGGTTCTTGATTGTTTAGTTTTGTCAAAAGGTGTGCAACTACCTTAACCACTAGAAATTTTTCTATTTTCTATATGTCCATCGCGTGTGTGCCTTTTGCATAGGACAACTTTACGAAGTTACATCAATAGCTTGATCATCTATCAAATGGCTTGGGATCTCTATTTCGAGCTCTTTAACTCCATCGATGAACCAATTAGGGACGTGGTAATGCACACCCACCTTCCAAAGAAAATAGAAGTCTTCTTAGAATCTTGACATCAACCACTGGTATATTCTTTTTAGCTTTCCAAAATAGGTGTAAACTAAGAAATTTTTCGTGCAACTTCTCACCAACATCATCATAAATGGGCTTGTCATCCTTTGTGCACATTTCTATATTTACTGACAGACAATTTTCCAACTCATATTTTGTGGCCTTTGTCTTATGGTTATAGTCACTTAATTTTTTGTGGAGGATGTGGGACTCGCCAATCACGCCAATCTATAACCTCTTTTGGGTATTGAATTTTTGAAAATATGCTTTTGGGGGCATCCTCTATCTCTAATTCCACTTCTTTTTTTTCCTACCCCTTATGGTTGATCCAAGTGCTCATTTGATTGCCATAGTGATGATAAAAAGCGTGTTCTTGCACTAGATTCGAGCTCTACAACTTAAAAATCACATGTCCTAGATTTTCGTTGAACCCCAACTTCATATATTTTCTCCCCGCACACCTTCTCGTTTACTTAAACACCCTCTCGATGGAGCTCCAACCAATGTTGTGCACAAATCTCTTTGTTCAATGTCCTGTAATAGCCAAGTTTTTTCACACACTTTCCCACATAAATCATTCTTCATCTCACTCTTTAACTTGATCGAACACTTCACTTCATAATGCAAGGTAACAATGATATCACTAGCCCACCTTTTATAATTTTTGTGAATTTCTCCGCATTTATTGCTCTCCATCTACTACCCTACTCAACATTAAATGAAATTTCATTCCTTTTTCCATGCTCCACAAATAAATTTTCTGTGTTGAGTTTTCCACACCACAGTCGTAACCTTCTAGCGCGCCCACTACTTCTCGGCCACATACCTCCTCTCACGCGCCTTCATGCACCAAAGTACAAAACCTATGTGCCTAATACCAAGTAGTTTCCAATGTTGTTGCCTACCTCGCGTTACACTATGCATCCATCCATCTATGCGTGGTCTTCATTCATGAGAATTTTTTTTGATTTGCACCTTTACTTCAAGTACCTACACCATATTTCTTCTATGCATACCCATTTTCTAGAGGATGTTCAATTTATTTCCAGCTTGACCCATTTATCATGTATCTGCTCCACCCCACACTAAAAGTATGTGCGGTCATCTACACATGAATTCACTTAGATAGTAATTAGCTACTGGCACACAAGCACGCTTATTAGAACAAAACACTGAACTAAATTGACAAAGCATAACAACAATGAAAGGAAACACATATAAAGAAAATGCATTAAAGGGAAACCTAATCTAAATGGCACCACTACCTTATTACAAACACCAAGAAGACTTATTTATAGTAGGGCTTCACCTACTCCGTTGAAGTAACCAAGAAACCGAGTTCCATCCAACACCTATAACTGAAGCACCTTGAATCAAGTATATATGTCACCACATATAGTCCCAACCAATACACCTTCAATTTCCTATGGTGGTGCATAAAATTGAATAATAAAGAAGGACCATCTCATTCAACTTCAAACCGCTTATTCTTAATGTTCCTATTATGTCATGCCTTTTACCTAGCTTTCTCTGTCTTCTTTCTCTAATTTGTAATGTCGGACCTCTCATCCAATCGCATCGCTTTATCTTTATGCTCTTCAAGTGTCTGCTCATCGTCTAGTCCACTTGTGTGCGCTATACACAAGGAGCGTATTATAAATTCCATCGGTAAAATAGCCTCCATACTAAAAACCAACTGAAAGGGTGTGGCTTTGTTCAATCTTTTATAAGTTATCCTGTATGCCCAAAGTACAACAAAGACTTTATCATCCCAATCTTTATTTCCAAAATCAAATATCTTCATCAATGTATGTCCCAATATCTTGTTGAAAGACTCAACAGTTTCATTAGCTTTTGGGTGATAGGGCATTGTCTTATGATGTGCCACCATAAACTCAACCAATAATATTCTGATAGTCTCATTCAAAAAGTTTGTGCCCCTATCAATTGTCAAGCTCAACGGACATCTATACTTGCGATAATGTTATTCCATAAGAATTTTGTTGCGGTAGTTGTCGTGCAATCCTTTGTAGAAAAGTGCTAATTCTTCCCACTTGGTCGATAATTTGTACACGTAATAATATAGCATGATCCAATCCTACGCGCAGTGGGGAAATAGGACCCACAAAGTCAATTGCCCATTTCTCAAAAGGTTCTACACTCACTATTGGTCTCAAAGGAATTTCATCTCAATGCCTAGGCTTCCCAAGGCACTAACAATGATAAAAACTTTGGCATACTCTCTTTACAATTCCTATATAAAGTTTCCCACCATAATCCAACCATCAAAATCTTGTGCGTAGTGGCATCTCCCGCATAATGACCTCATGCAATCCCACCATGAGATTCTTCCATAATATATTCACGCTCATGTTCAAGTACACACCAACACAAAATTTCATCATGACCTAACTTGTATAAATATCCATTGATTAACATGTAAGGCACGATGCATATGGAAAGTTGTTTCTTTTCTAAGGTCTTCATTCCCTCAAAAAACACACCAATATGCAAAATCAAAACAATATCGTATAAATCAGAGGGTGCACGATTTAATCTGAACAAATGGGTGTTTGACATTGTGTCTTCAATGTAATGCACATCCTCACCGAGATTTAATTCTTGAAAATGATCTGGTCCGAATTGCTCTTCCCGGCTTTACCACCATTGTAAATTCAAATTCCTAAAACAAGATAATCCATCGGCATATGTGCCCTCGCAAGACGAGATTATTTACCAAGTACTTAAGTGTCATATGCTTTGTAAAGAAGATAAAAGGTGTAGCCAATAAGTATTGTCGAAACTTGTACAACACATAAATCATGGACAAAGCTTCACGCTTTGTAGTTGTATAATTACCTCGCTTAGCTTGGGGTTAACTTCCTGCTCGAAAATGTATAGGATGATCAATAATCCAATCACCAAGTTGTGATAACAATGCACTAATTTCCATGTCAAAGGCATCAACATGTACATGAAATGGTTTTTCCCAAGAAATTTGTTGCGCCTCATCCCAATGGAAATTTCCTTTACTTTTCAACAATTCTTCTAAGGGCACAACAATCTTATCGTATCCCTTAACTAACTTCTCGTAATACCCTGTGTGTCATAAAATCCCACACCTCGCTCTAATTGTTAGGTTCTTCCAATCCCAAGACCACATCGACCTTGGTTAGATCTACTAATAAGTCTTCTTTGCATATAATATGTCCCAACAAAGTCCCAAAGGGTGTTGCAAAGATACACTTCTTAATGTTGAGAGAGATGCTCAACTGCTGGCACCTCTCAAACATCGCCTCAAGTTTTTCCAATGATATTTTAAAGCAGCCCATATACACCCAATAATCCAAATAAACTCAAAACCTTGTGCATAAAGTCCTCAAATGCTTGTACCACAATGCGCGAAAATATTGTAGGCGCATTCTTCAACCTAAAGGGCATAACTATGTATGCAAAATTTCCCCACTCAGGGGTGAAAGTTGTCTTTTTGTGATCTTCATTTTCTATACGTACCTGATGATAACTAGAGAATCCATTAGTGAAAGAGTAAATCTCGTGCCATGTAAAGCCTTCTAAGATATCCTCAATAAATGGGGTGGGAAAAGGATCTATAACACACACAACATTCAACTCTCTGTAGTCCACACAAATCCTTATCCTACTTTCTTTCTTTACGCTTATCGCCATGGGATAACCCACTCGACTCCTCAATGGTCTCAATGATTCCATATTTCAACATCTTATCAATCTATTCCTTTAACTTGACGAGCAGATTAGGATTCATCCTGTAAGGCTTCTTCCTAACTAGGCACGCACCTTCCTTTAAATCAATCCTCATCTCGTCAAAAGAGTGATATACTCCCTTCGAATCATGATAGCCTCATGGAAATAAGTCCTAAAAGTCGCACAATAGCTCAAATAATCTTCACAAGCTCTTGTTCAGACTAATAGTCACCA
Source organism: Taxus wallichiana var. yunnanensis (assembly GCA_018340775.1). Classification (NCBI taxonomy): domain Eukaryota; kingdom Viridiplantae; phylum Streptophyta; class Pinopsida; order Cupressales; family Taxaceae; genus Taxus; species Taxus wallichiana. The sequence goes on from CM031244.1 coordinate 134,241,746, forward strand.
ATAATAGCCTCCTTAGGTTATATATCTATTCCAATGTTGACCTTCTTCGTTTTCATAGGATCATGATAAGCTCGGGCCTTCTCATCAATACTATCCAAGACCTCACATGTACCTATAGTGTGGTCAACATCTAGATTCTCCACTTCATCATCATCAATCATATAAACAAACTTACCCTTCTCTTTTTCCAGCCTGTGCATGCAAAAAATGCTCCTCATCTTTTTCTGTCTTCAAAGCATGCCTCCAAATCCAACTCTCCAAACATATCTAAATGAGTTCCTTAGATTTTGCACTATCCCCTATCGTAAGGCACTTTATAATATGTAATCCATTCACCAGAGGTTTAGTAGAAAAATAGTCAAAGGTCTGAATCATACCTGAGATCATATCCTGCCAATTAACCGTCTCGCGTTAGCTCTACATGAACATACCATGCACATGTAAAATTGCTTAGGGTGGCGTAGAACATATGTACCTAGAGTGATGACAACAAGGATTCTTGCCCCTCCATTCAGATTCTCTCACACTTCTAAACGCGGTGTGAAGAAGAATCCTTCCCATGGAATTCACATATTTGTGAAGGTAAATTGCTCCTAAGAAACTAGTAGAGAAGGTAATTCTCACCGCCGCCACTCCAAAAGGTTATCTCTATGTGTAGTCCATTGGTGCGTAGGTGCCCCATGCAAGGTATAAATCAACATATTTATTCTCACAACCTCACCCTCCCACTAGGCTTCCATGGTACACATATATACATCAGGGTTTCCTTCACTAGTGTACCGAGGTACTTAGTTATGACTCAAATTGTAGACACCAAATTTGGGTCTTATGACGCTTCTATGCCCCGCATTTCGCTTCGTAACCTAACCCTACCTCACCACCTAAACCTTACACACTTAATTATTTATTAATTACCTTATAATTAATAAATCCACATCTCCAACCTTGCCACCTCACCTCGCCACCTCACCGGACATAGCCCTAACCCTAAACTAACTCGATTAAGACCTATGACTTGGTCCAGACTCACACCCATGACTCATCACCCCTCACCCGCACCAAAACGAACCTAATAATGACTTGACCAAGCCCACAACTGACCCCTCGGGAAAATGAGGGAAAGTTGGCTATTTTACTAAAAATAGCCAACTTTGACCTAACCAACATCGGTCCCTACGCGACCGGCGTTGATTAGGTAACCGCCATCGGTTCCCTAGTAAATAACCTCCCCCAACCAAAACAAAGGGATCCGAATTCATTTTTGCAAGAGAGGGACAAGTGAGAGAGAGAGAAAAGGTTGCAGAGAGGAGTATTGAGCCCAAGATCAGAATCGAGAAACTAGATCATGGTCACACTCATCCAAACATTGGGAGAGTCGAGAATAGCTTCATCACCTCACTTCCGATCACGGATCATCCTAACCGAGCCTTGCCTTCGCCACGGCATTCCTTGACTCGCATCCGCATCGAAACTAGTAAGTAGTCTCTTCTATTACCTTATATGCTTCTAGACACTACTTTGTGAACTTTTGATTCATAGTGATTATAAGCTCACTCCTAGATCTACCACCCTAAGCAAGACCTCACCCTAACCTTCATTCATCCATCTCTATATTGCCCCAAAGACAGCCTTTCTCACTCTCTCTGAGTCTTCTCTATCACCCTACAACTCACCTCAACCATCTACCAACCTTCTAAACCCCGTAACCACCTTACAACCAACCTCCATTTAAAAGCCCCTAAATCACTGCCCCTACCCATATCGGTTATCCCCTACCGGTACCGGTTCTATAACCGCGGTCGGTTATCCAGTGACCGACATCGGTCACTGTGACTTACACCAAAAACCAACCTTTCACCTATTTACCTCTAAACAATCTCATATCCAAATTGTCTAGCCCCTCAGTAACTTGATCTAAACGTATCAATAACCAGTGACCAAACAAACAACATGACATTTTATTATTGTAGTTTAGTCTCTATTGCTTTTAGTAACGAGGTACCTAAATCGTGATTTCGCAATAACTTCTTTATTATCATTTGCATTAATTTGTATTAAAGGAACTGACCACCTTCAAAGGAAGTCTAATATTTCCTGGGCCCAAGGCGCCCCTCACTTATTTTTTAACAAAAATCTGTGGTCTTGCATTCTTATTTACAGTAGTCCTTCCCGTATAAAAAGGAGCTCTTCACAAATCCCGATCTCTCTACAAGACGCGCACACCTTCCCAACACTCAACATGTATTCCTCCTAACCCTAACCCTTATCTGCTTTCTCAAGAGAATGAAAACATAGAAATAACTCTATTCTCGAACAAAATTCTATGCGAAACATTTTAGCACGCCTAGGTGGGAACCTTCTCGGGTTTCTTTCTTTCTTATCTATTTTCATATAGGAGCACACTTGTTGTTTCTTTCTTCTAAATATTCACAAAATATTTTGTCATTTTGGTAAAAGAACTTGTCTTTCTTTCACATCTTTGTATTAGTGAAAGTCATCTTCTTAACCTCTTCTCTTTCTTTACTTCATCGAATATCATTTTCGATTTGGGTTTAAAACACGTGCATCACATTCTTGCTTGTTTTTAATTCTAGTGAACATAGATTAAGTAATGTGTCGTACACGTGGGGGTGATATCCACCACGGTATTGACAAGAAATTAATCTTACTCTCACCGCACAACACATACCAAATCACATCATAATTTACACAACATCTCAAACATCCCCCTTCCTACAAAAGATTCCTCCGCTCGATTGAGGTAGCCTTACAAGCCAAAACAAACTTGACATCTCCTTGGGTCTTTTGTTTAGAATTGGCATCATTTTGTGTCTAAGGCATAAGCCCAAAGTGATTAAAACTAATCATAGGGTTAGTGTCTTGATTTGTTTGTGTATCTTGCTTGTTTTTTTTTTTTTTTTTTTCTTTCGCCTCTATTTCTTTGTTATACCTGTCTCGGTGATCACTTGCATACTGGTGGGTATACTAAGCCTTGTTATCCCCAAACCAAGAGCCTCTTAAGTTCTCTCTTTGCCTTCACAAAGTGACCGACATCTGGTCCTCTTCTACCGACATCGGTTACACTGACCGACGCCGGCTACTGCCTCGATCGACATCGCTACTGGATCGATATTGGTTACCTTGTGTTTCACGCTTCCCGACAAACCAACAACCTACTAATTCCAACATTTTGTTGTTGTTTCTGTTCCTGATTGACTAATTCTCTATTGTATCCTCTTGTCCATGGTTGTTATCACCCTAAGAACAAGCCGCAGCGACCATGGTTTCACATGCTTGTTCCATGTCTTTGCCTCGAGTCACCCCTCAGCATCCTATGGGAAATCCTACGGACACTAGTGCTTTTCCCAAGATCCATGTAGGAGATCCGGACTTTGCCAAATTTTTGGACGCTAATCCTAGCACTGTACAATATTATTTGTCTCATACCCCTGACCGTACACCCGACGGTCAGCTCCTCTTTGGTATGCCTTTTAGTATAGCCGCTCTTAGCCCCTTCCCCACCTAATAACTCCGTCTCACTGTCTTCATCCTTAGCCCCGTCTCCCAGCTCAGTGGCTTTGGTGGTTCATACTACACCAATTGGCCTTCCTTTGGTTAATCTGGGGCCCCACATCACTACCGTCCATTGCCCTACCTCATCTCTCCCGCAGATTGCCTCTTTCATAACTCGCTCCCTACCATCGATCCACACGAGCTTTCCCTCTCAGGCTCCGCCCACCTTTTTATTTTCGCAGACTCATCCGGTGGCCTCAACATCTTATATAGGACACTCTTATTCGGCCGCCCCAACACATTCATCACCGTTACCTTATCAACATTCAACCCCACCATTGTCTAGTAGCGGCTCTTGGCCCAATCCTCCTCCGTTTACAACGACAACACCATCATCTCGACTCCAACCAATGATTTAATCAAACAGATGATGGACAAGATGCAAAATCTTGAGGCTTCATTTCAGGAAGTCGTAACACCCTGACATACGAGCAAGTTTGTTGGGAGCCTATTTATCCTTCTATCCCCCTTCATACATATCCTCCTCAATGGGAATTACCGAAATTTACTTGCTTTAGTAGTAAGGAGGACCCTCAACAACACTTGCGATCGTTTAGACATGCCTGCTATTTGATTGCTCATGACGATGCCTTACTACTCTGTACCTTCCCCATGTCCTTATCAGACCTGCCTTGGAATGGTACAATGCTTTAGCCCAGCACTCAATCTTCTCCTTTAACCAGTTAGCCCAATCTTTCTTGGATCACTTCTCCATCAATATTGCCAAAAAGTATCCATTACCGACCTCTATGCCATCCGACAATTTGAAGACGAGCCTATCGCAGATTTCGTTGGCCGATGGCGGGCCTCATCAACCAATTTACTTATGCCTTACCTCAGCCGAGCTCATCGAACTCTTTACGTGGGCCTGCGCTAAACACATTTCTCCCACCCTCCAAATTCAAACTTTCCACACCTTTGATGAGGCCTTTACTATGGCTCGAAACTAGAGATTCGAGCCTTAGAGGAGGAGAAATTGAAGTTGCGCAACAAAAACTCAAATTTCCGAACCCAAGACTCCACCAACAAACCCAACACCACCAACTCTCACGCATCGGCTGCTTCGAAATCAAAAGGAGCCGTACACGCGGTGACGGTCAAATCTCAAGCACTGTCTAATACCCAGCCGAAATCCACCTATAAGTATAAAGCCGAGCCCATCAAGTACACTCCCTTGGGAGAAACTTATGATGTGATCTTGGACAAATTACTTAAAGCAGGAGCTCTCACCTTGCCTCCTGTTAAACCTCACTTCGGGTTTGATTCCGCCCGCACTATACCTTCTTGGTATAAAGAAAATGACTTCTGTAATTTCCATCGCATGAAGGTACACAGCCATGAAAATTGCAAGATGTTGAAAAACATAGTGCAGGAAATGGTTGATGCAGGGATATAACCCTCGATAATCCTAATGCCCCCGCTAATCAAAATTTAAAAATCTTCAACAAACCATTTCAAACCATTCATCTAACAAGAACACAAACTAAGAAACCTCAAATGAAGGAGAAGAGTGTGCATGCGATTTATGTGGTTTTCAACTCCCAACCAAGGGCTTCCATCGAGGAAATTCTGAATCGAGCCTCTTCACCAACGCAGGGTCCTCGCCCCTTCTCCATCATCGGACAAGAGGACAACCCCGCTATTCCTTTACCCATAAAGGAATCAACCGCCCGAGTTCTCTTCTCACGTAAGAGTCTTCTTACACCACATCCTGCAAGATCAGCGTAGATGTTATCCAACCTATTTATTTCCCAAACATCTCCTTCCACCACTCTTGCCGCAAAAGAGGAAGGATCGCCACTTTTCTATCGTCCTTAGGGAGAAACCCCTCGAGCCTACATCACCAAACTCCTTAACCATGACGGATCCTCTGTAACATGCCCTCCTCCCTATCGCTTCTTCATCGCCTAAATCTTTCCAAATGATCAAGGTTGACCTCTTAACACCCATTGATACAACACCTCATTCGCCCCCTATCACACCCATAGTGGACCTAATCACACCCACTTTTATTCCATACCAAAATTCCCGTCCCACACGTGTATATTGTCATCCCCGTAAGATGACGAGTCTTATGGGAACGCTTTGAGTACACCATGCTCTACTCAAATGCAGATGACTAATCCAGACACCTCTACCATATGCTCGAAGTTTTTACAAAAGCTCAAAATGCCTATGTCCTCACCTTCACCCCCCTCATCTCTACCGAATACCTCATCCATCTCTATCAACCTAACCAAACCTTCCCATACGCTTGGGACTTCACCAATACCCAACTCCGACGCACCCACCTAAACGGTTAGATTTATCCAAAAATAAAGTCGTCATCCACCTAGGAGACAGACCCAATCTCCTCGAGTCCAATCTATGCCTCCGCCACAACTAAAACCCTTGCCCCCGATCACACTGGTACAACAGGCACGGTTTCAACCCTCACCGTCACACCTACCTTCTATATTGGGGCCTCACCCCTCCACCTTGCCTCAATACACCATGCCTCCCACGTCTTCTTTAACACGACCTGCACCTTCTGCACCCATACAGAAATCCACGGGCATCTCAACACCGTCACCCCAAGTATCTTGCCTACCTACCAACCCTAAGCAAACTCGATCATCGAAGGACTTGTTTGTTGTCGCTCCTCTTTCCCCGTGGTTGTTTCCTGCCACCACGTCATCTGTGGCCTCATCATCTAACCACTAAACGACTTCTGCGCGAAGAAACCATGCCTAGTTAAACCCAATCATCAAAATCCCTTGCCTAAACCACCACCCGTATGAACCACTCGTACCCAACCATTACCAAAACAATCAATAATCTCACTCACTCAATCAATAGCCTCATTTTCATCTGAATTTGACCCGCTCAAAGGATCTTACGCCAAGATCCTTGATATGTTGGTAGGGGATGCGACTATTTCCCTACCCCCACTTAGACCCTATGATCCATCTAAACCTCGACCTATAGGTTATGATGAATATATAATCAGTGCCTACCACCGCACACCAGACACAATGTAGAAAGATGCAAAGCTTTGAAAGCCATCTTTCGCCGCTTGCCTATCTCGGATAGAAAATCTAAGAAAGACAACTTACGAGGGAAAAGCCCTTAGCTTCGATCCCTTCTCCTATACCACTGTCCCGCCTCACCAAAATATATCATCATTGCTGAACCCCGCCTCTTAAGAACAATGACTTATCCCTGCCATCTTCCTCATCTCGTATTCACGAGATCAACATGATTAGCATTGCTACTCGAGGTCAGAAAAACAATGGAAAAGCTAAAGAGAGCACACATGCGGCCTCTCTTTCTCCTTCCGCCATCCCAATCGCACCACCACCTAAAGTGGTTATTCGTGGACCTGCCTATCCAGTCTCTGATGGAGTTGCCCATCGCACCATGATCAAACAACTTCACCAATCACCTATAAAAATGACACTCTATGATCTCATTCAAACATCTGAATCTCATCGGCAAGCTCTAATTGAGATCCTCCAAGGGATAGAGGTCCTACCTAACGAAACCCTGCTCGTCGCCTCCATCTTAACACCCAACCACGTTGCTTCTCTCACCAAACAACCTACCTCTACAACCACCTCTGTCCTTGTACAACAAGCCGCTGTTGTCAGTTTCTCCAAAGAAGAAATTGTCGTCTTTGGTGCAGAAGATCCTGACCCCGCTCTTTTCATCTCAGCTTACTACGCCTAGGACATCCGGATACGTCGTGTTATGATCGACGGGCGTTAGCCTAAACATCGTCTCTTCTAAAGCCTTCCAACATATGAATATCCTCTCCTAGCTTGCATGTGTGCCAACCCCACCATGTTGCGTTTATTCAACGATGCTATTACTTCTACCCTAGGCACCGTGATCCTTAACATTCGTGTAGGGCCACGTACCTTGCCCGAACTCTTCTATGTCCTTGAGGGAGAGTTCCAATACAACATGTTGTTAGGCCCCCTCGATCCGGGCTATGGGATGCGTTCCCTCCACCTTACAGAGATGCATAAAATTCGAGTATGAGGGAAGTCATACACCGTCACAAAATGCACGCTTCCCCCTTCAAAACCTGCAATATGTTATACCGCCCTAATGATGTGCTTGTACCAATCAAGGCACCCATTGATCTGACCCAACCATCTACTTCAACCACACCTCAACCATCCACCTTAGCCGCACCCACACCTTTGACCAATGAAACCACCGACGCGAATATCTCTTCCTTCCCCGCGGACAACATCCCAACCTCGGATCCCTTGGTAGGTGTTTTCCAACGCCTTACACTGGGGGAGTACTTGCCTATACAACGTTAGCACCTTCCATACCCCACAAGAGTATGGACAGTTACATGTGCATCCTACCTACGACCGTCGTGTGGGGGACGTGATCTCCTACGGACCACCTAATTGCCGCACTGACCTAACATATGGGGGTGTCAATGCATCCTCTGTCACCCCTGAACCTCATCTTGGTGTGGTTCCCTTCCAATCTGATTTTCAATATCTAACCAACCGTTGTTTCGCCCTCACCTTCCTGACTCGCTATGCTTGGAAAGGTTTTGGTTTCGGTCTTTATGAACAAGGCCGACATACGATCATTCCCATGACTACACGCAAACATAAAGATCGTAGTGGTCTTGGATTTTCTGAACCACCTACATCAAAGAAACCTCGTGTCAATTGTATCCAGGAAGACGACGAAGTCACCCCTTCCGAACCATCAACACCCATTTTGCCATCTTCACCCACGGAGTCGATAGACCCAAAATCTATCCCTCCTAACTTTTTTTTTTTTTCGTGAATGCTATCTTCCTAGGTCCTCTCACTTATCAACGCGATGGTGAAGACCCATCTTCTCTCCCCCTTTTGTATCCAGACATGATCGAAGAAGACTCGCCTTCGATTAATGTTGTGGAGTGCCAAGATGACGGCTCCATCCTCACCTACCTTGGTGCGGACGACTCTTATATTCAACGCGCCTTACCATTTGAAACCCAAACCATGTTGAATGGGTCGACTATAGAGATCAACATCCACATGGAGAACGATCCTCACATTGTAAAGATCAGACAATCTCTCGACGCATCAGAACAAACCACCTTCACTACCTTCCTCCGTGCCCGCAATCAAGCTTTCGCTTGGTCCTATGCCGACATGCCAGGAATCGATCCTGACATTGCTATCCATAACATCACTCTGAAACTAGACTCCAAACTAGTTAAACAGAACTAAACCGAGAAAATGCATCCACGCATTGCCCTCTTGGTTAAAGAAGAGCTTCAACGACTCCTTTCTATTTCTTTCATCTTACCTATTGACTATCCTCAATGGATTTCTAATGTCGTACATGTCACTAAAGCGATGGGGGGATCACATCCCCTTTGCCCTTTGGGCTTATCGTACCCAAAGATTCGTACTTCCACTAATGCCACAACATTATCTTTGGTGTATGGTACCGAGGTCGCCTTCTTACCTCTCGAAATACAAATCCCTTCCCTCGGAATATCTCCCCAAGATATTCTCACCAATGATGACCTCCGCCAAGAGCGGTTAGCCCGATTGGAGCTTCTTGACGAGCGTCGTCTTACAGCTCTTGACCACCTTCAAATTTATCAAAAGCGCATCAAGCGTGCTTATGATAAGTGAATTCATGAGCGTACCTTTAAGATTGGTGATCTTGTCCTCAAAGAAAATCAACATGTAACCAAACTAGAAATGAGCAAACGTGAAAAATTTGCTCCTAATTAGACTGGGCCTTACATTATCACTCACACTTACGGATCGGTACTTATCGTTTAGCTTAAGCTTAATAGTAAACTCCGAGCCTAAACCCCTTAATGTCTTACATCTCCGACCATTCTACTTTGTTGAATTTAGTGTTACATCACTTCTTATCTACCTCATGCTCATCCCTTGAGCTTATTTACCACCCCATACACCTTGTTTCATGCATCTCAAAGTAGAATCAAACTCACGTGGTTTAATCATCACCTCCTCTTAAAGATGCCTTCCCTTTTAGTCGGTTCATGACTTAAAAGTATCAAAATAACAAGTTCTCAATTATACAATTCTAGGATATTCTTGAGTCAAACTTCCTACAAAACTAGATGCTTCATGCCAAATGGACATCTAGACCTCTAAGCTATAACCTTGGTCTACTCCCTCGAAGGACAACTATGTGCAAAACCGCATCTGCTACTATAAGTAGACTGCTCCATTGAAGGACAACTATACAAAGTCAGCCTCTATCAGAAGCTTCTCACATTGATCAACTTCGTGAAGACCTCAAGAACAACAAAATGCATATCCCATATAGACTTCCCGCATCGGTCGGTCTATATCCAAAAAAATAAAAGCAAAAGATTCAAAAGCACTTTTGAGTCATGGACTTGTCTATTTAGGTTTGGTTCTCTTTCGTCAGAATAATCACATTATAACAAGTTCTCTGCGCCCTAGCTATACCATCCACCTCACCTCACCATTCTTCAAAACAACAAAACTCAAGGGACGTGACGTATATCCGATATATTGTGATTATACAACTCTTTTGACCTATCGACTTCTCGCCTATGCAAGGTACCTAGGGATTCAAGCTCATCCTACGATAATACGTGGTTTGTTTAGCTCTTTCCAACTATGGGACACTTTTGCCTCTTTTACTCGAATCTAGGATTATGTGTTGACCTTAATCAGGACACGGTTTCCTATGCTTGGGTAAGCTAACCCTCACTTCACCTATACCCACACCAACACCACCAATACTTTACCAACACCAACAATATTACCCTACTAACATCAAACTTTTACCAACCAACAAATTCTCTAACCACAACCAAATTGCCTAAATTCACCTCTCCCCGGTCCTAAGGGAGAACTACATCGATCTCGAGGCCCCTCCTTGCTTTGTGCGATGGGCTATGTAGGCGACTTAGGAGACATGGGGTCTCCCAAGGTTAGCTCGACCATCCCCTACCATAACCTATCATGTGTTGTGTTTTCCTTAAAAATATAAATATTTTCGCGTATTTATATTGATAACACTCACTAATCGGCCCGACCCAAGGCCGCAACCAACCAATCGGCACGACTTGAGGCCGCAACCCAACCAATCGGCCCGACCCACAGCCGCACCCAACCAATCGGCCCGACCCAAGACCACACCAATTAAGTACCTCGACCAAGGCCCGCAAATTACGATTCTATCCACCCATCATGTAGCTGTTTGTTCAATCGAGCTCACCTCCCAAAATTATTTGCCTGAAGCAATTACAAATTTGGATGTTCTAATATAGTGGCACCTTCCCATGTAACACCTTGATTGGTAGATCTTTCCAACGAATCAAATACTCATTTTAATGCTTTGGGTCCTTAACTTCCTTTCTCAAACATCCACTATCACTTCAAACCAAAATTAACTTGCCTTCTTCAGACGGGTGGTAGCTAAATAAGAGCAATGTGTTGTCCTAGTGCCCTTTTCGTGCACGAAACATAAAAGACGGTATGCATACAACTATGCTCTGGTAGCTCTAGCTCATATGCAACCTCTCCAACTCTCCCCTTCACTCTGTAAGGCCCATAGAAACGTGGTTTAAGCTTTTCCACACCACTTTGTTTGAGGAAGGATTGCCTATAGGGCTACAATTTCAAAAATTGAGGTAAGAGAATTTTTTTACCTCTTTGTCTTTTTTTAGCACCTTCAAGATGTCATGACTCTACTACGCCAAATCACTAGCCTCCTACACTCTACTATCCATCATAACTAAATTAAAAAAATAACATCATGAACCAAATCATAAATCAACATGTTCTCACCTTAATATAGGCATTAATATAGTTCAAAATATTGTCACAATTCCTATAAATCTCAACTATATGATTTGGTTGGGATTAAATCCTTTTCTCGTAATTGTTCTCAATAAGAGTGAACCTTGACTAAAAAGTCATCCTCTAGCTCATTGGCCTCATTAATTTATTATGTTGTTAATGTAGTCGTATAAAGTTTTATTTAGTGAAGCACAATAATTAATTTCAATAAGAAAACAAAGTTAGTTCAATGAACCATATTAGCTTTAAGTCTTTCAATAAAATTTTAAAAAATCTTATAATAATCGTATTAAAAAGCCGTAGCTTTCATTTCAAATTTTTAATAATAAAACTCTTACTATATTTCACAAGGATAATAAATATACAACTTAAACAATTATCTTGACATCTTGACTTAGACCTCAAACCATAACATATCACAATGTGCAAAGAAAAATTGCAAACAATAAATCGTGTGCATTTATCCTTCATCAAATTACTATCCAAAACTATTAGTATACGTTTAATAATTTTGACCTACCATCTTTTTGTTTATAATCATGTCATCTTCGATATTGCATGTTCAAGCCTTAGCCCTACAAGACCCAAACTCCAAATGCTTGGCAAATTTTAGTTTTTCTATTCCATGTTACAATGGTTCTCAACTTCTTCCATTACATATCAATGTCCATCAAGATTCTTCTTGCCCTTTAAAAACATATGAAATGTAAATACATTACAGCAAACATGTAGAAATTATAACTTCTCATTACATGGAAGAAGTTATAACTTTTAAGACATTATCATTTGATCATTTCCTTTGTTGAATACATTATAACCACTCCATAAAATGTTTTCTAAATCACTTCTTAGGAGAATCTCATACTTACAATTAGATTGTATATATTTATGGGTGAATAGAAAACACAACTATTATAATGTTATAAAATATTTTTTGAGTCCCACCTACTATCCTAAATGAGGTACACATTCTGTGATAGGCTTCCTCCATTTTTGTGGCATGGTCTTAATATTTGATTCCGCTCATTAAAGCTACCATGCTCATCAAAAGGAAAAAGATATCTCAAAGATTAGAAGTCCTGACTACTAGTAATCTCCACAAAAATCACTATAAACCATCAAATATGGTATTATATGTTTAATGTTGACCACCAAAATCAAGACAATATTGTTTAAAATGTATTTTTTTACCATTGATTGAATCATGTTGAAACCCCTTCAAGTGATTGAAGATTACAACTTTACAAGTTCATGTTAGCAATGAAAGGGAGTTCTTGCTAACGATTTCAATGAGTAAGAATTTTACGAATGATCTTTGTTGAATATAGTTCATTTAAAATAATAGATATGTGAACAAAATCTACAATAACATGTATCATTTTATACTAAACCAAATCTAACCTTAATGTATGAGTTGAGTGTAGTAATGCATTGGTAACCAAATGATGATTGCACTCTCTAAGAAATTTGACTTTTTTTTAATGGTACATTTTTCTAGTTGTATAGGTGATGTTTTAAATTGAGGAAAGAGAAGATCACCCTACTAAGAGTTATCATCTATATATATGCTAGGTGTGGTTAATTGGTGCAGGTCAAACAAGAGATAGAGGGTCAAAAGTTATTTATAAGATGTATTTATCTGTATTTTTGATTGAAAATCTCAAACTTTGTGCAAATCCACCTTGTCACTTGTATGCTTTTCATGCTTAATTTCTTATTCACATTCAAGTACACAATAGCAGAAGTGTTCATGGACAATGTCCAACGACTCCATCAAATCCAAAAATAATTGTTGACATGCAATTTAAAAAACAATTATCGTGACTTAGCAGCAAACAATTAAAGATACTCAACTTAATGGTGCATGCACATATCACTATATGCAAAGAAAAACTATAAACAAAAAATCAGATGCATTTATCCTTCATAAACATTACTATCCAAAACTATTAGGCTAGGTTTAATCATTTCAAGCTACTATCTTTTTGTCTATAATCAGTTATGCATTCTTCAATACCGTCTTCCTTCCCAAACCTTATGTCTTTAGGACTTGGACCCAAAATGCTTGGTAACTTTTGTTTCTTCAATTCCATTTTGCAATATTTTTCAACTTCTTCTATCGCATGTCATTGTTGATCGTCATTCGCCATTTTTCTCACCCTTTAAAAACATTAGAAATACAATTACTTCAAAACAAACATGTAGAATATTATCTTGTTCAATGCATGGAAGAAGTTAAAACTTTTAAGACAAATCATCATTTGATCTTGTCCTTTGTAGAGTACATTACAACCACATCCATAATAATGTTTTTAAATCTCTTCCAAGGAGAATCTTATGTTTCAAATCAGATTGCATTTATTTATGTCTAAATAGAAAACACGATCCCTAAAATGTTATATAATGTTTTTTGAGTCCCACCTACCATCCTAACAATGTATGCATTGTTTGGTGAGCTTCCTCCATCTTTGTAGCGTGGTCTTAATATTTGATGCCACTCACAATAGCTATCATACTCACCTCTAAAGGCAAAAGGATATCTCAAAGATTGGAAGTCTTAGCTACTAGTAGTCTCAACAAATATCATTGTATCAAAAAAATGGTATTATATGTTTAAGCTCTAAAATCAAAACAAAATTCCTTAATATTTTTTTTTAATATTGATTGAATCATACACCAAAACCCTTCAAGTGATAGAAGGTAAGAACTTCACAAGTACATGTTAGCGACAAAAGGAAGTTCTTGCTAAGGAACGATCTTTGCCAAATATAGTTCAATTAAAATTAAACTCGCTATGAAAAATTATACAACAAAGGATATCATTTTATATCGAACCAAACCTAACCATACAGTTTAAGTTGAGTGTACTAATGCATTGCCAACCAAATGATGGTTGCGATCTCAAAGAAATTAAACATTTTTATGGTACGTTTTTCTAGTTATACATGTGACCTTTTAAATTGAGGAAAGAGAAGGTCACTATATCAAAGGGTTATCATGTGCATGGATGAAAGGTGAGGTCGATTGGCATGGGTCAAACAAGAAATAAAGAAATAAATGTTATTTATAAGATGTATTTATTTGTATTTTTAAATTGAAAATCTCAAACTTTCATGATTTCATCATGTCACTCTTATGCTTTTCATACTGATTTTCTTGTTCATATTCACAAGTACACAGTAGCAGACGTATTCATGGACAATGTCGAAGCTGCACCAAATCCACAAATAGTTGTCAACAACATCAAATTGATAATCACTAGTAACGTCTAGACATAACTCTTTGCGGTATTGGGTAATCAACTTGCACACATGGCCTCCTATGAACTTGCCCACATGTCCTCTCATCCTCAATTAAATGAGAAGATAATAGTTGTCAAGTGATTATGATTTATGTGAAAGGAGACAATTGCATAGAGAAAGGGTGGGAGATGAGGGGCAAGAGGGAGGGGGTGAAGGGAGTGTGAGAGAGGTGATTGGCAATGCTTTTACATGTATAGATTACAAAGGAATCTTATAGGATAAGCTTATCAAAGAAGATAGATGTACATAGAAGTATGAACAACATTTAAGAATATCTAGTAAGCCCATGTACCTATATAAAACAATTAATAAACAACATTCATACATGTGGATGTCGCATCATTTCTGGTATACCAAATATTTCATGTTTCTTGTTTGAAGGTTGATGTTAACGGGAGTCTTGAGCGGAGACTCAACTTCCCAAGTCGATTAGGAGGGCAAAATGATCTTTGAGCCAAAGGAATTATTGGAGAAACACATGAAACTGTTTCACAACATGGCAATCACGAAGTATATAATCGAGTGGTAAAATTTTCCACTAGATTTGTCCTTTTTGTAGGAGTGTGCACATTTGGCAAGCATGAAAGGGGGGCATGTTATGACCCCACACCTTTGCATATTAGCGGGTTATGGAGAAATTGACCTTTGGTATGCATAACAAATAACTAAGTCATATGTTGCTTTCTATATTTAATAATTTCTAGTAATCAACCTCACTAGAGCTTTGGGAAAACCTAGCCTAATGTCAACTAAATATAGGAGTTAGGTAGTTATTTGTTGGGCATCAAGTTGTACATTTACTCTTAATCAAGTGCATTTTCGAGGTCACCCCATCAAAGTGACTTTGCTTTCATTCAATACTTACATTGATTTTAGGTCTAACATCTACATATTTTTCTGTTTCACAATTATATGAAGAGCAAAACTATCATTTTGTTATTCCTCGCTATCAATGCTATGTGAATTTTTGTTGCATTTTATTGGATCAAATGCTTTTTGTTGATGATATTAGGAGAATGTGTCATTCATATTATGATATTTGTGATTACACAATTATTGAATATTTACATCATCCCACTCGCCTGCTTCTGATTGAAGGCATAACCCATAACCCCCTTATTCATCCTCTCACACCTCCATTTACAGGGGTCAGTGGAAAAGGTCCAAAAAAGCCAAAGGTTATATTAAATTCTAGTTTAACGTGTTGTACCCAACTTTTCCCGAATTGAATTGGGACCACGTAATAATTTGCAAAACATTTTCTTGAGCAAATGATGAGTATAAAATATTTGTGAATTTACTATTAGGTCTTGCAGTTTTGGATTAAAGTGAAATTCTAAATTGTACAATTTTATGAACTCTTTACCTTTCCATAAAGCTACAAGACTTGAAGAATTAAAAAGGTGGTCAATCATTTTTGTATTTAAATTCAAAATCAAGAGTGGTTCTTCAATTCTTTATCATGTTTTCCAACTTATATTACAAAATATGTAAGATACATTAGAGCTTCGAAAATATCTCCCATTGCCACGACAAAACTTACCTTAATTCTCCACAATGTTATTCCTCCCAACAACATCATTTATCATCCTACTCTTCAAAGTAGACCCTCCACATCATATCACTCTCATCACATAGGCCTACACCACATCTCTCCTTGATCGTACAAGTCAAACCCACTTCCATGTTAGTCTTTTGTTGCAAAATTTATTTATCAATACCCACCTCTCCTTGACACGTAAGTTCCACTAATATTGCCTTTGTTTCTCCTACTGATTTTTGCATTACCTAGCCATGTCTATTTTGATTGCATACTTCAATTAAACTTCTTTTCAAACACACAATCCACACCCACCCTTCCCGCTGGGAACCATTATCCAAGTTCATCCTCTTGCCATGCATCACCTCCTCTCTCCATGTTGGCATTGAGCAACCCCTTCTATGTGTCCAATAGGAGGCAAATAGATTTGAACTATAAAACCCATATAAAAAAAAGCATCTTTTTCACCTTACCTTACCATTATTTTGGTCCAATCACGATCAAATAGGTGGACCGATAGGAAGATAGAAGTTTTGTGGTGAACAAAGTGAGAAATATGAACATAATCATATCATAACATATTTGCTTTTCATTTCCCAATCCACATACAACACATGGCCCAATAGAAGGAAGGTCGTCTTTCAAAACTTTAAAGTTGAAATCTACAACTTTCATCATTTTTGTATTCAAATTTGCAAAGTAAAGCTTTTCTTCTAACCTTTAGCTTCCTTTGACTAATAGGAAAATATTTTTTTTAAAAGAGAAGTAAATCATTATAAAACGTGCATCTTTGAACTCCCACACTTTTCATTCTTTTGGAAGCTTCTCTCATTCAATTATAGTGTGCCACATGGTCCAATCGGAAGGAAGGCTTAACAAAACCCTTCATCTTTTGTTGGTTCGGACCCAATGACTATGTGACAAGTGACATTGCAAGAAAGATATTAACTTGAGAAGTTTTCCAACATAACTTTCAAGCTTTCTACTCTCCACTTATTTCAAAGTACATAAAATTTAAAGGAAAGTAATTGGTTTTCCAATCATCTTTCTCTATTTGTTAGTACAACACGAGAGCTTCAAAACATAAAACCTCAAGTCACAACTCTTTCATCCTCCATTCTTTTTAGCAACAAAAATATTAAAGGGGTGAAAATGCTTTAAAGGGAGTCTTTTATAAAAAAATCCAATGCCTTTGCTCTCAAAACCTTAAGAGGAGACTAGACAAAACTAAAAATCTTTTGAAAAATAACACAGTCATGACTAAGATGTGCCTAAACTGAAAAATATTTTGAAAAATACCATAGTCGTGACAATGATAATCCTAAACTGAAAAATATTTTGAAAAATAACACAGTCATGACAAGGATTTGCCTACCATTTGTTCCTTTGCTATGGCTACTTAGTTTAATATAATTCTCAATTAATCTTCAGTAGATTGTTTTTTTCGTATCTTGTTTCCTAGGCTCTCTCGAGTCCTAGTGTGGCTGTAACGTGGCCTACTTTCATTTTGCCAACATTTTTGTGAATAGTCTATAATATTTTCATAAAGTAATATAGCTCTATTTCATCCATATTGTTGCTTGCAATGGGTTGCATAACATGAGGTAGAAGGATTTCATCAAGAAACCATTACAAACAGAATCTAACAGTTTACTTCATCAAATCATTCACCTCTTTCTAGGGTATTCAACCATTCTTGCATATCAAGTGTCTAATGCCCTTTTTGTATTAAGCTTATTCAAATAAAGGTCTGAGCATAAAACTTAACCAAATCATCCCCATTTCCAAAGATCTTCATACCCATATTTTCATGGCCTTAATATTAAACATTAACAGACTACATAGAAGTAACCATTGGGTATTTCTTGTTTGCATTTAGTTCCAAACTCAAAGATATTTGATCCCATGGTTCAAGATCATTGTGCTTTTTCTCCCTTGATTTCAAGAATTTTGCAAGTACAATTATAAGTGTTGATGCAATATTCTATATGCATTAATTTTAAGTTAACTAAGGTTAGCTTAACTATATTTAGTGTGGCTTGAACAGATCTCTAGGCTCATAATACAAAAATCTTATCTTAGAAGACTTGTTGTACAAGTAACCTACTCTCCAAAACATAACCCTAACCTTATATTTTTTTATATATATATATATATATATATATATATATATATATATATAAGAATGTAATGTCCCTTTCTAGGGCTGAACTGAAAAGCAATGAAATAGCACAAACCCAAACTGAAAATATTCTGATTTTTATATCAGCCAACTGAAAAATAGAACAGTGAACAATCTGAATTTTAGAACACCATTCACATCATCCAAAGTATGTAGAGGCACTTTAGGAATATTTTAGAACAATTATCAACCAAGAAATCAACCTCTAAACATAGTTGGAAATTAAATAAATGACAACTGAAGTATAGCTCACATTAAGGGCTGGAAATGATGATTCCAAACCCCCAAAAAATACCAAAATGTAGATTCCAGCCTTATAAATTATGAGGGAAGTGAAGAACAGCTCCAATGACCCAAATGTGCCCTAGAAAGCATTGAATTCCTCCACCCAAGTCGCCACCCTAGGAGAGGGTGCAAAATGAATGTAGAAACCTTCTTAGCTCTTTCTCCTTCAAGCCCTAGCTGCAAACCAACAAGATCACCTTCTTTGAAGCTCTTAGGAACCACCAATTGGAGAGTTTTCATTCTCCAACTTGAACAAGGAAGGGTTTCGTCCTCCTTGTGTGCCACACCAAAGGATTTCCGCCCTCTAGTGGAATGGAATAGAGCAATCAGCCCCAAAACCAAGTAGTGTAAAATTATAATAAAGATGCATGCCCAAAATGAGCCCAATGACCCCTTATATATCCTCTTGGTGGCACCACCGGCTGCCTCATAAGAGAAAACACGAAAGAAAAATGTAAATGCTCACAAAAAAGACTAAAAACTCAACAAACACTTCCCTTGTTCACCTTCTTCTCGCCCACGGAAAGTGGAATGGGCTAGAAGTCTCCAAAACGAACTAGTTTGAGAAAGGGGACATTACAGTCCTCCCTTCCCAAAATTTCTTGCCCACAAGCAATTACAAGCTCTCATGCCCAATTGTCATCATACCAAGGTGAAGGAACACGTTGTAGTGCTCCCATAATCTAGATCTCGTGCACAAATGAAGGAGCCTTTGCTCAATAAACTCAAACACCGGTTGCCCCTTTCTTCATTGAGGTCCTCTTCATCTTCAACTTCAAAGAAACAATAAAAATATCTTCCTTTGCATACTCAGCTGTATAAAAAACTTTCCAAATTGTTGTAATCTCAGTCATAAAGTAAGAAATTGATGAATAATCAGCAGCTTGACAAGCTAATCCATGTCCCTAGGTGGCATCATCATTCTTCGTTCCATCCTTATCAACTAAGGTGGAAGAACACTCCATATTCCCAATTACAAATGCAACTGAAATTAGGTGGGGATTGCTAGAGAGATGATGACCAAATCAACGATGGTAGTTTCGCTCATGGCTGCCATAAAAACACTTCCTTTCTCACTTGGGGTAGATAACACCTCATTCCCCAAGTCTTGATTACATTCTTCCTGAATGGCCACCTTGGAAAGTCAAACTTGAGCATCATGTAAGACTGATCCAACGTCAAACACCAACAGATTACCTTGTTATAGGGCCTCCTTGGCTGCCCAAAAGATGATCTAGGCTGCCCTACTCCCAATTTCCTAGGTTGAATTGCACCTTCCTCCAATTCTTTATGTTTCACTTTGCAAATCCAAGTATTGGAGGGACTTTATTTTTATGCAAAATGAAACCTTTTACAATCACAAACTTGCCATCCTCCATTATGGAATCTTCATCTTCAGCTACAATCCCATATTCTTCATCATATGCTTGGATGGATAACAAATTCAACTGCTCTTTCTTCTTTATTCATGTGCCTACACAAAGAACAAACATATTAAAAGAAACAAGAGCTCGTAATATCATTTCTTCATGCCTCGTAGGTATGGAAGCTAGCTCTCTTCCATGGCTTGCAATCATCTCATATTCTCCACTCAAGTGATGGATATTCAAAAAAATTCACCCACGTTGTGCCAAACACAAGCTGTAACCATGTGTTTTGTCTCCCAAAATCAGAAAGATAGTGGTTGGGATCCTGCTTACGACAACTGAAAACACATCAATGATGATAGTAGATTAGGAACCCTTAATCCTCATTGTTGGATACTTATTTGTCAAAAAATGGATGTTTGCTTTAGCTTTTAGTCTTGGCCTTTCATCTCTTAGACCCAAACGACCCGCCTCATAAAATAAATGTAATGTCCCTTTCTAGGGCTAAAACTGAAAAAGGAGGAAACTACACAAACCCAAGTAAATTCTTATTTTTGGACCAACAAACTGAAATTAAATCGAGTCAGAATAGCGAGCTGATTTTATAATAGTTTGAAAAACACAAGATTTCACCCAAATATTTTTTTATTAAGTATAAAAGTTTTTGCTTAGGACCCTACCCAGTTACATGGAGGCCATAGCTTGGATATACAATAATTTCCAAAAGAGACCAAAACAAGACTGAATCATACTCTTTGTCAACACACAACCCAAAAAAACAAAAATGCAACGAAACACAACACCTACACAACAAAGACCCAACAGATACTCCATGAAGAAGAAACCAAAACAAAGCTACTTCATGATCTTTTGAAAATTCTTCTTGACATTTTCAAAGCCCATTTTGATGTCTCTGAGGCTTGTATCTTTCTTGTTGTTTATGTTAAAACGATCAGATAAAAGTTAGAAACCAAAAACAAAGCAATTGATTCCTAAATCTAATCTATTCAACAATACTTCAGATTGAGCTAGATGGAAGGGAGAAAGAAGTGCAATACCTTCACTTACCAATGAAGAACTCCCTTGATGCTTTGGATGTGCTCTTGATAGTGGATTGGATGTTCTTGCTTCAGATTTTGGAGACACTTGGGCAACACCTCCCTTTTGATTTGCTTGGATTGATTGATGCTTGATGAAGGATGAATTGATTAGATAATAAAAATGGAAAAGTTTGGTTATGGATTCTTGAGATCTATGGATTGGCTTCCATGGAGGGTGGCATGCCAATTTATAGTTTTTGGAAGAGGAATTTGAAGGCTAGGATCTTGCTGAGTAGATGGAAGATAAATGGTTAGTATTGAATGAGAAGATAGATAATTCTAAAATTAGAAAAATCTAGCATTATGAAGACATCCATTGAATTTAAAATTCAAGGGATAAGAGTGGAAAGTTAGAGAGACTTTTAGAATTATAAGCTTCTAGAAATAGAGGAGATGAGATTAATTCTAGAATTGAGAAATATCCATTGAATTTAAAATTCAATGGAGAAGAGTAGAAATGTAATGTCCCCTTTTAGGACAATTGGAAGATTTGCAACAAATTTATTAGGAATCAACTCAAAGGGGTTAAATCCTTATAATCAATCCTTATATCAACAACAAACAACTCTAAAAACCATCTTGGAAATGAATACATAAGCCAGCTGATCAAAAGATGTAGTAACTCCCTCTACACTCCATGTTTTTGGATCAAACCCAGCCCACTATTTCATTTATGATTTTAATCTTCCAACTAGTATAAAAATACGAAATTATGAAGGTAAGGAGAGTCACAAACAACTGTCACACTTTTACAGTCAAATCGCTGCCCTAAATGATCAATTCTATGGAACCATACCTTCACATAAATCAGCTAGGAAGTTCCCAGACCAGGTGCTGCACTTTAGGCAAAAATATGGTTAATGAAATATCCCTGAAACCCTTCCAATTGCAGATCTATGAAGTCGCTATGGTTAGGGAGGAATAACATTGCAAATAAGGCACACAATACTCTCTTACACCCTTCAATAAACAAGCAAGAGGGTTATCCCGGTCACTGCAATAAATATGCCACAAATCCACACACAAAACCAGATCACTGGGCCTAGATAATTGTCACAAAATTACCAATCAAAACTAAAGACAAGTCGTTGCTAATGGGGTACTTTTTAGCTGCCAAAGATTATCAACAGATGCACTCAAAAATCAGTTTATATTCCACAAACACAAATCGCTGCAATAAACACTGGCCACCATTCAATCAAGTCATGGAAATCGTTGCCAAAGAGCACTTAACATTTCATCTAAACTCCCTTACACAGATCACTGCAACAAGAGGCTACGAGACACCACAATATCATGCAATCTACAGCTCACCAAGCAAGGAATATATCAACGAACAAAGAAAGATATTTGTCTAAGATGAATTCGCTGCAAATATATAACCTTTACACACAGATTTACGTTCAAACCAGTCACCAAAGTAAACATGTATTCGCTACGGTTCAAGTGGATCATTTAATAAAATACTTCATCAAAACCAGTCGCTACAGCCAACAATAATCACCCACGATTGGCACTAGGAATTCACTAATGCAAAGAGCATGGATCACACTTGAATTTGCACAATAGATTACAAACCAACTTCAATTAGAATTGCAAATGTAGACTTCAACAATGGAGGAGAGAGAAATCAACATTCATAGGGCATACATCCCATTTTCCAAGCATGGAGTAAATTCGAATAATTCATCAACATGCCCATTAAAGGAAATGCGACCTCCTTTTATAGAATAAAGGGGTGCAATATCCAATGACCAACTATTTAATGATCTCTCATTAAAACATAATTAAAATAAAATATTTAATGAACTAAGACCATGTGCACTTTATTTATTTTCTTAATTTAATATTAAGAAATTGTTATCCTATGTGCACATTAACTACTAAGAGAGATTTTAGTAATGCCCGAAAAAGGGGACATTACAGTCCTCCCCTCTCGGAAATTGCTTGCCCTCAAGCAATAGCAAGCTCATAGATCCGGGTATCATGCACCCAAGAAAAGATGTGGGGTGGTGCCTCCAAAGTCTTGAACCGGTGCCGGTCAAATGGTGAAGCATTGGGAAGAACTTGTTTCCTTCCCTCATTCCAATCCAAGTGGGTGTGTCATCAACTCCATAATATGTGCTCCAAGTGATGGTGTCCTCATCATGGGATGTGGAGCCAACAATAGGGTGAGCTTTACTAAGCTCCAATGTTGCCCACTCAAAGATACTTTCGTGGAGATTGAAAGTCAACATCTTATCTTCGTGTGTCTTCATACCTGCACATGAAGCAAACTCATTAAAAAACAAGTGTTGAAAAACACTTTTCTAATATGCCTCCATGGTGTGAATGGCTCACAAGTCTCCTTCATGTATGGGCTGCCCCCAAATGTCACTATGCTGCCCCATTCACTGCTGTACATTTCCCTCCAAGATGTAGGGGCTGCCATCCCCAAATCAGTCATGCAATATACAACAACCATGTGCCATGAACTCTTCATGTGAATGGTGAAATACTGAACTGTAGGAGGAACCAAAGAGCTGAGAATGGTTATAACAACAAATAAAATTTTATGGCAGCAGCTGTTATGCTCCAAAATTAGCAACATAAAGACTGGAATGTGCTCAATCATGATAGCAATTTGAACATCTATTCCCCAAACATTAATCTTAGCATGTTGGGCAGCAAACCAAAGAGATAACCAACTGAAAATCGAAGGCATAGCAAACAACAACATTGACCATTCATATTTCCGGTTATCCTTCCAAGTTCCCACATCTACTCTTATGATATAAAACTGAAAATCACTCATATATACAGTTGGAAAGGAATGGAAGGCAGCAAGATTAGTCAACATAGAATCATAACTTCCATTGTGCTTCATCAAGTTTTCACCCTTACCATTTGTGGGAATCTTCCTTTGCCTTCCGTCAACTTGCATCTCCCAACATCTCTTGAATCTAGCATAGAATGGACAAGGTAACATACTTGTGTTTTTCAAAAAGAACTGATAAAAATATTACCTTGTTGTAGAAGATCATTTTCTTGCCTACATGTGAAAGCTTGGAACATGGAAAAGAATCTTCCGGGCTGCGAACCCTTTGCTGTCCATGATCCCCATGCTTTGCCCAATTCTTCACTGAAATTGTGTTTCCCATAATCCCAAGGAAAGGCAACAACTGAATATGCATCATAATTGATTAGAACAAACTTGAAAAACTGAAAATTTTCAATCTTTATGGCTGCCTCATCATGCACATTGTGTAGCCTTCCACCTTTCTTCCATGCAACATATCTTGGAGTCACCCCTTTGCTGTTTTTACTTTCTTTTGGACTGAAAATTATGGGGTGTTGGCTTCCTTGCCAATGATCCGGGCTGCCTTGAAAACACCCTTCACCTTGTCTTTGTTGTTAGCATAATACTCATGATGAATAAAGTAAGATAAAGGTAAAGTATGATGATACAACAAATCAAAGTGCTTACCCTTGGTGGCTGCCATAAATCTCTCAATCTGCAAATCATCATTAGTACTTAGAGAAAAGCCTTTCTTTCTTACTTCCGGATCCCCTAAGGCCAAGCCATGCTTGCCCACACTTATGCTTGTCATAGAAAATTTAGTATTCCCATTTGTGCTCATAAAATTGGATGTAAGAACCACCCAATCAAGCAAGTTACTTCTTTTAACAAGCTTCCCATGACCCCACTTGTTAAGGCTCAACATGAAGGGAGAAAATAAATGTGAAGCAACATACCTTAGGCTGCCCCCAACTATTTCAAAACTCAGAATTTTTGAGTTTGGTACAACACTCTTTTCCTTGTTGTCTTCCTCATCCAAGGACTCCTTTTCTTTCTTAAAAACATTCATACTTGGTGGCTAATGCCTATCTTCCTTCATTTCATCTCTCCTTTCCTCAAGAGGAGGAGCCATAATAATGTCAACTTGCTCCCTTGTCATCACTTATCGAGACTTCCATGGTATGCTACAAATCCTTGTGCCATTCTTTGAACAATCTTTGCAAGAACTTTGCTTATTTTGGAATGAAACCTCCGCATTCCATTCCCATCTTCTTTTCTTGCATGCAATCAACCTCACAGGTGCAGAGGAAAGTGGCTCTGATACCACTGTAATGTCCCCTTTTAGGACAATTGGAAGATTTGCAACAAATTTATTAGGAATCAACTCAAAGGGGTTAAATACTTATAACCAGTCCTTATATCAACAACAAACAACTCTAAAAACCATCTTGGAAATGAATACATAAGTCAACTGATCAAAAGATGTAGAACTCCCTCTACACTCTGTGCTTTTGGATCAAACCCAACCCACTATTTCATTTATGATTTTAATCTTCCAACTATATAAAAATACGAAATTATGAAGGTAAGGAGAGTCACAAACAACTGTCACACTTTTACAGTCAAATCGCTGCCCTAAATGATCAATTCTATGGAACCAGACCTTCACATAAATCAGCTAGGAAGTTCCCAAACCAGGCACTGCACTTTAGGCACAAATATAGTTAATGAAATATCCTTGAAACCCTTCCAATTGCAGATCTATGAAGCCGCTATGGTTAGGGAGGAATAACATTGCAAATAAGGCACACAATACTCTCTTACACCCTTCAATAATCAAGTAAGAGGGTTATCCAGGTCGCTGCAATAAATATGCCACAAATCCACACACAAAACCAGATTGTTGGGCCTAGATAATGGTCACAAAATTACCAATCAAAACTAAAGACAAGCCGTTGCTAATGGGGTACTTTTAGCTGCCAAAGATTATCAACAGATGCACTCAAAACTCAGTTTATATTCCACAAACACAGATCGCTGCAATAAACACTGGTCACCATTCAATCAAGTCATGGAAATCATTGCCAAAGAGCACTTAACATTTCATCTAAACTCCCTTACACAGATCACTGCAACAAGAGGCTACAAACACCACAATATCATACAATCTACAACTCGCTAAGCATAGAATATATCACCCAACAAAGGAAGATATTTGTCTAAGATGAATTCGCTGCAAATATATAACCTTTACACACAGATTTACCTTCAAACCAGTCACCAAAGTAAACAGCATGTATTCGCTAGGGTTCAAGTGGATCATTTAATAAAATACTTCATCAAAACCAGTCACTACAGCCAACAATAATCACCCCTGATTGGCACAAGGAATTCACTAATGCAAAGAGCATAGATCACACTTGAATTTGCACAAATAGATTCCAAACCAGCTTCAATTAGAATTGCAAATGTAAACTTCAACAATGGAGGAGAGAGCAATCAACATTCATAGGGCATACATCCCATTCTCCAAGCATGGAGTTAATTCGAATAATTCATCAACATGCCCATTAAAGGAAATGCGACCTCTTATAGAATTAAGGGTGCAATATCCAATAACCGACAATTTAATGATATCTCATTAAAACATAATTAAAATAAAATATTTAATGAACTAAGACCATGTGCACTTTATTTATTTTCTTAATTTAATATTAAGAAATTGTTATCCTATGTGCACATTTACTAAGAGACATTTTAGTAATGCCCCGAAAAAGGGGACATTACAAGAAAGTTAGAAAGGCTTCTAGAATTAGAAGCTTCTAGAAATAAAGCTTCGGAAATAGAGGAAGTGAGATTAATTCTAGAATTAGAAAATTCTAGAAATATTGAATTTAAAATTCAATGGGGAATAGTAGAAAGTTAGAGAAGCTTCTAGAATTAGAATTTTCTAGATTTAGAGTTAAGGGATATGATCGATTAAGATTAGATTAGATTAATTAAAGATGATTAAGGATGAGGTTACATGGAAAGGCTAGGTGTAGGGATGTGTAGGGTAGGTGGGTAGGTAGATGTAGGAATATTAAATTCCTAAAAATGTTAATGAAGGATTAAAATAGGATAATAGGATATAATAAGTGATTAATGATAAAATGGGATATGATGATGGATTAAAAGGATTAATAATGGAATGATGGAATATTAGATAAATGATAAAGGATAATAAAATGATAAAGGGGAAAAATGATAAAATGAATTAAATAATAATAATTAATATTGCGATTAATTATTATATGGATGATGTAGGGATATTTGCGGGACAAGTTTATCGTAATTAACCATGTCGACATTTTAGATGTCTACACTTGTTTTCTCCTTTCCTTTACTTTCCCCTATCTAGCGGGTAATGAGAGAGAGAAAGTCAATTGTACTCTTGAGGATGGAAAGAATGTCGCAATGCTTGGCTCTGAGATTATCTTGTTCCTTCTCTTAGTGACCCTGTTGCAAATCTCCTCCAACAAATTCTCATCAAGCTTACCACCATCAATGGCTAACTTGCAACCTTTGGTCTTGTCTTTGAGAACTCTTATCTCTTTCTGAGCCAAGTGATTTCACATTAATATCACCGGAAAATTCATCCACAATATTCTTAGACCCTTTAGGAATATTTTAGAACAATTTCCAACATAAAATAAAGCTAGTACTTAGCTAGAAAATTATTTATTAACATAAGTACAACGAAGATAAATAATCAAAATGAGGGTTTGGGACTACCCATGCGAAAAAATTTCGTTCTTTTTAAAATAACGGATTTTTTGTGTTTTTATTGCCAGAAGATGTCTCTATTACGTTAAGATATTCCCAGTGAATCATATGAGCCAATTTCGACAAATACCCAGATGCTGAAACTCATTTTATCCCTTCGCCAAGTTTTGTCTGTGGGAAATTTTTATTTAATTATTTATTAAATAAATAAAGCCCTGTTTGAAGTAAATTGTGCTCCGGTTGAATCCTGTTGAAGTTTTGCATGTCAGTATCCACACATTTCAATAGGATTTTCACCAGAGGAAATTCAAAGCTTTGTCTGTGACTTCTAGCAACGTTTTTCGTTTTTATTTATTTCTTTTGCATTTTTCTCTGGTTTTCCCCATGGTCTTTCTGTTTAATTCCCTTGGGTCCGTTCTTTGTCATGTATAGTCTGTTTAATTGTTTGGAGCATCTGGAGATCATTTACAACCGCTACACCAAAAGGAATCAGCTCTCAGAAGGCAAACTTTTGACCAAAAAAGATGAAGTCAAGCACAAAAAGCCTCTCCTAGGCAAGTCGCACTTTTTGGAATGAATGGGTATAAGTTGCAATGGGAATTTTGGTAGTGGCAGGCAGGCGAAATTTCTTACATGGCTTGCACGGTACTTTTTCCCATGAAGTCGAAGTCACTTAAGCTGCAATGGGAATATTAGAGGTGGCAGGCAGGTGGGAATTTCTTACCTACCTTCTAGGGTAAAAATTTCCATTATAAAATAAAGAAAAATCACTTAAAGCACTGATGCCAATTTTTGTCTGTCTAACAGGCTAAATTTTCCTACCGAAGAGGTTTATTCACCCATGCAAGTCGCACTTTATCAAAGGAAGCTATTTTTAATACAAGTCGCACTTTTTGGGAGATGTTTTAATTTGCCAGTGGGAATTTTGGTAGTGGCAAGCAGGCAGAATTTCTTACCTGCCTTGCAGGGTAAAAATTCCCATTATGAAAGTCAAATAACTTAAGTGGAAGAGGGGATTTTTGGAGCTACAGTGCAAGGTGGAAATTCCCATCAAATTGACTTCTTATTTTTAGCAATTCCTCTTGCCAAAAAGTGCGACCCACCTTGGGTGAATAACAATGCATTTAATAATATTTATTAATGGTTTATTCACCCAATTTTGGCGCCATAAATAGAAGGAAAGTCAATGCAAGTGGAAGAGCTAAGGAGAAGTCAAGGATGCATGCTAAAATAAATAAAATAAATTTATTTAAAAGCAACCAGCAGCATGCATAATTGGGCGCCCAATTTGGGTGAATAAACATGATTGTTTATTAATTAAATTGTCAAAAATAGGAAGAGACAATTATTAAAAATAGCATGTTGGAGGTTATATAAGCATGGGATGCCATAAAGGAGAAGCGATTATATCTTTTTGATGGAGATTGCACCCCAGACAGGTTTTGGCACCAAAAGGAGGATGTTGCATTAATAAATATTTTCCACTGCTGGGAAGCTTCCAGTTTTGGCGCCTAGGGTTGGAATAGCCTAATTTTTGTCATTCTGAGTATCTACATGTTGGTATATGTGCCTAGGTGAATTAAATAATATTTTTGCTTGCTTTGCATGCAAGCAAAACCTCAAATTTTAGGGCAGCAGGCTTTATATGCAGATTTTGGTGATAAAAATCAAGTATTCATGCCATGGACTCCATCTTTGTCTGAATAAATTGCAGGTATTCATCACAGGTGCTCAAATCAATGTCAGGTACATTGAATATATCTTTTGAATCTGAAGAAGTTGTCAGATCTGCACAAATTGATCCAATTGCAAGGGATTCCGGCAGAATTAAAAGAAAAAGAGCTCAGACAAAGATTGTTCCAACCATGATAAAGCATGATGAAAGAAAAGGATCAACAGAATCATGCATAGCTTCTAGATTTTCTGAAGTCAATGATATAGACATAGGCCCTAAACCTATCACCGATTTAATTGATAGATCCAACTCTCATAATTGCAAAGGCTTCCGATAAAAATTCATCCTCTTGTTTCTAACATAGCCCATGTAGAAGTCAATGCATGGAAGTTTCCTTCCAGGATCTTGTGCATGTGCTCCCAATCTTCAAGTTGAAGTCTTCATTGAATTTACTTTGCATGTACCGAAGAAGAAGTGCAAAAGCTTCAAGGATGAAAGGGGAAGATAGGTCAAAGGCAATACCCACAAGCAAATCACAGTCATGCATAGTCTCCAGATCCAGTTTGGTGAGAATCAAAGGCAAAAGAGTCAAGCGCATGCAAAATATGGAAAAAGAACAAAGCTGGAGGTGTTGTAGCCTTCTTCTAATTTCTTTTCCTTTGTTCTTTTTTCTCTTATTTTCTCCGACAAAGTAATTGAGGAATCAATTAAATTATAAAACTTAAAGTGATTAGTTAACAAGCCGTTACTTGAAGAAGTCAATTACTTGAAATAGGTGGCGAACATGCAAAATAGAAGGTTCTATTTTCAGTTAAAAATTATGCATGTCATGCAAAGAGAAATTCCAGGAGGAAGATTGCCAGCTGCTACCCTTTTCTATAACTTCTGCATGCGGAAATTCATTAAAAACTTCCTATTTGTAAATTGCCCTCTATACACTATAAATAGAGGAAGAACCTCCGAGTTAGAAGAAGAGAATTTGTAATCAACATTCTTGTGTTCCAGACTTTGAGCTGAAACCCTTGATAACTTTCTGAAAGCTGAGGAATAGAGAGGAGGCAGATTTTCGGAGAACTTTGTGTCAACGGTGCATTTGTTTCTTATTTCTTTTTAGATCTTTGCATAAACTTTGTGTTATCTTAGATCTGGATCTGAAACTTTCCTTTGCTTTAAATTTTGCATTTCAAGATCTATTTGTTTCGTCTATGTGCATGTGACCAACTCTGTCAACTATTGGTTAGGTTGCACATCTCCTTTCCTTTCTTCTCGTATTTAATTATTTCCTTTTCCTGCACATATTGCTTATAGCTGCTTACTTGCTGCAAAATTGTCTTGCTATGGTGCATGAGCTACGCGGTTAAAGTAAAACCAATAGATAGTTATTCGAAAATTATAATTGACAAATTCTTACACGGGAGCCTCACCGGTAAATGAGGGAGATTTATCTCATGACTTCCTAGGTTTTCAGCTATGCAGAAAATCTAGCCAACAGGGGGTTTCCAAACCCCATCGATGCCCGAATATGGATGATTCCACCTTATAAATTATGTCAACTCTGAATATCAATAAATAAATGAGTGTCATGCCCTAGAAGGCACTTAGAATGACTTCTATCCTAGTCACTCCCTAGGAGAGGGACTCAAAATCATGTAAAAGCTCTTTGTAGGTCTTCTTCTTGATGCCCTAGATCCAAATCTGCAAGAGAGTCTTCAATAGAGATCTTCAATTCATCAATATGGAGAGTTTTCGTTCTCCACTAAGCCACAAGGAAGGGTTTCATCCTCCTTGGATGCCACACAAGAGGGTTTTCGTCCTCAAGTGGAAAGGTATTGAGCAATCAACCCAAAAAACCAAGTATATGTGTATATGCGCCAAAAGATGATCTCCAAATGAGGCCATACAACCTCTTTTATATCCCTTGGTTGGCGCCAAAGGCCAAATAGGTGAGGACCGACCTCCAAGCTTCACTTTATCTTTTAATTCCTTGTTGGGAATCTCATAATCCCAGCCAACCTGCCTTAGGGAGATAAACACCAAAGAAAAACATTAAAAATAATAAAAGAAAACTGAAATGAAGTTCAATTACTTCCCTTGTTCACTTATTCTTCTTGGCCACGGGAAGAGAATGGCAAGAAGTCTCCATTTGGCATTAATTTGAAAAAGGGGACATTACAGTCCTCCCTTCCCAAAATTGTTTGTCCTCAAGCAATTGCAAACTTGGATGCTCTAAAATTGTTGCACTTTCCCATGTAGCATCTTCAAGGGGCAAACCTTTCCAATGAACCAAGTACTCCTTGATGCTTCGGTTTCTTAACTTCCTTTCACGGACCTCCAAGATACTTTTCAGAATTAGAATCAATTTACCCTCTTCATCCAATGGTGGCAATTCAAGAGAGGGAGTAATGTGTTGTCCTAGTGCCTTTTGAGGCATGAAACATGAAAAACATTATGTATTCTACTATGTTCCGGAAGCTCAAGTTCATATGCAACCTTTCCCACCTTTCCTTTTACCTTGTAGGGACCATAGAAACATGGTTTCAATTTTTCTGCACCACTTTGTTTGAGGGAAGATTGCCTATAGGGCTGCAACCTCAAATGACCTCTCTTTCCTATGTTGATCTGCATACAACTTCTGCTGATTTTGGGCATGTTGGAGGTTTTCTTTGAGCTCTTTCAAGATATCATGACTTTGTTGGACCAAGTCTTTGGCCCTTGGCACTCTACTATCCACCATCACCAATTCAACAAAGGAAAGGGCATCATAACCATACAAAGCTTTGAAAGGAGACATACCGATAGACATTTGGAAGGTGGTATTGTAACAAAACTCAGCCATGTATAACCATTTTACCCATGCTGATTGCTGCCCATCAATGTAGTTTCATAGGTAGCCTTCCACCCATTTGTTGACTATTTTTGTTTGCCCATCCATTTGAGGATGGTAGCTAGTGCTACAAGAAAGTTTGGTATCTATCAAGTGAAACAATTCTTGCCAAAACATGCTCATAAATCTGTTGTCCCTATCACTCACTATCTCCTTGGGTAGCCCATGAAGTCTAAACACTTCCTTAAAGAATACATCAGCCACTATAGGTGCATTGTACTTGGCTAGAAGAGGAAAAAAATGTGCATATTTAGTGAGTCTATCAACCACAACATATAAACAATTCTTACCTTAAACCATGGGCAGCCCCGTGATGAAGTCCATAGAGATACTTTCCCATTTTTGAGTGGGAATGGGAAGTGGTTGTAGGAGTCCGGCTGGAAATGCATGTTCCGCTTTGTTTTGTTGGCACACTAGACACTCCCAGATGTATTGGAGTACTTCCCCCTTTAGGCCTTTCCAATAGAATCTTTCCCTCACTTGTTTGTATGTCTTAAAATAACTGGATGACCAGCTGATGGGTCATCATGAACAACCCTCAATATCTTACTCTTCATCTTTGATTCGGGCACCAAATAAACCTGGTTCTTGTAAAGAATGAGCCCATCCATAACCTTGTACCTTTCATCAATCATTTCACCTTCAAAAACAACATTAGCAAACTTGTTCTTGACATACTCAGCTGTAATCAAAGACTTCCAATCTGCTGTTATCTTAGATAAAGAGCAAAAATATGATTCCCATGACAAAGTATCTTCTACCAAGTACTTGACTTGAGGTGTTTCCGGAAGCATACCTTGTAGTGTAACCTTCTTACCCTTGTCTATAAAGCTTATTTCCATGTTTTGGTAATTGAAAGTGAGTTCTCCCAATGAATGCAACCATTGGACCCCAAGCACAAGATTCATATCAGCCATGCTAATTAAATAGAAATCAACACATACCTCATGTTTTCCCAATGTGAAGAGGAGTTGGGGACACCTTGTGCATGGCATAGCGTAACCATCCACTATCTTAACCGTGAAACCCTTGAAGTCTTCTACATTCAAATCCAACTTGGCCACCAAGCACTCATCAATGAAATTATGAGTGGCTCCACCATCAACCAAAACTATGACACCTTGCCCTTGTAGGTCACCCTCCATCCGGAATGGATGATAACTAGGTGCACCGGACAAAGTAGCAAGAGTGCCATCCAAAATTTCTGGATCTTCTTCCGATATTATCTTGCTTTGCCTTATCAACACAATTTTCATCATCCTCACAATCTGAAAATACCTCAATATAATGCACTTTACCCTTACCTAAACAATGATGTCCGGGAGTCCATGGATCCTTGCAAGAGAAGCACAAATTCTTCTTCTCCTTGCAAGAGAATCACAAATTCCTCTTCCTTAGCTCACTTCTACTCTCACCTCCATTGCTGGTTTTGGCAGCTCCTTATGAATAACAAACATCCTTTGGAAGGGCTTTCTTGGCTGGTCCAAGCGAGGGTTTTAGGCTGTCTTAAAGGTCCTTTGGGTTGTCCTTCACTCGATTAACCTTGGATTGTCCACTAACCGTTGTTGTTTTGGCGCATCATCTTCAAGGTTCAAAGCCTTTTTGATTGCCTCTTGAATATACAAATGATCAAATGCTTTAACCAAACCCTTGAGTGATTCACAAACCCTCAATAAAAAGAACCACAAGTCTCCTCTCTGTGACATCCGTAATCATGACGGAGAGTCTCTGAAACTCATCCACATACTCATCCACCGTGCCTGTTGTTTTTAATCTGTGCAAGTTCCCGAAAGTGAACTTCCGGGTCAACTCTATCAAATCTACCAACGAGTCTTCTACAAAACTCATCATATGAATGGATCTCATTGTGCCCTTGTGTCACCAATCCATGGAACCACCACTCATGAGCAATCCCCTCTAGATGAAGGGTTGCAAATTTGATGGCATCATCTTCCATCATAGGCCTCAAGGAAAATATGTATCCAACTTTTGGATCCATGCCCTAGTTGTCCCCTTAGTCGATCCATCAAAAGTAGAGAAGGTCATCTTCCCCAACACATTTTGCACCTCTTTTTGTGGCGCATTGTCTTGGCTACAGTCCTAGACCTCCCTTAGCTCACACCAATGAAATCAACAAGTGTAATGGCCTCTCGTATCTCCCTTGGAAGCGCGATATATTCTTCATAGCTAGTGGAAATACTTTTCCCCACGAGAGGGCCTAACTATTGTCTCTCGAAATGGGTTCTTCCCTTGGAAGAAAAGTAAGCCTAGTGGCTGATCTATGAGCTGATCCAAAAGGTCGTCGTGAAGTATTTTCTCTAGATGAGCTACCTTCTCCATTATGAACCCTAGGTTCATGAAATCTTTGAAGGGTTAGGGCTAGGAGGTCCATGGTGTCTGCCAATCTTACTTGCCCTTCAATTAGCTTGTCAATCTTGGCTTCTTGGGCATCCTAATGAGCCATATTGTCCTCCTCTCTTGGCTGGTTTGATTTCTTTTCTCTCCTTTGATAGCAAATGAAACCCTTGTTTCCTTCTTGCATCAAACCCTCAGGCTAGGAAGACCGGTGCTCTGATACCATTGTAATGTCCCTTTCTAGGGCTGAAACTAAAAAGGAGTAAACTACACAAACCCAAGTGAAGTAAATTCTGATTTTTGGACCAGCAAACTGAAAATTAAATCAGTACGGAACAATGATCTGATTTTTATAACAGTCTGAAAAACACAAGATTTCACCCAAATATCACCCTACAATTCATCCACAATATTTATAGACCCTTTAGGAATATTTTAGAACAATTTTCACCATAAAATCAAGCTAATACTCAGCTGGAAAATTATTTATTAACAACAGAAGTACACCGAAGAGAAATTATCAAAACGAGGGTTTCCAAACCCCAACAATGCCCGATATGAATGATTTCAGCCTTATAAATTATATCAAATTTGAATATCAACAAATAAATGAGTACCATGCCCTAGAAGGCACTTAGAATGACTTCTACCCTAGTCGCTTCCTAGGAGAGGGTCTCAAAATCCTATAAAAATTATTTGTAGGTTTGCTTCTTGATGTCCTAGATCCACATCTGCAAGAGAGTCTTCAATAGAAATCTTTAATTCATCAACACGGAGATTTTTCATTCTCCACTAAGCCACAAGGAAGGGTTTCATCCTCCTTGGATGCCACACAAGAGGGGTTTCGTCCTCAAGTGGAAATGTATTGAGCAATTAGCCCAAAAAACCAAGTATATGTGTATATACGCCAAAAGATGCTCCCAAATGAGGCCATAGAACCTAATTTATATCCCTTGGTTGGCGCCAAAGGCCAAATAGGTGAGAACCGACCTCCATCTTCACTTTATCTTTTAATTCCTTGTTACTG
Organism: Taxus wallichiana var. yunnanensis; assembly: GCA_018340775.1. Classification (NCBI taxonomy): domain Eukaryota; kingdom Viridiplantae; phylum Streptophyta; class Pinopsida; order Cupressales; family Taxaceae; genus Taxus; species Taxus wallichiana. Next base: position 134,277,403 of record CM031244.1, read on the forward strand.
AATCTCATAATCCCATCGACCTGCCTTAGGAGATAAACACCAAAGACAAACATTAAAAATAATTAAAAAAACTGAAATGAAGTTCAATTACTTCCCTTGTTCACTTATTCTTCTTGGCCACAGAAGAGAGATGGCAAGAAATCTCCATTTGGCATTAATTCGAAGAAGGGGACATTACAATAAAACATGAAAGGAAAATGTAGATGCTCACAAAAACGACTAAAAACTCAACAAACACTGCCCCTATTCACCTTCTTCTCGCCCACGGGAAGTGGAATGCGCTAGAAGTCTCCAAAACTAAATGTTTGAGAAAGTGGACATTACAAAGAATGTTGAGGGCTAGTGGTAAAGGTAGATCGATGAGAGATATTGTGCAAGCACTCTTCCAAAATATTCGTTTGAGGGCCATTGGACCTCCCTCTCATTTGTGTTTTAATATATTTGGGCTTTTCAAGCCTTTACAAATTTATCTTATGCATGCATGTGGGTAATATAGTTTTAAGGTTAAATCAACTGACCATAGTTTAGTTAGAAGCTTCACCTCTTGTATAACTTCATTTTGTCGAGATCTTTCAATTTTGTTAGAAGTCGTAGCCTTAAAGGAGCCTACTCAGATTTGCAATTTTTTGCATTAATACGAAGCTTTTTGTCAATTCTCACGCCATTCATGTTTCTTGTGCAACTTTTTTATTAGATATACTATTTTTGGGCTCCCAAAATACAAACTCCTTGGCCTTGCTACATCCAGGATTTTTATTTTTATTAGATTTGCAATTTTTGCATTAATATGAAGCTTTTGTCAAATCTACTACCATTCATGTTTCTTGTGCAACTTTTTTATTAGATATACTATTTTTGGGGCTCAAAAATACAAACTCCTTAGCCTTGCTACATCCAGGATTTTTATTTTTTTTAATTTCTTACGCTTTTTGCTTATTACAGTTTTTTTTGTTTCTTTAAAACACACGAGAAAAAAATGCAACCTTTGCTCGTAGGAATTATTAGTGTACACATTATTATGTGTGTTAGTTAGTGTGTGAGTGTTATATCTTAGCATATTGTAAGCGAGTTGTTAATACAACTTACGTAGAGATTTGGGAGAGAAAATAGGAAGGAGAGAATTAAGGTGGTTAAACAACCCACCTAGATTTAGGGTGAGAGGTTGGTGGAGTTGTTATAGAAGTTAGAGATCCTCTCCCATATATATGTAATACATATTATTGAATATAATGTTGATTTGACTCTTATTGAGCTCTTTGCTCATTACCGAATATGGGGTAAAACCCACAAAAAAATCTCTTTTATTTTCAAAAACTTGGCCTATATACCCCTACATCCCTTATGTTTTCAAATCTCATTCAAGATTTTTAGTCCGTAGTTCTACTTTTTGAGGTTCATTCTAAATTTTTAGATTTGTTGATAAAAACCTAATCCCAAAGAATTTCAATCCTTTTGTGCCGCTCTGTTTTTCAAGCACAACTCCAATTTTGAGGAGCCACTTTAGATTCTTGAGTGAATTGCGAATTTGTATCACATTCTATTGGATCTAATGTTTTTATTGATAATAGTGCGAGAATATTTCATATATATTATGAAATTTGTGATCACACAATTATTGAATATCGAGTATCATTCCACTCTGCATGTTAAAATTGTAGACACAACTCCTAACCCCTCTATTCATCCTCACACCCCATATACAAGGGTTGGTGGAAAAGTTCTAGAAACACCAATGGTTATATTAAATTTTATTCTGACGGGGTTATACCCAATTTTTATCAAATTGTTTTAGGGCTACGTAATAATTTGCAAAACATTTTCTTCATGAATGATTAACACAAAATAACTTTGAATTTACTATTCGGTCTTGAAGTTTTGGATTAAGGTGAAATTCTAAATTTTACAATTTTATGAATCTCAATCTTTCTATAAAGCTAGAACACGACAAATTAAAAAGGTCATCCATACTTTTCTTATTTGAAATTCAAAATCAAGAATGGCTCTTTGGTTCTTTGTCATGTCTTTTGACTTATATTACAAAGTATGAAATTACATCAGAACTTTGTCCTATTATGCATGAAAATATAGGTGTAAACCAAAAGCGCGTGTCTATGAAATTTGTTGTAGAGTAAATTTGGTGGTGTGGAGAGAGATATCTCATCATGTACATAATAATATATTTGGTAATATAATTTGCTGATAACAGCCTCACTTAACAATCCGATTAGTACCATACATATACAATGAGAGCTTGATCCAGCTTTTCACACGCAATATTCACGCTACATCTACTTGTGGAGGTTTTATTTATCCAAGATCAAGCGGCTGTGTATACACCTTATTTTTCACTCTTACTAACTTTTCTCTTTGTAGGCACCACTAAAGCATTAACCCTCTTATTGATGTCTCATGAGGGATTACTGCGAGCAGGGATGATAGGAAATGGTGGGCAAGTTAGCAATATATGCGAGAGAGCTTTGATATGCAATCCTTGACACCTTGAGATCCTATCTTGTACATCCTTTGTCATCCTTTTGCTACATCCTTTGACATCATTTTACTATCCTCTTACTATCGCCTACATATCCGCTTTCATCGCCATCTTACCTCTGCTAGATCACCTTTTCATCAGCTCCAAAGTCTTTCCTCCACCTCTTGATCCTTCCCCTAGGACCCCATGATTTGTGGCTAGCCGATGGCATCGACCATGGTCAACGGTGTTTGATTGTATTTCTTAATGGAAGACTATATCAACCATGGTAAATGTCATAGGCTTTAAGGAATTATAATGACTTCACAACCCTATTTAGAAGCATCCTTCAAGAGCATTTCCCACACATCACATCATCATCTATCAGTTTGCATGCACTCGGCAAGTTGCTCTTAAGGTCTTAAGGATTTAGGGGATAGTTTTGTTTACACTAGAGGACTATCTTTGGAGCACTAGGTCTAGGACAATCAAGAATAGGAGCTCCACCAGCAAGGTCTACCAAATCTTTGAATTCCCCATCAATGGTTCACTTAAGTCTTCTCTATATCTATCTTGTCACCCTTCACATCAACTCTCTCATATGATGTTGCTAACCGTTTAAGGAGTTAATGCACCAATGGTGTCTTTGCAAAGGTTAGTATCTCTAAATTACCTTTTCCTTAAAGTTATCATTTTGATTTGATTGATTGATTGATTGATTGATTGATGTATCATATACGTAGACTAGGATAGAGTAGCATATTCTTTTCTGTTACATTATTTTTATCGGCCATTATCTTACATCCACCACTTGGCTTACAAACTTATCTCTCTTACAACCCTTGTGTGCAACCCTAGTTTAGATCTCTTTACATGCACATTATATTTTATTAATCATGTCACAATCGGGACACTAGTAAGACTCCATCCCTTATCCTAGACTTAGGCTTTGGAACCCTATGCCAAGAGTTAGAAAAATAACCAGTGTAGAGAGAAACAATCATACTGAAAGCAATAAGAAATAAACAGATCTAAAACACATACATAGATATTACATGGAAAACCTGGTAATGTACCAAGAAAAAACCATGGGCAAAGGTCTTTTAGTATTTTATTACCCAGAATAAATCCATTATTACATCAATATATGAAGAATCTATTCCTATTTCCATGACAATGGATTCATGGTACAAAGACTTGTACTATTTAGAGCATGGAAGTTAACCTTTCAATGTAGATGCTTAACAAAAAGAGTAGTGAATTTGAAATCCACTACGTACGCTTTGTGCAATGGCATATTGTTCGTATAATTATGATGGTGTGATGTTGAGATTCTTAACAGAAAGAAGGAGAAAACAAAGCATTGGAAGAATCACATTTAGGACCATCTAGGTAATCCTTTTCAACTGAAGCGATTGTTCATAAGGAGGTGAGAGTAGGATATTATTGGCCCACTTTATTCAATGCTACAAATTACTTGGTGAGGACTTATCACGTGTCAAGTGCACATTGGATAATAAAGAAACACAACATTTTCAATAGAACCAATCATTGCAGATCATCCTTTTGAGATGGGGACTTGACTTGGTTGTGATGACTAATCCTCCATCCAATAAAGGACACGAGTTTATCTTGATGGCCGTCAATTATTGTCCTAGATGGGTTGAGGTGATTCCTACAAAGAATGCTAGAGTAAAAGTTATTAACTTCTTTGAAGAAAATAATCAGATTACCACAGAAACAAAGGAGTAAATAAAGTGACAGACTTGACAACCAAGGGGTCACTTGTAAAACTTTGTAGAATGCCCCGGGAGATTTGGTATTCATCTTCTACAGATTTTGAGTGCCTTTTGTCTTGGATTTTCATGACAGCCATGATATGGAGTAGAAAAGATGAATGCATAGTTTAATTCCCAATTTATCTATGCATATCAACTAAAGAACAAAAAAATTATAAATGAAAAACCATTATATAAAACAGGATGGATTATTTCAAAATAAGATTTTGAAAAAAATGTATTGACGTGGTAAGGGAAAGAAGCCTTTTCTCAAGGCCCTTCATTCTGCCTCATATAGTGATGTGATTGGAGTGACATCGCCTCATTATGGGTCCTCAGGTCAGGAAGACTAGGTATTTCTTTCAACCGAGCATTCCCCAATCTTATCAATGATCATATGGGAAGTCAATGTATCCTTGGGAATAACAGATAGGTTAGTATCCACTTCTCATGCATACAATTGATATATTATACAAATTGAAGAGAAAATGAAAGAGCAAAGGTGAGCTTTAAATAAATGCTTTTTGGTATCAGTTTGATTATGGTGGTACTCTGGTATGAAAGCAAATTGCTTTAAGGGTTGCGAGAAGAAAAATGTAATGTCCCCTTTGTTCGGATTAATTTAAAATAAAGGATTCCTTGCCTTTCCTCTTTCCGAAGGAAAGCAATGGATGAACAAGGGAAAATCGGGGAGCATATTTCAGTTTTCTTCATTCATATTTACGCTTTATCTTTGTATAGTCCCATTATAAGGGGTCGGTTAGGTTTGGTCTATTATAAAAGCCAATTAAAAAAATAAACATGCTTTATATGGGTTGGCCTTTCCTTTATGGGCTTTGGCGCCAAGTTAAGGGCATAAAAGAGGATTAGAGACCACATTTGGAGGATTCACTTTTGGTGCATTTTATCCTAAATGAACTTGTGACCTGATTACTCATTTTTCTTCCACTCTTGGGCGAAAACCCAAGCGTGTGGCATCTTCCTAGAAGGACGGAAACCCTTCTAGTGGTGGTTGGAGGACGAAAACCCTCCTTTCTTGGTTGGAGTGAAGACATATTGAAGACCTTTTTGCAGATTTGGGTTTTGGAGGATCAAAGAAGTCATCTACGGACATTTGCATGCATTGTGGGGTCTCTCCTAGGTGGAGTGACTTACCCTAGTGTGGAGTTTAGTGCCTTCTAGGGCATGACAATCTGATTTGAATTCATATTTGTCTTCCTCATTATTTATAAGGCTGGAATCATCATTTACATGTGGAGTTTGGGGTTTCTAAACCCTTATTTCATAATTTTATTGCAGCTGTACTTCGCTGGTTTTTAATTAATTTCCAGCAGTGTTTTGGATCAGATTTCTCATTGATTATTGGTTTATTGGATGCCTAAAATACTTATATCTATTTTGGCAAAGTTATTTGAAGTGTTTGCAATGTTTTGCATGCAATTTTATACTGCTGTTCAGAAAAGCAGTTCGCTATCCTAAATCTGGGTTTATTTTCATTCTGCTGATTTAGAAATCTGATTTGATATCTTTGGGGTTTGTGCTAATTTCTGAAATTTTCAGTTTCAGCCCTTAAAAGGGATATTTCAAAAAGAAAGTTTGCATGAAGCTCTTGCATGGGGAGGGTTTGGACCCTAAGGGCCTCTACTAAGAACCATTGCATCCTAAATAGGAAGGGAATGATGATGTGTGGATAGCATTTCCGTTTCTTTCCCTTTCCAGTCTAGAAGAATTAAAAGGAATTCTTCGAGTTCAGATGATAAAAGATAATTCTTAGCATTTACTATGGATTTCACAAGTAGAAAGAAACTCCATTCTATAAGACCATGTTAACTCCATTCCATCCATGTTAATGCCTAATGTTTTTTTCAGCAATCTCCTCATTTGTTGTAGACTGATATCAGTAGCATATTCCCAGAATTTGGAATTCGATTCTACTTGAAATAATCTTGTAAATTTTTTATCTGAATGAAGACTGTTTCTCTTTATTTTGCACTCCTCAAGTAAATAAGGGTGGCCTATTCAGAAGAGCCTATTAGCTTTTCTTTTTTTGGTTCCAGGGTACCTTAACTGCATGTATATTAAGCAAGTAAAAAATTGTAGACAAGGCCTTTCATATCTATAGTGCCTTTCACATCTTTGTCATAGAAGCAATTGCCACTGCCCCTAAAACCTTTCTGAAGGAGACTTCTGATCACCCCAAAAACCTTCCCAAACAGAACCACCAACTATCATCAAAACCTTTCCGAACAGAATTGCCAAGCCAAGTTTTTTCCAGAACTGTAGTCAATGGTCAAATACACACGATTAATTGAAAAACCCAGCAAAAATGCAATTTATTGAATATCTCTCGAATTATTCCAAAGTATTTCCTATTTTACTCCTGAATTATTTTCCCTATTTTAATGAATATGTCAGCTTCTTTTAGTTTGCCGAGGTTTTACCAATTTTTTCCCATTTTACTCCCAAGTAATGAATTCCATTTACACTTTTAGTTTTCCATGTCATTGCTGTGTAAATGGAATGCTACTATGATCTTTGTCATTAATTGCATCTAGATTTTCTTAATATTTTCCTTAACAACAAAGTTTGCCATATCCGAAAGAAAAGGGGGAAATGATGATCGTCTGCCCTTCTCTGAGTCACACCAATCTTAACTCTCTCCTTAGTGTTTATCCCAGAAAGGGTAAGGAATATCGGATTGCTTAGTAAGCTTTATAAGTTGGGATACATAGAAAATCAGAGTTATATAGGACAAAAATTAAGGATCATACAAATGTAGGAAAACAATGACAGAAATATTCAGAAAAAGAAACGAAAAGCTATATATGCAGAAAAGTTTTAAATATAAATAGGGAGTTATGTAGATCTAACATGGGCAATGTAGCATCTTTGCACCAAAGCATGTGTGGGTGGGTGTGCATGCAGGGGAAGCAAAAACTTGAATTCTATATTTCAAAAACAGATTGACAGATCAGATAAGAATTGTTCATACCTTCATCGTAAGAACTTCTTCTATCATGACTGAAAGTGTGATGACTTCCCATAGGAGCGTCCCTTTTGTCCCTCAAAATACTGTTTGGCCTCTTCTCTGGAGTAATTTTCTTTTCTGATTTCAAATGTTGAAGATCATTTCCCTGTTGTGATTTTTCACTGTTGATATGTTGATATGCAGTTTCAGTTTCTTGAGATTTATCGATAAAGGTAGGCAATCTTCTGTCCGAATACTTCCTATGATTACCATTTGAACGGGAATAAACCTTCACATCTACTGACTTTTTCTCATGGTCGGTACCCAAGCCTAAAGATTTTTCAGGGGAAACAGTTCCACTATGGTCATCATGGGATTCTGTTAAATCGAATCGTACATGTGTTTGAGTTAAACGGGAGTTTTGTTTTACTTTTCCATTTTGAGTCATGTTGCAAAGCTCTCTTTGGGGTGAGAGATCAGCATTATTCAGAAGTTCTTCCTCAATACTTCCTGCTTTTTCACAGAATGCACAGCCCAAGTGCTTGATAGCATCGTCACAATTTTTGGCCAGATCTCAAGATCGCCATGGAAATTTCCATCGTAAGTGGAACTTGGTGTTTTAAGATGAGAGCAAGAATTGTTTGGAATCAAGACTTCAGTTGATGTCATCTCTGAGAAATGTGATGGCCTCAATTGATTTTGATTGCCTGAATCCAACAAAGATTGTGTATCGTGAATTTGAACAGCCACACATTCAGAACAAGGATCAACCATAGGATCTGAACACTCTGGATGTGTCCTATCATAAGTATAACTTGGAATGCTCATTGATCCAATTGCAAAATGATCCCGCTTTGAAATATGAAAGTAGTAAACAGACCTGAAATGTCAGCATTGTCTTAAGGTATTTCTGGATAATCTACAGTTTCTAATGTCTTGAAAGTCAACAGCAATCTAAAATAGAATCACAGATACCAAATGATAAAGAAAATAATCTTACTCAGGACATCATGAGTCCGATGGGAGAGACGGCCTTTATTATCTTGTAAACTCCCACACGTGATCTGTAGAATACCAGCTAGTTCACTACTGCAGATACAAGAAAAGTTTGTGAGCTTTCAAACCATAAGGAAGTGCTACATTTTAATATTTTACAAAGCACGGGTTCTTTAGAAAAAGATAGAAAGATATTACATAACTGTCCATGAATGACGAATGTAGGTCAATGGGGATCAAAAGTACATCATGTTAGAATCCAAAGTAGAAGCATTGAAAGAACCCAAAAGAGGGATCCCATTTATAGAATGATAAGACGTGCATGGCAAAAGAAATTCATGCTGAAAAGTAAGGCTTGTAATTGTACAGTCTTCTAAACTGATACAGACTTGTAACAAGTTATTTGACCATTGATCTCTTAGCTCAGTGAAATACACCTACAACGACCAGAACTTTATGCATAATGTTATAGATTGATTTCAATTATTGAGTGATATAATAACATTAAAGCATAATCTGCATAGACAACTTTAGAATTGAAACAAACATAAGTAAAAGGAAAGAAGCAGACAAAGTATTTGTTGCATTGAAACGTACTCTTCAAGTAGACTGCGTGACTTTATAAGTTAGGATATTTATCATGTACTCCTTTAACAACTTCACTATTTTCTGTCAACAACAAATCAGTCGACTATAATTGTAAGAATATAGTATGTGTTTCAGTAGAGTAACATCGAATGTGCTGTCAAAAAACACTTAGTTGTCAATCAGGATAATAAGATGAGAGAAAATACAACTCTTGCATTGGCTAGATTCCAAGATAATGGTTGACAGAATTCAAGGATGTCACTGATGTCAGGGACTTAAGAATGGAGATAAAAACTATATTAGCAACAGAGAATTATGTCGCTGACTGTGTCAGATTTTCTGAAACTATTGTTCTGATATTCAGTATCTCCCAAGTAGAACCCAAAGTCTGATTTATAACTCCAATCCGAATCGCTGAGTTTTATGGCATTTTTCTAATCAGATAATAAGCATGTAAGGGGTAATCTATATTTAGAAATATGTTCTGTTTTACATTTGCATTATATTTCTTCCTTTTAAATCAGTTTCAGCTTCACCTACAGGTAATATTTCAAACTTGACCTAAACAAGGCCACAAAATATGTTGATCATATGAATTTTGACTTCTATCTTAAATTTGTGTAATGTTATCAATGACCATCTTAAAATTTTGCAATGGTATCAATGACATAATGTTTAATTAAGAATGAAATACACAAGCGCCTCATACAAGGTCATCTTACATTTTTAACAAAAGATAATTTTTATATGTTCAAAATTATATTAATAAAATCTGTGTTGGAACAAATATCATTCCACTGGATGTAAAGCAAGTATTGGATGGTAAGCAAGTACTGGAAATTAATCATATATCACTTGTATTTAGAGATATGATTGCATGGCACTGGGGTTTTATGATCGTGATGATACCCATTGCATTTTGAACACAATGAATATGAGATCTGCATATCAATATGTAACTACAACTGAGTAACTATTTTGACAAAAACAACAGAAAAATTCCAAAAGGTAATATATTTCGGATTTTGAGACTATTTCATATTTTTCATGCCGAATTTATAGTAACAGAGCTGCAAACAAGGAAGTTTTGGATAATGAGTAGGATGTACAGGTGCCACTTGATGATGATAGGGCAGAAATGTAACACATTCAGGTTGTTGAGGATGAATTATCTTTGATTTAGGTTGCAAGCAAGTCTGGTCAACAGGTTGTTCCTGTAAATAATAGACCAAAGTGGTACTATTCAACCATTCAAAAATCCAAGGAAAGTGAGCTCTCTCGAGGTGCTTTGGGTGGAAGGCCTAAGAAACAGGGTAAGAATGTTATGGAGATGGCACGTTGTATGGTGCAAAGTAGAAATGTACCTTTTTGGTATTGGGCAGAAGCTGTAAATACTGCAGTGTACATCTTGAATAGAAATCCATGTAAAGTTGTGCAAGACATCACTCTTGAAGAAGCATGGTCAGGTAGAAAGCCTGATGTAAGTGATTTCCGCATTTTTGGTTGTATTGCTTTAGCATTAATTTCTAAAAAAGTAAAAGTACATGTTTGTGGGATATAGTAAGCAATCCAAAGCATATAGATTACTAGATATCTCTACAAATAAGGTTGTGATAAGTAGAGACGTGAAAATAGATGAGAAAGTTCCATATTTCTCAAAAGATGGTACACCTATTGATACTAGTAATATTTGGATTCCTAATGATGATTGTGAATGAAGTTCTAGTACTAAAATGGAATAGGACTTAAAAAGGCAAACACCAGAAAAGTCTAGCTCCATAGAAGGACCTAGTGAAACAAACAATGATTCAACTAATCAACATAAAAGGCCAAAGTGGTACTATAGCACATTGCAGGATGTTCGGCAAGATGAGCTTCAAAATCATTGGAAGGTAGATCCACCAAATGGGAAACAAGTGGTACAAAAATCTTGAGCAGGTAAACTTTTCTCTCAATTCAGTTGTGTCACAAATCTTTGAGCCCAATACTTATGCAAATGCTAAAGGAAAGCAAGAATGGGAATTTGCCATGAAGGTGGAGTATGATGCTCTAATAAAAAATGGAACTTGGGTCTTGTCAAATTTACCCCTAGGTAAGAAAGTCATTGGTTGTAAATGGATTTACAAAGTAAAATGTAAGTCGATGGTTCTCTAGATAAGTATAAAGCTCGTCTTGTTGCTAAAGGATATGCACAGAAGGAGTAGATTATGAGGAAACATTTGCTCCTACAACAAAAATGGTAACATTCAGAATGGTTATTGTTATTGCTGCTCAGTTTGGTTGGCAGGTATATCAAATGGATGTCAAGAGTGCATTTTTGAAGAGGTGTACATGATACAACCACGAGATTTCAGATTCCTGGAAAAGAGCATTTGGTTTGCAGGTTAGTGAAGTCCTTGTATGGACTTAAGCAGGCTCCTCGAGCCCGGTATTTCAAAATTGATAAATATCTTAGAGACTCTAGTTTTAAAAGATGTGATGCAAAATCTACTCTCTATGTTAAATTGGTTGGTGATGACATAGTGGTTCTAGTTGTCTATGTTGATGATCTTGCCATCACCGGAAGTAGTAATGACTTGATTAAACAAGTGAAAGCCGACATCTGTTCTATTTGAAATGACTGATCTAGGACTGCTTCAATATTGTCTAGGTGTAGAGTTTTGGCAATGCTACAATTTTGGTTATACAATTTTTGTATCCCAAACAAAATATGTCAAATCCTTGTTAGAAAAATTCAAAATGTATGATTGTAATCCAATAGCTACACCTATGGAAGTTGGGACAAAACTCTCAACTAACATTAATTCACCACAGTCAATGAAACAATGTATCAGCAATTAGTAGGTAGTTTGATTTATCTTACTACTACTAGACCAAATTTGTGTTTTCAGTGACTTATCTTTCTCGCTTCATGGCTAAACCACATGAAAAATATTACGCCTTTAACCCTAATTCATATATCGGGTTATGGATAGTCGACTCTGTGGCTAACATAATCTCTTATCATGTCATATCATAATTATTTATGCTTTCATATGCTTAGTGGGTCGGCCTTAGGGCTTTGGATAGTATAGTAGGTAATATAGGAGTTAGAGAGTAGGATATTATCATCATATTGAGCACTTGAGTCTTTTTGTATGGTTTGAGGTTGCCCCCTCAAAGTGGCTAAGTCGTTCTACTTGCATATTGTGATCATTTCTCTATATTTTGTCTTATTTGTTCTATTGCTACTAATATTCAGATATATCTAAGTAATTTCATTACAACTGGTATATTTTGGGTTATTTGGTGTTCTATTGCTGCCATTATATTTATTTCCGCTTCATTTTTTATTTTGCATTAATTTGTGGGTCAAAAATTCAAATTGGTGTGAATGGCAAATATACAAAACCTTGTTCTGCTAAGCGGCAGCGCAGAAGTTAATTGGACAAAATTATAATATTTGGAGCCATAAAATCCTGACCATCGTGGAATTTCGTGATTGTGATAAAATAATGTGGCAAAGAAAGTAGGCCCACTACTAATTTTGTAGATTATGACAAACGTCATAAGGAAGCCCTATTATTGTTGAAGTTGTCGGTATCTGATGAATTGATACTAGAAGTCCACAATGCCACTTTGGCAGTGATCTATGGATCAGTCTGAAGGACAAATATATGACTTCAGAGAAGAGTCGGGTGTTATACCTAAAGAATTTGTTATTTTCAGCAAGGTTGCAAGAGGGTGGGTCGCTGTTAGAGCACCTACTTCGGATGAAAGACCTCTAAGATCAACTTGCCTCCATTAACAAAACGGTAGATGACGATGATATGGTGGCGTTGGTGTTGAATAGTTTGTCATCATCATTTGAGTCATTTGTTGAAGCCCTTCATTTGATGGTGGAAGTCGACTTTGATTTTTAATAAAGTCAATTCCTATTTATTGACTTTGCATATTCGACATTTTCATTGTTCAATGCAATTTGTTTAATATTTCAAAGTTTCATTTTTGTTCCTTAGACATTTATTATAATTAATTTTTCAAGTACTAAATATATTTGCACCACTATCCCACCACCCCGCAACCGTCCCCACCATCCCCAAACCTAGGCCCTTGGCCCCCTCTCTAAGACTCGTCCCCGTCCCCCATTCCGAGACTTCGTGGAACAATGATATTAAATGATGATGTCAAATTAAATGTTAGAAATATTACGTAAATAAGAATTTTTTATCCATAAGTCAGCTAACAAAAGACCCCAATATTTCAAATTTCTCTGCAAGAAATGCATTGTATTTGATGTAAAACTAAACAAAGTTGTTCCCCTCGGCATTGGGCCAGGAGGCTTGTATAGGTTAGTTGATATTTCCACGATCAACTTACATGTCTTAGTTGTGGAGGGTAATACCAGCATTTTGTGGCATGAGAGATATGGACATCTCAACCTTCAGTATCTTGCCAAACTTAGTAGAGCCAACATGGTTCTTGGTTTTCCTGCTATTCAAGAGAAACATGATATGTGTGCAAGGTGTTTGGCTAGAAAACAAAAAGGAAGCCATTTCCAATTGAAGGTGTTTGGTGTGCCAAGGGGCTTTTAGATCTTGTTCATGCAAATCTTTGTGAGCCATCATGGAAGTCTCCCACTGTTCTTGGTGTGAGGTACTTTCTTTTGTTAGTGGATGATTATTCGAGAAAGATGTGGGTCTACTTCTTGAAAAAGAAGTCTAATTATTTTGCTTCTTTTGAGAAGTTCAAGGCATTGGTGGAAAACTAGGCCACCAACGGATCATAACATTAAGATTCAATCATGAGGGGGAATTCACTTTCAAGCCAGCTTAGGGAATTATTGCAGTAAAGAAGGAATTCATCATCAATTGACAACCCCATATACCCCACAACAGAATGGGGTGGTTGAGAGGTGGAATAGAACTATCATGGAGATGGCTCGGTGCATGATGCATAGTAGAGGTGTACCGTTCAAATATTGGGGAGAAGCAATAAACACAATGGTATAATCGAGTCCTTGCAAAGCTTTACAAGACGTCACACCTGAAGAAGCTTGGTCCAAAACCAAACCCGAGGTATATGTTTTTGTATTTTTGGTTCAGCTGCATATACTTTGGTTCCTGATAAAAGAGGAGTAAGTTAGACTCTAAAACTACAAGATATTTCTTTGTTGGTTATAGTGATCAGTCTAAGGCTTATAGGCTGATTGATATTTCCACTAACAAAGTAATTGTTAGTTGTGATGTTGATGTGAAAGAAATAGAGTCATTCTTTGCATGTGATCAACAAACAGTTGGTTGTAATCAACAAGCAGTTGGGTGTGATCAGCAAGCCACATCTGAAAATATTGTGATTCCTTTACCCAATGAAAAGTCTAGTTTATCTCATACTCCACGACGACTCCACAACAACTTGTGACACCCACAAGTGATACACTTGTATATAGAAAGGCACGAACCTGAATTGGTTCCTCATCTAGTAGAGCCTTAGCCGAACAAATTTCTTTAGTCCAACGAAGGCCTAAGTGGTTTTACTCCACTTTGCAAGATGTGTGGGAGGATGAAATGCCTCAATCAGATGCACGGCACTGGACGGATTGGTAAGCAAATTGCTGATTTAGAGCATGTTCATTTTGCTCTTTCTTCTGATCTTCACAAAATCATTGAGCCACAAAGATACTCTGAAGCAAAAGGCATACTTGAATGGGAAACTGCCATGCAAACAAAGTATGATGCCTTGATGAAGAATAATACCTAGACATTGGTGGAGTTGCCTCTAGGGAAACAACCCATTGGCTGCAAATGGGTATACAAAGTCAAGTGCAAAGCTGATGGTACTTTGGATAAGTACAAAGCACATCTTGTTGCGAAAGGCTTCTTGCAACAAGAGGGAATAGATTATGAGGAGACTTTTGCTCCTACTGCAAAGATGGTCACTTTTCGGTTGCTTCTTTCAATTGTCGCTCAATTTGGATGGAAGGTTTTTTAGATGGATGTAAAAAGCACCTTCTTGAATGGAGATTTGGCGAGGAAGTCTATATGGTGCAACTTGAAGGGTTTCAGGCATGTGGTCATGAACATTTGGTGTGTAGGCTAATTAAGTCCTTGTACGGGCTTAAGCAGGCTCCTCGAGCCTAGTATATTAAAATAGATCAACACCTACAAGATTCCGGATTCAAAAGAAGTCTTTCTGATCCGAATCTTTATGTCAAAAGCAATGGTGATGACATTGTGATACTTATTGTTTATGTTGATGATCTTGCCATCACGGGTAGTGGGGCCACTACTATTCAATGAGTAAAATCAGATTTATGTGTTGCTTTTGACATGACTGATTTAGGCCTCCTACACTATTGCCTAGGTGTAGAATTTTGGCAACATGATCATTTGATTTTCATAGCTCAAATCAAGTATGCTATGAATTTGTTGCAAAAGTTTAGGATGTCTGATTGTAATCCTTCTTCTACACCTATGGAGGTTGCGCTGAAGTTATCAGCTCATGATGATTCACCACCGACAGATGAATCACTCTATAGACAGTTGGTGGGCAGCCTGATATATCTTACATCCACCCAGCCGGACATATGTTTTGTTGTTAGCTATCTTTCTCAGTTTTGTTTAAACCAAAACTCACACATTGGGGAGCAGCAAAACAAGTTCTTCAATATGTCAAAGGTACTCTTGACTTTGGCATTCTCTATCACAGAGTCACAGATTTCAAACTCTTTGGCTATATAGACTCTAATTGGGGAGGTTCAATGGATACCGGAGATCTACCACTGGATACATCTTCTCTTTTAGTTCGGAGTTGTTTCATGGCAGAGTAAGCTTCAACCCATTGTGGTTATCTCTTCCACTGAAACAAAAGACAAGGCGGATGTCAGTGTTAGTTGTGAAGTAGTTTAGCTTCGCCAAATTCTCTTTGATTGTCGGTTTGCTCGACTACACCTACTCCACTTTCCATTTTTTGTGACAATCAAGGTGTACTAAAGATGGTCAAGAATCTTGTATATCATGCTCGCACCAAGCATATTGAGATTCATCATCACTATATTTGACAATTAGTTGATTCTAGTGATATCTCTCTTCACTTTTGTCCTTCTAAGGAGCAGCTGTTGATCTAATGACTAAACCTCTTGGTCCTCTCTTGTTTGTAAAATTTCGGGACAAACTTGTTTCTGGTTTAGTCATTAAGGGGAGGGGGTATTGAATATAATGAATATATTTATAGGCACACATGTTAGTTGGTAGTTTTCAGTTATGAACTGTCACATAACTGTTCCAACTACATTGTAACTACTCCCAATCATAATAAAATGAAGGACACACATTCATTTGATGTGCAGTCCATTTCCTCTTCATTCTATCTTTGTCTACATTTGCTAACAGCTTTAAGCACATCTCCTTAGTGTTCTTGGTTGTTTTGATCGATCTTCAAAAGGTATGAGCATATAGGGTCACTGTTAGGAATTTATTGTTAGTGCGTACATTTGTTTGATATACTATAGTTAGTGAGTTATTATGTAATAGGTGTGGTGAGTTATAACTACTCACATTGAGTGAGATACGCAAGACTCTAGGACAGATAAAGTGGGAGCATTAGCATGATTTAAGGGATACATTAATTGCATTTGTTATGTCTATTATGAGGCCTACTCATATGTCTCTCTGATATTGTATTCCTACCGAATGAATTAAATATCAAGAGTTTTTATGTATATTCACCTGCTGCATCTCACACAAAAATCACATTTGGCATCAGAGCAGGTTATTCTTTTGTTATGACTTGTTAGCTTTGTAGGGGCAGCTTTACTCCAATTGAAGTTACCCCGATCAATGGAGTATTTGTTTTAATATCATTTTGAGATTAGGGAGTTTTATTCTATGTCTGTGGGTAGGTATTGAAACACCACAGGAGGAATCTAAGTGTATCCATCAGCCATGTAGACTCTCCATTCTCTCCCTTACCACCACATGCATTTTTAACATCTTGCAGATTGAGCTTTGTCAATGTCATTCCATGCTTGCATAATCAAGTAACAGAAGAATAGATGAGTTCAGCTATAGTATGAAGAAGTCAGAAGGCATACTGATTGTGAGCACTTGTATTCAGATCGTCCAGGTGTAGCAAAATGACAGAGAATTTAGCTGAAATGGTGGCATGAAGGTGGCACTCACAGCTTGGATGCAACGTTATACTGGCACCTTTAGGAGGAAAAGAAAAAGGAATCAAAGATAGCATCCTGATGATTGGTCAGGCCAATTTTTCTTTTTCTGATGAAGAAAACCCACATTCAATATGCAGACTTTGTCTTTACCATTTGCTAAGCAATAAATCCATCTATCAAAGGGCCTTGGATCTGTTACAATAATAATGCACCATTGATTTAGTATGCTATGGTTCTGTGCATTTACTACATTGACCAACAATCAATTTAAGTTTGTTCATGTATGTTATCCATGTGTTGATAAGAGTTGTCAGTTTTACCAAATTTGCTCCGTGGTAGCACTGCCAGTCATCTCAAACAAAGACGTGGAAAACTCCAAGATTGATTGACACCGTATTGGTTTGTATCCAACCAACTTGTTAACTCGTGCCAACACATGTAATTTGGCTTCCACAGTCTCCTAAAAGTGAGTGAATTGCCCAGTTCCAACTGTCCATATCTGCCCACCAAGCTTGCGGTCTTCCAAAATATTTTAACATCTATGGTACATTTTCCTCTATGAGACTGTTTGAATTTAGTTCTCATAAGCCTTAGCTTGTGTAGTCTCCATCTTGTAGTCGTTGATTGCTATTTGCAATACCATAGCACATTGTTAGATGTATATCCTGTTTATAAATTTAGTAAAGCATGTTTTTTGTTTAGGTAGTAAAGGTCTTAGTCGTTTTGTATAGTGTCAAAAGTATTTCGTTTTGTCTATCATGTTAAGATCAAAGCCGATGTTTTGTTTTAAATGTATCATTTAAATTAGGTCAATCGGAGGTCTTTATCTTCAATGTTCATATTGTCTCATTAAAAGCCTTATATGTTGGTATGTCATTATAGAATTTGTTATTTGGTTAAGTGTCCCTTTCCAATATATGTTGTCAAAAATATCTGTACAGAAATTCAGAGTATTTGACGTCCATTGAGTTAAGTCTGTGGGGGTGGTCTGTGGAAAATGAGCAAGTCGAATCGAATTAAAAAATTTGAAGGCAAATACTTCCATACCTAGCAAGTGGGGACCCAATTGATATTAATTAATAAAGATTTGTGGGAAATTGTTGATGGTACATTACCAAAACCAAAAGATACAGATGAAGAAGTCAAGTGGGAATCCAAAGATCAAAAAGCAACAACAATTATTGGCCTAGGGTTGTTTGATGCCTACTTACATCATATAACCTTTCAAAGACTTCAAATTTCATTTGAACGACATTGAACAAATTGTTTGAACTTTGGATCACGAAAGCAGAAGCACAATAGTGGCCCTGAAGCAGAAGTTATTCGGGCTCAAGATGGAAGAAGGTGACAGTATGGTTCAACACATCAATAAGTTTCATTCTATTTTAAATCAGTTAGCTAGAATAAAAGTTGATGTGCATGATGATGATGCAAAATCTGTATTTCTAAATAGTATGCCACCCAGCTATTCTAACATGGTCTTCACATTGAGTAAAATAAATCCTAGTTTAGAAGATCTGATTTCTTCTTTGATAGAGGAAGAAAATAGAACTAAGAAAACTGATCCAGAGGAAAGTGCAATGTATAGAAAACATGATAGATCATATGCTAAAAGGAGATCTAAATCTTCTTTCAAGCAGGGATCAACTTCCAAAGATACAAAGAAACGATTTGTTTATTACTATTGTAAACAATTTGGTCACTTGTCTATAAACTGCAGGAAAAAAGCACAAGATTTACTTGATGGAAAATTACAAGAAAATGTCATGGCCGCTGATGAAGAAGAGGAGAATGAAGAGGAAGCAAATATTGCTCACACAGAAAATCCAAGTGATGAAGACTACCTCTATTAGATGATCTTCTATTGGAGAAAGGAGGCATCGAGAGGGTGGAGGATAACCAACGTCCTCTCATCGGCCACTAACAACGGGGTCACATTTTGCTATGGTGGCACTAGTTTATTTTCAGTTTGTTTTGTGTGATGTGATTGAAAATAAGAACAAAAGTGCATTCTTGTTCACATGATGTAATAAGTGAGCAATTCCTATGTAATCTGCAGAGATGGAAAACTAAAGCACAAGTGTATTGCAGCATCATGATACTTGAAGAGGATGAACAGATGTGTGTGTCCCTATTCATACCTAGGTTAGTGGTCATCCTATGTAAAACCATTTGTGAAGGCTAAACAGATGTAGAATTCTTGTTCGTAGTTCCCACATTGGTTTGGTTGATGAGTTCCCAGTAGTGCATGGTTGATGAGAGGTTGATGAGTTCCTTCTCTACCTTCATTCGAGTTGTGGACCAAGATAATGAGGAGGCGATACAACACACCGCAGTTGGGGAGTGTGATTGTTTTTCTACCATGTTCACACTAAGGGGCGGAAATGTTAGGAATTTATTGTTAGTGCATACATTTGTTATATATTCTATAGTTAGTGAGTTATTATGTAATAGGTGTGGTGAGTTATAACTACTCACGTTGAGTGAGATACACAAGATTCTAGGAGAGATAAAGCGGGAGTATTAGCGTGCTTTAAGGGATACATTAGTTGCGAATTGTTAAGCCTATTATGATGCCTATTTATATGTATCTCTCTCGGTATTGTATTTGATCTTGAATGAATTAAAAATCAAGAGTTTGTGTGTATTTAGTCACGCATCTCATACCAAATTCATAGTCACTTTGTCTTAATCCACAAGAGGATTCAAAGAAAAATGTTGGTTCCCAATAATCAGAACTTCGAAAAAGGTTAACGATTTCCCAGGCTTTTGAGTTCAAGTTTAACCTTTAGCAGAGCAAAATTCCCAAGGATTTCATTTTTCTTTGGGGGAACAATTGGGTAATACTTCTCATAGTTTCCCCACACGGACTTTCTTGGGCATGTTCTATTCTATTGGACAATTTGACACAGCCAAGCAATTCTCCTAGTCCAAAATAGAGCCTAGTGATGAGCTCCAAAAGTGGCTCATTCTATACAAAATTTAATAGTGTAATTTCTGAACTTATGGTTCATTAGAATAAAATAGTAAGTATTTCATGGTTATTTCTTTAGAAATCATGATCATCTCTTTGTTAGCTACTTCTAATGAGTATTGGGAAAAAGATGTCAATTTGTATACATGCAGTCCATAACAAGCTATAAGTACAGAATAATATGCTTCAAAAAGTATCAACTTGGGTTGGCTCTAGAGACCTTACAACACATTTCTAGAGGCCCTTAGTCCATCTCAACAAAGCGCCGGAGTTCATCAGTCATCATTTCCATACTACAACAAAGCATCGAGTTCATTAGAAAGGCGTCGGTGATACTCCGATGCCCTTTAGAAAAGCGTCGAGTTCATCAAAAAAGTGTTGAAGATGGTCATTTCAATGCTACAACAATTCTAGGAGTTGGCATGGTAGCACCGAGAGATTGAAAGGTTTGCATGGCAGCCTTGGATATCGACTTTACGACATTGTCTATTTTTGTAAAACACTTCTATGGAACCGGTTGCATCATTTCTCAAAATAAATGTTCCACCTTGTTGTTTGAGATATTTGTAAAAGGGAAAAATAAAATATGATTCTCAAAAACAAAATATGGGAGAATCATCATGCTAAGATTATCCTTAGATTCTCTCTACCAAACTAATGGAAAATCTATGAGCAAGTCTCGCCATGATTTCTATTTGAATTAGATTAGATTTCCATTCTAATAATATAGCTCTCTCCATATTTCGTGGAGATTAAGAATATTGATTAGAATATAGGATTGGGATAGGATAAAATCTCAATTGAGATTTTTTAGTACCTAAATAAGGTGTTGGTTAAAAGCACAACATTATAAATGCAACCTCCCACACCACATTATGTAACTCTTCCTTATTCAATTAATCAATTTCGAAGTTTGCAGCATTGAAGTTTCTTAATTTATTTTAGTTAAATCCTCTTCCAAGGAATGAGCATGGGCCCACTCATTCCAAAGAAGATGGATCAATGTATTTATGTTTGTAAATTATTTTCATGACGTGCATCTTTTGTTTGTTGTGATTTGTCTTTTCATTTGTATTATGTGACATTTCTTTGTTGCATGGTTTGTTGTCAACCTACAAGTGTTTTTGTGTTTGTTATTTATTTTCAATTCAGCTATTTCCCTTCCTACAAGTTTGCTTTAATTTCCTGCGTGTGTGATTAGATTAAGTGTAGTTTATTTTCCAGCAAGTGTGCTATTTAAAATTCATGCAAGTGTGCTTTAAATTTCTACAAGTGTGTTTTAAATTCTTGCAAGTGCGGAGTGTGGTAGAAGAAACCGTTTGCCAGAGATCTCTTTCCCCTAATGCAGATTGCCATAGACACCAACCCTGGATTGACATCATTTAAATAAAGAGGATTGACAACCCTCATCACCTAGCAAGGACTATTCTGGAAAGAAAGGCCATACTATCATTACTACCCAGAGTACGATCACTGGACACAATTGTAGAGCCTTCTTACAAATGCAAACAACTATGAAAGATGAGGATGAGAACAATTCACCAGATGACAAGTTGGACATATTTAGAACCCTATTTGAATGCATGAACTAGAGAAGGTTGAGAAATCTAAACAAAAGAAGCATGCAAGAGAGAGAATCGCTCATCACTCACCTAGCAAACAAGGCCATCACAACCCACTAATCATAAGCCACTGAGATGTGTCATTGAATCAGTCAATCTCCAACTTGGGCCACATAGTACATCAACCTTATTTGCAGCCTGATGGTCTTCTCTAGTTGTCCCAACAATCAATCAAGATATAAAAACAAGTCAATGCATGTAAGTGGTAAAGCAACCAATGAATTATGAGATTTGTTGTCCCCTAACAATTGTAAGATAAGTTGTCTACAAGCCAATACACATCAATTGAAATTGGCACCTAGGTATGGATGCCAAGTAGCACCTATGAATAGATGCCACATGATGAAGGAACAACAATTCAAAGTGGCAATTCGAGAAATGACAGAATAGAGGGACCCATTATGCAGGAATCCATGACATTGCATTACCACTCAGTGGAAAGAGAGAATGATAATTGATCAATAGTCAACTTATACTTGGTGAGTGAGCAAATAGAACTAAATGAAAAAAATTAATGAGCATGCAAAAAAAAACACCACCTCAGCATGTAATTCATTTTACAATTTATAGCATCAAAGAAGACAATTACAATTAGTTTTAGTAGTGGGGACGAGAGTTGCAGAAGTGAAGGAGAAATTATAGGATTGATTGGATATGGGTACACATAAAACAAAGGGTTCGGCTCCCTCTCACCATCAAATAACATAGAAGAATTTGATAATAGTAAGACAAGAGAATCCAACTCCAAAATCAGATATAGCTCAAAAGGATGTAAAAAATACCTCAAACATCTATTCCATGTGAGAAGACTATTATATCTTAGAGCAGCAACTTAATCAACTATGACAGGCAGGAACAAAGAGTTCCATTAGTATGCCAATTGGTATGGTAGACCCACAGTCAATTTCTGAACTGCTGATGAAATTTCACATGGGAAGAAGTTTTTAATTTACATGGGAAAATATTTTAAGATAACAACAAAGTTACTGTGTGAGTGTTTGATATGCTAAATGATGGGGAGAGATGGTCAACAAGAAAGAGTTAAACAAGAAGAATAGAGAAAACACTTCAATGGATAATTGTGATGATTAACTAAAGGACATATCGGAGATGCATGAAGTGACTATTAAAGCCTAAAGGAATATTCAGCTCAGGAGATTGCAGATTTTGCCATTGTGATTAAAAAAATTAACAGATAGAAACTGTGAGATACCCTTCTGGTGCATTACATACATTCTGTAGTTTTTCGATGGGAAAATGTACAGCTAGTCTGACTATATAACCAGAACAAATGAATGAATGAGAATATACTTGTTCTCTTCAAGGGAGTGATCGGTTCACATGTGCATTACATGCAGTTGCAAAATTGTTATTATCAATTGTTCCAGTTTAAGACAGAGAGGACTTATGTAATGTCCCTTTTCCACCAAAAATGAAGACAATTGGAATTTCCAGGCAGACCTTCTCCATGGTTAGAAAGAAGAATAAAGAAAGAAAATAATAAAAGAAGAAGGCAGCAACTTAGCAATCATATTTTAATAATTATTAAATAATAAGGGGTCGACCAAGCAAAAGACAAACAACAATTAATGTAAAGACAAATCATAATGAAAGGGGTTTGACCTTTGGTGCCAAGCATGGATATTATAAATAAGGGTTTTGAGGGATCATTTTAGCATGTCATTATGAATATGGAAATCTGAAAATTGTGAGTGTTTCTCATCAATTCCTATTGGGATGCAAAACCCTTTAGAGGTCTTATTCTTGGGAGAAAACCCCATTGAATCTGACTTTAAACATTGTAATCATTACATATTATTTGAATTCCAAATATTATATATATATTCAGATTTATTCTATGAATTCCAGTGGTACGACTTGCATTAAAATTGGAATAATTAATTGTATGTGGCAAATAATATCATAAATCTGCTCCTAAATAGGTCGCTTTGACATTAGAAGGCTTATTTTACAGTTTGCACGCAAACCGGAGACATTTTCATGCAAATCGAACCCATTTCCCAAGGTTGTGTTTTCCCAGAAATTCCAGTTTATAACAGCAGTACGATTTGGGCTAAAATCACTTTGATTTGGTCTGAAATCAATTGCATAGTATTTGATATTTATTAATAATTGTTTAATAATCATTGTTGGAGAATTTGGGCACATTTTCTCATGAAATAACTCTGCTGCAATTTTATACCAGAACTCTGATTTTTGTCTAAGTCCCAAAAGGGATATTTCAGTGGTATCAGAGCTTTATCCTCTAAGGCCTGGAAGAAACTAGGAGATGATATCATGGCAGGACAAACAAATTTCAAGGAAGCCTTGGATCTAGTTATTCGAAATCTAGATAATCTGAAGCAATCCTTTAGAACAACTCGAGAAACGAATTGGAATTTCACCTCTGTATCCAAAGATGAAGCCATTCCGGAAGAAGATCTCGAAGCTAGCTATAAGGAATACATGGCTTTTTCCAAGGAAATTCGTGAAGCCATATCATTTACCGAATTCGTAAAATTGAATAGTGGAAGAGCTAGGCCTAAGCCTAGACACACTCAGCCACAAAGGAAGTCAGAGGAGAAGAACTTCCAAATTACATTGGAAGAAAAAGGAGAAGAACAATTCGAAGAAAGAGCCAAAGAGAAGAATGCATCAGCTCCTACCTCCGTCAATTCTCCAAAAGTAAGTATTAATCAGTGTCACATTAATCATGATAATGTTGCATTTGATAAATTAGAAGAAAGCATGGGATGTGAACAAGCAGCAGTAGCGATGGGTAAGGATGACACCCATTCCCAAGATGAACGTGATAAAAGGCAGCCTGCTGGTCCATTGGTAACAGCAGACCCTGAAGAGCCTAAAGACGAAGAATTAAATTGGGAGAAGAGCCACCATGAGGTTCCAAAGGTGTGTGAACAAGGAGTGAACGAAGAAGACGAAAGATTTGTGGAAGGTCCGAGGATCGGGTGCATTTCAGATTTCTTGCTTCCTAGATTTAAGGCACGGGAAAGGGAGAAAATTCTTCATAAAGAACATGAACCATATCAATCATACAAGCTATCTTTAGGAATGCACAGGTGGAATGAATACTATTCATTTGATCCAGGCATAAGGAATCATTTATGGTATCCTAAGCTTGTCATTACAAGCTTTAATGCTGCTGGTTTGGAACAGCAGTATCACACATTATTTCAGATTTTTTGGTTCATTCAAGGTGTGAAGGTTTCCGTACATCAACAGTTGTTTCCGGAGCCAAGTCAAAAAGAATCCCTCTTATTTCATGGGCAATAAAGATCTCCATGCAAGGTATGAGTCCTTTGATATTTGTTGATGAATTGTTAACAACTAATGGAGGGTTGCATAATAATGAAAAGGAAATAATGAAGAAAAGGTCTAAGGGAGCAAAGATGAAGTTCCTAAAGTATGAAGCCATTAATTCGATGTCCAAAGGAGGTGTCTCATCCACAGGAGTACAGATTTAAACTCAGAAATTCTGAGTATTGAAGGCAGCACCCTTGCATTATTCCATGAAGATGGAGCAATTGCTACCAATCAAGGAAATATGATTTCAAGATAAAGGATACCTTGTTGAGGGAGAATTGCAAGAAGAAGAAGTCTGATTTTAAATCAGAAATTCTGTGGACAAGAGAGTTAATGGGCAGCCTGTGCAAATCACATGGAAGTAAAACACATAACATTATTCCAAGGGCATCAGATAGATTACCATATTGCAAATTTGAGGCAGCTTTTGATTGGGTAAGTTTCACCCACATATCTTCAGTTGTTTCATCATTACTTTGTATGCATGATGAGTATGTTTCACAATGGGAGGATTTTCAAGAAAGCATTGTCAAGATAATACATACGTGGCATCAAAATAACAAGATATATGAAGGTATCAGCTTTGCATGTGAAATATCTTTTCTATACCTAAGAATTACAGGGATGTATGTGATGATCATTAAGTGTGGCCACTACATGTTGTCCATCATCGGTAGCATGCATTACTATATTGTTGACCAAAGCATGAAGGGTCATATTGATATGGGAAACATGATAAAGAATAAGGGAAAATATGAACTTGTGCTGCTGACTAGTGATACCGTATATTCTATTTTTAGTTTGTCATCTCTTTGGGTTATTGATCAACATGCTAGGATGGATGATTGGAAAGAAGATCAAGTTGTTACAGCCTTCCAAGTGTTCTTCCTGCATAGTGACATAATAATTCTGAAACATGACAGCTGCTGCCATAACGTCTCAAATGTTTCCAGATCTTTAATTTCCTCCATAATTGGGCTCTTCATCATTCGGTTAATAGATTCATGGCAGATGATTGTCTGCAAGATTGGGATGGAAAGGGCAGCCATTACTTTCCGGATTCACAGAAAGGAAATGCTTGAAAGGGACAGCCATCAAGTGCCTAAAGGTTGCACCAACAAAAAGACAAGGACAGGATTTCAAGGAGTGTTATTAAACACTCGTGCTTTTACGAAGGAATTTGCTCCTTGTATGGATACGCAGACGAAGACAACAAAGATCACATGGAACCCAGGTGTTCGCGATTGCTTGAGGGCAAGCAATCTTGGGGAGGGAGGACTGTAATGTCCCTTTTCCGCCAAAAAATGAAGACAATTGGAATTTCCGGGCAGACCTTCTCCATGGTTAGAAAGAAGAATAAAGAAAGAAAATAATAAAAGAAGAAGGCAGCGACTTAGCAATCATATTTTAATAATTATTAAATAATAAGGGGTCGACCAAGCAAAAGACAAACAACAATTAATGTAAAGACAAATCATAATGAAGGGGGTCGATTAATGAAGAGTCGTGTCTTTTGACCTTTGGCGCCAAGCATGGGATATTATAAATAAGGGTTTTGGGGGATCATTTTAGCATGTCATTATGAATATGGAAATCTGAAAATTGTGAGAGTGTTTCTCATCAATTCCTATTGGGACGCAAAACCCTTTAGAGGTCTTATTCTTGGGACGAAAACCCCATTGAATCTGACTTTAAACATTGTAATCATTACATATTATTTGAATTCCAAATATTATATATATTCAGATTTATTCTGTGAATTCTAGTGGTACGACTTGCATTAGAATTGGAATAATTAATTGTATGTGGCAAATAATATCATAAATCTGCTCCTAAATACGTCTCTTTGACATTAGAAGGCTTATTTTACAGTTTGCACGCAAACCTGAGACATTTTCATGCAAATCGAACCCATCTCTTAAGGCTGTGTTTCCCAGAAATTCGAGTTTATAACAGAAGTACGATTTGGGCTAAAATCATTTTGATTTGGCTTATAATCAATTGCATAATATTTGATATTTATTAATAATTGTTTAATAATCATTGTTGGAGAATTTGGGCACATTTTCTCATAAAATAACTCTGCTGCAATTTTATACCAGAACTCTGATTTTTTGTTTAAGTCCCAAAAGGGATATTTCAACTTAACTAGGAAGCGAATATATAAGGCCATAGAGTGTGCCTCTAATGCTTTAAGAATAAAAAGACCAATGCTTATTTGGTAAAGAAACCAAAAAGAAGAGATGAAAATTCTAAAGATGAGCATAGACTAATTTGGAAGAGGAAGACTACACCGCAACAGGGTGAAGGACCTGCCATGGATAAAAGGAAATACTGCACTGGCACAATCAGCATTTGATAAGAAACCAAAGCCTATTACTTTGCCTAAACAAACATTAGATGACGAACAATGTAGAACATATGTGAAAAAAACTAAAATTTAATTGATGTTGATATGGAAGTTGAAGGTAAATTTTATTGAGGTTGAGACATCTGATTGATGCTGGTAAAGTGGGGATGCCAAAAGATTGAGGAAGATGTTAGATTTTACTGCATATATTACACGGGTCACACAAAATTTGTATGATGACATTCCAATAAAATTGGTACATATGCCAGAACATGTGGTGCCTCTAATTACTAGTATGTCACTGATGCAAAAACCTTATTATAGTGATGATGACTTAATTACAGTAATTTACAAACATTATACTCGGAGGCCCAGAAGCATCATGAATATATGGAATTAATATCAGTATTACATGGGGACATGTCGCCTGGATTTTAGTGATGTCCCAAATGTTTGAAGGACTTCGAGACTTGGAGGGGACATCCCCAAAAATTTTTAAATTTAAAAAAATCTGATGCTTTTACTATAAAATATCTGTACTTTTTATCAAAAATAATAATTCTAATCTAAGAAGTGCCCTAAAAACATTAAATATAGTTTAAACCCCTAAATTTCATTGAATAAAGTAAAAATATTTAAATATTAGTTTTTACATATTATTTTAATAGCCTGTCCCCTGCCAATCTCCCAAAAACTGGGAACTTTTTACCATCTTAGAAACCCCATCCATCTGCCCCCTGTCCTCCTGTCCCCAAGACTTTGGTAACTATGATAATATGGCTGAAATTGGTCGAAGAGAAGTTGAAGGATAAGAAATTTGAAAAGAATAATGACAAATTAGTACAAGAAATGTTACATTTAAGCCAGAAGTTGTCTCAAGAATTTGCAGAAAAACAAAATTTACAGGAAATAGTTGAGCAACAGAATCCATGTTACATATTGTTACAGATTCACATGAGGCCTGTGTTTAGTTAACAGAGGATATAAAGTTTGGTAAAGAAAATTTGAAAGAGGAACTAGAACAAATGAAACATCCACAAGAGGGTGGGGACACCTTTACAATGCCCATTGCAGCTGCCATGATACAAATGCTGAACTATGAAAGAACTGAAGATGGATTGGAATTAGCCATGGATCCAACCCATACCATCCCTTGATCCTTGGGCAAGAGGATACGGCACATTCACGGTTGAATCCTCAGAAATAACTGATTTCAGCACCTCTTGAGAAGTAGCATGACCAACTATTGGAAGATATGATCACTTCAGCAGTTACTGTTGATGATAACAAGCAGCAGAACCCCACCTCCAGAAAGCAAGTTTGAGTTGCCATGAGACTGGCTACTTTTATAGGCAAGCATAAGGGGTACTTTGCGCAATTTGCATAGGTATTAGCATCAAGTAAATTTAATAGATTACGCTACTGGACAATTTCATACTTTATTATTAATTATGAGTTTATTTTGGAAAGGATGTCACCAAATGATAACCCTTTAGTTGTAGACTTGTAGTTATATGAACAAAGTGAAGTGGTGGAAAGCTTCTTATCTAGGAAATTCGTAGCTGTCATTTCTTTATTCTGCTATTTGATATTGCTGTTATATTTCTGCTTTTTGTGTATGTATGCCAATATCTCTTAGCTGTTAAAGAGCACAAGTCAGATCCGATTCATGTTATACTCAATTGGTTGTCGGCTTACACTGTAATGTCACAGTGTCCCACATACCAATATAAGATCTCATCAAATAATGGATATGTACCCTATGTTTCTTTTAATTTAATGAATATAGAATGTGTATGACACAGGAAATTCATCGCCACTTACTTTTAGAATGGGGGCCATTACATTTAGTCAGCCTGATTGACCCAGTAACTGTGGAAATTCTTTACGAAAATCTGAAGTTCGTGCAGCTGGGTTTATATAACACTTACAGTACCCAGCATCATTTCAACTTCTTATTTTCCAGTGTAGTTGTCCATTTGCATCATGGTTTTGAATTTACTCAGCAAAATATAAAGATGAGCAATCAATATCAATCCCTCCAAAGTCAATGTACCGACATTCCTGAAATGACAATATACTAAGCTAATGAGAAAAAATCTTTTATTAAGATAATGCAAAATCAGGTACCGATGATCCTCGTAAAAGTCTAGCATATTTTGGATCTCAACATACTCCAAGCCAACCTCTGTTGCCAACCTGCAAGAAATACCACAGTAACGTATTTATAATATATTTTATAAAACTTTTTCAGCAACCTTATCTTCCAATGCTGACTTGTAACGATGATGAAAAGAGGTTTTCGACCTATCAATATCCCTCATTAAGCTAACATAACCAACTATGCATGTGAAAGCATTGATATAGCTAAGCAAAAACAGATATAACTTCTGAAGTAAACTCTCAAGGAAATGACATCTCAACCATACCCGATCAAGCTTGGAAAGTGAACCAACAATTGAGCTTGGGAAGGCAATCCGTCTGAAAATTGTAGTTGATACTTCATACCAAATGGCGTAAACCTAAATATTATTGAAATAGTCATACAAGTTAAAGATGCATGAACCATAGTGTGAAAACTAAGCTCCAGTTACAAGGAAAGACATAGCACAAAAAGCTGTAGAGCTTCAAAGGAAAAATTTCTATTGCATACCTATCATCTTCAAAAGTTATAACATAGTGCTCAGTACGCACGCTGGGCAGCATTCCATTCACCCTAAGGCTACCTGCCTTCATCGCGCCTTCAACTGCCTTTTGGTACTTTGACCTTTAGATTCAAAATGACAGTAAAATTAACTTTTAATACCCTCCAACCAGATTAATGTGTTTCTTATTAAAGGAAATACCATCTACTTTCATATCCAAATTCAAATCAAACACTAAGCACATACGGATATCTTTATGGGTAGCACCGTTCACAAAGACACTGCATCTGAATGATTATTTCATTGGACAATAGTAAATTTGTCTGGGGGCAGCCTACTGTGAATAGTTGGAGCCCTATCTATATTATATTATACACCTATATAGAATCTAATCGGCACCCTACACTTTATATATGTGTGTGTGTGTGTGTGTGTGGCAAAGGCCTACTAGATGTTCTATAGCTAGCCATATACTTCTATAGCGGGTGGGACTCCGATGGGTACCTATGTATATATACTAGACTGCTCGGATACGGGTACGGTTTCGGTACGCTGAAACGGCAAATTTTTAAAAATTTCAGGTACGGTATGCTTTTGGGTATGTAAGTATTAAATTTCAATAAGTATGCAAATGCTTATTTATTTATATATATATATATATATATATATATATATATATATATATATATATATATATAAATTTAAATAAGCATTTGCATACTTATTGAAATTTAATACTTAGTCATGGTGCATTTACACCTATATTTGGCGAAGTCTTTCTTTTCACATTACATCATGTAGTAGCAAAAGAGGTCTTTTACCACTCATCTATAACAAATCAATTTACAAAGTATCAAATTACTGATACATTGCTTTTCAAAATAAATAAGTATTTAGACTGTACATTCTAAGGAAATGATCAAGAAAACAAGTGTGGTAATAAAAATTATCTGAAAGGAAGGAGTTGAACATGGCAACTCCATTTGCTTCATATTTCTCTATCACAATTATTTATCTTAGTGACTGTGATAAGATTCAAGGAGTTTTGATTGTTCATGGTGACCTTCCTTGATCCACTCAACACGATAGTATTGTCTGGCATATTTCCCGAAACATCATAACTAAGCAGGAAAAATATGGATCACATCAAACTTGAAGAGACATGATATGCTTCTTTTGTGGCACCTGCATCACCATTGTTAGTCTTTTTCCTTTTTACCAGCAGAGGTACCAGCATTTTTTTAAAGTTTTTTTGTTTTTGTTTTCAAAATAACATTTTTTTGGATGGGTACATCCAGAAATGTACCACGATACGAAGCTACGTTATAGGTACAACAAGACTATACCCGTAACGTACCCTATGTTTGTGGGTACGTTTCGGATGTACCCACAATGTACCAATCCTCGTACTAGTACCGCACGCTTCAGTGGTACAAGAGGACCTATATGGTATTTCCGCAAGTGCGATCTAGTATATATATGGCAATAGGGAGATATAGATTGGGGGTCCCTCTCCCGGCTATACAATAACTATATATAGTAGGTCGTGCCACCACAGCCCAAGATATAGATATGGGGAGATCTATAGTAAGGGTTGTGCGCACTAGAGTCTAGTCATGTTCCTCTCAGATCTGGGTCATTTGTGGGCACAAGAGTACTTATGTTACATATATAGTATGTTGATTCACACTTGTAAGTTGATTCGATCCAAACCGAACATGTCCACACGATTTACTCGGGTCTTGTTATCAACTAATTTTGACATCACAAAATTAATAAGCATGAAAATTTTAAAAAAATTGAAAAGTATTCTTTTGCGTGTTTTATCACCCTTGCACGCAATCGTCTTGTTCTTGAGATCGTTTCATTCATTTCGTGAGAACTCCTCCCACCAGGTTGTGAACTATGTTAATTATTAATTAATTAATATTTAATTAATTTATTACTCTTTATTTAATAAAATTAATTTTATTAATTTTTGGGGTTTTTAATTAAATAAATATTAATTTAATATTTATTAAAAATCAATTGACAAGTTGGTTTTGCAACTGCCATGGGAAATATAGTTTCCGCCTCCAATTGCCAGGGATGCCAAATTGGCTTTCCGCACCCGGATTTCCCTTTCTGGAAAATTCTTCTTTTTCCTCCTCTTGTGGGATTTCTTCTTGATTGCCAACCCAACCGGTTGGCAAACTGGAAAAAATCTCCCAATCTCCCACATGGGGAAATAAGATGGGAATTCTCTCCCTGCTTTGGCTTTGCCACGGACGAATGATTAAGATATTTCCCATACTTCCTGAAATTAATGCCCACTACCCGAAGAAAGGGAAGTTGGTTATTTCAACGGGAAGAAAGAAGCGGTTACGGGAAGTTTCTTTAATTCCCATAACCATTTCTCCGTCAAACTTGTTGGAAGAAGTTGTCATGCGAAGCTTTCCAATTTCCTCTTACTTCTTCTTATTTCCCGAACGTTTGCAAAGAAATATTTTTTCCAAAGATTCATTTTCATCACAGGTTTTGAGGCAAAGAGTTCAACGTTCCAGCATAAGCAATATCTACCATGGCCAAGGATTTGTAGTTTTCCACTTAGGGAAAGACAAATTTTTAACGCATTGCACAAGGCAGAGGATTCCACATTGAAGTTGCATTCCTAAAATCCACGCTAAGGCAAAGAAGAAGAGTTCAACGTTTCAGCTAAGAAGACAAATATGCCAGTGAAAGAAATTCCAACGCAGAAGTATCCCAACAGAGAGTTCTACATTGCAGGTTAAGGAGGAGAGATTCAACGCAGGTAAATATACATGTTGCAGGTTTTAAAAGAAAAGAATTCGACGTTGCAGGTTAAAGGCAGCGAAGGCCATTCACATCAGTGAGAGACTCATCCCACGCCAGAGAGGGAAGGGAATAAAGAAAAATTAAATTCAGTTCTCCATGCACAGCAAGAATACAGCCCAACTCCATCAAACACCTCCCACCAAGGAAGAAGACAAGGAAAATAGCAGAGAATAATTGCCCGCGTGAGAAAGTAGAAGAAAAGAAGAAAGCAGTCCACACATCAACATGCAATAAGAAGTGTTTCCACGCTGGTTTTGAAGTATTACCACACAGTCCAAAGCATTGATTAGGAGGAATAAGACAAGAGCCAACACCAAAATAACCAGAAGCAATACTCCCACGCATGCAGCAGTGTCCAGGCTGAAATCAAATAACAGTTCACATAGTTAATAAAGAATATTATTTTCTAAATTTACCATGCCTTCACCAAAACAGCTGCTCACGTGCCAGGCAAAGGAGAGAGAGCCCACGCCAAGGTAGAAGCAAAATTGCCAAGTTTGCCAAAGGTGAAGATATTCCCCCACACATTTTTGCAGTAGTCAACACGTGCAGGGAAAGAAAAGAAGCAAATCCAACGCCTAGCAAAAATTACAGTCCGAAGCAAATTCAACGCCTGGTCAAAATAGCAAATTCCACGCAGGGAAAGAGAGGATTCCACGCAGCAGCTGTCCACGCATTGGTTTGAAGGAAGCCATGTTGAAAGCTAAAGGCAGCAAATATTCCAACCACGTGCCAAATAAAACAAATAGAAGTTTCAATGCATGTCATCAAAAAAATAAAAATTTGAAGTCTCCATGCATTTGCCTAAAAGCAGCAGTCCACGTGTGGAAGGAAGAAAGCTACGCATTCATCAGGAGAATTCACGCAATTAGAAGAATATTGCCACACATTGGTAGAACAAGGAGAAAGAATAACAGCGAGCAAAAATGTACATGTGCCAAGAAGAAACCAACACAAAGAAAAGGAGTACTGCTATGCATTCACAAACTCAAATCAGGCAAAGCAAAGAAGTAGAAAATTAATAAAAAAATTCAAGATCGATCCAGCACATAGACATTGCGACCAGATAATATTAAAAATTGTGATTTTTGCCGCGGTTTGTATCTGTCAAAGTAATCAACTTTGGAGCTCGATATCTCGAAGCTAGATGATTTTCATGAAAAACCAATCATTGCTTGCGATTTTACTCATGTTAAGGTGCTTCCATACTCATTTGCAAATGCACAACACCTCATTTGGTATTTTTCATGAATCCAAAAAAACGCAATTCGTTTGAATTTCTGCGCGCACTGTTTCAGCTTGTCGGAAGGCCTACTTTGAGAATCCATATTTCGGGCCTGAGTGATTGTCAAGAAGAATGGTTTGGTTTGTTGAATTCTCCCCACATTAATGTACTTCTTTGCCAAATTTCAAATGCACAACACCTCATTTGATATTTTTCACAGAGCCAAATAAAATGCAATTTGTTTGATTTCGCTGCGTGCGCAGTTTTCAGCCTGTCAAGGAGACTGACTTTGAGAGTCAATATTTTAAACTCGGATGATTGTCAAGAGAAAAGGATTGTTTCTTTGGATTCTCCCCACATTCATATGCTCCCTTGCCAAGTTGTAGATTCCCAGGGTGACATTTGATATTTTTCCCAGGCTAAAACCAAACGGGATTTTCGTAGTTTTACACTTGCATTTTCCTAGCAGTTTCAGAAGAGTCAACTTTGACCTTTAATATTTCACTGAAAATTTTGATTTGGGAAAAAACCCTCTAACACGTAGACTTGTGGTACCTTAATAGACTCCCTCATTCAGTGAGAGTTTCTCAAAACAAGATTTGCTATTTTTCCCAGGGTAGTTTCAAAGGCGATTTGTGCAATTTTGTAAGAAGTAATAATTAGAAATTAGGGTTTTGTCGCTTCTGTCACAATCATGTCATCTTCAAACAAAACAATGTTGTGGTATGGGTCCCAGGGAATTATATCCACCTCGACGCTCCATTCAGAGTATGAGAACATCACCGATACCAACTTGGGACACATCGACATAAGTCGGTTCTGCGATCGCATATCAACCGAAGGTGAGTCACAATTTTCTCGACGTTTGTTCCAAATTGGTCATCACTTGCATGGATGCACTACGACACCTGCATAGTGTGGTGATTCAACTCCAACGGCTCAAGTGGAAGCGACCTCGACTTGTGAGTTCTCAATCTTGTCTCCCGGGCGCGCGCGCTTCTCGATGGCACTATGGGTCACCTCGGCTTCCTCATTACGCAAAGATAGGTCATAGTTATTGGCAGAGGTCTCTTCGGAGTCAAAAGCCATTGTTATCGGCAGAGATCGATAATGGGAGAAATTTGTCTACATCAATTGTCTTCACTTAATCGTTGTACGGATCTATTCATTGACATACCAAGACCAATGACAAGTGCAGTTGTGCGAGATCATTAAGCAAGGCCACATCATTCAAGTGTGTCCCTGTTAACTCTCAGTTAGCAGCGGGCGCGATACTTCATCGGTCAGTCTTAAAGTTGGAGCGTTCTCGAATTGGATGATCATGAGCGAATCAGAATGGCAACACTTCCGGATAGTGAAAAAGACGAAAGACAACTCCAAGAAGTGGATTGCAATCTTGACTCTTGGAAGATCTTCTCAATGGCGAAAGATCAAGAGCTAGATTTTGACAAGCCAAGGTGGCGTAATGACTACGGTCTCGCGACAAATGAAGAATTCACCATGGAAAGGTTTTCGGAGCATGTGGAGAATTGTGTGTAATTGTGAATGCGAATGCAAATAAAGACAAAATTTCTCACACCAGGATGTTGCTCAAACAGAGAGGTGGATGAATTGCTCAAGTTTCAAGCTCGACTCTCTTGTCATCTGGAGGATTGCAGAGCACAGTCGATGAGTTCATTCCTGTACGACCGGGATAGGCGGACTCTTGGCCCAATGGATAAGGCACTGATCCTAGGTGTCTTGATCTAGGTGGCGCGTTGTTGACTAGGATGTCTATGTGTGTGTCCAAGTCATTTAAGTGGGGTCCACATGTACCCATTGCTTTTATTTATGTACTTTTTCTAAAATGACTTTAAAATTGTTATAAAGTGAGGTTATTGTTAAACTCACTTTTGACAAATTTTTGATAACTTAAGTGGTTTCTATTTTTAGTCACTTTTTAAAAGTTGGTTGAAAAAGTCAAAGTCACTTAAGTGCCCTATTTAATGTGCATGTAAATCCTAACTACTTTGTAACCAACTTTTGGGTTATAAAAGGAAGTGAGGGGTTCATTTGTAAGGGTGACTTTGAGAGAGGAGAAGAAAATACTTTTGTATGCAAGCTTTACTTCAAGGAAAGAAACTTTGTGTTCTTTTGAGAAGACATTTTGGAGTTAATGAAATATGAACTTTGTGTCCCATTCATTGTCTCTTGTAACATTTGGTGTTCTTATGTTCATTAGATGTTAGCGTTTGAATCTTGCATGCAAATATTGTCTTGGATCTTATTGTCAACTATATTAATACGTTGTTCTAGTTCACAATGAACAAGCTTTGATTATCTACTTGCTCATGTGTGTTCCCTTTTACTCATTCTTGTTTAGCTAACTCAAACTCCGTTTTATTTGTGTTAGTTATTCATCGTTCTTCTTCGTGCAATATTAGGCTCTACTTTTACCTAACTCTTGCATGTTCCTTCCATTCATTCCTTTCCTTCATTCCATTCCATCTCCCTCATTCACTTTTCTTTCCATTGATGTTCCAAAACACCCCCACATACAATTTTGAATGTACATATGTAAATACAGTTTTGGTTTTCAATAAAGGCAACCTCGCCTTCATTGAGGAGGGACTTCATTCCCATATTGTTGCATGTCATTTGCATCCGTGCAAATCTATATGCTAACAAGTCTATGTATGTAAAAGCCATATCATATATATCTATGGGGAGTTCCGAGCATGGGTCTCTTCTCTTTAGTTTTAGTTCGAATAGTGGGCCAAAGAAAGGAGTATCTCACTCTCTGTGTGGGCTCATATATCTCTCTTCCCAAGTAGTTCATTGTCTTAGTGGGCTCACAAGGATGTATCTGATCTATGAATAACCTAACAGAGTAGTAGTCATTCAACCCCTAGCAATATTGGCATGCAGAGTAGGAAAATTAGTCCTTTTGTAATACACCTTTCCATTGATAATAAATAAGGTTTGTAACACAATCTCAACCCCAACAAAGGAGAATGGAACCATTGAAGGAATTCAATCACAACAGTAACTTGTTGGGAACCATTGTTGGGATATCTTTATGAATAGTTCTTTTCACAAAGACGCTGCATCTGAATGGGCATTTCATTTGATGATAGTGATATGAATGTTCAACAAAGAAGTTGTTTTCAACATTTAGAAATAATGTCATGCAGAGTAGGAACTTAGTCCTTTCTTGATACAACGTTTTGTTGATAATAAATAAGGTTTATAAAACCATATCCACCCTGACAAAGGAGGTTGGAGCCCTTATACAGATCCCATCACAAAAGTAGACATGCCAAAACAAAACTTGGTTGTAACAAGTACTTCCAACTGCTCGGGGACATTTTAATAATAAGTGAATCCGATAGTTGCCTCATACAAGTATATGCATAACTGAATTGTCTACTCTTCACCATAGAGAATTTTTCCAAACTAACAAACAGTGGAATAGATTTCCGTTTTATAATTAGAATTTTGTATATATAGTAGAGGGCCATGTAACATTTTCATGGAATTCTATAGTTTTGAATTATGTCGCAAAATTCAAGTTCATGTTTGGCAAGGATAAGATTCATCATAAATTCATGAGTAGTTAAAATTCAAACAAAATTCTTGATTAAATTCAAAGAAGAAAATTAAATATCCTGATATGGGTCTAATCTTGTAACAAGCCAATGGTGAGTTGAACTTACCAATGTACAAGCTAACAAGTAGCCAAGAACTGATTGGATGCCTGCCAGACCTGTGTTAAGTAATGCAAGGACTAATGTGAACGACTCCATGACTGAGTTTTCGTGCTTGACTCCATGACTGCGCTCAGGAATCTCATATGTTTTCTCCTGCTACGTATCTCATTGGCATCAAGACTAGGATCGCGTAAAGGGTGGTAGATATCTATTATGGATTTCTTTTATTATTCGTTTTAACCTACACGTATTTCTGTATTCCGCTGCAGGTTATTTCGTCAGCCTTCGTTTGCCCTTTGGGGCAGACGTGAGGTCAAAGATATACAGTTCATCCCTGATGCAGCTAAGGATTGATTAATGCAAAAGTTTGGGAAACAAGAACCCTAAAAATGGCCGGTAATGGCAACATGACAGGGGCTCGAGGCCAATACGTCTAGTAAGGGGATCATCGAAACCATCCTTTAAGGAGGCACTTCATGGAGATACAAAGCCTCAGGTTCTAAGAGGTAATTTCCAGATATGCCCCTTACAGATGCCCAAATTGGATCCCAGATAGACTGACAAGGGCTGTATGAAAGTAGCCAATGGATCGCCAGTTGTAAGGCTTCAGAAAGCTGGTGTGTAATGTGGTATTAATGAACTTGAGAGAAGAGGGCTAATCGTCTGGTTTCTCGGGTTCCGTCCTTCATTGCTGGCCTTTGAGACTAGACTAGGAAATTCCGGCATACCAAAGGTGAATTTACAATTTCTGTTTATCCCAATGGGTACTTTTTGATATTCTTCGCAACAGCAGAAGATAGAGAATTCATCTTCCAAGGAGGGCCATGGTTTTATGGTCAAGCAGGCCTTTTTATGAAACCCCGGCATCCTATGTTTAAGGCAGATGAAGAATTACCTTTTGTTGCTCCTGTATGGGTGAGGTTATTTGGGTTACCAGCAGAATATTGGAACCCTAATGTTTCCACTGTAATTGGCAATACCCTTGGCACTTATATGATGACGACGGTTGTTCAATTCAACTAGAACAGATGAATTATGCCAGAATATGTGTCCTTATGGATCTGAGCAAGCCATTACCAACCAAAATATCTCTAGATGCAGAAGATAACCAGTGGGAACAAGCGGTGGACTAATATTCCTTTCAGGTGTAGGATTTGCCACGAGAATGGTCACTTGGTGAAAGATTGTCCACTTAAAGTTCCTGATCCTCCCGCGGAAGACCGAAATCAAGATGAGTTCATAATGCCCAAGAAAAAGAAAACATCAAAGAAAAATATTTCGGAGAATCAAGCTAATAATAACAGTAACAGATTTGCTAGCCTTCAACCTGATAGTGAGGAGATAGATACAGAGGAACTCATAGAATACCAAATTCAAGAGACTCGGACAAAAAAATTGATGCATATGTAGAACATAAAGGAGGGGACATCAATCAACTAGCAGTAATTCCGGTTATTAAAAGAAAGAGGAAGCTCGAAATATTTTGAAATGCTATCAGCGCAAAACCAAATTTCAGGAGTAATTTGGTCACCAACACATTCAAACGGACGGATTTGAAGGAACGGAGAAAACTTTGATGATTATGCCCAACCTCGCAGACTTACAGCAAGCAGATCTACAAAAGGAAGCTACGTTGCACGAATACCCGAAAACCCCCAAATCCTGTAGGATACGGATACTACCCGGATACGCCCGGATACGCCCTAATACGTACAGGGGTACACGAGTGCACGCGACGGATACATACGATACGTACGGGGTGCACGCCAGTGCGTGACGGATACGTCTGTCTACAAAGGAAGCTACGTTGCACGGATACGAAAAAACCCCCGAATCCTGCGGGATACGGATACTCCCGGATACGCCCTAATACGTGCAGGGTACACCAGGTACATGATTTGCGGATACATACGATACGTGCACGGGGTACACCAGGTACGCGACGGATACATACGATACACGTACTGCACAGCGTACCCCGTATGTATTAGGGGCGTATCCAGTGTTAAATACGTTTTTTTTTTAGTTCTATTTCATTTTTTTTCTATGATGCCAGGAAACGCCTGGGGGGGTCCCGTTTCCCCTTAGAAACGTTTCCGAAACGTTTCAGGCAAAGGAAACGGGGGAAACGGCAAAAACGTTTCCGGAAACGGCACAGGCGTTTCCGGAAACGTTTTTGCCGTTTCTTGCACTTTTTACTTTTAAAAACCGACTTTACTTTTTAAAAAATGAAAAAAATTGCATTAAATGATCCCTAACCCTAATACAACTACTTAGACTTTACTTTTCAGTGCTAGTGCTGTTCATGGAGATGATTATGAGGAAATCTAGATGATATATTTTAGAATCTAGATTATTATTATGTATATGTGAATCCTTGAAATTGTAACCATGTTGAATGATGACTCTTTAGAACTTAGAGGTTCAAATTTCAATGAATTCAAAATATTTTGAGTGCTTTATCAATTATCTCTTATGGTCTACAATTATAAAATGAGTACTATGCATATATATATATATATATATATATATATATGTATGTATATGTATGGATGTATGTATGTATGTATGTATGTATGGATGTATGTATGTATGTATGTATGGATGGATGTATGTATGGATGGATGTATGGATGGATGGATGTATGGATGTATGGGGATGGATGTATGTATGGATGGATGGATGGATGGATGGATGTATGTATGTATGTATGTATGTATGTATGTATGTATGTATGTATGTATGTGTATGTATGTATGTATGTATGTTGTACGGACGTTTCCGTTGACGTTTCGTATCCAAGGTTTTTTGAAAAT
Source organism: Taxus wallichiana var. yunnanensis (assembly GCA_018340775.1). Taxonomy (NCBI): domain Eukaryota; kingdom Viridiplantae; phylum Streptophyta; class Pinopsida; order Cupressales; family Taxaceae; genus Taxus; species Taxus wallichiana. The sequence goes on from CM031244.1 coordinate 134,317,832, forward strand.
TGCCGTTTCCGCGTTTCGTACCCATTTCCGTTTCCGTTTCCGTTTCCGTTTCCTGGCAACTTAGTTTTATTTTAATGTTTGACTTTTAATTGGAGTACTTATAGCTTTATCCACTCAGCTAAAAGAAACAAGTTGGCATCTAAAAAAGCTGAGGATTTGGTATCCATATCCTGGCAACGTAGTTTCTATTGGATATTACAAATTGAGAACGCTTTAGAGTTAACTCACCTTCAACCCTGCCAGCAGGGACAGAATTAAACAACCTTCGTGAGGTATATGGTATTTTATGTCTAATGTTCCAAGCATTTCCATCTGCCCCGAAGGACTTTTCTTTATCACATGTTTTCCTGTCTGTCCCACTCCCAGACCTTCTCATGATCTAAAGAATCGCAAGAACGGAAAGAGGAACTGGTGACGAAAACTAGCATAAGCATGTGAATTTGAAAAGGTATCCCTGTCAGTATTTGCACCCTCACTGCCCCCACTGTTATTACTGAGGCCCCTTCAAGAGGACAAATGAAAAGGCCTGTTTGATGATCCCAAATTACGAAAAGAATCGTAGATACCCCGATTTGCTCCAGACAACTGTGACTGAAATTGTCTATCCTTTGATGAAAATCAAAAGTCAGCGTTGTCAACATGTCAAAAAAGAATCATCATAAAGATTTCATTAATGTGATACCCAGTTGGATATGTATACAATACCAACAGAAGCAAAAATTCTGCAATCCGGAAGTCTATAATATTACTGTGTTGAAACTTCAATAAATGCCCCTGTATCATGTAGTCTAATTTCAATGCATCAGTTACATTTTCTAATTCCATTTCTAGTTTGGATTCTAAATTCAGTACCATAGTTTGAAATTTTGAAAACCTGACAATCCTAGGAATAAAAAATTGAACCATAACAGTACTGCAATGCTGGATATGTTGAGATGAAATCTATCAATGGAGGTATTTACAAAACATGGCACACTGAACAATGTAATTTTCCATAGCAGTGAACTGAATATGTTAAAATAAATTCTCAATAGCACAGTGTGATTTGGTATAGCACATGAACTTGATTTTGAGGAAAATCGAGATGATATATTCTAGATTTGTTTGTATTCCCATATCATATGTATGGCAGCCACATGAACAATGAAATATAAAATCTTAAGTATATTGTTTGTTTTGAAAATTTGAACATGGATCTAGTTACTAGTATATTTTTTAAAATTTCAAGTTTTGTTCGTATTCATGTTAACATGATATTCGTATATCATATGTATGGCAGCCACATGATCAATAAAAATGCAAAGTCTTAAGTATATTGAATGTTTTGAACATTGATTCAAGTTTTGTATTACTATTTCAGTTTTTTATGGACTAAAAAATGAGTAAAATGAGTAGATGTATATATATATATATATATATATATATATATATATATATATATATATATATATATATATATACGGACGTATCCAAGACATATCGTATCCAAGGGTTTTTTAAAATTGACGTATCCACGTATCGTATCCGTATCCAAACAGATACTCGTATCCGTATCCTGGCAACGTAGAAAGGAAGGTCAAAAGTTGAGTAATGCAGGAATAGTAAGAGATTTCTCCCAAAATTTTAATCACTCTTCCCAATGAAAGTAATTACATGGAATATAAGAGAACTGAAAGGAAGTCCTTCTAAGATTATGGAAATTAAAAGAATGATTCAAACTAATCATCCTCAGATGGTGTTTGTTGAGCAAACTAGAACATCGATTGAGCTTATGAATGTTCTCGTGGAAAGGATATGGTCTAAAGCCCAGGTTTTATCTCTCAATTCTCGTGGAACATCATAGGGGATAACATGCTTCGGGATCAAAAGATTATTACAATCTTGAACTCATGTGGTAGCATGGGTGTTTTGATGGTGCACGCTTATTCCCGAGTGGAGGCTCAACGGGTTCTCTTCATTAATACTTATGCTCCCACAAGTACGAATTTTTTTTTATCACAATGGCAGCACATTGAATTTTTGATCGGATCCTTTACCGATATTCTGGATCCTTGGAGGATATTTTAACACTATCCTGAGTCTTGAGAAAAAGCAAGGAGGTAATACTAATTTAGAAGCCAGTTCAAACAATAAGGCCAGTTTCATTCAATCTCTTCACCTAGTGGATGTTCAAACTGGCAATGGGATGATCACTTGGTCAAATATAAGACAAGGTCCTGACTGTATCCTTGAACGACTTGATAGGTTTTTGCTGTCTGAGAACTGTTGGATCTATGAGTATATACCAAAAGCTCAGATTCTCAATAACATTGGTTCGGATCATTGCCCAGTTTTCTTGGAAGTGGGAAATCAGTCCCGTGTTATGCTCCATTTAGATTTCAATTGATGTGGCTCCGTCATGATAATGTTCACAATTTGATTCATCAGTGGTGGCTGGAAGGTAACCAAGTATGGTACTCATATGTTCTCTTTTGTCCAACGCCAGAAGTACATTAAGGCCAAACTAAAAACTTGGAATTGGACACAGTTTGGGGATATCAAAGCGAAAAAGATCAGCTTATAAAACAATTGGAAGAACTTAACGATTAGCTACATTGTCATGCCCCTTTTTGGAGACTAGCGGAATTGAAGAGCTTAACCCATTCTTCCTCCCCGTGGGTTTATGGAAGCAAGGGGAAGACTTGGATGACATTCTCTAAGTAGATATTTTCATTATTATCATGTATTCCTATTGGGAAGCCAATCGCTCCAATAGAATAACTTATTTAATTAGAGTATAAAGTATTTTGAGCATGTAGGCTCCAAATACAAATTAGATAATTAAAAGGTACTTATCATAAGGTCGGCCACAAGTTATGATGTAGCAACCCTTATGTTAACATCACCCCTTATGTTATAGAAGGAGGTTGTTTGGCCATTTGATAGATATGTTGAATCTTATTATTTCTTCTGGGTAAAGGTTGTACCTTTTCTTTCTCATCAAGGACGAAAACCCTTGTTTGAGACCACTTCAAGGATGAAAACCCTTGATAGTGGAACTTGTCTTGGGGACGAAAACCCTCAAGCAAGGATATTTGGAACTATTGAATATCTCAAGGAATTTGGAGTTGATATCTATCTGCCCTAGGCAACTTGCATCATGAGCATTTTGGATGTGTTTTGATGGATGTATGGTATGATTCTTGCATGGATGGACTTGTACTAATTTTTAAAGGTGAAAGCAATCATTTCCTTGCATGTTTGAGCCACTAATTCATTATTTCCAAGAGGGGTGAATTGTTTGTAAGTCAGGTTTGGCATGTTTGGGTGGATGTTTGGGCAAGCTGATTTGATATTTGCATTCTTCATATTTTTAAACCCCAAGATCCCAAGTTTCATGAATTTTGGAGCTTCCTAGGTAAAGTTATGAATTTTTGAAGTAATGTATAAATTCTGCAGACAGAGGGTTTATAGAAAATTCATATCTTCATTTCTGGGGCACTAAAAATTAGTTTTCCTTCATATTTTGATTGCTGGTAATTAATCAGAATTTTTGAGCTTGATTGGGCACATTTTCAGCGAGTTTAGGGCATCCAAAAGTGAGTGGGAGTTCTCAAAACAGGTCACTGCCCTAGGAAGGGAAAAATTGCAGGTTTCAATGTGCATTTTCAGTCATATCCAGCCCTCGGAAGTCTGATTACAGCCATCTAAAAATTAATTTCAGTCATCTCTCATTCAGCCCTAGCTACTTCCCGGAAGTCCCCCAAAAAGGGACATTAGATAGCACTTCAAGCAATAGTGCTGAGCTACTCCAACAGGAGCTTCGTCTAAAGGCTGATCTTTGTGAGCGGGAAACAAGAGAAGAGATTATGTGGCAGCAAAAGTCTAGATTACAGTGGCTAAAAGAAGACTAAAACTCAAGCTTTTTTCACAAATCATTGTTGGCAAGGAGAGCTCATAATCATATTAACTATTTAGCCGAGGATGATAGGAAAGAGCATTCTTTTCCAGGAATGCTGCACATAGCCAAGGAATTTTTCTCTCAATTATTCTTCGCAAAGCCGCTTGACGAGATAGCCCAAACAGAGGTGTTGACCACTATTCCTCGGCTTATTTCTGACCAGGATAATATGGAGCTTAATCTTCCTGTTACGGAAAGTGAACTGCATGGGTGGTGTTTAGTATGAAGAAAGGAAAAACCCCAGGCCTTGATGGTTTCCCGATAGAATTCTATCAAAATTTTTGGGATATCCTCAAAGGAGAGCTACTCCAAGTGGTGGAAGAAGTGAGAAAGGCTAAAACAATGCTAAAAGAAATTAATAAAACCTTCATAGCTCTTATTCCTAAAACATTAAAAGTGGAGGATATATCTGGATTCAGACCTATAGCTTTATGCAATGTTTTATATAAAATTATCACAAAATTCATGGTGGAAAGGATGAAATCTCTTCTACATAATAGCATATCTCCTGAACAAGGGGGATTTGTTCCAGGTCGGCAACTCCACGATGAGATAGTACTAGCCCAGGAAGCTTTACACTCTATGGAAATTCAGAAATCTTCTGCTATGTTTATCACACTTGATCTTTCTAAACCATATGATAGAGTGGATTGGGGTTTTTATGTAAAGTTGGCTCAGTATGCATTTCCTAGTGAATGGATAGAATGGGTTCGCGCTTGCTTGTCCTCGCTTTCCTTTTCGGTTTTGTTGTTGGAAGTCCTCAAATTTTCTTAGCCTCTCGAGGGATTCAATGCGGATCCTTTATCTCCCTTCTTATTTATCATTCAGTCGAGTGCTTTGGCACGCTAACCACCAAAATCTGTTGGGATAAAAAGATTAGAGGTATTAAACGCTACATGGATTCTTCCTCTTACTCACTGCAGTTTGTGGATGATTCAACGCATCTTGGTAAAGCCACTCGCCTGGAAGCACACCGATATAAAGAACTCTTGATTGTTTTCAAGAGCTACAGTCAACTGGTCAATCATACTAAATCCAACATCATTTTTTCCATTATTCTAAGAGAGGAGGAAAAAATCTTGATATCTTCCACTTGAAAAAGGATCTCTTCCACTCTAATACTTGGGAGTTCCTCGCGACTAAACACATAAAAGATTGGACACGATTCTAAATAAAACAAAAGTGAAATTGATGAAATGGACAAATTGATGGCTATCTTTCGAAGGAAGAATGACTTTGGTTAAGGTCGTCCTCCAAGCTTTGCCCATATATGTATCCTGCATCTTGAATATTCCTATTCCTAACGGAATCCTAAAACAAGCTGGATTCGCTAAGTGTTGGCTAGATTTTCTACATAGCTGAAAACACAGGCGATCATGAGATAAATCTCCCTCATTTACCGGTGAGGCTCCCATGTAAGATTTGTCGATTAAATATGGTAATATCTATTTGTGGGTATTACTTTAACCATGCGACTCATGAACCATAGTTGTATAGTTTTGCGTGATTAAGCAATTGTTAAAGAAAGGGAATATCGATGAAAAAGAAAATAATAAAAACACAAGAAAGAAAGAGGGAAGATGTGCAACCCAATCAATAGATTACAGAGTTGATTGCATGCACATAAATAGAACAGATAGATATTAACATACAAAATTATAAGCAAAGGGAACTTTCAGATCTAGATCTAGAATAACACAGTTTATGAATAAATCTAAAACAGAAAGTTAGAAACAAAATGCACCATCGACACAAAGTTCTCCGAAATATGCTCCTTTCTATTCCTCTGCTTCAAATAGCTATCAGGGGTTTCAGCACAAAGTCTGGAACACAAGAATTCTGCTTACAAATTTTGATCATTAACTCAAGGTTCTTCCTCTACTTATAAAATGTAGAAGGGAAATTACAAGTGAGAAACTTAACTGAACTAGAACATAAACAAGAAGTAAAGATAACATCTGGCAATCATCTACCTTTAATTTCTCTCTAAGTGGCATGCATCGGGAGTTCTACTCAAAATTATGCACATCTGTCACTTAACTTATAGAATCGTTCCACACAACTTAAAGTAATGGTTTTCAAACCAATAACTTTAAAGTTTTACAATTACATCCGGGAACGTAGAAATAGAAGAAGAAAAAGTAGAAGAAGAAAGATCTGCTAGCTGTAACATCTACATCTTTTTGCTTTGATACTGAATATACTTGTCGAACATGTAATTCAACGAACTTTCCATCTATTTTAGCCATGACTTCTTTTTCTATCCCGAATGCAGCAAGCCTTCGTTCAAAACCTCGATGCATGTTTCCACATCCTTGAAGCTAGCCCCGAACTTCTTAATGTCGATTGCGGCATTACCACTTCTTGATGGAATCCATCGTGAAAGGTCTAACGGCTCCATCAATCCTCTCTTGCACCATCAGAAGAGATCCTTCCAGGGAATCAAGCACTTTGTTAGGAATGGTCCTTTTGTATGAAGAAACATTCCCGACCACTTCCTCATCCGTGAAAGCAATGACATTGTCGATAGTGATGAAGCCATACTCTCAAGAGCCCACATTCTTTTCAAAGATGATTCGAAGATCTCAAGCGAAAAGAAACTACAAACTCAAGTTGTTTCCCCTTTCAACCGATCCATCGGGCACAATTGTTCATGATCAAAACCTCCCTCAGCAGCTTATTTATCTCGACCAAAGTATTCAGGTTACTCTCAGCTATTGTGTTCATGTCCATCGTGCTCGTCACTAGTTGTTTCAACTGAACTAATGCATCCTTCATAACCTTTAGACGGGTCAACACCTCCCCGAGAGTTGTGCGAAGCTTGGCGAATGATTAGATTCTTCCATTCGTCGATAGCTTTAACTTGGTTACCTGCATCTTCCACTTCCTACATCAGATGATCACTCACTTGCTTATGTGCTGAAATTGGTTGAGTGGAAGATTTGGCAACTTTGACAATAATCTCGCACAACTGAGACACCTGCTTTTGAAGTTCAAATTTTTCCTCCTTTTCTTTGTCAAGCCTAAGGAATAAAACATTTATCAATGTCTATGTGTCTTGCTTCAATCCTTCAGTAGTGGCTTGACCTATGGGTACTTTGGTCACTGTTATATCCGCTGCCGTGAGCTCGCCCTTCTTCTTTCCTTCTGCTGGAACTGATACCTCAACGAACTTCTACCCTGACTCCTCAATAATCAACCTCGAAGTCACCTTAGCAACTTTAGGTCTTCTGTCTTTTCCGCCCAAACTCAAGAGCAGCTGCAAGTCATGTTCCTCCAAGTTGATCTCCTCTCTAGCCTCTGGGACCGACTGTGAAGCCAACCACTTTGAGAAATTGCTTCTCGGAGAATGAGAAGTTGCCGAATGTACCACCATCTCGTGCTTTGGTTCCTCTCCATCCGAAATTGCTACAGTGTCGTGGCTACCGTCCTCTGTATTGTCCAAAGACAAAGCTCTTTCAAATTCTGCCATCTGCAACTTTAGCGTTTCTTCAGGAAGAGGTGTTGATCGGAGTGGCTGAGGAGAAAACACAAATGTTGTCGGATTCAACGGAGGAACACCAATATCTGTTGAGGTGCAAAATTTGGTGAAGTACTTGACCCCGGAGAAAGTCGAACTAGCACCATAGCCATAGAAGTGACCTTTTCCCTTGAATGAGACTTCTTGAGCACTTTAAGCTTTTCGAGCCTTATATTGCTTTCCCCTCGTGCTTCCTTTTGATGGAATGTCCATCTTGAGGTTGCTGTGTGATCCGATTCATCAAAGCTTCATCAAGGCAATACCCCTTTGCAAAGAACAAGTTCAAGTGTTGACCGAACAATGAGAGACCTCTCCTCGGACGCTTAAGCTTCTTTCCAACCCTGATGATCCTTTCTTTTAACCCACCTTCACTCATTAACTCCATGATTCCACTGAGCCTCTTATCTCTGCATACAAATCTGAAAATACAAATCCTGCATCCACAAATGACCCACACGAATAGAGGAAGGAAGCTCTGATACCACTGTAATGTCCCCTTCTAGGACAAGTTTAGGAATTAACACAAATCTGATCACATGCTGCTGGAAAATAAATAATTTTCAAACCCCAACTGCTGCAATTTTCTAAAATTCATATCTTTGTCTAGAGAAGTCCAAATGAGCTGAAATTTTGGATATTGGACCACAAAAATATGAAGAATAATATGCAAAAACCAAATTTTGTACAGCCAACACAAAACCCTAATTTTGACCTAAAATTAGGTCGCCCAACACATTTAGGGCACCAAATCTACTCCAAAAATTATGAAATCACCTTCTCCTTATTTCTCCTAATTTCTACAATCACATGTAATATTAAATTGACCCCAAACTGCAGATCTGAATTTTATAACAACAGTTAATCAATAACAATGCTCCCAGGACAGCTGAAACTTGGAAAATTCATAACTCCTTCAATACTTAGAGTTTTTCTATGAAACAAGATGCAAAATAAACTAGAAATTTAGGGCTTTCTATTGCATTAAGGATCTGAATTTTCTGAGCAATAAAACCTAGCCAAAACAGCCCCAGAAAACTGATTTCAAGTCGCTAGGGTTAGAGGAAATTAATTAAATAATTTCCAGCTCTCTCCTAGCCTCCAAAGACACCAAAAATTAGCCCTTTGCTCTGAAATAATTAATGACATATAGCAGATTTGCAGATCTAGCAATTATGGCATCCAAACATGAACAAATCATCACCAAACCAAGTCGCTATGGCTAAAATAATTCCAATAATAACAGCAGCAATAAAAGCACCATAAAACCCTTCACAATATTCAAGAACATGCAGATTTTTTATCCAAATAAATGCGCCAACACCAACACAAGAGATCCCAATGGAGAGAACAATAAAATCTTCAATATCTTCAACAATGGTTTCCAAATGAGAGAGAAAATGCAAGAACTAGGGCATACATCCCAATACTCCAAGCATGGAGTGAAATCAAATGATCATTCAACATGCCCTCTAAGGAAATGCAACCTCCCTTTTATAGAACTAAGGGGTGCAATATCCAATAAAGACCTCCCTTTCCCTTTTGAAGGGAAAACATAAACTCTCGTTAAAATATTTAATACCAAGACTATGTGCACTTTATTTATTTTTTAATTAAATAAATACAAGTAACTAACTTATGTGCACATTAAACTAACTAAAAAGACTCCCACTTGTAGCGTTAGGCATGCCAAGGGGTTACAATGCAAATGAAAAATAAATATTAAAAATGTCTCGAAAAAGGGGACATTACACTCTGGCAGCTATAATAGCCCACTTTGTAGACTTGTAGACTTGTGTCATTTTGACTGTAAGTCATGCATCTCCATGAGTTCTTTGATCAACTCCATGATGACCAATTTGTCGCTTGGATATCTGGGCAACTTGACTAGTTCTCCCGAAAAGCCGGTGACCCTGAGGTATGTAAAGTCTGCAAACTGGATGAAGATACTGCCAATCTGGGATACAGCTTCCCAAGCTTCCTTGCTTACCTTGTTGGTCTTCAGATCACCATTCAGCCTGCAAATGAATCCATAGAAGAATCCATCGTTGACCACCTTGTAATCTTTATTGCATTCAGGCACAGTAAGTTGCGGGTAGCACTCAAAAATAGGATCCTTGGAGAGCACACCCGTCTATCCAGCTTGGAGAAGATACCCTGCGAGGCTGCTGCATATACCAAATATGAAGTCATCTTGAAGCTGTAAGTCCACCTCACACTTCGCAGCTGCTCACCAATGTTGTCACTGATGATCTCCGACCAATTGATTATAGAATCTACTTTGTTGATCTCAATGGTCCTGATGAAGGCATACATCCATGAATGGAAGTTGTGAGTGTTAGCTTTGCCATTTATCCTGCATAGCAATTTGGTAATGTCATCCACCTCCTGCACTAGATTGGATCGTGGAAGAGTCCTCGAGAACTTTGATGGTGATTTGGGCTTCTTCATATACATGTTCATTATGCCCACACAGTCGACTTTATGCTTCTCCCATCTATTGTCGGCGTCCAACATGCTGATAGTAGTCACCACCTGTTGTGTTGGAATCTTCGAGTAATAATTGATAAAGCGTAAATCTCTGCATTATTGTCTTCCCATGACATCCTAAATTGATCTGGATAGTGGATGGTACGACCTTGCACACTCCATGACAAATTAAAGCATTGAGCTATGAATAGGAATGCTGAAGCTTGAATAATTCCACTGCTTTTGACTACCTGCATGAGAGAAGTCTTTCTAGCTCTGGATCTGTCACTCAATTCGAAAAGAGGTTTTGGGCCTAGATCTGTGTCTCTGATGTCAAAAATCTGGAAGTAATGCATGATTCCACTGAGCTTTCTCTTTCATCCCCACTTTGCCATGGCCGAAGCTATCTTTGTCTGAGCAATTCTTTTTCTTTTTATTCGGCCAGAATTCTTTACAACTGGTGCAGATCTGGGAATTTCTTTAGATTCGGAGGATATATTCAATGTATCTGACATTGATTTAAGCTCTCTTTCAATTATATAAGCACCTGTAATGAATACCTGCAATTAATTCAGACAAAGACGGCAACCAGAACATGAACACTTGATTTTTATCATAAAAATCTGCATATAAAGCCGGCTGCCCTAAAATTTGAGGTTTTGCTTGCATGCAAAGAAAGCATAAATATTTTCAACTTCACCTGGGCACCTATACCAATATGCAGATAACTAACCAAGCTTAAAACAAGTTCCTCCAATCCTAGGTGCCAAACCTTGAAGCTTTCCAAGAGTGAAAAACACTTCTTTGAGCAAAACTCCTCCTTTGGCTTGCTAGAATTAATTAATTCATCATTATGGCAACCCATGCTTATATAACCTTCATCATTCTATAATTAATAATTGTCTTTCCTATTCCTAGCAATTAATTAATTAATAATCATGTTTTTCTCTTTAACTTGGGCGCCTAAACTTGCATGCTCATGGCTGCCATTAAATAAATTAATTTAATTTATTTTTAGCCCTCTACTTTCACTTCACATCATGCATGGACCTTCTATTTCTCCATGCACCAAAATTAGGAATAAAAACCATTAATAAATACTTCAAAAAGCATTATTTATCCTCCAAATGGGTCGCACTTTTTAGCATGCTTTAGGGCTGCATTAAATAAATTAATTTAATTTATTTTTAGCCTTCCACTTCCAGTCTTCTTTGACTTCTCTTTATGCATTGACTTTTCCTCATCCCTGGGTGCCAAAATTAGGAAGGGAGACTATTAATAAATGTCATTAAATAAATTATTTAATGCTCCAAAGGGGTCGCACTTTTTGGCAAAGGCTGATTTCTATATTTAAAAGTCAATTTTTAATGGGATTATTCACCCTGCACTACAGCTCCAAAAATCCCATCATCCACTTAAGTTGTTTGCCTTCCATAATGGGATTTTTACCATGCCAGGCAGGTAAGAAATTCCCATCAATGCCTTAAGTGATTTTTCTTTATGTTACAATGGGAATTTTCACCCTGCAAGGAAAGTAAGAAATTCCCCCTCTGTCTGCTTTGCCTCTAATTTTCCCATCATAACTTAAGTGACTTTGCCTTCATGGGAAAAATTACCCTGCAAAGCAAGTACAAAAATCCCACCTACCTGCTGCGACCAAAAATCCCACTGCAGCTTAAATCCATCCATTCCCAAAAATGCGACTTGTCCAGAAGAGGCTTTTTGTGCATGACTTTGTCTTTTTAAAGAGAACCTGACTTCCTAAGGCTGATTCCTTCTGGCATGGTGGTCGTAGATGATCTCCAGATACTCCAGGAAAGAAAACAGATCTGTATTGGCGAAGGAATTGACCTAGGGGAATTTCACAGAGAAAAATAAAAAAACACAAAACATTGCCAGAAGTCACAAAGGCCAGGATCCATTCTTGATGAAAACCCTACTGGTATATGTGAATATTGACATGCAAAACTTCAACAGGGCTAAAACGGAGCACAATTTACTTCAAACAGGGCTCTAAATAATTAAATAAAATTTTCCCGCAAACAAAACTTGACGAAGGGATAAAACGATTTTCGGCATCTGGGTATTTGTCGAAATTGGCTCCTATGATTCACTGGGAATATCTTGATGCAATACAAGCATCTTCTAGCAATAAAAACACGAACAACCCGCTATTTTAAAAGTACAAATTTTTTTACATGGGATAGTCTCAAATTTCAGGGTGAAATCTGGGGAGACCACTAAGTCAAAAATTCAATTAGAGTGGAGTACAAGAAGGAAAAAAATGGTCACTAGTCAAATGGGAGATTCTATGTCAAATAAAAAGAGGGTGGATTAGGATTCAGATCTACTTCAAAGCACAACAGAGCTCTAGAACAAAACTTTATTGGAGATTGTTAAATGCTCCACATGATTTGTGGGCTGCTAATATTAGAGCCAAATATGTTGAAAACAATCCACTAAAGCAGATTATTTGGCCGAATCTTCCTTTTAAAGGCTCATATCCTTGCAGTTCTAAGACATGAGAAGAACTGATTAAAAGATATTCTGTTTGGATTATTAATAATGGCCACATAGTGAATTTCTGGACTGATTCATGGAATGGCCATCCGCCACTTATTACTCAGCATCCTGAGTTACAAACAACTATGAAAGCTCTTCATGAAAAAGGTTGGATTAAGGTTGCCAAATATTGTAAGACTACTACCCATCAATGGGAAATTGGACAACGTTGGATTCCCACTCAGGAATGGCCAATCAGGATAGGGGAGGAAAAACAACAATTGATAAAAATATGTACTTTCATCCCGATCTCTTTCAACTTCCCCAAAGTCGGTTACCTTAACATGGGGAAAAACTCTACACGTATTTACCCATTCTCTTCCAGCTATGCTTTTATTTGTCAGGTAGCTCCTCATCCCCTTAAGGACATTTTCTATCATTTGTGGCAGCCAACTTTATGGCCCAAAGTGAGATTTTTTGTGGTTGGTTTTAAGGAGAAGAATCTTAACTAGAGATAGGCTTATGAAACGAGGTTTTCACGGCCCCTTCAAGTGTGCTTTATGTCTTGACAATGAGGATACTATTACTCATCTATTTATTCGATGCCCCTTTGTGGCCTACCGATGGCAACTTTAATTTAAGTTGTTTGACCTATCTTGGGCTGGTATTCAGTCTCTAGAACAGTTGTTTAGAGAATGAGGAAGCCATCTGACCAACGGTCAAAACAAATTACTGGATTTATGGTTTGTTTTCTCCCTTCTGCTTTGGAACACCTGGAAGGAAAGAAACAAAAGACTTTTCCAACAGGAAAACATGGATATCTCTTTTTCTGGGAGAAGATAAAAATGAATATTGCAGAATCTATCAAGCATAAGATCTGTATGCCTCAAAATCTTTCACCAGAATGGAATCACTTGTGTAAAATGCTTCCTTTGCAACCCATGACTTCTACCGTGACTGCCTTCAGACCAAGAAAGAAAACTCAACTGAATAGACAATGGACAGCTCCTCCAATTGGGTATGGAAAGCTGAATACTGATGGTGCTTCAAGGGGCAATCCGGGTCAGGCAAGTATGGGAGGCATAGGTAGATCTTCTGATAGTTTTGTAGCCTTCTTCTTCTCTGAAAAATTGGGATACACAATGAACAACTTAGCTGAGATAAAAGCTGTTTATAGAGGGATGCAAGAAGCGCTGAAAATTGGATGGCAGAAAATACAGGTTGAATCTGATTCAATGCTAATTGACCAATCCTGATTTAGATCATAGCAAAAATTGGCAAATAGCAAGAGAGTTGGGAAAATTCACAGGTTACAGGAGAAATTCCAAGAAATCCACTTCAGCCATGTTCCCAGAGAGATTAATAAAGTGGTGGATGCATTAGCCAATTGCGCTCTCGATCACCACAACCTTTTATGTTATGGTCCTCTTCCATTGTGGAGACCAACCAAGCTTCAAGTTGATTTTAGACTCTGGTTTGTATTAATGATTGCTAATATGTATCTTGTTGTGTATACTGCCAGGGCTTGGACTAATAGCTTCCATGCCTGGCACAATAGAATATGTATACTTTGATTTCTCTATAATATAAAATGAAAGGTTTTTAACAAAAAAAAATTAAGTTTTTCTATTTTCAATTCCTAATAAAAAGTAAATCTGATAAAATAAATTTAATTAACAAAAATAGAATGGGCCATGCATTGACATATGTATGTGTGTGTATAATATATACATATGAACAATTGAAAATGGAATCTTTTTTCTTACAAGGGCTATTTATCAGTCATTATCCAATTTTGAGATTCATGGTTGGAAATCCAAAGGGCATTGCAGAATATATACAATTCTTTGGAAAAATCAGAGTTTCTTTATTACATAAAGATCACCAGATTGAATCCACTATAACATTTGATCTCATTAGAGATTTGTTTCTACATATAAGCCGGATGAATCTGAAATATTCTTCCAGAATGAAGAGAGTAGAATACAAGTTTTTAAATCCAAAAGGAAAAAAATTGGTCAGCAAGATGCCTATTAGCGTAGCCAAATTTGTCAAAAAGGATAATGTTATCTATCTAACATTCGTCTTCCTCTTTCGAAAGTTTTCCTAAAAGCATTGTTGAAATTTTTGCTAACTGATGTCAAAAAGTACTGGCAAAAGCTAGATCTTCTGGATTTATGTATCAGAGTATCCGTGAGGATCATTGACAGAAAAACAAGTGCACACGAAGTTGCAAAAAACAAAATAACTAACAAAAGCATGAAAATGCAAAAACAACTCACTATGCAACAAAGCCAAGATTTCTCCAATACACTGTTGCCTTAAATAGCTCACAAATGAAGATGTACATTCGGGAGAGTCAATGTGTAACTCCTTCATGATTAGTGGACAAAAATCCTAAAATAGAAAAATAACTCCCACACTTGGCATAGTCAAACTAAGAGTAACTCCCACTTAGCTAACAAAGATGGCTAAGTGTAACTCCTATGACTAACTCCAAATGTAACTCTTGTGACGAAGTACACCTAATCAAGCTAACTCCTAAAGTGCAGGAATAATCCACATAAATAAATAAATGTAATAAATAATATCCTACACCAACACCCCCCTTACGCGTAGCTTAGGTGGGAAAATAAGAAAGGTACGTCCCAGCAACGAGGCCTGATGAAGTACCCACGTACATGCATCTCTCACAAAGTGAAGTAAAGGGAGAAAACCCAATGGGAAAAAATTCCCCCCAGAACAGAGACAAAGAAAAAAGTGAGGACTAAGAAGACTCACTAGAAGCTACAACTTCCTGAAGCCACCCTGTATCATGCAAAACAACCTATTGGAGTGACTGTGGATCAGAAGTAGATGTAGTGAATAGTGGATCACCATGGAAGAGTGAAGGAAACTACTAGGTGTCTAATGGATCTCCAACCAAGGCATAGTTCCTATCCAAGGAATTATGCTCCTCATGCAAGGCAGAAGTGCCAATTGTTCCATCAAGGGATGTTATATCCGAAGCGAAGCGAAAAAGGAATGTGGAAGGCCGTGTAATGGCGAGTAAAAGATTTCCCAATGTCGATGAGTCATGAATCAAGGTTTCTACTCCCCAAAAGTCTGTAATGGACCAAAAGTAGGTGGATCAAGAAATAACTCCTCTAAACTAGAAGGTGACAAGGATATGGTGGAGGTGGGTCCCCATCACTACTATAGTCATCTATGCTAGAAGAGAATTCCTCATCATCGAAATGTGCTCAAGCTCAGAAGTGTCATCAAGTATAGGTGAATCGGTGAAGAATCTGAAGGAGGGACAAAGTGAGAGAAGGAATATAGCCGAGTCTGATGATCGACTACACCCACTACAATGATAGTGTCACTGTGCAACTCTCTGACATATATTGAATCTGGAGTGAACTCAACTTGCATGTCCTAACTAAGGTTAGTAATCTGGTAGATGATAGGATATTAGTTGATAGTGAGGGAATACTTAGAACATTATTGAATGTTCCTCCACTCACTTCAACAAACCCTCTCCCAAAAACCTGTGTAGAACAATTGTCATCACCCAATCGTATAATGGACATGTCACATGGCTCTAAGGAAGTGAACTCCACATGTGAAGAAGCCATATGATGTGATGCACCAAAATCAATAACCCATGTAGGAGTCGGTGGTACAACTACAACTAGGGCTCTCCCCTTTTCTCCTTTCCCGATTCTCTCTTTCCTTTTTCCATTTTCATTTTCCTTGGAGGATTCATGGGTTGATGAAGATGGTTTGATAACTCGGGGCACCTATGTTGTTCTTCTCAAGAAGACTCGTGAGGTGGTCAACTGTTTCTTCAAACATTTGCTTTCATCATGTTTTCCGTCAATACCCACATTTGATCCTCTCTTTCTTGGACTTAACACTAGAAGAGGAAGTTCCACGAGTTTTATTTTGAGGTGGGTTGATCCTTTTTGCTCTCATGATCCTTGTTCTGTTTCTTCTCTTTTGAAGCCTTTTGTATGTCATGCCCCGCAAGTAGAGCATGTGGTTTAGTGGACTTTAGTGTACCCATTTGAATCAGTTTATCTTGTTCTCGAGTTAAGTCAGCAACAAACTCATCAAAGGAGGGCATTGTCCATTGTGCTCTTTTGGTTGCATGGAAGGTAGAGACAAAAACAAAATAATCATGACCTAGTTTGGCGAGGATAGAAAGAATAAGTTGTGAGTCCTTTTTGTCAATTCCACATTCTTTCAATTGCATTCTCATAGATTTGAACTTGGTGAAGAAGTCTTGAAGTGTGTCAAACTGCTAGGGCTAAGACCAATCAACTCATTTTCTAGTTCGTGCCCTCTCATTTCATCTTGTTTCCCAAAGAGTTGTTCTAAGGTGTCCCATATTTCCTTGGGTGTTTTGGTAGCAATTAAATGAAAGCGCAGATCCAGTGACACAGAAAAGGACAAAAAGCCATAGGCTTCTTTACACTTGTCAAACCATCTATGTTTCTCCCACGCAAATTTTGGCACTTTATAATTGAGTGTGTTTTAGAAAATAAATTGTTCTAATGGAAAAAGCATGAAAAAAATGGAACTCGAATCCGAGTTTCCAATCAAAAGTTACAAACCTTTCTTTTCCCATTATTAAAGCTTATTTCAATTTCCACTCAAAAAATAAAAGCAAATAAATGCATTCAAATTTGTTTGGAGGGAGTCAAAATCAACAAGGGGATGGACTTAAGCACCCACTAGTAGGAATCCATGGACTTTAGCCCCCATGTGACCATACTTGGTGTCCCCAGATTTCACCCTAAAATCTAGGACTACCCATTTGAAAAAAAATCGTTCTTTTTTAAAATAACAAGTCTTTTTGTATTTTATTGTCAGAATACGTCGTATTATGTTAGGATATTCCTATTGAATCATATGAGCCAATTTCGACAAATACCCAAATACCCTAACTCATTTTATCCCTCCGCCAAGTTTTGTCTACGAGAAATTTTTATTTAATTATTTATTGAATAAATAATGCCCCGCTTGACGTAAATTGTGCTCGGTTGAATCTTGTTAAAGTTTTGCATGCCAATATTCACTCATCTCAATAGGGTTTTCACCACGAATGAATTCAGGGCATTATGCACGCAACTTACGCAACGTTTTTTGCTTTTATTTATTTCTTTTGTGTTTTTCTCTAGTTTTCTCCGTTTGTTTCTCTATGAAATTCCCTAGGTCAATTTCTTAACCAAGATAGTTTGTTTCATTGCACAAGCATCTGGAGATCATCTAACAACACAGCGCCAAAAGGAATCAACCTCAAAATGCAAACTGCTAACCAAAAATGATGAAGTCATACACAAAAAGCCTCTCCCAGGCAAGTCACATTTTCTGGAATTAGTGAGTGTAAGCTACAATGGAATTTTTGGTAGTTGCAGGCAGGTGGGAATTTATTACCCATGTAGTCAAAGTCACTTAAGGCTGCATGGGAAAATTAGAGGCGGGAGGCAAAGGAATTTCTTACCGCGTTTTAGGGTAGAAATTCTCATTATAAAAAAAAAAAGAAAAATCACTTAAAGCACCAATGGGATTTTTGCACACTTGAGCAGCTAACTTTTCTCATTAAAAGGATTTATTTACCCTCGCAAGTCGCACTTTATCAAAGGAGGTCGGTTTTAATGCAAGTCACACTTTTTGGAAGGAAGACTTTAAGCCGCCAGGTGGGAATTTTGGCGGTGGCAAAGGCGGGCGGCGGGATTTCTTACTCCGCAAAGGAACTTCTTACCCGCCTTGCAGGTAAAAATTCCCATGATGAAAGTCAAATCACTTAAGTGGAAAAAGGGATTTTTAGAGCTGCGGTGCGGGTGAAAATTCCCACCGGTTTGACTTCTTAATTTTAGAATTCACCCATGCCAAAAGGTGCGACCCAACTTGGGTGAATACAATGCATTTAATAATATTTATTAATGGTTTATTCACCTAATTTTGGCGCCATAAACAGGAGGAAAGTCAATGCAAGTGGAAGAGCTAAGGAGAAATCAAGGATGCATGGTAAAAATAAATTAAATAAATTTATTTAATGGCAGCCAAAGAACATGCAAAAATAAAGGCGCCCAATTTGGGTGAATAAACATGATTGTTTATTAATTAAATTGCTAGAAATAGGAAGGGCAATTATTAGAAATAGAATGTTGAGGGTTATATAAGCATGGGCTGCCATAATAAAGAAGCAATTAATTATTTTTGCAAAGGATTGCAGCCCAGACAGGTTTTGGCACCAAAGGAAGGAGGATTTTGCATTAAAGTTTATTTTCCACTGCTGGGAAGCTTCCAGTTTTGGCGCCTAGGGTTGGAATAGCCTAATTTTGGTCATTTTGAGCATCTACATGTTGGTATAAGTGCTCTGGTGAATTAAATAATATTTTTGCTTGCTTTGCATGCAAGCAAAATCTCAAATTTTAGGGCAGCAGACTTTATATGCAGATTTTGGTGATAAAAATCAAGTATTCGTGCCATGGACTCCATCTTTGTCTGAATAAAATTGCAGGTATTCATCACAGGTGCTCAAATCAATGTCAGGTATATTGAATATGACTTCTGAATCTGAAGAAGTTGTCAGATCTGCACAAATGGATCCAATTGCAAGGGATTCCGGCAGAATTAAAAGAAAAAGAGTTCGACAAAGATTGTTCCAGCCATGTTGAAGCATGATGAAAGAGAAAGATCAACAAAATCATGCATAGCTTTCAGATTTTCTGAAGCCAATGATACTGAAACATAGGCCCTGAACATATCACCGATTTAATTGACAGATCCAGATCTCATAATTGCAAAGGCTTCCGGCAAAAATTCATCCTCTTGTTTCTAATGCAGCCCGTGTAGAAGTCAATGCATGGAAAATTCCTTCCAGGATCTTGTGCATGTGCTCCCAATCTTCCAGTTGAAGCCTTCATTGAATTTACTTTGCATGTACTAAAGAAGAATTGCAAAAGCTTCAAGGATAAGAGGGAAGACAAGGCAAAGACAATACCCGCAAGCAAATCACAGTCACCTGCTTTCAAGATCTAGTTTGGTGAGAATCAAAGGCAAAAGAGTTAACCGCATGCAGAATATGGAAGAAGAACAAGACTGAGAGGGTTGCAACTTTCTTCTTATTTCTTTTCCTCTTTCTTTTATTTTCTCCGACAAAGTAATTGAGCAATCAATTAAATTATAAAACTTAAGTGATTGGTTTAAAAGTTGTTACTTGAAGAAGTCAATTACTTGGAAATAGGTGGCGGCATGCAAAATAGAAGGTTCTATTTTTCAATTATAAATCATGCATGTCATGCAAAGAGGAATTCCAGGAAGAAGATTGTCAGCTGCCACCATTTTCATAGCTTCCGCATGCGGGAATTCATTTAAAGTTTCCTATTTGTAATTGCCCTTTATACACTATAAATAGAGGAAGAACCTACGGGTTAAAGATCAGAACTTGTAAACAACATTCTTGTGTTTCAGACTTTGTGCTGAAACCCCTGATAGCTATTTGAAGCAGAGGAATAGAAAAGAGCATATTTCCAGAGAACTTTGTATCAACGGTGCATTTTGTTTCTAACTTTCTGTCTTAGATCTATTCATAAACTTTGCGTTATTCTAGATTTAGATCTGAAAGTTCGCTTTGCTTATAATTATGTATGTTAATATCTATCTGCTTTCTATCTATGTGCATGCAATCAACTCTATAATATATTGATTAGGTTGCACATCTTCCCTCTTTCTTTCCTATTTTTGCTATTTTCTTCTTCATCAGATATTTCCTTTCTTTAACAAAGACTTACTAGCTGCAAAAACTATACTGACTATGGTTTATGAGCTGCATGGTTAAAATAATACCCACAAATAGATACTAACATATTTAATCGACAAATCTTACACGGAGCCTCACCAAGAAACGAGGAGATTTATCTCATGATCGCCTAGGTTTTCAGCTATGCAGAAAATCTAGCCAATAGCATACCATATGACCAAGGTCTAGAGCATGTGATTTTTTAATGTCGGTATGTTTGTAATATTGTTAGCATATTGTTAAGTGAGTTGAATTAACAACTCATGTCGAGTGTCTTAGAGGAATATTGATAGGGTTGTGAAAGATTTAGGGAATGCTTATTAGAAGTTAGCTCCTAAAATATAGGAGCTTCTAAATCTATAGAATGTAATCGTATTGAAATTAATCACATGTTGAATTATGATTGATTGAAACTTGAGCTTTGCTCACACAACACAGAAGTACAAAAGTAACAAACTTAAACATAGGAAGAATCAACATTTATTCGTCATATAGTTCCAAATAAGAAACCAATCACGTGAAGCAATTAAAACAACCATCAAAGTCTAGACATGATTTAATGTCTAAAAATTCATACCAAATAGTGGATGAATCAGCAGTTATCCCAAAGAAGTAGCCTCCTGGTTTCAATAACAATGACACATTCTGCAGAAGACTCCTGGCATAATCTTCACTTCCAAAACAGTCCTACAAAGTTTAGCCAAACATCAGCAATTGTAAGAATCCAAAAAATTCAGAACAGTTAAAAGCTCTCTTGAATAGAAGAATATCCATATGTAGATACCTGCAAGTTCCGTAGGCAGCATACGATATCTGTCGGAATACTCTTGTCCGGAAGATTTGATGCTAAATTTGGCTGATTGAAAAAATGATGAAAAAAATAATCAGCATGAGATTTGCTTTGCAGACGATTACATAAGATAAAGTTTAGGGAACTGATATGAGTGAAATAGTAATTGCACAGACAAGGTATAATCAGGTGTTGAAATTGTAACCAAATGCATGAAAAATAATTGCTGATGCATGTATAAATTCCATTCAGGAATCAAGAAGAAATTACAATATAAGATGAGCAAATTTAAGTTGGACAATCTCCAAACTGCCTATTCTTATGTCTTCTTGACTTAATCCATAAACCCTGTACAATTGTAAAAGATAAAAAAAAACATTAAGTGCTACTAAAAAGTACAATGATTTAATAATACTAAAACTCTTTACACCCTCCGGTAAAGGTCATTTCATTTACAAGACCAAGCATATCTCTGAATTTAACAACCCTAATTTAATTGAGTAATTTGGTGAAAATAATTGTGTAGTGGTGTTGAATTGCAAAATAGTGTAGGATATATATAATTTAATTAGATAATAGACTAGCATTAACAGTATACATGGAAGAGCAAATGAGTCCACACAGCAAAATAAGTCATAAAACAACAGCAGCTTTGTATTCCTCAAGCTAGCTTCTATTACAATCTTCATAGTTCAAGAAAGACTTGATACACAATCTTCGTAGTTCAAGGAAGACTTGATACAAGCACCCTTACACCTGCATTCTCTATGCTATTTAAAGGGCAAGGCCAAGCAGTTGCAACCGACACGCAATAAGTCTTATTAATCTCATAACAAAAATCCGACAAAGCACTAGCAAAACATGTCGGCTAACTTTATTATAATTATCATCTTAAACTACGACATTAAACCCCTTCCGATAAGTCAAAATCCCTTCCAACATTACAAAAAAAAAAAAACATATAAAGGAGGAAAAAAAGGAGGGGCAGAAGAAGATGCCTCTGAATCATGCAAGCTTACTCACCCATTGAAGAGTTTGTTGAAGCAACAGCTTGATTGGCGCAATTTTGATTGCAGTGTATATGCTTCGATAGTCCGGTGTTGACCGTAATGTCCCCTTTTTCGAACTAATTCATTTTGAAGACTTCTTGCCTATTCCACTTTCTGTGGGCCAGAAGAAGGTAAACAAGGGAAGTGTTTGTTGATGTTTTTAGTCCTTTTTGTGAATATTTACCTTTTTCTTTCGTGGCTTCTCTTATGAGGTAGGTCAGTTGGGTTGAGAGGTGAAGACAAGTTAAAAGATTAAAGCAATCATTCTTAAGAGGTCGATCTTGGGAAAGACTCGCTAATTGACCTTTGACGCCACCAAGAAGCTATATAAGGGGTCGCTTGGACTCATTTTGGGCATCCATCATATCATAATTTTACATTTACTTGGTTTTTGGGTTGGTTGCTCAATTCCTTTCCACTTGAGGATGAAAACCCTCTTGTGTGGCATACAAGGAAGACGAAAACCTTCCTTGTGCAAGTTGGAGAACAAACTCTCCAATTAGTGGTTCCTAAGAGCTTCAAAGAAGGTGTTGTTATCCAAATGTGCCCCCTGCTCATTTTTTGGCTAACTCCCTTTCATTCTTTCCTTCTATTGTGCCTCACCATAAATTTTTACTTTTAGGCACTCAAAACCTTCTGGAAATGACACCATTGGATAGAGCTCTTTCTCAGCTTTCTAGAAAGGTAAAGTTTACCTCCTAACTCCACGTATTTTTCAAGTTATGGCTCGGCGGAGTTTTTGTGGGAAATTTTCCCTTGCAAGGTCCGCAGCCAATCAGAACTCACCACGTGTCCAGGTCAAAAATATCAAAGCGATCCGTTTTGGGCCTGTTTTTGCCCTAAATCTTCGAACGGCCATAACTTTCGATCCAGAGCTCGGATTTTCATGTTCTTTATATCATTGGAAAGCTGGTAAAATTCTCTACATGATTCCATGGTCAATTTTGAATTTTGGTTCAGTTTGGAGGGAGAAAATCAAAAAACGCTTCTGGTACGCACCCATGGACAGAACTGACGTTTCAACAACCAATTTTAATGCAAAATGGGTCGCATTCTTCTCCAGCATGGTCAAAAATGTCGGGGATGGGTCTGTCAGGTCACCCATGCTGTTTTTAATGCATTTTGGTCAATGAGGAATGGCTCCCATGTTTTTTCACGTTTTCTCTCTCTGGCTCGACCCATGCACCGTAGTGCCGGATTTGGCTCATTTTTCAAAGGGGGAACACTTTTTTCGCACAACAAGCTTCCTTTTCACTTTCAACAAGTGATTTTGGCAAGTATCGACCTTCCAGATCAGAATGAGTTTTTCTACCTCTTTGGTGTTGGAATACAAGGATTTTGATGTTGAAAATCACAATGCGAGCTCTGTGAATGCTTTCACCCTTTGTATGTGTTGTTTGCTTCATTTCAAACCCTTGTTTACTTATCAACTCCGTGCATGATGTTTTATGTTGCAATTTCTGATTTGTGTCAATTTGCATGAGCAAGAAGTGCTCACCACTCCTTTGGTGTATCACCCTTATCAGTTTAGTTTTAATTTTTGCATTTCTTATCCTGTCTCCTTGCAAATTAAAATAAAATTAGGATCTTGAACCTCTGCAGTTGTGCAAATAATAGATCTGGATCGGAGGAGTTTGAGGAACCAGCCTCTAATCTGAGATTCCTCTCTCATTTTACAAGTCCCACACTTGGAGAGAGGTTTCAATGTTGTGCAATCACACTGGATGCCTGAAACATCAACTTAGAAACTTGATTTGCATCCAGGGGTGCTGCTGATTTGCAACAACAGTGTTTTTACTAGTTTGCAAATAGGGTTTGAAGGAGGAAGAGCTATTAAGGTTTCTTCATTTATTTTGCACCCTCTCCTAGGGTAGTGACTTGGGTGGAAGAAGGGTTTAGTGCCTTCTAGGGCACATTTGGGTCATTGGAGTTGTTCTTCACTTTCCTCATAATTTATAAGGTTGATTTCTCATTTCATTGGTATTTTTGGGGTTTTGGAATCATCATTTCCAACCCTTAATGTGAGTTGTACTTCTGCTGATTATTTAATTAATTACAGCTGTGATTTATCTCTTGTTTCTTATTTATTTTGAAGTATATTGGCTGGATAAATATCTTCATGGTTGGATAAAATATTTGGAAGCATTCTATGTCATTTTCAGCTTGTTATTGCATGAGAATTGATGCCATTAAGTGCCATTACAGTTCGTTGACAAAGGAGGATATATTTACTTATTTCCAACTGGTTTGAAGGGTGCTTGATGCCCTAAAAGTGTGGTTTTCAGTTCGCTGGTAGGGTTTCATAGTTGTTCCAAAAATTTGATTACTCTCATTTGGGTTTAAGCCTAAACCCTTATTTTCAATTTCAGCCCTAGCAAGAACATTACTATGGTATCAAAGCTTCGATCCTCCCAGCTTGGACGGTTTCATTTAGGAGTAGATAAATGGCAAACATAGATTTTGATGATGTTAGGGTTGAGAGGTTTTCCCAATGGCAAGAAAGATTGGCGAATAAGAGGACTCAGTTGATCCAGGCCATGCAAAACCACAATGGAGAAGGAAGTTCTTCCGAATTCATAGTATGAGACAACCCTTTGGGTCAAGTTTTGAGTTCTGCTAGGCCATCTCAACCTACCTTCCTCCCCAGGGAAGAAGACATTCCAGAGATTGAGACACGACATTCGGTGGGCCATAACATTGCTACCATCTCTAAGGAGTACAGGGTTCTTCCGGATGAGATTCACGATGCCATCTCACTCGCCGAGTTCATAGGGTTCATGAGATTCGTGATGCCAATATGATCAAGAAAGAAAAAAACACTCGAAGTTTCCGAATGAGATTAGTGATGCCATGTCACTCGCCGAGTTCATACGGCTCATGAGATTCGTGATGCCATTATGATCAAGAAAGAAGAAAAACACTCGAAGTTGTTAAGCACTGAGAGGGAGCAGCCTATGGAAGCCCTAGAGGTACCTATCATTCCTCCTAAAGTTGAGCCCTTGACTGATTTTCAAAACAACAATGTGAAGGGGAATCTATTCGGTGAAGAAACCATGGAGCATGATGCCATGAAAGAAGAAGAAACAAATTTGCAAGGTGATGAAGAGAAGTTGAAGGTTGAGGCTCAATTACCAAAGGGTAAGGAGGATGATCAGCTCGCTAGGACTTTCCAGATAGCAAGCAATGAAAACGCGTTAATGATTCGAGGCAAGATTCATGATGTTGTTCCTTACATGTATAAACAAAATGAGAATGCTTCAACAAATTCTCATAAGGCGAAGAAAGATGAACACTAAGAAGACAACGGAAGGTATGAAGGTAATTCAGATTTGTTGCTTTCTACTATGCCATTTCAGATAAATGGTCATTGGCAATTTGTTGAAAAGAATGACCATGGAACAAGTTTGATGTAATGTCCCCTTTTTCAAAATAGCACCAATTGAAGACTTTTTGTCATTTCTCTTCTCGTGGCCAAGAAGGAATTACACAAGGGAAGTCCTTGGTCTTCGTTTTTATTTTATTTTATTTTTATTAATGTTTTTCTTTGGTGTTTTACTCCTTAAGGCAGGTCGGCTGAGATTATAATGTTCCCGACATGAAAATAGAAGATAAAGAAAGCTTAAGAGGTCGATCTACACCTTATGACTCTTGGTGCCAACCAAAGGGTATAAGAGGAATCTTAGGGGCTCATTTGCACATCACTTTTGGCATATATATTTTATCTACTTGGACTCTAGGGCTGATTGCTCTATTTCCAACTCCATTAAGGGAGAAAATCCATAGGGTGGCATCCAAGGAGGACAGCAACCTAGTGTCATTTGAAGAATGAAAACTCTCCAAATTGGGTGGTGTGAAGGAAATTACTAAAGATCCTCTTGCTAGTTTATATCTAGGGCATCAAGAAGAAGACCAAAAAGGAGCTTTTGCATGATTTGGAGTCCCTCTCCTAGGGAGCAACAAGGATTGAGAAAATTAAAGCGCCTTCTAGGGCACGACACTCATTTATTATTTGATATTCAGACTTGGCATTATTTATAAGGTTGAAACCATTCATATTTGGTCATTGTTGGGGTCTCAAAACCCTCGGTTTGATTATTTCTCTTCGTTGTAATTATGTTAATAATTAATTTTTCAGCTGAGTATTTGCTTGATTTTTTCATGGTGGAAATTGTTCTAATGTATCCCTAAATGGTTTATAAATATTGTGGATGAGTTTAAGGGTGTTATTTGGGTGAAATCTTGTATAATATTTTAAGTTGTGTCGGCCAATTCTTCACTTTGGGACAACTTAATAATATTATTATTAAAATAAAAGGTTTTTTTTTACATACTAAAGTAGAAAAAGACCCTTAGCCTATTTTCAATCAACTAAAAGGGAGAGGTTATTCCTCTTTAAGAGGGAAAAGAAAATGTTAAAAAATATAAAAAGGCATACATGGACCGCTCCACAAAGAAAGGAAAGAAAAGGCTATAAAAGCAAATGTTGGGGCTCATTGTAATCATCATCTTGTGAACTATATAGTTCTCTTTTGTAAATTGGAGCATTGAGCTCTCATTTTCACCCCTTTTAGGACGAAAACCCTCATTGGATCTTATTGAGGACGAAAACTCTCAATAGTTACAACACTTGGGGACAAAAACCCTCATTTGTTGCATTGGTGGTTTCATTTGAAAGTCACATTTGAGCTTCAAAATTCATAATTTCATAATGGCAAGGGTTTCTATAGTGCTACGGCACAAATGTCAGCTAGGGCATGCCTTTTGGTGGCTGTCACATTCCTTGCCAGCTTGATCTACCCATTTGGAGATTTTGGGATCACTTTTCAGTGGGTTTTGATGGTTAGAAAAATCTTACTCTAATTTTATTTGATAGTTGCCATTTTTATGGTCATTTTGAGCTATCATTTGCATTTTTTCTCCAAGTATTTATGAAGTTACAGAATTTTGAAGTTTCGATTGTTTTTGAGCATTAATTAATTCCAACAGTCTGCAATTTATGGTTGAAGCAATTATTTTGCATGATTTCATCAAGGGTTTCATGTTGTTAATGTATTTCTAAAAATTTGTGTGTGGAGAAGGCAAAAATCCAAATTTACCCTAGATCTTGCATAAAATTTAGTTTACTACCATTTGAGGTTTGTACTATTTCCTAGTTTTTCAGTTTCAGTCCGGAAAGGGACATTACGGATATGTTGCTTTCTACCATGCCATTTCATATTTATGGTCATGGGCAATTTGTTGAAAAGGATGACCATGGGGCAAGTTTGATGCTCCATAGTAAATCACGACAAATGGGTAATCATCATGGTGCTAAGAATGGAGAAAAATCAGAATTGCAAGGGGTTAATGGGGCAAAAATTCCAGGTGACCTTGTTGGGAGGCATGCCCATGGAATAAGGGCCTCTCTTGATGCTCATGTTAATCTTCAACTCACTAGAAATTTCATGACAACAACCTATGGTAAGCAATTTCAACATCTTCTTAGCAAGGATTTGCTACATCACCTTCATCATGTCTTTGCAATATTTTGGTCATCATAAGAAATGTTCTAACAACTTTGTGAAGATGAAGGGTACCAAATGGGAAGAGGATTCCACTTCAGCCCTAGGAAGTGAACTCTTGGTTGACAACCCTAGACATGACCCGCATAATTCAGATTTATGGGTTCCTTCTATGTCACTGCCATATTTGTATCATGGAGGACAACATGATCAATTTGATAAGAGGAAGAACATGTTGAAGGACAAAGGGGTCATAGATTCTTCCTTGCAAATTTCAGATTGCTTATGCATAGAAGAGTGGGATCCAGGAGATCTTTTGAAGAGTGCTGCCACAAACTTGAGGACTGTTGTTACCTACATTCCCAGCTCTCCCCACATTCTAATGGCAGCCATAAGAGAATGGGTAACCACAAGGAAGATGCATTTCTCACCCACGGTGAAGGATGTAGTGTTTACATTGGATGCAAGATGGTCTCCAACTACCACCATCCCAATTTTGCATGGGAAAATACAATGCTACAGCCATGGTAAGATGTTCTTTCTGAATTCATATTTTGGATGGATAGTACTCTCCTTGGACAGTTGTAGGTTGACATTTATGATGAAGCTCTTTGGGTTTAATATGATGTTTGAAAGGGATTTCAAGTATTGCAGCTGTTGCACCCTTCCTATGTTACTAATATCCAAGATTTTTGAGTTGGAAATGCTATGCTACAGCCATGATGGGTTGTTCTTCCCAAATTTATGTATGGAGTTGTGCATATCTTCCATGGACAGCAAGAGATGGGCAGGTTTGGAGACATTCTTTCCACTTAATATGATGTGTAAGAGGGTTCACTCATTGAGATCAAGCAAAGCCAACATCCCAACATCTTTGGCGTTGCTTGGGAAGAAATTTAGAGTTGTACATGGCTATTACACCCACTCATCCGCACTCCTATGGTCTGATCCAAACCAATTTGTGAAGAAAATTCAGTGGGGCAGCTTGGAGGCAACATTTGGAATCCAAAATCAACAAGGTAACATCAATCAAGAAGAGGTGAGCATAAGTATTGGTATGCATTGTTTACATCTTATGTTGGAATTCAAGAAGAAGGCAATACTTCAAGGTAGAGTGGATGGAGTTCCAAGGATGGCTACCACGAAGAAGGAAGAGGCATATTCTCAGAGCACTCAAGGCATAGAGACAAGCAAGGGTCTACTCTTAGGTAAGGTACTCCATGGTGATAATTTTTGGTTAGTTCCAGGCATACACGATATTACTTTCTTGTGGGGACACTTGAAGAATTATGTGCAAAATGGAGCTTTCTTGTTGAAAGCCATCTTCTACACCAAGTTGGGGTAAGTGTGGGTTGTAAGAATCTTGAACTAAGGGCCAATGTATTTGTTGTTTTCAATTGTAGACCTGTTGTTCTTAATTTTTCAGCTGATGTAAGATAATTTTCAGTCCCTACACTACTCATGAATTTGCTTTTCTTTATAAGATTTCAGTTTGGTAGTTATGCCATTGTCATATGAATGAACATGCAAAAATCAGATTTGGGACTGCCATTAGCAGTCATGGGCAGCAACAAGCATGCACTTTTAGGAAGGATTTCATCATTGGATAATGTGGAAAGAAGGTTACAGCTGGAATAAACAAATAAATCAGACCTAATAGCCTTGATTTGGATGAGGTCTCAAGTATTTTATGGCTGTTGTAACTTGTTTCCAGCCAATCCACAATCTGATTTACATCTTGTAATAAGAGGGATAACTGGTCAAGCTGATTATTCATCCATTCCTTGCTCCATGATGGAAACTACAGCAGTTTGGAGGGATTTTGGTACAACCGAGTATGCAAAGGAAGGAGTTGTAACTACTGTTTTTGAAGCAGAAGATGAGGACTTCAATGAAGATAGGGGTAGAAGAGGTATGAGTTTGTTTGGGTTGAAGCTCCTTGATTTGATAGGTACGGGATCCAGATTATGGGAGCACTACAACATGTTCCTTCACCTTGATATGATGATACTTGGGCATATGAATTTGCAATTGCTTGAGGGAAAGCAATTTCAAGAAGAGAGGATTGTAATGTTCCCATTTCGAACTAATTCATTTTGAAGACTTCTAGCCCATTCCACTTCCCGTGGGCAAGAAGAAGGTGAACAAGGGAAGTGTTTGTTGATGTTTTTAGTCTTTTTTTGTGAACATTTACCTTTTTCTTTCGTGGTTTCTCTTATGAGGCAAGTCGGCTGGGTTGGAGAGGTGAAAAGACAAGTTAAAAGATTAAAGCAATCATCCTTAAGAGGTTGGTCTTGGGAAAGACTCCCTAATTGACCTTTGGTGCCACCAAGAAGCTATATAAGGGGTCACTTGGACTCATTTTGAGCATCCATCCTATCATGATTTCACACTTGGTTTTTGGGCTGGTTGTTCAATTCCTTTCCACTTGAGGACAAAACCCTCTTATGTGGCACACAAGGAAGATGAAACCCTTCCTTGCGCAAGTTGGAGAATGGAAACTCTCTAATTGGTGGTTCCTAAAAGCTTCAAAGAAGGTGTTGTTGTTGGTTTGCAGCTAGGGTTTGAAAGAGGAAGAGCTACTAAGGTTTCTACATTTATATTACACCCTCTCCTAGGGTAGTGTCTTGGGTGGAGGAAGGGTTTTAGTGCCTTCTAGGGCACATTTGGGTCATTGGAGTTGTTCTTAACTTTCCTCATAATTTATAGGGCTGATTTCTCATTTCATTGGTATTTTTGGGTTTTGGAATCATCAATTTCACCCCTTAATGTGAGTTGTACTTCTGCTGATTATTTAATTAATTACAGCAGTGATTTATGTCTTGGTTTTTATTTATTTTGAAGTATATTGGTTGGATAAATATCTTCATGGTTGGATAAAATATTTGGAAGAATTCTATGTCATTTTCAACTTCTTGTTGCCTGAGAATTGATGTCATTAAGTGTCATTACAGTTTGCTGCCATATGAGAATATATTTACTTATTTTCAGCTGGTTTTAAGGGTGTGTGATGTTCTAAAAGTGTGGTTTTCAGCTCGTTACTAGGGTTTTAGAGCTATCATTCCAAATATCTAATTTCTCTCATTTGGGTCAATGTTTTAAAAATCGGACCCAAACTCGAAACCGACCGAGGGTCAGACCGGCACCGAACTGGAATCGCACCGGAATCGAACCAGTTTAAAATTTATGAACCGGTTTACTAAAAATACATAAAATATTACAATTTTAATGAAAACAAGAAATTTTAAAGATTACAAACCATGATTACAAACAATTAGAGACAAAATATGCAAAGTTTGCTCATGTATATACCATGTAAGGGTAAATATAGCAAAACGGCACCAAGTGCACTACATATCCGAAACAAAATACATAAACAATGAGGCTCTAAATGGCCTATAGAGTCCAAAAACAATATGCTACAAACTACTACATGTTTGATATCAATCATCAAACTCAACACCACTGCTAAGAATGGGATCCTCATCCTCATCAATGTCATCATGTTCCTTTGGCTCGGACACATCGGACTCCTCAAGGACATCTATAGTAGTTGTAGTAGCATGGCTAGTGTTTGCCATGTCTGGTGCTACTAGTGGTTCATCATCCAAAGCCATCCACCCCAAGTCATCGGGATCAAACTCTGCTAGGTGACTCTCCTCTACCCATTCTGAGGTTGGATCAATATCATCCAAGACAATGGGATCTGTATTAGGTATCCTATTCAGTAATTGGTTGCACCTTAGCCGGAGGTTGTATTGCACGAAGACGAGATCATTTAACCATTGTTCCAAACGAGGTCTATATAACATCATTTTAGGGTTAGGGTTGGAAAAAGGTAACTTAAAAGCTAAAATTGGGAAAAAAATGTTATAAGGCAAAACCTGCCCCTCAACTAGTTCGAATGGTCCATTCGAAACCAGCCGGTTTAGGAGTTTCAATCTTGAGCGAATGCTCGATCGTTTGGTTCCATACGAAACCCGTCATTGGTTCGGTTTTTCTAACAATTTGCAATTTTTTTAATGAATTGGTCGAACCAAGTTGGAACCGGAATGGTTTTTAAAACACTAATTTGGGTTTAAGCCCAAACCCTTATTTTCAATTTCAGCCCTAGAAAGGGGCATTACATTGGTAGTATATGGAAGCAACTATTTCCCATTCTCGTGAACACTTTACCGTGCAAACCACTTCATACATCTTGTCTTTCCCTTCAAGCACTTCCTGTTCAGCCAATTGTAAATTGGTCTATACCTATTTGAGCTACTTCTCATGCTTGGACACGACCTCTTTGAGCTCTTGCTCATGTTTTTCCTTCTCTTCATTGATTTTTTTCTTAGATTCCGACACCCTTGGCTATGTGTTTGTGTGAGCTATAAGTCTACTAGGTCAATTGTTCTGAATTGACCCCTGTTGATCCTCTTATCTCCTAATGTAGGTCTGCCAACTCACTATCCAAGTTATCCTTCTCATTTTGCACCATATGTTGTTTGCACAAGGATGATTTTAGTAAGAAATATTAGTACTTATAGGTGTGCTTAATACTCTGCAAAAATTCGAGAACACTTTTCACCAAAGTACTACTTTAAGCTACTCGTGTGGGCATCCAATGTTGATGCATCCTACAAGTATTCACTTCTAGCCATCTCGGGTTGAAATAGACCAGTGTAAACACATTATAACAATATGTTTGTATAAATATCTGAATACATGAAGCCTTATTCATAATCACCTCTACCTGTGAAGGACCATTGGTACTTCTAATTGCCCAACCACCTTGGAGATGCATTGCAAAGCCGTTGTCATTGGCCTAATGCCTGTAAGAACTGCGACACGGTTTTGTAAGGGTTGTTGCTATAAGGGTGAGGAAAAAGTACTGCAATACTCCTGTCCTATAAGTGAGAATCAGCTTCCTCTACCTCTGAGTTTGCTAGTTTTGTTCTATGCACATCTACATTGGCAAATTGTACCTCGTCTTTTTTATGCTATCCCTGTGCACTCTTGGGGCTGTACCGGACTCGTCAGCTGTACATCCATACCTGATGGTGCTCCAAGATCCTACAACCAACTTTTAATTTGTTCTATTTTCTTAAAACCCTTCTCAGTTTGCGAAGGAATATGAACTATGGCTTCTGAAGAAAAATTGGTAGAGGCATTTAATAGCTCAAAGTAGGCATGTATAGACCTTCTCTATATACTTCCTCGTCCTCCTCATTGTCCATCTTATATCCTTCCACTCCTTCCGTAGTGGGCTCTTCCATTGTCAGCGTCCTCGTTTTCACCAAATTTTGGCAGTCCATGTGCTTGTCTAAGGGGATGCCAAGACATTTCCAACGAAACACAGAGGACCATGTGGATCATATTAAGTATCTATTGTTAAGTTTCCTTCCACCACGTGACCATGTATGCATCGCACCCAAGAATAACCCAATAGCATGTTGTGTCATATAAAACCCTTTATATGACAAGGAAAGGAATTCATGGATATGTGCTAGGGGGCTTTAATATTTTTCTGATACAACTGTTGTTACACAACCTGAATTAATTATCACCAAATACATGTTTAAACCCTTGTGCACTTGACTATTTACTATTGGGATAGGCCCTTGGATTTTAAATGTTTCTCTTAACCCCGCACGAGCATTGCTTTCAAAAGCCAGAGCTGAAACTGTCATGTCCCTTTTTCGAGCTAACTCCAATTTAACCCCTCAACCCATTTTCTCCCCATGGGTTTAAGGAGAAAGCAAGGGGAAGATCTAAGCTTCGTAGTTGCATCATTATTTTGATAGTTATTTCATTTATATAATTATGTATTCCTATTGGGCAATTAGCGCTCCAATAGATGGCTATGTAAATAGGATATAAAATAGGTATGTGTGGCATATAGGCCCAATACTTTTAAAAGATCCTCCCTAGAGAGGTCGGCCTTTCTGGATTGCATTGTAATAAGCTCCCGTTATGTCTATATAAGGAGGTTGCTTAGTCATTTATACGCATGTTTTTGGTGAATCTATCTTATTGGTGAAGGTTGTTTGTTGAAGCCCTTTCTCCACCTCATTCAAGGATGAAAACCCTTGAATCAAATACCTCCCAATGACGAAAACCCTCGAGGATAGAGTAGTGTGGACGAAAACCCACATTATCTCATTTGTGTTCATCTTATTGCTGGTTATAACAGATTTCTTCCCTTTACGACTTTCTTAGAGGTATGTTTTCAAGGTTATTATTGGTTTCTATGTGATTTCTTTGCATGGTTGAGCTCCCTATGATTTATAAAGGTGAAATCTTCCATTTTATCAATTATTGGTGCAAATTATATTTAATTTCAAGAGGGGCGACCTATATTGAAGTGATGTTTTGGTATGTGCGGTGACATTTTGGCAAATCTGGAATTATCATCTTATTCTCTATATTTTATAAGGCCAATATCTCAAGTTTCATGATTTTTTGTACTTTCTATGTTGAGTTATGAATTTTTAAAGATACACTACAGACAAAGGTTTTATGAAATTCATATCTAAGGCATTAAAAATCATATTTCTTGCATTACATGATTGTTGAGGTTATAACATAATTTAAGAAATTCAAGTGGGGTTAATTGAAGGGTTTTGAAGGCTCAAAAGTGAAGTTGAATTCCTCAAACAATTCGCTACCCTAGAATATTGCAGAACTCAAATTACTTTCAGGTTGGTCGGTTTCTAAAATCAGATTTGGAGATCTTCTTTTTGAGCTAATTACCTTAATTTTCAGTTTTGTTGCCGAAAGGGTCATTACATTGTTATTAGAGCTCGGATCTTCAAAGGCCTAGGGTTTCAATGGAAGAATTCAAGTTTGAAGAATTGATGGCACGACTAAACCATAACCCACAGTCCGAGGAAGCAACAACGGTGCATGGAAGCGTAAGATCTCTAGTTTTGATGGCACTAACAAACTTTCAATGAGATCATGGTTGTCAGAATTGGAGGCATACTTGCAAAGAAAACCTATGTGTGTGGAGGATGCCCTTGAATTCATCCCTTGTCATTTGGAAGGGATGGCAAGAGATTGGTGGTACCATGTGATAGAAACCCAAGGGGTAGAATTGGTTTTCCTCTTTGATGATTTCAGTCAAAAGATCATAGGAAGGTTTAATGTGCAAATTCGCAAGGATGAATCCCAAAGTAAAAGTTCATTGGTGTTTGATGATATTTCTTTGGTGAAATGTCCCTCTTTCTAAAATAACCATGGCGAAGCCCCTTTGTAACACCCTGATTTTGTAAGTTATCTTGGTGATTATTTTTCATACTGTTGTATCTGCTGAAATGAAGGCAAACATGTTAAGATATATTTTGATCTTAAAGGAATGTGTTGCTAACTTGGATTCTAGCATGCTGTAATTTAATTGCATGGGACAGCAGTTATTGTTGCTTGTGTGTTTGCTGATGTGACGACAAATTGTCGTATACTTGCTAAACTCTCTTTGCTGATTGACAGCACACCTTGAATCAATTCCATTGATCCAAAGTATGCTGTGGTCTTCGTGTGATTGCTTTGTCGATTTACTCTTGAACCGAACTGGAGGTTGATATAAATGTGCAGCGCCTGATTGCAGGTATGAGCAGCTGGCACACAAATGCCAATGACAAAGGTACGATTCTCGAACCATGCACTGTCGTACTTAAGACCTCGTGAGGCAGGAAATGTCTGGACACGGGTGGCTCTGGCATGTGAAGCAAAGGACGAAACGTCCTGCACAGACATTGACATGAATGTCAGTTGGAAGACTGGATTGGAGGTTGATTAGTGTTAGTGGTTAGAAGGAATTAAATCCTAAGCTAATCCTAAGTTCTACCATACATCCTAAACTACTATCCTAAGTGGATTTTTAAATTATAAAAAAAAAAAAGGGAAATAAACCTAAGTCCTATTAACCTAAAAACTAGACTATGACCTAGGTTGAACACTAATATAAATCCTAAACTAATCCTAACCTAAAGGGGATGCACAGACCCTTAGAGGGAGAGGATAAGGATGAAGGGGTGTTTAATGGCATTAATGGGGAGTCCATACGTGGACAGCGCCAGTTTGGCGGGGACAGGTAAGTGGCAGAGGTATCTAGTGGACATGGAACTAAATTTGGTTTTGCATGTAAAATTCGAAATTAGGAGTTCGCCAACTCAAGTTGGCAGTGGCGTGGGAAATTGGGAAAAGGCAGAGCCTTTAATGCATTAAATTTTCTTGGTCCTCGCGACCAGCTCGCCTTGGAAAGTGTATGAGGGAAATTTGATTGTTTATTGTGTCGATTCGGATTTTGTGAAGTTGCTCTGCATTTGGTTTTTTTGTTTGGTTCAGTCGAACCAGTTTCATTGGGTTTATCACTGTTCTTTGGAAATTTGGAGGTGTTGTTGCTGAGCCTGAAGAGGAAAGGATTGTTGGAAAGCTCGTCTGTCGCCGTGGAAGGAAATACCTTCGGTAGACGCGATTTTCTTCGAGTTTTGAGGAAGAATTTACAGGCATGTTAAGCCCTTCTCTTTAAAAATACTTGCTTTGTTTAAACGTCTCATTAAAACAACCCTGCTCTTGGGTTTTGGGTTTATGTGATTGTTGTCGTGTTGATACGATTTGGGTTCAGTCGATTCTTGCTGTCATTTTTGAAATGATAGGTAAAATCGTTTCTGGTTGTTGTGATTTGATCTGTCTTTGCATGAATTGAGTTGGAATAAGAACTTGTTGTATTGGTTGTTGATGGTATTTGGGAATTCGAGATGGGTTTTTCTCTGCTTAAATGTTATATAGGAACTGTGCAGGCTGTGTGGGTTGTTTTCACTGCTGTGCGATTGTTCTTTTGTTATATGATCTTTTGTGATAAAATTGTACAGGATGTACGAGTTGCATGATGTCGTTTCTATACTGAAATTTCTCTTAAAGGAAATAAAACTTTTCTTTTCCTTCTGCTTTGTTTCGGGATTAGAAGGAAATAGCATTTTTGGATTTTAAAGGAATTGGCATTAGAGTTTTATCTGAGCATTACGAACTCGGTTAGAAGGAAATGATAGTAATGTTTTCATTGTTGTGCTTCTTCTTTTATATAAATGGACGAATACAATTTGGGTATTCGTGGGAGCTAGAAAAGAAATTGTTTTCTTCTGAACTTATAAATGATTACATTCTTTCTTGCTGGGATGAAAGGTTGATTTTGTTGTGTTTATGGAAACGACTTGATCTTACAGTTTGGACAGTAGTCGTGAAAACGAGCTTGGCTGGTATTCCTGAACATTAAATGAATTATGTTGATTCTTGCTGAGGGGGTTAGATGATTTGTTGTGTTTTATTGATGCTGTTCGATCTTTTAGTTCGGATTGTCTTTGTGAAAACGCACTTTACTTTGGATTGCTGTGCAAAGGAAGAAATGCTTGGGAAGTTGTCTTGTTGTTGGACCTGTTTTGATTATACTTTGTTGTGCATCTGATATCCTATGCGGGTTTTTAATAATAAGGGTATTATTGTATGAAAATCGCATTTTGGGTTCTGTACATCATTGTGAATAGAAAAATGGATTCGGGTAGAAACATTTATTGGTAAGGAATTCTTCTTCTGTCTGCTGTATTTTGATTTGGTAAAATCAGTAGTCGGATGGTTTATTGAACTTGTAAGTTCAGTCTGTATAGAGGACAGTGGCATTTAAATCGTTTCCTAAGTGCTGTGTTTTTCTGTACAAACGGAATTTTGAATGTTTCGTGTGGTCTTCTGATCTTTGCACTGTCAGTCAAGGAAAAATGAAACCGGCATGAATAATTCTTGTTGAGTTGAAGAAAATGGTTGTTTTCTTATTTGAATAGTTAAAGAACGAATTCTTCTCTTTTGTTGTTTGAATTCTGGAAATAGCATTGAAGTCTTACTGTGCATTATGATTGGTCTTGCTGTAGGTAACAGCAATGAATAAATTTTATTTTGAACGGAATGCGTTCATAGAATTAGGAAATCATGTGAATAATTGATTGCATGATTGTATAACTGTTTATCTGGTTTACAATACAGTGAAAGAATTATGGATTCTTCTAGTACGGTAAATACATAGTATGCATCCTTATACTATTTGATCTATGATAAATACGATGTTGTACTAACCTGTTTTGGATATTCATATGAGCCTGATTTAAATGAAGTATTGATAAGGACGATACATTCTTCCTTGTTTTCGTTTAAAGCTGATTATGAATGAAATTACTCTTGCTGCTGGAAAATGAATTCCGAGTGGATTTTGTAAGTTTCACTCTGAACTGTTAGCTTGATTTGTGGCTCGTTTGGATTCAATTTTGGGACAGTCATGAGGAAAGAAATAGGGATATGGATGAATAACTTGGAAAAATGATCTTTTCTTCTTTCATTCAGTTGGAAATCTGTAATTCGTTAATAATGAATCTTGTAGTGCTTAGATATGAGCAACTATATGCATTGTTGTTTGCTTCCTTGTCTGTGCTTGATTGCTTGGAATCTAATATGATGCATGAACTGAAAGGAAAGTAATTGGTTACGTTTCAGTTAGTTTTACCCTTTTGCATTATTATTAATGAAAGGAGTGGAAAGGATAACAGTATGTTATATCAGCAGTATGCTACATGTATTCCTAAACTTTACAAATATTGTAATTTGGAACTTGTAACGGTTATGTGGAAAATGGGACAGCAGTTCTTTGGTTGATTGTGATGGTATTTTGATGGTTCAGTTGTTATGCTGATCATTCTTTGGTGCCTATTTCTTGATTGATGTCTTACTGTCGTTTCATAAAAGCAGGGTTCTTTTATTGAGACAGTTAATTGAAGCACCTCATTTTAATGACAAGTGCTTAATATGCTCAGTTCATTGAACTGACCCGTGCAAATAATTTTGCAGATGGAATTTGATTAGAACGAAGACATGGTTGTTTTCTGATGCTTCTTTGATTGTTTGAAGATGAATTGTATTTGCTTACTATTATTCCTCTTCGAGGAATTGTGAAAAGAAGAAAGTACATTCTTCTAACTATGAGTTGTAATGATGTTTTATTTAATCAAAGTCCAGTCAGTTGGATTGGCAGATGTATGGATTATGAAATGGATGATGAATACAAATACAAGTGTGATATTTTAATGACTATATCAGTTGATATTGTTGATTAAATTGGAAATATAATGTTATTTCTTGATTTGGATTTATTTAATTGTCCTTGGATGGACGTTAAAAAGAAACAGATATCTATTCTTACCTTAATGCAACTTTTAAGTTGAAATACGCAATTAGTTCATACTTGGGTAAAGATGAATTTTTAATTGACATTAAAAAGGATTAGGAAGAATATGATTCCATAACTGATAGGTATTCAGGATTAGCTTGGAAGCTAAGGAATATCAATTAACTTAGGAGTAATCGAACTTCGCTTTCGAACTCCATTAATGACCTCGTATGTTGAATTCAGAAAGAAAGGATATGGGATAAGTATATCCATAACTAATGGACCTTAACTATGTAATGTTAAGGAGAATAAATGAATACATTTATTGGGAATTAGACCTCGTTTAAATGACGTCTAATAAGCTAGAATTCTGAATTTAGTTACAGTTGGGAAAATCTTGGTTAAGTTTAATAGGTTAAACTTATCACGTCCGTCGGTAACGGGCTGCTTAATCCAATGATTGAGAAGAAAACCAAGTAGAGAAATGCAGCCCTTCGGTACGAAGGAGAAGATGCATAGCAAGCTAAAGGACGGATTTAGTCTCTCTTAGCTACGTACAACTGTAACGGGAACGAGGATAAAGGATCAACACGGTTGCTGAAAGTTGATCTTAAATATTAAGATCATATCCAAATCACTTGAGCAGGATGTGTACTCTCGATGGGAGGATTCCGTAGGACATTGACATACGCCAGCTACAGCAAGGTGTCTTCATGAAGACGGGGTCTTCATGACGACACAATGTTATAGCTGACATATTGCAATGCCCTCCCGAATTAAAACATCAAGAATACATAGGCTGAATGTGAAGTTCTTGACTGGGGATGGGAGTATGATCTCGTATGCGGAGTGACTCCGGAGGACTAAAGATAACTAGACACACGGAGTCGTGGGGAATGACACCGTATGTCTGCGTATCTTTAGTTACCTGGAGGTGCCTTCCTATATTCGTTCATATTGCTAGTTGGAAATCGGAAGTTTTAATCCGACCTTAAATTGAGAGGACTGGTAGGAACCAGGAAAGACCATTCTAGATAACAGGTGAAGTGAAGTGAAGGACGTATTCCATTGATGTGTATCACATCCAGGAATATGATCATGCAAAGCATGTGAAAATCTTTGGCCAAAGTATCGCAAGTGCTGGTTGCGTTGTCCTTATCACTTAATTTAAGATGCAGGATGTCAGATGAATATCAATAGATATTCAGATAGGCTTCTTAAATGGATCACTTCGATAACCGGAAACGGTTAAGAGAACTGGTATATATAATATACTATGCATAAACGAACATGAAGGATCGGTTGTTGCCGAGTCATGAAATGAAGGATCGTTGAAACTCCGAGCCATGAAAATGGAAGATCGGCAGTTCCTCGAGTCATTTACAGCAGCATATAGAATCTGTTATAAGATTGAATGGCATTGAATGTGTGTTCCATATTGTAAATATGCGAACAGGGAACATTAGTTTTAAAAAGAAATTGTGTGTTCCAAACTATGTTGTTTGGGCAGAGAACAATTATTAAAACTTGAACGTGTGTTTGAATTTTATAATTCATAACAGAGAACGTTATCAAAAAAAAAAAAATTCCTTGTTCTAGTATCTTAAAATGGGGATGTTACACCCTTGGCCTATTTTGTCTACCCGATACCGCCAAAGGGGGAACATAAGGGTGACTTAAGTTATCTATAATTATTATAAAGTGCCATTAATAAAAGAAAATTATGTAAGCACTTATAATAATTTTAGTAACTTAATATTATGTCTAGACCAAGTCATAAAGGGGGTGCAAACACATGTTTAATGTTCCTAGGGGAGAAATACGACTTGGGTCACCATGTAAGGGGGACTTTGAATTATTAAAAGGTCTTTTATATTTTTAATATGCCCCCATGAGAAAATGCGACTTGGTCTAGGAAGACCTTGGGGAGTAAATGATGTAAAAAAATGTTGCATGGTGATTGGGTGCCTTGGGAGGTGTTCTTTGGGTCTCATCTTTCCCTTAAGGTGCAAATCGACTTGTCTTGGGCATTATTCTACTACTTCATATTTTCTATCTTGTGCATGAGAGCTTGGAGCTGTTGCTGCAATTTTCTGGGGACGAAAACCCTCAGAAAATAAAGTTTAGGGAGAACGAAAACTCTTCCTAAAATCAGTATTTTTATTGGAGAAGATTCAGAAATAAAATCAGGTTTTGGAGCCATTATTCTTCAGCTGGAGCGACCCATTTTGGGACTGTTTGCAGGGTTTTGAGGAGCTGAAAATATTCTATTTTTATATCAGTTTTGTAAGGAGCATTTCCAGAAATTTATTCAGTATTTTTGGAGTATTTTGGTGGGGTTTCAAACCCTTATTCTGCTGCTGCAATATTCAGGTCAGATCTGAAATATTTTGTGATTGTAAACAATTTCTGGAACTCCCATTTTGGTATTTATTCATGCCATTGTTCTCCATAAATATATTTCTATTGAAAATACATGCCTTAATACCTTGGCATGCTAGAGACTTTGAGCACACTATTGAATTAGAACCGGGTACTAAGGCTGTTATTACCACTCCTTACCGACATCCTAGAGCATACAAAGAGGAGATTGAAAAAGCTATTAAGGAGTTGTTGGAAATGGGGCACATAAGGCCAAGCTCAAGCCCCTTTGCATCTTCAGTGGTTCTTGTGAAAAAGAAAGATGGGACCATGAGGATGTGTATTGATTACCACTTATTGAATAAGAGAACCATCAAGAATAGGTACCCCATACCTAGAATTGATGAGTTAATTGATGAGCTACATGGGGCTATCTA
This sequence comes from Taxus wallichiana var. yunnanensis, assembly GCA_018340775.1. Lineage (NCBI taxonomy): Eukaryota > Viridiplantae > Streptophyta > Pinopsida > Cupressales > Taxaceae > Taxus > Taxus wallichiana. Next base: position 134,359,378 of record CM031244.1, read on the forward strand.
CTTTTCCAAGATTGACTAGAGATCCGGGTACCATCAAATCCGGGTAAGGAAAGAGGATGTCTACAAGACTACATTTAGATGTCATTTTGGTCACTTCAAATTTCTTGTGATGCCTTTTGGATTGACAAATGCTCCAGCTACATTTCAATCTTGCATGAATCATGTTTTTAGGGAGCACTTGAGGAAGTTCGTATTGGTCTTCTTTGATGACATTTTGGTATATAGTAAATCATGGGATGATCACCTTCAACACTTGGATATTGTGTTGGGTATTTTGGGGCAGCAATCACTCTTTGCAAAAGAATCAAAATGTGAACTTGGAGTGACTGAAATTCTCTACTTGGGACACATCATCAATGCTCAAGGTGTCCATGTGGACCAACAGAAGATTGTGGCTATTATGGATTGGCCTCCACCCACCACTATGACGCATTTGAGAGGATTTTGGGATTATGTAGCTATTATAGGAGGTTTGTTAAAGGTTTCTCTCAACTTGCAGCTCCTTTGACGGATTTGATGAAGGGAGCTTTCAGCTGGTCTAGGACAGCCCAAGAGGCCTTTGATAACTTAAAAACAGTGATGAGTACATGCCCCATACTCGCTGTTCCAGATTTCTCTATTCCCTTTGTGGTTGAATGTGATGCATCGGGAAGGTATTGGGGTTGTTTTAATGTAGAACAAACATCCTATTGCTTTTGAGAGCAGGAAGCTAAGAGAGGGTGAGAAGAAATACTCCATCTATGACAAGGAAATGCTAGCTATCATGCACGCTTTGGTAAAGTTCCGGCAATATCTTGTTTGTGGCAAATTCGTGGTGAAGACGGATCACAATAGTCTAAGATATTTTCTCAGCCAATCTGATTTGAATGACAGGCAACAAAAATGGGTGAGCAAAATTCAATCCTTTGACTTTGAAATCAAATTTGTTAAAGGCAAAAATAATATAGTAGCGGATGCTTTATCTAGAAAGCCATATTGCTGCTCTATGTCAGAAATTGCAGCGGATTGGAGGGTTGTTATAACAACTGAATATGCAAAAAATCAGTTTGCTAGCAATGTTCTTGAAGGTGGAAGTGAAGATGAGAAGTACAAGGTAGTGGATGGCTTGATTTTATACAAGGACTGGGTCTTTTTGGTGCCGGAATCCAAGGTAAAGCATAAAATATTGGAAGCAATGCATGATTCACCCTTGGCCATCATCCAAGCTATTTCAAAACGTACAAACAAATTAGAGAAAATTTGTTTGGAAAGGTCTCAAAGGGGAGGTGCTCAAACACATAAGGGAGTGTCTCACATGTCAACGATGTAAGGTGGAGCACGAATTTCCAGCAGGCCTTTTGCAGCCCCTACCTATTCCAACTCAGAAATGGGAGAGTGTTTCCATGGACTTCATTGTAGGACTTCCGTCGGTGCAAGGTAAAAGTGTTCTTTATGTTGTAGTGGATAGATTAACCAAGTATGCACATTTCTTTCCACTACCAACTAAATTTGATGGTCCATTGGTGTATGGAATTTTTTTAGATAAGTCTTCAAACTTCATGGGCTACCTAAAAATATTGTGAGTGACAGGGATAGCAAATTTTAAAGTTCTTTTTGGAAAGAACTCTTCCATCTTGCAAGTATAGAATTAACCCCTAGCATTAGCTACCATCCACAAATGGATGGGCAAACGGAGATTGTTAATAAATGGGTAGAGAGGTATCAAAGGAAGTATGTCACGCAGAGCAGCAGATGCTTGGATAAAATGGTTATATTTGGGGGAGTTTTGTTACAATACAACCTACCACATGTCTATTGGTATGTCTCCATTCAAAGCATTATATGGTTACGATGCATTTTCCTTTGTGGATGTTATTTTGCCTGATAGTAGAGTGTCGGGTGCTAAGGACTTGGTGCAACAGAGCCAAGATATATTAAAAGCACTCAAAGATAACCTCTCACATGCGCAAAATCAGCAGAAGTTATATGCGGACCAGCGAAGGATAGAGAGGTCATTTGAAGTGGGGGACATGGTTTTCTTGAGGCTACAACCATACAGGCAATCTTCCCTCAAGGGAAAGGATCGGAAAAGTTGAAGCCAAGGTTTTATGGCCCTTATAAGATTGTAAGAAAGGTTGGAAATGTTGCCTACGAGCTTGAATTGCCGGCTCAAAGCAAAATCCATAATGTGTTTCATGTCTCATGTTTAAAAAAGGCTTTGGGGCAGCATATCTCTCCCTCCATGGAGTTGCCTCCTCTTGATGATGAAGGTAAGCTAGTGTTGGAACCGGAGGCCATCATAGAAGAGCGGGAAAGGAAGCTACGGAATAGAACTATTAGGGAGTACTTGGTGCAATGGAAGGGGCTGCCCTTTGAGGATGCAACATGGGAAGGTGCAGAAATTTTAGAGCACCTAAATTTGAAATTGCTTGTGGGCAAGCAATTCGAGGAAGGGAGGATTGAAATGTCCCTCTTTCTAAAATAACCATGGTGAAGACCCTTGGCCTATTTTGTCTACCCGACGGCCAAAGGGAAACATAAGGGTGACTTAAGTTATCTATAATTATTATAAAGTGTCATTAATAAAAGAAAATTATGTAAGCACTTATAATAATTTTAGTAACTTAATATTATGTCTAGACCAAGTCATAAAGGGGGTGCAAACACATGTTTAATGTTCCTAAGGAAGAAATACGACTTGGGTCACCATTTAAGGGGGACTTTGATTTATTAGGTCTTTTATATTTTTAATATGCCCCCATGAGAAATTGCGACTTGGTCTAGGAGGACCTTGGGGAGTAAATGATATAAAAAATTGTTGCATGGTGATTGGGTGCCTTGGGAGGTTCTTTGGGTCTCATTTTTCCCTCAAGGTGCAAATCGATTTGTCTTGGGGATTATTCTACCACTTCATATTTTCTATCTTATGCATGAGAGCTTGGAGCTGCTGCTGCAATTTTCTGGGGACGAAAACCCTCAGAAAATAAAGTTTAGGGAGAACGAAAATTCTTCCTAAAATCAATATTTTTATTGGAGAAGATTCAGAAATAAAATCAGGTTTTTGGAGCCATTATTCTTCCGCTGGAGCGACCCATACTATTTGCAGGGTTTTGAGGAGTTGAAAATCTTTTATTTTTATATCAGTTTTGTAAGGAGCACTTCCAGAAATTTATTCAATATTTTTGGAGAATTTTTGTGGGGTTTCAAACCCTTATTTTGCTGCTGCAATACTCAGGTCAGATCTGAAATATTTTGTGATTGTAAACAATTTCTAGAACTCCCATTTTGGTATTTATTCATGCCATTGTTCTTCATAAATATATTTCTATTGAAAATACATAAAAGAGAAGTTATTTGCTTGGTTTATGGTATTTGTATCTACTTGTGCAAGTCGCATTTCTTGGATATATTGTTATTGCAACATACATACTTCAGATTTGGGTTCCATTTTTAGCTGGGTATTAGCACTTTCCATTGTTCTTTCCCATTGGGTCCAGTTGGGGACATTACATTTGGTTTCTAATGATTGTATGTGGCAAAGTGTTGAAGAAAACCCAAAATTATTGGGTATGGTTAGGGAGCAGCCCTTGGAAGCAATAGAGGCTTCCGTCACTCTTGCCAAAGACGAGTCATTGACTGATATTCAGAACAGCAGTACAAAAGAGCATGTTTTTGAGGAGAAAACCATGGAACATGAGCCAAAAGAAGAGGAAAAATCAGATTTGCATATGGGTAAAGTGAAGTTGGCAATGGAGGACCAATTTCCAAGTGTGAATGAAGATAATGAGCTTGCTGGAATTTCCAAAGCAGCAGCTCATTGGAGGCAAAGTGATGATATACATGACCGTGGTAAGAACCATGAAGAGGTTCCATGCATGGACAACACAAGGTATGGCAGAAATAGTCACATTTCATACTCTTTGTCTCCTCCTATGTCGCTACCATACTTGTTTCATCATAGGAAGCTTGTTGAAAAGGAGAAACACATGGAAGGTTTGATGCTTCGTGGTGGTCATTATGGAGAACACTCTCACAAAGAAGGATTCAATATGATTGTGGCTAATCGGTGTTTGTTTCCACTCATATGGTTAGAAGGAAGATTCATGGAGGATGTTATGCATTCACACCTATGTTGCCAGGATATGCCTAGCCCCTTGACGAACCCCCCCTGATATGTATCAGATATGGATATGTTGAGATACGATTATGGATACGTATTGGATACGTAAAGGGTACTCCACGGTACGTCACGGATACGTACCTGTGCGTATCTAGTACGTATCCCTCATTAAAAACGTCTTTTTAAAGCTTTAATTCATTTTTATTTTATTTTTCTGACTTTTCTATTCCCATATCATATGTATGGCAGCCACATGAACAATGAAATGTAAAATCTTAAGTATATTACTATATTGTATGTTTTGAAAATTTGAACATGGATCCTAGTATATTTTTCAAATTTCAAGTTTTGTTCGTATTCATGTTGACATGATATTTGTAAATCATATGTATGGCAGCCACATGATCAATAAAAATGCGAAGTCTTAAGTATATTAAATGTTTTGAACATTGATTCAAGTTTTGTATTACTATTTCAGTTTTTAATGGACTAAAAGATGAGTAAAATGAGTAGATGTACATAAATAATATATATATATATATATATTTATTTATTTATTTATTTTTAAAAAAATTAATATATGTACAGGCGTATTGTACCAAAGGGTTTTTAAAATTAACGTATCTGTGTATCGTACCCGTACCCATACCGGTACTCGTACTTGTATCCTAGCAACGTAGATTCACACCATTTGGTTAAGAATGAGATGATGCAAAGTAACTTCATCACCAAGGGGCACCAATCATTCAAGCTAGCTTTGGGAAGGCACATGGTAAGCTCTGCATTTCCATTTGTTATTCAGCAGTCATTTGATTTGGATTTTCAGTTCCTAGTCAATGCACATATTCATAAAAAGATTCCTCCAATTGTAATAAAGGTTGTGTGCATAAAGTTGGTGTTTGAATTGAAGTGGAATGAGTGTTATTCCTTTGATCCAGGCATTGTAACTCAGCTGAGTTTGAATGGTATGATTGAGAACAATAAAAGGGTTGATTTATGGTGTCTTAAGCTTGCCATTGCAAGTTTTTATGCTGCTGTTTTGGAACAGCAGTCACATTACACAGTAATTCAGTTCCTTCCATGGATAATCCATGATGAGAAGGATTCTTTGCACCATATATTGCTACAGAAGTTGCTTCAGGACGTAAATCCGTCATTTACAGTGTTTGGACATGATGTGAGTCATCCTTTACACTCAGATTTATTGCAGCAGTCCTATCTTGAAGTAATTTCATTCTTTTCAGGGATGATATGTTATGAAAATAAGCCCCTTCATTCCATTTTTGAACATCATTCATATTGGGAAAGAATTCCTCTCTTACCTTGGTCAAGTGTGTAAGGAAGGTCCCTACACTCGCTGGTTTTGATCAGCAGTATCATCCAAAGAAAGTTTCACTTGTTTCATGGTTGACACATGGTAACAACTCTCCATTTCCAATTGAGTTGATGCCGCAGTCATTGAGGAGAGATTTCTGCTATATCACCATGTCAAAGAAGCTAAGAAAGAACCAAGAAAGGAGGATAACAAAGGGCCTATAAATAAGGGCATAGAAGTTGAGATTGGTGGACTCCTCTTCGCCATCACATGCATTCCATACCAGCTAGATACCCATGAATAAAAGGTATGTGGGATGACTGATTTATGTTGAGTATGGTAGAAACACTACTACTTCCCATAATTGCTTGCCCCCTTTGTGTTCAAATCTATGCAAGCTGGGGATATTATGGGAAGGGTTCCAATTCACAATGTCCAGATGTCTTGTAATCCTATGCATACTTTCCATGATTCTTACAACAAAAGTGATTGGTATTCAATGAAATATTTTTGGCATGAAGGAACTTGTGTGTTCATGTTGAAAATTAGAGCCAAAAGAGTGGCTCCGGAGAGGGGAGTAGCTCGGTTAGCATTAGTTTTGTGGATGCAGCCCGAATCCACCCAAATGCAACTCCAAAACACTCATGCTAAGCGGTCTAAAGTGTTGTTACTACCGGGTAACTTTTGGTTGCTCAAACGTGCACCCGCGTCTCAAATCTCGGAAGGGCCGAGGTGTTTGAGACCACAATGGAACCGTCCCCAAGTTGTGGGACCTTGCGCACTTGGGACGGATCTCCGAGAAGGCCGTTCCTCTATCTATTTCTACTGCTACTACTACTCCTAGTGCTGGAAAGGAAAACTAAGCTAATGATGCCAAGGGACCAGGGATAGAAGAATAATATGAAAGGAAACTACACTAAAAGGCGATAGCACCAGAAAAGAGGGATGAACACTATCTGATTATGAGAAAGAATGACAAGGAATGCGTGAGAGGAGGCTAGGCACGAGTAGCAAGTGGCAAAGCACGTATTCACCAGATCGTTCTCATGGAACACAACTAAATATGGAACTGCAAGGGACCTGAAATAGCACAACCAACACACAACGCAAAAGAAAAGGCAAGAAGAAGGAATGCAAACACGTTAGGACAGAGAATAGTCACAAAACGATGCTTCTATTACTTCCGAGAAATGCACAAAGTTATTCTGATGATGGAGGCCGATATCCACATGCAAGAGCCAAATCTAGAGGTCTGCAACTCAAAATACAGAAAATGTGGAGTCCTTAGCAAAACGCGTAAGGATCCAGAGTGTCCAACATAGCAAATGACCCTTGCTCTTACATTTATAGATGAATCCATGGAGGAAGAAGGGAAGAAAGAGAGAAAACCCGAATTTGAAACACAATCACCAACAAGAAGCATTGATACCTCGCAAATCCTCTTGGAGATCTGTGAAATACGCTTCCCCACGCCTGTTTGGCGTCTTGAAGAAGAAAGGAGGGCAGATCATATCAAATTCGGTGGTAGGAGCAATCAGATCTGCTCATCAATGCTCAGAAAGACGTTTTCCCATTTCTCACCTACCGAAACCGCCAAGAATTTGAATTTGAAATTTTTGGCGTTATAGCTGATGTCAACTGACTTTCGACGAAAGTCTGGCACGCGCGATCCGATCGAGCTCAGAGCAAAAGATATGGCTGTCAGAAGATGTCAAAGTTGTCGGCACATGCAAAACACGTGGTGCGTGCGGATTGGCTGAAATGATGGCCAACTATACGAATACTTGTTGTTTCTGCCACGTGTCACTTGTTGATTTGTTGCGAGGATTCGACGCCCTATTAGCGCGCTTGGCTGGTTGTGCGCGGCACACTCAAGCATGTCAAAAGATGACCTGGCACAGAAGGGCACAAGGGAAGGGCGCACGAAGACACAGAGGAAGGCGCAGAGGGAGCGCACGCGATGCACACGGGGAAATGAGGCAAACTGGTGAGTAGAGAACGTATGGTGAAGGCGCAACTATTACAAAGTAATGAGTGCGGCGCACGAGAGGGCCAAGGACTTTTGAAGCAAGTGCGAGGCGCGCGGGAAGGGAAGAAATTGATTAGGAAGAAGGTGAATGCGCAGAAGGTGGGCGCAAAGGAGGAGTGGAAGGAGAGAAAAGAAAGGAGCGTGCAGGAAAGCTGCGACGAGGAATGTGCCAAGTTTCCTTGAGCACGCGTAACATTGCAATGAATAACTTAGAGCCCGAATGTGTATGCGAGTTATCCAAATTGCTAGGAGAGATTTGTTTTTAGATTAGTTCTACAAATATGCTAGAAGGATTTTCCAAACTTCCCTCATGATACATAGAAGCATGAGCAATAAAGGAGAAGCCATAGAGGGAATTTCAAGCATGAATGGGAAGATTTTTATGACAATAGTTATCCCTGTCATTTTCAATTCCCTTTGCATACTTTGGGTTGAGGAATAGGAAGATTGGGTCACATGAATTATGCTAATACTCCTCCCGGATGTTTCTAACACATGGGCAGCTATTTCGCAACATGATCCAACTACTTTCAGTGAGCCATGAGGAGGAAATACATCGCTTCAACTATGTGTGGGGAAGCCATCAAATGCACAAAGTTCATGGAGCTTCCAAAAGCAAGAACAGAGAGTCACTTCCCATAACTCCAAGCCCTAAGAGAGTTTTGTTAAACACTCGTGTTTTTTCTTTAACATGTTTGTTTCTTGTGTAGGTACAAACATAAAGATCATGGAGCAATTGAGATTCATTTGGGATCTGGGCACTTGCGATTGCTTGAGGACAAGCAATTTCGAGAGGAAGACCGATCATGTCCCCTTTTCGAGTTAACTCCAATTGAAGACCTTAACCCATTTTCTCCCCATGGGTTTAAGGAGAAAGCAAGGGGAAGATTTGAGCTTCGTAGTTGCATCATTATTTTGATAGTTATTTCATTTATATAATTATGTATTCCTATTGGGCGATTAGCGCTCCAATAGATGGCTATGTAATTAGGAAATAAAATAAGTATTTGTGGCATGTAGGCCCAATACTTAATGAACTTTTAAAAGATCCTCCCTTAACATCTTGGCCTTTCTGGATTGCATTGTAATAAGCACCTCTTATGTCTATATAAGGAGGTCGCTAAGTCATTCGTAAGCATGCTTTTTGTGAAGGTTGTTTGTTGAAGCCCTCCAACAATCTTACACCTCTCCAATCATCTCAACCATTGCAAAATCAGTTAAGACCCAACCCACCCCTCCCCTCCTAATCTCAAATCCATTTTGGAATGAAACTAATCGGCAAATCAGTTTGGAAGAGCAGCCAACAAAAGAGCCAAGTGAAGTTCTCGGGAAAAATCTAACAAAATGGAGCTTACGGTTTGAGGAAAAACAAATTCCACAGTTGGTTAAGCCTCTGATAGAGGAGTGCGAAAGTGGTTGAATTCTGAGCAACAAGAGGAATATGACCAACAAGCAAATGATAGAAAATTTTCTCAAATCTTTGTGAAATATCCCTTTTCCGGATTTATTTTATATTCAAGATTTCCAACCAAATTTTCACAAATAACAATCTGATTTTTATGACAGCAGTATATAGAAAAATATGACAACAAAGTACAGTTATGGCAGCAAGGTATAAAATCAGAAAATAACCAATATCTTCACTTTTATTGCAATTAAACTAACATGCAACAACATGCAAGTAACATGCAATGACATGCAAGTAACATGCATCAACATGCAATAACATGCAATAACAAGAAGTTTCCACTGATAAAATAGATGATCTCTCTTACTGAATATGGTTGTCTTCTCTTTCTGGACTTGAAACTGGATCAGCAAGCCTCTGAAACTCTGAATCTGACAACCCGATCTGAATAGACTCCACAATAGCAAACTAGGGCTGGATCTTTCACCACCGAAGAGTGCTCTACTAGCTAGGGGTAGATCTTTCACTACCGAAGCTAGGGTTCCTGCGGAATTTCACCTCCACAAGCAAGGAAAGCACAAACAACAGTTGCTTCAATATCAAAATAGGTGAGTATGAATGAATGCCTATTCTCCCCCAAGCGCTTCCTTTTATAACTTCTCATTGCAACAAAAGGCCCAAAAGAACCCTAATCACCCCCTTGGGTCTTTTCTTTAATTAATTAAAATAACTTAAGTCACTTTATTCCCCACATGCCAAAAAGTGCACTTAAGTCACCCCAACGAAGAATTAGAACATAAAGTACCATATATTCACCCATTACTTAAGTCATCGACTAAATATAACATAAAGTACCTTAGGGGAGCATCTCACAACCTTATTTCACTTAAGTCACCTCAAAGTACGTGTCCAATGTCGAAACATAACCTATAAGTGAAATGAAGGTGCAAACCATACCCAATAACCATCAACGTCACTAGCCCCTTGGGCATGACCAAGGCTAAGACGGATGAAAGGCCTCCTAGGCCACCTACTCGGAAATGGGGACATTGCACTTTGAGATACAACGTAAAGATAATGTTTTAAAGGGGCATATGCATGTTTCTAAGGATCGGATCAGCAATCCCGAGCCTATATCATATTGATTAGCTTTCAAATTCAAAGGAGTTTTTCCCAAGCATCGATAATAAAGAGGATGAGCTTTCATCGGACTTAGAAGATTTTGATGATGAGGAAGAGCCAATTGAAATGGTAAGTATTCCACCTCCATCATCTATCTTCTTGATAAAGGCTCTCTTGTCCTTAAAGCTTCTTTTGAGCTTGAAAAAGAGCCAAATATGAAGTAGTTTGCAAAAGATGAGGTAGAAAACGTTTCAGATCAGTCTCTGAAGCATCCAATATGATCACGGAAGTCCCTCAAGTACTCTAAATGATGAGATTACACACAAAGAAGAGAGGCAAATAAAAAAATAGTTTATCAATTATGAGAAAACCATATCCAATCAGGTATTTGGCTAGTTAAGAGCCATAGATGGAGTTTTCATCAATTGTGCTCATTTCAGAGCATAAAAACGAGCTTCAAGTTGTCAAAATCAGCCACTACATCTACAAAGATAGAGTGTGAATCCTATAGAGTTGTTTATTCTTTTCTGGACCAATATTTTGAAAAAAATCAATGATGCAAACCATGTCTCCACTTTTACCATGTGATCTAGTTGCAAAATTAATCTCGTGGCCACACTATATGAGAGAAGGAAGCTATTTCTCCCAACCAGTATGTGGTTTTGTTTAGATTTCCTTTCACTTTCTTAGATTAGGAGTAGGCTAGGTTTATTTCTTGCATAATAAGTGCTTGCATGCACATTGTTTTTCCAATTTTCTTAGTTAGTTGTCTTTTCAAGAAGTGCTTGCATGCACATGTTTCCTTTTGTTGGAGAGAGTATTTCAGTGGTTTTGTTTTAGAGGATACAAGTTATTGATAGAGGTATGTGACTCCATAACCCAATGGATGCAAAAGGCTATTGATCTCTTTGTTTAGCAGGAAAACAATCCCATGATGTCGCCAAAATGTTACCATATTTTCCACGCAAAGGATTGCTAAAAATAGCACTTGGCTATTTTTAGATAGAGGTGCTAAAAATAAGAAGAGCTAAAAATAGAAGTTCAGTTCTATTTTTAGGAATGCATGAAAAGGATAAGGAGGACTTTTGTCAAAATTAGCAAATTGTAATCCACATAGCCATGCGCCAAAGATGAAAGATCCCAAACCCGTTTTTGTCTGATATTTTTTTTTTTTTTTTTTTTTTAAATAATGTTCTGGCTCAGATCTGAACTGATAATATTAAAGGAATTCATAAAACATCACACTGAAACTGCATAGATAAATAAATACTGAAAGCCCGCAATCCGGGTGAATATAAATTAGGCGCTAGGCAAATCAGCGATTTCTTTGTAAATATTTCAGCTGAATATTTAATATTGATTTCTGAAGCTAAATATTACAGCCAGACAAATATAAATCTGTAGAAAGATTTAATAACAATGATAATCCAAAAATCCACAGAAAATGAATCAAAACCCTAGCTGATTTGTCTTATTTGCTGCTGGGAATTACAATAGATATCTAACATGAAAAATACCTCTGACACAGTAATGAATAGCTGTAGGAGAAGCCGCCCCCACTCAGATAGATGTGCAAAGCCCACAGCTGCAATTTATTTCTTTCCCGACACTTTTGAAATGTTTGAATAACTGATGTAAACAATGAAGATTCCTGGATGGAAACTTCTCTCACTGCTCCTGGGGTTTCCGTCCGCAAGAGGAATAATCCAGAGGGTTTCCGTCCTTGGATTCTGTCTGCAAAAGCTCTGTGCTAAATGCTCTGTGAAAATAATAATAATGATCTGAATGATTTCCCCAAGCCGCACTTTTCCTCATATAGCCAAAAACCTCCAAAAGCCAAGTCGCACTTTTTGGCTAATACCAAATAATTAATATTTAATTAATTATTTTTACTTCATTAATCAAGTCGCACTTTTGGGTGTATTTGGCCATTACCCAAACAAGTCGCATTTTTGGCTAGGAAGGCAATTTAAATAATTTATTAATTTATTTAAATGCACTTTCCTAAGTCAAAATCACTCAAACAGTCTATTAATCCATTATATGTGCTTTAATGATATTTTACTTTAATTCGAGCATCATATAATAAAATAATAAACCGAAGTCACCCTTGAAAACACCCCTTTGGCCATCGGGTAGACAAAACAAGCCAAAAGGTCTTCGACTGAACTAATCGCGAAAGAGGGACATTACAGTCCTCCCTTCCCGAGATTGCTTGTCCCCAAGCAACTGTAGAGCTGGATGCTGTAATATAATCTCGCCTTCCCATGTAGCATCCTCCTCTGGCAATTCTTTCCACCTCACCAAGAACTCCCGAATGACCCTGTTCCTCAGTCTCCTCTCTCGGCTGTCCAAGATCTCCTCTGGCACTAGGTCTAATCTCCCTTCCTCATCCAGGGGTGGCAAATCTGTAGAGGAAATAATGTTCTGCCCCAAAGCCTTTTTCAAGCAAGACACATGAAAAACATTATGTATCTTACTCTCAGAAGGCAACTCCAGCTCATATGCCACTTCACCAACTCTCCTCAACACCCTGTATGGCCCATAAAATCGCGGTTTGAGCTTTTCAGCCCCACTCTTCTTGAGAGTACTTTGCCTGTAAGGCTGAAGTCGTAGGAAAACCATGTCCCCTATCTCAAATGATCTCTCCACTCGGTGCCTATCTGCATATATTTTCTGCTGATTCTGGGCCCGCTGCATGTTTTCCTTAAGCACCTTAAGGATTTCCTGAATATCCTGTAAACTCTCCTGAGCCTTAGGAGCTCTACTATCCCCAAATGCCATATCAACAAAGGATCTCGCATCATACCCATAAAGAGCTCGGAATGGAGTCATACCAATAGACATATGGTAAGTGGTGTTATAGCAATACTCACATAAATACAACAACTTAACCCATGCCTTTTGCTGTCCTGCAACGTAGTTGCGAAGATAACCCTCTATCCATTTGTTCACAATCTCTGTCTGTCCATCTGTCTGAGGGTGATAACTAGTGCTAGGAGTCAGCTCAGTGTAAACCAGACGGAAAAGCTCCTGCCAAAATATGCTCATAAACCTGCTATCCCGGTCACTAACTATGTTCTTTGGAAGTCCATGCAACCTGAATATCTGACGGAAGAACAAATCAGCCACATGAGGTGCCTTAAAGCTAGTAGGGACAGCGAAAAAGTGTGCATATTTTGTTAACCGATCCACTACTGCGTAAATGCGATCATTCCCTTGCACCACGGGAAGTCCTGTAATGAAGTCCATAGAAATACTCTCCCACTTCTGCTCCGGAATGGCAATGGCTGTAGCAAACCTGCTGGGAAAGTATGCTCTGACTTATTCTGCTGACAAGTCATACACTCACGGACATGGCGCAGGACATCATCCTTGAGACCCTTCCAGGAGAATCTCTCTCTAATCTGCCTGTATGTTTTAAAATACCCTGGATGTCCTGCCAGTGGTGCATCATGGAAAGCATGCATAATCTTCTCTTTAAGTTCAGATTCAGGAACTAGGTAAATTCTGCCCTTATACAAAATCAAATCAGTCATTACCTTATACCGATCATCCTGAATTTTTCCATCCATAATGTCACATGCCCAAGTGTTTTTGGAATATTCAACTGACAGTTGAGATTTCCAATCTGCTGAAATCTCGCTCAACGAACATAGGACAGCGAGATGGGGTTTCCTGGAAAGTGCATCAGCCACTACATTCTTCGTCCCCTTGACATACTCAATGTCAAAATCATATGCCTGGATCCTGCTGACCCATTTTTGTTGCCTCTCATTGAGTTCTTTTTGTTCCAGGAAATATTTCAAACTGTTGTGGTCGGTTCTCACCACAAATTTTCCACCCACCAAATATTGTCTAAACTTTGCCAAGGCATGCATAATGGCAAGCATCTCCTTATCATAAGTGGAATACAGTCTCTCATTATCTCTCAGCTTCCGGCTCTCAAAGGCAATAGGATGGCGATCCTGCATAAGAACTGCACCAATCCCCAATCCCGAAGCATCACACTCTAAAATGAAGGGCCGTGAGAAATCTGGAAGAGCCAAAACTGGACAGGTACTCATAATTACCTTGAGCCTCTCAAATACCACACATGTGCCTCATCTGACCAACCGAATGCACCCTTACGTGTAAGATCAGTCAATGGAGCTACCAACTGGGAATAACCCTTCACGAACCTCCTGTAATAACCACATAACCCTAAGAATCCTCGCAAGTCAGAGATATTCTTGGGTGGTGGCCAATCCTGCATTAACTGTATCTTCTCTGATGGACCTTGACCCCATTGGCCCCAATGACATGCCCAAGATACAATATCTCCGTAAGCCCAAATTCACACTTGGACATCTTAGCAAACAAAGACTGAGTCTCCATTATGCTAAGTACCTCATCAAGATGCCTCAAATGATCATCCCATGTCCTGCTATAAATCAGAATATCATCAAAAAACACCAACACAAACTGCCTCAACTGCTTGTTGAAGAGATGGTTCATACATGACTGAAATGTAGCAGGTGCATTAGTGAGTCCGAATGGCATCACCAAGAACTCATAGTGCCCATAGTGACATCTGAAGGCTGTCTTGTGGATATCCTCATCCCGAACTCTAATCTGGTGGTAACCTGATCGAAGATCAATCTTCGAGAAATAGATAGATCCATGCAGCTCATCTAACAACTCATCAATGCGGGGAATGGGATACCTGTTTTTGATGGTTTTCTTGTTCAGTGCACGATAGTCAATGCACATCCTCATGGTCCCATCCTTCTTCTTTACCAACACAACTGAAGAAGCAAAGGGACTAGAGCTAGGACGGATGTGTCCCATCTCCAAGAGCTCTCTAATGGCCTTCTCTATCTCATCCTTGTATGTCTTAGGATGGCGATAAGGCGTAGTCATCACGGGCTTAGCACCCTCCTCAAGCTCTATAACATGCTCAAACCCTCTATCTGGTGGTCTACCTGGAGGAATGTCACCAAACACTGAACCGTGCTTATCCAGTATGGACTGGATGTCAATATGATAAGGCTGCTCATCGTCTGAAGAAGATTTGGACGAAATGAAACACTGGGCTGCCCATGCAACCTCTCCATGTCTCACTATAGACTCCATCCTGCGTGCTGAAACAACTCTAGGCCCACCGTCAGAAAGAGCCCGAAGCACAATCTTCTTCTTATCCACCATAAACTCCAACTCCATCCTGCGGAAATCCTGCACATATCTGCCAAGGGACTGTAACCACTGAATACCCAATACTGTATCAATCTCACCAAGTCCAATAACATAGAAGTCATCGGTCAATGTATAGTCCCCCATCTGAATACTAAGTCGTGGAATCCTCTTAGTGCAACTGATAGCAAATCCATCTGCCACCCGTACACTAAACCCATCAAATTCCTCAACCTGTAATCCTCGCTTCGCCGCCAACCCCTCATCAATGAAGTTGTGCGTAGCTCCACTGTCAACCAGACAAACAATCCGCTTTGCCCTTAAGCACTCCCTTCAGCCGAAAGGGATGGTACCTAGGAACGCCTGAAAGTGTGGCAATAGTAACATCGGATGAATCCAATGCCTCGCCCTCGCCAAGCTCTATTTGGGGCTGCTCCCCCTGTGCATCATGGTCACCGCCCTCATCCTCTACATCTGTACCTGGCGAGTGATCATCCTCTCCATCTGAAATCACCTCAATGAGATGCACCTTGCCTTTACCAAGGCAACGATGTCCAGGCTCCCAATGGTCTTTGCAGTAAAAAGCAAAGCTTCCTCCTCCTTAACTCGTTACGAGTCTCCCGATCCACCTTAGGAGGTGGTGCACTCTTCGTGGGGGCGGTAGAGAGCGCTGAAATGGCACGAGCTCGTGGGAAACTTCTTATTGGGCTGATAAGAAGTGGGGCGATAGGAAGTGGGAGATGTGTCCAAGTCCAATGCCGTCTGAATGGCATCATGCAATGTCCTAGGCTTAAGAGCCTTGACCAATCCTCTCATCCTATCATGGAGACCCTCTATAAATAACATAACCACCCTCTTCTCAGGCATCTCTGGAACCATAACGGCTATCCGCTGAAATTCGTTGATGTAAGAATCAACATGTCCACTCTGTCTGAGCTGTGCCAAGTCCCTGTAATATAGCTCCACATCCTTGCGATCAAACCTCGCAATCAATCTGTCACTGAAATCCCTGTATGAATGTAGAAGCTCATGACCCTGCGTAACTAACCCATGGTGCCACCAATCATAAGCCACCCCCTCCAGGTGCAATGTAGCGAATCGCCTATGTGGCCTCCTGCTCCTCATGGGCTTGAGGGTAAGGTAGGTGTCGAGCTTGTGAATCCAAGCCCTGGCACTGATCTTTCCACTACCATCAAAAGTGGAAAGGGTTACCTTATTGGTAACCTACATCAAATCTTTGTTCTGCTGTGCTCTAGGCCTCCTATCCTGTCCAACCCTCATGTTGTCTCTCCTCTGAGCACAATACTGTGGGAGGGGAAATGCATCCCTCACATGCTGTGGCAAACTCCTCCACTCATCACTGACTGCCATGATAGTATCCGGGAAAGCTGCTTCTTCCGACCGTCCCTCAATCTCTGGGGGGTCACCTCTAGGCAAGAAGTTAGGCTGCATGGGCCTATCTGCCGTCCGTGTAGGTCTCCTCTCGTCTGTATGGGTATGCCTCCGCTCACGGCGTGGCGATCCCCTAACACTCCCAAGCTCTGAAGGTGATCTGCTATGACCCCTGTAGCTACTAGAATCGATACGGATCTATCCCTCCTGCCATGCCTGTCCCGCGGCCTATCCAGTGCCAACCTGTCCAAAGTAGTACCCATGCGCTCCATGGTCTGTAATAACTGCCTCTGTGTAGCTGCCATATCCCGAATAAAATTCCTATCTGGATCTGCATGCTCCTCTCGAGGACTCTCAGGCCTCTCGCCCAAATGTTCCATTCTGTCACCACCTGCAATACCAGCTTCGAGTCGTGCTCGTCTGCGGGTGTAGTATCTATGTGTACCGTCCTCTCTGTGATGCATTCAAGGCTGATTTCTGTTTTAATACCCTGGCTGTTCCTTCCCACACAGGCTGGGAGGATACACTGCTCTGATACCACTGAAAGATCCCAAACCCGTTTTTGTCTGATATTTTTTTTTTTTTTTTTTTAAATAATGTTCTGGCTCAGATCTGAACTGATAATATTAAAGGAATTCATAAAACATCACACTGAAACTGCATAGATAAATAAATATTGAAAGCCCGCAATCCGGTGAATATAAATTAGGCGCTTAGGGCAAATCGCGATTTCTTTGTAAATATTTCAGCTGAATATTTAATATTGATTTCGAAGCTAAATATTACAGCCCAGACAAATATAAATCAGTAGAAAGATTTAATAACAATGATAATCCAAAAATCCACAGAAAATGAATCAAAACCCTAGCTGATTTGTCTTATTTGATGCTGGGAATTACAATAGATATCTAACATGAAAAATACCTCTGACACAGTAATGAATAGTTGTAGGAGAAGCCGCCCCCACTCAGATAGATGTGCAAAGCCCACAGCTGCAATTTATTTCTTTCCCGACACTTTTGAAATGTTTGAATAACTCGATGTAAACAATGAAGATTCCCGGATGGAAACTTCTCTCACTTTACTCTCGGGGTTTCCGTCCATGAGAGGAATAATCCGAGAGGGTTTCCGTCCTTGGATTACTCGCCGCAAAAGCTCATGTCTAAATGCTCTGTGAAAATAATAATAATGATCTCAATGATTTCCCCAAGCCGTACTTTTCCTCATATAGCCAAAAACCCTCCAAAAGCCAAGTCGCACTTTTTGGCTAATACCAAATAATTAATATTTAATTAATTATTTTTACTTCATTAATCAAGTCGCACTTTTGGGTGTATTTGGCCATTACCCAAACAAGTCGCATTTTTGGCTAGGAAGGCAATTTAAATAATTTATTAATTTATTTAAATGCACTTTCCTAAGTCAAAATCATTCAAACAGTCTATTAATCCATTATATGTGCTTTAATGATATTTTACTTTAATTCAAGCATCATATATTAAAATAATAAACCAAAGTCACCCTTGAAAACACCCCTTTGGCCGTCGGGTAGACAATCACGAAGAGGGACATTACAAAAGATAAATAAGGACTTTTAAAGCAAACTGTTGTTTTGATTTGTGGTGCGGATTAGAAAGATTGATTTAATTAAAAGAGGATCAACATGTTAGTCTACAAAGGTTGGCACCAAAAGGGATAAAGATGGATTATGGATAAATAAATTAAATAGAAAAGCATGCATGTTGACTTGAATGTATGGTGGCACCAAAAGGAAAAGAGGAGGATAAATATTTAATAAAGCTAAATGTTGTCTCGAGTCTTGCGATGCTTGCCCATGACCCAAAGGGGGATAAGTAAATTTTAAAAAAGAAATCAGCAATCCAAAATAGCAGCAGCCTATTATTGGGAAGGCAGAGCTGATTCATCTTGATATAGGCTGATTTCTACTGTAAAAAAGAGATGAGACACACTTGGGCTGATTTGCTCTGGCAAATCTAGCTTTGTACTTGCACCTCTGAATTAAAAAGTTCCATTTTTGCCCTCTCATACTATTGTTTTCTGATTTTTCATTGTGTTTGATATGATATTGTATTGTCTTAGTGTGGAATTTACTCCCTCTATTGCTGTCCTTTTCTCTTAAACCCTTGAATTAATTTTGCAAAATAGCTTAGAGTTGTGCAGGTGTGTGGATCTTTGATTTTTGTGTGCAAAGTTACATGCATGTGTTAAATTATTGGTGTATCACCCTTATTTCCCATTTCCCGCATTCCTCCTCCCTTTTCCTTGTCAAAGTTTTCGTTTTTAGGTGATTCACAAGGGAACCAACTCTCTCTGGAGGTGTTCCAATTTTGTCAACAAGAGAGAGAGTACACACACCATTCTCTATCAGGGTGCAAACTTCGGGTGACAATAGGTCCTAAAATCAGAATTAATATTATTGGGGTTTGTGTGGTTTCCTTCTTTTTAGTTGAAGTCCCAAAAGGGACATTACATAACATCTCATCATTGTTTCCATATTTTTCACCATGTGCTTCTAATACTTGGAGAAGCATCTCTTCCATCCCATCATCACTAGCTACAAACTCACTCTCTTCCTTATGTACCTAAGTTGATTACTGGTTGTTTTCACTTTTTTTTTCTCCGTTCTTGAACCTGCACATAGAATAAACACATTAAAGAAAACAAGAGTTCCTGTTATCACTTCATTATGCCTTATGGACATGATGGCCATATCTCTCTCATTGCTTGCAACCATCTCATAACTTCTCCTCAAGTTTTGGATGTCTGAAAACTCAATCACGTTGTCCCAAACACAACTATAACCTTGCATTTCTTTCTCCAAAATCAAAATGATAGTGGTTGGACACTCTTGTACGGTTGTCAAGAAAGTGAGAAGGGGGCTGGAAATATTGTGTGCAGCAGGTGAAAAAATAGTACAACAATTGTCCCACTGAAAACCGTTCATGAAATTCCGCAATGACAATGTTATGGGGGCTGGAAACATCCCATTATTGATCGAAAATTCTCCCAATGACTGAAAGTTATTCCATTTCATGACTGTCCCCGTTTGTGTGGCAGCAAACAAAGCGTTGGGAAAATTGAAAGTGCTGATAACAGCAGTACAATTTTTTATGATAGTGTGTCTTGAAACACAATAAACATGACTTCTACTACTTACAATCATACCACCCATTTCCAGCTAGGTTATAACGCTCGGGGCAGCAAGATAACATCCATCTTGTTCACTTCCAAATTTTAAATTAATGAACTCAACATCTACTTTCAATGGAAGACTTCTACCAAGAGCATCTGCATGGATTAGGAGCTGAAAACCTCTACGATAAAACTGATGTTCTAAAAATGAAATTGTGGGATTTACCTTGTGTCCAGCCCAAGGTATTGCAAAGTTGTTGTCTCCATTGTGTAAGGAATGATGAATCCCATTTGTAGTGACTCATCCTTCGTCATGTTGCTGGAATACACAAAAAACTTTACATGTTTCTTCCCAAACAGCCATAAGGGTGTTGGAGTATTTGCACTCACTGATCTCATCAACTGACCCCTTTCACACATCATGTTAGACCAAGAGAAGTTCATCCAACTTGCCAATCTACCGTTGTCCCAGGAAAGTACTATCATTTCAACATATGAAATTAGAAATAACATCATACCTTGGTTGTAGCATTGTAATTTCTTACTCAAGCTTGGGCTTATGGTGGCTGAAAACCATCTTGTAACAGCTGAAAAAACCTCATCAATGACTGTAGGTGGAATATGCATCTTTCTTGTGACAAAATCTTCTTCTATCTCAACAAAATGTATATGGGAGAAACTAGAAATGTGGTGGACAGCAGCCCAAAAGTTAGAGACAACTCCCATATCTATACCCACTATTTGTAATATCCCCTTGTGGGATATTAATGATTTATTATTAATTACTTGCAAAACAAACAACTTAGAAGATAAACCCTCCTAGGTTTACCTCAACTAACCCTAGTGTCAGCTTCAATACAACCCAAATAGGGTTGGAGTGAGCCAAGGTGAGGGTTTAGATGGGCAATCCAGTCGGTATTTATACTCCTCTATCCAATATACTTTGCAAAAGTAAAATAATAAATAATACTGCTGAAAATTAACTGAAACTTTGAAAATCCATAACTTCCAAAATACTAACTCTTTTGAATTGAAACCAAGTGCAGTAGAAAGGGAAAATTATGAGCTTCTATTCACAATAAATATCAGATCTTATCATGCACTAGAAACCCCTCAAAACAGCCCCCAAAATCCTAAACCCAGTCGCTAGGGTTAGGGTAAAATCTGCAACATAATTCCAGCACTTTTTTCTTCACTTTAAGAGTCAATAAATGTAGTTCCAGATCTGCAATTAATAAATCTAAAACAGCAGATTTATAATTACTTCAAAATCCCTTCCAAACACTCTTAGCACATGCCCACACAAGTCGACTTCATTGAGTAAAAACCAACAGCATATAATAAAAGATATTCAACATAAATCACACTCCAAACCCTCAAAGCAAGCTTATATCTTCTCCCAAAAATGACGCCTTATATATAGAGAGAGAGAAATGAGTGCAAAAACTTATTACTTCAAGCTTATATGGCGCACACACTTCACAAATGGTGGTGTTAATAAACACCTTTTGTTTTGATCATAAGTGGGCATACATCCCTTCTTCAAGCATGAAGATAAGTTTTATAAACCGTCAACATGCCAAAAAAGGAGTAACCACATCTTCTTTTATAGTTTTTGCTTGCACATCCTCCAAAGTTCTTCTCCATCTTTGGCGCCATCATCTAGGAGGAAATCTTATTTAAAAATGTGTCTGAAAGTCACCAACAACAAATATTAAATGCATAGGGATTTTAAAAAGATGCTCATATGGGTCGACCCATGCTTAGGAATAATCACTTTGTCTCAAATATTAATTATTAAATGCTTCCAGGAAAATGCGACTTGCCTAGTCACTTGATTTACCTTTAAAAAAGTATTTATTATCTCAATCATGAGCAATCCAAATATCAACAAAGAATGAAGTGTCGTGCCCTAGAAACTAGTGAACTCCTCCCAAGGAGGGGTCGCTACCCTAGGAGAGGGTCTGAAATTGATCAATAAACCCTCAAATACTTGGCGCTACCTCTGAAAATGGATGAATTACTGATCACAACCCTTGGCTGATCCAAGCACTGACCCTTGTGGCTGTTCCACACTCAGAATTGCTGAAAATCAGGTCTGTAGTAGAAACCCTAGCTGAAAATGCATGAAAACTGAAAATGCATGAAGGAAATCTGATTGTAGCCCAATGTGATCTCTGAAATGAGACCACCCATGCAGATTTGGAGGGTTTTTCGTCCTCAAATTTGATTGCTATTCAAGGATTTCGTCCTCAATAAATCTCCATGGAGGGTTTCCATCCTCAATGGATGAAGAGGAAGCAAATTGCTCCAACTCTCAAATTAGAAATTATCAAATGTCCAAAAGAATGCTTGAAATGAACCCCCCACCTCCTTTTATACCTTTTCCTCTTTTCTTCAATTTTGGTGGCCGACTTACTTTATTTAAAAGTCACTTTTATTTTTAAAACATAACATAAATTTACATTTGGCTGACTTAGTTAATCACTTACTTTAAGTATTTAAAAATACTTTTTATTTTAATAATATATTAATATTATTTAGTTGCCCAAAGATTAGAAATGACCAGCCTTACTTAATAATATTAGTATTTATTTTAATCAGTAAAGGGGACATTACAACATTTCAATTTTGGAGTTCATAGGAGTAAACGGGTAGGTCAGGCCCGAGCCTAGATCTCAAGCACCACGAAGGATCCTCAACATGCCTTGGAGAAAGTGACACTCTCCATAATTGATGGTTCCAATAAGGTGACAATCGGTGCATGAATGAAGATGCTAGGTTAAACCCTAAACCACAAGAATATGCTAAGGAGCCAAACCCAAAAGGGTTTCTTTTGAAAGAAGAAAAAGAACCAACAAAAGTAGGAGATGCATCAACACCTCAAGAGGTCAAGGAAGAAATCATGGGGCATGAACTGAAAAAGAATAATCAGATTTGCAAGAGGGTTTTGAGGTGGAGTCCCGAGAAGACCAAATTGAAGGGCATGCATATGAGACAAGAGCTTTATCGGTTGCTAAATTGAATTTTAGAACAACCTATAAGGAACAAGTTAATGGTGTTCATTACTCTAGCAATAACTATGAAGATGCTCCATACAATTGTCAACAAAGTATGGATGAAGTTAAGGTAGAAAGGGCTTCACTTGTTGAATGTGAAGAGTTTAAGAGGAAGGAGAATGCTGATCCTAACTCGGACATTTGAGTCACAAAGATGAAGGTGTGAAGGATATCTCAATCAATCTTCATCACGGAAAAGGAAGGTGAGCAAGTTGTGGACACCCAAAGGTATGGAAGTGTTGTGGATTTGTTGCTTCCTACTATGTCATTTTAGATGCGTTGTCATCATGGGAAGCATCTTTGAAAGAAATGATCTTTTGTCAAGTTTGATCCCTTATGGTATAACACGGAAAATTTGTGGTCATCATGAACAACATAGTGAAAATGGTGATAGAATGAAGAACACTTTGAGTGGCATAGGTCACATGTATACTTTCATTCAAGTTCCAAATTGCTTGTACATGAAAGTTTGGATTACAGGTGACCTTTGAAGATTCGATGAGGATGAGTCTTGGGTTAAGTGGGATCTCTTGGTTGTGTGTTATCAACTTAAAATAGTGTAATGTCCCCCTTTTTTATAAAAAATTAAAAGAAGACAATTGATTTGCACATGTAATTTTAAAATAAAATTACATAAATTGTGCAAATCGAAATAAAAGGGGGAAGTTCGACTTCACCAGGCTGGTTGCATTTGTCGGATTGAATTTTGGGCCTTGGAATCTCAACTTCCGACCATTTCTATAAGTAGATTCAATGTTGTTGCAAATTTAATTAAATATACTCCAGCTGAGGATTTTAAAGCTCATTTCGTGGCTTGTACTTGTTCTAAAATATTTCATGGTTTTAAATGTTAGCTTTCTACCTGCAAGTTGAGAAGATCAATGCTTTGATACCACCGTAATGCCCCTTTTGGGCTGAATTTGAACACCAAAGGAACTTGCACAAAACCAAATAGTAAATCGAAACAAAACTGAAATTAAATTCTCAAACCCTAGAAGCAGGCTATAAATGTATTTTTATGATAGCAATCAACCACAAAACTTATAAAATCCCTTCAAAATATTAATCTTCAACGTGGGAATTAATTACAAGGAAAAAGTACCAGAAAATATATATTTTTACCAATTTAATATCAGTTGGGAATTAAATATCAACAACAACAAATACCCTTTACAAATATGGCTGGAAATGAAGAATTCCAAGCCAAAACTCAAGTACAAATGAAGATTCCAACTGCTAAAAATAGGAGGAACACAATGATGATTGAATTTGAAGTTGTCGTGTCCTAAAGAACCCCAAACCCCACCTTAGGGCAAGTCGCCACCCTAGGAGAGGGTCTGAAATTGGCCAAACAGGTGGTCCAAAACCATTGTTGTTGTTAGTTGTCCCCCACTCAAAACCATGCAAATGTGATCTTCCCTAGTTGCGAATGATGCCCTAGCACTGATAAATCTACTTTGAACCTCCATAAATATGATTGTAGCACAAGTGTGACCACTATATAAGATCACCAATGAAGATGTGTGGGTTTCCATCCTCAACGGATGAGAGAGAAAGCAAAGCGTGCTCCAACTCTAAGAGAAGAAATGCCAAAACAAGCATAAACATCTTCCAGTCAAGCGACCCTTTAAAAAGTTAAAGGTGGCGCAAAAAACCAAATAGTATCCTCCTAAGGAGGACCGACCTGCTTGGAGTAAAATAGTTCCTTTTTCTTTTATTTTTCCATTGGCATTTCACCTTTTTCCCAACCGACCCAGCTCTACTTAGAAAATTACTTAAAATTAATGCAAAGCTCACAAAAACAACTGAAAATCATGACATTAACTTCCCTTGCTCATTCCCTTTTAGCCCACGGGAAGTGGAATGGGCCCAAGGTCTTCAAAGAGAACTAGCGTTGAGCAAGGGGCATTACATAGTCACTAAGACAAGGGTTGATGAAGTTAAGACACCCCGTGATGGTGCTTATACTGTAGAACGTATATAGAATGGTCAAAGAGGATGAGCATGCATAGCAGGATGTCTGTCATTCATGTCACGGTTTGTGATCACAAGCTTTATAGAGCGACATCAATTGGTCAATACTACGAATGTACGGTGTGTTAATTTGCAAGGAGCGACAACGATTATTGGATGGGTTCGGTGTCACGTTGCTCTAGATTATCTTTTAGACCCTTTTGGATCAAGGGGTGGTTTGTTGGGTCGTTTGATCCAAAGTTTATATTCTTTGTTGTTAGATGTTTTTTATTCTGTATGTGGCATTCATCTCCTAGTAAGACACCCCCTTATTAGTAAATGTATTCATGATATTAGTAAATTAGTGTTTAACATTAATTTACTTAAGTTAGGTGTTAGTTGTACAAGTGTAGTTAGTTGGATCCATAGAACCGTTGGGTCCCATGTGTGAACTATATCCTGAAAGCTTATTTAAGTTTATCGATGAGATAATAAAAAATGTGCGTGCAAAATTAATCATGTAAACTTTATTTTATCATTTTGCTTGTATATGGGTATGTAGCAATACCTATATCACATAAGCTGTAATAGTTCACATCCACATCATTATTCCATTCATTGTATATGGGTATGTTTGCAATGTCTGCAATATTTGTACACATATACAGATATTTTTTACCTCTTATACGCATGCAATAAAGTGAATAGTCATATAGTTGCAACATCAATGCATAACAATGTTTAATATATGGTATATACTAGTGTCCTTGCTATAACAAGGTAATTTATGCTATATAAGAAGAATATGCTCTTATTTGCAAGATGTCAGACTAACATGCGGGCCCATATGCTCGTGGCATATAGCAGTGTTCAAACTATAATGCATAGTGTTGTGTAGTGGAAGGAATAGTACGTATATAATACGTATAGGGCTGTGCACTCTTTTTAAGAGAAGATGCGAATAGTGAATTCTATCCTTGAGAATAAACTAAACCGAATAAGCATTGGAATAAAGCTCAAATAACCAACATGAAGAGGGATAGTGAGTTTCACGCACATATGAATATGAACCATATGATTGGTTTATAGTATTGTGAACAAAATGTATGAGACCTTGGCATAAGGTTTGATACTTAAACAAAAACCTGTTTGAATGAACAATGTCATGCATAATAAATTACTATAGAACCTTTGTGCAAAGGCAATGGTCGAGACCCTGAAATGAATGTGGAACATAATATTAACAGCACAACTACAGTTGGCCTTGATACCTCCAAGATATGTAAGCAGCTTAGGATGAGCAAAGAGTCTAGGCCTAGTGACACCTAATATTTTGTCTCCTGGTAACATACTTAGAGTTTGGAGCTTGAGAGTGTGTTACTAAGACCCGAGAAAGAACTAACAATTAATTAGTTGTGGTAGTGTTAGTCTTTTGTGGTGTAATTAGTCTAGCGGTTAGTGTTTTGGTTACCGCTTAGAATGCCTCATCGGTTATTGACACTAGTTGTT
Organism: Taxus wallichiana var. yunnanensis; assembly: GCA_018340775.1. Taxonomy (NCBI): domain Eukaryota; kingdom Viridiplantae; phylum Streptophyta; class Pinopsida; order Cupressales; family Taxaceae; genus Taxus; species Taxus wallichiana. The sequence continues at coordinate 134,385,589 of CM031244.1, forward strand.
CTACGTAGTCTATCATTCTGCAAATCAAAATTTTAATAATACAATGAAAGAATTGTACTTGCGTTGCAATTCTTATACCTTACAGGTGCCCGGCAGTGTTGAATTGATCTGGTGTATGCACATTTTCTCCTTTTTCCCCTAGTTCTATTTCTTGCGATTCAAAATAATTGTCTTTCTATGTTCAAAAGAGACTCTACTCTTGTCCTATTCTTGCTATTTTGGAATGATTGTTATTATGTATATTTTATGTAATCTGCTCCTTTATTTGCAAATATTAATAAATGGAGTGTAACTTGAATCTTAAGCTTGTCCTCGTGCTTTTTGGTTGATTGGAAAGGAAGTGCAATTATAGTTGTCATTTGTGATGTGTGATTTCATAAAATATGGAGTGTCTCTTGTTAGCAAGAAGATTTAAGAATTGAAAATGTAGTTGTGGCAATCCTTGAATAACTCTCTCTCTCTCTCTCTCTCTCTCTCTCTCTCTCTCTCTCTCTCTCTCTCTCTCGTGTGCACATACACACACTTGAGTAAATGGAAATAATAGAAAGTGGTAACAAGACTAGGGTGTTGAAGATTGTTAATGAATCTTGTCAAGTGCTTGTTTTCGTGGTTTCCCTATCTAGGTATATGAGATGAATAACTTTCAATGAATCTCTGTTTACCCTTTTCTCTAGGTGAATTAAATAATAAATAAATCTAATATGAATTGAATTGAACGAACTTGATAAGTAGTTTTGAAAATATTGTTGGAATGAAGATAGGAATTCATCGAGACGTTGCTTGTATTAAGATAATTTCTATGTTTTGAACTCCGTAACTTATGGTTAGGAATTGTTAAGTAAGTTGATATAGTCCGAAGGATCATGCAACTAATTGTTTAAGATGGGTCTCCATGTATGTGTCGTTCTCTTCTATTGTTAGTGTTTGGCATTGTGTTCAAAATATGTGCAACATTTTTACTTAGGAATTTGGGTTGAAAATTTTAGGCATTACACAATAGAGCACCATATCATACTATTTAGTCTTATCAGCAATAGAGAACTGCATTGAGACATACAAAATGCACTAGTTACACAACATAGCACCATATTGTACTATTTAGTCCTATAAGCAATAGAGAACTGCATTGATACATACCGCACAAGGATCCAGCTCATAAAACTCAGCAGGGTAAGGTCTCCGATGATACTCCCATTGTTCACGAGCTTCATTGAGAGCAGATGCTGACAAATCTGACAGAAATTTCAAGCCAGTTTAAGGTAAAAATTATAGTGTTTTCAACTTCTAAATATTTTGAATAAATATTACTGTTTTTGTCTTAAAAGCTTGCACAAGTATTCACAACTTCTAATTTAATATCATGGAGATTTGAGATACGCAATTTAAGTTTACTATTTTTCATTCATTATCTTATTTTCACATTCAATTACCAAATAATAAAGATAGTTGTAGTTTTTTTGGGTAACACAACCATACATTAAAACCAATATTCTAGTGAAATACTTCTGATTCATTCACATAATCTTTTCAAATCATCTTATTTTCTCATTATTTTGTTTGTATCACACAATAATCTTAAAGCAGGGGAAAAACAAGCCTTAGATTACAGCCATACATCTGTAACTTACTGATGCATTCTTGATTTCATCTCTTGTCAAAGGTTGTTTGTGAAGATATAAAGTTATGTTTGTAATAGTCACAAAATACCTTGAAAAGGATATCCAACTTGAAGATATGTGCATGTGTGTGCGTGTGTATGTGTAAACATGCGCACGCCAATTTGTATTATCCCTTTCAAGGGATTAGGCCAACAATCAAGGAATTAGCTTCAAACACCAAATAACCAAATCTGATTTCTATAAGCAGCAGACTGAAATTAAAACCAGCGAACTGATTTCTCCAAACAGCGGTATTAAAATGTATGCAAAACACAAAATTCATTCCAATAACCTTGCCACAATTTAGATATGTATTTTAGGCATCCAATAGAACAATAATCAATGAAAAATCTGAGTCAACACATAGTTGGAAATTAATAAATAACCAGCGAAGAGCAGCCGCAACTAAATTATGAAATATTTTTCTAGAAACCCTCAAAATTCATGAGAATGTAGATTCCGACCTTATTAAATATGGCAAATTAGATTATGAACTGAAATATCAACTTTATGTCCTCTAAACCATCAAACCCTACACCAAGGTAGGTCGCTTCACCTATAGAAAGCAAATAAAAATCTGAAAATGAATGTTTCTCCTCAAATCTTCAAAACCATGCAATGAGGAAGGGTTTTCGTCCTTCAACAAAACCACTAGAAGGGTTTTGTCCTCTTAGGAAACCACATAAGAGGGTTTCGTCCTCAAGAGGAAGAACATGGAGCAACAACCTCTCAATGCCCAATATTAGAAAAATGCGTCAAAACTAGATGCACAAGTGAGGTTGTAATATCCCCTTCCGATCGAAGACCATTAGCTCGTTTTTTCTTTCCGATGGCAAGGAATAAACTAAAAGGGGGATTTATGTTATGATATTTTATTATAAAGTGCAAAAATAAAATATTATATGCACTTATAATAAATTATTATAAACTTAAAAATAGAAAAAGGCAAACATAAAACAAAAAGCATTTAGCCAAAAATGATTTATCCAAGGAAAATGCGACTTGCTTGAGGAGGAAAAGTTGGTGGGAAAAAAAGCATTTAATATGAGGAAAATCTGGTTGGTCACCAAGGGTGGCTATTTGGGTCTTAAGTTCTATAAAGGCAAGTCGACTTGCCTTAGGAGAGACATGCTTATCTATTTTCTCTAAAATCTGATTTTGTCTTAAGCGTATACCTTGTCAAAAATATTTCTAAGGACGAAACCCTTTAGAAATAGCCTCTTGAGGACAAAAACCCTCCAAGAGACTTAAAGGATTCTCCACCTTGGGGTTTCAGTAATGTCCCTTTTTCCCACTTAAGAGTTGATATTTGGTCTTCTTGCCATTCCTTCTCCATGACAAAGAAACAAAAATGAAGGAGAAGACCCTTGAGCATCTTTATAATATATTTTATCTAATATTTTTATATTTCCTTTAGTGTTTTCTTGCATTATACAGGTCAACTTTTTCTAATTGAGCATTGGTGCCAAAAAAAGAAGGATATAAAAGCAGATTAGAGGCATCATTTGTATCTACACTTGGCGCATTTTTCTCCACTTGGGCATTGTGAGCTTGTTGCTCCTTGTTCATCCACTTGAGGACGAAAACCCTCTTATGAGGCTTCTTAGAAGGATGAAAACCCTTCTTGTGGCTTGGGTGAAGGACGAAAACCCTTCATCATTGTTTGGTTTTGAAATAAAGAGCTGATTTGAAGAGATATTTGTAATTTCTAGGTAGTATTTGATTTATTTAGGGTGGAGTAACCTACCTTGGGTAGGGTTTGGAACTTTTGGTAAAGTATTTGAGAAATTTGATTTCATAATTTGATTTGTAATATTTTAAAGGCCGAAATCTAAAGTTTGGTGAATTTAGAGGGTTTTTAGACCCATATGTCATATTATTCTTGTGGCTGCAATTTCCAGTTCATATTTATTTTCTAGTAGTGTATTCTTCAAATTACTTTGTGATTTTTGCTCCTAATATTCCATAAAATATTAGCGAGTTGGTTTGTGGGTTTTGTGGTGATTTTTGACATTTTTGGTGAAAGCTCAAGCCGCTGATTTTACTCTTTTAGACTGCTGCAATTTAAATTTCAGATCTGCATTTGGTGTGTTTGGTTAAAACCCTTGAAAGGGTTATTACGGGGTATCTAACCCAAATCTTCAAAAGGACTAGGGTTTGAATGGATAAATTAATTTCCGGCCAAGAAAGACTTGCGGAGACCATGGATTTTTTTGCCATGTCTCTCCAAAAGATGATTGAACCCGGGTTAAAAGTGAAGGACGCCTAAATGGAGCTAATAATGCCAAGCAACCTGTGGGATCAACCCGAGGATCGAATTTGAAGCCCACTTTCCTTCCTAGAGAGGAGGTTGTTCCGAAAGAAGAAGCAAGACCTATGGGTGGAAGGAATATTGCAGCAAGTTATGAAGAATACATGGCCTTACCAAGGGAGATCCATGAGGCTATTTCTCTTGCAGAGTTCATAGGGTTAAATAGAATAAGATTGTAACGTCCCCATTCCTCCACCAAGGACCTAAAGGCCATTTTTAGTTTTAGCCTTGGTCATACATGAGGGGCTAACGACATTGGAGGCCATTGGGTATCGATGACTGATTACCCCCTTGGTTATTTGTAATATTTTTACGTTAGCATTAGGATTAAGCAACTTAGCGGGAAAAATTGTTATATTTTGTTGTTCAGGGAAGCTCATGGTACTTTATTATTCTATTTCTTCATTGGGGTCACTTAAGTCGCTTTTAGTCCCACATGGAGCTCCCAACTTGGAAAAGGGTAATGAAAGGTTATAAAAGGAGGTTTGGGGAAATGATAGAGCATTCTTACACTCACACATATCTTGATATTGGAGCAATTGTTGTTTGCATTTTTCCTTTGCTTGTGGAGTAAAATCCCACAGGAACCCTAGCTTCGGTGGTGAGAGATCCACTCCTAGCTAGTAGGGCACTCTTCGGTGGTGAAAGATCCACCCTAGTTTGTTATTTTGGAGCTCATTCAAAGAAGATTTTCAAGCATATTCTACAGGGTTTTTAGAGAGTTTTCAGAGGTTATTTTCAGAGGTTGTGGAAGATCATTTGCCCATATATTTCAGCGTCTTGCATTTCGGATTTTTCAAGGTGCTTAGCGAAATTCAGCACAATTTTTGGATAAGTTTTGGAGGATTTCCATCCCCTTTCATAGGGTGACGTCAGCCCTAGGAGATTGCAGCTAGTATTTCTAGGGTTTCCAGGTGCCCATTTTTAGATCTGGAGGTTGGGATCATTTCGTTATTTCAAGAAAATCAGATTTTTATCATATGTATTCATGTAGTTATGAATTTTTTTAAAAATTCAGTAGTTTAGGGCATTCTGAAATTTATTGGCAGTTATCTATTATTCAGAAAAATCCAAAAATATTTTTCTAGTGTTTGTTATCATCTCAAAGAATCTCTCATCTTGAATTTTTAAGGAAAAGAGAGATTTTATTGGTGATTGGGACATCGGGAAGGAGATGGTGGATTACTAATGCATGGATGGAGATTATACAAAGAGAGGGCAATTGAAACTTGTTTAGGATCCGGTTGCTTGCAATTTCTTGAGGACAAACAATTTTGGGGAGGGAGGACCGTAATGTCGCTTTTCCCCACTTAAGAGTTGATATTTGGTCTTCCTATCGTTCCTTCTCCATGGAAAAGAAGCAAAAATGAAGGAGAAGACCCTTGAGCATCTTTATAATATATTTTATCTAATATTTTTATATTTCCTTTAGTGTTTTCTTGCATTATACAGGTCGGCCTTTTCTAATTGAGCATTGGCGCCAAAAAGGAGGATATAAAAGGAGATTAGAGGCATCATTTGTATCTAGACTTGGCACATTTTATTCTACTTGGGCATTGTGAGCTTGTTGCTCCTTGTTCATCCACTTGAGGACGAAAACCCTCTTGTGAGGCTTCTTAGAAGGACAAAAACCCTTCTAGTGGCTTGGGTGAAGGACGAAAACCCTTCATCATTGTTTGGTTTTGAAGTAAAGAGCTGATTTGAAGAGATATTTGTAATTTCCAGCTGGTATTTGATTTATTTAGGGTGGAGCGACCTACCTTGGGTAGGGTTTGGAACTTTGGTGAAGTATTTGAGAAATTTGGTTTCATAATTTGATTTGTAATATTTTTAAAGGCCGGAATCTGAAGTTTGGTGAATTTAGAGGGTTTCTAGACCCATATTTCATATTTTTCTTGTGGCTGCAATTTCTAGTTCATATTTAATTTCTAGCAGTGTATTCTTCAGCATTCCTTTGTGATTTTGGCTCCTAATATTCCATAAAATAAATATATACTATTGGCGAACTAGTTTGTGGTGTTTGGTGGTGAGTTTTAGCATTTTTGGTGATAGTTCAAGTCACTGATTTTACTCTTTCAGACTGCTGCAATTTAAATTTCAGATCTGCATTTGGTGTGTTTGGTTAAAACCCTTGAAAGGGTTATTACATTTCCATTGTGCATCATTAAAGTAGTAATAAATTTCAGCATTTCCAGCAGTTGAAGGAGAAGATTTGCAGATTTTGGGTCAAGGGTTTGAAGTGAAAGATTGCAGTTGTGTTTTCCTTCAATTTTCAGCCTTCTATCATGTTGAGCGACCCACTTCTAGGGCAAATCTGAGGTATTTGAAGGTGTTTTTGATCTGATCTGGGTTGTTGCTAATTGATTAGATTCTAATGAATTATTTCAGCCTGATTTCAGAAGTTTTGGATGATCAAAAGTGTCATTTTCAGCTATATTTAAGGGCAGCTTGTCTGCATATTTTCCAGAATTATTTCAGCCTCGTTGTATCTCAAAAATTTGGATTTTCTTCCATATTTGGGCCTCATAAATTCAGTATATCAGATTTGGGTGAAAATATTCTAATATAAGTGCTGATTTGTTTGGGTTTTCTTCTTTACCCTAGTCGCATTTTTCATACATAAATCAGATCTGCATTGATAAGTTTTGAGATATCTTTTATAAGCTATTTCTTTAGCATGGGAATTGTCTAAAATCCATTTAGGGCAAAAATAGTCCTTTTGGGGACATTACGAGGTCTTCACATCACTTTATATCCCTCCTTTGGCACCAAGGCTAGAAAAGACTAGGCCGACCCATAGGAGATGTTCTAATTCTTCATTAAGCTTCTTTTATTTGCCTTTAACTCAGCCAACCTGCATTAAGAGGAAAACACTAAAAGGAAAACATAAAAATTAGAAAAACAAAAGCAAATGGAAGCTCAATGTTCTTCTCCAACTCTTCTACTTTTTTGCCATGGAGAAGGAATGGCAAGAAGTCCAAATAATGATTCTTAAGTGGGAAAAAGAAACATTACATAATTGTTATCCTAAATTAATGTCAAAGGAAAATGCTTGGGAGCGAACAGGATGTTCGGTCCATCCTCCATTTGAAAGAGAGGCTTCCCTGTAATTTTACAATACAAAGAGGGTAAAACACAACACATGGGAATTTTACAATGGCAAAGTAAATTGGGAAAACAATCACACTTTAAACATATTCACAAAAGAAATATTTTGGGAATTTTGTATGATTTTCCAAGGCCTCTCTTTCCACAAAAACCAGTAAATGAACTAAGACTTACAAAAAGCTGCGAGATCATTTTTAGATAGAATTGGCTGAATCTCAAAACAGCATGGAGAAAAATAAAGCATACAATTAATGACCTCCAATTTCAGATTTGAAGGTGCATAAAAGGAAAACAGAAGTTTGACTTTACCAATAGTGATTTGAAAGTTGAAACAGCAGTTGAACTCATACTATATTACACGCGCGCACACACACACAAGACTCAGTTCTTTATTCAATAAACATTGATTTACATACCTCAAAATAATATTTTCCTTCATCAACACTTTGAGAAAAAGTCCTTAGAGTATAACTTATTCTATTTATAATAAGACTTTTGAGATTCGTCTCGTGGTTAGACATGGTAGTTATTTTTTAGATATACTACGCAAAAGTTTTTTATAACCAACGTTTTGAGTCCAATGCTGGACCCATCATCAGGAGACGGAGCTTATGCTTGAGAGGAGTATGGGTAATCTTTCATAGAGTAAATACGCCACACCAGGGGGAAAAGCAATTTGTAAGGTGTGAGATGAGAGAAGTGTGTTGGCTACAGATATGAGATGGGAGGCAGATGCTAATTGATCAATCAATCAATAAGATTATTCAAATAATGAAACTAAAGAGCTTTATTAATTGATTTAATTGGCCATTAATTAAAGCTCCTTAATTTAATTCAAGGTTCTGGTTATTATAATAATGCCACCTTAATGATTATTTAATTAATTAGGTTAAATAATTAATTAATTAGAAATAAGTGATTAATTAATTAATAACTTAAGAACGAAGGGAAGGAGAGGTATGCACATCGGTGAAAGGCAAAAGATAAGGTTAGTGGGTGTGCAGCTAATGCAATATAGGTTTCCATGTATGACTTAACTTCCAGCCATCATCATGGTTTAGATTATTCAGATGTTTTTCAATCTCTACAGCTTCTAGGGACTTCCTATCAGTGTAGAAATTTTCCATTGCAATTAATTTTGCTTTGTCCATGCACAAAGTGTTTGGTGTTATCCTCATGTTCAGCAAGGGCGCATTTGCCGACCCTGGCATGTTCCAAATCCTTGCAGTGTTCTTTTAATCTTGTTTGGAGTGAGCGACCTGTCACCAATATAGTACTTTCTACATGAACGTGGAATTGAGTACACACCCTTCCTTAGATTTGCACGCACCTTGTCTTTTGGTATCATTACTTTATTTCTGATTGTGATGAGGTCTGAAATAGGTTTTTATGCTTATGCCTCTTCTCCTTGATATTTTAGATATTTTTTCCGAAGCGCCTTCAATATATGGAAGAATTACCTTTAATTCTTGCCCTTCGTTTGGATTACTGCTTCTTTTAGGTCCTCTTTTTGCCTTCATGGCAGCAGCCTTGATTTGCCAATCTTTATAACCATTCCGCTTATGCACCTTGGTGAGGTGTCTTTCCTATGTCTCAAAATGTGTATCATCAGAATTTATTAGTGCTCTAGTGAGGAGCATACTACGAATGCCTGCCTTTTGCGGAGGATGGTGGTGTGAGACAGCCTGAATGTACAAAGTTTATGTAAACTTGATGCGTAAGTTTTCCATCATCACCTCTAATGATTAGGACATCCGGAAATGGCAGTTTACCATTCTCTTTTATATCCATCGTGAATTTAAACTGTTCAGTTAGTGTGTTGAGGTAATCCAAGAACGCATGTAAGTTTTCCACACCATGTTGCCAGTTTGCATTTGTAATATTTCAATTATAACTTATTCTATTTATAATATTTACGAAAACAATTAAAAGCAATAACTTCTTTTAAAAGCAGTATAAAACTATCTGACTACTGGACAGCTACCCTCTTTATTCATCTTTTCAGCCAAAGGGGAAACATCAGTTACTCCACTGGCAACATCTTTGCCACCTTGGCTAGACCTGTCCATGTCAATGATCTCATCTTGTGCTTATATCTACATCCCTTTGACTACTAACCCCTGTTGCACTTGATTAAACCTTCAATGATCCAATGTAATTTGCACTACTTCCAAGTGCAATGTCTCAAAACTTTTCAGTTTTGTCAGAGTGCAATAACCACCTCATTCCACAAACTCATATTTCCTTCAAAAGCTCCCAATTGTTTCCAAGAAACTAAAGCCATCAGCAATAGTGACAACCCCAAAACCAATGTGAGGTTGATGCTTTTATCAAAGGTAGTAGGATAGAGAGTCTTTTTGAGAATTTCCTTGACATCATTGAGCACTTCTTCCCTTTCACATCCTTTTCCAATTCCCTGGTTCAATGGTCAAAGCACCATAGTCATGGAACAATGTTGAATGCTCCAAAGCCTTCCTCGTAGGGTTCCATAGTCTTTCTATTTCTTTAAGTGATCTCTCAAAAGTTCAGACCTCAATTAATGAACATGGTACCACTCTACATTGGCCTGCAGTGCCAACCTCGATGAATTTCACTTTAGGTCCAAGTCATATTGCCCAAATCGCAGTCCTTATATCATTAAGTTCCTTTAACAACTTGCTATGCTTCAATTCAAGTTCATATAATTCATCTCTGGCAGAGAGCACGTATTGAAGCATATCCTATGCATAACCAAATACTTTGTTGGCCCATTCCTGTGTCTTTTACCAATTATTTGAGCGTTTGACCATGGGCTCCAATGTCATTATCCCGAGCCATGACATCATAAGCTTCATCTGCAAGTTGAGATATCAGGATGGACCTGCATCTCTGATCTTTTTGGGACAACTGATTTACATGTCGCAATAATGTGTCCTTTTGGCTGCATCTGATTTTATTCATTGCCGCAACTTGGTCTTGTAGATTTTCTAAGCCGACATTTCCCAAGTCAGGCAACACCTATTTAAGTGGAGGTTTTTGGATACAACTGCATGTGATATTTTTATTTCCGACATATCAAGTCTTATACAAGACTCGTCATCAGAGCGGAAGCCTATGTCTTTGAAAGAGATGTAGAATCTTTTCATCTTAAAAATGCCAATTTTTATAGAATAAGACACAAGAAGAGAAGTAGGTCATCTCTCCCATCTCAAAAACATTAGGTTATTTAATTAATTAATCGGTTGATGGTTGATAAATGATCAAATTATCCTTCTAACCATAGTTCAAAAACTCCAACTCAGCAATTACTCGCAGCCAAAATTTTAACTCCAACTCAGCACTTGGAAACTTTATTGTTACTTAAAAAATATATAAATTCATAAAATAAACTTAAACAACATGGAAAACACTATTACATGACATGAGAATGAATGTAGAGAATACAAAATTTATCTTCGCAGAGCAAAAACAACAGAAAATCACAACTATATGATAAAAAGGATGTTTATTTTTCTCATGGGAGGTATTATTTTGCTAGTACCCGGTAACAAGCTTGGAATCGTGAGGAATGGAGAGTGATCGCAAGTAATTACTCACCATGAATCGTGATTTCAAGCCTGTTACTGGGCTTGTGAATAGTTGCACAAACACTTGGCTGCAAAAAAAGTGCAGAATAATTGCAAGCACTCAGAGAGTAGTTGCAAGTTTAAAAACAGAGCTTCTAACAAACCATTATAGTGGAAAATTAGAATATAACCAATATTTGACATGGCAGATAAGACCAAGGAGAACAAGAAGTAGAAGGAAGACATAATTGGTATCTAAAATTGTCATGTTTGTGCGGTAATGGTTTCCAAGTGTGGCTCAATACCCAACCATCATCCCTATTCAATATGTGTTTTTCAATTTCAATCACCTCTCTAATCCTCCTTACAGTGAACCTACTCTCAAAAGCCAACATTTCATCTCATGTTTTGTCCTATCTTCATGTTCTGCTAATGCTGATTTGTTGACCCTTCTTTGTTTTAAATATGTGTGTGTTCGTTGAGTCATGTTGACATCTGTTTATCAACTACATAACCTTTGAGGCACAACATAATCCTTCGCCTCAACATCATATTGGTTTTTTCCTTCTTCGGGTTTGCAATGTGCAAACTAACCGATGTATTAAAGTATAAAATTTCAACATGGAAATAGGCATCGCCTTCCAAGGATTTTTCTCCTTTTTCATCAATTATGTCAAATTTGACACATACTTTGAAGTTTTATTTTTCCTCTAAAGAGAACCTTTCACAATCTCATCTTCCACACACCCTAATGCCACAATCTAGTTTCCTCCAATAATAATAGTTTTATCATGTGGAGCTCTTCACACGGATTGTAATCTTTTGCTACAGCAAGGGTTTCTACCATCTAGGTTAGTCACATCAGTTGCCTTATTTACTAAGATTATATAAAATTTGGAAAGAATGAAATGAAAACTGAAAATTTAAAGTGGTGAAATTCAAATGCTTGAACTTGAATTCCTTAATCCAAAGCTTGTGTGATTTCTATAAAAAGACAAAAACAAGATTCGTACAACCAAGCAATTCCAAAGAAATTAAATGAAAAATTAAGCCCTGAAGATGAACTTAATTGAGAGCAGCGATGTTTAATTGAATTGAAGAAACTTCACAATCATACCCATAGTCTAACAGATGTACATCAATAATAAGCAAGCAAAATCCTCATTCACGAATTTTAAAAAAAAAAAAAAAAGAATTGGAAAGGAAACCACTCATTCATGCACTTGAGAATTAAATAAAATCAGTTGAAAAGCACAACTTCAGCAAATGAATTTTATTGGTTGATAATATCGGTACCATCTTCTGGAAAATGAGCTTACAAAAAGCAAAACTTTCTACTTCTCAAAAGATCCCTAAACTTCTAGGTGGAATAGGAATCATAATCCTTTCTACTTCACATGGATTTATGACTGGTCGCAAAATTCAACAGAAAAAATAGGTGCCCTATTATGTATTTTATTGTAATTTATAATGAATTCCAAAACACAAAATACACATCAGAATATACATTCACGTAGACTTGTGTATTATCTTCTAGTAATTAATTAAAAACAACTAAAATATAAATTTATATTACTCCTAATAAAATTACAAGTAAACAAAATACTAACATTTTACAACTAATTCGAAAAATCTTCATCTACACTTCCTTCAAGCATTATTAATGAAAATCAAAGTGACTTTTTACTTTCCAAGTTTTCACAGGCGCCTTTTCACCATAGTTACCCTTTGTTTTTCCACATCCTTGGGCGTTTCGGGACGTGGAAGAAGCATTCCCCTCCTGTCCCAATTTGCACATGAAGAAAATGGGGGCTTCCTAGAAACGCCCGCCCATCCCTCACCCTATAAGGGGTTAGTCCCGCCATCTCTAGGACAGCCGATGATGTCATGATAGGATTCCATCAACCATACAAAGATATCTCCTCCATGAATCTCTTTAGTTCCTCCAATATTTTTGCTACATTTTGTGTTGAGCTTGGCTAAGACATCCCCTACTCTTCGCCAGCTCTTCATAAATGCACTATTAATACAAATATTCCAACTTTCAGCAAATTAAATAAATTACAAGTTAAGCAATGAATAACATATATACATGGTCCAGCACTACCCATGGAGGAAAGAAGGTCAATAGGACTCAAAGTAAAAATAGCTTCCAATAGATATAAGAAGCTAGTCTCCAATTCGAATGAAAAGTTGAAAAATCAAATCTTGTAATGTCCCCTTTTTCAAATTAGTCCCATTTGAAGACTTCTTGCCCATTTTTCTTCCCGTGGCAAAGAAGAATTTGAACAAGGGAAGTCTTTGCATTTCATTTTTTTAAATTCATTACTATTAATGTTTTTCTTTTGGATTTTCCTCTCTAAAGCAGGTTGGTTGTGTTGGAGAGCTCTCAAGGAAAATAAAGCAAGCTTCCAAAGAGGTCGGTCTTGGGGTAATTCATCCCTTAGACCTTTGGCGCCACCAAAGGGGTATAAAGGGAGTCGCATAGGCTCATTTTCATCATCAATTTTGGCATATATACTTTTCTACTTGGTTCTAGGGCTGATTGCTCTAATCCAATTCCACTAAGGGGCAAAAATCCATTAGTGTGGCATCCAAGGAGGACGAAACCCTTCCTTGTGGCATATTGGAGAACAAAACTCTCCAAGTTGGTGTGAAGGCAAATATTGAAGACCATCTTGTTGGTTTGCAACTAGAGCATCAAGGAGAAGTCATTTCAAGGGTTTTTGCATTGTTTGGAGCCCCTCTCCTAGGGAGCGACTAGGGTTAGAGTGCATTTGGGTGCCTTCTAGGGCACAAAACTTCATTATAAGTTGATATTTAGATTTCTCATATTTTATAAGGCTGAAATCTTCCATATTTTGTAATTGTTGGGGTTTGGAGACCTCATTTTTGGCTATTTTTGTTGAAAGCACTTCTACTTTGCCATAAATTAAATTGCAATTGGGTATTATTTCAGATTTGACACATGTGTGGGGTTGTTTTGGCTTGGTATTGGTTCCATTAATTATATATAATTCGAGAAGCATTGGTACATCTAATTTCAGCTTGTTTGATGCCCTAAATGCAAATTTCAGTTCGTTCTTTAGGGTTTCAGCTTTATTTTGGATCTGTTGTTATAAAAATCAGATTACATTCAGTTTGGTGTTTGTGTGATCTCCTTGTTTGTGTGTTTCAACACTAGAAAGGGACATTACAAATCTTCCCCTCTAGCATGGGAGAGCATACGTAGGAAAAATGATTGGAAATACAATACGGCTTTGATCATATTGAATTCATATCAGAATTATTTTTGGCTTGCTTATTTGACAAAGGTCTCACACACAAAGTCCAATAATTTTAGTTTGGAGAATAGTTTGGACCTAGTCGAGGTTCGATGTTATCCTTGGAGGTCGAGATATTAACATTAATGACTCATGAGTAGTGTTACGCAAGGAAGCCCCAACCCCCGCCATTTGTCACCCATCCATGATGTCTCGGGGACCTTGGGGACGGGCAACGTCCCGTCCCCACGCACCCTAAAAATCAAAAATAAAATAGGAGGCATCCTGAAACTTAAGCTGGGTTGGGAAAACACGATTGAGGATGTCTCGGCGTCCCTATTGCTCGCTACATAAAATTGACCCAAAAAAATGCAAGGTTCTACGGGACGTGTCCCTTAGATTTTGGTGACATCCCGGACATTCCAACCATTTTGGGGACTTGGAGGAAGTCCCCAATTGTTTAATTTAAAAAAAAATCAACAATGTTACTTTAATTTGCTTGTTATTTTTGCCAATAACATGGCACACTAATCCTAAGAGTACCTAAGAAACATTAAATAAATTTTCAACCCATAAATTTCATTGAAAAAGTTTAAATAGATAATCACTAATTTTTAGATATTATTTTAATAGTCATCCTCTAGTAGTCCCCAAAATCACGTAAATGTTTTGTTCTCCCGAAACCCCGTCCCGTTGTCCATCAATCCCCAAGACTTAGGTAACTACAAAAAAATTTAAAAACAATTGAATTTTATATTGGTATTTTTGTGTGTCCTCTATTTTAATGTCCCCAAATGGACACTATTTGACCCCAAGTGGATTTTTAGCAAACCCAAACCCAAAATGTAAATTTATAAAACATAGATCAAATCAAACTCTGCAGATCTGTATTTTTCTAGAAAATGCGACTAGGGCATAGCAAGAAACTCATACAAATCAACCAATAAATTGTAATTTCTCCACTCCAATCTGATCTACCAATTTTATTAAGCCAAAATATGAAAGAACATGCAGATTTCTGATGCAAACAAGGCTGAAATAAATTTATTAACTCTGCAGAATGAAAGTACCAGTTATGAGCTCCAAACAAGGCTGATTTTATTTATTTTTAATGCTGCAAACACCGGTCTTCAGAACTAGCTGGAAATGACAATTTTAGGAACCAAAAACCACTCTAAAAATGATGTTACAGCTGGCTAAAAATCAGAATAGATAGCAGCAACCAGATCTGACTTTTATTCATCTCCAACACCCTCAAACAAGCCTCCAGAGGGTCGCTCCAGGTGGATATAAAAGAAAAACTCAGCCACATCTTTCCCTCTCCAAACCCTTCTAAAAATCAGCTTAAACACTCTGAAACACTGCTGGAAAAAGGAACAAGAAGAAGAGGTTTCGTTCTTCTCCTCAACCTCAAGAGGGTTTTCGTCCTCAAGAAGGCAACTCTAAGGGTTTTCCTCCTTAGAGAAATTCTGAAGCAAGCACTAGGCTCAGCATACAAAATCAGATTTGTAAAATAGAAAATGACATGCTCCTCCAAGCAAGTTCACTTGCTTATATAGAACTTGTGACCCATATTGCCACTTTTGACAACCAATCAGATTTTCTCTCACATTAAATGCTTTTCATCACCTAATTTTCCTCTCTAGGCAAGTCGCATTTTTCCTTGGGTATTTTATTCTTTCTAAATGTTTTTTCCTTTTTTTCCATTTACTTTTGCCTCCTAGTGCAAGTCGCACTTTCCTAGAATAAATCAATTTGGCCCAAATGCTTTTCACTAAATGTTGCCTTTTTCTATTTTTAAGTCACTAATAAATTATTATAAGTGCATCTAATGTTTTATTTTATTTTATTTTTATTTTGCACTTTATAATAAAATATTAGAACTTAAGTCACCCTTATTTTCATTCCTTAGCCATCGGGTAGACAAAATAGGCTAAGGGTCTTCATCATGATTATCCTAGGAAGTGGGACATTTCATCTATTCTCCCATGCAAAAATATGCACGGAATTTTATTAATAATGGAGGTGATGCCGGTCATTTTGTTTAGCCTTACGGCTTTTTCTTGTTTCCTTTCATCTGACCTCTCTCGTCCCAATTTGGCTCAAGGTCGGACACTAGTTTATAAGTATCGAAAGCCTACTGAGGCCATTAATTCATTTTATGCATGTCCAAAATAATAAATGTATATTTGAAGCCCACTACATCATTGACTTTTACAATCCATGAATAATTATGCAAAGAGTTCTAACTTAACTTACAAAGACACTTCAAACAAAATTCAAACATTCAAGTATCCTAGAATTAATATATCAACACATTATTCAATTAATCATATCTCAGCTCGAGAGTTATCATATTCATCATTGATGTATCTCGATTCTCTATTATTCATGACTTTGGATTATGATATTCATATTAGTAATTTAAATTTTTCACTTAACGAGATGGATTATTGGATTAATGGCTTAATTTAGTAATTTAAATTTATTGTTTCAAAATTCAGCTTATTTTAGATTGTTTAATTTTTTTGTATATTTTGAATATTAGAATTTTATATATTATTTTACTAGTTGTACCCTCGACGTCCAAAACATCCCAAAAAAACATTTCCATCTTGAAAACCCTATCCCCTCATCCCGTAATCTTAGGTAATTATGGTATCAATCTTCTTTTTTAATTTAATTTCATCTTTTTACAAAATGTTTCATTTTATAGTGTTTGTTATGAGATTTTCTGCATAGTGAAAACCTAGGCGATCATGAAATAAATCTCCCTTATTTACCGGTGAGGCTCCCGTGTCAAATTTGTCAATAAAAATATGCTAGTATCTATATGGGGTTTTACTTTAACTATTCAGCTCATGAGCTATAGTTGTATAGCTCTGCAGCAAGTAAGCATCTGTTTAAGAAAGGAAATATTTATAGAAGAAAGAAATAATAAAACATAGGGAAGATGTGCAACCCAATCAATAGATAATGAGAATTGATTACATGCACATAGAAGAAACCAATAGATATCAACACACGAATTATAATCAAAGGCAACTCCAAATCTAGATCTAAAATAACACAGCTTTATTAGATCTATGATAGAAAACTAGAAACAAAATGCACCGTGACACAAAATTCTCCGGAAATCTGCTCCTTTATATTCCTTTGCTTAAGTGGCTATCGGGGTTTCAAAGACAAAATCTGGAACACAAGAATGTTGCTTACAAATTCGATCCTTTAACTCGTAGGTTTTCCTCTACTTATAGCATGTAGAGGGGAAATTACAAATAGGAAGCTTTTAGTTGAACTCGACACATGTGGAAGTTGTCAAAGAAACAATGGCAATCTCCTCCTCGAATTCCTCTTTGCATGACATGCATGATTTCTGCAATCGAAAATAGAACCTTCTATTTTGCACATCTGCCACCTATCTCCAAGTAGTTGACTTCTTCAAGTAATGGCTTTTAAACCAATCACTTAAGTTGTATAATTCAATTGATCGCTCAATTACTTTGTCGGAGGAAATAAGAGAAAGAAAAAGAAAGAAGAAAGCTACAGTCTTGTCCTTTTTCATATTCTGACGTGCAGCTGATTCTTTTGCCTTTGATTCTCACCAAACTGGATCTGGAAGCAAAGAGATCTGGAAGCGACTGAATCTAGAAGCGAGTGACTGTGATTTGCTTGCGAGTATTGCCTTTGACATGTCTTCCCTCTTATCCTTGAAGCTTTTGTAGTTCTTCTCTAGTACATGCATCAATGCAATGTTTGCCATAAATAACTCATCATTTTTATTTTTAATTGCATATGAGCAATTAAAAATTCTGGAAAGCACTCCGGTGAATACAAATTCAATGAAGGCTTCAACTGGAAGATTGGGAGAACATGCACAAGGTCCTGGAAGGAATTCTCCATGCACTGACTTCTTCATAGGGTTGCATTCGAAACAAGAGGATGAAGCCTTTGCAATTATGGATCTAGATCTGTGTCTCCAATGTCAGTAAACCTGGAAGTAATGCATGACTCTGCTGAGCTATCTTTTTCATCCCGCTTTGCCATGGCTGGAGCAATCTTTGTCTAAGCAATTCTTTTTCTCTTTATTCGGCCGGAATTCTTCACAACCGGTGCAGATCTAGAAATTTCTTCAAATTCGGAAGATATATTCAATGTATTGGACATTGATTTAAGCTCCCTTTCAATTATATAAGCACCTGTAATGAATACCTGCAATTAATTCAAATAAAGATGGAATCCGGAGCATGAACACTTGATTTTAATCATAAAAATCTGCATATATCAAGCTCTGCTGCCCCAAAATTTGATGTTTTGTTTGCATGCAAAGCAAGCATGAATTTTATGAACTTCACTGAGCACTGTACCACTATGCAGACAATTATTCAGACACAAATCAAGCTCCTTCAAACTTAGGCGCCAAATTTTGAAGCTTCCAGCAGTAAATACACCTTCTGTGCAAAATTCCTCTTCAAATGGGGCGCACTTTTTGTCTGGGCTGCACTTCTTTGCTATTGAATTAATTAATTCATCCTTATGGCAGCCCTTGCTTATATAACCTCGTCATTCTATAATTAATTATTGCCCCTCCTATTCCTAGCAATTAATTAATTAATTAATAAGTTTTTCTCTTCAAATGGGGCGCCTATTTTGTGCATGCTCATGGCTGCCATTAAATAAATAATATTTATTTAATTTTAGCTCTCTACTTCCAGTTCACTTAAGCTTCACAGTATGCTTTGACCTCATCCACTGAAAATAGGAATTAATTAAATCAATTAATACTTTAAAAGCATTATTCTTCTCCCAAATGGGGCGCACTTTTTGACATGAAGGGGCTGCATTAAATAAATAATATTTATTTAATTTTAGAAATCTAATTCTAATTTCCCTTTATCCTCTCTCTTTGTTGACTTTTCCTCATGCTTGGGCGCCAAATTTGGAGAAAGAATTAATTAATTTAATGCATTTAAAGCTGCCCTTCTTTCCCAAAAGGGGTCACACTTTTTGACATAGGCAATTTCTATTTTTAAAAGCCAACTTTCAATGGGATTATTCACCCTGCACCGCAGCTCCAAAAATCCCATGATCCACTTAAGCTGTTTGACTTTCATAATGGGATTATTTACCTGCAAGGTAGGTAAGAAAATCCCATCAATGCCTTAAGTGATTTTTCTTTTATTTTACACTGAAATTTTTACCCTGCAAGGCAAGTAAGAAATTCTCGCCTGCCTGCTACCTCTAATTTTCCCATTGTGACTTAAGTGGCATTGCTTCCATGGGAAAAAGTACCCTGTTAGGCAGATACAAAAATCCCACCTGCCTATGCTAACAAAAATCCCATTGTAGCTTTAAAGTCTTCTTTTTCCAAAAATGCGCCCTGCCCAGAAGAAGCTTTTTCGTGCACGACTTCATCTTTTCAGAGAGAACCAGACCTCCTATGGAAAATTCCTTCTAGCATAATGTCCATAGGTAATCTCCAGATACTCCAGGCAAGGAATCAGCTTAAACCGGCAAAGGAATTGACCTAGAGAAATTTCGCAGAAAACGAAACGGGAAAACACCAAAAACGCAAAACGTTGTCAGACAGGGTTAAACCGGAGCACAATCTGCCTCAAACGGGGCTCAAAATAATTAAATAAAAATTTTCCGCAGGCAAACCCCAGCGACAGAATATAACGATTTCGGGCATCTAGGTATTTGGCGAAATTGGCTAATATGACTCTCTGGGAATATCTTGACACAATACAAACACTTTCTGGCAATAAAAACACAAAACGACCCATTATTTTAAAAGTATGAAATTTTTTAACATGGGGTAGTCTCAGATTTCAAAGTGAAATCAGGGACACTAGTGTTATTTTATGTTATTTAATTTTCAAATATTATTTGTATATCTAGTTTTAATAGTCGTCCCTAAAATTTGGGACCCAAGAAATGTGTACCGTCATCTCTCGAAACTTATGTTACATTGCTTTTCAATAACAATTCATTTTGAAAAGAAACATAGTTCAAATTTACATGACATATCAAGTGGGTTGTAGTCCAACGGTGAGGATGATGGTGTAAAAGGTGTTGCCTAGCCATCCACCAAGGTACACATTTCAAGAGATACCAATAAAAAGGGATGAGGTCGGGATCGTGCCCCGGAAAATTTGGCAAAATGGAATACCCCTCAATCCTTTGCACTAAGCCAAAGAAATGCAATCTAGCGCCTAACCCACACATTGTTAAGGTTTCAATCAAGAAACACTTACATGATATAGCAAAACCCCTCAATGATTATTCTTTATGAACTCTTACAGCATTAAACATTGGAGAAAATTCATTAGTTTAGTTTATTGCACTTGTCCCCGAAATGAACAAGCAATGCCATTCACACAAATTACTCTCAAGGATTTGAGACATATTAGCTAAATTTAAAACATCTCATGCTTAATATGTATAAAGGAAAGTATTTGCAAAAGTTAGAGGTTGGCCCTCCCATAGATAAAACTTGCGGCTTTGAGACATAATAGCTAAATTTAAAACATCCATGCTTAGTATGAAAAAAGTATTTGTAGGGTTAGACAAAAATGCCTCTACAAATGACGTCTCTTACAACGAGTGGGAACTTCAAACTCGTTTTGGACTCCTCTTTTGATTGCATCCTTCAAATCAGGCAATGGGATTTTTCTCCCCCTTGTTGTGCACCTATTTAATAGCAATTGATTTTTGGATAGTTTAAAGAAGCCCTAAATTTTATTTCTTCATAGATAGAAAACATAATGCAGAATCGTATGGATGTATTTGCTTCAAAATGGTATCACGAAGCATATGGGCTAAGTGAAATTTTGCTCTTGTTAGACATTTTTGCCATCCTAAGCATCTTAGGAAACCTTATCTTTAGTTTTTAAATTCATATTCTTTATGACGTAATGTGCACATTGTCTACTTGGAGCGTATGTCATGAACATACTTCGTACTAAGTCTTCTTACGCGTTCAATTTGAAGTTGGATGCTGATGGCTTGAATGTTTTCTGCTGTGCTAAAACAGCATTGTTCAACCTTACGAAACTGTTTTGAAATCGATGTGCAATAAATACTTGTACTCCAAATTTCCACAACCTGATAACTCAAATGCCTTCTCTGTAGCTTTAAATTGACAAATCAACAGATTAATTTTACCCCATGAGTGGATATTTATTTGGGCCCGGTTTCTAAGCCGCTTTGGTGTGGTGTTTGCAAAAGTGGCCGTCTAACCTTGCAAATGCCGTATGGCTCAACAAGCATGCATTGAAAAAAAAAATCTTTCCATTCACTCCCCTATTATTTCACCAGCTAAGAGAATACTGCAAAAGCGACAAAATTGGTTTTCAATCATCCAATGATTTATTTCAGCGGTCATTCCGTAGGCGTTTTATTGTCTGGGACTAGGAAATTCTTTTTGTTGTTCCAAACTGACTTCCAACTACATGACACAATATTGCATCAGGACTTTCATTCCGACTTATGGCAGTTTTCCTTTGCATGTAGCTAGTGTTGGGAACATGTTAGGACCCTTCCTAATCCTATCATACTCAGGTACCTTATCGGTGGTCGCTTGGAATACCATTGTTGTAATGGGTCACAATAGTGTGGCTTGTTATATGACAAATTTGCGAAAATAAAATAAATCTCTCCCTACAAACATTGTTGTGCGGCCATGATGGTATTGTTCTTGATGTTTGACTAGGAATATCATGATGTTATTTTCTCCCTCACACCCTTACCACTTGCATTAGATGATGCTTACATGAAGAACATATTTCTCTTACTCTCTCTCTCTGTTGAATCTTAACTAGTCGAATGATTACGCACCTATGCAAAAAAATTACTCTATCTCTCTCTAAACTTTAATCATGGGAATGATTAGGAAACTTATGTGAAGAAAAATTACTCTTTCTTTATCTCTCCTCTCCAAAAATTAACTGTTATATTAAGTTGCTTACTTAGTAGAATGAAGCCTATGCCAGTGTTAGTGCTACCCATGACATTGCAAGTTGTTGCAAGATGCTTCACAAAGAATAAAAATAAATGAATAAACGAGGACTTATGTCAACAGCTGCATTTGTAACTTGTTCGCTTCGATGTGAAAGGGAAAATGTAATGTGTTGTTTGTATGAACTTGAATAAAACAAATATTGTATAGATGAGTAGTCTTGTCGTAATACATTGATAATATTTTTAGTATATGAATCTTCAAAGGGTATGTTGATTTGCATTGTAGAACTTGAGTATTGAGGAGACTTGTTGATTTATATTCTAGCATCAAAAATGTGTATCAACATTACCAAGTTCTATTCTAAATCATTTTGTCCTAAGATTGGTTGAAACCTTAAATCGTAAATTAAGCTCCTTACTCTCATGAAAAGTATTTTTAGCATTCTAACAAGTTTTTCTTGTTACATTTGTACTAAGGGTCATATTTGTATCTATTCTAAGCAAAAACACTTGTAATTCTCCTACTTACAAATCCCATGCGAAACCATAAATTTATGTCTTCCTTGAGCCTTGTGAGATGTTGAATACGGTGTTTATTCCTTTTGGTTACCTCTTACCATAGAGCCCGCAACCGTTGATTGTGTAAAATAAAAACATTTTCCTAGTAGCCATAATCTTTGCACGAATAGTGCTCTTGTGTGGAATTGGAATGAGTACCTTTGCATTGACTAGATTTATTGTGCCTATGCATAATGAGACACAGGGGTGGTGCGTGGCACCCTAGTATGCAATCTTACACTTTATGCCTTATGTATGAAATGCATTTGGGGAGGGTAACTTGTTAAGTGTCTCTAAACTGTTTTATGATTAGTAAACCACTTTGAAACAAAAAGTGTCCTTCTTGTGGAATAATTGCTCAAGCCTCAGTAGTGCTTCCTTGGTCGGATTCGTTTGTGACCACATGAGGATTGAAGTGTGTTCGGGATTGAAGTGTGTTTAACCTTAGTAGCCAATAGTAGGATATTTGTGATATCTAATGGTTAAGTTATCTTTGGGGATGCGGTGAATGCTAATCGTGGGTTTTTTTTGAATACCGAGTTATTATGGTTGTTTACTCAATACGATTGTGCTTTAAACCTATCATCCTAAGTGAATTGTTTGTTTTACTACCTCTAATCAAAACAGGTGCCCTTGCTCTCTCTCCTTGTGACAATAACCTTCTTTTGGAGCCTTAGGTGTAATCAATATTGTATGCAGAGCAACCGTGGGGGCTTATACCATTCCTTGTTGGTCGATTAGAATTTGCGAGAAGGAAATCACCTTGTTTCCATAATTGGAATTGACTATGTCCACAATCCACATACCTTGAGATCACTTGAAATTTGTAAAGTGAGACATTAACTAAATTTTCATATTAACCTATAACGAAACCTTGAATGGTACATTTCATGTTTATGTTGAGAAATGATGCTTGTAATGTATCCCAAAAAAGAAAAAAATTGAATGGTTTTTACCTAGTTTTTGTTGTAAAATATGGGCATGACATACGGTATCAACGTCGAGGTCCAAACTTTGAAACCTCTTAGACAAATTTCTAACTAAATAACTACATGTGAGTGTATGAATGAGACGTATGTGTTACATTGTGTACCATAGTGTATTGTCGACAAACATGTACTTGTGATGACTGTGTACACACTATGATGTTATACCATCTGCGGTTATATTGTACTCGTCCTTGTAACACACTTGTGCAGTTGGTTGTGTGGCCAAATCCTCATTTTAGTGGTATAGTTTTGTGTTGAGCCTTATGAAAACTTTTGTTGGATATTTCAAATTGTCGTCGAAATGAATCTTGGATGTATTATTATTATTACCTCTAGGAGATGATGCAGATTTTACCTATTGAGATTGTGGTGGTGAGATGGGGGTTTGTTGGGGTGTTGTGGAGGTTTGGGTGTGATGGCATGGAAATGGTGATACATTGTGTGGTAATGTGAAACTTTCTCGATTATTTAGTTTTAAATTTGGAACTAGCAATGCTTTAATTTACTATATTGGATTGATGGGGCTACTAAGCCACTTTCGCTATATCTCTTTAGCAAAATTTTGAGAATTTGACTTTATTTATTTCCTTCGCTTCCTTAACTTCGACATTTTGAAATTTCATCATTGCCTTACCTTTCAATATTTTGGAATTTGGTCGAATTTATTTCATCTTATTAATTTCATTTGGATTATGGTAGCTATTTAGCCACATTTTATCTTGAATTCATTTGTTGGATTTCGAAATTTTGTCTTTTCTTTGCGGGTTGTATTATGTATTCTATTAACATGATCATGCATATTCCATTTCCTTACAAAGGGATAGATATAAGGACCCATAATAGTGTATTGAAGATCCTATGGTGATGTTATATTGATTCTATTAGATCTTCCTTGAGGTATTTCATGACCAGGATGGATGTAGAGACCCAGGGAGTTGCGAATGTTCTATTAGATTTCCCTTGGGTATTCCATGACCAAGATGGATGCAAATACCAAGGGGAGATTGGCAAATGATTCTAGTTAGATGATCATGGGTATTCCATTGCCTTGCAAAAGGGATGGATGTAGGAACCTATGATGACTATTATTGAGACTCTATGATATGTTATGTTGATACCCTTGCCTTGGTTATACTTTGGTCACCTTTTCAATCAATTTGGCAGCATTCTAAACCTTGTGATCATTTCTTGTTACGTGGTTAGCATAAAATACCGATGATTCTCCTCCCTTGTTGGAGTGACTTCGATTGTGAAATGTTGTGTTGTCAGAAAGCTATGTAACCAAAATGTGGTTAAGCTTGTTTTGTATAAGGAGGATTACAATGTAAGGACTGATGAAGATTGTGATTTGAAATTGTAATATCCGGTGGAGAATGTGCACCATGAAAACAAGCTTATGATATGTGTGCTTACTATATTCTTTTAGCTTTTGTAGGGAATTCCCGACCTTTGAAATGTAGATATCAATGTAGGGACCTCGCGAAGTTGGACGGGTGTAGGTTAATTATTCATGTTGTATCCCTACCCTCTTT
Organism: Taxus wallichiana var. yunnanensis; assembly: GCA_018340775.1. Lineage (NCBI taxonomy): Eukaryota > Viridiplantae > Streptophyta > Pinopsida > Cupressales > Taxaceae > Taxus > Taxus wallichiana. The sequence continues at coordinate 134,410,515 of CM031244.1, forward strand.
AGCAATCTGGAGGATTACATAGTGTGTGTCAAGTAGCTCTTGTTCGAGTGAATGTGCTTATGTCCATACAAATGTGTTTTACCCTGTCTCTAAGTTTTGTTGTTCGTTGGCCATAATGAACGTGTGTTGTAGCCCCATGATGCTCGCAATAAAATGTAACCAAAGTATCCAAGTATGCTCAAGTATGTGGGATTTGACTATCTTTGTTGAGAAATTTGTTTCTTGCACAATAATGTTGTGATTGAATAACATCAAAATTAACCTAATTAAACTCCTTATTTCCTAAATATGAAGCCCTTATTCTAGGTATTTAGTTAGCAAAATAAAAAGAATTAAGTGCTTCACATATATGGAGATGTAATATCCCCTTGTGGGATATTAATAATATACTATTATTTACTTGCAAAACAAACAACTTAGAAGATAAACCCTTCTAGGGTTACCTCAACTAACCCTAGTGTCGGCTACAATACAACCCAAATGGGGTTGGAGTGAGCCAAGGTGAGGGTTTAGATGGGCAATCCAGTTGGTATTTATACTCTTTTCTCCAATATATTTTTGCAGAAGTAAAATAATAAATAAAACTGCTGAAAATCAATGGAAACTTTGAAAATCCATAACTTCAAAAATATTAACTCTTTTGGAATGAAACCAAGTGCAGCGAAAAGGGAAAATTATGAGCTTCAATCTGAAATAAAAATCAGATCTTTTCACACACTTGAAACCCCTCAAAACAGCTCCCAAAATCCCAAACCCAGTCGCTAGGGTTAGGGTAAAATCTGCAATACAATTTCTGCACTTTTTCTCTCACTTTAAAAGTCAATAAAATGCAGTTCCAGATCTGCAATTAATAAACCCAAACAGCAGATTTATAAATACTGAAAATTCACTCCAAAATACTCTTAACACATGCCCAAACAAGTCGACTTTATGAGGTAAAAACCAGCAGCATGTAAATAAAGATATTCATCAAAAAATCATACTCCAAACCCTCAAAGCAAGCTTATATCATCTCCAAAAAATGGCGCCTTGTATATATAATGAGAAATGATTGCAAAACTTAGTACTTCAAGCTTTCATGGGCACACACACTTCACAAATGGTGGTGTTAATAAACACCTTTTATTTTTTATCATAAGTGGGCATACATCCCTTCTCCAAGCATGAAGATAATTTTTATAAACCGTCAACATGCCAAAAAAGGAGTAGCCATCTCTCTTTTATAGCTTTTGCTTGCTCATCCTCCAAGGTTCTTCTCCATCTTTGGCGCCATCATCTAGGAGGAAAAATCATTTAAAAAATATACCTGAAAGTCACCAACAACAAATATTAAATGCATTGGGATATTAAAAAGATGCTCTTATGGGTCGACCCATGCTTAGGAATAATCACTTTATTTCAAATATTTAATTATTACATGCTCCCAGGAAAATGCGACTTGCCTAGTCACTTGTTTTATCTTTAAAAATATTTATTTATTTCCTCAAGGTGAAGTCGAACTTCCCCTTTTTAATTCGATTTGCACAATTTATAAAATTTCATTTAAAAATTGTATGTGCAAATCGACTTATCTTCTTTTTTATTTTTTATAAAAAAGGGGGTATTTAATTAGCAAAATAAAAAGAATTAAGCTGCTTCACATATATGGAGACATTGAACTTGCGATCAGCCAAGCAAGTTAGATCTTTAGGTGCTACCGAATGAACCCCTCACCGCTTTGAGATCATATATATATAGGCTATGGTATTTGTTGGAACCTTTTGAAGCGCTTAATCTTCAATCAATACCCGGAAATACAAGAAGGAAGCAGACTCCATGTCTGCTATTTGGATCACATTTAATGCCTCCAAGGATCTCCTAAATAATAAAAGTTAGGTAAAATTAATAGTCAGACCTGCTGTCCTAGACAATGTTTGTCATTGGCAAGTCTTTGAGAATGATCATCACACAGCTAACTTTATACAAGAGGAAAAGAGTTTTTAAAACTCCAACCAAAGCTACAAGAGACATATGATGATCAAAACAAGCTACCAAAAGGGTTGGTAACCCTAGAAAGTGTGTTTATACCAGGATGATCAAAGTAGAGAAGGTAAGGAGAATATGCCAATCAAGACCGAGGATTATAAAAACGTCTTAATATCGTATTTCGAGACTTCCACACTTGACATTGAAAAGATATATTTGGAGAAGACTGTGCTGAAAATTCTTGATGGTCTTAATATCACCCGAAAAGTCTTTGCAATTTGAAGAAGTGTGTACCTCGAGTAAGCGAGAGACATTTGTCAAGAAATTGTCAAGAATAAGATGATATCATAGCCTAGAACTATAAGGATCTAAAAGGATATGAAAAGAATGACATACAACACACTATTGACCTAATGCCAAACATAAAGCGAGTCGGACAAAAACCAGAGAGGGTAAGAGGAGTATGACAGTCAAAGCGAGGATTATAGAGAGATCTTAATATCCCCGATAAGTCACTAAAATCGGGAGCAGTGTGTACCTCCGAGCAAGAGGAGACATTTTTCAAAGTTTGTCGAGAATATGATGATATTATAGCCTGGAACTATAAGGATCTAAAAGCATATGACGAGAATATCATATAACACACTATTGACCTCATGCAACGCATAAAGCAAGTCGAGGCAGAAACAGAGCCATTCAATCCAAAAATTGAGCCTTTGATGAGGAATGATTTTGTAATATCCCCTTCGGGATATTATTTAAATCTGCAAAATTAATTAACCAAATCAATCCTAGGAAGATTAGATCTTCTTAGTTTGACCTCAAATAACCCAATGTCGGCAATAATACAACCCAAAATGGGGTTGGAGTATGCCAAAGTGGTGGGTTAGATGGAAAAACTAATTAGAATGCTAATATCATCCAGATCTGATTTTTTAACAGCAGTTAATTAATTAAATAAACACCAAGAACAGCTGAAAACTTCCAAAATTTATATCTTGCTCCAAACTCAATATTTTTCCACCAAATAAAATGCAGATTATTCTATAATTCAAGGCCTTTCCAATGAACTATGATTCTAAATTTTTGGACCACTAAAACTCCTTCAAATCAGCCCCCAAAATCTGAAAACCAATCGCTAGGGTTAGGATAAAATATATAAATTACTTCCAGCTCTTAAAACCCTTCAAAACCCTCAAACCATCAACCCATTCATCTGAAATAATTATTAAATTGCAGCAGCATGTAGATCTATCACAAACACCTCAAAATATGATGGAATACACCCCAAACCCAGTTGATTTGCCTTAGATAATTTGCAGCAGTGAATAAGAACACAATAACCCTCAAAATATCAGTCCCACACTTGGAAAAATAGGCCAAAACAGATCAGATTGTAAATATTGCTTATTAACCCTTGTAACATGCCAAAACAACACCCAAATCAAGTCGCTATGGCTGGAATAATTGTAGCATTAATGGCAAATCATAAGACACTATGAAACTCTCCAATACTCATCAACAAGATGTAAATATCCTTTTCAAATAATGGTGTCAATCATGGAATGAATATATTATACAACATTCACTCAATGAAATCTTGGAAGGTCTCACACTCTCCACAACAATGGTGTTGAAGAACACATTTATAATGTGATCACATGGGCATACATCCCTCTTCAAGCATGAAGATATTTTTGACAAAATCTCAACATGCCCCCAAGAGGTCGCCATTTCTCCTTATATAGCTTTAACATTTGAAATCTCCAAGTTTCCCTCATTTGGCGCATTTTTTCATGTAAAAGGGTCACTTTTAATATGGGTCTCTTTCCTGAAAAGTCAACCTCCAAAAAGAATATGAATTCCCACTTAATATTTTAAAAATAAAACATGAGAGGAGAATAAAACATTTAATTTTAAAATAAAAGGAGTAATGACACTTCTCCCTATTTTTACCCTTTAATCCATGGGACGAGTGGATTAAAGGTTTCCCATATTTTTAATTAATTAATGTCCCAAAAAGGGGACATTACAGTCCTCCCTTCCCAAAGATTGTTTGTCCTCAAGCAATTGCAAATTTGGATGCTCCAAAACTGAATCATTCTCCCATGTGGCATCCTCTAATGGCAAGTCCTTCCATTTTACCAAATATTCTTTGATACTACGTCTTCTCAAGTTCCTTTCACGTGTATCAATAATAGACTCCGGAATTAAGATCAATTTGCCTTCTTCATCTAAAGGAGGCAACTCTAAAGAAGGAACAACATGCTGCCCAAGAACTTTCTTAATACAAGAAACATGAAATACATTATGGATCTTACCACTTTCCGGAAGCTCTAACTCATAAGCCATCTTACCCACTTTCCTTATAATCTTGTAAGGCCCATAGAAGCGTGGTTTCAACTTTTCCTTACCACTTTGTTTGAGAGTAGATTGCCTATAGGGCTGCAATCTAAGAAACACCCAATCATCCACCTCAAAAGATCTCTCACTTCTATGTTGATCCGCATACAACTTTTGCCTACTTTGGGCTTGATGCAAGTTCTCTTTTAGTGCCTTCATGATGTGTTAGCATATGGATTTGCATGCATGCAAATGACATGCAACAGTGTGGGAACGAAGTCCCTCCTCAATGAAGGTGAGGCTGCCTTTATTGAAAACCAAAACTATATTTACATTTGTACATTCAAAATTGTATGTGGGGGTGTTTTGGAACATCAATGGAAAGAAAAGTGAATGAGGGAGATGGAATGGAATGAAGGAAAGGAGTGGAATGGAATGAATTGAAAGAACATGCAAGAGTTAGGTAAAAACAGAGCCTAATATTGCACGAAGAGGAAAGATGAATAACTAACACAAATAAAACGGAGTTTGAGTTAGCTAAACAAGAATGTGTAAAAGGGAACACACGTGAGCAAGTAGATAATCAGAGCTTGATCACTGTGAACTAGAACAACAGATTAATAACGTTGACAATAAGATCAAAGACAATATTTGCATGCAAGATTCAAACACTAACATCTAATGAACATAAGAACATCAAATGCTATAAGAGACAATGAATGGGACACAAAGTTCATATTTCATTAACTCCAAAATGTCTTCTCAAAAGAACACAAAGTTTCTTTCTTTGAAGTAAAGCTTGCATACAAAAGTATTTTCTTCTCCTCTCTCAAAGTTCCCTTTACAAATGAGCCCTCACTTCCTTTTATAACCCAAAAGTTGGTTACAAAGTAGTTAGGGTTTTACATGAACATTAAATAAGGCACTTAAGTGACCTTTGACTTTTTATAACCAACTTTATTAAAAATAACTAAAAATAGAAATCACTTAAGTTATCCACAGCTTCCTGAAAACAAGTAACATCTTTTTCTTAAAAATCCACTTTTTAAAATATACAATAATAACCAATGCCTTATCCATTGAAATCAAGTCCGCCTTTATCTCAAACGTATAAGAAATGGACTCTCCCACTTCGTTAGATACCAAGAAAACTCTACTCTACAGGCCGCCGGTGAAATTAGGATCTGCTTGCTTTTGCTAGTTGAAAGGATCTAAACCTTCCCAAAATTTCAAACATCTTTTATTCTTCGGAGGTTCATTTGGTCGAAGAATAGCCTCACAAAATACCTGCAATTCAAGAATCCTACTTGGCATATCATTTAAATTAATAATCTTTGATTGAGCGTTCTCAAATAAGTTCTTTAATTTGATGCACCGCTCCATTGAAACTGATGAGAAATTATTGGCGGGAGTGTACATGTCCTTAAACAATTGTGAAAATTGCTCTTCCACCTGTTCCGATGAACACCTTTGATTATGTTCATTTACGAGGTTGCAAGGGATCTCAACTATGAATTCTTGAATCAAGGCGAGTGAAGTGAAGGCTTCATTACATATGCTCTCATAATGGATCATAGAATCCTCGAGAAGCGTCTTCCTTGATTTGAGATGCAGACACCAAAGAAAACGTGTCCCTCGATGTTCAAATTCGAGAATTCCTTCAATGGCTAAAACTGAGGATTCCATACTCGTCATCTCCTGCAGACTGGGCAATATCTCATCCAAATTTGATATATTAGAAACAAAAGTTTCCTTGAAAGAAAGAATTGGATCAAGATACGCACTGACATCTTCATGGAGCTTAACCATTGTTTTGATCGTCCCTTGGCCTAAAACGAGAATCTCTGAAAGCCAAGTTTTAGTGACATGGCCCAATGTGTTTATTTCTTTTGACAAATTGAGAGTTTCTTCATCGGGGCAGCCACTGCATCAGTACTTGGAAAGTGGATGATATGGGATTTATCAGATGTTGAACATATTCCACCAATTGATTCTTTTCGGCCTTGGGCTGAGAGTTCCGAGACTTATATTTCTCAAGTCTCTTTAAAGACGATATCAATTGAATCTCGAGCCATTGCCATGTCACTTTCTAATGTGGACCTCCCAAGTCCAAGTCTGGAAACTTCATAATCAACGCAGGTGTCATGGCATCACGCTCCTTATCAACTTGTGGGATGGCAAGATCTGCAAATCTGTTTCCGTCATTATCCACCATTATTCAAGAAAGCACCTTAGGCTTCTTGGGAATGACGTCATTCGAAAGTTTGAAAAGGGCATCAAAATCAATGTCAATTGCCTTGACAACCCTCTTCCTTTTCTTAACCTCGAAATCAACCTAGGAAGGAGTATCATTCACTATTTCCGCATACAAAATCCTAGAGCTCGAAGCAATATTCTCATTGTTCTCGACATCATGAGATCCTACAAGAATCCTATCCATGACCTCGATTTGAGGAGAAATAACCTCAATATCCACCTCCTGATCATTCGGGAGATTTTGGGAAATTTCTTCATGAACTGTAGGTTCCGAAGTGTTTGATATTTGGACTACCTGCACCTGAGTGGATGCTTGTGCAAGGCATGGCTAAGGATCATTTGTCACGAGCTTTTGAGAGCTATTAACAACGTGAGTAGAAGAATCTCTACTTGAAGTAGAAAATCCTGATACACGCTCTCTTCCTTCGCCGGGGCTAGGGTCTTTAGATTTTTCTCCTCGTGGCACATTATTCGGCGAAGTGGATTTTGGCAACCACTCCTTTCTTGCTTGTTGTGTATGATTGGATGGTACGGAGGTTGATCGAGAAGGGGCTTTGGTTGAATGAAGACCTCCTCGAGTTGGCAATTTTTGTGATCCTGAAGTATGATCTTGAATTGATTGTAACTTGGCAAGTTCTCTGTTGTACCAAGATATGCTTCTTTCAAGAATCGGTTGATTCTTGCTATCAAGAGAAAATTCATCTCTTTTGGTCCAGTCAATTTGAGGCAACAGGGGTAAAAGCAACTGCATCATATGAAGGATCAATAACATCTTCATCATCATTTACGAACGAATCGGGAGGGTTCTTGATGCGAAAGGCCTTGATCTGAGCAAGTGTTAGGCGAAAACTCTCGTCTTCTTACTTCATGTTCGTCCAGGCAGCCCAGAAATCTTCCATGGTAGGGTTATGTTGATACTTTGCTCCAAGAATCTTCTGCATATATCCATTGATATCAAACTGGGCTCTCTTCACATATGGATGAATTGTGATGAGGGCGAACTCTTTTTCCATGAGTTGTGCACTGAAAAGATTTGGACATTGGTATTCCCGATTTGGATTGGGAAATGAATTCCTGAACGGTGCTTGTCACTGAGAAGACAGTGAACTTGGAATAGTTGTCGCGCAAGCTCCATTAATGCCCATCTGTCACTGATGTACTTAGGAAGCTTCCATGGAGTACCAGTAAAGCCACTCACGCAAATGTAGGAAAATGATGAAAATTGAATAAACCAGGTTCCCCATTGGGAAATGACATTCATGGCTTCTTTAGAAAATCTTTCCTCTGTATTCCGATTCAGGTTCCGAATCACGCGGAAGGTGAATGCATCATTGACTCTTCTAAAATGGTGAGAGCTATTTTTGAAACTTAGTTGCGGATAGTAATGGAAGACACTATTTGATGGCCCCATGACTCCTCTTGTTTCGAGTCCAAAAATAGCTTTCTTCTTGCTACTGCATAAGTCAAATACGATGTCATGTAGAAGCATCCAGTCATCTTAACTTCTATCAATTGTTTGTGAAGGGTATTACTGATAATGGTGGCCTAATCCACAAACTCTTTCTTGGCAAGGATGATACAGATAAACTGATACATCCATGGGTGGAAAATCCTAGCAAAGGGTAAACCGAAAACTTGACTTAGGAGAGTAATCATGTCCCCGATTTCTTCCACGAACTCAATGTGGTACAGTTCTTTGGGAAGCCGGTCAATTCGAGGCCTCTTGGTCACTAACCAATTGTTATTAACCATCTTGCTCCATCTCCTAAGGGGTTCTTCATCCCAAAATTCTTGTGTTGACTGGTGAGTGATATCCGCATTCTCAGGAAAGTCAGGTATGCCGAGCAATTCCTCAATGTGCTCTGGTGTGATTAAGAGGAAAGGCTCACGATTATCTTTAAAAATTCCTCGTCTCTCGGGATCATAATGCTCCGCACAAGCAATAACCAGCTCTGACACTGCACCAAGACAGGAAATGCTACTGCTTGAGGTAGACCACTATGGTAAAGTCTATCGAAATATGGTTTTGCCTTTAGTTTTCACCGTTCACAGAATTGTTGCACATTGATGTGACCCAGATTTGTATCAGTGATATTGTCATATGCTGACTTAATGGAACTGGGAGGGATGATTCCTTGGAATTCATACTTGAGCGCGGATTTGTTCGATTTCTCCACTGGCTTCTTCACTCTTCCTGCAGATTTGTTAGATTTTTCCATTATGAATTTCACAGAAAAATGACTCAAGCACGCAAAACAACGCAAGCGAGGTCGGGTCTCAGTCTCTAAAACCCCGTCAATGCAAGAAAAATATGACTCGCTTTAATATTATTTATTATTATTATTATTTTTTAAATAATAATAATCAGTCCGTTACAAATTTTTTTAAAATGTCAATACATCACACCGAGACTAGGCTCGGATTACGATTCCGGCGACAACAATGACGATATTTTTTTTTTTAAATAATTAAAATCTCTTGATTTTAATATTCCGCACGGATCGATTTAATTTATTTTTTTATTATTTACCCGAGCAAGTTTTCCCTTGCATGCGTGAACCCACCTGTGATTGGAATTTACCTTCTTGGCTGCGTGGAGAATGTTTTTATTCTTTTAAACCTGCATTGGAAAATTGTTGTTCTCTTCTCCCTTGTCTCTTGCTAAACTTGTTCCATTTGAACCAACGCGTGGGAACAGCTTTTTATTTATTCTCGATTGAAATGTGGATTCTTGTTCTTGCAATGTATTAAAAAAATGATCCTTCTGCATGCGTTGAAAACTGATCCTTGACTGATGTATTATTCCTTGTGCATGGATCTTCTTCCAATTGCTGCGTGGCGATTTGCTTGGTGAATGCGTATTTTGCTTTGATTGGTGCGTTCCCTTTTGTGTTGTGATTGCTTCAACTTACCAATGCATGTGGCTTTGCTATTTTCCTTTGGCAGCTGCGTAGGCTCAAGCTTCTTTCACTTTGACCAATGCGTGAATGACCCAAGTAAATGCATAGCTTGTTTCCTTTCACCTTTGCGTTGATGTTTGGGTCTCGAAAATGCATGCAACTTCTTTTTTTTTTCACCCTACGCGATGGATCCTTGACCGTGAGTGGAATGCTTTGCCTTTACCTTGCGTGGTTATTCTTCCCAATGCAAGCTTTATTTTATTTTATTTTATTCTTGCCAATACGTGATCTTTTCATGCCTGACCTACGTGGCCTATGTGGGTCAGTGTGAGTGGCTCCTTTTCTACCGTGGACTTTTTGGGACTGGTCCTCCTTATGACAAATGCGTGGAGATTAGCTTTGCATAAAACAAAATGTCCCTTTTTTTTTGATTCCTGGACATTCTTTCCGTCCTTCCTTTTGGTAATGCGTGGCCTTTGATGTAGAAACAACTATGCGTGGATTCCTTGTTGCCTTCTCCCCTGCATGCGTGTATTACTTCCCTTGCGTGGACTGGTTTTGAATAAGTGGAAAGCTTTGTTATTAGCTTTTCATTGACGCATCAAAACAAAACTTGGTCCTCCTGCTTCTTCACAATGGCGTTCACAATAAACTAGTATTGTTTGAGGGATGTGATACAAATATTACTTTGTTCCTTTAGAAGAAATAAGAAACAATTTGAAAGCTTCGCACAACTCTTTCCAACGAGTTTGACGGAGGAATTTATGAGGATTAATCCAACTTCCCTCCTTCGGGTAGTGGAATTAATTGCCAGGGGGAAAAGGGAAATCAACGGCCAATTGCCAACGGAAATGGCAAGGCGGGCTAAGATCCCCATTTTATTTCCCCATGTGGGAAATCGGGAGATTTTTTGCCCGTTTGCCAATTCATTAATTTGGCAATCGGGGGAAGAAATCCCACAAGTGGGGATTTAAAACAAATTTTCCAGAAAAGGGAAATCCGGGCCCGGGAAGCCAATTTGGCATCCCGACAATGGGAAGCGGAAGCTTATTTTTCCCCCGAATTAAAATAAAACTTGTCGAATGAATTTTAATTAATATTTATTTAATTAAATACTCCAAAGTTATTAAAAATTAATTTTATCAAACAAAGAGTAATTAATTAATTAAATATTAATTAATTAATATTTAATGCAATTTAAGACTGGCGGGAGGAGTTCTCGCTCGAAATGGACGAAACAAAGACCGGAATGATCACAAAAATGAGACAATCGTGATGAGAGTGATAAACCACGCAAAGTAACACTTTTGAAAAATTTCAAAATTTCCATTTTTTTATTAATTAATTTTGCAAAGTCAAAATTAGCTGATAACATGATGTCAACACTTCATTGCACTAAATCTTGTGCACTAGGCACTCTACTATCTGTCATCACCACATCCATGAAAGAATTAGCATCATAACCATAAAGTGCCTTAAAAGGAGTCATACCTATAGACATATGATGTGTGGTATTGTAACAAAACTCAGCTATGTGTAACCATTTAATCCATGCAAACTGCTGCCCTGAAACATAGAACCTCAAGTATCCCTCAACCCACTTATTCACAATTTCAGTTTGCCCATCAGTTTGTGGGTGATAACTAGTACCCGGTGTGAGTTCCGTGTCAGTGAGACGGAATAATTCTTGCCAAAAATGACTCATAAATCTGTTGTCCCTATCACTCACAATGTTTTTGGCAATCCATGTAATCTGAAAATTTCTTTAAAAAACAAATCAGCAATCATAGGGCCATCAAACTTAGTAGGAAGTGGATGAAAATGTGCATATTTAGTGAGTCTATCCACCACCACATATAAACAACTCTTACCTTGAACATTTGGCAAACCGGTGACGAAATCCATGGATACACTTTCCCATTTTTGGGATGGAATAGGAAGGGGCTGCAAAAGACCAGCTGGAAAAGTATGTTCATTCTTATTCTTTTGACAAACAACACACTCCCTAACATGCTTAAGAACATCTTTCTTCATACCTTTCCAAGCAAACCTTTCTCTTACCATCTTGTAGGTTTTGAAGTACCCTTGGTGTCCACTCATAGGAGCATCATGTGCTGCTTTTAAAATCAGATTTTTACCTCTGAATTTGGGGCCAAATACACCCTTCCTTTGTAGAGAATGAGGCCATCTACCACCTTGTACCTTTCATCAACAATTACCCCTTCAACCAAATCATTAGAAAACTGATTTTTGTGTATTCTAGAGTAATTAAATCCTTCCAATCAGCTGATATAAAAGATACAGAACAGATTTCTACTTCCCTTGGTGGATGATTACAAAGAGTGGAGTTTCTTGTCATACCTTGGAAAATGATGTTCTTGTCTCCCATCATGAACTTAAGCAACAAGTTTTGATAATTGAGGGTGAAATCCCCCAAAGAATGCAACCATTGCACTCCTAATACAAGATCCATATCTTCCATGTCAATCATATAAAAATCATCAATAAGCTCATAGTCTCCTATGGAAATGGAAAGCTTGGAAACTCTTCTAGTGCATGATAAGATAAACCCATCAGCTATGGTAACATTAAATCCTTGGAAAACTTCATCATGCAAATCAAGCCTTGTTACCAACCTCTCACTAATGAAATTGTGAGTTGACCCACTATCTATTAGAATGATTACCTTGTGCTTGTGAAGTATACCTTCCACCCAGAAAGGAAGATATTTGGGAGTGCCGGAAAGAGCTGCAAATGAACCTTCCACTTCTTTTTCTTCTTCCTCATGTGCATGCTCAACAACATTCTCATCACCCACATCATTAGTGTCACAAAAATCTGAATCTAATTCAAAATCTGAATCAATGACTTCAATAAAATGGATTTGCCCTTTACCTTTACAATTGTGGCCTCTTACCCAAGGGGTCTTACAATCAAAACACAAACCTTTCCTTCTCAATTCATCCCTTTCATCCTTTTGCATGTTGTTTTGGGGCTGATTCCTATGTGGTGGCACATAGGGCTGATTTGGCCTTTTTGGGGCCTCTTTTAATGACCCAAGGGGCTGTCCCCCTTGTGCTTGTATGGGCTTCCGAAAATCAGACCTTGGCTGCCCTTGATTTCCACTTTTGGACAGCGGATAAGTGGCATTAGTATGCTGCCCTTTTGCCCAAAATCACCTCTATAAGTTGCACATTCCAAATCTAAAGCTTTAGTAATAGCTTCTTGTAAAGAAAGAGGATTAAATGCTCTTACCAAACCTTTCAAAGGCTCAACCAAGCCTTCCGTGAAGAGGACAACCAATCTTTTCTCACTAACATCCGTTACCATGACTGCAATTCTTTGGAAATCCGCCACATACTCCTCAACATCATGAATTTGCTTGAGTTGTGCAAGTTCTCGGAAGTGTATTTCTGGATCTTTCCGGTCAAACCTCTCCATGATTCTTTTGCTAAACTCTTCCATTGTGTGAATCAAATCATGCCCTTGTGTGTGCATACCATGGAACCACCACTCATGTGCCATACCCTCCAAGTGAAGAGTAACAAACTTAAGGGCCTCTTCCTCATGCATGGGGTTAAGGGAGAAGTAGGTCTCCATCTTTTGCAACCATGCTCTAACCGATATCTTGCTAGATCCATCAAAACTTGGGAGTGAAACCTTTCCCAACCTTTGTTGAAGGTCCTTAGGGGGTTGCTTATGGGCCCTTTTGGTCTTGTTGCCCAACTTCAATGCACAAAATTCATCAAAGGTCAATATGGCCCTAGTGGCCGGATGCAAAGTACCATACTCAACGTTGCAAGATTCAATGGCCTCTACCATTGATGGTTCTTCAACCTCTCTATGGGTTTCCTTAGGAAGGAAAGTGCCTTTGAAGAACTTGGGAGGGGGTTGTGTAGAGCCCCTTTCCCCACTATGTGAGCTTTCCTCTCCATTGGAGTTTGGCGATTTGCCATTACCCAATGCTTCCTTGATGAGCTTGGTCATTTGTTCACTCATAGTTTTTTGAAGCTCCATACCACAACTTTGCATCAACTCTTGAAGGAACTTCACTTGATCCAAAGTGAAAGCCCCGTCCTCCATTGAATCCTTATTTCTCTTTTTGTAGAATAATGGCTCCTTATCTCCTCTTTGCATCTCCCCACAAGAGTAGAGGAAAGATGCTCTAATACCACTGTAATATCCCCTTTTGGGATATTATTTAAATCTGCAAAATTAATTAACCAAATCGATCCTAGGAAGATTAGATCTTAGTTCGACCTCAAATAACCCAATGTCGGCAATAATACAACCCAAAATGGGGTTGGAGTATGCCAAAGTGGTGGGTTAGATGGGAAAACTAATTAGAATGCTAATATCATCCAGATCTGATTTTTAACAACAGTTAATTAATTAAATAAACACCCGAACAGCTAAAAACTTCCAAAATTTATATCTTACTCCAAACTCAATATTTTTCCACCAAATAAAATGCAAATTATTCTATAATTCAAGGCCTTTCCAATGAACTATGATTCTGAATTTTTAGATCACTGAAACCCCTTCAAATCAGCCCCAAAATCTGAAAACCAGTCGCTAGGGTTAGGATAAAAATCTAAATTACTTCCAGCTCTTAAAACCCTTCAAAACCCTCAAACCATCAGCCCATTCATCTGAAATAATTAATAAATTGCAGCAGCATGTAGATCTATCAAAAACACCTCAAAATATGATGGAATACACCCCAAACCCAGTCGATTTGCCTTAGATAATTTGCAGCAGTGAATAAGAACACAATAACCCTCAAAATATCAGTCCCACACTTGGAAAAATAGGCCAAAACAGATCAGATTGTAAATATTGCTTATTAACCCTTGTAACATGCCAAAACAACACCCAAATCAAGTCGCTATGGCTGGAATAATTGCAGCATTAATGGCAGATCATAAGACACTATAAAACTCTCCAATACTCGTCAACAATATGCAAATATCCTTCTCAAATAATGGCACCAATCATGGAATGAATATATTATGCAACATTCACTCAATGAAAGCTTGGAAGGTCTCACACTCTCCACAATAATGGTGGTGTTGAAGAACACCTTTATAATGTGATCACATGGGCATACATCCCTCTTCAAGCATGAAGATATTTTTGACAAAATCTCAACATGCCCCCAAGGGGTCGCCATTTCTCCTTATATAGCTTTAGCATTTGAAATCTCCAAGTTTCCCTCCTTTGGCACATTTTCTCATGTAGAAGGGTCACTTTTAATATGGGTCTCTTTCCTGAAAAGTCAAACTCCAAAAAGAATATTAATTCCCTCTTTTAATATTTTAAAAATAAAACATGAGAGGAGAATTAAATATTTAATTTTAAAATAAAAGGAGTAATGACACTTCTCCCTATTTTTACCCTTTAATCCATGGGACGAGTGGATTAAGGGTTTCCCATTTTTAATCAATTAATGTCCTAAAAAGGGGACATTACAGAATTATCCAAGTTAGTTGAGGCTCACATAATTCGCCCAATTAAACAACTCAACTTCGGTAGCTAATTTAGTCTCACTCAGGGAAAAGAATGGAGACATCCATCTCTGTGTGGACTTCAAAGACCTTAACAAGACTTCTTTAACGAGATCACCATCCCCTTCCTTTAATGGACCAGATTTTACGAATTGTGGCTCTCATTGTTAGATGGTTTCTCGTGATATAATTAAGTATGGATTCAGAAGAGATTTAGTAAAAATAATGCTTTTACAAGTCGGGAAAAATTTCCTCTCAAAGGGTGCCCTTTGGCTTGTCGATGTTGGAGCCACTTTTCAAAGAGCAATGGATATAGCCTTTAAGGGGCTTATGAAATAGATGTCTTTTCAAAGAAGCAAGATGTTCATCTAGTTCAAAGGAGTTTGCTCGCTTTTTAAGATGCCTTCATAGGTCTATGCCACTTCCCCACGCCATATCTCCATTCGTCGTTCACGTGGATGGGGACCCATACCTTGATCTATATCCAGAGATCTCCCAGTACTCCACTATTGGTGATATCATTCTTTTGGGTGATTGTAATACATGTACAGGGAACCTCCAAACGCCTATTCATGACCTTGCACAGGATGAGTTATGTCTTCATGGGTTGGACCTAGAGGAGCTTGGTCTATAAAAACCTGTACTAGTAAGAATTCTATGGATACACCCTATGGGAGACACCTCCAATTGGGTTAATCCTAAAGCCTCCACATTCTCAATAGGCTTCCTCATTTCCCTAACTCTGATAGATTCCCTTGTTTTCCTCATGGTGGTGGTGTGAGCATTATGGACTAAGTTCTCACAAGCAAAACCCTCACTCCCAACATCTCGTGGCTTCCTTATTTCTCCTCAACTCCCACTTGTTGACCATTTCATCTTGATGTTCCCCGCCACACTCGCTTCTCTCACTTAGACCTCTTTCCTTGAACTAAGGTCCGTAGCATTAGACATATCACAATCCACTTCTATGATGACTACACCATTGACTATGTTGCATGTCTCCCCCTTCTCAAGTCTAGATTCTACTCCCTCCCTGTTCCCACTACCGACTCCATGTACGAGTTCTTACGTCAAGCCCTATGGGACGCTACCCTTGACTCTTGACCCTACACCAAACATTACTCCTTATCACCTTCCAAATATGAGTCCTACCCCGTGAACTAGTGGTATGATGATTTGTATAAATCCCTTCATCGTAGACTTCGGTTTCCTCTAGCCCATTACCCTCCCACCATACCCGCTCTCTATAGGGAGTGTCGTCTTCTCCGACATAAGAAACGAGAGTTTCTTGCATCAAGAGGGCTTGTACTCCTTGCTTATCTCCACCACTCACCTGTGATCTTTCGGCGTACCCGTCTCCTATGAAAAACCACAATTTTCAACATCACCCTCGACACATGGGTCTCCTATGCTAGTTCCCTCTACGATATTCTAGACCATCCTATTGTCACTACCCCTAATCCTCCACCATTCTCTTTGGCCTTCTCCACTTCTTCCGTCAAGAGAGCTATTTTAAAGTTGTGCACCAAAGAAAGAAACAAATCATGCGAGGGTCTCCAAGATGAATTCATCAAATATGATGTGGATTCCTACACCTTTCTCCTATTCATGTTCTCTAACAAGGTGGTGTGTTCATGTTTTTCTCAAACATGGTCCCAAAGTACATCATTCACCCTATTCATAAATCTAGGGATCTCTCTACCCCTATCAACTACAAGACCATTATGTTTGGGAAAACATTCATCAAACTTTATGTCACAATATTGAACCTGCAGATGCCACAATATTTGGAAAGGAGTAATATCAAAGCTAGAGCGCAAGATAGCTTCAAGGGACTATTAGACTATTGACCACATCTTTACACTCCAAGCTATTATTGAGGAAGCTTGTCAAAGGCCTTCCAAAGTCTTTTGTTTTATTACATAGTTACCTAAGTCTCAAGGACGAGGGGACAAGGGGAGGAGGGACGGGGTTTCTGGGACAACAAAAAGTTTCCCAAATTTTGGGGACAGCAAGGGGACAGGTATTAAAATAATATACAAAATATAATATCTATATATCTTAACTTTATTCAATGAAATTTAGGGATTTAAATTGTATTTATGTGTTTTATGTACTTTTGAGATTAGAATTCAATGTTTTTGGTAAAAATAAAGCTTCTTTAAAGTAAAAACATTAGGAAACATTTTTAAAAATAAAAAAATATGGAACATCCCCTTTAAGTCCCCAAGTCCCTTAAATGTTCGAGACATCTGGGACGTCACCAAAATCTAGGGGATGCGTCCCTACATAACATTGTTTTTTATTGATTTCATAAAGGTCTTTGACTCAATGTCAAGACACATGCATCTTAAGAAGTTGAAATATATTGGCATCACAAATTCTTTGATTACCACTACTTGGAGGCTTTATGTAACATAATGTACTTCCCCAATTTCTCTAACTTTGTCAAAAGTACCATTGAAGTCAAACAAGGGAGTCCTCTCTCTCCAACCCTATTCAAAGCATTCACATTGATGAGTTACGGGAGTTTCTTCAACAAAGATACCCATTTAGATGACAATTATATTTTGCATGAGGTGGTCATAGCTATCCTTTTTGTCAATGACGTTGTCCTACTCTCACACTTTTTTTGGGCACACAATGACAATTTGATGTACTTGCTTGTTTCGTGATCCTCAACAACTTGTGGTCAACCTTAGTAAAACTAAGGTCATGATTTTCAATATTTTCAAGCACTCTCTTCCCAAATTCATGTTTTTCTATAAAGGGGAACGTCTAGAGATCACATCATCCTACACATACTTGGGGTCCAATTTTCTAGTCCATCCTTTAACATGAAGCTTGCCTCTCACTTGTGCCTTTGTAAGAGGTATGCCTTTCCTAGTTTTGAGCGTCAGTGATTCCAAATCCACTTCCAAGACATCCCTTCCAAGTTATTCCTTTTGGATACAATCATCAAGCCAACAATTTTATATGGTTTAGAGGTTTGGGGACCTAGTTTGGGAGCCACTGATTGGGCCCGTATTAAGAGGATCCAAACTCTCATGCTATAACACATGATCTATTACAAGCCGATAGTTCCTCAGTGCATTATCCAAGCTGAATTTTCCACCTAACCACTATGTCTTGAGACTATCTTTAGGTCTACTTTATACATCCACAGACTCGGATCCTTAGGGGCCTCAACTTTGAATTGGCCTAGATATCCATGCTTAGCATTTTGCTCTTCGAGAGAGGATTGCCTCGCTTGAGTCCTCACCAAACGTCAACACTATTGGTATTTTAAGATTAGGTTGCTCCTTTCTATTGGCATCCCCATTAATAGGCTATTTGTCTCATGTACTCCCTAGATGCCCACCGGGCCCCTTCCCAAAAATAATGTCATCACTAGAGCTACAAGAGAGGACATATACAGACAGTATACCCAAGCCACCTAGATCCCCCCTTAAGTCACTCATCACCAAGCTTGCTTTCTACATCAAGCATTTCTTACAAGTGGTGGATGTTATTATGCATCGTCCTTACTATCTCCAGTGCCCCTCACTATCTCCAAGGTGCCACTAGTCCCACATCTTGAGATTTCCCCTTGGCAGAGAGAGTGTACTCTCACCAATTACAAGTTGAAATTGATCATCACATTCTCTCACAAACCGGATCTGCCGTCTTTGCACCCACCAGAAGTGGAGACTAAGGAACACTTCATTTTTAGATGCCCCATTTACTATGAGATACGAAGATATCACTACCACTATAGGGAATCAAGAAACAGCTTTGCCTAGTTTCTTAGGATATCCAAACCGACAATGCCCAGATCTTTATTTCACGAGGTCGTCTCCCTCCAATGCATATCACTACGATAGGGGTCCAAAGGCTCAAAAGCCCCTTGTCAATCACCTCTTTTTCTAGCTCACCCAAGTAACAGGTAACACTAAGCCCTTTGACACCAATACTTCACACATCAAAGCTAATAGATCAATCAAGCGGCACATCCATCAAAGATAGTATTACTACTCGATTACTCACATCCCTCATCCCGCTCTCCTCGGCCTCATGACTCTAGCCCGTCCTATCAAAATGGCTCACTCCCCTTCGTGACGACATGGATCTACTACTTACTAACTGCCCCCCAAACCATAAGGATATACTCATATTACAAGTTTCTTTTCTACTACGGGAGCTACATTAGCCTTGGATGTTAGGGGAGATTCTAGAGGAAGTGCTTTGCTTCTCTTAGGATCTCCCAACCTCGGCCCCTTTGACCTTGGATACTCCCCAACCAACATTATCAAATCTCCCACAACAATCAATGATGGCCTACACAACTCCTCCACTTCATGCACAAACAGAGATAGTCAATGAGAGTTTCTTCTAGTCTTTATCAACACATGATTTAGGGGATCTTGTCCGCCCATCATTGCTATTTGTATTGATTTCATTACATTTATATCAGTGGCACACTACTTTATTTATCTTATGTACTTTTGTTATTTTGCTTCTAGGATTCTCTCTTCCTAGAACTTTCTATGGTTAATTGTTGTATCCTCAAGTCCCATTGACCTACTTTTGGTCATCTATGGACATTAATATAATTTCCTTCTTTATTTCTTTCTTCTATTTTTCCTTCTCACTACTTTTTTATGATTTTGACTTTAGTTTGCAATTCATTGGCCTCGTCATCATGGGAAATGGGGATCTACCCTCTAGAGTGATTGCGTTATAAAGAAGGCACATCGATGTGGCAAAGTACACAAGTTCCAAAAGCGAGGATTTTGTGAGATATGTTATTTAGTTCTTCACTGGGATCACATTCACCCATTTCTTGTTGGAATGCACCAAAGCATGCACTCTATAAATAATTTCATATAGTATGTTCCAGTTAGAGAACAAAATGCAAAAAGTGAATTTATAAAGGTTAACACATGAATGTGTCTATTCAATTCAATGACTGGTTGAAACAGTGTTGTTGCAAAAAGACTCAAGTTCAAACCTCAAATGGCTTGTAGCCCCAACATGTTTAACAAAGGAGGAGATTGACCTTCAAAAAAATTATTCAAAGGTAACAAAGGTCTCGTAGCTCACTCAATGAAACAAAAAAAGAGTGTTCATCCATAACAAGGAAAAAAATGGTGAGAGTGGTTAATGTTGACCGCTACCTTCATTCAAAATAAAATATTTTTCTTGGTATTCATTTAACTACTTTAAAAAACACATTAACATGATTATAGAAAGACAAATGTTCAATTGCACCTTTACAAGCATTATTGAACATACCAATTCCAAAGTATTGCCCAATCGAGCTTCAGACCCACTTTTCAAAGATCTAGTCCACATCCACAATAGAGATCACAAACCTACATGCATGAAAAATAATGTCCATTAAAATTAAAAGGAACCCGAACAAATCTTAGTATAGCTATGCTCTCAAATAAGGTGGTCATTTGAAATCCTATTTTAATATGATTCCAAGTACCATCCCACTAATACTATTTTAAACACCACAATAAATCAAGATATGTAATTTCCTCAACATTTTTAACGCATATATATGAAAACTCTAGCCAAAGTACATATCTAGCTATGTTATTTGTAATCAAAAACTCCCTCCTTGGGCAATAGGATGTAATGTCCCCTTTTCGGGACATTAATTAAATTAAATATTGGAGACCTTTAATCCACCCTTCCCATGGATTAAAGGATAAAAATTGGGAAAATGTCATTACTCATTTTGTTTTTAAATTAAATAATTAATTCTCCTCTTATGTTTTTATTTAAAATATTAAAAAGGGGAAATTAATGTTTTAATTGGAGTGTGACTTTCAGAAAGAAGGCTATTTTAAAAGTGACTCTCCCACATAAAGATTTGCGCCAAAAAGAGGAGGGAAACTTGGAGATTTGAAATGCAAAAGCTATATAAGAAGATGGTGGCGACCCCTTGGGGGCATGTTGACGTTTTTATCAAAATATCTTCATGCTTGAAGAGGGATGTATGCCCATGAGATCTCATAACAAAGGTGTTTCTTCAACACCACCTTATTTTGGAGAGTGTG
The DNA here is from genome assembly GCA_018340775.1 of Taxus wallichiana var. yunnanensis. Classification (NCBI taxonomy): domain Eukaryota; kingdom Viridiplantae; phylum Streptophyta; class Pinopsida; order Cupressales; family Taxaceae; genus Taxus; species Taxus wallichiana. Next base: position 134,431,536 of record CM031244.1, read on the forward strand.
AGCCTTCTTGCAATTATTGTTGAGTGAATCTATGCATTGTTTATCCATTCTAAGCATTGGCGACTTGGTTTAGAGGATTGGCGCATTTATTTGGGGTTTAAATTTGCATGTTATTGAAGGGTTTGAGGTACTTTTGTTACTGCTGCAATTATTTTAGCCATAGCGACTTGGATTGGAGCTTGTTTAATCATATTTTGATGTCATATGAGCTAGATCTGAAATCTGCTGTGTGTTAGTAATTATTTAAGAGCAAGGGGCAGTTATTTTGGTGTGTTTGGAGGCTAGAGAAGTGCTGGAAATTATTTATTTATTTTTCTCTAACCCTAGCGACTTGGACTGAGATTTCCGGGTCTATTTTGGTGAAGTTTTAATGCTCAGAAAAATATGTTTGATAGTGCATTGGAAAGCCCTAAATTTCTAGTTTATTATGCACTTGATTTCATGCAAAAACATTGAGTATTAAATGAGAATAATTTTTGAAGTTTCAACTGTCTAGGTGCCATTTTTATTTAATATCTACTGCTATAAAAATCTGAACTGGAAAAGATTGGGTTTCCAATTGGTTCTCCCATCTAACCCACCACCTTGGCTAATTCCAACCCCATTTTGGGTTGTAATTACGCTGACATTGGGTTATTTGAGGTTGAATTAAGAGGATCTCATCCTTCTTAGTTTGATTGGTGTTGAGAGTGCTGCAGATTTCTATTTGTCCCTAAAGGGGATATTACGTAGGATGTGTAGTACTTGTTGTCATCCGTAAGTTGCGGCGCTGATAGAGAATGGTGTGTACTCTATTGTTGATGAAATTGGAACACCTCAAGGTGTGGGTAAGCTATGGTTGAGGTGACCCTCCAGAGAGGGTTGGTTCCCTTGTGAATCACCTAAAAACGAAAAACTTTAACAAGGAAAAGGGAGAAGGAATGCAGGAAAAGGGAAAATAAGGGTGATACACCAATAATTTAACACATGCATGTACTTCTGCACACAGGGAAATCAAATATCCACACACCTACACAACTCTAAGCTATTTTGCAAAAATAATTCAAGGGTTTAAGACAAAGGACAGCGGTAGAGGGAGTTAAATCCACGCTAAAGCAACACAATATCCTATCAAACACAATGAAAAATCAGAAAAACAGCAGTATGAGAGGGCAAAATGGATTTTATTACTCAGAGGTGCAAGTACAAAGCTCTAAAACCAGAGCCAAACAGCTGCAAGTGTCTAATAATTTTTACAATGCAAAAACCTTCTTCTATTCAAGTCGATTGTTGTTGCTGCTAATAGACTGTTGTCTATTTTAATTTTATTTAATTTCTCATCCCTGCATGTTGCGCCAAAACTGTGACTGTTATTTATAAATTTAAATAAATCTTCCCTTCTATTCTTACCGCCAAACATAGACTTGTGACTGACGTTTGCTGCCCCCTTTTATTTATCATTCTTCCCCTTTTGCTGCTGGCACATGGACTGTTTTAGCTGCATGCTAATGACTGTTTTTAACTCCTCTTAATCACCCTTGGCACATATAAGGACAGCAGTTTGCTAATAATAATAAAAACATGCTAAATTTACTTCCCTTTTGGCGCCATGTCCTTTTCTGGGAGCAGCTCGTGCTAAATTTAGCAAATTCCTTCACTCATGCACTCTTAAAAATAAAACTGAACTTCTATTTTTAGCTCTTCTTATGTTTAGCACCTTTATCTAAAAATAGCCAATTGCTATTTTTAGCCACGCTTCCACTTCAATTGCTATTTTTAGCAAACTTCTATTTTAAGCCAAATGCTATTTTTAGCCCAATCTTCCAAAAATAGCCAATCCTTTGCGTGAAAAATATGGTAACAGTACCTACCTAATGGCAAATGGGCAGTGAGAGATTATTGTCTTAGATAGATCACAACTATAGAAATATAAGTATCATATCTATATATGAGTGTTAGTGTCAATGACACAATGTCTATGTATCATGCAAGGGTATTAAGATATAGTCTTGTCCCTTTAACAGGTCTATTTATTAGTTGTATTTATTATTCGTTATACTGACAATTATATCTATTGTTTAGCTCAAGTCTCGAGTTCGATCCTTGATTTACCTGCAGCGTGTGAATTGGGGTATTTGGGTGCCACGTAGTGGTTATAGGAGCTTGCCTTGTTATAAGCGCAATGAAAGGGTTGTGCCAAGTTATTAGGTTGCCGATTGCACCGGCTAACCATAAAAAAACTATATCTATTGTTTCTATATTATTTATATTAAATAATATTGACACATAACATGACTTCCCTATTCATGAACCTCGGCTTTGAAAACATTGTGGGAAATTATTATTTTTAGTTTGTTCACAGGAATCAGAATTACATAAATAATCGTTCTTGGCCAAAAAGAAAATTATAGGTTCCCCTTTTCTTGATGAGACATTAGATGTGGCAGGAAAGGGATAGAACCAGTGACATGAAATTATTGCTCATTCAAATTGAGTCTGATAAATCTAAGCTGCAGAATCATGGTAAATAATTCCGAAGTACTTTAACTAATCCGCTCCAAGGATGTTATCAAAACCTTTTAATAGAAGTACGAGAATAGCCCTAGCTTGACAAATTGACCTGATGAGGTTTTATCCAAAGTAGAACTCAATTGTCATTGGTGATTATGACTTCCAATTTGGTTTTGGAAACAGGAATAATTTTAAAACCCGAGACAATGAGATGTCAAGAAAAGTGTTTCTACTACCAAAATCAATGAAACATTAGTCTATTACGCTCTTAAGATATTTTACTTTTCCTCGCACCTTTAGAAAGCATCATTCTCCCTTGGCTTCCAAGGATAAGTGCACAAATTCCATTTTGTAGAGAAAAAAATTGATAGAATTTTTTTTTATGATAGAATTATGACACATAATATAATTGTCTGTAATCATTAAAATATATTGTTTGTTAATCTTGTAATCATCATTATTGTTTGGATCCTTCATGATTTGTTGATTTTGCTCATTATATCCTTACCTTTAATAATTGCAACTCAAATCCTTGGGAATGCTTTTGAGGAATACATTATTATTACCTTTATCTGATGGAACTTCTTTAATGTCCTCTACTCTTGATTATACTCACATTTTCACATCTGTTTTGATATGGATTCTCTTCTGAGTTATGTCTTTTTCTTTAAGCTTTACAAGATTTGTAATTGTTTCCTTGCCTCTCATGAAAGTTTCCATTAGAAAAGGTCTTGCTTTTAAAATTAACGAGTTTTTAATTTTTGTATTGAATATTCTGGACTTTCATCTTTTTAATTTTCTTGTTCCATTCATTCTTTTAGTTTTTCAAAAGTTTCCATGTGAGGATATGTGTCAAAAGATGTCAGTATATGTGACAGACACTTCTCATATTTTACATGGAGGAAATACAAGTTTGAATCTAGCAAGTAGTAGGGTATGAACACCCAATATGAACAACAAATAAGGAAAATTTCAAAACAATTCTCTTGTAAACGTCCACAAGGGGAGCCTCATACACCAAATTTAAGTCTCTTTTGGCAGACCTAAAAAGATATCTTTGCCTTTACCTTTATAATCACGAAAACAAATACGATATCGAAAAGATGATGTTGGCGTATATTGTTACTAGTATGATTTTGAAATTAACTAGATTGGATTTCTTACATCTAGTAGGCAACATGAATCAAACATTGATGCCCTTTTGCATATAAGTAGATGAAATAATTATCCATGTTTAAGTCCATTCATTTATTATTATAGAAAAACGTAAGAAGTTCAATTTCTTTAGTAGCATTTGCAACATGTTTCCATATTTCTTCTATTTCAATTTGTCTGGTTCTTTTAAAAATAGACAGTTATACGTTGAACAAGAGGCCACTAAGAGATTGGACACTCTTCAGAAAAGGCACTCATAGACAGCATAAACAAAGTTTCGAAAGAAATCAAGAGAATTTCTTTTAAGGGAGTAAGTGGTGTAATTGTGATATGGGTAACGTCCTTTCTAGGGCTGAATCTGAAAATAAGGGTTTGGCCTCAAACCCAAATGCAAGAAATCAGATTTTTGGAACAGCAGTCATCAAACCCTAGCAGCGAACTGAAATCACACCCTTAGGGCATCAAAAACCAGCTGGAAATTAGTAAATAAACCCTCTAGGGCAGCGAACTGTAACAGCACTTAAGGGCAGCAATTCTCATGCAACAAGAAGCTGAAAATGACAAAGAATGATTCCAAATATTTTAACCAATCATGAAGATATTATTCCAGCCAATATACTTCATAAATAAAGGAGAAACAAGTGATAAACCACAGCTGGAATTAATTAAATAACCAGTAGAATTACAGCTCACAATAAGGGTTGAAAATGATGTTTCCAAACCCCAACAAATACCAATGAAGTGAGAAATCAGCCTTATAAATTAGGAGGAATTTGAATATCAACACAAAATGTCAATTGGTGCCCTAGAAGGCACTCAAACCCTTCTCCACCCAAGTCGCCACCCTAGGAGAGGGTGTCAAATTGATGTAGAAGACCTTGATATCTCTTTCTTCTTCAAGCCCTAGCTGCCAACCAGCAAGATAACCTTCTTTGAAGCCCCCAACCATTGATTTGAGAGTTTTCGTTCTCCAACCTTGAACAAGGAAGGGTTTCATCTTCCTTTCTTGCCACACCAAAGGATTTTCGCCCTCTAGTGGAATGGAATAGAGCAATCAGCCCCAAAACCAAGTAGAATAAAATTATAATAGGGAAGCATGCCCAAAATGAGCCTAAGTGACCCTTTTTATATCCATAAGGTGGCGCCAAAACCCCACGGAGGGAATTTCCCATGACCAACCTCATAAAGAAGTTTGCTTTATCTTTTAATTTGCCTTTTAAGTCCTCCAACCCAGCCAACCTGCTTCATAAGGAAAATACTAAAGGAAAAATGTAAATGTTAATAAAAGAAAGACTAAAACATCAACCAAAGACCTCCCTTGTTCACCTACTTCTTGCTCATGTAAAGCGTATGTGCAATAAGTCTTCAAATGAATTAATTTGAAAAAGGGGACATTACAATATGCTTGTGTTACTAAAAATGGATTTGCAGCTTCAGTCATTTCAAAATATGTTTGATTGTTTAAAACCTAGACCATGCAATATTCCTTCAAACTATTTTCTATTTTAAATTTTTGAATGTCGAAACATTTGTCGCATAGGTAGAAATTAAGTTGTTGAAAACATCTAGTACTCATTCTTTTAACAAAATATATTGTCATATTAGTTTGCAGCCTCTTCTCATTGAATGTATCCTTCCAAATATAACCATGTAATATCCCCTTGTGGGATATTAATAATATATTATTATTTACTTGCAAAACAAACAACTTAGAAGTTAAACCCTTCTAAGTTTACCTCAACCAACCCTAGTGTCGGCTACAATACAACCCAAATGGGGTTGGAGTGAGCCAAGGTGAGGGTTTAGATGGGCAATCTAGTTGGTATTTATACTCCTTTATCCAATATATTTTTGCAGAAGTGAAATAATAAATAAAACTACTGAAAATCAATGAAAACTTTGAAAATCCATAACTTCAAAGATATTGACTCTTTTGGAATGAAACCAAGTGCAGCGAAAAGGGAAAATTATGAGCTTCAATCTGAAATAAAAATCAGATCTTCTCGCACACTTGAAACCCTTCAAAACAGCTCCCAAAATCCCAAACTCGATCGCCGCTAGGTTAGGGTAAAATCTGCAATACAATTTATGCACTTTTAATCACTCTAAAAGTCAATAAAATGCAGTACTAGATCTGCAATTAATAAACCCAAACAGCAGATTTATAAATACTGAAAATTCACTCCAAAATACTCTTAACACATGCCCAAACAAGTCGACTTTATGAGGTAAAAACCAGCAACATGTAAATAAATATATTTATCAAAAATCATACTCCTCATAAAGAAGCTTATATCATCTCCAAAAATGGCGCCTTGTATATATAATGAGAAATGATTGCAAAACTTATTACTTCAAGCTTTCATGGGCACACACACTTCACAAATGGTGGTGTTAATAAACACCTTTTATTTTTTATCATAAGTGGGCATACATCCCTTCTCCAAGCATGAAAATAAGTTTTTATAAACCGTCAACATGCCAAAAAAGGAGTAGCCATCTCTCTTTTATAGCTTTTGCTTGCTCATCCTCCAAGGTTCTTCTCCATCTTTGCGCCATCATCTAGAAGGAAAAATCATTTAAAAATATCCCCAAAGTCACCAATAACAAATATTAAATGCATTGGGATATTAAATAGATGCTCTTAAGGGTCAACCCATGCTTAGGAATAATCACTTTATTTCAAATATTTAATTATTACATACTCCCAGAAAATGCGACTTGCCTAGTCACTTGTTTTATCTTATAAAATATTTATTTATTTCCTCAAGGTGAAGTCGAACTTCTCCTTTCTAATTCGATTTACACAATTTAGAAAATTTCATTTAAAATTGTATGTGCAAATCGACTTATCTTCTTTTTTATTTTTTTATAAAAAAGGGGGACATTACAAACCATTCAATGTTTCACAACCCATCGCTCAATCAGGCATAGTTTCGTGTACTCTTATAGGAACTAACTACAATAATTTAAACTAGCCCAACTTATTTCCTTGCGGTTGCCATATTGAAAAACAAAAACTCCAAACTTCAAATTCATCAACCTTTAGTGTGTATCATGCCATGCATTATATCGTCTTTGAGCCATCTCAATCATACACTACGTTGTAATATGTTCTCATCCAACTAATTTTAAGCAAACACTTATTATAAGTTTTCTTGTTCCCCTAGCTTATTTTTGCCTACTACATCAAGCTAGGAACGCCGACCTCCATTATCTCCAAAGATGTACAATTGGAAATGTGTGTCTCATTGTGTAATGTCCCCTTTTTCGATATAATATAAATTGAAGACTTCTTGCTCATCTTCCTTTCTGTGAGCAAGAAGAAGTGAACAAGGGAAGAACTTGAGTTATATTTCAGTTTCCTTATTCATATTTATGTTTTTATTTTTGTTTTTCCTTTCAAGGCAGTTTGGTTGGGTTCTAGTGCTCCCAACATGAAATTAAAAGATAAAGTAAGCTCTTTATGAGGTCGGCAAGGTTGGAGAGTTTCATAGAAGATAAAGCAAACTTAAGAGGTCGGTCATTACCCCTTATGACTCTTGGCGCCAACTAAAGGGTATAAGAGGAGTCCATTGGCTCATTTGCACATCACTTTTTGGCATATATACTTTATCTATTTGGACTCTAGGGCTGATTGCTCTATTTCCAACTCCACTAAGGGCGAAAATCCATAGTGTGGCATCTAAGGAGGACGGCAACCTTCCTTGTGGCATTTGGAAAACGAAAAACTCTCCAAATTGAGTGGTGTGAAGGAAAATAATAAAGATCCTCTTGTTCATTTATATCTAGGGCATCAAGGAGAAGATCTATCAAGAGCTTTTGCATGGTTTAGAGTCCCTCTCCTAAAGAGCGACTAGGGTTGGAGTCATTTTAAGTGCCTTCTAGGGCACGAAACTCATTTATTATTTGATATTCAGACTTGGCATAATTTATAAGGTTGAAATCATTCATATTTGGTCATTGTTGGGGTTTGGAAACCTCCATTTTGATTATTTCTCTTAGTTGTACTTCTGTTGTTGATAAATTAATTGCCATTGTATTTGAGATTGGTTTTCATGGTGAAAATTGTTCTAAAGTATTCCTAAAAGGTTTATAAATATTGTGGATGAGTTTTAGGGTGATATTTGGGTGAAATCTTGTTGTTTACAAGTTGTTCTTCCAAAATTTAGACTGATGTATAGAACTGATCTAATTTTTCAGTTTGCTAGTTCAAAATCAAATTTAAATAAGATTGGGGTTTGTGTTATTTACTTGTTTTTCAGTTTCAGCCCTAGAAAGAGACATTACACATTGTAACCTTGTAAGTCATTTGATACAGCCACGACACAGCAAGTAAACTCTCTTCCCGATCATTTCCTTCAATCTAGAAGGCATTTGTATCACATAAACGATAACCTTGTGTGTAGCCTCAGCTTGATCTTGTTTGTAGTCAGGAAAATATGGAAGAAGTCAAGGCAAAAAGATCTTCAGTTGTTGGAGCGAAGGCAAAGAAGGGTGAGCTCCTTGTGGGCAGCCCAAGGTATGACCATGATGACCATATTTCTGATTTGTTGCTTCCTATCATGCCATTTCAGATTTACACTCATAGGTAATTTGTTGAAAAAGAGGACCTTGGGGCAAATTTGATGCTCCATAGCAAATCACAGCAAATGGGTAGTCTTCATGATGCTAAGAATGGAGACAAATCAGAATTGCATAGGGTCAATGGGCCAAGACTTTTGGGTGACCTTGTTGGAGGCCATATATATGAAGAGAGTGCTTTTCCGGGTGCCTATAATCACTTTCAGTTCGCTGGAAATTTCAGGACAGCAACCTATGGTAAGCAATTTCATCATTTTCTTAAGGAATTGCTACATCACCTTCATGCTATGTCTTTGCAATATTTTGGTCATCATAAAGAATACTCTAACCACATTGTGAAGATGAAGGGTACCAAGTGGGAAGAGAGAGAGCTTGGGTTACAAAAATTGGGAGTTGTTGATAATTTTCAGCTGGCTGGACTGTTCCAAACAGCAGTCAAAAGGAGGTCAATGAATGGAATTCCCAGCCTTAATAAGAAGCCTAAGGTGACCCAAGACAAGCACCAACAAATTTGGGAAGAATGCAAGAAGGAAAGGATTCCATTTGGTGAAGAAATCATGCAAATGAAGAGTGTTGATTCAAACTCAGAGATTTTGAAGCATAAAGACATCACGAGCAGCCCATGGTATGTGAATATTCCATTTCTCTTGCTGGCCAATTTGTCATTTCAAGTATGTTGTCATCACGCACCACTAGTTAGGAAGGGTGACCATGTCTCATGCTTGTTGTATCTTCCTATGGCACCACTAGTGAGACATCACCATGATAAAGGTATGGGTGTTGTTATAAGGCTTGAGAAAGGGAGAATCATCCACTTCAAAATCAGTACTTGGGGAAAATTCATATTGGTATGTGCCAGTGTAAGGAAAATGTCAAAAATCACTCTTGGGAAAGGTAAGCCTAGTGGTTCTATTCCCAATAGATACTCCTTGCAGCCCTCTTTTGCTAAGTCTTTGTTACATTGGGATCATCTAGAGAAGGATCACAATTCTGATTTTCTTATTGATGAGGGGCTGACCCATAGTTCCATGTTTGAGAAAAAGGTTAGGAGAATAAGGGGAAAGGGCAGCATACTTGTTTGGGTGCATGACATACATACTTATCAACCATTCCAGGAGAAGGGTCTTCTTCATAACCAAGGGGTCACTATGCTTGTTGGGAGTGGCACCCTCATACCTTGTGCAAGAAAAATAGTACAGCCGTCACTTCTCTTGGGAGATCATGAGGTATGTGGTGAATTTTTGGTTATTGAACTAGCTAATGTTGAAATTGTTCTTGGGGTTCAATGGTTGCAAACATTGGGGAAGTCCACCCTCAACTTTCATAATGAAGAACTAAAATTTTGTGACAAAGCTGAAGAAATCAGAATTCATGGCAAGAAGAAACAACATAGGACAGCTGTTTTGGGGCAGCAAGTAAGGCACTTGCAATTTGAAAATTTTCCACAACGAAGGTTGCTCACACTTGGTAAGAATATTTATTATCATAAAGTGAATTTTGAAGAGCCTAATGGGGTGAAAAACACCACTTTCAGTCATAGATATAGAGCTGGTTTGAGTCAAGTCCAAGATGGCTATGACATGGAGAATCCGGATGGTCTTTGGAAATGCAAGGCGAATCACTTCTTGGAACCAAGCTTCACACTTGAAAACAGAGGTATAAAGGTAGTCACCATTGCCGGGGCAGCAAGATGTTGGATGTGGAAAGTGGGTAAGCAATATGATCTTTTTATATTTGTTGTCATACGAGTAGTTTCAATCATTGGAGTTAGTAAATGGCTGTTCTTGGGCATTGTTGGGGCATATTCCATCAAAGTTGGGGTGTTTCCAACCCCCTGTCATTGATAGTATGGAAATTTTTGGAGAGAAGTCATGATTACAACTGTTGTACCTTCTTTTCAACTGTTGTTCACAACTTTTCCAGCCACTTTCCTACTTATGAGACACAAAAAAAGAGCCTCCAATTATAAGCTAGACTGCACTGAAACGTCCAGTACCGCCCGTACCAGGTCTGAAACGTACCTGGTATGGAAACCGGTACTGGTACTCTCTGGGTACTCTGTGCTTACATACCCACAGCGTACCCACACAATTTTTTTTAAGTGCAAAAAAATAAATAAAACTTGAGGGCTTTGACTGGAATTGAACCTTGGAAAGTTCATGCGAGATTCAATATTGCCAATAGGCTCCCAAGGGTCAAGAGAGATGAAAAGGACTTCATTTGGTTGACTTACTATTTGGGGGCTTTCTTGTTGCTCCTCAAGGGTCCTTTATTCTTCAGTCAATTTGGAAGGCATGGGAACAAGTGAAGCACTTGGTGGTTGGGCAGCCTATCAATTCTTCCTTTAACACTAGGTGTCAAGCCTACAAATCGATTTGTTGGAATCTGAAATATAATGACAAGATCCTTGCCTTTACAAGCGGTTGCTCTGCCCTCCTTTGATTTGAGAAAGGAATTAAAATATTTCATGACTTGTACAGATTTGGGAAGTGGATGGAATGGACAAAGCTTAAAACTTTCTATAAGCTTCCTCAATCTCAATTCAGAATGTATACAATGCTCAGAAATGCTTTCACAACTCCCTCTACTCGACTAATTATGGAGAATGAGAATGGCTTTTGGGATACTATGAGGTGGCTCAAAGGGCCCCCCCTCCAAGAGGCTACCTCCAAATAACTCTATAAAAAGATTGCCTTCTCCCCAAACCTTTCCCCGGGCCTTAACAATAAGTGGAATATGTATGAGCCCATTAGTAGATGGACTCATAGATTTAATGTTTTGTGGTATTCTTGTATTCAATCAAAGAAATCTTGCTTCAAATGGCATATAATTCATAATAAGCTTGATGTTGCCTTCTAATATTTTATAGGTTGTTCAGACTATAAGCTTCTTGTTTTCTTTAAATTTTTATCTATATTATATTTTTAAATTTTTTTAAATATATTGTACTAACGTACCCACAACGTATCGCACGTACCGGGGATTTAAAAAAATTGTCGCTTCAGCATACCGAACCTGTATCCGCATTACCGTACATCGTAACAATATCCTGGCAATCTAGATTATAAGGTTGAAGAAATTCCAAACTACTATTAACCTTGGCATATTTGTGGCTGATTTAAGGTGGTTTCCAGCCACTAACATTCTGATTTTTGAGAGAAAAATGCAAGGTTACAGCTATTTTTGGGACAGCATTACCAAAGTTTGGGGAATCCATCAATTGAATGGAAATTATGAGATGATGGCAAGCAAAGGAAGGGAGCTAGCTATCATGTCCCTACGGCATGATGAAGTTGTAAAAGTGTTGTTAAACACTCATGTTTTCTTTGATATGTTTGCTTCATGTGCAGGTACATCAAAGAAGGAGCCACATAGAATTATTTGGGATCCAGGAGCTTGCATTTTTCTTGAGGGCAAGCAAATTTGGGAAGGGAGGACTGTAATGTCCCTTTTTCGAAATAATATAAATTGAAGGCTTCTTGCTCATCTTCCTTTCCGTGGGCAAGAAGAAGTTGAACAAGGGAAGAACTTGAGTTATATTTCAGTTTCTTTATTCATATTTATGTTTTTATTTTGTGTTTTGCCTTTCAAAGCAGGTCGGTTGGGTTCTAGTGCTCCCAACATGAAATTAAAAGATAAAGTGAGCTCCTTATGAGGTCAGCAAGGTTGGAGAGTTTCCAACATGGAAATAGAAGATAAAGCAAGCTTAAGAGGTCGGTCATTACCCCTTATGACTCTTGGCGCCAACTAAAGGGTATAAGAGGAGTCCATTGGCTCATTTGCACATCACTTTTTGCATATATACTTTTCTATTTGGACTCTAGGGTTGATTGCTCTATTTCCAACTCCACTAAGGGTGAAAATCCATAGTGTGGCATCCAAGGAGGATGGCAACCTTTCTTGTGGCATTTGGAGAACAAAAACTCTCCAAATTGGGTGGTGTGAAGGAAAATATTGAAGATCCTCTTGTTGGTTTATATCTAGGGCATCAAGGAGAAGACCTATCAAGAGATTTTGCATGGTTTGGAGTCCCTCTCCTAGGGAGCGACTAGGGTTGGAGTCATTTTAAGTGCCTTCTAGGGCACGGAACTCATTTATTATTTGATATTCAGACTTGGCATAATTTATAAGGCTGAAATCATTCATATTTGGTCATTGTTGGGGTTTGGAAACCTCCATTTTGATTATTTCTCTTAGTTGTACTTCTGTTGTTGATAAATTAATTGTTAGTTGTATTTGAGATTGGTTTTCATGGTGAAAATTGTTCTAAAGTATTCCTAAAAGGTTTATAAATATTGTAAATGAATTTTAGTGTAATATTTCGGTGAAATCTTGTTGTTTACAAGTTGTTCCAAAAAGCATACCGTTATACTGTACTGATGTAATTTTCAGTTTGCTGCTACAAAATCAGATTTAAATCAGATTGGGGTTTGTGCTATTTCCTTGTTTTTCAGTTTCAGCCCTAGAAAGGGACATTACACGTTGTAACCTTGTAAGTCATTTGATACGGCTAGAACACAACAAGTAACCTCTCTTCCGATCATTGCCTTCAACTAGAAGGCATTTGTATCACATAAACAATAACCTTGTTTGTAGCATCAGCTTGACCATTTACCCTTCGATAGTAAAAAATCAACAACAAATATACAATCTTGAACTCCTTGGTTGATCGTTTCACTCCTACCATTTGATAGGTGAAGTGGTCATCCAAACCATATTATAATTTTCTCCTATGGAAACTTGGCAAAGCTTTTAATAGAATTATCTAGAAGTTTTTCTATCTCGCCCTTTCTTAGATATGCTCTTTTCTAGCAATAATATATATATATATATATACCTCATGACTTTGCTAAGATGTTTGAAAGAGCCGACCAATTCAAACTTCCATTGCTTAAAAAGTTTCGAGGTTGTAAACAATATGGCATATAGTCTCCCTGACGGATTTCCCTATTCTTTGACAAGGGTCGTGATCTAAGACCCATTACTATGCATCTTTTAACAATGTGGGCCAGCAAAGCCCTACCTAGAGTACCCACTAAGAAAAAACATCTAGTCCCATAGGCCATCCTCCCAAATCTTCATGTGCCTCTTGAAAATAATTGGAAACTCCAATCGTGACACATCTCAAAAGTTTATATGGCCTTATTTTATATAACAGACCATCTATCAAATGACTCGTCATTATTTTCCTTCTCTACTGGAGCATGTCAATTGAAAATTTGGTGTTGAGAAAACCATTGTCATTAGACTATTATAATAAAAATTATGCATCACAAAAACATCTTAAGTTTCCTTAAGTGGTTCCCCCAATTTAATTCTCAATCGTAAGTTGCGAAGGACCAGCCACATGGTCGTGTCGGTCCAGCTAGCGGACTCGGTTTGAGACATTGCACACATAGAATAGGACCAAAAATCCTAAGCCAAAAACTTAATCCTCAATTTGTAATCATATAGTGTTTGTCCAAGAAAACAATAATATTGATGGAAAGCTTTTATAATAACAAGAGCAACCTCCATAACCTTCTTAGATCACTAGTATACAAACCAAGCACGCTGATGGTCATCACAAAAGACAAAAGAATTGGATCACATGTAATTTCATAGACTATGAATAGCATAAACTATTGCTAAGGCCGTTCTCTCCATGGTGTTCTAATTGACTTAGTTTCGATAATATTCTACTCAAAGCATATGGGATAATATTCTACTCAAAGCAAATTAGGGGTCACCAACACTGGGACTGGGTCCCTTTCTTTAGGAATGGGGCAACTCTATTTATTGAATACAGGAAATATATACACTACTCTATTCATCATGGGTAGCCTTTCAACCGGGGATCACACAGGAATACTCCACTAAACCCGTGTGCAAAAAGGAGGTGGAGGAAAGGTGTGTATAGAGAGAGGGGAGAAAGTGAGGAGGTTTTACTCAATAAATAGCGAGCTGAGGTTATTGACATAAAACCAGAATATTTCCATGTTAACAATGAGAAGACACCATGTCAAGGAAAGAGGAACAAAACACAAGTAAATCCAAGTTTATTTGCATAATGTTGCACAAATAACCATGCTCATGAAGTAAAGTTGAGATGTAGAGGAAAACATAAGACAAGTATATAGAAGAATTGTAGTTTATTGCTTGCAGTAAGACAATGGGAGCTATCAACTAGGAAAAACCAACCCTTTGGAATGGGGAAGCCGTTCCAATTTATTGATTTACAATCCATCTCTTCATCTACCCCCCACATGACCTTTCATAGTCCCACCACTTGTGACCTTTCACATCCCTCTAGGAAAGAAAAATAAGCCCCTTTCTTATTAATGAAAAGGGGCTTTTACAATGAAAAATTACAATGGTTATTTAAGTGAATAGGACGAAAGAGCCATAAAGTACAATTTACGATGGAGAATTAGAAAGTAGACACAAAGGGAGACGAGATGTGGAATGAAGAAGGATGAAGAAGCTCTAAGTTACTTTGTAGAGATGCACTCCAGTGAACTCCTAATCCTTTGACCACTTCCTGAACTTGATGAAGCCTCCTAGTGCACTCGTCTTTCACAAACCTCCTCTTTGGGGACTCCTCTGAATGATCAACTTCCGTAGCCCGATTAGGTACCCTGAGAGGAGTGAGAAGCCCATGATCAGTAGACCATTGAAACCAAGAGAAAAATCCTTCTTCCACTTGAACCAACCTTCCAATCTCTGAAACACTGCCATGTCTCTCTGATCTTTCTTGCATTTGATGCACTTGGTGTGCACAATGAGACAATTTGCTCGCACAAGGTGGTGATCTTGGTGATCCTGTCACCAAATGACCATGGTGACCTGCGAGACACAATGAAGTGCAAGACCAAATCCTCTGATCTGAGATGGGTGAAGGAGAGAGATTGAATGAAGAATGCTTCCACTTTTATCAATACATCTAATGAGATAAGAATCACTCTGAGACCAATTTTAGGGAACCAAGAGGGCTTCCCTTCTGCCTGAGCCACAATTCAACCTGCTCGATCCTTTGCAAGTATAAATTTGTTCATGTCCATTCCTGCGAAGCAATCTCCTGAGAGGTGAGCACCACATTGTTACAAGTGGGGATTTGCAAGAATTGAGAAAGACCGTTTGGAATGAGGATTGCCATAATTGGATTGTCATTCACTAGAGATGTTTTTGAAACTGTTTCAAACTTATCAGTGCTCTTTCTTCAACATGAGAGGATCAACATCCTTGTTTCTTAACCAATATTCCGACACTTACTATTTTTAGTAAGCCTTATTTTGAGAAGTCCATTTTAGTTATTAGTTGCTTAATTTGGCACTTTTGAATTTCCCGATGTTGAAAGGGCAATGTGACTCGAAAATGAATTGTTTGTAGCACTTACTATTTATAGGTAATGAGGCTTAAGAAGGCTTACTATTTTTAGAAATGGGTCTTCTCGGTGTCGAATGGAATGAAATTAGTCTCAAAAGTTTTTGTTTTGCAATGTGAGACATTGATTTAAATTTCAAAGGATTTCAATAACCAGTTTTCCATAGATCCGAGAAAAACCATATTTTTGGCTGAATACTTCAAATAGTTGTAGAAAATGATACAGAGCATCAATGGAGGCATGCAAATACTCTTCTTAAAGGCGTTTTTGCAAGGAAGCTACAGTCCAAGTTTCATGGAAAATGAGCATGGGGTTTGGAAGATATGAGCAAAAAGGGTTTTTGAGCATGGAGGATGTCTGAAGAAATTTTGGCAACATAACAACACTAAAGTAGCAATGGAGGGGGAGAAAATCACAATGAAAAGCAAAAATGGCTAAGTATGAAGTTATACCCTTTCAAATTTATTTTCCCTCTCACTAGCTCCATTTAACTCACCTTAAACCCAAACTAGCTAACCTAGGTCTGGTGGAGGTTAGAGGTGTGGTTGCACCCTAAAAATAGGGGACAAAGGGACATCAACCTCTCCAAAATGCGCCATGGGTGAGGCTCTCATGAGGGGGGGGTCAGATTTTATGAAAATGGTGAGTTGTTAACACTTCCTAACACCCAAGTTGTCACTTTTAAGTGACAAAAAGTTGCCTCCATAGGGGAGTGCACTTTTGTGTCCCCATGTCCCCTTAGTTGTTGGGACAAAGGGGGACATCAAGCCTCCAAAAGGCCGTCATGGGTCTAGATGTCATGAAAAAGTGGTCAAACATCAAGTTAGGTGAGTTTATAACACCTTCTAACCACTTAAGTTGTCACTTTAAGTGACGCAACCAACTCTTCCATGGGGGAGTGCATTTTGGTATCCCCTTGCACCAAGGGACATCCATGCTCCAAAACTCCGCTCAAAGTTGATTGGTTGTGTTGATGTCATCAAACTCAATGTGAAAATAACTAAGTGGATTTTTGGGTCCAGAGCAAGACATGGAGTTCGGAGGGCCAACCTTATATGATTTTGACTCCAAATGACCCACTAAATCCATTCCCACAATTTTCAAGACCTGATTCAGCTTGCAATTTGCCTTTTCAGTCCATTTTCCACTTTTGCCTATGCGCGTGCACCAGTAAGTTGAGTTGTCACCAGAGTCCAGAATGAGTATGAACAAATCCAACACATGTACCATGAGGAGGGTCCAATGTACTCCACTTTGACCTTTGGTTAGGCTCCTAACTCTTCCCGAGGTGTCTGAAACCCTTTGAGCAAGTTCCACCTTGTAAAAAGACTCTTGTGTTGCACTGATGGACAAGTTTCCACTTTTTATACTCCTAGAATTCTATCTTGATTATTGCACCATGAAGTAGGCTTTGTCATCTTTCCAATGCCTATGATATGGCTTCCCAAGACCTCCCAAGGCTTCCGAAACCTTTCGAACAAGGTGACTAGCTCCTTTGAAACATGTTTTCCCCAATGCCTTGCCCAAAAAGACCCGATTTTACTTGAAAGTTTCCCGACCTCTCATGGCTCCACAAAACTTCCTAAACTACCTTGGATCATCTCATTACTCTCCCGCACAAGCTCCAAATGGGTTTTTCCTTGTAGTTAGCTTACGGGGATGTCCTCCTGTGACAGAAGACCAAAAATAGCCCTTTTGAAGCCTCCAGGCATTGTTCTTTCATAGATCTCAATAACTTCAAGAATCAAGCTAGGTACACTTCTTTGCACATGAAACACACTTGAAAATCATGTTAGCACGTTCCTCTCAACCAAAATGAGGGTGACACAGTTGAAATGATGGTCAAAGGAAAGGTTTGCATTGACCAAGAAAGGAAATTTCAAGTGTGGGTTTGGTTTTCATGACCAATATTTTAAATTCTGCATGCTAGAAATTTAGCATGACAACGTGACCCTTTATTATTGCATCTTCCTTGAAAACCTTGCCATATACCTTTGACGCTAGCAATTCTAATAAGTGAGGACCCTTCATTAGTCCATCTTCCTTGGAATCCTTGCAATCCAAATTTAACCACGATATTTACACCATTCACGTTGAATTTCACTGACTCGAAGGGCCAAGACTTTGAGCCCGAGGACGATAACTTGATTGACAATGAGTAACATGTTGCTTTCTTGTGCACATTGGGGTTTGAACCAAAACTCATCTTGGTTCCTCTAGTGAAATCTCCCATCTTTCATCTCACTGTCCAATCAAAGCCTAGACCTAACACCATATAGTTCCTTTGGTTAAATCTCATATCTTTGATCTTCCTTGCGATCCAAAGTTGCTTAAGCCACAAACCACATTGGTTCCTTTGGTTAGCTCTCCAACCATAGAATCAACTCTACCTCCTCCCACGACATCATTGCTCCTACTTATTGTCACAACTACTATAGACCACTCGACAAGCCTATACCATTTAACACGTAGCAAAACTTGAGGCACCGTGTCATGAATTTAAGGATTGTCGAGCCTATAGGAAACACATGAAATAACTCAAAGCAAAAGTGCATGAAGAATAAAGTCAGCAACAAACACTTCCTCCCTCTTCTCCACAACAATTTTGTTCGCATCATGGTCTTTGCTCCCATTTTGATGCCACATATTGAGTACTCTGCTAGCAATGTCAATCGAGCTTAACTTTTCCTCCACCTCAAACTAAGGATTTGATATCCCTTATGCCTTTTATTTTGTTTCCCAGTCCACGGGGACTGCACACACTTTAGACCATTCAAGGAACAACATCCTCATTTCTATCCTTTTTAGTCGAAGTCACATCTTCCCTTCCCTCTCCTCTTTGCGGATGACATTTTCCAGGAGTTTCTCTCTCAGATTTCTACAAGGGTGGAAGAGACTATGGTAGCAATGCATAATGAGATACGCCAGAAAATCTCAAAGGTCCTTGAAGACATTGAAGACACTATGATCTGTACACGATATCACATTCAACGATATCTTTACAATGTGATAGGGGATGTTTGTAGTTCTATTGCACAATCTCTATGATTTCATTATTTACATGTCCATATTCTCTTACTACAACATTTATTATTGACTGAATACCTTATTTTACTATATTTCCTAAATACATCATTTTACTTTATGCCTGCAACATGCCTTTGACACCTTCCCTTTTGAGTACATATGGCCATTGACCTCTTTGTGAGCACTATGGTGGTTTAATATTACTTTATTTTACAACCTGCCTTTGACACCTTCCCTCTTGAGTACATACAGCCATTGACCTCTTATGAGCACTTTGGAAGTTTTAAGTTACTTCATTTTACAACGTGCCTTTGACATCTTATCCCCCTTAGATGCATACGATCATTTTCCTCTTTACGAGACACTTTGATAATTCATTTATGTTTTGCAAACTACTTTAAAACCTTTGACATCTTTCCCTCTTGGGTTTATTCTGCCATTTGCTTCCTCCTTGGATCTCTTGGTATGTTTTATCATACTTATGACACTCTTTCCAACTTGGGTTTTACCATACTCTATGCTTGTGCTAGACCTATCGTAGGTTTACGCTCTTATCTTATAAAAATTTTAGTGATCTACAGTTACTACCTAGTTCATATATTTCAGCCTTCATTCCCTATGAAGCAAATCTCTCTTTGTGGTCAGCTACTAGCTTTATCCTTCATTGTATCACTCTTCCTTGCAGTTTTCATTTTTCTCCCTCTCTCATTTAAGGCACACTTAGGTCGGAGATAAGATCATACTCTTTCCTTAGGGTAGATCTAAAGGTACCTAAGCATCCTAGATGTAGGTTTTTCTCTATAGCAGTTAAGTGTTAGCTCTTTAGCATTGATATCCTTCATATCCATTTGATCAGCCTTTCGAATAAGTATGAAGGAGGAACAATAAAAGTCAAAATAGTTAAAATCCACAAGGGCATACAAGAAAATTCAAGCAAAAGGCAATTACTACAATCACAAACATAAAAGACATGATATCATTAGACATGCCCCTACCCTAGTTTTTTAAAAATTTGAATAGATGCTTCATATATTAACTCAAAAGATATTTACAACAATGGTTGAACAAAAGATCAAATTGTACAACAGAAGATACAAAGAAAATTATAACTTAGTCCATAAATCAACTAGAATAGCAATAAAACCTAATAATCCCCAACATCAAGCTTTTTAGCTTCCTTGAGCAAAAGAAATCCTTTAGCAAGTAATTGCAGCCGAACTTCGCTTCGCCAAGAGTGACAAAAATCATCTAAATTGCATACCTCATCCCTAAAGACATGATTACATCTAAGTTTCCAGATAATGAACAAAGTAGAAATCTGCACACAATTCCAAATACTCCAAAAAGATTGTGTATAAGAGTATTGGAATCACCCAACAAAACTACCCACCAATGAAGAGCTCCTTGAAAAATAGCTAACAACCGAGACTTCACAAATTCTCAACAGGATCTGGTGAAAAGACAGTCCCACAAAAGGTGCTTTAACAATTTCCGATTTAGAGCAATAAAGACATAGACCATCAGTAAAACCACTCTTATATAAACGAGTCTTTGTAGGAGGCCCCTGATAAATCAGAAGCCATGCAAAAACTTCGAGTTTGTATGAAACCCTTATTGTCCACACACTATGAAGTCTACAGACCCACAAGGCTTCTACATTAGTGGCAATCCATCTAGTATTGAGAACTGATGCAAGAGTGCATTTCTGATGGAGTAGATGGTAAAACTAATGTGTGTCATACTAACAAACAAGATACCCAAAGATCCATTGCCAATCAAGCCAAATGAGACCTTTCATCAACAAGTTCAGCTTAAACAAGTCCTGAAGAATCAGGTTCATAATTTCCTTTATGAAAGACCAATCTATAGGGGATAAACTCGGGGCTAATGACCTCCATTCTTTCCAGTTACGTGTATTGGCATCCCACAAATCACTCCATAAGAAAATGTCTTTCTTGCTAAGTTGGCATGCCTGAAAATGTGGGATATTGACTAGAGACATATCCTGTAATTTCCACACCCAGATTGATCTATTAGCCAAATCCCCACCTATTCGACTACCAGAAACTCTCCAAAAGTGCAAACCTGCAATCTTTTTCCATGTAGCCCATATACTCCCAAGAACAAAAGATTCATCAAGTTGAAAAGTATTTGTATCAGCAATAATATCACAGAGCCAAAAAGATCCTTTGATCTTACCCAAATGACGAGCTGGGAGTAATCTATGCCTCATAAGAGTCTGCCAGAAAGAACCTTCTAAACATCGGATCACCCATTTGGCTACAAGAATACATCCTTGAGTGGCAATATCCCTTAACCCCAAACCACCTTCCTCTTCGAGCAAAATACAAACAGCCCACACGGTACCATATGAAAACGAGTGTCACCATACTTGGACCAGAGATAAGTTCTCAATATCTTCTCAAGACGAAGAAATTGAGCTTTAGAAGGAAGCCAACAAGAGACATAATAAATATGAGATGCCTGTAGTATTCGACTCAACACTGTCAATTCACCTACAAAGGACAAGTCTGTTTTCTGCTAGAGAAGAAGTTTACTCTGCATCCGTTGAAGATCCCAGTCCCACATACTAATTGGGGAAAGATACAAGCCAAAAAGGGATACCAAGGTATCTAACAATAACTCTAGGTTGAACAAAAGTCCACTCATGTGGAATCCAAGGAGGTAAAAATCCCATCCAACAAGCCAAAATGGTGGTTGAATGTCACGCCAATAGTGATGCAAAAGGTATCCAAGCAATCCCGGCACCCGCAATTGAGTGTTGATTTGCTTGAATAGAAAGAAGAGAGTCATCAGCAAAGTGATTGTTAAGCATCTATGAACCATCAGGTAAATAGATGTCTCTAACTCTTTCCTAAATACGAGCAGCTTCCAGCAAATAGCCCAAAGCATCAGCAATAAGCACATAAAGATAAGGCACAAGCGACCAGCCTTGTCTTATGGAACGATGAAGCGCAAGCCATGGGGAAAGGACATTGTTGACGGAAACAAAGAACGAAGTACAAAAGAATAAAGTGCTCACCATGTGCACAAACTTTGATCCAAAACCAAGCCATAGTAGCATTTCAGTAATGAAAGCCCAACCAATTTTGTCATAAGCTTTATTAAAGTCTATCTTAAAAAAGAGAATTTGTTGTCCAGTCTCCTGTGCCCAATCCATATCTTCCCAAGCAAATAAGACAATGTCCAAAATGAATCGCCCTTGAACAAACCTTGTTTTCTCTTTACGGACAATTCGGCTAGCAATGCTCCTCATCCTAAGTGTTATATACAAATAAAGAGTGGTCCCACAACAATTCCTTTTGCCTCTCTATAATGGGGCTATTCTAGACTAAGATAACAAAGGAAACTACACTCAAGATACACACCTCAGAATGTAAGTTGACGTGAACGGAGAACTAGGAAGGTGTTTTTCCACACTCTATGGAAGGTATAGGATTCCAATGCCTCAACTTGGAATAGAATAGTGGTGTGCAACTAGCTCCCGATTGTAAAATGATGATGATAAGTTTGTAGGATTGTAATCAAGATAGTATATGATCCAAGAGGTTGTTAGGAAACAGTCGCATGGATGGCAAGGTCCAAGAAATGCAAAGCAAGATCAAGGGTTATGCAAGGTTGTAAGGGATTGTAAGATAAGAACCGAAAGATAAATACTAAACTAGAGAAGAATATGCTACCCTATCCTAAACTATGCATGACCACATCCACAACATACAAATCTGAAATGAAAATGAAGGAAAAGAGAGATAAGAGATACTTGTATGAAGACACCATTGGCGCATTAAATTCCCCGAAGGTTGAAAACACCTTATTAGAGAGAGAGTTGATGTGGGGGACCACAAATGGCTACAAGAAGACCCTTGATTGAAGACTCTAATGACTCCAAAGGCTTGGTAGACCATGGCAAGTTCAACTCCTATGCTTGTGGATCCTAAATACCCAATGCTCCAAGTGTAAACTCCAAGTAAGACAAATAAGACTAACTTCAAGACCTTTTAAGCTTTTATAGCAGATTTAGCGAGCGCTAGCAAACCAAATGTGTGATGGATGTGATTTGAAAAGGATGTTCAACAACCTAGTATAAATAGCCTAATGAATGCATTAATGTTTGGTGCTAGGAGATGATATTGACCGTGGTCGACGTCGTCAGCTGTGATAAAACAATCACCTGATGGCATCAACGATGGTCGATGTCGTCAACAAGGAAATTTGCTTAGGAGAGAAATGCAACCATGGGAAAGCCACAAAAGCAGGTCAAACTGAAAAGAAGGGACTTTGGAGTGCTAAGGAAGATGATGACAAAGGTGTGAGTCTGTTGAAAGTAGCTGCAAGAGTGATAACAAGGTGATATCGCAAGGAGACTGCAAAAGACAACTACAAGAGATGTAAAATACAACATGTAAAGGGGATGACAACATGTGAAATGTATGATATAATCAGACTACACATCAAAGCTCTCTCATAAGAACCACAGCTGACCAGCCCAATGCAACCCGAAGGATGCATGTAACATTATTGGCTACTCCCGCTCCCAGCAGTATCTCTGAGGACACCGCTCTAGGGAAGCTAATGTGCCAATGGTTCCTACAAAGAACAAAATTCAATAAACAAAAAATTATGTGTATATGAGTGCCGCAGCCTTGGTAAACATCTTACATGCCACACTTAAAAGAGTGATAGGCCTTCATCTACCAATAGTATCTTTAGCTGAAGATTTAGGGATTAGCTTTGATTAAATCTTGATTTAGGAATCTTGACAAAGATCCCTAAGTTAAAATTTCACCTACTAAACAACTGAAATCATCACCAACAATGTCCCACATTTCCTTGTAGAATTCACAATGTAGCCCATCAAGTCTTAGGGATTTTCCATTTGCATTGAAGAAAGAGCTATAAACAGTTCTTCCTTGGAAAAATCATAATCAAGTTTGTTGCGGTCACAAGTTGTCACTTTACTCGGAACCACCTTGAGATGTGCTTCAAGCTGCTATAACTTTAGGCGAGGTTGAAGCTGAAAATATCTTCTAATAATGCTGCTGAAACAAAAGTCTAATCCCTATTGGGTCCTCTTCTGAAGACCGACCCATCTGACCTACGGAGTCCAAGAACTTTTCCAGAAGAAAGCTCAAACTCCACAGTCGGCCTCCTCACAGAGCCTAAGGTCCTTTGAGTGTTGTAGGTTTTTTTCACTCAGGTAGGAGGATACATATATATCATTTAGTGCCCCTGCCTTTTCATGCCAGTACCTAATCCTCACCTCATAGTACGCCTATGGCTCCTTAAGTGAGGTCTTGAGGAACAGCGAATATGTTGTGGGAAGGTACGAATCTTTACTTTTCTTGCACCTCAGCTAACATGGAATATACGTGTGCCTCACTAGTTGCCTAAGCCAAACTTACATACTTCGATTCCTTCATACTTTGATGACGAAAACCTTTAGTGATGTTCTATTGATTTGAGTGTCCCATTCTTTGCTAAGGATCTTGTATCACCATTGCGGAGCCTTACATTTTTTCCATATTCATTCCTTTTATCCCCTTGATGGATACCATCGATAGTTGACCACATCCCTACTCTTTTGGCATCTTATTCTTTATGTTACTAAAAATGTTTACCTCCCTTAGTGTTGGTTTCGGCCAAAGATTTGTGAGTTTAGATTGTAAAACCTTTGAGCCTTTCTCATAAATAAGTTCACCGCATCCATACCATCTTCATTCACCCTAGTCATGACACTAGATTGTATTTCTCTACCTCCTAAAAAATAAAGCGCAAGCCTTGCCTTTGGTTTTACTCATTTTGGTGATTTGTTTTTATTACTTTTTATCGCATCTTTTGCTTTTTTTGATCTTTCTTAGACTTCGTTACATATTATAATTACCTTGGCTACATTCTTTGTTTACAAGATCCTGCATCTTGTTACATAAGATTCCTTTATTACCTTTTTATTTACATTGTCACATCTTTTATCTTCTTTGATTTTCTTTTAGATTTTATTAGATGTCATTTCACCTACTTATTCTTTGCCACGCCTTTTGATTTCTTGGATTCATTTTCCTTTATATTAAATGTTCGTTTATCTATTTATAATAACACATCGTTTGTCTTACTAAATTTTTCTATCTATTTTTCATTAGATGTGTTATCTTTGCCTACTTTACCATTAGTCTTTTCATTTGTTGTCGCGTAAAAGATCGGGCAGTCCAAACTTAATAATTTACGCTCATGTTGTGTCTGTTGAATATATATAATGAACTTGTACGGTTCTAAACAGTTAGGAGGTTGTAAAACAGTTGTAACTAAAGATCATGTAACTACTTCTCCTAATAATAAATACACCCTGCCTGAGTCATTTGAATCAGTGCAGTTTTGTGCATCTTAGTCTTCTTGTTGTTTTCTCTATGCTTCTAATTCTAACAGTGGTATCAGAGCGGTTAGTCACCATTGGAGGAAGCAATTGTGAGAGGTGAGGTCAACGAGAGGTACAATCGACGCAGAGGCAGAAGATAGGAGTTGTGGTGTTCGTTGTTGCTCGAAGAGTGCCAAGAATCGTGGGTTCTGGAGACATGTGAACCAATCGTGTGAAGGCAAAATCCTTGGTGTAAACGAGGGCAAAAGTCTAGTGGCGTCGAAATATCAAAGGCAAAGTCACGCTGTGAAAAAAATGTGCCCCGCTTCGTGTGAATATAACGTGCCTTAATCGCAGAAATCCAATTCGTTGTTGAAGGAAATGCATTGGGAAAATTCGTGGCAAAAACGTGGGGCGAAATCGGTCGAAATGCAAAATCCCAAGTCGTGTGGGAGGAAAGAATGAAGTCGTGTGGGCAAAGGTAAAGTCTAGGAGCAAAAGATTTATTAAACTATTTTTGTATAATTTTTCCCCCTTGCCACGTATTCGTTTTTGAATACTTTCCCCTGCCACGTATTTGCATAAAGTAACTCTTTTATTAAAGTGGACAAAATACTTTATTAAAGTGACTTCCTTTTATTAAAGTGGGCAAAGCCACATATTTGCATAAAGGGACAAAATACTTTATTATTTCCATTAATTTGGCATAATAAAATGGCGAATATTTCAAATCTTATTCTGCCTGACTCACAAAAATTAACAGCACTAATTTCAATGTTTGAAGTCATAAGATTTTAACGGTTGCGGAGTTTCGTGATTGTGATAAAATAATCACGGGTAGTGAAAGTTGACCAACGACGAACTTCGTGGATTATGGCAAGTGTCATAAGGAAGCGCTATTACTCCTCAAGTTGTCGGTGTCGGATGATATGATACCGGAAGTGCGGAATGCTATTGTAGCAAGCACGTTGTGGACCAATCTGAAGGATAAATATCAGAAGTCAAAAAAGAGTAGGGTTTTATACCTGAAAAATGAGCTCTTTTCTCAGAAATTACAAGAAGGTAGATCGCAATCAACACCTACTTTGGATGAAAGATCTCCGAGACCGCTTATCTTCCATAAATAAAAAGGCGGACGATGATGATATGGTGGCTTTGGTTCTAAATAGCTTGCCTTCTTCGTATGAGTCATTTGTGGAGGCACTTCATTTAATGGCGAAGAGTCAAACTCTTACGTTTGACAAGGTGAGTTCCTACTTGTTGCAAAAGGAACGAAGACAAACACAAGCTCAAGAGTCCAGCTTCGGACAATTTGAGAGCGCTTTTGTTGCTCAGTCTAAAGGAAAGTGTAAACGACAAGCTGAGACATCCTCTTCCTCTCCTAAATATCAAGTGAAATGTTACTATTGTCACAAACTTGGTCATGTGAAGGACTATCGGAAACGACTCAATGCCCTGAAGAAGCAGAAAGGGCAGGCACATGTGGCTACAGTTGAACACGAGTCAGAAGAAGAATATGCTCTCATGGCATCTTGCACAGGTAATGGCAGCCCTACTCGATGTTGGTTCTTTGATTTTGGAGCATCACGGTATTATTTTAATTCTTGTTCTTCTGATTCGAGCTTACTTTAGGAGATGGAAGATCACATGTTGTAGAAGGTATTGGGGATGTTCGTATTATGCTAAATAATAATACCAAATTGCTTGTAAAAATGTTAGATATGTGCCTAACATGAATAAGAACTTGTTATCTATCAGTCAACTAACTGATAATCCCAATATCTCTGTAAACTTTTCTGGTAAACAATGTATTGTGTCTGACATCAAGCAAAATAAGGTTGTTACCTTGGGATTGGGCATGGTGGTCTATATAGACTTGTTGATCTTGCCACGATCAACTTGCATGCCTTAGTTGTGGAAGGCAATACCAGTGTTTTATGGCATGAAAGATATGGCCATCTCAACCTTCAGTATTTAGCCCGCCTTCATAGAGCCAACATGGTTGTTGGTTTGCCTCTTATTCAGGAGAAACAGGACATGTGTGTTGGTTGTTTTGCAGGAAAACAAAAGCGGAAGCCTTTTCCCTCTGAAGGTGCTTGGCGTGCAAAGGGGCTCTTGGATCTTGTACATGCAGATCTATGTGAGCCATCGTGGAAGACTCCCACAATCCTTGGTGCATGTTATTTTCTCTTGCTAGTGGATGATCATTCTCGGAAGATGTGGGTCTATTTTTTGAAAAAGAAGTCTGATTGCTTTGCTTCTTTTGTCAAGTTCAAGGCCTTGGTGGAGAATCAAACCAGCTGGCGGATCAAGACTTTGAGATCCGATAATGGGGGTGAGTTTACCTCTAAACAATTTGCAGATTTCTGCAGTAAAGAAGGATTCAACGCCAGTTGACAGCCCCTTATACCCCGCAGCAAAATGGGGTGGTAGAACGGAGGAACAAAATCATCATGGAGATGGCTAGATGCATGATGCACAGTCGAGGAGTGCCATATAAGTATTGGGGAGAAGTTGTTAACACGATTGTTTATATTCTCAATCGAAGTCCTTGCAAAGCTTTGCAAGACATCACACCAAAAGAGGCTTCGTCCGCCATCAAACGAGAGGTATCAGCATTTCGTATTTTTGGTTTAGCTGCTTATACTTTGGTTCCTGCAAATAAGAGGAGTAAATTAGAATCCAAATGATCTAGATATTTTTGTGTTGGTTATAGTGATCAATCTAAAGCCTATAGATTGATAAATACTTCCAATAATAAGATCATTATTAGTCGAGATGTTGATGTAAAAGAAACAGAGTCTTTATTTGGTTGTAATCAGCAAGGGGACCAGCCAAGGGGCAGCAATCAGCAAGGGGTCATAACAAAGTTTGGTACTCTTTCCTTGCCTGATCATGAATCTAGTTCTTCTCATACTCCTCCATAGACTCCAAGATAGTCTGTCAATCTCCCACTGAGATTGTTGAGTCTCCAAGAAATCAACTTGCATTGGTTTCTCCTCCGGAACTTCCATTGGTTTCTCTTCCAGAAGCACCACAACCAGCCACCACATCTTCAATTCAGCGGAGGCCTAAGTGGTTTTACTCCACTATTTAGGATTTGAGGAAGGAAGAATTGTCTCCTCTCTTAGATGGAAGGTCTCGACAAACTGGTAAGCAAATTGATTATTCTGAGCACACTCAATTTGCTCTTGCTTTCTGATCTTCTTCATATTCATGAGCCACGAAATACTCTGAAGCACGAGGCATACCGAAATGGGAAACTACCATGCAACTAGAGTATGATGCCTTGATTAAAAATAATACCTGGAAGTTGGTGCCATTACCTCCAGGGAAACACCCCATTGGCTGTAAATGGGTGTATAAAATCAAGTGCAAAGCAGATGGTACTTTGGATAAGTACAAGGCTCGACTCATTGCGAAAGGATTTTCGCAATAGGAGGGGATAGATTATGAAGAAACATTTGCTCCTAATGCAAGGATGGTCACTTTTCACTTCTTCTTTCTTTTGCAGCTCAATTTGGTTGGAAAGTATATCAAATGGATGTCAAAAGTGCTTTCTGAATGGGGATTTGGAGGAAGAAGTGTATATGACACAGCCTGAGGGTTTTCGGGCTCGTGGTCGTGAGCATCTGGTATGCAGATTGATTAAGTCCTTGTATGGACTTAAGCAGGCTCCTCGAGCCTAGTACATAAAAATAGATAAACATCTCAAAGATTCAGGCTTCACACGGAGTCATTCTAATCCGAATCTCTATGTCAAAAGCAATGATGATGACATTGTGATTCTTATTGTGTATGTTGATGACCTTGCCATCACAGGTAGTGGAGATGTTGCGATTCATAAGGTAAAATCAGATTTATGTGTTGCTTTTGACATGACTGATTTAGGCCTCCTTCACTATTTTCTTGGTGTAGAATTTTGGCAACTTGATCACTTGATTTTCATTTCTCAAGTTAAGTATGCCACGAACCTCGCTAAGAAATTTCAAATGTATGATTGTAATTCTTCTTCTACACCTATGGAGGTCGGGTTGAAACTCTCAGCTCATGATGATTCATCACCGATCGATGAATCATTATACAGACAATTGGTGGGTAGTTTGATCTATCTAACAACTACACAACCGGATCTATGTTTTGTTGTCAGCTATCTCTCTCAGTTTTTATCTAAACCGAAACTCATTCACTGGGAGCAACAAAACGAGTTCTACGATATGTCAAAGGAACTCTTGACTTTGGCATTCTATATCAGAGAGTTGCAGATTTCAAGTTGATTGGCTATACCGACTCTGATTGGGGAGGATCTGTAGATACTTGACGATCTACCACAGAATATATATCTTCTATTTTGGTTCAGGAGTTGTTTCTTGGCAAAATAAACTTCAGCCTATTGTTGCCATCTCTTCTACGGAAGCAGAATACAAGGTTGTTGTTAGCTATGTCACAGGGTTCGGCGATTTTTGGACATGAAGTTCGAAAATCGCCGAACCTCATTCGACCCCAAAAAATTGACGAATATTCGTTATTAAAAAAATCTTTAAAAACGCTTTATAAAAAACCCTAAAACAACAATCTGAGTTTATAAAAAGTCGTCGGAGTATGGGTTTTATCATTCTAAGCAGTCAAGTGCAAATTTGTTTGACCGTGAGAGTGTGAGTGCAAATTTGTTTGACAGCAGTGTTGCTTCGACTTTGTTGGCAAGTTCGTGACTTCTATTGGCGAGTTTGTGATTTAAGTTTATGACCTAGTAAACTCTGTTGGCGAGGTCATGACTTTTGCTTCCGCTTTGACCTGATTTTTGTGGCTTTCGTTTGACTTCCGTGGCCTCTGTGACCGCCGTGACCTCTGTGACTAGTTCGTGACTTCGTCTTCCACAAACACCACCACTACCAACGCCGCCAAGTATTTTTCTAGGTTTTCTTTTGTTTGTTTAAAATATTTACATATAATTTATAAATGGTTCGATTAGGTTTACCTAGTTTTGTGATTTTAAAGTTTAAACTAGTAATTTATTATTTATAGTTTATTATTGTTTTATATTTTATATTTTATAATTTATAATATATAATTTTATTCATATTTAATATTTTATTATTTATATTTAATATTCTATCTTTTATTTGTATATTTTATTATTACATTTATAATTGTTTTTATTTTATTAATGTTTTAATTTTAATAAAATAATTAAACATATAATCGTCTATATATTTTTTAATTTTTAAATATATTAAAATAATATTCATTTTTAAATGTAAATTTTGAAGGTGTATAGTTTTTTAATTTTTTCAAATTTATTTAACATTTAAAATTTAAACTATGAATTTATGAAATATAACATAACATTATTATATTTTAACGATAAAATATTAGTAAAAATATTTAACGTTTTTAGTATTTTAAAATTTAAATGAATTTTAAAGACATTTATTTGTAAAATATATTATTTTACATATTTATAAATTTATAATGCATTTTGATTTAACTATTTAAAAATATATATGTACAAAATTCAATTGAATTTTGTAGTCATATATTTAAATTTAAAAAATTAAACTTGTTTATAATGTATTTAACTTCGTTGTAAATTTGTAATATTATTTAATATTGTGTTATTTGAATGCAGATTGTCAATGGGACCCCCAAAATCAACTGCTGAGGGATGGAAGCATGTGAGCCGCGACGGTAACAACCTCAAATGTCGTTTGTGTGGTCATGCTTTTACAGGTAGTTTAACAAGGGCAATGGACCACTTACTTGGGAATTCAGCCGGTCGGGGAGGAGGGGTTGCAGCATGTGAATCAATGACTCCAGAGATTAGAACTGCTCTAGAGAAAGAGCAATCCTCCTCGATTGTAGGAAAGATGCAATCAGCCCAAAAGAAACAAAGAGTCCAAGAGAACATGTCTAAGTTCACGACATCCATCAGGTCTTCTTCTACCAAAATGCCCAACCATAGTTCTAAAAATCGCGATTTATCGGGCGATAATCGCGATAAATCGTTTTCCCCATGCAAAACGATTTATCTTTCCATAAATCGCGATTTCTTTAATGGCGATAAATCACGATTTTTGCTGAAAAACCTGCACAAATCGTGGAAACTCGGCAAATAAATTGTGGAAAATCGCGAACTTAGGTATAAATGAAAAAAAAAACCCAAATCTCACTCGTTTTTTCACTTGCGTGGCTCGGTTTTCCTCCTTTCTCCTGCGTGGGTCGTTTCTCCATTTGCGACTCGATTCGTGCTATTTTGTGATGATTTTATGCATTTCGTGACAGTATTTGTGCATTTCGTGACGGGATTTCTGGATTTCGTGACGGGATTCATGGATTTTGTGGTGGTTTTGTTCATTTCGTGGCGGTATTAGAGGTTTTGGTGGCAGTTTTTGTGCATTTCGTAGAGGTTTCTGTGCATTTCGTGGTGGTTTGTGGCCCTAACCCTGCAGGTAAGACAGTATTTATTTTTTTTTTTTAATATTTTAAATATTAACAATATAGATTTAAAAACGAATTTACATATTAATTCATAATATGTAAATGAGTTTACATTTAAATGAGTTTAATATATATACTTATAGTTTACATTTAAAACATTTCTAGCTCATTCTAGTTTACATTTTATTTCTCTAAGGCTTGTAAATCTAAGACAATTGTTTTTTTGTTTTGTAGAATGGCATCGGGATCCGGTTCAGTTGCTCGCCGTAATAAGCCTAACTCAAATGACCCAGGGTGGAAGCATTGTGAGCAGCGTAAGGCAATTGTACATTATATGCAATTATTGTGGCATGAAGATGAGTGGCGGTGTTTATCGCCTTAAGTTCCACATTGCCCGGATACCAGGGAATGAAGTGACAGTGTGCAATCAAGCACCACCTGAGGCTCAACGAGAATTGTCTGCTTTCCTTGCGGCTTATGCAGAGAAAAAAGAAGAAAAGAAGAGGAAAGTTGATGCACTTGCAGCCCTTGCAAATAGGAGGGCAGCGAGGGAAGATTTTGACATTGGGGCATCTTCTATTGCCCAAACTCCACGAGGTCAGACATTGGGACGAGGCTCATCCACTGATAGTAGTTCAACGATGTTTTTTGTTCCTCGAAGTAGTCCTGGTTCACAACCTTCACTCGAAGGTACCGCTTGGAATAAAGAAATGCACAACGAAGCAAGAATAGTTGCGGCAAACTTTTGGTACTACAACAACATTCCTTTCAATGTGGCAAAAAGTCCATATTGGGAGAATTTGGTCACTGCATTGACTGTTGCCGGGAAGGGGTTCAAAGCTCCTACTCCCCATGATTTGAGTGGCCCATTGTTGGAGGATTCCGTCGCACATACCAAAGCTCTTGTAGAAGAGCAAAAAAAGGTATGGCAAAAAGAGGATGCACCATTTTGTCTGATGGGTGGACGGATGGAAAACCGCACATTGATTAACTTCCTAGTGGCATCAAGTGGGCAGTTGGTCTTCTTGAAATCAATTGATGCCTCCCACCAAGTGAAAACTGCAAGCACTTTGTGTGATATGTTAGATGAGGTGGTGAAGGAGGTGGGCATGGAGAATGTCGTCCAAGTTGTGACAGACAATGCGGCGGCATATGTAGCAACAAGGAGAGACTTCTTGAGGAGAGGCACCCTACACTGTTTTGGACCCCTTGTGCAGCCCATTGTTTGGATCTCTTATTGGAGGACATAGGAAAACTCTCATGGGTGAAAAATGTGGTTGAAGACGCAAGAAATATTACAAAGTTCATCTACAATCACACTTGGGTGTTAAACTTGATGAGAGAGCACACCAATGGAAAGGAGCTTGTGCGATCAGGGGTCACACGATTTGCCACAAACTTCATTACATTGCAAAGCATTGCAGCCTCATTAACATCCCTTAAGCAGATGTTTGTGAGCACACGATGGATGGAGTCTCCCTATGCCAAGAAGACCGAAGGGGAAAGGGTCGTGAAGACCATTTTTATAATGTGTTTGACCAAAAGCAAATGGAAGAAATCATGAAGATAAACTAAACTTGAATATTTAATTATTTATCATTTGTTTGTTATATATTTTTTTATTAATTTTGATTTTAAATTTATATGTTATTTTTTTTAGGTGTCAGAGCATTTGGTTCGAGTTCTACGGATGGTGGATGGAGAGAAAAACACAATGGGTTATTTGTATGAGGCTATGGATGTGACCAAGGAGGCCATCGCTAAATATTATGGGCACAATCAGCGAAAATATGAACCCATTTGGCGCATAATCGATCGGAGATGGAACAAGACACTCCATCGACATATACATGCAGCGGCATACTACCTAAACCCAAAGTTTTTCTTTTCCCCGTCATTTAAGGTTGATGAGGAGGTTATGGATGGCATTAATACATGCATAGAGAGGATGGTACCTGATGAAGATATTAGAGATGCAATTGTTGACGAGCTGCAAATTTACAAGACTGCTGAGGGGAGGCTCTTTTCTTCAGCTCTATGTGTGAAAAGAAGAAGCACTTCTCGGCCGGGTAAAAATAAATTGAGTCATCTGTATTTAGTCTCTTTACACGTAGAACTAGATCTTTAGAAGTTTAGAATTCTTTTATTTATTTAAGCCTAGTTAACTTACAATTTTATAAATATTTTATTTGCATATTTGTGGTGGGAAGATTATGGTGCAAAAACACCAAATATTCAAAAGCTAGCCATCCGCATTTTGTGTCAACCATGCAATGCTTCTGGATGTGAACGTAATTGGAGCATGTTTGAAGTTGTTCATACAAAGAAGTGCAACAAGTTGACAACACAACGCCTCAATGACCTTGTCTTCATGCGATGCAATCTTCGTCTTCGTGTGAGACAAGTGGAGGGGGCACGATTTATGATGCAATTGACTTAGGCGACATTGATCCATATGATGACTGAATTGTTGACCCTGATGATGTGGAGCCTATGTTTACTACAGAGGAGATAGCTTCTTTGGAGAGGGAGACTAAAGAAGCAATACCATTAGGGACATTAGAAGTTGGTGATGATCCAAATGATATGTTTGTAGAAGACAATGTTGGTGTTACAGAGGAGGAATGTTTACCTTCCACTTCCACGAGGCAGCCGCAAGTGCAACAAACTTATTTTAGGCGTGCTTGATGAAATAGAATATTATTGATATTTGATAGTGATACTTCAAAAGTCACATGTGACATGACTCTATGAGCATTTTTGTTTGCATACTTTGTAGTTTGTACTCTCTTTTTTGGTCAAAACTTAATCAAAAATATGCATATGGGCCTATGGCATTCTATAGTGTCACTTCTCGCATCATTTAACATTGTTTTTACATTTAATTTAAGTTTATTTTATGAATTTAAATGTTTTTTAAAGTAGCGATAAAGTTACCGATAAATTGTCGATTCCCGATTTCCGACCCAAAATTTGGCCTGCCGATAAATCGCGATAAATGATTTTTTGAACTATGTGCCGAACACCTCAATAGGTGGATCAATGGGGAGTGCAACATTGAAAAATTTGTGGAAACCATTAGAAAAACAACATGTGGATGATGCATTCGTTGATTTATTTTATTCAAGTGCCATTCCATTCAATGTAGCTAGGAATCCACATTTTCGAAATGCAATTCAGAAAGCTGCAGAGTTTGGCAAAGGCTACACACCTCCTTCTTCAGAGGCTTTGAGAACAACTCTTTTACAGAGGTCAAAAGATAGGGTGACTGAGAAATTATCTGAGGTCAAAGCCTCTTGGAGGGCAACAGGGTGCACAATATTGAGTGATGGATGGTCAGATATATGTCAGAGACCACTGATTAATGTTTTGGTGGCTTGCCCTCAAGGTGTTGTGTTCTTGAAGGTGATAGACACCATGAACCATAAGAAAACTTCAGAGTATATTTTTGAAATATTAGAGGAAGCCATTCTTGAAATAGGTGTGGAAAATGTGGTTCAAGTGGTTACTGACAGTGCTGCAAATTGTGTGGGAGCTGGAAAGCTAATTGTAGAGAAATACCCACAAATATATTGGAGCCCGTGTGCAGCACATTGTTTGGATTTGTTGTTACATGACTTGGCTAAATTTCCATGGATACATGAAGCAATTCATAGAGGGAGAGCAATTGCAAATTTCATTAGAAATCACCGCCTCACATTGAATCTCTACAGGCAGCATGCATCGAGGGAGTTGTTGAGGCCATGTGAAACAAGGTTTGCTTCATTTTACATCACTTTGAAAAGAGTGGTTGAAGAGAAAGCAGCTCTAAGATTTGTTGTGTTCCAATGAGTGGGAAAATTCAGTGCTTTCTAAAGGTCCTAAGGGGAAGAACATAGAGCAAATTGTTTTAAATAGCAATTTTGGGAAAGTGCAACAAAGGTTTTAAATGTGTGTGAACCAATTGTTGATGTGCTTCACATGGTTGATGGCGACACCCCTTGTCTCGGTATGCTTTATGAGAGCATGGACCGTTGCAAGGAAGCTATTCAAAAAGCACTAAATAATGTGGAAGGAGACTACTTGGAGATATGGAATACAATTGATTATAGATGGAAAATGATGCACACACCTTTACATGCAGCAAGCATGTTATTTGGAGCCTAAGCTATTTCAGATAGATAGAGATAGTGATCTTGAGGTTATGGCAGGGCTTTATGAAGCCATTGAGAAGTTCGAACCAGATCCGACAATCGCATGTCTAATTAGAAAGCAGTGTTGGAAATACAAGGCAGGAGAAGGGATGTTTGGAATATCAGCAGCCAAATATGACATGTCACAAGTTGACATGCTTGGGTACAGATGGTGGAAGTCCTATGGAGCACAAACACCTGAATTACAGCGCTTTGCCATTCGAATATTGAGTCAAGGAGCAAGTTCATCAGCTTGTGAGAGGAACTGGAGCTGCTTTGACCACATCCATTCTAAAAAGAGGAACAAGTTGTTGTCTGGAAAATTGGGAGATCTTGTTTATATTCGTAGCAATTTACAATTGTCTATGAACAACGCAACAAAAGACTCCACCTCTTCTTTGCAACATAAAATTCCAGATAACACAATGGATGCAGATGAGCCTGACTTTTTGGATGATGAATTGAGTGTTGCATCTAGTGATGATGATACTGCATCAACTCAACCAAGTGCTCTTGATGACTTGGAACTTGTTTAAGTTTGAGTCTTGACTCTTAATTGTAACTTTTTGACGATTTCATATGTTCCTCATAGTTTAACTTTGATAAGCATGGTTTATAAATGTAACAGAGACATCTTTTTATATAGATTTCAAGTTTATATAATAATGTTTTAGCTATTTTGAAAAAATTGTGCATTTATATCTTTTTTTTTTAAATGAAAATTATAACAGCCGAATTTAATCACGAATTTTTTTGCCGAATTTTATCATTGCCAAACTTAATCCGAATTTAATCCTCGCCGAACACGAACCTGGTGACTTAGGTGTTAGTGCCGGTTGGAAAGCAATATGGCTTCGATGGATTCGACTGATTTTCAATTTCCACGGGTGTTGCTGACACCTCTTTCACTCTTTTGTGATAATCAAAGTGTTCTACAAATGGTGAAGAATCCTATCTATCATGCCCGCACTAAACATATTGAGATTCATCATCATTATATTCGCAAATTAGTTGATTCTGGTGAAATCTCTCTGCATTTTTGTCCTTCTGCAGATCAGTCTGCTGATGTAATGACTAAACCTCTTGGTCCTTTGTTGTTTGTCAAGTTTAGAGATAAACTTGGTGTTGTTTCGAGGTTTGTCATTAAGGGGGTGTTGAATATATATAATGAACCTGTACGGTTCTAAACAGTTAGGAGGTTGTAAAACAGTTGTAACTAAAGATCATGTAACTACTTCTCCTAATAATAAATACACCCTGCCTGAGTCATTCGAATCAGTGCAGTTTTGTGCATCTCTATCTTCTTGTTGTTTTCTCTATGCTTCTAATTCTAACAAAGGTTTCGAAGTAACCCATACAACGATTTTAAGTATAAATTCTTCATATTCAAAACTCATTTAATTTGGTCTCATTTTTGTCCTGGCCTAATTTTAAACTTCTAAAATTGCATAGATTTATTTGGTCATCAAACCCCGTTGATGTTTGTCAATATAGTCTTTTTAGCTCCTGAATAATAGTGATTTGTTTGCCAAAAGCAAGATATGAGGAATAAAATTATTTGTTGCGACAGTTCAAAGCTATGGGAGTCTAGTTTTAATTTATGTCATAATGGACTCCCCATACAAATATAACATTACTCAACACCAAATGATAAGGGTATAACAAACACGAAAAATGTGCAGCTCATTTCATGAATTTTTGTGTTGGTGTGCTAGCTCTGGCAGCTTTAGACTGTCTTCATTATCTTGCTATTCCGTCAAGTAATCAGGGGTATCAGAGTCAACTCTACAGGAGATTTTTGTACCAAATGATGCTGTTTTGCATAGTATCAGTGAGCGTGAGCATTCCCAAATTATGGCAGGACCAAATATGGTTGGGAAAAGTTTCTATATACGTCAAGTGGCTTTGATTGAAATCATGTGTACGTTGAAGAAATTTTTATCTCCAAGTGGTGAGAGAACTTATCGGCTTGGTCGTCCACATCAGGAACTCAGAGAACATTCCACGAATGCTCTGATTCTCCGCCAAAGCCAATAAGGTAGATAATCAAGGCATTGAAATCGGAAAATTCTGTGTTTGTTGGAAGTTGGGGAACTTCTTTTAGTTCCACCTCATGCTCAAAATGCCGACTACTTGGGAAAATTGGTTTTGTATCAGTTAAGTCGGTCTCTCCAAGAATCAAAGGAAATGTTCTTTGGTTTCTGTTCTTCCCTGATTCTCCGATGGAGCCGACACGAGCACTAAAGGATTGAAGCTAACGGAGAAATGGCACACACTTTCTCCAACTCTGCTAACCAAGTGTTTTAAAGCTCTGATTCTTTGTTCCTCAACCTGCGAGATCTGGATGTGGAAGCTGTTATGTCACCCAAACCCAAAATTGATATATATGCAGGTCTCAATTTTTGTCAATCACTCAAATGTTTATTCCGTCGCTTGTAGAGTGGATTTCAAATAGAGTTTACAGCAAATACAGAGGATCTATTTTCCCTTTCCAGCATGCATGCAAACTGTTTGACAAAATGCCTCAATGAAACGATATGGGATCTTTGGTCGATGGAGTGATTGAGGAGCTTAAAATGATGGCAGGAATAATGGATCTTATGAGGAATATGTATGACAAATGGCCAAAGAAATTGGAATCCATTTGGAGGTTTTGCTGGTTCACAGGGAGGAGGAAAATTTAGTTCTTCTCAGAGCTCTTACCACGTTCTAGTGCTCAACTCCAAAAGTATAAAGTTGGAGATGATAACGGATACAAGATTATTCCTTATCCTTGCAGATATCAGGAAACACTTATTGCAGAATATAAATCAAGTAACAAGAATCATTTGACAGACAGCAGCAAGCAAAGTTATCAACAGTGTTCAGCCTTTATAGAAACAAAGGGAAGGCAATGTAGCCGATGGGCAAGTAATGGACACATGTACTGCTGTAAGCATTTAAATTTGCACTTTCCTGGTAATGCTCATATAAAGTGACCAGGTTTTATCCCCTTCCAAGTTTCCAAGGTAAAACAATTTATGGAAGGAGGTGTATGCATCGATGTAAAAGTGGATTGTCATTTTGTCTAAAGCATTTGCCACAAGAACTACCAGAGAATTATAAGACACCAAGTATAAGTGCATTAGCTGCTTATAATAAGAGAGTGAAGTTAGAAGGGAAGCTCTCAGATGACAATGCACTATCAGCAGGTTTAGGATGTGAAGAAAATAGACAAGATAAATTAAATCAAATCTCATATCAGAAACCCACTTTAAAGACTCTGAGGACGTATCAGAGAGATCAGCTCATAGGTGGAGCAATGATAGTGGAGGCATCAACAGATTGAATTTCAGTCTACTGCAAGGGTTCTCTACCAGAGGGCAAGTTTGTCCTGATGTATTGGATGGTGTAGGAATAACAGTGGTCAGTGTTCTCACAAAGCAAAGCCAGGTACTTCATATTGTGAAAAGCACCTTTCGAACTCAGCTGCACATGAAGGAAAGCATCACCCCTATAGAAATGAATTTCCTTCTGTCTCCTCATCATCAACTTCCTTCCCTTCCGCCCCTCTAGATCTATATGGGCCACGGCACGTATGTAATATGTAATATGGATTGAATAACATGTGAAGCTATGGTGAAGTGAAGGAGCCCCATAGAGAATCTAGTTCAGGATCCCAGCTATATAGAGAGTAGGCCCCCATATCCATATCCATATCTATATGGAGGGCCTCGACCAGATAAGTAAGATAGTTCAGGGATGGGGGATGGGCCGATTCATCAAGATAATGGAGGAACATTAATTAGAATTTATGGCATGACTGCCATTAGTATCTGGTCGTGAAATAAAGTGAGCATGGTCGTATGTGGTGAAACCGTGAGTTTGCATGTGAACTGTTTGACAAATACCTTGATGAAATAACGAAGGAAATGTAAGCATTCACTAAGGATATTGTTTCAAACATCATCCACCAAGTCCTTCAGAGACAAAGGTTTTAAAATGCTGGGATCTGAGGGTCTATATCTATGTCACAAGGTTCGCCGAATTTTTACCTAAAAATTCAAAATTCGGCGATTAAAATCTGACAATGAAAAATTCGGCCAAGTTTGTTGGAGTTCGGTTAGGGTTTCTGCTGATGTGTGGGCTGCATAACAACGAGGTAGCCATGTCTCACGTTTGCGGGAAGGGTTTCTTTTTCCTATACATCCCGTCACAGACTATAAAGAAAAAACAACGCAAAACAGTTCGCACTGGCATGCGCTACTGTATTCGTGATTCTATAAACTCCTGCTACAGATTCAAGCATGGCATGGCAGGCTGTACACGACTGGGAGGAGCTCACACTGCGAATCTGCGACCAGCATCACCTCTGCAAAAAAACAACGCAAAAAACGAATTCGTCAATACTCCACGAGTCCACTGAAAGGGGCTTTTCATCGCTGTTTTTTGTTTTGTTTTTATTCTTTTGATTATCCTAATTTTATTTTAGATAATGGTTAGATCTTTATAAAGTTTATAAAGTTTAGTTTTTATTTGATTTTTATATATCTTTTCTAAATACGTATTTAATATGTATTAATATTTTATCTTTTTTATTTGAAAATTTATTTGTTTATAATCTTTATTATATTTATATTTATATTATATTATTTATTTAAATATATATAATTATTATATATATTTATTTATATTATTATTTATTTATTTATATATAAATATATAATTATTATTTTTATTTTATTTTTTGGTCGAACTTAATGTCGAATTTTTTTCGAACTTTATCCACTGGACAAACTTGAACCAAATTTTATCCTTGTCGAACTTGAACTCGAACTCGAACCTGGTAACTTAGGTCTATATAGCCCAAGATATCATGGGGAATTGAATATTTTCATGACGGGGCAGTGCCACCAGTAGTGCACCGGGATACGAAAGTCTGCCAATATTTTGTTGGGTGGTTCTATGATAGCTAGGGTAGCTGATTTTAGACTTTTTAAGGAGGAAAAGATTGATGACCGTTCTTCTGGTCTCAAGGGGACATTTGGTTCTGTAGATCCTAAATATGTATCATCAACAAAAAAATTATATAAAAATCCTGTGCAATCTATTCCAAAGAATTTTCTAGTGTCAAAGTCACCAGTTTGGGCACTAATAATTTCCCACTTTTATCATAATTGGGGAACGTTCGTTCTTCTCACATGGATGCCGACATATTGCAACCAGGTCTTAACTTTTCCCAGTCTGGTCTCTACACTAATCATCAGGGCATCAGCCCACACCATGCAGGTGTATTGCTTGGTCTGTCAAACACAGTAGGGTACTTGCTGGTGTTTTTGGGACAGCAGCAACTGGTTATGTTCTACAGCACGGTTCTTGGGATGATGTGTTCAAAGTTCCAGTTTTCTCTATATGCTTAACACTGTGGTATGGAATATATTTGCAACAGGAGAGCAGACCTTTGATTAAATACCAGTTCATATCAGATCCTTAATCCAGTTTCATCAGATAGACAGATTATTTATCAAGGATGCATTAGAGATCCAAAAAGTGGCTAAATGGTCTTATCCCAATTTGTCCCACAAGATTGCAGAAGCATGGAAGTAGATGTTTACTCAATTTGAATTTGCAGGAAACGGTATTTAAAGCAACAGTCACAGTTGATTTATCATGAATATTGCAAGCTATGACTGGATATTCAAAGTGATCAGGTGGATATAGAACTTTTACAAAAAACGTCTTTCAGAAAAAGGATGTGATGAATACAATCTGGTAGTTTCACAATGCCAAGGGTGTTTTTGTACTTGGGTCTTTTAAAGACAAAGATGTATAAATATATTTAATTAATTTGCTCATCAAATTAATTAAATATTACATTTGCATAAGTTATAATGTATTTTTCACCCAAGTTATAATGTAAATTCAAGTTGAGTCAACTTGAGGTTTGAGATAGGTTGGGGTTAAAAGTAGTTTTATAACTACTTTTTAAAGCATGAGCCTATAAAAGGCTGAGTTGTAATTGTAAAAGGTACTGTTTGGAACACTTTACCTGCTGCTCTGCTGGAGAGCAATAAATGTAACTTTGTGTACTTTATTCTTCTCCCCATTCTCATAAATACAATACTTTTTCCACTCCTGTATTAATGTTCTTCAATTATAAAATCTGCCATTCTGTTTATGATTGAATGATATCATTAATGCTGCTACTCCTTCATGGTGTGTCTGATGCTCTGGTGTTCAGACTTTGTGCTAGTTGTCAAGGTACGTGGACTTTGTGCCATATCAATGCATTCCGGAGGTGATAAAGACTTTGTGCTTTATGGTTTTACATTCATCATTGTATTATGCCCTTCGTGCCAAATAGAGAGGTTCTGCTTTGTGCAATTTTTTGTTTTCAATCTGCTGTACATTTCTCTTTCTCCTCTTTTCCCCTTTTATCTCTTTGTTTCCCTTTTCCAATTTTGCTGCCCTTTCATGCTTTCCGGTTAAAAGCACCAAAAATACAAAAAATACCATAATGCGAGGAATCGCCCTCTCAAACACAAACGAACATCACCCTATCGATAGGTGACATTCCCTAACTGTTGTTGGTTTTTATGTGCTTCCATTGGGCATATTCAGCGACATAAAATCTAACCAACATCATTCTTAGTCAAAAGTTTCATCACATTTGTGTAAGTATAGAAATGAAAACATTGATTAACATGTAATAGAAGTACAACTATCCAAAATAGCAAACACAAACCATGTACAAATGAGTCAAAATTCCATTATATATGTGTGTGTGTAGAGTATCTCAAAAAAGTACATCATATACATCATGTCTACATCTCAAACTTCTCCTTCTCCCTCAAAAGGGGAGGATGAGCAATGCTTTGAGAGGACCCATCTTGTCCAACTAATCATAGAGAGCAAGCTAAGAAAGATGCCCTAGAGCGCACACCCCAAGTCTCTCCCTCTGTTGTAGTTACTCTAATCTCTTTCTCTGTAGTATGTGCCACATCTTCATGTTGCCTCGCCGCAACCCCGTGAGAATTGGCTAATCTTGTCACCTATTATGTCGACAAGGCATCTTGCATACAAGACAATAACCTCTACAAGATGCCACTACCATCTCTTCCAACCACGGCTGCATAAGTAGGACCAGCCTACTCTCTATATCTCTACAAAACCCAGGCCGCCTATGCAATGAGTCTAAATGATCCTATATGATCACCCCCTCAGCGCAACTCGATTAGGCATCACTATCATATCTCGTGATCGAGTACTCCATCCAACATCTCATGTTGTGTGCTCTCTATCGAGAATGTCATTCCTCACTAGGCCTCTTTACAAAAACCAACACATTTCAAACGCTCATTAGCAATCAAATCAAACTTAAAACCTCTACTTTCTACCATATTTAATCTAGGAAGAACAATAACTCAAAAAATTAATTATTTTCTCACTGGATGCCTCGTGCGATCATTAACGATCCCCCTATCACCCAATACGATGTCATCCTCATTGTTTGGCTCTCTGGAAGCTACTAGTTTTACCATCTCTCCCTCTAGATCTCAACGATTGAAGGCCTCCTTAACACTTGCCACACTTTGCTCTTTGGATTCCGGCCAACATGTCCATAATCGGGATTCCCGTGGGTCCCATGTAGTCTTTGTTGGGCCACCTCAATCTCCACTCTCGGTCCACAATACTAAGGTCTTTGTGCGGCCGACTTCCCAACCTCTTAGGTATCATGGACTTGGCTAACTCCTACACCTTGTGTTGTCGATACCTATACCTCGGTGCCCCCACCTCTACTCATTGTCGTTGACGTCTTCCACCATGTTGAGGCAATTGTCACTCCTATCATGGTCTCAAAGGTGGGACTATGATCTCTGGACCCTCGTCCGTTCTCCCCCTCGACTCCCTCGCATGTCTTGGCTTGTATGGAGGTAGAGGCACTGGATGTGGCAAACCAAACTACCTGTACCCTATCAATTACATATGGTTTTTTCCACCAAAGATAATGTTCGTGATCTCCCGAATCTTCTCGCACTACAATAGATAGCCAAGATGGCCATGCGTCTACTATACCCACATAGGGGCGTCCATACTATCTCGGTCTCTCCTTACTCATCTTTCTCTAGTACGTTACGTAACAATCCAAAAAAGTGGATAATACCAATTTGTGGTTGTAGACCAAAGGTATCGAGCACCCCTACATTTGACATTTGTCTCTACCACGTTCAAGACATCCATCCCATGTATTCACAACCCAAGGATAGTATGCACATCCTCCAAAGTAAAATTCATCTCAATAATATCATTTTGTACTCTCCACTTGAGAAGGTATCGACACCAATATTGTCAAGCCTCCAAAAATATTTGAACCAAATCCGCATCCAATGAGATAGAGCACAACTCCATGATACACCCAAAACCAAGGACTCCGTAGCCATGCTCTCATGCGCGCAAATAAACCCCTTAGTGAAGTCAAGTAGTCATAAGGCACCCATGATCCACAATAGTTGGACTTGTCTCTCGAACTCGCCAAACATTAAACAACAAATACCCAATATGACTCAATCGAATAAAAAAATGATCAAATAATCAAAGCATCAAAAAACAAAATAAAAACATCATTTTATCTTGCATTGGAATCAAAGCATCAAAACCAAAATAAAAAAACGTCATTTTATACTGCATTGGCCATGCACAACTACATTAGCCATGTAAAAATTTCCTACTTTAGTGAATTACATCGCCCTTTTCATGCAAAATGCATCAACCATCTAGAAAAACCTATTCATCCCCTATTGCATCGGCATTGTGTATAACCACATCAACCATAAGGGCATTTGTAATTGCATCGGCCCTCTTGCCACTTTTACATGCCCAACGTAGCCGATGACATTATGCAGGGCGCGCCGCGAACTTCTCCTAGTGTTAAATTCACTTAAACTAAATGACAAAGAAAATGCAAAAAAATTACCAAACCCATATAGAGTTTGTCGACTAAATGACAACTCCCTAACCCGCCTAGAGTTCGTCGAGACCTACATTTTGATGCGACTTAGGGGCAAATTCTACGTTACAAATTTGCCCTCAATTTTCTTTTCTATTTTTAACTTATCTACCCATTCCCAATTAAAAACAAAACCTATCGGTGGATCCACTAACGCATGCCCTCATCCTTGTTTGTCACGCCCACCTCAATCGCCTCATTGTACTCGTGCCATAACCTCGATTTTGCTAAAAACATTTAACTCAAATCTCTCAAAA
Organism: Taxus wallichiana var. yunnanensis; assembly: GCA_018340775.1. Taxonomy (NCBI): domain Eukaryota; kingdom Viridiplantae; phylum Streptophyta; class Pinopsida; order Cupressales; family Taxaceae; genus Taxus; species Taxus wallichiana. Next base: position 134,476,378 of record CM031244.1, read on the forward strand.
TTAGAATCTCTAATAGTAAAGTGGCAAATGAAAGGTTAAAACTCCTATTTATCGATTTCAACTCCAATTTAAAACCTTCGAATATTTACATCTAGATTTCATAAAATTGTCATATCTTTGCAGCCGTATCTTCTAGATCAAAAGAAGCATCACAACCATGGCTTCATAAGGAATTTTACAGTATTATTATACCAATTTTCCCAAAAATGTTCAAAAATCACTTATTTTCCCAAGCTCATGTGGGAGCGACTTTGTCACATGTCTCCACACCTTATACCCTTATTTTCCCTATTTTTCCTTTCTATAGGCCTCTCTAGACCAGCTTACTTCCCAAATGCCCAACCTTATATCATTCTAGGTTTTTCCAACTCTAATTTAATCCAATTTGAAATCTTCAAATATTTACACCCAAATTTTGTAAAATCGCCATATCTCTGCGCAACCACAACTCCTAGAGACAAACGAAAGAATCCTCGTGACAATCGCATCACAAGGAATTTTTGGTATATGATCCGTAAACCCTAACTTAACTTAACAATAAATAGATCACTATGCTCGTGAATATGAATGAAATTTATGAGTTCTTTGTTAAACCAGTTAATGTGTAATATCAACCACAATTAAACTCAAATTGAAAGGAGAAGAGACAAGAAACGAGACAAGATTTATCCTGGAGAAACCCGAGGTGGGAAAAACTCTAGTGGGTGAGCAAATTAGCTCCCCTTCACTATGTAATCTCAAAATGATACAACTTACTTCGCCAATTTGGCCTTCAAGAAAGATGAAAATCCTTCTAATTGTATCTACTTGCTCTCAATTCTCTCAAAACAATAAGAACTCTTCAACATGAACAAACAAGAAAAGAATCCAACTCTCCAACTTTGCTCACACTTTGATTTCACCCAAAACACTTGCTTGAATCCTTGGAAATGCTTGTATTTATAGATGCTCACTCAAGGATGCGTGGAGAGGCGAAACGAATCGATTGGGAAGCTCAAACATTTGCAATTGTTGAGTTCCCGAGTTCTAAAACCGTATCACACAGACCATCGTGGTGGTTGCACAACCGCCGCTCTATACGGAGCAACGGTTACGTAATCGCCAAGGCGGTTGTGTGACAGGACAACTGAAAAATCCTCGAAATAGAACATTAATGGCCCAGAACGTCATTCGAAGGTGTCCGGATCACCCCCAACCTGACTAGACCATCTTATGGAGACATAATGAGCTGAGATCCGAAGAGCAAGTATCGAACATAGAGAATACATAGAATTGGGCTATTTCTGATCCATTTTTGGATCATACCTCCCCAATTTGAGGCTTTTAAGTCCCTAAAAGCTTCAAGGACTGATGAGGTGAGGAAATTTCTTCCCCACGTCTTCTCTGGAATACCACTTGGCCTTGGTAGGTAACTGTCCTTTCAATTCAATCAACCACCTGTCCTAGCACTCCTCTCTGTGTTGTCCTTTCTTTCCACTGTAAACCACATCCTCCTCCAATTCCAAATGACTATTCGGAGCAAGATCCTCAATAGGCGTAGCATAAACCCTTCTTTTCATCATCCAACATGGAGGGCTCAAACAAACGTAAGTTTTCAACATTCACAACTAAATAAATCTTCATATAAGGAGGCAAATCTAAGCGAAATGCATTCTTACCCACTTGTTCCAAAATTTCAAATGGGCCATAACGAAGAGGCTTGAGTTTTTTATCTTTTCCTTGTAGCCTATCCCGGCTCAAATACAACCATACCTTGTCTCCAACAAGGAAGGAATGCTCAGTCCTATGTTGATCATGCCATGCTTTGACTCTTGAGCTTGTGACTCTATCAACCTCTTTTGTACCTAAAGGTGTATTTGTTGAATTTTCTCAATAAACTTCTCAGCTTTGTGGACCTCCAGTTCCACTTTCTTGTTGTCTCTACATGGTAATCTTAAAACAACATCAAAAGCACTCTTAGGCAAATAACCAAAACATGTTTCAAAAGGAGTTCTACTAGTCAAAGCATGAACTACCCTATTATAAGAATGTTGGATATACACCAAGTTCTCATCCCAAGTCCTTGGATGTTTCCTATTATACCCTCTCAAGAGTTGGACCAAGGTACAATTCACCACCTTTGTTTGCCCATCTATGCTATGGATGAAAGGCGGTAGACCTCTTCAACTTTGTATCCATCTTTTCCCACAAAGTAGACCAAAACTTCCCTACGAACCGTGAGTCCTTATCTGACACAATAGAACTAGGCAAACCAAAGTGAACCCACACATTAGCAAAAAATAACTCAGCTGCATCACTGGCCTTAATGGTCTTTTTCAAGGAATAAGAATACACATTTTGCTAAATTGATCTACAATCACAAATATATAATCATGACCCTTTTTGGTGGTAGGAAAACCCCCAAAACTCCATGTAGATACTTTTCCATGGTCGGAAGGAACCGCAACGGCATATATAACCCCAACTTCTGTTAAGGCTTGCTTGTCTTTGCATAAAACCTAACTCCCGATGAATTTAGAAACTTTGGCTTGCGCATGTTTGGCCAATACACATACCTCTATAAGTGCGCTACGACTTTGTCACACCAAAGTGACCAACTACCATGGAAGTGTGTGCTTCTCTCATCAACTACACTCTTTCCCTCCTAGGCACACAGAGTTTCCTGTTCTTGTAGAGCAAATCATCCTAGAAGTAGTATTCCCCTCTAGATGCAAATCCCTCGCTTAAAGGTTTCGTTGAAATATCTCTGCAAAATCTGGATCCTGCTCATAGCCTTCCTGATATGCTTCACACACAAAAGGCTCAAGAAGAGTTAACGTGCCCACAATCAAATCAAAGGAGGTCTAGATAACATGTCAGCCAATTTGTTAGTCACACCTTTTTATATTTAATAACCAAATGAAATTGTTGTAAGAAACCCATCCATTTATAGTGCCTAGCTTGTTGAAGTTTACTTTGAGCCTACAGATATTGAAGAGGTTGATGATCCGTATGAATGATAGTTTCCTTACCCATCAAATAATGTTTCCATTTCTTGACTGCTTGAACAAGAGCATACAATTCCTTGTCATAAGTACAATAATTCAGAATTGCATCATGAAACAATTCAGAGTGATAACATACCGGCCTACCTCCCTGAAGTAGGACAACCCCCATAACATAGTCACTGGCATCGGTTTCCACTTCAAAGGGCAAGTTGTAAGTTAGGTAAAGCCAAAACTGGAGCATGACTGATTTTATATTTAAATGAATCAAAAGCAATCTGTTGTTTCTTACCCCAATCAAATGTCTTACCCCCTGTTGTCACTAAATGTAGTGGCGTTGCTATGGAAGAGAAGTTCTTAATGAACTTCGTAAATACTAAACTGCTCCAACAAAACTCCTAGTCTCTGTCAAACTTGATGGTGTAGGCCAATTCTAAATGGCCTCTTAGTCGGATCAATCCTTAACTCCCCATCTCTAATCACATGTCCCAAAAAGACAAGCGACTATTGTGAAAACTCGCATTTTTTTCATTCAACACAAGTCGGTTCTCCTTAAGCATTTGCAAAACTTGACGCAAATGATCAATATGCTCTTCATAAGTTTTGCTAAAAACCAGAATATCATCCAAGTACACAATAACAAAGGAATCAATAAATGGCCTCATTACCTCATTCATCAACCTCATGAAGGTAGCCTATACATTGCATAGCCCGAACAAGAATACCAACCATTCATATAACCCTTATGCGGTCTTGAACGCGTTGTCTTCCGATGTCCTCTTCCTTAATCTGCACTTGATGATATCCAAAATTCAAATCAAGCTTAGTAAAATATTTAGATTGTTGTAACTAATCTAATAAATCATCAATGCAAGGAAGAGGGTACCTATTCTTGATGATTCTTTTCTTTAAAGCTCTATAATCAACACACATTCTCCATGAACCATCTTTTTATGTACTAAAACAATACGAGAACCACATGGAGAAGTGCTAGGACGGATTATACCTTGTTCAATCAAAGACTACAACTGTTGTTTTACCTCATTGGCATCTTTCAAAGATTGCCTGTACAATCCCAAGTTTGGAAGCGGACTATCAAGTAGAAAATGGATCTCGTGCTCAATTGCCTTGACTAGGGGCAGCCCTATAGGTTCCTGAAAGACCTCTCTAAACTGTTGAACCAACTCTGCTATCTGTGTCTACTCTTTATTAGAAAACATGCTACAAGTGGTTTTAGAGGTAACAATCTCATCATCTGGCATATCCCTCAACATAAGCAATGCAAATTTACCACTAGCATTAATGAGCTTCCGGCTTCGTTGGCACTTACCAAAGATATCTTTGAATCTCCTAAATAGGCTGAAATGACGTAGCTCTTACCATCCTTTACCAAGCAGTATTGATTGGCTCTCCTTACGAAGATAGCATCCCTGATATACAAATACGGGCTGCCAAAAACTACACCACACACATCAAGGGGAACAACATCCACAGTAACCTTATTAATAAACTTTTTGTCAAGTACAAAAGTGATCTTACAACTTTGTTACCTTGATGTCTACACCTTTCTTTACCCAACCCAAAGAATACAGACTTGGGTGACTATAAGTTTCCAACTTCAACCTGTCCACTAACTCTTTACTAATTAAATTAGCTTGAGAACATGTATCAAAAATAGCATCCACCTTAGTTTTCTTCACTTGAATCTTTAAATGAAAAAGCTTCGTTAGTTCATTTTCTGAACAACACAGTTACTACCCAAACATACCTCTCTACTGGACGGAGGCACAACACATAGTCTCATCCACCTCTTCGCTGCAAAATACTTCCTCTCCCTGGAGGGCAGCCATAGCCTTCTTCTTATTCTTCTTTTTTTTGAAGGGATGTAATTCTCGTGCAGGTGGAGATTCTTAACGGCCAAGGTATGAACATAACTTTCAAACCAAGTTAAAGCATGTTTGGTTAATTTTAACCGAGCAAAGGAAATCTTCTTTCATCATTAATTTGATGCAAACTGAAATATACCTCTAGTTGAGCTAGCCAATGGTCTAGCTTCTCAACATTCACATCTCCATCATAAGGCTCAATTTCGATTTTGGCCTCCGCTTTTAATGGAGGAGGTATGGGAATGGCATGGGATGGTTCTTCTTCATGAACCTCTTCTTCACGAGCTTCCGGTGTCTCGTTTGTAACACCAAGCTTCTCCATGAGTAGTCCCATGATGGACTCCAATTTCCCAATGGACAAGGAGATAGCCCACATCTTTGGACAAACTTGCCACATTAGCCTCCAACTTGTAGAAACGCTCTTCACCGTTGTCCTTTGCATCATCTCTTCGAGCCATCTCTCGAATTCCTTGCTTCCACTTCTTTGTAGAAATCTCTGCTTCAAAGGAATAAGGCTACCTTCACCACTTTCTTTTCCCTTTCGGGTAAGGGGCATCTAACTGCAATCTCAACACAAGTTAACCACACAAAAGACTGAAATCTTAACTGCTCTGATACCAATCTGATCCGTAAACTGCCTAACTTAACAATAAACAGATCACTATGCTCGTGAATATGAATGAAATTTATGAGTTCTTTGTTAAACCAGATTAAGTGTGTAATATCAACCACAATTAAGCTACAAATTGAAAGGAGAAGAGACAAGAACGAGACAAGATTTATCCTGGAGAAACCCAAGGTGGGAAAAACTCTAGTGGGTGAGCAAATTAGCTCCCCTTCACTATGTAATCTCAAAATGATACAACTTACTGCCAATTTGGCCTTCAAGAAAGATGAAAACTCCTTCTAATTGTATCTACTTGCTCTCAATCTCTCAAAACAATAAGAACTCTTCACCATGAACAAACAAGAAAAGAAACCAACTCTCCACTTTGCTCACACTTTGATTTCACCCAAAACACTTGTTGGAATCCTTGGAAATGCTTGTATTTATAGATGCTTAGCTCAGGGATGCATGGAGAGGCAAAATGAATCAATTGGGAAGCTCAAACATTTGCAATTGTTGAGTTCCCGAGTTATGGAACCGTATCGCGCAGGGACCGCCGCGGTGGTTGCCTGGCCGCCGCTCTACAGCAGAGCAGCGGTTATATAACGCCGGGCGGTTGCGTGACCGACAACTGAAAAATCCTTGAAACAGAACATTAATGGCCCGGAACATCATTCGAAGGTGTCCGGATCACCCCCAACCTAACTAGATCATCTTGTGCAGACATAATGAGATGAGATCCTGAAGAGCAAGTATCGAACATAGAGAATACATAGAATTGGGCTATTTCTGATCCATTTTTGGATAAATATATAACACAGTTTTCCAAACGAATCAAAAAATCACTTATTTTTCCAAGCATGTGGGACAGACTCTGTCACACATCCTACACTTCATACTCTTATTTTCCCTATTTTTCCTTTCTATGGGCTTGCTCCACTGGTTACTTCCAGTCAATGCACCTTATATCATTCTAGTATTTTCCAGCTCTAACTTTGTTCAATTTGAAACCCTCGAATATTACACCCAGATTTTGTAAAATCAGCATATCTCTGCAACCGTAGATCCTAGAGATGAACCAAAAGAAGCATCACGACAGTGGCATCGCAAAGTATTTTACAGTATATCACACCAATTTTTCCCAAAAAAATCAACAAATCACTTAATTATCCAGGCTTGTAGGATGGACTCCGTCACACATATCCACACTTACACCTTATAGCTTGCAAAGATTTCTTGTGAGAGCCATGTTCAGATTTGTTGGATGATATATAAGAATTTGAAATCTGATTTATTTGTGCAACCTATTCCTACCACAATGCAAGAGCAAAAGCATCCATAATTTCTTGGTTTGCGTCACAAGCATTGCAGTGTGAGTCTAATAGAATAACATTGTCTGTGAGAAGAGTCATTGGTGTATTGCGGATCAATGTAATGTTAATGAAGCATGTGCAGATCTGAAATGAAAAATCTACACGAGATGAAAGCTTCCGCTCGAGCCAAAACAGTAGAGTGAAGCGTGTGCAGATTCGAAATGAAATATATACACATGAGGAAAACATCCACTCGAGCCAAAACAGTAGACTGAAGCATGTGCAGATCTGAAATGAAAAATCTACATGTGAGGTAAGCTTCCACTCGAGCCAAAACAGTATTGTCAGCTTCGATTACACACATTAAAAATAGATGCAACCTGATGAAGTGACACAGCTTGTCTGAAAAGCGAAGACCGTACAAATCAGATGTGTGGATATTCAGTCAGCAATAAGCGCAGATCTCATTCTAAAAGCCGTGGAGAAGAATACATATGGAGGAGGACACCCTGTGGAGAAACTGATGCCTAGTAGAGTTCTGTACGAATTGCAGCCGTGCTACGATTTGCAGCCACCCTAGCTGTATGATTTGAATGTGCAAAGAGGAATTTCGATTAAGTGAGATCGGCCAGCAAACTGTCCATAGAAAAAGTGCAGCCGTACAACCCAGCCAGAGCAAGATCAAAAACATGGAGTGTGGTATGGTGCTGTACGCTCCAAAACACGGGCCTGCACGGTAAAATTTTATCTTTTATTATAAAGTTGTTATGCATAAAAATTTAGGCCTTAAAAAGTTTTTTTAAGTAGTTCTATAAAAACTTAACATTTTTTAGTAAACTTTTATATAGTTGAAACTTAAGAAATGTTTTTAACTTTTCCCATAAGTATACCGATAGGCCTAGCTGATTCCGTATCTTCTCATCAGAAAGGTTTTTGTCTGTAAAACTTTACCAAATCATCCATCATACTATATCCAAGTTATATGTAAAGTTATTTTGGTCTTTAGGTTGTTAGGTTTCCAAAGTAAATTTTGTTTTTCTATTAAATGTCGGGATTTCTAAACAGATGCAGTATTGGCTGAACCCAGCATCCGTATAAGCCCATTTGTATTGAGGAAGGTCGTAACCTTGAAAAAATTAAGTATTGTTGGGAATTTCAATGGCTGGGATTTTGGTACTTAGCAAATCAAGGTTCAACTTGTCTTGATTGAGAGGACCATTGGGAAATTGTCAAGGGAAAATACCAAAACCACAAGCTGTTGATGAGGCGACTAAATGGAACATCAAAGATCAGAAGGCAACAGCTATCATTTTTCAAGGTATATTCAATGCATATTTGTGTCCCATAGATCTTTCTAAGTCCTCCACCGCAATCTAGGAAGGGCTTAATAATGTGTTCAGGTCACACACTGTTAGAGTAAAAATGACTTTCAAGCAAAGATTGTTTGGGCTGAAGATGGAAGGAGGACACAAAATGGTGCAACACATAAAGTAAGTTTGGCTCCGTGAAAAATCAATGAACAAGAATAAAGGTTAAATGAGATGACAATGATGCAAAAGCTATTTTGAGAAATAGCACGTCAAAATGCTATTCCAATACTATGTTTACTTTGAGTAAGATAAATCCCAGTTTAGAGAACTTAATTTCTTCCTTGATAGATGAAGAAAACAGAGATTAAAAAAACGATTCAATCAAAGAAGAAAAAGAACCTGCTATGTTTGTGAAAAACAAACCTAATCTTCCTTCCAGATCAATTGAGAGTAACTCAACCTCCAAAGCACTAAAGAACAGGTTTTTCTGCTACTACTGCAAGCAACAAGGCCATAGCCTGACAAACTGCATACAAAGAGCAATGGACCTGATAGATGGAAAGCTAAACGACAAAGCATTGGTCACTGCTGATAGCAGTGGAGAAAACTGTGATTATGCTACGAGTGATGAAGGCCCTCTCCACAACAACAGTGGGGAAGAATATGTTTATTGATCTAAGAAGCAAACGTGATCTTGTGATCATTCAGTGACAATCAGTTCTCATTGAAAAAGAAATTTGTATCTAGCGAGGCCACTCCCACTACAGCGATATTTATAATGAATACTTGGGTGTGTCCCTGCTCGTGCATTGTTCGTTTGTTTGTTGTGAACAATCGTGTGAGTCCGTGTTCACACAAATGTGTGTATGAGCTTCTGTGTGTGTCCTACTTCCTTTTTCTTGATGGATTGGTGATAATGTCCTCATCCGTCAATAGTTTGTGTTTATGACTACAAGTATGAACTGGTGCGGAAAAACTATATGTATTCCGTTAGAGTTTATATGGTGATTATAGTAGGCTATCTATTATAGAATGTGTGTTGAGTATTTCCTATACTTGAGTAAGCAGTCAAGAGATGTGAGAAAGGGGATAAGTCTCGTTCCTAGGAAATAGGAACAAGATTTTTTTTGTGTGTGGTGTGTGTATCTTGTATAAATAAATAAATTCATTTGGGACCTACCAAATTGTCTAATTTAACCTCACTAAAAAGCAATACAGAAGTGCCACCTACTATTCCATTGTTCCATTCCGTACCAGATTGTCATCAACCTCTTGATATTTTTTTAGTTTTGAGCTGGTGAGGCTCAAGGCTCTTACGTGAGACCGCAATATTAGCCGCCCAATTTTAAAAGTCAACTGTTGGATAAGATCTTCACTATAGGATATGCACCAGCTGCTATTAGCAGCCCAAGTTTAAAAGTCAACTGTTGGAGATCTTCAATATGGGATATGCACCAGCCGCTATTAGCCACCCGAGTTTAAAAATTAACTGTTGGAGAAGATCGTCAATATGGGATAAGCATCAGCCACTGCCCCTAAGCAATCCCCAATGACCCGGGATTGCACCTACTTGAGAAAGGAACATCCCAGCCTTGCAAACAGTAAAACCCAAAAGTCTCACCTATGCATTACTAACAAGAGGGTTTTCACTACCCCACCCCTTGAGGTGTCGTATATGTGTCCTCTACCACTTGCTGAATAAAACTATTCACCACCATGCACAATGAATAATAAAATCTTGTACAAGTTCATTTTCTTGGAATGTTGATTCTTCAACCTATCAAACTATTTTGTTTACAATTTTTTCATTTACGATTTATATGATTTTTGTAATGGTTGTGTCAGCAAGAGTATGGCTGCACAGCTTTTACTCCATAAAATCAACTATGATAGGAAAAATAATGATGCCACAAATGTAGCTGACTAAATCTACTTTAGGCGACTTGGATGTACAACATTATATGCACAGATTGTTTGAATTATAAAATGATATAAATACTCATCTAAAGTAGCTAACACTGCACACAAATAGAAGGGATATACAGTCTTTCACCATATGTAAATGCAATGTATATGGTCTTCAACATACATAACCTTGTGCCTTGATTGCAGATCCCCAAATTATCAACCCAAAGATTACATATTGAAAAACTCATGGTACCTTGATTGCAGATCCTTAAATTATAAACAAAAAGATTGCATATACGAAAGATTCATGGTAAGTTGGAGAGTTGACTGCAGCAGTCCATTTGTAACCACACCATAACAAGTACTAATATTAAACACCTTAGATTTCTATATGACCATACCTAATATCTCTATGGATTTACCTTGGATGTGAAGAAAATTCAAAATGGTTGATCAGCTTAAGTATGTTGATTTAATTTTCATGGATACTACTAACAAATCCTCGCAAAGTTGTCAAGCTATCACTCAACATGTCTATAGGTTTCATGCAATGTACCACGGGAAGTGTCCCCTATGTTTTTGGGGGTATCCCCTATAGGGGACATTTCGGGATGCGGGGACGGGTAGGAAACATCCCCTAGACATCCCCAAATTTATTTATTTTTCGGAAACGCGTTTGGGATGCCTGTTTTCCAGTAGGGGATGGTAGCGGACACCTAGCCGTCCCTGGTACAGCCAAGGGACGTCTAGAAGTCCCCTGGCCATACCGGGATGGCTAGAAGTCCTATGTCCCAACACACAAAAATACATTTATTTATTTTAAAACTCAAAAAAATTGCAAGTTTCCTGAGTTCTGACTCCCTAAAGCTGCACAATCTGCCATCAACGTGATGAATGGATTCCAATTGAGTGGAAAGAAGTTGAAGGTCCAACTTAAGTGAGATAACAAATAGAGCAAGCCTTATTGAATAGACATGCCCGTCATGCAAAGGGGAGGTTGGATGGATGGTGCTGTTCTTTACAAATTGAGACTGTTCTATTCAGCATGTAGCAGTTATATGCCCCATTTTTGTGGGTTAAAAAATGGCATGATGTATGATATTGAAGGGAGCAAATGAAGATTGTGGATGCTTATATATGCAGCTCCAATGCTGTCATATGAAAAAGGTGAGCTCCCTTTGGTGAAGATTGAAGGCTTGAAAATTCATGTCATTTATGTGCATATTGCACAGTAGAACATGTGATCTAGGTGCCCTTGTTCCTAAAGTTTTATTGGAATAAACCAATATATCATATATGTTTTGGAATTGATTTTTAGTTTTGTTACTACTAGATTAATATTGTTAGGCATTGCTTCTATTTCTATATTACAATGTTTTATGCAGCAGTGAATTTGAATGTGTTATGGATATGCAATCATTCAAGGCAAATTTTGTAGACCATTGTGTTTTGTACATGTAATTATGTAAATTACTTGTCTTGAACTCTCTCCTACATAAACAACCGTGTAATTATTATATATATCCATATTGAATATTATGTTAAATCTCAATTCAGCTCTAATGTTGTATAATAAGGTTCTATAACATATATGATGAATGCCTTATCAATGTTATCATATGAATATTTGAAAGTTTCTATATTTTTAAAAAATCCCTATTTTTAATAGTCGTCCCCTGCCATTAACTAAGAAATGGCCTCCAAAAAATACGTCCCGAAATGTGTCCCCGGTCCCCGTCCCCGAAACTTGGTGCAACATACGTTTCATGCACTTCAAAAGAACATGGCTGCTTACCAGAATCTGAAATTTGGCAGTAACTTTGAAAAGGATATGTTTAGAGTTGCTCTACCATTGGCTTCATATGCAAGCTATAACCTTCAAATAGATGGTCAAACAAAGATTATCGGCAACTCTTTCGAGGGGTATTTTAAAAGCTATGTTGCACGACAGAAAACTTCCTAGCTAAAATGGTTGCATTTGACAGAAAATAAAGTACATCAGACGTCTACTAGAATGTCATGATTTAAGATCCTTTATTGTTATGATCCTCCTTTGCTAATTAGTTTAAAAACCCTTGAAGAGATCCAAAAAAATCAGGAAACATTTAATGAGGATCTAAAATTGGCGCTGTTAGCACTTAATGTACCCCTAGGATAATAAACTTTTTCCAATGCAATTGCAAGTGCTGTCCTAGAAAGTTAGTGACATTTTACAAGGTTTTGGTCCCTTGTAATGTGAAAAAGACCAGTGAATTACTTAAGAGAGGGACCTATAATGACTCTATACTCTTTTATGAAACTGGAGCACTAGAAGTCAGTTGTTTTTACAGATATTCCCATTATTAAGCTGGTGATGGATTTGACTAGGTGAAGCTTAGGTCCGCATGGCCTTACAGGGTGAGAGATTCATTGGACGACCTTCTACAAAGGAACCTTTAACCTTGTGAATTGTCACCATGATGGGCTGTTCAAAATGTTCATAATTAGTAAATTTTCCCTTGATCACTCATTTGCTGATTGAAAGAGTAGGCGCAGGACATTAATCTCCATATCCATGAAGAAGAGGGGGCATTTTGGCTTTGGTTATCTGTTTGCTATTTCATTTGGTCATAAAATAGTGCCTATGTACAAATGCCCAAATTTGAGGTGCGAAGGCTGTCTTATTCGGCTCATTGCTGATCAAGTGATTTGACCCACTTGTCTAAGTCTGAATGCATGATGGATGTTGATCTGATTTATAGTTCACCTTTATCATTGAGGTGACTTCTTTCAAATGTTCAGTAATTGACCATGGGGGCAATGGTGTTAATACAAAAGGGAAAAAGAATTTATGATTCCCCCATTTGATGGTCGAATAATGAGATCAACCAACACGTGCCCAAATAGGAAATAGCCACTGATTAGGTAAACAGAATATTTCAACAGATGGTTGGGCAATTTCCATTCAATCAAAGGAATATGCCACATCAAGTCCAAATGCCCTAAGCTTATCATAAAGAAAGAATCACATTGTATGTTGAGTTATTTGTCGAGTAAGGGACGAGACCCACTTGTTCAACTCCGTAAGGGCAACCATTGTCGATGTAATATCCCTTTTGGGGATAAAACTGAAAATTAAGGAAATTAGCTCAAACCCCAATACAAGTAAATCTGATTTTTATAGCAGCAATTAATAAAGGGCCAAAAAGAACACTCTCAAACCCTAGCAACTAGGAGAGAGAGAGAGAGAGAGAGAAATCCACCGTAGAAACACTCAAAAATTATGAGAAGTTATTCCTTGGATTGCCCTTGATTTTAGAAGCTAGAAAATGTGATCAAATCATCAAACTCAGAATTCTGGAATTTATTATGGCACAAAAACAGCTGAAACTTGTAAATTCAATAACTCTTAAAACGCAAGGAATCTCCATACAATGATCATAAAAATATCAGCAATCAAATGAGACCAATATCATAATTTTTCAACCATGGGAACCCTCTCAAAATTGGTCCTAAAATCTCTAAATGAGTAGATAAAGCTGCCCAATGCTAATAAAAATCTGAATATTAAGTATTCTCCTTAAATCTGCAATAATCTTCACTCCCAATCAATGTTGAAGGGTTTTTGTCCTCCAACAAAAACACTAGAAGGGTTTTCGTCCTTCTAAGAAGCCACACAAGAGGGTTTTTGTCCTCAAGTGGAAGAACATGGAGCAACAAGCTCACAATGCCCAAATAGGAAAAATGCACCAAATCTAGATGATCCAAATGAGCTCTCTAATCTTCTTTTATATCCTCCTTTTGGCGCCAAGGCTCATAAAGGAAAAGCCAACCCCTAATAAGTCATTATAATCTTTTATTAAGCCTTATTAAAGGCACTAAACCCAGCCGACACACTAAGAATGGGTAATACAAAAATAAATCATGAATATGGATGATAAAAACTGAAATATAATCCATGATCTTCCATTGTTCCACCGGCGCTTGCAAAAGAATCCTTTCTTGCTGATTAATTCGAAAAGGGGACATTACAATCGATCTATGGACAACATGGACTACAGCCATTGATCCATTGTTGATCATGTATTTGTTATAAAATGTCCTTTACCCACTTGGCAATCTCCAAAAAGGCAACCATTGCGGATCCTCTTAAAGGAGGATCTCCACTATCCGATTGCTTATAAGCCATATTAGAGGCTTAGGTTGCAAAATGTCGACAAAATGAAGATTGATACTGCCATTATTGAAGAGTCGCAGGAAATTAAAGACAAATTGGTGATTACACTTTCTAGACATGTCTCAATTATATGAAACTACTTCACACTTGTCCTGATATTGCATACAATGGTCAGCTTTTGGCAGGTCCCAAAGTAGAAATTATCTTTTAGTGACTCGTAGCATGGCAGATTTTGGTGGTTGAGAGCTGCGTTTATATCCCAGAATTGATCCCAAAAATTTTCCTTTCTAACCATATTGTGATTCTTCATTCCCTTTTTTGTCAAAAGACAAAAGGAGGTTGGGGACCCTTATTTCTATTTATACATGTCTACAGCAGATTTTAATGGTTGAGAGCTGAGTTTATATCCCAAAATTGATCCAAAAATCTTCCCTTTCCAACCATATTGTGATTCTTCATTCCATTTTTGTCACAAGACGAAAGGAGGTTGGGGCCCTTATTTCTATTTTTAGATGGTAACATTATGCTCCCAAATTACATTTGCATTCACAAAAATGGATATAAGGCCCTATAGAAGTGGAAGAGTGTGTATCAACCTTATTCCTTGGCCCCAAGAAAGATTCACAACCCCTATTGTGAGGATTTATGGATTCAATGGTATATGAAAAGGGTTTGATGGCATCAACGAATGTTGCCGCACCACGTATTGACCAGCACTGGGCCAGTTCAGTTACTTTGACTCAATCCTGCTCTCTTTCCCGTCGTGTTATAGGAAATGTGGCCATAAGGCATCCAAAGTGTTTCTTACCTCTTGGCCCATGGTACCCCAAGTGCAGTCAAGGATGGTGTGTTTGCCACAATTCTTGGGCAAATCTTTCCAAAAGGATGGAAATTTGAATGGCTTCCCAATTGACCTTGTATAGGGGACAATGTGTCTAATGTGCATCGAGTACGATTGGAAGCATCTATATGGAAGATCACAATGCTTGCCAAGCTCTTGGGTACATGTTGCCAAAATGAGCCTCACACTTAATTTTTGGGGCAACTAATTATAAAACAAATGACTTGGAGGCTTTGATCACGGTTTTCATGTAATTCAGACACCCTAATTCTTCAAAACTTATCAAATTTTCTTGCACAAGTCAGCTTTGGGTTCATACAGGCCTGATAAAAACACGTAACCAATTTCAGTGAAGTTTGGCCTTTGAAATGACTATAGATATCCATTTTCCTTTATTCCTTTCGAGGATCAACCCGTCAAGTTTAATTGGGTTGCAATAGGGAACACGTGGCGTCCACTCTTTGTATGTTTTCACTTGGGAATTAACCCAATATTCGCAAGGAGTTTAGTCACGTTTATAAACAGGGCAAACACCTAAGTTAAGTGGAGTAAAAGGCTTTGCATGTCACATCTTTTGCCCAAGTTTGAAGGTTTGTTTCCAAGTTAGGCCTAGCTAAGCTTGAGTTGGGGCCAAATCGATTAAGCCACGAGGTCCCCGCCCAAATTGGCGCCACAGAGTTGGAGGGAGTTAAGTTCTCGAGAGCCCGAGATTTGAACGATTAGTGATCCACCCAAGCCCAAATGGTAGCAAAGTCTCAATATCACGGATTAACATTATTAGTTCACGTGGACCAATAACGGCAATCCATGGTCCCGAGGGTTCACGATCAAGATAAGCACTCAAGGCATGTAAGGCTCGGGATCCCGAGTTCCCGAGAACTTAGAAGAAACCTAAGAAATCGAAGGTGATTGATCCCGGGAAGGTCCGCGCAGTAGCTAAGTACCGAGATGGTGAAATGACGTGATTGGTCCACATGGACTAATAACGGCAATCCGTAGTCCTTGAGTTCTAAATTCAAGTGCCCGAAAACACTAAGGTGATCCCGGTGACTCGAGACCCGAGATCCCAAGTGACACAAGATTGGCCCACTTGGATGTAACGTCTTGATTTTTATAAGCTATTATGATAACCTCTTTTCATGATGTTGTAACTGTGGAAATGAGGATAATTATGTTAAGATATATCTTTTAATCTTAAAAAGAATGTGTTACTAATCTGGACCCTTGTTTACTGTAATTTGTTTACTTGGGACGGAGGTTATTATAACTTGTGTTTTGCAAGAGTGAGACAATGAGACTTGTTTTTATGATTGATGAACTCTTATTGTTGATTGACAACACACCTTGAATCAATTCCATTGATCCAAGGTATGTTGTGGCCTTCTTTGAGATCGCTTTGTCGATTTATTTTCTATAAGGAATGAAGTCTGAAACCAGACTGAAGGTCGTTATAAATTTTACAGAACCTGGTTACAGGTATAAATATCCGGTACCTTGATGCCAATGGAAAAGGTTCGATTTACGAACTACATACAAATTGTAACGCCGGACAGCGTAAGACAATAAGAGTGTTGGTGCAAGCAAACAAGGTATAGGTATGTCGGGCATGGAACAAACGTCCTGCATATGCTGAATGTGAACGTAAGTTGTAAAACTTACTAAGGAACCTATTAACTAAAACTTACTAAGGAACCTATTAACTAAAACACTACGGGGTTAAGCCTAACCTATGACCTAACAACTATCCTAGGAGGGTTTGATAAATTAAAAGGAATTTAAAATGTTGCAAATCCTAATGATTTGCAACCTTGGTGAATACCTAACTATGGACAATGCAACCTAAACTATTACTAACCTAAGAAGGGGACCTATGGACCCATGTTGATGAAGCGGATAAGAAGGGAAGGTTAGAAATTTATTAGGACAGTAAATGATGTCCTTGCAGTTTAAACGCCAAGTTTGGCGGGAACATGGAAAAGTTGGAGACATCCAACTAGCTATGTAGCTAAGAAGGAAATAGCATGCAAAACTTAAAAAAATGAAACTCGCCAACCTAAGTCGGTGGTGGCGTGGAAATTAAGGAAAAGCAATGCATTAATGGTCTTGGTCTTAGCGACCAGCTCGCCTTGGAAAGGGGATAGAGGAAATTTTGGTGGTCATTGTGTTCTTTCGGGTTTTGAGATTGCTCTGCATTTCTTTCATGGTTCTTTCGAACCTGCTATTATTCTGGTTATAGTTGTTGTTGTTTGGAGTAGCCATGACTATTTTTGAGTCTGTGGAAGTTAGGAGATTGTTGGGAGATCCTTCTTTGTTGTCGCCGTGGAGAAGAATAGCTCCTGTGGGCATGGTTTTCTTCAAGCCACGAGAAAATTTACAGGCATGTTGAGCCCTTCTCCTTAAACCGTTTTGCTCTTGTTTAAGCGTCTTCATTAAAAGAACTCTGCTCTTATGTTGGGTGTTTTTGTAAAATGGAATTGTTGATTCAATTAATGTGATTTTCGGGTTGAGATGCCTATTGGGAATGAATACAAATTGGGTATTTCTTTGCAAAATGAGTAAATGAAATGAATTTGTCCTTGTTGTATGAGTTTTGTTTGACAGTGTTGGGTATTCGTTTCTATTACCCATTATGGGTTTGAGTTGATGAATGTACTAGCTATGTGAGTATTGTTTTCTGAGTTCTATGCGTTCTTGTAAAAATGAAATGATAAAATGATTCGGTGTGACCTCTGGTTTGAGCTGTCATTATAAAACAAACACGATTTGGGTATTCTTGTTGCATTTTGAAGATAATGAGTGTTTCCTTACTGAAATAATTAATGAAACGAGTTTTCTCTCTCTGTTGTTTTGAATTCTGAAAGTAATGGGTAATAGGGTTTCATTGTGCATTATGGGTCGATCTTGCTGAAGGTAACAACAATGTGCAAATTGTTGTCTATGATTTGTGTGCGCTAATGGATATGGAAAGCCGTAAAAATGCTTGACAAGACTTTTGTATGACTGTTTCTCTTGTCATATTACAGTGTATGGCGTATGAATCCTTCCAGGGACAGTAAGATCATAGTAGCATCTTTACATTGTTTGTTCTAGTTTGATATGATGTTCTACCTGCTTGTTCTTGGTATTCATATATGACTGTTTGGAAAGAAGTTCTGATCTGAATGGGAACAGGTAGTCGGTCTATAGAATGGACTGGGTAGAGCATACAATTTATATTTTGTGTCTAGTTGAACTCAATGATATATATATATATATATATATATATATATATATAATTTACGGATTGAAAATTCTTCATTGTTTTCATTGAAACGGAATATGAGTGGATTTCTTACTTTGGTGTTTGGAAAGCGAATTCTTTTATTATTACAATGAAAGCATGATTTGTTGTTGTTGTACACTCTTACTTGTTTATATCTGGACAAGAATGTCCGTTGGGTGAAAAATTAAAAAGGAAATGATTTTAATTAGAGGTGTTGTTGATATTGATACTTACGGACCAGATGCAAATGAATTCTGGCAAACTCTTTGGAATGGTAGTTAGTAAGTTTTAATTACTAAATTATAATTGTTAGAGGAAATCACCCTATGGGAACAGTGTCAGCACTAAATAAGTTGATATTCAGCTAAGCAATGAGAAGAGGTAATATGATTCTTCTTCCTTTCATTCGATTATTGACTTTATTTGCTCTCTCTCTGGCTGTTATCATTGATTGATATCACTTCTTGTTTAATTCATCCAGTGCAGTTGTGATGAAAAGAAAGGGAATATTGGATGGGTAATTGGAAGTAATGATTATTTCTTCTCTTATTCAGTTGAAATTCTATATTTGATATTGAAGGAATTTCTTACTGCCTTAGGCATAAGCATCTGCATTTAATTGTTGTTTTCCTTCTTTTCTGATTTGAAAGAAGTATTATGTTGTTTGATGAATTTTGAGAAATGACACCAGTGTTTTCATGGTGAATGACTACTTTTCTCTTCTGCATTTGATTGTTTGAATTTAAATGAGTAGTACGAAAGGGAAGTAGTTCTGTTTGAATTCTTAGTTAAAATTCATCTCTTGAAATTTCAACTATTATAAGGAATGGAATTGATAGCAATTGCATTGAACAGCATTATATACATATGTGTATTAGTTCTTACAGATGTTTTATTCTGGAACTATTTAGAGGAAATTACTTCTTGTAGTAATTATTTGGGAGAAAGTAAATCTTTTTGTCTGATTGTGATGGTAATTAGATGATTGGGTTGTTAAGTTGTTCATCCTTATCAGTACTTAATTCTTGGATGATGTCCATCTCATTTTTTTAAACATTTCATAAAAGCAGGGTTCTTTTATTGAGACAGTTAATTAAGAGCACCTCATTTTAATGATAAGTGCTTAATATGCTCAGTTCGATGAACTGACCCGTGCAAGTAAATTTTGCAGATGGTTTCCTTGAGTAAAAATGAAGACATGTTGTTTTCTGATGCTTCTTCTGAGTAGCTAAGGATGGATCGTATTTGATAGTTTATTATTCCTCTACGAGGAAATGGGAAAAGAAGAAGTTGCATTCTTCTTCCCTTATGTGTTGTAATGTTGTTTGATATAAATGAAGTTCAATGCAGATTTGACTGTAAATTGTATAGATTTTAAATCTTAAGGATTGAATACAAGGAAAGGTGTGATATTTTAATGGTTGTATCACTTTGAAACTGTTTGAATAAGATTGAGAATATAATTTTATTCATTGATTTGGAATTATTCAAATGATAGTTGACAGATTTTTAGGGACATAATATCTGTTCTTTACTTGAATGCAACTTTTAAGTTGGAATGTGCAATTAATTCATACTTGGGTTAATATGAATTTTAGATTGACATTGAAAAGGGTTTAAGTGAATGTGAACTCTTAATTGAACGATATTCGGAATTAGTTTATAAGCTAAGGAATATCAATAAAAGAGGCAGTTGAACCTCGTACTAGGATTTCGTTAATATCCTCGAAATGTTTAATTCAGAGGATATTCGGTATGAGGAAACATATCTATTCGTAACAAACCTTAATTGAAGTAAGGTTATGGAGGATAAATGAATACATTCAATTAGAATTAGACCTCGTTCAAATGATGTCTAATAAGATGGAATTCTGAATTTAAATACAGTTGCGGATAAAACTTGGTTAAGTTTAATAGGTTGAACTTACTACGTTAAGCTGTAGTGGACTGTTAGTCTGAAGCTTGAAGTAAAGAACCAAGATGGAAATATGCAATCCTTCGGTATGGAGGAGTAAACGTATATTAAGCTATAAGACAAATTAAGTCTCTCTCTTAGCTATGCAACTGTAACGAGCAATGAGGTTAAAGGATCAGCACGGTTGCTGAAAATTGATCTTAAATATTTAAGATTATAATCCAATCACACTCAAGCTGGATGTGTATTCCTTGATGAGAGGATTCTGTAGGACCTTGACACACGCCAGCTGCAATCTGGTGTCTTCATGAAGGCGGGGCCTTCATGATGACACAATGTTGTAGCTGACATGTTACAACGCCCTCCCGAATCGAATCATCAAGTTTACATAAGTTGGGACTAAGTTACTTAGACGAGGATAGGAATGTGACCGCGTATACGGGGTGACTCCTGAGGACTAAAGGTAACTAGACACACGCAGTCGTCTAGGGTCGACACGGTATGTCTGCACCTTTAGTCACCGCGAGTGTCTTCCTATACTCTTTCATATTGCTAGTTGGGGTTAGAGCTTAACCTTGGACAGAAGGACTGACAAAGGTCAGAAAAGACCATTCTAAATAACAGAAAGTGAGGTGAAGGACGTATTTCATTGAGGCGTATAACGTCTGGGAATATAATCATGCAAAGCATGTGAAAATCTTTGGCCAAAGTATCGCAAGTTGCTGGTTGCGTTGTCCTAATCACCTAGTTTAAGAAGCAGGATATCAGATGAATATCGATAATATTGATTCGATAGGCCTCTTAAATGGAACACTTCGATAACCGGAAACGGTCAAGAGAACCTGTATACTTAGTATATAATGCATGGATTAACATGAAGGATCGGTAAGTCGCCGAGTCATGAAATAAAAGATCGCTGAAACTCCGAGCCATAAAATGGAAGATCGGTAGTTCTTCGAGTTATTTAGAGCAACATATGGTATCTCATTATATGATCAATGGCATGAATGTGTGTTCCATATCAGTAAATATGCGAACAGAGAACATTGGTTTTAAAAAGTAATTGTGTGATCCGAATTACATTAATTGGACAAAGAACAATTATTAAAACTTGGTCGTGTGTTTTGAATTACATAATTCAGAACAGAGAATGTTCTATAAAAAAAAAATATTTCCCTTGTTCTAGTGTCTTAAAATGGGGATGTTACAGTGGACCAATCACAAGTCAATCACGCTCCCGAGAAATTGAGACCCGCCGAAGGTAGAAGCCAAATGTGACCTCATGGCCGGATATCCCAAGAACCAATCAAGCTGAAACGCTGCGTGGCAAAAGCGACCCCACGATCCCGAATTTCAAAGATTTGGACATGTGGCAAGCTAGAACACATGGCAAAACGTGACTTGCCCACAATGGACGTGGCACCGAGTTAAATTTTCACGGTCTTGTCTAGTGCATTCTTGAGCTCGGGGGCGAACGGCCTGGTTGAATGTTAGGCAACAAAAGATTGGTTTTTTGACCATATCTTTTGATTGAGGCTCTGTTTGACTCAACACCGGTCTCATTAAAAGCATGATTCACATGGTTTGTTTTGAGAATAGATTCAAAGAAATTGGTCATGGATCGGGATGATTTTAATGACAGAAATTTGGGTAGTTTCGGCTTGTTTCCTCGATCTTATGACACCCAATTTAGTTACAAACGCTTTTGAGTGGTTATATTTCTTTTTGAAAGGTGTTTCTAATCGTGTAATGTCCCCAATTGGCGAGTTGGCTGGCCTAACGGCCCTATTTTGGTCTTAGCCCTGGTCATTCCCAAGGGACTAACGACTTTGGAGGTTATTGGGGATGGTTGTTTGATTTCCTACTATGTTTTTGTTATATTTTGGGCGTTGGGAGGGTCTAATGGGCCCTTTGTGTTCTATTTTGTCGTTGGGATCACTTAAGTGGACACTTTTGGCATTTAATGTTATGTTTCTTCGTTGGGGCCACTTAAAGTACCTTTTTGGCGACTTGAGGGGATATGTATTGCATTTAATGTTATGTTTCTTCGTTGGGGCCACTTAAAGTCCCTTTTTGGCGACTTGAGGGGATATGTATTGCATTAAATGTTATATTTCTTCGTTGGGGCTCATAAAAAGCTATATAAGGAGATGGAGGGTGTAGTGGGAGATCATTCATGCATACACTTATATTTCTTTCATGTGCAACTGTTGTTTGCAACTATTTAGCTTGTGGAGTAAGATCCCACGGGAACCCTAGCTTCGGTGGTGAGAGATCCATCCCTAACTAGCAGGGCATTCTTCGGTAGTGAAAGATCTACCCTAGCTTGTCATTTGGAGCTGATTTCGTGGGCTGTTTTACTGAGAGATATTTTCAGGGCTTTTCGATATAGGGTTTTGAGGGTTTTGGTGAGTTTTGGTGGAGATTTTCAGCTGGATTTCGGATCAGACCTACGGCAGCAATAAAGGAAGGGTTTGGCATCATCTACAGAGATTTTCACAAGGGTTTTGGTCATCTACCAAAGAGGGCGACTTGTTTGGGAGATTGCAGCCCTAATTTCTAGGGTTTCCAGTTGGCCGTTTTCAGATCTGAAGGTTGGAAAGTCATCTTCTATATTTATATATGTTATTTCCCAAGTTTCATAATTTTTGCACTTGTAATCGGGAAGATATGAATTTTAGAAGTTTTCCAGCTGTTTTAGGCACGCTGTAATTTTCTGGCAGCGTTATATTGACTGAAAAATTCCAAAAATATTTCCCTTGTGTTCTTTATATTATTATCTAGTTCTCTTTAAATTTTCAAGTGATTTGAGCGGATATTTTGGGAGTTATTCATATTTTACTGTTCGCTGCCCTAGCTGTAATTTTCTGCAAAAAACCAGATTTCTGTTCGGCTGTGTTTTGTCTATCTTTTGCATATTTTACAGTGATATCCTATAAGGGATATTACAAACTGAAAGATGCTCATCTGGCCCAACCAGAATGCAAATAAGGGGATCAATTGGTTGTTAAGCATGGAGATGAGTTATTAGCAATGGTCCTAACATGCAATCATGGTTTTATTAGACAACCGACAGCTTGATCTCCATCGATCTTCATGATTTCATGGGATCGAATTGGTGTCTTCCTAGGATCAATCCTTAAACAAATAGCTACATGTTTACTTGTAGACATAGTTACCATGTTCGAAAAGTTCGATATGTTCGGATGTCGAAAAAAATTCGGAAGTTCAGAATTTTGCGTAAAGTTCGGTTCAATTCGACTTAGTTCAAATTTTTTACTAATTAAAAAATATATAATAATAATAAATAAAAATAATAATAAGTAATCCATATTTATTTATAAAAACAATTACACATTTAAAAAATGAACATACAAATATACATAATAGTCTATAATTTTAAAACCAAAGAAATACAAACTTAAAAATTATAAATAAACTAAATGCAAACTATTACACTAAAATAATCTTATATTTAACCTAAATAATAAACAACGTAAATATTAAACTAAATACTATTAATTAAAATTTAAATAACCTCGGTAAAACTTTTTATACTTACTACTAATACCATATACGGTAACTATATAGACTATATATCACATAGTAAATAAATACAAACAAAAACTTGGTGATCATTTGCAACACGACATCTGCAACCTCCGCGTTTTCCACGACCTTTGAAAATGACCTGAAATCTGCGGAAATACTCCGTAAAATGGCTCGAAATTGCAGAATACCACCCACGTGATGCGAACAGATAGAACAATTGCAAAAAAATTTAGGGCAAAAGTCACATCGAACTAACCAAACAAGTTCGGTTTTCCCTAATATTCGCTCCGCACCGAATTTCGACCATGTTCGAGCGAATATGGTAACTATGCTTGAGATGAAGGCACCTTAAGAGTTATAGATCATCATGATTGGGAATATGCTCCCAGGGGCAGTTTTGGGCGAATTTCTCTAGCTTATAGCATCTTCATACGTCCATGATCTTTATGAGAAGATAAGGATGAAGAATGATATATTCTTCATCCTTGTCTTTTCCCCTCTCTTCTCTCCTTTCTCTATAAATGTAATTCCCTTTCTTATTGTAAAGGGGCTCTCCCAAATGCAAAGTTACCATGCCCAAATAACAGCTGAATATTTTGAGTTGCAGTCCTCTGATTTGAGCCGTGTAATGCATCCAGTGCCTTCCCAAGGCCTATAATGGATTGTGCATACTTCAAATACATTAATATAATGTTGATTGTGGCTACTTTCTACCCTTTGGTTTATATTATTGTTGTATTTCCCTTCTGTTATGGTTTTTGCATGATGTGTGTGGGTTATACTTGCATGGTTTTGTTTCACTGTGTCAATAATACAAAGAGTAATAGTTTGATTTAATGCAAGGTTGAATGTGGCTTGTTTCTGCCCTCTCGGCCTGGTATTTGTCCTCTTATCTACATCTCGGGGAGAGAGGCCTCTTTCTATCTAGTGCATCACCACCTTTTGCTTATTTCATGTTTTACTTCTTCCCTTTACCCCGTCAATTCAGTAGTGTAGCCTTATCTAGTGATAGCATTAGAGTATTTAGCAAGAGAAGTGGACCTTCTCCGCAGGTCTATCTCATCGAGTCAAGTCCCACACTTGAGAGACATTCCCATGTTGTCACTGAGTTTCACGAGTGCACGTTTCGGATGACAATAGTACACATACTAGGCACCTCCGTGAAGCACCCCTCAAATGGGTTGCATATATTCTCATGGGACACAACAGTTTATATAGGGAGACAACAACATCCGGGCTTTGTATGTATAAAGTCCTCACCTTTTTCTTTCCTACAAAGATGTTCTTGTAATTGAAGCGGTTACGGATTTTTTGTTCTAAGACGGCCTTTTTGACCCATGGATTGTCACAAGGCCTCAAATGGACATTGTGGAATTCATGCTTGTTTCATGTAGTTGTATACCTTGTATGGGCATGGCAAAAATGTATGTTAACATTGAACTTATAAAATGTTCCACATATATGTTAAGTTTGTATTCCTTAGCGAGATGTGTTGGAAAAGGGTGCATGTAGAAGATTATTTTGTAAAGGATAATATCATATTGTTTTGCAACAAGAAAAAAGAAAAACAATATTGATATTATCCTAATTATAGAAATGCAAAAAGGCCAGAATATTCTTCATTCCAAACCTATTGCCACATGTCGGGATAGCCTTCATCCCGTTGTTGATTCTTAGCTTCTTAAACAAGGTGTTTGCTACATTTGTTGTCATAAATGTTTGAAGCATGACTTCATTGGGATCTTTTTGCCAAAGCAGGATTGCTATAGTCATTTTTGGTGGCTTTCATTTATCTAGTTTTCCGTTGTAATTTTATGAGTCTTCTTCATGGTGGTTTACAGTTTTAGGTTGTATGGGTAGTTGTTGACAGATGGTGGAGCTCATAGGGAGCATTCAATCTCCAAAGATTGATGCTTTAGGTCTTTATTACAAATTGCATAGCATAAATGTTTGGTCATTAAGCTGGAGCATGAGGTGTAGGCATGCTTTTATCTGCACCACAAGGACTGGGATGTTGGTCTAGGGGGCAATCCTGTAACTTGGCTTACAAATTACAGATAGAAGATGCATTGGGAAACTTAACAACAACAAAGGAAAACACAATTGAATGTGGAATACTCAAGAATAATGCAATAATGCATCTTCTATTCAATGAGAAAGAATAGGGTATAGTACATAGGTGTACAATATTCCCGAGAATGGGGATTCCCGTGAAAGAATGGAGAAGAATCAGAATGCACACTTTAATCATTGTGTGTCTTTCATTCTATTATGTGCGAGATGGTTACAAAATGGTTGAAGTGGTTACAACCGTTTATTAGTTAATACTTAACTAATATTGTCTTAATGCTAAATTATAAGCCTTATATTTTGATACCCCTCCTAAGGCTTACACTATAGAAATAAAACACAAACATACTAACAAAAGATTAAAGTAACAGAACTAAACAGGACCACGCATTCTTCAGAATTTTTTCCCTTTAAAAACAATTTTTGACCAGGTAGAGCTCCATCAAGCTACCTCGTAACCTTCGTAAAGGTGTAGTTCCCAAGCTTAATTCCCGCCTCCCGATTCCACCTCCCGAACCCCGAATCACAAATTTCCCGAATTGTCCTGACACCCATCCATATTGAATTATATCCACAATACTCCATCAAGTTCTCTCATGACCCTCATAAGGGTATAATACCCAAGATTATAATGAAATTACTTAGACAGTCTGAATATCAACAAAGAATAGAACACGAAAATGTAGAGAAATGATCACAATATGCAAGTAGAATAACTTAGCCACTTCAAGGGGGCAACCTCCAAACCATACAATAAGACTCAAGTGCTCAATATGATGATCAACTACTACATTCTAACTCCTATATATACTATTCCTATGTTATGGCCATCACCAAGGCCGGCCCACTAATGATATTATAACATATATGAAAGAGATACAACATGATAAGAAGTTATGATAGCCACAAGTCGGTCATACACATCTAATGTAAGATATAGGATTAAAGGCATAACATGCCCTTCCTTCGGAGCAACATTGTCCCCAATGTTGAGAAGCTCTGGATGTTGTTGTAGGAATGTTGCATCCTCCCATGTGGCATCTTCACTGTCTAGATTCTTCCATCTTATCGATACTCGGTTCGACCGATACTGACCCTTGTTCTCAATCGTTTAGTGTGTGTCTGAAGGATGCATTCTAGTTCCAAGATGATTCTTCCCTCTTCATCAAGCTCAAAGCAAAGACTGTTTTGGCCGATACGTTTATGTCGATTACCTTCTTCAAGCAAGAAACATGGAAGATTGGATGTATTTTGGTTGTCTGAGGGAGTTCCAATTTGTATGCTACAGTACCAATCTTCTGCAACACTTGATAAGGGCCATAATACTTAGGTGAAAGCTTGTTATCCTTCTTCTATTGTTTCAAAGACATTTGCTTATATGGTTGTAAACACACAAAACCCAATCACCGACTTCAAAATGTCTTTCACTGTGATGTTGATTAAGCTTGTTGCTTCATGCGGTTTTGTGCCATGGCCAAGTTCTCCTTGAGACTAGAAAGTACCTCTTGCTGGTGGTGAATGTGCTCTTCAACTACTCTAACCTTTGGCTGGCCTCTCAAGGATGAGGTGATGGACGGTGGATGGTACCCATATAATGCCAAAAAAGAGACATTTTAGATGAAGTATGGAAGGAAGTGTTATACCACCATTCTACAAGTGGCAGCCATTGGACCCATCTCACTTGCTTATCTGAGGTAAAGCAATGAAGATATCCTTCCAAGCACTTGTTTACCACCTCAATTTTCCCATCGATAGGGATGATAAGATCTACAAGCTAGCTGAGTACCCAAACATGAAAACAAATCAATCCAAAAATTACTAGTAAATATAGGGTCTCAATCACTTACTATAATCTTTGGTGTCCCATGTAGCTTCTGAACTGTATCCATGAAGGTTGTTTTCATGTACATGAGACAAATGGGTGTGACAAGGCACAAAAATGGGCATATTTGGTGAGTCTATCCACCACAACCATGATTACATTTTTTCCTTTTGATTTAGGCAATCCTATGATGAAGTCCATGGAAACCTCTTCCCACCTCTAGCTAGGAATAGGTGGAGGTTGTAAAAGACCTAGGGACTTAATTGTTTCTATTTTGGTTTGACAAACCATGCATTATGCCACAAATTTTTGGACATCCCCTTTTAGCCCTTCCAAGAAATCTTGTTTGATTCGATGATAAGTCTTCAAGAAACTAGAATGCCCCCTACAGAGAAGCATGGAGCTCAGATAGAACCCTATTTTTAGGGTTGAGTTCTTACATAGGTATAATCTATCCTTGTACCATAAAGCATCCCCTTTCCATACAAATTTTTCTAACATGCTTGGATCATGTTGGAGATTCTGAATGAGATTTTGTGTACTTGGGTCATCTCGCCATTCGGACCTTGCCTCCTCGACCCAATCTTCCTGTAATATAGATATGGCACACAACAATGCCTCAGTTGACTCATCCTTCTAAGATAGAGCATCAACAACTACATTCTCCTTCCCTTTCTTATAGATTATCTCAAAATCATACCCCAACATTTTTTAGACCCATTTTTGTTGTTCTTCGATGATAAACGTGCTCTAAGAAGTATTTCAAACTATCATGATTTGTCTTTACTTTGAAGTGTTTTCCCATTAGATATGGTCTCCATTGCTTTACTACATGAAGTATGGCTAACATTTCCTTCTCATAAATTGGTTTTGCGTAATGTCCCTTTTTCCCACTTAAGGACCTGATTTTGGACTTCTTGCCATCCCCTTTTCCATGGCAATGAAGTAGAAGAGTTGGGAAAAGGAATTGAGCTTCCTTTGCATTCATTTTCTAATTTTTAATGTTTCTTTTTTTAGTGTTTTTTCCTTTTATCAAGTTGTCGTTTGGGTCCATGTATTGAAAAAGCAAAAAAAAGATTATAATGACTTTATATGGGTCGGCCATGTCCTTCTAAGCCTTGGCACCAAAGTTGGAGGTATAAAAGGAGGTGAAGGCTTCATTTGCACACATCTACTTTGGCGAATTTTATCTAAATTGGACTTGTGGGTTGTTTGCTCATTGTTCTTCCACTCTTGGGCAAAAATCCAAGTGTGTGGCATCTTCCAAGAAGAATCAAACCCTTCTTGTGGTTGGTTGGGGGATGGAAACCCTCCTTCCTTGTTTGGCTTGAAGGCATATTGCAGATTTGAGAGGAAAGAAGTCATAATCAGATTTTTATATGCATTATTGAGCCTCTCCCTTGTGGAGCGACTTGCATTAGAGTGTTGTTTGGTGCCTTCTAGGGCACGAATCTGATCTTTCATTTCATATTCAGATTTGTCACTATTTATAAGGCTGGAATCAATAATTCTTTGTGGAGTTTGGGGTTCCTAAACCCTCATTTCATAATTTTTATTGCAGTTGTACTTCGCTGGTTTTTAATTAATTTCCAGCAGTGTTTTGGATCATATTTCGTATTGAATATTGGTTTGGTTGATGCCTAAAATACATATATATGTTTTGGCAAAGTTTTTTTAAGAGTTTCAAGTGTTTTGCACAGTTGTCCTAAAAATCTGATCGTTGTTCAAATCTGGGTTTTATTTTCAGTTTGTTGGTTTAGAAATCAAATTTGATAATATTTGGGTTTGTGCTAATTCCCTACTTTTCAGTTTCAGCCCTTGAAAGGGATATTACATTTTGACATATTCTTACCTTTGAATTGACAAAACGGCTCTCAAGGCAATGGGACGACCCTCTCTATGAGTATTGCCCCCATACCATACTCTGAAGCATCACATTCAACAATGAATGTTTTGGAAAAATCTGGAGTAGCTAGAACTGAGTGGTGCACATGGCCTCCTTTAGCTTCTCAAATGCTTTGGTAGCTTCCTCATTCCAATGGAAAGAGTCCTTCAATAAAGTTGTCAGTGGTGCTGCTTTATGCTACCATAATTCCTTACAAATCTACGATAATAACCTGTAAGCCCCAAAATCCTCTTTCCTATTCTTCAAGGTTTTTGGAACCTTCCACTCAAGCATGGCCTTTATCTTGTTAGGATCCACTTTAACACCTTCATAAGAGACGATGTGACCCAAATATTCAACCTCCTTGACTCCAAAAGAACACTTAGAGGGCTTTGCATAAAGCTGATGTTGTTCAAGAGTCTCCAACACCTTATTTACATGATGCAAGTGTTCTTCCCATGTTTTGTTGTATATTAGTATATCATCAAAGAACACTAAAACAAACTTCTCGTAATGGCTTAAAGATAGAATTCATCAAACTTTGAAATGTAGAGGGTGCATTTGTGAGTCCAAAAGGCATTACTAAGAATTCATAATGGCCTTCATGTGTCTGGAAGGCTGTTTTATGAACATCCTCATCCCTAATTCTAATCTGATGATATCCGAATGGAGATCAAGTTTTGTAAAGTAAACAACACCATGTAACTCATCTAGCAAATCATCAATTACAGGAATAGGAAACTTATCTTTGATTATGTACTTATTGAGTTCCCTATAATCAGGACACATGCGCCAATTTTCATCTTTTTACGCACTAGCACTACTGGAGAAGAATAAGCACTTTGACTATGATGGATAATTCCTACTTCTAACATCTCTTGTACTATCTTCTCAATCTCACTCTTTTGCACATATGGGTACCTATAAGGTCTGATGTTGGGTGGTTGGCTCCCGGTACTAGTTGGATGGCATGATCATGGTCTCTTTTTGGAGGCAAACCCTTTGGCATATCTCCAAACACAACTGAGTGTTCATCTATAATTGCTTACATATCTGATGGTATAACTGCATTTGACCAATGTGCTTCCAATGAAAATAGTTGTGCCATAAACCCCTCTGCACCTTTTTTAAGCATTTTTTGCATCTGGTGAGAGCTCACCAATTGTGGGGACTTTGCTCTTAATCCTCTTAGTTCAAAAGTTGACTAAAAACACATGAACAACTCCTCTGCACCTTTTTAAGCATTTTTTGCATCTGGTGAGAGCTCACCAATTGTGGGGACTTTGCTCTTAATCCTCTTAGTTCAAAAGTCCTCCCTTCTAACTAAAAACACATGAACAACTCTTGGAAGTTCATCTCAATGGTTCCCAAGGTGGTAAGCCATTGAACTCCTAACACAATGTCTGCTCCTCCCATGGCAATGGCATACATAGGGCTATTTAGCAAGTAATATCCCATGGTGAGTTTAATGTTATGGCATTTTCCTAACAACTAATAATACCCCATCAACGATCATTACTTGACATTTCGGGAGCTGGATAAACAAAACAATTCAAGTGCACCGCCAACTTATGATTGATGAAGTTGTGAGTACTTCCCGAGTCAATTAACATTATTACCCTCTGTTTTTTTAAGAATCCAACCACTTTGAGGGTTTAGGGGGTGTTAATACCTAAAATTGCATGACATGAGATTGTTGGTTAGGGATCTCCTAACTCCTCCTTGGCTCGACAATGACCTCTACCTCTTCATCTTCTTCCTTCTCTTCTTCTTCATTGGGCCCCTCAATGTAGAACAACTTCTTTTCAGCACATTTATGTCCCGATCCATATTTGTTGTCACAGTTAAAACATAACCCTTTTGCTCTCTTTTCTTCAATTTGTTGAGGTGTTAGTCGAATTGGCCAAGGGAATGATGGTGTCGGGTGCTACGGTCTCTAATGTTAGTGAAAGTCTGCCTCTTGTTGGAAAGAAAATTTTCCTCTACCCTACATGCCATGATAATAGAATTAGAAACCTTAAGTGGATTAAACATACGCACCTCATGCTCAATGTGGTCCTTAAGACCCCAAGAAATAGGTCATTCAAATTCCCTTCCATAATATTCTCCACACACAAGGATAGGTTTTGAATCGATGAACATAATCCTTGACTAATCTTGTTTGTCATAACTTTGTTAATTGGTTGAAGTAATTCTCTAACACACTAGAACTATAGTGCAATTGCAGCTCTTCAATAAAAATTGTCCATGTGACACTGAGACCATTCTTCTACCTTTGAGCACATAACCATTGATACCAGACGAATTGGTCAAGTTCAAGATACAAGGATGCCATGGTCACCTTTTGTCCCAATGGGATCTAATGTAGATCAAAGAAATTCTCCATTTGGTTAATCTAATTGAGTGGATCCTTTCCATCAAACTTACGCATTTCCACTTTCGGCATCATGTTTCAGGCCTACAAAGTATTTGGATTTGGATTGGGTTGGCTATAAGATCCACCCTAGCTAGGTTGTCCACTACTTTGACCTAAAGATCCACCTTGGTTGATCTGAGTATGATTGAGTTGAGGCTGATTTGGAAGATGATGATGAACCTTTAGATTTGTATTGAGTTTTTGCATGATATCATCCAATCGTTGATTGATCTTGTCTACATCTCCTTTATTGGCCATCTCAAATTGTAGGATTCACAGATCATACTCAAGTTGGCTCACCTTATGATCCACCAAGGTAAACCCTTGCATTGAGGATACTATAGTTACCCTTCTTACTCCAACTCCTCAACTATTACCTCATCCTTGTCTGGGTTTTACTCGAGAGTGACAGGATTATTTTTGCTTCTTGTGGAAGGCCCTGCCATGATGCCCCAAAATAGTAGGGTTTAGGGATTAAGGTCAAAATTTAGGGTTTGGGGTTTCGAGAGAAAGTCGGCCAAATATGAAAAAACTCAAAGAACAGACTCAAACTAATTTTTTATCCTCTTTTCAAAATGTAAAGAAATTGGAAAAAATCCACAATTTGCAGCCTATAGAGCGAATTTATGAAAACCCTAAAATCACTATAACTTTTGCAAAATAGAGCAAAAAATTCTGAAATTTTCAGAGGACCTTACTTGGAATGTGTCGCATCCTATGGTAAAAAAATTGCAGAAAAATTCCATTTTGGAGATATAGCCGAATCTTCACAATTAGGGTTTTAACCTAATTTTGGCCAAGATCACAACTTTGATACCACTTGTAATGATAGATCTAAATATCAACAACAATTGAACACCAAAATGTAGAGAAATGATCACAATATGCAAGTAGAATAACTTAGCCACTTCGAGGGGGCAACCTCCAAACCATACAATAAGACTCAAGTGCTCAATATGATGATCAACTACTACATTCTAACTCCTATATATACTATTCCTATGTTATAGCCATCACCAAGGCCGTCCCACTGATGACATTATAACATATATGAAAGAGATACAACATGATAAGAAGTTATGATAGCCACAAGTTGGCCATACACATCTAATGTAAGACATAGGATCAAGGGCGTAGCAAAGATTCACACCAAACTAACTAGGTAGCAATCCATACAGAGCTGCATTTGCACTAAATCCCTTCTTGTCTTCAAAGTGTGGGGCTTATTTGAAATGTGTATTCTCCATCAGCAGATTCTACATTTCACTGAGCGTTCCCTCGACATCATTGGCTCGAATTACGGCTCCACACACCCAGTGTAATTCCAAACTTAGAAGCAAAGACTAGGTAAATGACCCAAATCCACTAACCCAAATGAAAGATTCTTTGATGGATACATTAAGGAAAGATTTGATAAAACTGTTTGAACACAACAGGATGACTACAAAGTTCAAAATTCCACCAGCCATACGTATGAGTTGCTCCCTTCGGTTAGAATAGACTCTAATTGTAGCGGGGTCAAATATATGGTGTTCCCTTGTCTGTTGTAGGGTGGTTGCTGACACAACAAAAAATAATTATGAAGACAACCTCATTTTCACTTTTAACCATCTTTATAGCTACCAAAACTCAATCTGTGCCCTAACACGAATCTCAAACATCATCTCTTTATCAACCAAAATCCCGCTATCCGGATCTCCTTCTAGTGCCCTCTCACAAATCTCACTTGGAAAGAATGCATGTACCCTTCCTTTTGTGTCACAAAACTATATTTTATTTTGTGCCTTTTGCAGATTTAAATGTTCTAAATATCACCTTCGACTATTTTTGCCCTATTTTGGGCGACTGACAAACTGTCTAAAACCCTTTTGCAACTAAAGAAATAGGTTGGGTTATGCAAGTTCGCAACTACATAAAAACCTTTGAAGTTGTCTAAAATACTTTCACAAATGTGATCATACCCGCAAAATTTCATTGGCGAATGGTTGTTTTGTACCCTCGAAACCTTAACGACTAGTGCCTTATGAAAATTGCATATGAAATTCATGTCTGAAATTTGCATCCAAAATTCGCAACTATGTAGATTTGCGACTACTAGGTGTTCATGCCTTATACCATGCACAATTGTTTGTTTCGCTTTCGAGTACAACAATGACGCGCCGATTGCATTTTTCCTTCTTTATCGTGCCCTTAAACTAACCTCGATTGTTCACAATTCACGATGATTCACATATACCCTTAACATCTTTGACTTCAAGCAGCCCTCACGCGGACTCAAAGTCTCTGCCTTGCCTAAACAGTGCTTCAAATAAATTTGCGATTTATAGTCTTCGTTACATCTTCGTCCTTGCTTGTCTCAAGCTCGATACCAATGTTAGAAGACGTGAACAGAGAAAGAATGGTGACAATAAAGAAGAATCGGAATACACACTTTATTCATCAGTGGTTCCATCATTTTCTTATGTGAGAGATGATTACAAAATGGTTGAAGTGGTTACAACCATTTATTAGGTAATACTTATCCTTATATTCTAATAGTACATAAGTGTACAATATTCCCGAGAATGAGGATTCTCGTGATCAAAGGGGGACAATTCCTAATTGGTTTTCCTCAACTACCATAAAAATATAGTTGACCATCCAATGTTAGATACACGGCATGCATGCTAGCTTTCCTAAATGATCGAGTGCATTTTGTAATCCCCTTAGAATTGAACGGCCATATACATCATTACAAAAAGCAATTACAAAAGGGAACAATTATGACACTGTTCATCTTCCATGACGGTTGATAATTTGCCTTCAAGGTGTCACGATTGGTCTTCGTGAGCGCACAATATGCTAATAGGTGCTCGACATGGCACATGCTAGGGAAGTGACACCGTGTTGAGTAGAGTAACAAGACATTATCAAGTGGTCATTGAGTTCCAGAGGTCCTACAAAGTATATCACTTGGCATTACACGTGCGTACAAGGTTACTGCAAGGCTGCGCGGATGGTACAATTTTCCGCAAAGGTTGGGATGTGCAGGGCCCTAAGGAGAAGGGCACGGGCAGCTGCAATTGCATTCAAATCATTTTCCCTATCTTAAGGAGCAATGGTCCCTTATCACCTTCGACTAACCTGTGGAAATGGAACCTAAAATTGTTGAAG
The DNA here is from genome assembly GCA_018340775.1 of Taxus wallichiana var. yunnanensis. Classification (NCBI taxonomy): domain Eukaryota; kingdom Viridiplantae; phylum Streptophyta; class Pinopsida; order Cupressales; family Taxaceae; genus Taxus; species Taxus wallichiana. The sequence continues at coordinate 134,511,458 of CM031244.1, forward strand.
GTCAACCACTTAGCCTAATCAAAATATTGGCCTCGCCTTGACCACTATGAACAAATTATGTGTGTCTTACTACGCGTTGTTGTGACTTCAACAATATAATCCTTTATTATTGGTTAAACTTTTCATGATCTAATTTCAAAGGATGTTGAGTTGTCGTTGGCTCAAGCGAAAGGTGGAAATTTTGGTTTAACGAGTTCCACATAGAATATTAGGTGGAGACCCATGTATTATCGCAAATCATGAACAAAGGTGTTTTCACCAAATGTAAACTTTATGGTAAGGCCCATAAAGACAAAGGCTTGATCTTCCAATGAGGACGCTGCGTTCCTTCTAAAGATGCAACTAGACTTCATCACCCACCTTTAAGTCGTGGGGTGCGCGATATGCACCACGGTGCTCTTTGTACTTATGATGTTGGCATGAGAGTATCAACTCAACATGTTGGATGTGTTACAAAAATTTGTGCCCATTGTTCACTTCTCATATGTACACAACATTGTGCCGAATGGCGCACAGTATGATATTTCTAGAGGTGTCACTAGCTAGAATCTAAGACATGTTTGAAACGAATTGTGCCTCATGAATGGTGAAGAGCTTTGTTGTAGACATGTTGAAGTAGAGAAAATTGTCATCCCAAGTGCGTGGATGTGTACTATTGTACATGCACAGTAAATGGACAAATGTGTAGTTGATGACTTTTATTTTCCCATTAGTTTGAGGATGAAATGTTGTAGACCACTCTAATTGCATATCCACCATTTCCCACAAAACATACTAGAAATGATTGACAAACAATGAAGCCACGATCAAACACGGTGGATGTTGGTAGTCCAAAGTGAACCCAAAGATGGTTAAAGAATAAGTGCATGGTTTTTTGCGCATAGATGTTTTTCTTAAGAAACCATGATGGCCATCTTCAAAACCTATCCACTACAATTATAGAAAGTCATTTTGGTGCTTCATCATATGTAGTACCTTCATGAAATCTGTGTTGATAAATTCCCGTGGCTTAGATGTTATCCCTTTTGGGGACAAAACTAAAAACTAGGAAAATAGCTCAAACCCAAAGATCTCCAATTTTGATTTTTAGAACCAGCCAATTGAAAAATAATTTGAATTTAGCAATATTCAAGGGCATAGAACTGTTTATGGAATTCAAGTCCACTTTTCACCATACAAATCAATGAATAATGCCACAAAACAATTACTCCAACCATGGCAATATTTATGAATCACAAATACATCAAAAGATGGATGGAATATCAAATTACACAGCCAGAATTAATTATTCAAATCAACAACAAACTAGCCAAATCTGAGGGCTAGGAAAAATAGCTAAATTTCTCCAAAAATCACCAAAATGGAAATTCCGGCTTTATAAAATATGACAAATCAGATTATGAAGTGAAATATCAACTTAAGGTCCTTAAAGGCATCAAACCCTACACCAAGGTAGGTCGCTCCACCTAGGGAAATCAAATAAAATTTGAAAATGGATGATTCTCCTCAAATCTACAATTTACTTCAAGCTCATTCAATGTTGAAGGGTTTTCGTCCTCTAACAAAACCACTAGAAAGGTTTTCGTCCTTCTTGGAAGCCACACAAGAGGGTTTTCGTCCTCAAGTGGAAGAACATGGAGCAACGGGCTCTCAATGCCCAAAATGCAAAATGAGGTCTTCACTTCACTTTATATCCCTCCTTTGGCGCCAAGGCTAAGAAAGACAAAGCCGACCCATAGGAGATGTTATATTTCTTCATTAAGCTTCTTTTATTTGCCTTTAACCCAACCGACCTGCTTCAAGAGGAAAAACACTAAAAAGAAAACATAAAAATTAGAAAAACAAATGCAAATGAAAGCTCAATGTTCTTCTCCAACTCCTCTACTTCTTGGCCATGGAGAAGGAATGGCAAGAAGTCCAAATCACGCTCTCAAATTGGAAAAAGGGGACATTACAATCCTCCCTTCCCAAAATTGCTTGTCCTCAAGCAATTGCAAGTGCCCGGATCCCAAACAAGTTTTAGCTGCTCTCTTTTTGTATAATCACCATCCAAGCATTGGTGACCCACCATCTCTTTCTTGTTGTCCCAATTACCAATATAATCTTGCTCTTCTTCTTCAAAAATCAGGATGAGGGGAACTAGAATCCCACCTTTAATTGTACAAAATAGTGCAAGTGTGTCATTGTGTAGAAAATACAATCCCCGGCTATAAAAATGTCTCTCTATGAACCAAGACTTCAAGAAGAACAAACTGAAAATGAATAAATCAGCAAACCTCTTTGGTGGAACCATCTTCAATTTGACCCTTGGGTCAAAGTATTTTCCATCCCATCTTTCTCCCATGTTTAGGCCATTGATTCCTTGAGAGAAATAGCACCATAGTGACTGAATGAGGGCTGTATAGTGACTACAACAGCCATGAAGTGTTTGGTACTTTTTCAACCATGTGATTAGAAGCTCCTTTCTCAGTACTTTATAAGTATACAAATAGCTGGAAAATTTGTGAACAGCAGTAGAAAGGAGAGTACAACAGATGTAATCATGACATACCTTCAAATTTTCCCCTTTTATCCATGTTATGGGAGCTGGCCACAAGGTTACAGCTGATAAAAACTTGGAGAAAGGGCTGGAAATGCTTACATAAAAGCTTATGGCAGCATTCTTGGAATCAAAAATATGGTAGTCTTACTACCTTCCTCCATCCCAACAACCTCAAGACCATTACCCCATGATTTAGTAGCTTCAAAAGGAACATTCTTATAGCTGTTCAGAATTGGAAACAACTCATAATCTGATTGAACCCAAATCAACAACTTAATTTTTCTCCTAGGTGGTTGAACTTGCATATGCCCAACCATAAATAAGTTTTTCCAAAGGGCTGATATGTGAAGAAGAGTATCATAATGAAATTTTCCCAAAAACTGGAACCATTGCATTCCCCAAGCAACATTAACTTCAGCTGGCTTAATTTCAAGAAAAACATTACATACCTTGTACCCTTCCATGAAATTTGACAACATGAAGATGCTATTGGTGACCTTGAAGCCTCCAAAGTTAATTATGCTCAGCCCCTGTGAAAGTTGGCATGTATGAGAGCTGATCCATAAAGCAAAGATGTGAGTCATCCTTAGACACTCAAAGATGGAATTACCAATCAAAGTGACCGTGCAATCAGACCTTCTTCCCTTTTTAAGGCTCACAATAGTACCAACCATACATGTGCTAAAACAATTTAGGTGTTGTTCCCAAGTATCCTTGCACCCTTGGCTACACCATTCACTTCTTATCTTCCTTCTACTTGGCATAAGCTGAACATTAGAGTAAAAACTCAACAATATCATGGAGTAAAGCAATGCAATATAGTTATCATACCTCTCTGAAAACCGAACTGTTTTGGCATGTTGGTAAGCAATGAATTTGAAACCCTTTTGAGCCATGAGCTGCCCTTAACCTTCCTAAAACTCAGAATTTCTGAGTTAGAACCAGCACTCAAAAATATTTCAAAAACACCTTACCTCCATGAACTTTTGCTTTCCGAGTGTCATTCTTGAGGCCCCTTTGCAAAACAGATTGGCCTTGTAGATGGTGGAGGTGAGAACATGGCAGCGACATAAGAAAGAGTACATAGTCCTCATTCCTTCCCCTTTGTTCATGATGTCCATCATTTTGGTATAGTAACATGTTGGGCAATAAATCTGAATTGTTTCTAGGTCCAGGGCTGCTTACCTTCACTTTATCTTTTAGCCTCTTCACGCTAGCAATGGTATTTATGCATGGAACCTTGTTATGGCTAAATGTATCGGTAGTTCTCCCATGTTGGACTGCTGTAGATAACAGACCAGCAGGTTCGCCTATAGCAACCCTTTGACTTTATCAATTTGGGTGAGTTATCTTCAATGCATTCATCATTATGACCCCAAAATTCCTTTCTAGGCACATGCATAACAGCTGAGATATAAATCAAATGGAAAAAGGAATTGGTTATCTTTACAAGCATACCATGGTCTTTGGAAGGGGGAAAGCTTCTTACCAATTCTATCTTGGCCCATGCACATAAAGCGGTCTTCACCCGGTTTGGATGTTGCATGAGAGGGTGTATGTGCCCTTTACCATCAAGGTGTTCCCACTCTTTGGTCCTTGTTTCTCCAATCAAATGATCTTCCTCTTTTTGAACTATCTCCATATCTTGATTGCTTGAGCTTGGGATGCCTTTGTGGCCCTTACCAAGGCTCAATTCTTCATCATTATGCTCCCTTTTGACCGCTGTTATAAAAAGTCCAGCAAGCTTGTTGTCCTCATATCTATTCGGACAAAGGTTTCCTTCTTCTCTTCCAACCTGCTACAAGAAAATTAGTGTTAACCAAATCATGATCCAAAAATTACCTCATACTGTTGAATATCAAAAAAAGAAATGGGAGTAAGGGCTGCAACTTCATCCTTCCTTGGCTTGTGCTTCATTATATCATCAAATCCTTGTGTCACCAAGGTGTTGTTAGAAAAACCAGCCAAGAGATCGATTATGACAAGAGGATCGGAGGTTTCTAACCCTCCCAAGGGTTGCTCCCTCTCAATAACCAGCTGCGGCAAAACACTATCTTCCTCATCCTTAGGGGAATAGACATGCCTCTCCTCCCCTAGCGAACTTGGGGTTTTGGCCCCTTCTTCAACAAGCTCCATAGCCACTCCTTGCTTTGCCAACAAGATGGGGCTCTTTCCCACAAGGGTAGGGATATTTTCCCCATGACCCTTATGCATGGCTCAAGGCTTGGACCAAGTTCCAATGCCCACTCTTTTTGTTTCCAAATTTATGAATTCTAAAAAGGTTAGGGCATCACGGATCTTCTCCAGAAGAGCTTGATATTCCTCAAAGCAAGTTGCCACCTTGTTGACCTTGGAAACCCTAGGCTCTTCCTTGAATGTTCTTCCTCCTTATAGGCTTTGCATGGTGGAGGCAAGAGAGTCCATGGTATATGCTAGTCTTTTTGCACCTTCATCAATTTGTCCATTGAAACCCTAGGCCTTTGAGAATCCATGCTCTGATACCACTGTAATATCCCTTTTGGGGACAAAACTGAAAAAGTAGGAAATTAGCTCAAAACCAAAGATCTCCAAATCTGATTTTTAAAACTAGCCAACTGAAAATTAATTGAATTTAGCAATATTCAAGGGCAGCGAACTGTTTATGGAATTCAAATCCACTTTTCACCATACAAATCAATGAATAATGCCACAAAACAATTACTCTAACCACGGCAATATTTATGAATCACAAATACATCAAAAGATGGACGGAATATCAAATTACACAGCTGGAATTAATTATTCAAATCAGCAGCAGACTAGCCAAATCCGAGGGCTAGGAAAATAGTTAAAGTTCTCCAAAAATCACCAAAATGGAGATTTCGGCCTTATAAAATATGACAAATCAGATTATGAAGTGAAATATCAACTTTATGTCCTTAAAGGCATCAAACCCTACACCAAGGTAGGTCGCTCCACCTAGGGAAAGCAAATAAAAATCTAAAATGGATGATTCTCCTCAAATCTGCAATTTACTTCAAGCTCATTCAATGTTGAAGGGTTTTCATCCTCCAACAAAACCACTAGAAGGATTTCATCCTTCTAGGAAGCCACACAAGAGGGTTTTCGTCCTCAAGTGGAAGAACATGGAGCAACAAGCTCTTAATGCCCAAAATAGAAAATGTGCCAATCTAGATGCTTGCAAAATGAGGTCTTCACTTCACTTTATATCCCTCCTTTAGCGCCAAGGCTAAGAAAGACAAGGCCGACCCATAGGAGATGTTATATTTCTTCATTAAGCTTCTTTATTTGCCTTTAACCCAGCCGACCTACTTCAAGATGAAATACACTATGAAAAGAAAATATAACAATTAGAAAAACAAATACAAATGAAAGCTCAATGTTCTTCTCCAACTCCTCTACTTCTTGGCCATGGAGAAGGAATGGCAAGAAGTCCAAATCACGCTATAAATTTGGAAAAAGGGGACATTACATTAGATTGAACCGATAAAGGTATGTAAAGTCCCAACATCCTATTAGTTGGCTTGCAATCCAAGGAATGCAAGACTTGATGTGGCACTCAATGTTTGTGTGTATGTAAGGCCAGTATAAGTGTTGCTTTAGCATTGCCATTGTTTTGGTAACCCCGAAGTGTCCTACTATCTTGGCATAGTGCACCTCCCATATGCATCCACAAGTTGTACCATCAAGAACACAAAGACATCCAAGCATGTGGAATTTGTAAACATGTTCAACCGATGCAATGGCAATATAAGCGTGCACGAGTTGCAATCCACTAAATAATGAGATACCCGGTCAGAGAAGTTGTGGTCACGCATGTCAAGAACTGTGATAAGTGCTTGAACTAGGGTAAAACTAAGGCAATTTGCTACCTTAATGTCTTTACCCTTCTTGTGCTTCATCACCAAATGGATCTGTTACAAATACATCATCCACTTCATCCGGTGCACATTCTCAAAGTTGCTACCTGTTTGCAGAAACAAAAGCAACGTATGATCAAAATGGATGATTGTTTCCTGCCCAAAATGTAGTTGCACCATTGCTTAACTACTTGAATGATGGCATACAACTCTTTTTCATTGGGGAGTAGATTGAACCATATCGTTAAATGTCTCCAAGTGATAGGAAAATAGATGTCCATGTATGAGTACCGCATCGAAGGCATAGTCCGATGCACCGGTCCGATCTCCAAAGGGTGGACAATGTCAAGTATTGCCAGAACAGGCACAACACAAAGGTATTGCTTGTGCTCCTCAAATGTAGGTTGTTCCAAAGTTGTCTAGTGGAATGTTGTTGGCGCACATGATATGGTTGAGAGGCCAAGATATGTGCAAAAATCCAAGGACAAACCTATACTAGAAGTTAGCGCATCCAAGAAAACCCCTCATATCAATGAGAGTGTAAAAGTTGTCTAATCTTGGATCACTTGATCATTTATGGATCTACATGGATCCCTACATTGTCGATGATGTAGCCCAGATCATCGAATTTGTGCAGAGCCAAATGCATACTTGGTTGCATTGGCTTGCAACTTGTATTTGTGCAATGTGTCTAGGACATGCAAGACATGCTCCACATGTTCCTCCCAAGCCTTGTAAAGATGAAGATGTCATCCAAGTACACAATAAAAAGGAGTTACTCGAGGACCCGAGTATGTCATTCTCCATGTGCATGAATGTTATTAGCCAATTGGTCAAACTGAAAGGCATAGCCAATCATTCGTACAATCCTTCTTTTGTTTTGAATGTTGCCTTCCATAAATCTTCGGGGATGGACTAATGCCTAAAGATAACCTGATTTTAGGTTGGTCTTGGTGAAGTATTGTTTACCTTTGTATCTCGAACAAGTTGTCAGTGTGAGGCAATGGATATTGATTCTTCACCATTATCTTTTTTAGCATGCGATAGTTGATACACAAGCACCATGTGCCCTCTTTCTTTGGCATAGGGACTATCAAGCTGCCACTGGGAGAAGAGTTTGGCATGATCTTGCCTTGATTTAGTAGCTCTTGGATTTGGTTTCAGACTTCATCATTCTCCCAAATGGACCTGTGATACAATGGATTGTTCGGAAGAGGGGATCTAGGAACCAAATCGATCTTGATTGTTTACCGCAAAATGTGTTTGAAGGCCTCTCAGTTCCCCGAGAATATGTTTGGGGATGCGTTTCAATGGTAAGACATAGGCATTGGGCTGCATCTTGTGCAATGATGATCTTTTGGCTCCCTATATCAATGATGATCTTTTGGCCCCTAATATCGATGATGACATGAGGGGGCCGACCCTTTAACCAACACTTGGTATGGACGAGGTGGGTGGTACTGCCGTCGTTGCACTCAAACAAGTAGCATTTGTATCAATATTTATTGCTTGTGTGGGACTCGATGTAGTTTGTACAATCAAATATTGTTGTGTGCGGCATGCAAAATTGTTGTGTGCGCTTGTGCCATGTCAATGGAACCAATTATCACCTTGTTTCTTCTTACTTCAGTCGATGTGGAAGGCATTGGGGTCTTCTAGTGTTGGGCAGCCTTCTTAAGTTGTTCTACCTTGTCAACATGTTTTACTTCTACACAAGAGGGTAAGATTATGAGATGGGTACAGTCAAGTTGGCTCTTGCATACACCGTTGGATGAAGAAGAAAATCTTTGCTTCATATTTTCTTTCAATTCAATCTTAGTGGTATTGTGATATGCTCATCCAATGTGTCGGAAATCAAGAACTCCATATTTGTGTGGATATAACGTGAGAGTATGCTCATGTAGTTCATCATCTTTTGTTGCTAGGTTGAGTCTTTGCACAAATGTGTTGTTGGAGCTTGTTGGTGTAATCTTCAATCGAGTACTCCTTACACTAGCACAATTATTGGAACTTAGTGTACTCACCCTCGTAATGCTCGACGGGTAATAATCCTTCGCATAGCGATACAAATGAGCTCCAAGTCTTGATAGGCTCGAAGTCTTTCTCACATTATGATTGCAGATTTGCCGCTAGTAAGACACAATAATGGATATCTTCAATGCTTTAAAGGTGACACTCTCTATCACTGAAGCGGTTGATCGAGAAGCGAGCCTCCAATTGTCGAATCCAACTATCCAATGTTGTGGCATCAATTTTATCGTCGAACACTAGAATGTTGAAATTGAATCGTACTTTGAAAGGGCTTTCATGCTGAAATCATGGGTTGCAAAGTTTCACGAGAAGAATGAGACATTGTCAATGCAAGTTGTATCATGAGTTAGCAAAATTAGTCGAAGATTTTGATGCATTGATCCTTGCTGGTGTCCCAAATGAGTTTCTAGCCATTTGGGAATGCCTCAAAGAATTGCATTTGGGCATCATCCATTTTGCTCTTCCTACGACATTCTTCTAGATACTCTAAAACAGATCCGAGTAGATGGATCGGGATGCCAATGCAGGGGTCAACCCTGTAACTTGGCTAGCAAACTGCTTATAGAACATGCAATGGGAACCCAAACAGCAGTGAACCATGACATATTCTAATGCAGAATACTTGCATAATAATGCAATTTCTATTCATTGAGAAATAATAGTGTATAGTACATAGGATATTAGGCATACAATGTTCAACAAAGCTGAGAACAAGGATTCATGTTTTGAAGCCTAAGAAGGATATCAAAAGAAAGTTCAGTTCCATTTTTCAATGAAGGATATCTTACACGAATTCTCTTTTAAGAACTATGCTTTTCTAAGAAAATCTGATAATGTATTCTTCAAATCAATATAATACGCATTGGAAAAATCATGTGTATTACTAACAATGCTTGTTCAAGTCATGCTGAACGTGTAAATCTGTTATTCACTTTTTTAAATCTGAATTAATTCATTTAGTGGGCATTTGGTGGGCATTTAGAGTGCTGATTGTAACCACGTTGCATGAATATATATGTATAGGACTCTATGAATGTTCATATGTGGTTATTCTCGAGGTGTTTTGATACCCCAACTTATTTGGAGCCAACGCACTTCAAGGAAGGGGGCATATTTTTATTTTCTCCATTCTATATTAAAGATTAGACCTCTGAAAAAAGTCAGTTTCTAATGTGAGGAATTAAAAATTAAATTGGAACTTCCGTGTCGATTTTAAGGATCTTCCTCTGATAATGATCCAACACAGACCTGATCAGACGTTTTATCAATTCTTTTTGGTTTATTGTTTTTTGTGAGTAGAGGAAAATAACAGAAATGGAACGAGAGGAATATTTGGAAACCCTAAATAATAAAATAGCGAGAGGGGGAGAGCGAGTATTACGCACAGTGGCATAAGGATCAACCATTGTTTTGAGCAGACTTGACCTAAGGGAGTCGTGGAGGTGACTGGGCACCGATCCCGATCCGATCCCGATCCCGATCCGGACCAAGCCATTTCCCGCACATGAGACACAAAAATTCACATTTCACCCAAACGAATTGCTACTTGAGAAGGCAAGGCTTGACAAATTAACTAATTTTTTTAAGATAGATTTAGGGATGGTAGGGAGAGGACCCTATAACCGAGCAGACACCAAAATAGGTACATCTCTTTTCACCATAGGTTGTTGACAAAAGTACCAATAGTTGTTCACTATTTGGTTGATTACACTTTTTAAGAGTTAATGAGAATGTGACACATAGGGCGCTCAGTCATTGGTCCCTCTTTCAAATGCTTTATATTGATTTTCTTCATATTAAATCAATTCAAAAATTACTTTTCCTCCAAATAAACACGTGAAACGAAAATGTTGATATGGCACGATCATACACTACACGATGATATAATTTTTTTACGCTACCAAGATACCTACATATATCTACGTGCCCCTAAAGTTAGGTGCATGGTTATAGGGTCCTCGCCCAAGATGATTAAGATTATGGCGACCCACGTGTCAAGCAACCATGTCACTACAATGTTGTTTTGCTTCAACTATTGGTCGTATAGAGTACTTGGTCCCTCATAGAAGTCATTAAAATCTTTCATTCATTCAAATAAACCTTGCATCAATGATTGATCTTGAGTCTCGTGTCAATTAACTTGTAATTGTAAGTTCACATTAACACACCAAATGGGGGGGGTGCTTGGTCGTGCACTTACAAATTTGTTACTTATCTCATGTGGATGTTTGAGTTTGCTAGACATGCACATGTCATTTCCTAGTTGAATTTGATCTCAAGTCAATCAACTTGTAAATATATCCCTATACTAAAACATTAGATTAGGGTGCTTGCTAAGGTGCCAACAAATTTTTGAGTTATTGTAGCCTCTTTTAAAAGGAGGTTTAAGTTTGATTAGCATAAACATGTCATTTTATAGTGGGATTTGATATCGAAACAATTAACTTGTAATGTAAGTTCACACCCAATACCAAACGGGGTACTCGACAAGACACTTAAATTTTTTGACTTATTATAGTCTCTCTTGAACAAAGGTTTAAGCTTGTTTGGCATAGAATGAATGATATATTTGAATAAATTGTACATAGCCAAGCACTATATGGGACCAAGAGCTATAACATAGGTGTTTCACCAAAACGCAATTATTTGCCACAAGGTTGTGTTATTGGTCTTGCAAAATTTTCAATCTCTTTTAAAAGTTGAATCTTTGAATATGGATCTTGATAAAAGAACTTGCAGCTTTTTTTTAGCCTCACCTCTTTAAATAAGTCAACTAAGCAGTCTACTCTCGAGGTGTCGTCATATTTAAATGAATGTCACTATAGGTTGTGAACTTTATGATATAGTGGTATTATATCTCCACCGCCCCTTATTACAAATAAGTATGTTCTCATTTTCACTACTCCTTGGGAACATTAGTCTCATACCAAAGATGATGCGAGCTAGTCCTTAACTAAATCATCAACATTTTTTGCCTTCCAACTAATTTATGCTCCTATGTGGAATTTTTCGTGATTCTCACAAGAGATTAAACTCTTTGATTTCTATGTTTTCTTACACTAGGTTGTTTTGTACACATGATCGTCTTAAATTTCTCATACAAATTTTGTATTTCCTCATTGTGTGTGGACATTCTTGTATGTTAATGTGACATTTACTCATCAACTTAGTGTTATGTTTCATTCACATGTTCTTCGTTATGCTCAATGTTTCATCTATCGCCATTATGGGCCATCAATGGGTCTCCATACGTTATTTTTTTCTAAATAGCTTAACATTCGAGTCAACACCCATGCCTCGCTACAAGAAAGTGCATGTTTCAACTAATCGAATCCCATACATGATTTATGTTTTGACTTTAAGGTTGCATATGATTATGTGTTTTTGGATTCTCTTTGTCTTTCTCCATTTTACATCTAACACATTGTCGCGCCAAACTTCGCATGCATACAAGTGAATTGGTATGATAAACAAACTGGTCAATGTTCTCTTGATTTTCGAATCCGGTAAATTTGCATTCTTGCATCTATTTTATAGTGAGTATAAACCCTTCCACCTCGAGTATTCTTCTTGCCTGCAAGTCTATTAACTCGATTTTTGTTGAAATCAAGGTTGGCATACTTGTATTCTTCCACTGGTCCCAACAAGCTTTCCTTAAAAAGGAAGTTAATTTTTTTGTGCCGAAAAGATCATGACTTTGATTTTGTTGTTATTCACTTGTATTTCAACTTCTTAGAAAAAGGGCTTTAAATCCCTAAGTTGTTATCTCAAACTATGTATAGCTTTTTTGCGATTAAGATAAGATTATTTGTGATGCAAATGTGGTTAGGGAGTTCTAGTAAAAGGAACCTTCGACCATGCAACCCTTAGAGTTATATGTGGAATAGAATATAACAACTCAAAACCACAACTTTATTGTATATTTATAAAAGAACACATAAACATAAACCAATCGCCAACAATGCAACCTATTTAATCTTGAAAGAGATACATACAATCACAATTGGGCAATCATGCTTAGAGAACTCGCACCATCACCGGTTGTCTAGTAACCACAACAATTATTTCCAATTTCTATTTATTGTCATTATCTATATTGCCCTATTTTGAGGTTTATGGGTTTGTTTAAATAGTCATGTAAGTCACCCAAAGATATCCATATGCCTAACTACATGTTACCCATCAAGACACAATCAAGGCCCAATGGACCTATTGCATAAAATGATTGGACACCATTTTTCTGGCATGCCTAGTGGGGCTAATGCCCTGTTGTGTTTGAAAATATTACACAAATCCTCTCATTTTGCACTTTTAGTCATGGTTTTGGTGAAAACTCAAACTCTATTTGCTTATTGAAGCATTTTTCATCACCTAAGTAGCTCTATTGCTCCAAAGACCGTGTTTTTCAAGTTTTACAACCTCCTTCCCCTATTTGTATTGTTGTTATTAAACCGAACTCCATGGCTATCTAGATAACCTTATCATTTCCCTCATGGAATTTTGGATTCTCTCTTTATTTGCACCACTAACATCATAACATGCCACCCATTACTTTCAAGCCACTCCCTACCTTCACCGGTTATGATCATGTGAACCCTTTAGACCATATTAAAGAGGTAGAAAACCTTTGTACACTCCATCACATTACAAAGCCGGGTGTAAAACTAATATTATTAGCTACCCTCTCAAAGGGAAAGATCTTGATAGGTACAAAACTCTAGAAACTGAAACCATCTTAGCTTCATATCAACTCAAGCAAAAGCTCTATGATTAATTAAAGGAAGATGTTAACATTTTTTCGCTATTAGAGCATATTTGTACCATAAGAAGGGGTTATATGGAGTAGATTTTTAATTTTAATATGAGATTTCACAAGTCTTGGGAGAGAATTCCTCAAAGTTTAAACCAACCCCAATTATGGCTCTTCTTTGTGATTTAAAGGCCCTTAACTCTAATTTGGACCTTATGCTTCAAGTTTTAGGGGAAACACCCTACCACGGGCATTTGATGCTACTAATTTATTTGAAACATATTTCTTCCAAGCTAAAAATCTCACTCATATTCCCATAAAGCCTTTGTACCCTAATTTGTATGAGCCATCACTTACCCAAGTATCCTTCGGGCGATTGTAAGTCCATTTCAACCACTCCAAATTGAAAATCCAAGCTTTAATCAACTAGGCGATACTAAAGGCCTCGTCTTACGGGTTGGAAATGAAATTTCACATTTAAAGAGCAGATAGTTACCCAAAGAGCCCAAAAACATTTTACCATTAAAAACACACATAGCTCTTTCCTCGTATGTACAACCAACAAACTTAACCCAGTCTCACACCTCAAGTTCCTTCTTCATACTACTCTTGAACCTCATGTTCCTCCCATAATTTAATGGCCCTAAATCTCAAGAAAAATTAGAGGATGGTTGAAAACCCAACTTATTTCATAAGTAATGATAATGTCAATAATGGGATGTTCATCCAACATGACCAACAACACACTAATTTGATGGAGATAGTATAATGATGTGGCAATCGACTCAATGAGGGAAATGTTGTCGGGGAAGAAGAGCATAAAGAAATAGTATTTGTTGATTTGGGTTCGTGGATAGATTCAAAAGAGAGAGGCATGAAGGGAGTTGCGAGAAAAAAGGGTAGTCATGAGCCCACAAATGTAATTCACTATGTTAAAGAGATAAACAAAGAAAAAATTGATGAATTCTTAGCTGAATTCGGGGTGATTGTCAAGATGAGGAGTTGACTCCTTGAAGATCTTAAATGGATACAAATCATTATTGACAAGGAGTATCCCATTTACTATCATGGTTGATATTTATTATCTTGCTTTATTACTTGAGAGAGCCACAACAACATGGAACACAAAGAACTCAAGGTCAAATTTGAAGGTAAAGAAACGAGCTCATTTACGGACCCCATTTGCTATAAGTGAAGAGTTGTCTACATTTATCGAAGGTTACAAAGATCTTATTATAAAAATGGGTGCCTAATCAAATCCCTATCATCCTTACCATCTAGTGTAAAGCTGCCACATGTCATGTTTATTTCAAAGCATGAAGAAGAGCTTAAACCAAAATAATTTTATGTCAAGTGCCCACCTCAAGAAGCCCAAACGCCCAACATCACTTACTTTGGACATAAGGAGATAATATCAAAGGGGGAAGTGAAGTCAAAAGGTTTTGATTTCCTATTTCACTCCTTTTTCATTCCTTAGAAGCTTCCAAGTTGATTTAATGGCAGAGTATTGTAAAGAGAGGTTGTTATTTTTAAAAACCCATTAGTGGTTTCATGTAAATGGGTTTTTAGGTTTTGTTAGCTTAAGATAAGGGTATATTTGCATTTTGTAAAATAATTGCTTTGCACATTCAACATATTTCTTTTGAAATGTGCATGACTTTTCATTTTGTAGATAAGTTTTGGTATGCCTTTTAGAGGATCTTTCGAGATCTTATTGTTCTCAAAAGTCAAAAGGGAGATGAAAGAGAGATTTAAGGGTTTTACAAACTTCAAATTATAAATATTTCAAGGTTTTAAAGGCAAACTCCACGCCTAGTGGAATGGCAAGGCTACTGGTATTTTTATTTTCCAAGAAAATGACCCTCATGAGTAACCAATAATGTTTCTCAAATAAGCCTCTAGCTCAATTTATGCAGCAAATTTGTATCCACCTTTAATTTCTAACCATTTACAAGTTCTTTTATGATTATCTTTTGAATATTTTTGATATGCATAGGCTCATAATAACATGTACAATATATTAGGGGTTTAGACTCATGGAACATGGTTTTCTTCATTTACTTTCACTCATTTGGCTTCTCGACTCTTCTTCCCAACTTTTTTCTTCTTTGCGTGACCTTTCATGGATTTGAGCTCTCAATTGTATTACATGACCAACTTGGGGATGTATATACACCTCTAAATTACCTCTCATACACATTTAGAGCCTTGGGCGGAGATTTATTCGCCTTTTATATACACAATCGCACTTGAATCTCTCTAATGGAAGATGCCTTTGTTTTTAACATTGGGGATTATACCCATAATTTCCAAAGAGAGTGCCGCATGGTATTTATATATATAATGGCTTCCAATGCTAAGTGGAGAAAAGGCTTGGCTTGGATTTCCTTTTGGTGAAGTGACTAAGTGTTCGGTGTTGAGAAACAAAAAATTGGCTAAGGCGTGAAAGGTAAATTTCCCATTTGACAAGGTGGCACGAGGTAGGATTTTGGGCTACTTGATAATAACTAATTTTGAGGCTTAGAATGTGGCCAAATTTGCATAAGATTGCACCATGTGGTGTAATACCATGTAGTCGTGTCGAATAGTGATTAGAGTGGTTGAACAAAGCAAAGCAGGTCGAAAGTGTGGAGACCCAAATGAGTGCCACGTGGCATGAATTTGAGTATTGTGGTCCACAATGGTTGAAAATGTCCCCAATCTCAGTTGAAATTGATCATCATAGAAAGCCGAGGATTATGTTGTGTGGCATGATCCTGTATATTTAGGCAATGGGAAAGTGAACTTTGAGTGGTGATTAGCTAAAAATGTGAGCACTGAATGAGTCCCACATGATATGAAGTTGGCCCTCGGAGTTCATAGTGTTGGCAAAGTACAAAGGGCATGAATGGGTTACACACTAGACACATTTGGAAGATTGTGCATTGGGAAGAGGTTAAATAGATGAAAAGGATCCCAAAGGTAGGAAAGTCGGGATTGTGTCATGTGGCACAATCCCATGTAGTTAGGCACTTGAAAAATGCAATAAGAGAAAATAAGGAAGTTTAGGCTCAAGGACATGAAATAGTGCCACACGACATGAATTCGTGGGAATCACCCATGTTTAACCTAAATGGATATTGAGAAACGACCTTTAGAGCGACCAATAAGAGCCTGCCATGTGGCCTAATGAGGAAAAGTGGGGAAGATAATAGTTTTGAAATCAAAATTTTCCTCCATGTTTTAATGGCACGGGTAGGTGGAGATCTCTCGGTTTTAGGCCATATCTTTTGATTTAGGGCACCAAATCAAGAAAAAGTGGATTCGTTGGAAAGATCTTAAAGAATGTTATTAAATGGAATATATTTTGAGCTTTGAATAACTATTCTTTGATATCAATTCTTAATCAAATCCCCTATACCATTTTTCTCATATAATGTGTGTCGAGGAGGTTTTAGACCTCAATAGAGGCCATTTCTTGACCAACACCTTGTTTCAACAGATAGGCCTTTTACATTAATGCACTACCTATTTTAAAAATATTTGAGATCTTACATTCCATTTGCATGGATTTTATAGTTGGGAGTTAGATCTATTACATTTAATGTTTTCTAACTACATTTGAATAGAATTTTGGCTTTTGGGATTTAACTTTTCCTCTCATTTCTTTGTTAGAAGCACAATGGACTAGGAGGGTGAATCATTCCTTATAAAATTTAAAATAAAACTTCAAATCTAAAACTCAAATTATAATATTCAAACAGCCACAATAACCACTTATTCAACTTTTAATGTGTGCATACCATAAACCATCAACAATGCATGAAACCATGAAAACACAAGAACACCATAAAAACATAAAAATAAGTGGGAAACCCTCAAGAGGAAGAAAATCCATTGAAACACAATATTATATTGAAATTTTTCAAATTTAGTGAGGCACCAACCCCACAAGGAGCACCAACCCCTAGTTTAGTAGAGCACCAACCCTACAAGGAGCACCAACCCCGATTTTGTGAAGCACCAACTCCACAAGGAAGCTAAAACCCCAAAGATGAGAAAAACCCACTCAACCACCTTATAATGTGTAGATATTTGATTTTTGCTGCCATAACTGATGGAGATCCAAAATTCAGCTCTCACTTCTTCACTCAAACCCTAGGTGATCAATCTTCACAAAATAAGCTCTTCAATCACTCTAAAAATCATCAAACCCTTGCTCTCATGTTCTATGATTTTTATCAACCTACAACACACTTTAATATGCCTCAATTCATTCTCCAATACCTGTAAACAACTTCCACCTAGGTCACTCCACCTTGCACACACTTCACTAGTTTACAAAAACACCAAAAACATGCTTTTATATGCTTTTCACCTTTCAAACTTAGGCCCAAAATTTTCCCTCCATTTGGTTCAACCAATACATCAAGGAAAAATTTCAAATTTTAAATACAACAACTACAAGTGACCCATTAGGTTGGCCTAGCCAAAAACCTCATTACATGTGCCAAAAATGGCTCAAAACCCCATAAGCACATTCTTAAAAATGCCCTAACATGAGTACCATAATTTTTCATGACCCATGAACCCTTATAAATGATTAAAATATCATTAAAAATTCATACATGGTCACAATTAATATCAACCAATCAAATTATTTCATTTACTAGGCCCAATTTCCTTTACAATCTTCAAAACAATTGTTTCCTTCACCCTTCAACACCTTGGAAACTTCATAATGCCACAAAATGACTTCTACTAAACAAAAAAATTCCATGTGAAAAATAAAAAAATTCATAACCTTTATAACACTTCTAAGCATGTTATAATTCATGAAACATCTTTCACTTCAAACCACAACAATATTTGCCTTCACCAAATCAACCTACCAAAAATGTTGTTTCCAAAGGTTAGCTCATAAAAATATTTATAGATGCATTAAAGTCCTAAAAATTGATTAATTGGATTAAAAATTCATCCTTATTCACTTTTGAAGTAATCTGAAGCATCAACTAATCCATCTCATGCTTCAAACAACATCAAACTTGCACAAAAACAAATGTTGTCTTGAATTGCAAAAAATATTCTTTCTGAAATAATGCCCTAGAAACCATGTCAAATCACCTAATCATGATTAAATAAATATATTAATGGAAATATATCTAAATCTACTTTCCAACACAACTTTAATCACTTCAAAATTCCACTTGTAGCTCAAGTTATGGCCAAAACATTGGACCCTACTATTTGAGACCCCAAAACTGTCCTTTGACCACCAACTTGTTTAAGCCTCAAAAATCCATGTACCCACTTAATAATGACCTGAAACCACCATTTAAATCAATAAAAACTCCCATACATCATGAACCATTAATTTTGTATGCTACTCCTTTGGATAATCTTGTCCTAAAACCTTATTCTCTAAAAACTTTTATTTTTAGGTGGGACCCACTCATCACCATGACCTCAACCATACATTTCTGGAAATCTTGAGGAGTCCTCTACAACATAAAATCATCACTTTTTATTAACCAATCAAAACTGGATCAGTATACTTCATATTTTGCAAATTGTTCCTAGCTAGGGTTTAACTAGGGTTTTTGACCTCTTTACCTTCTTAACATTCGTTCATAAAAACGTGACGATCAACTGACCTCATTTATTTTTGAAACCTTATAAACTCACCTTAAAATAATCCCTGAAAGGAAAAAGGTCCCATTTAAATCACATTGTCCAAAATGAGCATCTGAAGTTGAACTTTGAGCTGAATTTTGCATTGTTTTCACCTTGTCTCACCAAAACAGTCATATCTTGAAAAATTCACATCATGGGCACCTAAAATTTTTCTAAGAGCATCATCACTCATCCCTCTAACATTTAAAATCATCATAATATCAATTACATATCCTTAAATCTTGAGTCACCGAGACTTATGTATGTTTACATCTTGGATCCTAATAATGTAATTAGGACCATTTAAAATAATGCAAGAACTAAAGAAGAAACTTCAGTAAATGGCCTAAACATACCTCATATTACATGATATACCTGATAACAAGCTTCCATGAGCACAAATGTATCCAGTCCACTCTTTCATACCTCCAAGCAAGCATACTTGCTCCCAATGAGCACCTGTAAGATAGTGAACCACTACGCCCACATGCCATACCACTATTGTGAGTGCTCAAGCACCCTTAAAACCTATTATCCAAAATTTCAACATGATTCTTCAACATCTAAGAAGCTCTCGGTGTCAATCTATACCTCTTAGGCACATGTATAGGCTTGCTTTAGAGAAAACTTGCATCACTTAATCTCACCGTAGAAGGTGATAAACATTTGAATCATTATGTTAGAACCTCAAACAACATCATGAAATCATCCTACAACATTCTCTTTGTCATTAATGAGTTTTTTCATCAATGACAACACATATTAGGATATTATGCCAACATTATCTTTCTCCTCGTCTTTGTTCTATAAAATGCAAAGTTTTTTCATTGTAAAAGGTTCCTTTCCCTTATAATGTGAGGTGGCTCTACTATTTTGAGTGATTAATATTTCTAAGTTTCTCAACCTTTGTATTTGATATTTTTAAGTCCCCAATACTACCGTAGTGGATTATGCATATTTTAGGCATTAATACAATGTTGATTGATTGTGGCTCATATATGCCCTTTGACATTGTGTTTATATGTTTTTTCCTTCTATTTATTTTTGATATACTTTGTGTGGGCAGCACATGTAGGGTTTCTAATCCACTATGTTTTATAAATAAAAATAAATTATCCTTATTTCCTATGGTGCATAACCAAATCTTTCATTTCAATTTTCTCCTCCTCCCTTTTCCGCTTGTAGATTGTTAGTTGAGGATTAGTTTAATTGACCTAGGAATTATATTAGCTAGTTGAAGATCCAACTTTCAATGGAGGAATTTTTCAAAGGATCGAAGGTCCCACACCTTAGGAGGCACTCCCTAATTATTTTCCCTTGTGTGCACAAATTCTTTAGACAACATGACCTATACAAAGTGATAATATTTGACTTCGGACTTCCATGGATGATGTTAACAATCTATCGTGGTTCATGTAGACTTGTGCAAAATCAATTAGGCTTACATTTCTCTCTTATACTTATGTGACATCAACTAGATGTGTATGACCCACCATAGATTTTACATCTTTGTAGACTTGTGTTGCTTACATGACACCATATATTTACACAACTTCAAAAGAACATTAGTACATAATTCAACAATCTACTCCAAGTGTGTTTAGTTAATACATGTTTTCCCATTAAGTTGAATGCTCGTGCATCATACACCCAAGTAAATTTTAAAACATGAGATCCATTTAATGCCTACTCTTCCTCAAGAATTTTTTTGTTTTATAAATTTAATGACACTGATCCAAGTTGCATCTTTTAACTCTCTCCTTTCTATTTTACCAATTATTCTGTATTCCTTATTATATGTATTCTTGATCCTAGTGTGAGTCCCCATTTATTTTTCATGCACCTTCTCTAGTATATGTTGTCTCCAATCAACTTTTTATCTTCTTCATAGTTTTTCCATTCATTAAATTGGTATGGGTCTACTACAGTGAATTTGTTCAAGACATCAATACATTCTCGACAATTCAATCTCATATGCATTTATCACAAACTTCCTTAATACTTTTCATGACCCTATTTTATTCCACTTCAAATTTTTATATGTTCCTTTTGGAAAATTTTCCTTCTACAAATGAGACAAAACCAAATATATAATATGAAATACAACTTCTATCTTTTCATATCTACACATTGTTTATATTGCAATTTTTCTTACACACTTGTTAGTGCACATTCTTCATGTGTTCCACAAAATGTTCAGCCTATGTGCTCCTTTTTTTCCTTGTTGACATTCTATAAATTTCCCACTCCTCACAAGCTACTTCTATATAATTTTTGAAATGGTGTTTTTCTAGTGCTTATGTTAGAGTTATTATATACAATTTTGTTTGCGTCAATACTAAATCCCATGTCCTTGGCTTATCACATATAAAACATTTGAGTAAATCCCAAAGCCTTTTATTCACTACCTTTTATGTTTGTATATCTTCAAATGATATGTTGAGATCTATTGCAACTTTTAACTTAACTTCTTCCACAAAATTGACAAAAAATGACCAACAAAATTGGTGTCCCCATTAAACAAAATACTACACAATAACCCATGCAACCTTATAACCTCCTTAAAAAAATATTTACAATGTTTTCTACATCGCATGTCTTTCTAAAACCAACAAAATGTACCATATTTGAAAGTACATCAAACACGACATAGATGGAATCAACTTCTTATTGCATCCCAAGTAAGCTAAAGATGAAATCCTTACTTATATCCTCCCAATGTTTCTCTAATAATTGAAATGGTTTACATAGCCTAATGTATGCATGTGATTGAATTATTCTAAGCTAGTGAAAGGAAACTAACACCAAATAGATTCCTAACTTAGTTAATCAACAACATAAACATCATGATAAAACTAGAAAGGAAAAATTATACTAATGTGCATCAAACATTAAAACATTAAATGCAAACCAATCCTTTGATATTTGGATGTGCTTTGTAATTGTAGATACTCCTTTAGTGAGTTGAACGTAGCCACGTGTGATCAAAGGAAATTCTCCATGGAAGAGGAAGAGATCTCACCAATATGGCTTAATTGCCATGTTTGGTTCTTCTCTTACTACTCTTTGCCAAGTAGAAGATGGAAATGGTTGTTTGATCAATAAGCCTTCCAAGATTGAAATGCTCTTATCATATGCAGATGTCTTACAAGGACATGGTGTAAATTTGGACAAGGTGTACTAGGTTCTTTATATAGCTTTCCAGTTTTGGAGAAGCTTGCAACCTAGTGAATGTGGGATAAAGGTAAAGTAGAATTAGAAAGGGATAAATATGATTAGAAGAGATTAACAACTCATGGGAGTTGGGGGTGATTTAATTAATCAACTAGGATTAATTAATAGGCCAAAATAATCTTAAGAATCCATTTGGAGATGATTTAGAAGGAAATTAGTAGAATTTGAAGGGTTTGAAAGGGGGATTTAACCAATAAGAGGGTTTATTGGTTAAATAGAAGATTAAAAGGATTAATTAATTAATTAAAAGAGGATTATAATTAACTAAGTGTCGTTAATTGGCATCCATGGATGGAGGAAGGATAGTTAATTAATGAAGTGTCGTTAATTGGCGAAATGAAGGAAATGTCAGCTAATTAGCGGAAATCACTAATTATAATTAAATGACTGGAAAGAGGACAATTAGTACAAGTTTAATATTAAAAAGCGTAGTCAAATTTAGGTGTCTACATTTGCCACTATTTGATGTGGTGTAGTGCAAGCAACACCACTTCAAAGATAGTAAACAATTACAAACAATTTGAAGGAGTAGAAGAAAAATTAGTAGGAGAGGGGTGATAACTGTATACATGAATTTGTTAGCAATGTAAAAAGAATTAGAACTAACACCTAGTAGTCCTAAAACAAAGCTAAATCAAAATCAATGCACCATCATGCTTAGAGCTTAAACAAGACTAATCTACCAACATCTTTGCATTAGAACATGAATAAATATTCAAACTAACATGTTAATCCATTAATCTCTATCTCTAATTGAATGTTAATGAAATGAACCTATTTAGATCCTTAGCAATCAAAGGTTTGATTGTATGTTTGAATCCCAAGGTTTTCAAGAATGGAGTCTTGTCAATCCATGGCTATAAGACCATTTGACATATCTCCATATGACTTCAAAACTTGGATGGATGAATGCAAGAAATGAAGATAGCTAGTTCTTCCAATGAAGAATACTCTAAGATGATGAAAATGGCTATAGCTTAGGCTCTATGCTCATTTAGGTGTAAAGGTGTAAATAGAAAGGTAGGAGGAGGGCTCCTTATATAGCCCAATGGATAAAAGAATCTCTACATCCATTTACATGTGGGATAATAGCTAGGTTAAGTTAGTTGTGGATAAGGATGGGGTTGGGTCAACCTTAGGAGATTTTATTTTGTCCTTTAGTGACTCATGGGGTTTGAGGGATTTATTAACTAACCCAAATGATTAATTAATAGGTGAACAAGCTTATAGAAACTTTTTAGAGGAATAATTAGCATGATTTAGACCATGGGAAGAATTTAATCAAATAAATGGAAGAGGAAGAGAGGAAGCTAATTAATTAATCTGGATAGAAAGGGGGATTAATTAAGGGAAGGTCATTAAATGGCGTATTTGCTTTGGATAGAAGAGTTAATTAATTAATTTAATGTAACTAATGAATGGTGATAGAAGAGAAAATGAGCATTTATTGGCAATATGTCGTCAATTTGCGGGAAAAGATATAATTAGCGCAATTTAAGTATTTAAATTACTTGGGATAAATTATAGGTTTCAACAATAATAGAGGTCGATTAACGCTTAAAAAGAAGAAGATAAAGATCATAAGAGAAGAAGAAGACACTACGGTGACGAGGATTCGAACCGGGCACAGTTGGCCATTGTTCAAATTGATTTATTGAGTAGGAGCCCATGCCTCAAGTGGAAGAAGAAAGGAGGGGGGAAGAATTGGAAAAATGATAGGTAGAAAGTGAATTAGAATGAAAGATAAGATAGATGGGGAATGGGAAGATCGTGACGTAGTTGACATACCATCTGGCTTGGAAGTAGCTATTTATTTGATATAAGCATACAAAAAAGTGTAGAATGACATGAAGAGACATAATACTATTTTTTGCTTATTCTAAAGGACTAACTCAAAGAAAAATACATAAATCAATGCAGTATGAGAAAGTAAACAAGCAGACCAACAAACAAACAAGCACAAACAAACATACTCAAATAAACAATGTTCAAGAAAGTTACACAAATGTTTTTGTTATCCAGTTTCAGTTCCCAAATGTTCGAGTTATACAACAAGGGTTAAAATGATGCCCTAAGTAAGGATACATGCAATGAAATAAACGAAGGACATAAAAGTCCTATGAAAAATCAATGTGCATTATGAAACTGCCCCATGCAACGATATATGTTGGGAAGACAGACATAGTAAGAAAAACAATTTTGTTAATGAAGGAAGATCTCAAGATGATCTGCATTTCATGCGATAGAACAAACAAGCACTGAAGTAAGATGTTTTGTAGGATAATTTTCGAGTTTGAGGATGTTGTGTTTTGTGAATGTTTAGGATGTGTTGATGCTTTACCAATGTTTTTGGATTGTGAATTTTTACCAATTTTTTTGGATTTTTGAAGGTTTTACCAATGTTTTTGGATTTTTAGAGGTTTTACCAATGTTTTTAGATTTTGGAGGTTTTACCAATGTTTTGGATTTTCTAGGATTTGCTAATTTTTAGGTTTTTTTGAAAGTTTTCCAAAGCTATGTACAGGAAACGAAGATACAAATATTTCCTTAACGAGAGATGAGAATATACAAGGGGAAACTCCACGCATATATATAAGAAGAGGATCAGTTAGATCAAGGCCAAGATGGATAGGTTCAACGTGATGATGAACTCAAGCCAATGAAAATCTAAAAATGAGTGATCATGCCCCTAGTACAAGCTGACCAAGAAACACATGATAAAAAGAAGTAGAAGATTGTTTATTGAAAGGGGACAAAGGTTCCCGCAAAACATGGTAAAAGGAAATCTTATACACATGGATGTTCTGAACAAAGAAGAAGAAAAAACGTGAATGCTATGGAAGGATATGGAAAATGTAGCTAGAAGATTGGTGATGAAAAATTGATTAGCCAAAGGCATAAATCATGAGACAAAATAAGGACTAAAGCAAGAGTCTGAACAAGGTCTAAAAACACCTGGTAACATACTAATCATGTTTTCTCATAGATATCCACTATGTGCATGTGGAAATTAATTACTTCTTGAAGGGAATATTTAAAGAGGCAATAAGTGAAGACAAACTAGCCAATGTGTAGGAATGATTTATTTTGATAGGTGATTTGTGAATGGAGGGTGGAAGGAGAGCCATACATTACTCCACTTTGCTAGCCATGGGTCCATAGCCTTAACAAAGATGTATTTGATTATAGTCTCAACATTTCTCTACTCATCTCATCTAGGCATCCATTTAACCCCGATAGAGATGCTAGAAATACCCCAAGAGAGATTTATATTTGTTTTTCTTTTGATTTTTTTGATTGATTTTTGCTTTCAAAATTTATCTCAACTCTCTCGATTATTTTGATAAGGAGTTAAGAAACATTGATGACTTGATGAAAGGATGTGGAAGTGATTATGATGATGATATTGGATAATGTCAACAAATACGGCCAAAAGATCTTCACAATTTTTTTATTAAATGTATAATAGTTACCGGATCTTTAAGAGGTTAGTCATTCTTTAAGTTATCAACGTAATGAAAGACCAATGTCAAATAACTACAATAGAGACAAATGTCATATAATAAGTGCGAATAAATTAACCAAAATATCATCGATGGGATGAACATGGTGAGTGACTTGTAGAGGAATATGAAGAAAGGAAGGAATGAACATCCATGTGTATGCAATACCTAATTGCAATGTTTGATGTTTGTACTTTTGATTTTTTTAATGTTTTCTAAAAAAAAATTGACAGCTTTGTGAAGGGAGAAGATGAATTATTGGGAAGTTGGAACCAACAATGTCACTTTGCATGATAGGTTCCAACAATGATGTTGGTGATTTATTTGATGAGGGAGACTAGGAGTTTTTGTTTATCAAAAGTGATATTATCTTCAATCTCGAGGATTGTGGTGAGGTCATACTCGATAAGTGACTGTGATTCATCTCATAACATATATTTTGTATGTGGAAGCTTGAGTTCCATATCCATATATTTTTGAACTTTGCGCCACACTTGGCATTGTATGGGTGTGAATTTTTGAATCACGTTTGGGTTTTAGATTTGTGGGTGTTGGATTTACGAGGAGCTTTGGAGCTCTTTGGATTTTTGATCTTAGCTTGATGAAGAAATTCTTTTTCTTCACATAAGATAATGTGTGATGTTGTTGATCCCTAAAAGTGGGAGAAGAAGAAGGATGTTTAGGATTGATGATAGGAGTGGTAGAGATGATGGTGGGATTGCCAAAGTTGTTGATAGAGGGATGATATGATGGATGAAGAGGATATGGTCCAAGGATTGAAGAGAATGGGCTAAGAGGTGGCCTAATAATTGATAGTAATAAGCTAAGAGGTGGCTTGAGAATAGAATATGATGGACTACTCGGAGGTGTCCCATAGATAGAAGATGAAGGACTACTTGGAGGTGTCCCATAAATAGAAGACGATGGGCTACTCAAAGGTTTCCCATAAATAGAAGTTAAAGGGATCTTGGAACATGGCCCAAAGATAAAGGAGGATGGGCTACTAGGAAGTGTCCCATAGATAAAAGAGGAAGGGCTACTAGGGCGTGACCCAAGGATAGACGATAATGGGCTACGAGGAGGTGACCCACAGATAGAAGATGATGGGATACTAGGAGGTGATCCAATTATAGAAGATGAAGGGCTACAAGGATGTGGCCCCACGATAGAATATAATGCGCTACCATGAGGTAACCCATAAATAGAAGATGATGGGCTACCAGGAGGTGGCCCACATATAGAAGAAGATGGGATACTCGGAGGTGGCCCCATAGTAGATGATGGGCTACCAGGAGGTGACCTAAGGAGAGATTTTGATTAAGGAGGTATGATAGATAAGGAATGATTAGGTGACGATAACATAGAAGAAGGATTAAGGATAGACCCGTATGTTTCATCGTGCAATGTGAAATGGGAATATCTTAGGATCCTCCTCTATTTTCTGACAAAAGGAATCAACCTCTTCCCCATAATATGTGAATGCATCGAGGTCAAAAGAGAATCCTTGCTTGTGATCCTCTAGAGGAATGTGTAGACACTAAATCAAACACTTTGGGTATTTATTTAGTCCTGATCACATACTACTATTCATATGATTCCTAAGTAAGAAAAGTACTAATTGATCCATGTCTTTGGCATATTTGTTTGCTTTATGTTTCCTCTTTTGGTCTTACACTCCTACTTTCCCAGTCTGTCTTTTCATACTTTGGCATTTTTCATTCTAGACACCAGTGCCTAGCCAAGACATCGATGTCGGGCGCCCCCCCATCCCCTCTGGGCACCTCGACCTTTTTGTACTTTGTTCACATCTTTTGGGTCCTTTCTAGTCATTTAGGCATCTTATCTTTTTGGTATTCGGCATTTTTGGGGTTAATTACAAAATTTAAACAAAGGAATCATATAAATATAAATTTATTTGATCATAATAAAGGACCAAGCACTAAGCATTAACTATCACCACCTAAGGTTACATCTAAAGGTATTATCAAGAGAATTCAAGCATCCATCTAGCATCCACACAAGGGCAAGGGATTGCATTATTCTGCATACACTTCATAGTAGGGGAAGTTCATTCTTTCATGCATGTGTCTATCTACATTTTCTACATTTAGCTATTGCTCACTATCAAGTGCGACATGCACGAGAGCCACCTAGGGCACAATCTCTTCACACACATACACATACAACTACATTGGTTTTGAGATGTAGTGAAACAATCAATCCTAAGTTCACTTGTTTGATAGTGAGGATAATCTAACCCCTCATTTGCATTATTTTCTTTTTGGGATTTGATGCACTTTTGAGGGTTTTGTAGGTCATTTCTTTAATGCAGTTACATGTGACATTGATGAACTTGATGTGACATACTAGTGACATGCAACGAAGGACAACAAATATCTTGCGACCCTTTGAAGGAGGTTTTCTGAGGTTCTAAGTAGTCATATGCACCCATAACAAGTTTGTAGTGCTGCAAACACCCCAATCCAGGAAGATCTTGCGGTCGCACAATTTTATGAGGCTCGGTGCGACACTTCTATCCTTCTATTCATTAGTTCATCACTTTGGCACAACCCAAGATTATTTACAAATCAACTAAGTATTTCTAGATTATTTTGCTTGGGTCAAATCTATACTTCATTGCATATTTAATTTACAACATTGTTACATAATTAGTATTAGGCATCTATTTATTTCAATATTTACTTAATCATTTGGTGAACCCAACAATTCACGCTCTTCTCTTGAGTATGTCTTCATCTTATCAAGTCATGGATCAATCTTCTTATCCTTCTTTCACTCCAACTCGAGTTTCTGGCATGGTTACTACTATTGCTGATTTTATGCAAGTTTGTACTCAACATCCTCCTCACTTTATTACGCATATGGTTGATCCTACTATCAATGTAGTAACTACTCACCACACTCATCCTCCTATGCCTCTGCTTGTTTCTATCCCACATTATATTACTTATGAGGCTCCTCCTGCTATTTATAAGGGCTACAATGTCATCAAACAACTTAAGAATACACTAGCCAAAATATCTCTCTATGACTTACGCATAATACACCTGATTTTGTCATACATTGGAGGATGCCCTTCATTCTATTCACATAGAAAGTTATTATTCTTTGGCGTCCTTCACACACCTCATTCACTCTCTCAAAAATTTTCCATGTGCTATATCATTCACTAATGAGGACATCTCACAATCTTCTATTGACAATCCATGTGCACCCTTTCTTATCACTGTTATCATTGGCACCATTTGTATCAAGTGTGTACTCATTGATAATGGATATGTCGTTAATTTATGTGCTCATTCCATTATTAAAAAAATTTGGCATTACAGATAATCTAATTTCTAAAAATACAACTCTCATTCATGGTTATGATTTTACTACTTAGACATGCCTCAAAACTATCACATTACCTATACAAGTCGGGCCTAAAATTTTCCCTACTAAATTCTTCATTATCGATGCCTCGTTTCAGTTCAATATTTTACCAGGTAGACCCAGATTCATGCAATGCATGTAGTTCCATCCATTGTTCATCAATGCATCAAATTCCTACATGATGGCTATAAACATACCATTGTTATGGACCTTTATCCATTCAAATTATGTTGCATGGACCATTTTACTATGTCTAATCCTCCATCACACCCGATTCCATATAGCTATATTGATACATACAATATCGATCAATCTAGCACTTCACAATTTTTTTCTATTGCTCTAAACACTTTGACTACTTCCACTCATACTACTGCTATCATTTCACCCACAATGTGTGCTCATGTACACACTATTGCTCCACTTATTGAGGCTCCTCTCACATCTACATCTAGCGCACCCCCTACCAATATCCTTGACATGGCTACCCAACATGACAAGGTCAAAACTGATGATTTTGATGATGAGGTCGATACCATTGAGCTTACTGATGACAAATTGGGCACTCTTAATTTCACTCCTATAAAGGTGGATGATTCATATTTCAATGATACTTTTGTTGTTGTCATCCCCATGGGTCTCAATTTTAAAAAAACCCTCCTTCTAATAATGTTGTGGTATTTTATCCGGGGTCTATAATATCTCTCGGACGTTGTTTTACCTTCTTTAGAATCTCATGGGAAATCAGTATCCATGCCTCCTCCTTTTACATACACAATTTTCATGAATAAATCTTATTGGAATCATATTCCATTAGATCCTACTTGCTCTGATACTATCTTCACACATGATGGCTTGACTCAACTTGGATTTACAATTGATGATATCTTACTCGCTGCCTCATTCACCCCATCTCTATCATGGATGTGTTAGTATTATGGTTGCCTATAGTCTACGTGTTTTCTAACACTCTTTATTGCATGTGCTCCTCACACTTCTCCACTACCACTCAAGAAATATTGGCTTGATTACATTGGGGGCAATTTGGAACCTGATCATACTAGTATGACATTTCATATGCCCTTCGGTAATGTTTCTATATGTAATCATTCCTCTTCTATTCACAAAACCTCACTCGTTGGTATGCACATGGGTGTCCACCAACACCTTTCACCGATGAAGAGTACACAATGCACATGTATAATCTACGTCGTAATGGCTCATTATATGATCCCCCACACACTATTGCTTACCAAGTCTCCGACGCTTCTTTATTTGACTTTGACTATGACAACTATGACCTCTAGATTACATTATAGGATCTTATTCATACTGAGACACTTAGGGGGCATCATGTTTCCTCTTCCCCCTCTTAACATTCACTAGTTTCTCACACTTCACGTCTAGTCTCTCATACACATCATACACATCTTGATACACTCTTGTATCGTCATTACCCAATGATGTACTCTCATGATTTGGTTTACACTTGAATGTTGAGGGCATACCATACACATGAACCTCATAAATCGCGCACTTCACACATCGCACATTCATTGCATCTCTTGCTTATAACCTCTTTTACACATCATGCACATTGCAAATTTCACACTCAACGCATTCATGACATATCTTTCTTGCATATAATTTTACATGTTGCGCTCATAACCTTATGAAACACTCTAATTATGTGGTTCATACTCAAATGCTAAGGGTTTCAATCTAAAATGAACCTCACTACTGAGTTTCTCACTCGCTCACACACTCTCTAAACTCTACGTTTTCACGATCACATCTTTCTAGTGCAAAATTCAAACCATTTCCCGATGACGCACTCTTGTTCTATTGTTCATTCGTTATTACTAAGGGGGCATGTAGAAATGAAACTCATCACTGCACACTCATCCTAATTCACTTGGGGGGAACGATGCTCTTATGACTCACACTACTTTCACTTTCATCTCATCCACAACATATTTCCTATCTTGGTTGCATTTACTCTTGCTTACTCATGCTTACATATACACTTATTACACATTCTAGACATATAATTTGTATGTCATTATCTTTATCATACACATATGTGTGTTCACTTGCCTTTAGTTGTGATTGTAGGCTCTACATAGATCATTACATGTAGCATGGATGAATGATGTAGTACCTGCACTCGATCCGTAATGGCTCCTAGGGGCATCCACTTTTGTACATTACAGTGCTATTGTTTTATTTTTTCATAACACACTATTATATCATATTATACACTCTTTGACATACTTTATATCTTTCTAACATGCTAATGGATGTTTCATGTGCAACATTTACTTTGAAGGTATATTTGACTCCATGGTTGTCTGATACATTTCTTGATACTATTTGCTCTTGTCTTCTATTGTTTGCCATTGTTTGTGGAATTTTCCCTTTGTCTTATCTGCACAGTATCCACTTTTGGCTATATTGGCCTTACGTGTCTTGTGACATCATGACTGGTGTCCCATGTTTGTTATCTACTTTTTGTGGTCTACTTTGTCTACAATATTGCTTGTCTACATTGTTTGCTTACTTGTTTAGCTTACATTTTGTCTTCTACATGCATGTTTATCCTTCTTGTACTAACACTTGTTTCAAACCACTTTGTTTACGTGTGCCTTGGTTTCTACCAAGCACACTCCCTCCCCGAAGGGTATCGGTTTCAATTTAGTGGTTGGTATTCCTTTGGGCCACATACTCGTAGCAACATCACATGTACCCCAAATAGGGGGCATCTATCGAGCGAATCACCACCCCATTCAACAATTTATAGTCATAGCTCACTATAGTTCAACATATTTTAGTACCGGTACAACACTATCTTCAATTTCGAGACGGGGCTCATAATATGAATTGGGTCCTCAAAGACAACATAATCACCAGCCCCAAACACGGAAAATAACCCCCAGGCACCCTTGACCCTACCTAAATGCCTGTGACCAAGGGAAGTTACACATATTTTCATAGTTCAACACAATTTTCAGTAGTATACATAATGGCTTTTACGGAACATTAGTCCTTCAAAGACTCAAAGCATGCATGCCCTACACCTTCTTTTCTACTTTCGCGTTTGATTGGAATTGTTTGAAATGGATTGGATTTTTACACATCATCTGCAAAGGTGGTGTTCTACATTGCAGGAAGTATTTAAAGGTTGGAGGATGAAACTAACATTTTCTCCCTACACTTCTTCAATTCTTGGCATGAGATTTCCCAAAAACTCACATTCAACGCAATTCACGTGAGATCACCCGAAAACTCATTATTCTACATTGTATTCGTGGATCCTTTCTACACTCTTTACTTATTGTTATGTCAAAATTATAGCATCCCCGATTTGCTCTCTGTGTTTGGGGCAATTGGTGTAATTCTGCTAACATGGGGTTATCACCTAAGCCGTGGGACTTGTGAACTTGAGATAACCCTCTGAGAAGGCCGACTCCTCTACGTAATCCTCTGCCGCTAACACTACTCCTAGAAAGGGAAATGTAACTATCCTAACACTAACCTAGATTTTCCAAGGGACCAGGGAAGAAAGAGATGCATAAAATGAAATTCCTAAACTAAGGGGGTGATAACACCAAGAAAAGGGGCGAGATACTTTGTTGAGGGAGGATGAAACAAGGAAAAAGGGGCTAAGGGAGGTCAGACAAATGTGACATAGACCCAAATCCTAATCCACCATCAAAACTCCATGGAACACAACATCATAAACCTGTAAGTGAAAGAACATGCACAAAATACAACAATAATAATGGAGAGGCAAGAAAATATAATAAAAATGAGCTAGGGTTGAAGAAACACCACAAAACACAATTTTTATTGCTTCAAAGTATGCACATACCATTACATTTGATGCACAAAGGCATAATTACATTGTTAGGCCCAAGAGAAGGCTCGCATGCTCAAATGGAGTTGAGGGAAATTTTTGCAAGAGTTTCCCCAACTCCCAGAATGTCTCTCTTTAAATTGAGGGGTCGACTACATTATATAGAAAATTTATCTCACCTAAAGAAATCCCTCATTAATTTCCTATACGGAGGTATGGGTAACCATACCACCCACTTTCCAATGGTACTTTTCTACACGATGAATAGGGGTGCCATACCTCATTAAGTTGATTGTTGAGTCAGCTCTCTTGTATGATGTCATTAATGCCCACTCCGTAGCTGGTTTTCCTTGTTGATGCCTCGACAAGAATGGAATAAAATGTCTCGCCAACAGAGAGGGATTATCACATAACAAAAGAAATGTTGTCACATGACAAAGTGAGGGAATGGTAACGCATGTTAAGATGGAATGCTTTGACGTGTGACATGATGAGGGTGACCGACACACGCCAAGATGATGGCAATGACATGCAACATGGAGTGCGACAAGGGGGGAGATATATGACACACATCAAGAAGAAGGGTGTTGACACGTGACATTGGGCGGTATGAGGTTGACAAACGATAATGAAATGGTTGACGCGCATAAGTGAGATGGTTGACACACGTTAGTGAGATGGTTGATGCGTGACAAGGAGGACATGGTGTTGACACACGACAAGGTGGAGACGACTAACACATGTCAAGAAGAATGGTGTTGACATGGGACAATGAGCGACATGAGGTTAATGTGTGACAACAAAATGATTGATGTGCATCGGCGAGATGGTTGGTGCATGACAGGGGGAGGTGATGGTTGATGCACAACAACAAAGGGCGCGACACATGGAAAGGGAAACTATTGACGCATGGTTGACGTGTGATAATAAGAAATGGTCCCAAACCTTCGTTGCGGATCACCATCTCGCCGTGAAACTTGATGTGCTAGATAACTCATAAAATATGATTTTTTTATGTGCGAGCCATCCTGAGCTATCTTCTTCTAAGACCCAACACTAAATTTGATGGCCTCCCGCCCGTCCCAAAATTTGAATAGCTAGGTCCATTTATAATGAAATATCTAAATTAACTCGAGGGGGGTGAGTTTGGGATAAAACTTATCATGGATTAGGTGCACATGTTACTTTTTCATTTTCTTGCCAACTTTTACACACTTTTTACATGTTTTGATCATATACGTGTATTTGACTATTTGTTCGTTCTTCTTTTTATAGGTGTGTCCGTATGGGAAGCAATAGTCACATAAATCACACAATAATCACACATTATCACAACATTAAGCTACATCAACAATAGGTGCAATCGTAACATCTACACATACAATCTTGCCCTAGGGTCATCATCATCATCATCATCACTTTTTTACTTCCTCTTCTCTAGTTTCCACGCTTCACATTTTTATCACTCCACGCTTTTCCTTGTCTCTTGACACACTTTTCACCATTGATCTACATGGTTATCATGTACGCATCTCTTATCTAATTTATGTTATCAAGAATTTACTCAACAACATACAATGGGGGTAAATGTAGACACTAAATCACACACTTTGGGTATCTATTTAGTCCTAATCACATACTACTATTCATATGATTCCTCAACAAGAAAAGTGCTAATTGATCCATGTCTTTGGCCTCTTTGCTTGCTTTCTATTTCCTCTATTGGCATTACACTCCTACTTTCCTAGTCTTTTTTTCATACTTTAGCATTTTTCATTATGGACACCGGCAAAGACTCACCAAGACGCCAAAGTGTCGGGCGTCCCCGACCTTTTTAAACTTTGTTCACATATTTTGGGTCCTTCCTAGTTGTTTGAGAATCTTATCTTTTTAGTAGCCGACCTTTTCAAGGTTAATTATAAAATTCAAGCAAGGGAATCATATAAATATAAAGTTATGTGATCATAATAAAGGACCAAGCACTAAGCATTAGCTATCACCACCTAAGGTTGCATATAAAGGAATTATCAAGAGAATTCAAGCATCCATCTAACATCCACATAAGGGAAAGGGATTGCATTATTTTGCATACACTTCATAGGAGGGGAAGTTCATTCTTTCATGCACACATATATCTACATTTTCTACATCTAGTTATTGATCACTATCAAGTGCACCATGCACGAGAGCCACCTAGGGCACAATCTATTCACACACACATAGAACTACATTGGATATGATATTTAGTGTAACACTCGGTCGTAATTTCACTTGTTTGAAAGTCGAGGACAGTTTGACCCATCATTTGCATTATTTTCTTTTTGGAATTTGATGCACTTTTGAGGGTTTTACAGGTCATTTCTTCAATGCAGGTTACATGTTACATCGACGAAATTGATGCGACATACTAGTGACATGCAGAAAGGACAATGAATATCTTGCCACCCTATAAAGGAGGTTTTATGAGGTTCTAAGTAGTCACAGACACCCGAACAAGTTTACAATGCCCGCAGATGCCTTTGACCCATTCCAGGTGCACCACTCTAGGTAGATCTTATGGTCGCATAATTTTTTGAGGCTTGGTGTGACACTTCTCTCCTTCTATTCATTGGTTTGTCACTTTGGCACAACTCAGGATTATTTACAAATCAACTAATTCTTTCTATCTCCTCTTTACAATTAGGGTTTTATAATTTCTAGCTTATTTTACTTGGGTCAAATTTGTATTTCATTACATATTTAATTTCTAGCATTATTACATAATTAGTATTAGGAATCTATTCATTCCAATATTTTCTTAATCGAATGTCATCATGTAGCCCCATGAATTCTCTTATTACTTCTTCATTCTAAAAGAAATCAATAAGTATGGGTTGTTGTTGGTTGATGATAGTAGGTTGGTTTGATACAAGAGGTCTAATAAGTGTTGAAGCTTGGGACGATGTTTGATGATGAAGATTATTGGAAGGTTTGACCTTATTGCTCCCATAAAGGAATTTGATAATACTTGAAAATATATCTTAGCACATTGTTTCTTGTGACTTGTTTGATGTGGATGTGAACATCAATGTTTAAAATATTGATAAGGATATGTTAAGATATAGTTGAAAGGGCTCAAGGGCCAAAGAGGGATTGGATTTTGATTGATAGAAGAAGATGACTCAAGAGATGAAGTAGATTTGGATTTGGATGTATCATGAGTTGAAGAAGATGTGGATTTGGGATAGGTTGGTATTGGTTTACCTAGAAGACGGTATAATGCAAGTAGCCAAAGAGGATCATGTAGCCTAAAAATGGATTGTGATGTAGGGGTAAACTTGGATGATTTATTAGAGGAATTTGAATTTATATGGATATTCAAAGGAGGAAGACATCATTGAGGTGACTGATAAAGGGGTCCTGTGGAGAAAGGGAGGACCACAACTTAGGAGTCGAATTAGATGAATGATTGGAAGAATGTGTGGCGACACAAATCCTTAGAGGAGGAAAATTTCATTGAGGAAACTAATTATTTCTTAGGAGAAATTTAATTGGATGAGGCTCAAGAGACTGAGGGGAATCATAAGAATAACATGGATTAGAATAATCAAGAGAATAGGGATGATGAAGAGGATTAGAAGGATACAAATGATTAGGAGAATCAAAATCATACCACGAATTAGAAGCATTAGAATCATACCACTGACTATGAGATGAAGGTGGGGAAAGGGGTAATAGAATGGGCTCCCTAGTGTGAAGAACCAATTATGGTTTAGTCATGATGGGCATCGTTTGATGTGAATTCCAGGACCTAGGTTGTTGGGAAGTTGAAGATAGCATGGGTTCCTTAGTGTGAAGAACCAATCAAGGTTTAGTCATGATGGGAATCACTTGATGTGAATGTTGAAACTTGGGTTCCCTATTATCATAACTGTGAGAAACCATGTGATATCTAGTTATGGTTGGCATTGTTGGGTCCAAATGCTTAGACCTAGATTGTTTGATTGAATTCCTTCAAATGGAAGGAAGTTTTATGTCGATTTAGATAACGTAATGACAACCAACTAGACATTTTAAAAATATGGGTATGTTTGTGTGATTTTCTAAAGGTAATATAAGGATAATAGACATTGTAATGACACAATGTTGACAATCTAGCAAGGTTTGCAAAACAATCTACAAATGCGAAAAGTCAAAATGGTTGATTAGAAATGCGACAACACAATTTCAACAATTAAATCAAGTTTTGTGAAAATAAGATTTAAGTATTAAAATGGGTTGATATGATTTTAATAGCGTAACAACGTACATTTCCACACTTAAATCAAGTTTAAGAAAAACAAGGCTTAAGTATAAAAAAATGGTCAATATAAATGTGAGCAACGTAATAATACAATTTCAATACTTACATATATTTTAAGACAACAAGATGTAAGTATTAAAAAGGGATTGGCACAAGGTGAGTGTAGACACAAAATCATGCACGCACTACTATTTTACTATGCCATCGGTATATTGTTATATGCATGGATTTTAAGTGAGAAAATTATTCACTGGTGACACACTCCTTTGTCCATCCACTTGCTTTGGTTGTTTCTATTATTGTTCTCTCTCATATTTGTCATTTTTGCACCTAGTTCTGGTCAGTCACAAGGATCCTTGTCTATCTGTCTTTTCACATCTGTCATCATTTATCCTAGGACACCAACACCCACTCGGAAACTAGACCCAAGGACTCCTATCCATTCTAGGTGCTTCTATCCTCTTTGTTCTTGTTTATATTTTTGGTCAGCCTTTTTAGTTTTCTTATCCTTATCTTGAGGTCATAGTCAACATGTCATGTCACTAGTGTCAAAATTCAAACAAGAGATCCATATATATACACAACATACACTCTATTATTCTTGCTTGGCAATTTTAAGGGGAAATCACATCTACATACTATCACTACCATCAAAAGGATTACATTTTTGGGCTGCATACACTACATAAGAAGGGGAAGTGTTGAATTCCATATTACACATTTGAATTCTATCTTGGCATCATTTGTGCGAGGGTAACCTAAGGACACTATTACATAAACAAGCACAAAGAACTACATGGATTCTAAAATTTAGTGTAGCGCTCGGTCATAAGTTCACTCTTTAGGTGACCACCAGGTCATTCTGACTTCACATATTGCATATTTCATTCTAATTTGATGTGTTTGTGAGCTTGCGTAGGTAGCTAGGGTTTGTTTTGTAGGTTACATATATCCATGGTGACCCAAGTGTGAATATCAGGTGATCAATAACGAATAAGTGTGAAACCCCAGTGACACAGAAGAAAGTAGATTATGAGAATTAGTGTAGTCACTAATGCTCAAAAGTGGTCTCTGACACCCTCACCCTAGTCTAGTCAGTAAGTTACATAATTAACATGGAGCATTTACAACATTCGACCAACCTATTCACTAATTGTTCTAGTTCAAATTTGTTCCAAGATAATCATAAATAAGCTAATTCTTTTATCTCTCCTATTTTCTTACACAATTGTAACATTAATGTGCTTAGTATTTGTATTTTATTGTATCTTATCATATTATAGACTCTACAATTAGATTTATTTTTATTTTTATTAAATCATTTGGTGAACCCCATCCTTAGCTGAACTCCTTGGCCTAGGATCCCCAAAACCCTCATGGCTCAAAATAAATCCTCTTTCCCCAAATAGGCTATGGATCATATTAGTGTTCATCCTATCCTTGATGAAGCTATCAGTAGAATCAAACTTAGTGCTCTTTATCTCAATGCTCATTTTGATCCCTAAGTCTTCCAACAATTTATTAATTTCTAACACACCATTCCTTTTGGCATTGATAACCCTTATATTTACATGCTATCATGATCAAATCTATGCTGCATGTTCTCCATCATCATCATCCATAGTCACCCATACTGTTGTACCTTATTCTCCTCCGCTTGTAGCGCATGATAATGTTATTATATATCCTTTGCTTGGTGACATTTTTTCTTGTATAGATGTCAATAAATCTACTTCTAAGGTTACAAATTTACATGTGCATGATGAAGTTTCCATTAATACTCAAAATGAATGCAAAGCTATATCTCCTACTTCTTCTATTTCTAAAATTGTTTTTAATGATTACTATGCTAAATCTCATGTTAGTTCTCTTATTACTTCTTTATATGCCGATGATACTCTTAATAAACTACTTGCTTGTGAAAATTTGAATGATAGTGATGTAGGACCACCGAATGTGAATTTACCACTCCTCTTTCTTCTCGATTAAGGTCATTTCTAATATTCTTCATGATGATTCTTCTCCTTCCATTAGTGCACCTCTTATTGTGACTCTCAAGTCTACATATAGCATTCATGTATAATCTCCATGTTCATCACCTCCTCCCCCACCTCCTTTCCCTTCTTCCACATCCACCAATCCTTATCATGTCCCCATGATCACTCATAATGGCAAAGTTCAACCTCTCAATGTGCCTCTCACTTCTTCTATTATTCCTTCACATGATATTCTATCCCTTATGCATGTTGTCGAATTTGAAAGCTCAAGTCCATTCCCTTACTCTTGAAAGAAACTCATATTATGCTTCTATTGATAATAATTCTCTTCCAGGAAATCCAATCCTTAAAAAAATTCACAATCCATTTCCCCCTAAGGTTTCATCATGCCTGCGTTTACATGTTTTGATGGCACCGACAAACCTTACTTGCATCTTAAGCATTTTCTCTTAACAATGGATTCTTATTCTAATGAGCACTTGCTCCTCGAAGTTTTTTGTCATAGTCTTGTTGATCATTCTCTTCAATGGTACACTCATTTGCCTTATGGATCTATTAACACTTACTATGATATGGAGGATGCTTTTCTTAGGTAGTTTATGGTTAACAATGGTCCTAGAGTCACATATGATCGTTTACCTACTTTGCATCAAGGAAAGAAAGAAACCATTATAGATTACATCTTACGCTTTAATTATTGCATGCATCAGTTATTATTTCAGCCAATTGATTTAGAAATATAATTTATCTTTTGTCATGGCTTAATTCCTACATTAAAATAAAAACTATTGTATGATACATGTGAATATTTTATGCTTTTGTGCTATAAAGTTATTGATATAGAACAAGATTTAATTACATAACATGTTATTCCATCTCCTTCTACTTCTTCCACTACTCCATTTCCCACTACTTCTTCCCCTCTTCCATCTATTGAGTGTCCTCCATGGTCCCCATCTCCTCCTCCACATAAGCATCTTCCTTCACCTCCACCGTGTTGGTCTACACCTAAGTCTTCTCCACCTCCTCCTCATGAACCATTGCACTTTCCATATGCTACTAAGCCTCATGATGTCTTGCGTACTTTACTTAATAAGAAATTAATTCACTTTCCTTCTAATGAACATCGTCCTCCTCACTACTTGCATCGCCAACATGATTTCCCTTATTGTAATTTCCACTGCATCAATGGCCACCGTGATAATGAATGTTGTGCTCTATATGATAAATTACAACAATTAGAAGACAAAGGTGTTATTTCCTTCGACTCTCTCTCTCTCTTGTGAGAGATATCTTTCTCCCATTCTATATAAGAGTGCTTTCATAGCTGTTTACTTGTCTCCTCCACCCACTTCTAAGGTTTTCATTCATCCACCTCCTAAGATCATTATCCATCCATGCCCTTCATCTAGCTCATCCATTGCTACATCATCTCATCCTCCTCACAGTGCTACTACAAATCTTTCTTAAACCATCAACATTTATGATTCCCATTGCTATACCTCTCATGATCGACACCATTTCATCCGATTCGGTTTGGCTCTTACACTCATGTTGTTATTGATTCACACGCTTCCACCATCCCTCACTGGCCTCTCCATATTTGGTTGGTGATATCCATATGATCACCTCACAACCCGATGATGTAATTGTGTTATTAAGGTTCTTAAATGACTGTTGAGGGATCCATTATAAAATGAACCTCATTCTCACATAGGGGGCACCGCTCTTTTTCTCCCCTCTTTTTCATCATTCATCAAACACTATTGTTAACATGGTCTTACATCTTCTCATTATACAACTATCAACATATCATTATTCTAATCTTTTATACTATCTGTTTGGAGCCAAACTTGCATTCATCCTAGATTATGATGAATTGGGTCATTGAGGAAATATGGGGCTATCTCCAAGTTATGGGACCATGCGCGCTTGAGATAGACCTCCTGGAGAAGGTCGGTTCCTCTGCGCTATTTCTATTGCTACTATTCCTCCTAATACTGAAATCAAATCCTAAACTAATCATGCCAAGGGATTAGAGTTAGAAGGATGTGTAGAAATGGAAAACTAATCAAAGGGAGGTGATAACACCAAAAATAATGGGAATGGACACATTTGGCTTAAGAAAAATGAAGGAGAATGCGCACAGAGAGGATAAACACATGTATCACAATCCATAACATAGCCACACAATCGTTTTCATGGGGCATAATAAGAAAAGGAGCAAGGGACATGAGGAAGCACAACAAGCACACAATGCAAAAAGAGAGGTAAGGAGAAACAATAAAAAAGTTAAGGTAGAGACAAACCATAAAATAAAGCTTCTATTACTTCCAATGAATAAATAGTGCGAAAGCAAGATCTAAAGGTCTGAAACTTAATATGCCAAGAACTAAAGTCATTAGCAAACCAAAGGGTTCAACAACCTTTTACAATGATCCTTTATCTGATATTTATAGAAAGGAAGGAGAGAAGAAGGAGAGAAATAAGAGGGAAACTATAATTTGAAAGTTCAAACACCAACAACAATCAATAACTTCATATAAATTCACCTACAATACTCGATATATGCACCTCACCATGTCCTGTTTATCTTGCAGAAGAAGCAAGGAGGGTGAATCAGATCAAATTTGGGTGGTTGGATCGACTAGACATGTGCATTAATGGATGAATATGTGTTTCCCTACTTCTCACCTACCAAATCTTGCTAATATTTGAATTTGAATAATTTGGAGTGGAGCCCATGTTAACACCCTTCCAACAAGATCAACCATGCATTAATCTGAGTTCTACAACAAAAGTTATGTTGTTTTAAAGTCTCAGACGATGAACTAGACACACAATGACATGTGGCACGCACCAATTGGTTGAATGATCGACCAACTGTTCATATGTTTTATCATTTCTTCCATGTGTCACATAACATTTTGTCACAATAATTTGGCACCCTAGTGGTTCACTTGATAGGTTGCATGTGGCACACTCAAGTTTGATAGGTTGCCACTTGACACATGGCTAGCATGAAAGATTGTGCCAGGAGCACACATAAGTAAAAGGCATAAGAAAGGGAACACAAAGATAAGTGTGCGAGAGGTGATGCACGCGGAGGAAAAGGGTGCATATCTATAAGAGATAAATAAGCAAGTGGGGTGTTAGCGTTCAACCGAGGAACACACGAAACAAGAAAGGGAGGGGCTCAAAGAAATATGCAAGGGACTTATCTATATTTGGAAGTAACGTCATGAGTATGCGTGGAGGATGTACAAATTACTAGGAAGAGGGTAGACTCAAAGGATCATGCGCAAGGAGAATGTAAGGAGATATAGGAATGAAGAAGGAAGGTGGAAGGCGTATGAGGAAGAAAAACATGTGAGGAACTATGCACCAAGGAAATAATTCCAAGGGGACAACCAAAGTATGCACAACCTACAATATTTGAACCTTACAGCCAGAATGGGGATGTAAGTTGTCAAAAATAACTAGGAGAGTTATTTTGGACAACAGTTTGGAAAATTTTAGGGCCATCTACCTGCTAGATGAAGGAGATCAGTAGCCTTGGAGCATCCATTGGGCATGAAGTCAGCTTGAACACATGAACTTCTGATATGAAACTTTAAAAACTACCCCTAAAATCAGTTGAATAACTATCTAGACT
Source organism: Taxus wallichiana var. yunnanensis (assembly GCA_018340775.1). Taxonomy (NCBI): domain Eukaryota; kingdom Viridiplantae; phylum Streptophyta; class Pinopsida; order Cupressales; family Taxaceae; genus Taxus; species Taxus wallichiana. The sequence goes on from CM031244.1 coordinate 134,554,219, forward strand.
CTGTATAATTATTGAAGACTGCTGGAAGATTTCTGAACCAAACTGGCATCCTGGAAGCAACAAAAGAGCATGCACATGGGGTGCACAAGAAGAAATAACTATATACAAACAAATAATGTGCATAAAATGCACTTGGAGGAATTGAAACTAATCTAATATGTACAATGCTGATGAGGACTCAATGAAAGTGCTAGAGATAAATCCCATTAATTGGGATTGGTAATGCGACTCCATCAAGGTAAGATAACTCAAAAGAGTTAGCCTCTTTACAAGAACTGATAATATATGGGCCACTCCAAAGTGCATCAAACTTTGAATGATGCCCTGGTTTACCTCTGTTAGCATCCCACTTTAATACTAAGTCACCAACTTTGAAAGCTTGAGGCCTCACCTTTTTGTCACACCATTTATTTTTTGATTGTTGATGTTGTTCTATCTTTATCATGATAGTGTTTCTCAATTATTCAAGTTCAACCAACTCTGCCATTCTTATTTCCCTTTGGTCTGCACCCTCAAACTCTAGTTGTTGGGCAAGTTCTAATGAAGGCAATTCAAGAGATAAGGGAGTCTAGCTTCCCCACCAAAAACAAGCTTATAAGGTGAAGTACCTATTGCCTTATTCATCATGATTCTATCTTCACACAATGCACGTGAGACCTTTGTGTGCCATTATCTCTAGTTGATATTCATTATTTGCTTCATGATTCTGATCAGATTCTTATTAGTAGACTCATCCAAACCATTACCCTGGGGTAATAGTTAGAAGAAGTCTTCAAATAGATTCCAAGGCTAAGCACCCAATCAAAAATTTTGGTACCAAGGAAGGCTTTTGCATTATCGAGATAATGGTTTGAGGAATAACAGACCTTGTTATAATTCCTTTGAGAAAGTCAAGGATTAATAATTCAGCTGATTCCTTAAGCGCAATGACAACTTTTGTCCATCTAGCGAAGTAGTCCGTTGTTGTCAATACCCACTTATGCCTAACACTTGAGGGAGGATTGATCATGCCTATAAATTCAAGAACCCATTGTGGAAAAGGCTGATCCACTTGGATTTGTTGAGGGGAATTGCTTCTAATTTCTTCTTTCTACAAAGAAATCAAATTATTTACATTTCATGACCCACTTATGCACATCCAAGAATAAGGTAGGCCAAAAGTATCATGCCTTAATGATTTTCATCACCATCTCTTTGGACAAGAAGTGTCCACCAGAGAATCCATCATGAAATTCTGCTAAAACTTTGTCATCTTATGTGCCATTAATGCATCTTAGCAACACACCATCAATATTTCTTTTGAAGATAATGCCATCAATCAATGCATATGGATAGATTGCAGCCTTAGATGTCTTCTTTTTTCTTTTCTTAGATAATAAGGATATGTGTCAATGGAAAGGAATGTTACCATTTCTTCTATCCAACTACATGTGTTAGGATCCTCACTTTTCTCGAGTTCAACTCGTGGGATCTCTTCATCCAGAAACAATGAAGTCTCTTGATCATATTGTGCATCCTCATAAATATGTTTTCGTGCATGATACCTCTAACAAGTTTAGTGGCTTTGATGGTCACATCATACTCCATGATTTTGGGCACCCATCTTGCTCTTTCTCATCGATTTCCGCTCCCATGATGAAGTCTCTCACACTTGAGTGAAAAAATAACACCTTGATATGATTTGTGGTGAACATACTTTTAAATTTCTTTAGTACGCACATGGTGGCATAGACCTTATGACTGTATTTCAACTCATAATCCTTCAATGTCTAACTGAAGAAATCCACTGAATACTCCAGTCCTTGTTCATTTTCTTGTGTCAAGATAACAACAACACTCACATCATCTCCATAAGCATAAAGGATGAAATCCTTTGAATAATATATATTGATGAGTGTTGGTGTGCAAGAAATTTCTTGCTTGATTTTGTTGAAGCTCTCTTTTCCTTCTTTTATCCATTTTAAGATTATGTCCTTCTTGAGCATCAGGTGATGGGCCTTATCAATCCTGTAAAGTTAGGAATGAATCTCCTAAAAAAATTGATTTTCCTAGGAATGACTGCAAGGCTTTCTTATACACTATATGGAGAGAGAGAAAGGATGGCTGAAACATTTTCAGGATCAATAACAATACTATCCTTTGAGACCACATGGCCCAAAAGCTTTCCTTACACCATAAAAAAGATGCACTTCTTAAGGTTAAGAGATACCCCAAATTCTCTACATCTCTCAAAGACTTTTTCCAGATGCGCCATATGATCTGCGCCTTTCTTTTGAGAAGACAATTATGTCATCCAAGTAAACTAGGATGAACTCATTGATATATCCTTTGAAGGAAATGTCCATGGCCCTTTGAAACATTGTGCCTACATTTGATGACACCAAAAGACATCTTCTCGATATGTGTATGTTCCTCATTTTGTTGTAAATGTTGTCTTGAATTGATCCTCTTCCTTGACCATAATTTGATTGAAAGCTGGAATACCCATCCAACATGGAAAATATCTATGTGCTAGTCATTGTCTGTAAAATTTTTTCCATAAAGGCAAAGGATAATGATCTTTTAAAGATGCCTTATTCGATCCTTGAAATCAACACAAAATTTGATCTCATTGTTTTTCTTACTTACACACTGAATTAGATTTGTGACCCAAATAGAGTACTTGATGGGGAATATTATCTTTGCCTTAATGATTTTAGACAACTCTTTCCTCATGAGGGGCTCTCTATCCTTAGATTAACAAGCCTCTACTTTTTTTCTGATGGGCTTGATACTAGGATCATGGTCAATAGAGTATTGAACAACACTTAGATCAAATCCTTTCAATTCTTTTTACTCCCATGAAAATATGTCATTGTATTTTTTACAGAGAGGAATGAAGGCCTGATTTTCTCCATGCACGCAATCTTTACTGAGTAACAATTCTTTGTCATGTGCAATAGTAGCTGGAGTGAAGTCTTCTTGCATTACACACATATACTTTTCTTCACCCTTGAACTCATCATCAGGGCTGAATATTTTCTCTAAGGTAACTAGCTCTTTAGGAAACATTTTTTCTTTAGCTGGATCACTCGGTCACCATAATTGTCATGCAAGTCACTTGCATGCTTGAAGAGAATTCAACTTCATTCTGAATGAATTGGACAATTTTTGCATGTCACTTTCAAACACTTTCTAGTTGGTGTCATTATCTGGAATAGATGGTCTGATCATAATTTTAACATACTTGACATTTTCTTTAATGAAATCCTCGGAGGTGAGAACTACGAACCAAGCATGTGCATATGATTTGTTTCTTTATTCATCTTTCATGGCACTACCTACAGATTCAGAGCATCAAAACCTTCAAGGAGGTCCCAAACTCTATGTTTATAAGCTTTGAGAATCTTATTTTTTCCGCACACTTGTTTGTGACCTAGTGGATAACCAACTTAGTGTCCCCAAAAATATGCAGTGCCTTGACCTTTCTCTTTTCAGCAATGATAAGACCATGCACTAACTTTTCATATTCTGCTACATTGTTGGAGCATGAAAAATGTATCCCATGCGCAAAAGAATAATTTCTCATTTTTGGGAGAAATGAGAATGACACCTATGCCTGCACCATTTCTACTTCTAGAGCCATCAAAGTATAACTTCCATAGACCAGAATTTTCTTCATTTTTCTTGAGCATGTGCAGCAACACAACTTATTCTTCAAGATGCAATAAGTACCAAGCCCATTTTCAAAGGCTTCAAGTTCTTTAGCATATGGATCAAATTTGTGATGCATCTCTTCCCACTCATCTAGAATTATATTAGGTATAGGATGGGAAATAGATTGCTCTTCTGAAACTGAAAAATTGTTCTTGGCCTTCTTGGATTAGGAAATTAGCTTGGAGAGGGGATGGGTCATATGACTCAACATGATAAGAAAATATTGGCTCAACTTGTATGGTAAACTAGGTACCATACCTTGTTCTTAGTAACATATGGGACCAATCAAAAGACAAGTAACCACCCACTTTAGCAGTGAAATATCTTGATAGACACAAGGCAAACAAAGGAGGTAGGTCAATGATTGACACATCTTGAGTTATTATGAGGCTTGGACATGCATGAAGGGTTAACTCAAGATCCTTGATGACTCCTAGAGTGGTGACAATTGAGCCATCAAGTTGCAAGACTCCTTTAGATATAGGGTTGTACTTAAGACCTAAGACATCAACAATTTTCTTTAGGCATAACAAAGTGCTAGCACTTGAGTCAATCATATAATTGTGGACAAGGTGTTTTCCTATTATCAAGGACATATAGAAGGGTGGGGTTTTAACAACCTTACTTACTTTCTTCTCCTTTGCTTAATAGATATTGACAACAACATGAGGTTTTGATAACTAGATGAGTGTGTTGGAGTTGTGCGAGCTTCATATAACAAGTCGCGCTAAGATGGAATGGCTAGGGCATCCCACATTGTGAAATTTACATTTGTCTTCTTCATCTGGTCCACAATATTGAATGGAAGGCCCAATGACTTATGCATTTGAGGCACAACAACATCTTTTCTTGATTGTTCAAGTGCAGAGGAAGGGGCCTTAGCTTGCATAGAGGCTTGACCTACCAAAGGAGGGGGCATGCACTTCTTATGTAGGGGAATTGCATAGAACCTCACATGCAAGAATTTTTGCACCATGATTGTTGGTATGATTTACATGAGCTGCATCTATTTACTTTTGAGGATTAGCCTATGTGACAGGAGTGAAGGTTGCACACCAAATTCAAGCATTCTCTTCTTGTGTCTAGTGTTGTCAACAACTTGGGCATGTGGTTTGATATGACTATTCATAACTTGATTTATTACATAGAAGTCTTAGGTGCTAAATAACATAAGGTTGGTCTCAGGAGCAACTTCTAGAATTTCTTGATTTTCTAATTCACTTGTGCTTATGGAAGGTTCATAGTTAGAAGCATTCTAGATCATATAAACTGTGTGTGTGCAAGGAATTGATGCAATGATATTGACTATGAGGCATATTGCAAGGAAAACACCATTCTAACTCTTGAGCCATATTGTTCAACTAGAACTAGTGATTAGCACTTGGCTTACATTGGGTGTTGGAAGAGTTTACACATGGGGAACCACTTGCAAAGGAAGGTGTGTATTAGCCAACCATCTATTCATTTTTGGTTCTACCCATATCTTTGATTTGGATATTGATTTCTAAAGGGCTGATGGCTTTGGTTATACCCTTGATTAGAATCATTTTGAAGGCTTGCTATTTTTTTCTAAAGACATGACCTTATTGGATAGATTTCTAATAAGGGCCTTTATTTCTTAATCCTCTTTTTCCATGGGAGATTAAGATGTGGAGGTAGAGGGGTTGAGTTCTTTGCTTGGGAATAGGGGTAGTGGATGGCCGAGGTGCTAGAGGAATTTCTAGGAATAAGGGCATGGGCGGTCTAAAAGCTAACTTTCCTACCTGAATTAGATAGTTCTTAGCCCTAATAGCTAATGAATAGGCCCTAGGCAGTATTATACCCCCATGGATTGGATCATGAAAACAATATCATAATTTAAACCCCTTAAAAAGTATAAGAAAACACCTTTTGGAGTCGATCTTACCAGGGATGGAGTCTTCTCCCATGTTTTTGAAATCTAAAGTTGAAGTTTTCCATGAACTCATTGGGATCCCTCTTTATAGTTGTCAATTGTTCAAGTAATGAGATATTATATGCCTTCTCTCCAAACTGATTGCAAAGATCTACACCCAGTTGATTCCAATTTTGAATTAACCCAAATGTCAAACTCCTAAACCATTACAAAGCTCTCCCTTTAAATGAAGAGGCTAAAAGCCTAACAACCACATCTTGTTCAACAACTTGGTGGATGATGTAAACATTAACAATGTCATGTATATGGTCAAATTGAGTAGTATGGTTCTCCCCAGTGAAGAAAGGGATGCTCTTGAGTGCAGATGCTGGAATAGGGTTTTGGGCATTAAAAAAGAGGACTACTACCAGTGAAATTGACAAATCCTTGATTTTCTTGATTTTGTAGTGCTGCCATGATGATAGGACTAAAATTCTCACCAGGTTGTAAGGAAGGCTTGCCAGGAGGTGGTGTTGATATTGCATGATGCGTTGAAGATGGAGATACATGTGTGGTAGTTCTAATACATGTGTTTCTTAGAGAGAGATAGAGGTACTGAAAGGACTCTTCGGCCATCTTGCGCTTTGTCTGGTATGTATTCTTCTCATAAGAAAGGCACACAAACTACTAAAACAATAGATATGAGAGTTGGGAGTCACTAGATGTGTTGAAACAATCGTCCAAAGGCTAGAAATCACTAAGTCACCACTGGAGCTTAGTAATAATGAAATTTAAGCTTTCAAATCCTTTCCCACTTTGGGCATTCCAAAAACTATTGGAGATGAAACTTACCCTCATCCCGCATCGGGATGAACTAGGTCATTAAGGTAACATGGGACTGTCTCCAAGTTGTGGGACCTTGCATGCTTGAGACAGACCTTCGGAGAAGGCTGATTCCTCTACCTATTTCTACTGATTACAGCTACTCCTAATACTTAAATCAAATCCTAAACTAATCATACTAAGGGATCGAGTTAGAAGGATGTGCAAAAATGGAAAATTAATCTAAGGGAGGTGATAACACTAGAAAGAAGGGGAATGAACACAATTAGCTTAAGAAAAAATGAAGGGAATGCACTCAGAGAGGATAGACACATGTATCACAGTCTATCTCACAACCACACAACAATTTTCATGGGGCACAATAAGAAAATGAGTTTGCAAGGATGTGAGGAATCATAACAAGTAATGCAAAAGAGAGGCAAGGAAAAATAATAAAAACAAGTTAAGGTAGAGAATAGCCAAAAACAAAGATTTTATTGCTTCCAAAGAATGCATAGTTGATTACAATGACGTATGAGGCCGATATCCACATGCAAAAGCCAAATCTGAAGGCCTGCAACTTAATATGCCAAGAACTGAAGTCTTTAACAAACTAAAAGGTTCAATAACCTTTTACTATGAGCCTTGATATGATATTTATAGAAGGATGGAGAGAAGAAGAGAAAGAAGAGGGAAACTCGAATTTGAAATTTTAACCACCACTAACAAGCAATAACTACTTACAAAGTTGTCTCTAATGATGTCAGATGTGCCTCCCCATATCTGTTTAGCTTGTAGAAGAAGGAAGGAGGGAAAATAAGATCAAATCTAGGTGGTAGGATTGACTAGATCACATGTATTAATGGTTAAAGACATGTTTACCGCTTCTCACCTACCAAATCCCACCAATATTTGAGTTTGAATGATTTGGAGAGTAGCCTATGTTAGCACTATTCCAACAAGATCAACCTACATTATCTAAGCTCTGCAGCAAAAGTTATGACATTATGATGTTCTGAAGTCTGTAAGGTGAATTGGAGATGAAATGACATGTGGCACATACTGATTGGTTGAAGGATCAACTAATTGATCATCTGTTTTGTCATTTCTACCACGTGTTGCGTAGTAGTTCGTTACAAGAATTTAGTGCCTTGGTGGTGCGCTTTGATAGGTTATGTGTAGCACACTCAAGTCTGATAGGTTGCCATGTGGCACAGTGATTGGCGTGGAAGAATGTGCAAGGAGCATGTGGAAGCAAAGGTACAAGAAAGGGAAAGAAAAGATAAGTACACAAAGGTGATGCATGCGGGAAAAGGGTGTATATAGGTAAGGGATAAATAATAAAGTGGGGTGTGAGCATTCAACCGAGGAATGTGTAGAAAAAAAGGGAGGGGCATGAAGAAATGCATAAGGGACTTAGCCATATTTGGAAGACAAGTCATGAGTACATGTGGAGGATGCAACAACTCACCGGGAAGAAGGCATATGCACAAGGAAAATGGAAGGAGATAGAGGAATGAAGAAGGAAGGTGGAAGGCACATGAGGGGAGAAGAGCGTGCGAAGGTGTAGGAGGAACTGCAACTAAGGAAATTGTGCCAAGGGGATAACCAGAGTACACAAAAAATGTAATATTTGAACCTTAGAGCTAGAATGGGGATGTAAGTTGTCAAAAATAACTAAGAGAGTTATTTTGGACAACACTGTCTACATTATATTACCATTTCAAATACTCTATCACATTATATCATATACATACATTCTTATTGTGATATCACTATACTATTCATTCACATACAAATCATCCTTAATTCACTACTTACGCATTATTTTCACATCATCATATGTTTCAAATATTCAACAATCAAGACAATCATTTCAACAATGAATACAACATCCAACAAATCAAAATACATATGAAAACCATCACATCTATACCATTGCACAAAAATAATGATATCTAACACGTGTGTGTATATATATATATATATATATATATATATATATATATATCTCGTCACAATCATCATAGTCACAACACTACAATTGCTAGGGGGTAAGCCCTCATGCATCAATATAGTGATAGACATCATATATAATCCTTAATATCACTATATATAGTCACATGATCCCTAGAACTAGTTTCTTCACTACTTAATCTACGCGCTAGTTCGTGGCCTCTATATCTCTCTACCTGTCTCCGTAGTATAGCCACCTTGGCTGACTACTTTACGAATTGGCCCTCTAGCTCCATGTATCTCATGAATAGATCCTAAGCTAGGGATCCTCCTCCTACAACTTGTCTAGATTACCCCGTCTCCATACGAGCGTCATCACACTCATTCAATAGCACAACAGACACCCCACATCATCAATATGTATTGCCTCTATGGCCACATCTACCTCATCTAGACCATGATGCACTAATTGTTCTCATGTAGGACCTGGCCTCACTCCTAGATGCCTTGACACTCTAGTAGCTCTCACCCATATATATGGCTCTGGGCACATCTTGATCCATACTAAACTATCTAGATACACGCTCCTCCTAGAATAACCCTATCACCCCTAGAAATCAATCCTCCATCCACATGGTACATTGAATGCATCGTAACTCTACTACATCTTCTAACCAACCCCCACAACCCCTATATGGCCTCCATATGATGGACCCTAGATCCATCTAATCAAGTATCAACCTATAGGTGGTCATGTCCAATCTCTTGCTATGGGAGCCTACCCACCTAATTGCAAATATCTCAAGCATCACCCAATCAGCTCATGGCCCACTGAGTGGCCTTAATATCATAATGTGCTCATATGCCCATACATGTAACAAAGTGGTGGCTCCTAGTCCACCCCCATGATCCTCCCGTTTGAATCTATAAACATATCTCGTACATGTGGGTGAACACACATCGTTCCCATGCATATCTCATCACATAATCCTCTATATGGTAACAAATATCATGCATCTTATACAATATACCAACTCCACCACCCTCTACTACCATAGATGACTCATAACCACTTTGCGATGAACTTTCACAACTACAAAACACTAGATCTAAATATAACATCTAAACTAATAAGAATCTCTTCATGTACTCAAGTACTAGTAAATTACCTCCTCGTTGCCCTCATCCGACTATGATCATATACTATACTCATCACATGTACTCTCTCCCCTATAATTGGTAGTCACAATATTTGATATACATCCTCCAAGGTCATGGTCATCTCACAAGTAAGCAACCAAAACATACATGTATTGACACATCATCTCTCACGAGAATCGCAGCCAACATAGGCACATTATGGGGAATCTCCCCAATCTAACAATGTGACGTGGACTGACACGATAAAGTATATCCCACTCTGTATTCTAACCCCAACGTAAGAAATGTGGTCATATAACGATCCTCGCGGAAATGTCTTGAGTGTTATCCCTATACGCAACACAAAAACCAACAAAAAAATTACATTAATACCTCATACATACTTATAACCAGCTAATCATGGTACAAAATTTGATCAAAATATAAATATCTCGCATTTAACTACCAAATCCACGTCCTGAGACGCTAATTCCCAAGAGCACATCACGGGCACCTTGGAATAGGTCACTAGTGTCCGGAATCGGGCGCTAGTGTCCCTAGAGACGACAATGCCTTGGGCACTTCCACCCAGTCGTCAAGACCGCCCAAATACAAAAAAACCTATTTTTTCCAAAAATTGGCAAAAATCGACACATTTCAATTTTTTTTCTAAAAATACTCATACATACCAATTCATTGACCATCCGTAAAGCTATGGCCATCACTACTCTCTCGAATCTTGTCAAACTCACTTGCTCTAACACGTGATATCCTCACATCTTAGAGCTCCAATTTTCACTCAAACATGGTACAAATGAAATCACTATTCACTTTTCACTATTACTATACATAACAATTTTCTTTTTCCACAAACTATAGTTTTTGTTTCCAATCATTTTTCCAACTAATACACGACACACAATTTCGCTCATATCTTGAGCCTTGCTACTCCATTTTCTTCCCCATTTTCTCCATTTCGATCAAAATTTCTTCTAGCACCGTACTATACACATTGCATAATTCTATATTTAAATATGGCACATGTATCTACACAAAATATTACAACATCTTCTATACTATCTCTTATTTTACAACTCTACTTTCAACTTAGTACTCATTTTCTCCACCCCTCACCCTTTCACCAAAAGGGGGCATACAATCGGGATCACCTTACGATCCCTCTTAGGTTACAATATAATCAATTGATACTCTTAACACATCAATATTGTATTTTTCTCTAATTATATTCAACAAAGGAATTAATCAATCTTTTCAACATTCAAATACTTTATAATATTTCAAATCTCCCTCCTAATGACCTAATGGGAAAAATAAAAAAATATATCGGTGAGTAAGCTACTAGGCACATCTTACTCCAAATCAATCTTCATCATTTAAATCAAATAAATCAATTAGTACAACAAACTCATTCTACTATTTCTCCCAGATGACCTAACTTGTGAGTTACACTATATTTCTATCTCTCCCAAATGACCTAACTTGGGAGTTGCATTACATTATTATCACTTCTATATGACCTATCTTATAAGCCATCAAATACTATTTCAATCGAATAAACTATTTTTCAATCGTAACTAATTCGAGAGCTAAATTGGAACTAAATTTGGTCTCTATCTATTTGTAGTAGTTAGACCTTTTGGGGATGTAGTCATAGATGGAGAGAAAAACTAGACCTCTCTCCCTAACACTCTTCTTCTGGCATCAAGACACCCAAATCCTCCCATTTAAAAACAAACAAAATTGGGTTGGGAATTTATCACTCCATACCTCTTCAAATCTCCATTGGTAACAATTCCAAAATCTCTAAATTCTACAAATCATGTCAATATTTCTCCAAGTGCTCCTTACAATGGTTCACTATCTCCAATTATGCCACATGGGTCAAAATGCTGATCCATAGTTCACCATGCTACAAGTTCTCACACTTTATATGTACTTTTCAACATGGTTTCTCTGGACTTTTTGCAGTATGTTCCTTACTTCCTTTACACTACTTGAATTTCATTCAAATAGCATAAAGGGGGAAAATGTAGACACAAAATCATGCACATACTACTATTTTACTATGCCATCAAGTATGTTGTTATATACATGGATCTTAAGTGAGAAAAGTATTCACTAGTGACACACTCCTTTGTCCATCCACTTACTTTGGTTGTTTCTATTATCTTTCTCTCTCACATCTGTCATTTCTACACCCATTTTTAGTTAAGTCATAGGGATCCTTGTCTATTTGTGTTTTCTCATCCATCTTCATTTATCCAAGGACACCATTGCCCACTCTGAAACTAACACCCGTGTGTGTCTCGTCCACTCGGGTGCTTTTTTCTTCTTTATTCCTTTTTACATACTTGAAATTTGTGGTAGACCTTTTTATTTTTCTTATCCCCATCTCAAGGTCATAATATACACTTTGTATAGGAAGGGGAAATGTTGAATTCCACATCATACATTTACATTCTATCTATATATATCTAGTTATTTTGGTGTCATTGGTGCAAGGGTAACCTAAGGACACTATTACACACAAGCACAAAGAACTACATGGATTTTGGAATGTAGTGCAACACTCGGTCATAAGTGCACTCTTTGGGTGACCTCCAAGGTCAGTCTGACTTCACATATTGCATCTTTAATTCTAATTTGATGTGTTTGTGAGCTTGTGTAGGTAACTAGGGTTTGTTTTGTAGGTTACATGTATCCTTAGTGACCCAAATGCGAATGTCGGGGATCAAAAATGAATAAGTGTGAAACCCCAATGACACAGAAAAAGTAGATTCCATGCATTTACATAGTCACTGAATCTCAAAAGTGATCTCTAGGGCCCAAGTGCCCTCACCCCAGTCTAGACACTCGTGTCTAGATATGTCCGTAAGTTACAAAATTAATATGGAGCGTTTGTGACATCCTGTCCAATCTGTTCACCAGTCATTCTAGTTTAGATCTATTCTAGGATAAGCCTAATTCAACTAAGTCTTCTATCTCTCTTATTTGCTTACACAATTGTATCATTTGAGTGATTAGTATTTGTATTTTGTTGTATCTTATCATATTAGTGACTTTGAAATTAGAATTTATTATATTTTCATTAAATCAACAAGCAACGTAACAATGTACTTTCAACACTCAAACTAAGTTTGAAAGAAACAAATTTTTAAGTATAACAATGGGTCGATATAATGCGAACAACATAACAATACAATTTGAACACTTAAATCAAGTTTAAGAAAACAAGATGTAAGTATAAAAATGGATTGATATAATGTGGGCAGTATAATGATGTAAAGTGAGATCAAGGTGAGATCTTTCTATAAGTGAGACGTCTCAATATTGGTTTTAAGATAACCACCAAAATGTGAAAAGTGTACCAACACTCTTTCAACACTTAAATCAAGTTTGCAAAGAGAAACAAATTTAAGTGGGTACAAAAGAGGTCGACACAATTTTGGTAGTAATTTGAGTTGTTTTATTTTGACCAATAATTCCAAAAAAGAATAAGGGAATTTATGATTGGTGATGAAAAATATGTGACACAACTTTGGCAGAGTTTCACCTTGTTCAATAACAAGGTAGAAACTAGGAAAAAGTTTTACGTTGTAAGATTTGTGATGAAAGATACGTGGCTAAACTTCAATGGACTCTCGCCTTGTTTGAAAAATAAGGTTTTGACTCTGAGGAAGTCTTTCTTTATAATGGATCTTTGAAACTCTCAATTTGGATAATGGTAAAGCTAGCCTTAATGCCAAACGAATCCCTAGGATTTTGTTCTCAACACTTTCCAATAACTTGTTTAAGAGAGGTGCATTTTTTTAGAATAAATTCTAAATAAAGGACAATTACCCCATACTAAAATTAATGAACGAGGCCTCATACAAATAATGTTTGAAAATCCTCACAAATTTTTTCTAGTCAAGTAGGTGATGGGTCACTTTCCATTTCATTAACCAGTTCCCTCAATGTGTTGACTACTTTGGGGTTCATGTTGTATATCTAATAATGAGTTTTATGGCTTAAGCCAAGATACTTCCCATAGTTTAAAGCAGATGTGTTTTAACCCTTATCCGAACATATAAATACAATGTGAATAAATGGTGTGTTTTTTCATATTTTATTTAAAATGTGGTTTTAAATGCCTTTAATAACTTGCACATAATGTATTAGTAAATGTCTCGATTTTATTCTTTGATAAACAAAAAGGTGTTATACTCAAAAGATTTGTAGTTTTCCATGCTAACCATAATTTTTTTATTAAAGGAAAATAGTTTTGAAGGGACTATACCCTGATACAAAAAGGCTCAACAACCAGATATACACGAGTAAGAATCCAAAAAGGATCAGAATCCAGATAATTCATCAAGCCAAATAGTAGCCAAAAAAGGAACTACTAAGAAGTAGTAAACTAGGAACAAAACTACTAAGAAACAACAATTAAACATCAAACTAGCAAAAAAAACAACATCCTACTTATGCAACTAGACTACACTGAAGAAGTTATTTCTTTGAAGCCTTGTCTATTCTTGATTGAACAGTCTGAAGTGAGGTAAATAACGCCAGAGTGGTGACATGCGTGGGGTCATTTGCATCCAACTGAGAGATGACTTGCTTCCTTTCATCTCTAGTGCCCCAAATGTCAATTGAAATTCCACTGAGCATAGTGATGCTTCTGACATGTTCAAGAAAATCACATATAGCCCTAAAAATTACAATGTTGTGGTCATGCCGATCCTTAGATTTCCCAAGTCTATTGTCCAGGGAATTCAGTTTCTTGTAAATTTCACTTATCTGATCTGCCCCAATATCAATATCCTCATTTAATTTCCTTTTACCCTTTTTCTTTGTTAGCTGATACATTTATTTTTTTAGGTTTTCCACATCTTTTTCCAAAATTTCCATTATTTGAAGAATATTCTCCTTCTCGTGTTGAGTGTCTTGTTTTGCAAAAGGTGACTTTGATATGCAACAAATTATGGGCAATTTAAATATCCTTGCTGCTCCTAAGGACTCTGCGGAGGTAGAGGGGTTCAATTTGGAGAAGGAAGGGTTTTTGTCTTGACTTTCCTTTGAATAGAAATGGTGATCGGGGTGATAGTAGGGATAGGTTTAATGGGAATGGGCGGGCGACTGGGGTAACATGTATGCGAGTAATGGTCGAGACAATGTTTATGAAGGAGAAAGATAAGAACATGATGGAGGGGAATGGCCTAGGTGTGGTTTTGGAAATCAAGAATGGAATGCTCCATTGAATTAAGAAGATAGTGCGGGAAACAAACAAAGAGATTTCTCCTAAAGTGGTTAAGAAAAATCAGGTGTTTTATGGGGATAGTGATGTACCTACCTTCAAGAGAGATAAAATAAACCATCATTTTAGCTATTTCATCAAAGGGTTCTAGGATGGAACTGACCTTTATACCCACCATTATAAAGAGGAGCTCCTCCCTGTTTCCACAAAATTTTTGGTTTCTACATTTTTATCCACCCTTTTGCTGAAAAATTTGATTCCATCCAAAGTGAGGCCCGTTACCTCTGCAATAAGCTCCTCTGATTATCAACACTTTTTGCCCACCATAAGTTATGTTTTTCTCTTTCCAGTCTGCAAAAAAATGCATAGATATGTTCTAATCGTGGCCTTATATTTGCTCAATAAAATTAACAACCCCCAAACCGTAGATAGTTCCACAACTCAACATTTTCTTTCCATGTGGGATCACAGTTGGTTTTTGTTTGACATGGAGCTCCCCCATTTTTCCTGCCTCTGCATGCAATCTAATTGAAACCCACGAATAAACTGTTTGTGTCTTTCCTAAACCACTTTTAACCATCCATCTGCATATCCTTCGAGCATGAAAAATTTGATGATTATAAATACATGTACTCCTCTCACATGTGCTAACTTTCATTTCCCATAAAGCACATAAAGTCCCATTAGTGATTCTTCATGGGATGTAATCTATCATATTTATCTTTGGTAATAGAGTTCTGTAATTCAATATGGGTATTTTTCTCATAATTCCAAGTGGTGAAGTTATTACTAATACCATAATTAGCTAGAGTGTCTCGCTACCCTATTCCCCTCTATGTAGGTGTGACCAATTTGAAGGTTATTTAAGGTATGAAAAATATTAATAGACTCCTAGATGAAATCCTTAATTGTCCAACTTGGAGGATGTATCTGATTTAGATGATTTATTACATTCAAGGAATCACCTTCAACAATAATGTTTTGAATGTTGCAATCTTTAGCAAGTCTTAGACCCCATAAAGTTGATAAAGCTTCAACATAGTGATTGGTCTGATGCCCCATTCTGCCAACATAAGCAATAATTAAACAACCTTTGTGATCCCATATAATTCCTCCACCAGTAGTTGCACTGGGTTTCCCTTAGAGGCTCCATCAAAATTGAGTTTATACCAAGAATTAGGAGGGGGATCCAATGTATTGAAGACCTGTCAATGGTTGGAGTTCTTTGTTTCTAAACATTTTCAATATCAATCTTCCAATTTGAAAGTATAACCTCTTCATCTTTAGGATATTTCTTGTTCTTAGGAGGTTTAAATCTTTCAATATTTTCTTTAACTAGCATTACCAATCTTATTGAAGCTTGTTTTACAGATCTTCCTGTTGTTTCTAAATATTATATCATTCCTTACTTTCCAAATTCTCCATATTATATGAGGCAAAGTTAGTTTCCATAATCTCCTAACTATGCAATGATTGTATGGGGGTCCCATTGTATCCAAGTTTGAGGAAATTCCTTAGGAAATGTCCAACAAATATTGAACTTTGAAAAACATAACTCCATATTTTTGAAGCAAACTCACAATGTAACAAAAGGTGTTTGATGTCCTCAACCTCCTTTTTACATATGCAACACATGTTTGGCATGATAAAACCTCTTTTGATTAAGTTGTCATTTGTGAGAATTCTTCCTTTGAGAACAAGCCAAAAGAAGAAATTGACTTTGGGAGTAAGTTCAGCAACCAAATTCTGCTCCATTTAAAATCACAATGAATATTTTCAAAAAAGGAATTGTATCCTGATTTGACAGTGTATTCTCCATCAAATGAGTTATTCCAAACAAGCTCATCCTTGACATTAATTTGATTCAGTGGGATGTTATCTAGCTACTCTTGTAGTGAGGAAATTATGGAATTTGGCTCATTCATTTCCACCTTAAGTGCCTTTTCCATTTTTTTATTTCCTCCATTTCAATGTAGTCTTTGACTTTAGTTCCATACTTTTGAACTAAAATATATTTGATAGAGCCAAATTTATCATTTAAAATGAAACTGTCCAATTATCACTCCAAAACTGAATATCACTGTCATTTCCCATTTTCCATTTACATCCTTGTTTGATAAAATTCCTTGTTTGAATCAAATTATTCTAGAAAATAGAACCTTGAGGTAACCAATCATCATAAAGGAATAATTCACTTTTTGATGGGCTAGGTATTTTTCTTTAATTAATTCAATCCAAGGTTGCTCCTCTATTAACATTCTCCATCCCATTTTTGCAATTAAATCCATGTTCATTTTTCTGATATCCTTAATGCCTATCCCACCTATTCTCTTAGGTGTACATACTTGATCCCATGCCACCAAGTGATACCTGAATCTTTCTTCTATGCCCTGCCACAATTTTTTTTTTTGAATCCTTTCAATTTTGTCCCTAAAAACAACAGGAATGTTGTAAAGAGACATAATGTAAATAGGTAAGTTTTGCAATGTGCTTTTAATTAGGAGACATTTTCCAACACTGGATAGAATGGCCCCTTTCCATCTAACCATTTTCTTCTGAAACTTACCAAGTAAACCATTCCATACTGTTGTGGAAATTTTATTAGTTCCAAGAGGAAGACCTAGATATGGGTAAGTGCAGGAAGTTGATGGACAAATATAGGGTCATCCGTGGACATCATATTGCAAATAACAACATAATATCAACTTGTAGGGATTATTATCAATACATACACTCAAAATTAGACAAAATTATATCAATATGAATCGTATCATCCGAAATGTAGTTTCTAAAATACTAATTTTTGTAAAAAATGGACAAGATTAGCTATATTAAACACTCAAAATTCAATGACTTGGTATTTTTTTTTTAAAAACGCCGATAAGATTATAGTCCGTTTGCCCACAATTTGGATGACCAAAAATTGATATATATATTTTTCCTTTGGTGAGAAGTTATATGCCACTATCTATCTTGGGATGGATTTTATTTTGTATTTTTTTGAGTAATATTTTATTTTTTATGATTTTTTCCGTGAAAGTGGTATGAAAACATAAAGAAAACAGAGCACTTTCCGTTTGCCCGCCATAACTTCATCAAAAAATATTGAAATCAAATAATTTTTTTTTAACATGTATATAATTTCACCATGGTTGGGATGGTATAATTTTTATCACATTCTGATAAGTGAAACAAATTTTGCAGTCTTAAACGTAGACATAAACATTCACGGGAAAAAGTGTCTTAAAGACCTACCGTTAGTAAAAATTATAAAATGATATTCATCCTCTTCTATTCACTTTAAAATCAGTATTTCTACAAATCTAATAGTCTCCCCTATGCAATGGTACCATTTTTATGACATAGTTTTTACTTTTTGGCATGGTTCAAGTCCGCAGAAGACTAAATTTGATGTTTTACTGTTTTTAATGTAAAATTCGAGGATTTGATGTCCACTTAATTGTCCCCAACTTGGTGCACTTACCCATATGTTGTGGGTAGAGAACTGATTTTACAACCCGAATATGGGTGATTCTTTTTGCCTTTCCAGTGGAGTATTAAAAAGAAGATGGAACTCTTATCAAAATTGACCTCTTGTCCTGAGGAAACCTCATAGAATTTTAGAATAGACTTAATAGCCTTAGCTTCAAGGATGGAGGCCATCAAAAGTAAAATTGTATCATCAACAAATTGCTGATGTGAAGTTGTTTGATTTGTAGAAGTAGGTCTGATTCCTTTTAAAAGTCCGTCATTGACCGCTTTGGTAATGGATTTGCTAAGGCTATCAACCATTAGAATGAAAAGGAGAGGGGATATAGGATCTCCTGTCTTAATCCCCTATTACTAGCAAAGAAGCCCACCGGCTCCCCATTGACCACTACTAAGAATCTAGCTGTAGAAATGCAAGCCTTAATAATCCTTCTGAATTTATTTTGAAAACCAAATTTAGCTAGAACCTTATCAAGAAAGTGCCAAGAAACTCTGTCAAAATCCTTGTTCATATCAAGTTTCATTACCATACCAACTTTTTTATTTTTATCCATTGAATGAATAATTTCATGCACCATGATCACCCCATCTTGAATTATCCTCCCTTTTATAAAGCCACTTTGCTACTTTGAGATTATATTATCAAGAATAGACTGGATTCTTGTAGCAATAATATTAGTAAAGATTCTATAAATTACATTTACCAGACTAATAGGATGGAAGTCCTTAAATTATTTAGCATCCATTTTTTTGGAGCAAGCACAATGTGAGTGTTATTCAGTTCCTTAAGAAGGTCTCATGTTCTATAAAACTCATTCACTACCTTGAGTAGATCTTCTGAACATATTTCCCATTTTTTTGAAATAAATTAGTAGAAAATCCATCAGGACCTGGTGCCTTATCTCCTTCAAGAGCAAAAATAAATTTTTGAAGCTCCTCCAAAGTAACTGATTTTGTGAGATTTTTGAATCTTTGTTCAGCTATGCTACCTTCCGAATGGCCTCTAAAAGAAAAGAGGTAGCTTCTTCATTATCCACACTATTCTCTTTGAGAAAATTTTCATAGAATCTAAGAGCTTCACCTTTATTTCCTTAGGGTCTTTGATAACAATACCATTTCCTTTTGAAAATTCCATTATCCTATTGCTTGCTCTATGTTTCATAGTGGTCATATGAAAAAAATTGTGTTTCTATCTCCCTCTTTCAGCCAAATGGCCCTAGATTTGAGCCTCCAAAAAGTTTCTTCCCTACTACAAACTCGTATGTAACTCAGATAAAATTTTCTTTTCTGAGAACTGATTCTCCAAAGTCATGCCATTTGTAGATATTTGAGATTCAAGCTCCTGAATTTTTTTCTTTAATTCCTTCTTCCTTTCAAAAATATTTCCAAAAACTTCTTTATTCCAAGTTCTCACCGCTTTTTAACATTTTTTAATTTCTGCATTAATCTGTATTGAGCAGTTCCTCCTCCATCCCATTTCCACCATTCTTTAATCCAATCTGAAATGTCTTCATGATCCATCCACATCTTTTCAAATTTAAAGGAGCTATGCATATGTTTGACCCAGTTGAAAAGATTCAACACTATCGGATTATGATCAGAGCCAATTTTGGGTAAAGAGGACAAATGAAAATCCTGATGTAGGATCCAATTGGATGAAATAAGAGCTCTATCTAATCTAACCTGGATCATGTCACTTCCAACTCTTCTGTTTTTCCAGGTGAATTGATTTCCATGAAGTTCCACATCCATGAGATTAGAATCAGAGACAAATTCAACAAATTCATCCATGCCATTGGAGTATTCAGAATTTCCACCTTGCTTTTCTCCAGGATTGAGAGGGGAGTTAAAATCTCCCATAACAAGCCAATTATCATTTTTATATTGATTCCTAAAAATCTTCCCAAAGCTTCCTTCTTCCATTTATAGTATTAGGAGCATAAATATTTGAGAGGATCCATGAAAAATTATTATCAATAACATGAAACTTAACAACAAGATGGGTATTAGTGTCAGAGATCACCATACCAGTAAGAATTTTTTTATCCCAGAAAATAGCCAAACCACCTAAAGCTCCTGAGAATCCACAACAACAAATTCTGAATTATCCCAAAAAATATTTTTGCAATTCTCAAGGTTACTTTTTTTCATTTTAGTTTCCTGCAGTATCAAAATATGAGGTCTACTTGAAATTTTTAATTCTTTGAGTATTCTTTGCTTAGAGATTCCATTCATCCCTCTAATATTCCAAGAGATTATCTTCATCTAAATAGGATGGGGGAGGCATTTTCCGATGGCTCAATTGACTTTGAGTTCCATCTGTAATATCTTTGTCCGTTTCCTTCTTTCTAAGTTTCTTCCTCGAAGGTCTACCTTTTTTTGAGATGCTTCCAAAATATGCTATCCTTCTAGTAGACGATCTAGTTATTCTGGAGGTTGAGGCTCCCTAGTTTCCTATTTTTTTAATCATTATAAAGAGCATCCAAGATCTCCTCAAATCCTTTCATTTTTTTTGATTTGACCTCTATAAACCCATTGTTCAATTCCTTATCACAATTAGAAAGTATCTTTTCTAAGTATGGTGTAAATTCACCCTCCTCCTTTTCATTCTGTTCCTGATCCTTTTTTGACTGTGAAATTGTTTTTTTGTTGCTGAAGTGAATTTGATCACCTATGGGTGAGAGATGCTCTGACATAGAAAGATTTTCCTTCATGAAGAAATCTGGTTCCATGTTTTCTTTGCCATCAGACAACTCTTCCTCAATGGAAGATAAAGAAGTATTCCAAACCTTATCTTCCACCATTATCTCTTGTATTTCAGGTCTAGAGTTGCTCTCATTTACTTGATCCATCAATCTAGTCGATATTTCATATTCAACATACGTCCCGCATTCTAACCACAATATTTAGAAAGAGGATCAAGATCATTTTTGATTCTCAAGATCACTCGAAAGTGCAAGAGAAGAGCATATGCGACACTTGATCCAACTAAATACAAATGGGAAAACTTTAATCAATGTCCATTAAGTACTTTGAAAAGCTAATTTTTAAACAACTTAAATGATGAATTTTTTCCACGTAAACCAAAATGTTAGAATGAAAGTCAAGGTCACTTTTGATTCTCAAGATCACTCAAAGCACAAGAGAAGAGCATACACGACGCTTGATCCAACTTAAGCAAATGGAAAACAAATGTAATCAAAGCATTTAAGTGTGTAATAAAAAAACTAATTTTTAAATGACAACTCAAATGATTAGTTTTTCCATGCAAACTATCAAAATATCAAGTGTTAGCCATATTTCCAAATGACAACCAAAATTTTAGAAAAACATCCAAAATTGTTTCTATTTTTGATTCTTAAGATCACTCCAAAGCACAAGGGAAGAGCATACATGGCCTTGATGAATTTATAACAAAAAGGAGATTTCCAACAAATATTTAAAATTCTAACACCATTTCTAAACAAATTATAACCATAATGTTAGAATAATATCCATAATCATATCTAAAAAATATCCATAATGATATCTAAATAGAATAATAAAACCAAACTTTTTTATCTTATCTAAAAAAATATCCATAATCATATCCATTTTTGATTCTCAAGGTTACTTGCAAGTGCAAGATAAGAGCATACATGGTGTTGATCAAATTAAAATGAATCTAACATACAAAGAAAATGACCAATTTTCTAATAAAGGAAACCCTATTTTTTATAAGTCTAAATCCAAAATTTATGTGTTCATTGCATATTTCACCTCAAGACCTTTTCCCCACAAAAATGGATTCGTTTGGAGTTTGGGAGCAAAAGTTATGGCCTTTGGAAAATAGGTTACGCATACGCTCTTATACTCATGGGTATGCACTTAACTCCGTACTCAATTGTTTTAAAAAAAACGTCCCAAAATCTGTAAAAAGATTAAATTTTTCCTACAAAGATTCAATTTTTTTAGAAACCCATCTCCTTAATATGTGTAAAGAAAAATAAACACTATTAAACATGCTCAAAAAGTTAAGATTTTCAACAAATTGACAAAACTAACATGTAAAATGATGAAAAATGAAGCTCTAAAAACTAAAACATGGAGAAAGATTGAATTTTTCTCATCAAGATCCCATTTTTACAGCAACCCACCTCCTTAATATGTGCAAAGAAGACTCAACACTATCAAACACTAACATACATGCTAAAAAACTTAAGATTTTCAATAAATTGACAAAACTAGCATTTAAAATGATGAAAATGAAGCTCTAAAAATGAAAACATGGAGAAAGCTTAAATTTTTCTCATCAAAATCTAATTTTGACAGAACTTCACCTCTTTTATACCTATAAGGAAGACTCAACACATGCAAACTCAAAAAAACATGCTTAGAAACACAAGTTATGTCAATATATTCAAAAAAGGTTAGCATGCAAATGAGAAAAATGAAACTTAACAAAAACAAAGAATGCGTATGAGACAAAGGAGTGTCCCACCAGGCATGCCATATGTATGCATGTGATTGAATTAATCTAAGCTAATGAAAGGAAACTAACACCAAATAGATTCCTAACTTAGTTAATCAACAACATAAACATCATGATAAAGCTAGAAAGGAAAATTATACTAATGTGCATCAAACATTAAAACATTAAATGCAAACCAATCCTTTGATATTTGGACGTGCTTTGTAATTATAGATACTCCTTTAGTGAGCTGAACGTAGCCACACACAATCAAAGAAAATTATCCATGGAAGAGGAAGAGATCTCACCAATATGGATTAATTTCCATGTTTGGTTCTTCTCTTACTACTCTTTTCCAAGTAGAAGATGGAAAAGGTTTTTGATCAATAATCCTTCCAAGATTGAAATGCTCTTATCATATGCAGATGTCTTACAAGGACATGGTGTAAATTTGGACAAGGTGTACTAGGTTCTTTATATAGATTTCCAATTTTGGAGAAGCTTGCAACCTAGTGAATGTGGGATAAAGGTAAAGTAGAATTAGAAAGGGATAAGTATGATTAGAAGAGATTAATTAGAGATTAGCAACTCATGGGAGTTGGGGGTGATTTAATTAATCAACTAGGATTAATTAATATGCCAAAATAAGCTTAAGAAGCCATTTGGAGATGATTTAGAAAGAGATTAGTAGATTTTGAAGGTTTTGAAAGGGAAATTTAACCAATACGAGGGATTATTGATTAAATAGAAGATTGAAATGATTATTTAATTAATAATGGTTAATTAATTAATTAAAAGAGGATTATAACTAACAAAGTGTTGTTAATTGGCATCTAGGATGGGGAAGGCTAGTTAATTAACAAAGTGTCATTAATTGAACAAAATGAAGGTAAATGTTAGCTAATTAGCGCAAAATCACTAATTATGATGAAATGACGGGAAAGAGGATAATTAGTGAAATTTTAGTATTAAAACCATGTAGTCAAATTTAGATGTCTACACCTACATTGTGTGATATTCCCTTGTCCAGCTAGCATACTCTACACTCTTTCATAAACTTGTGCTCATTTGCAACCAAATATGACTTTCCCTAGTTGCGCTCAAGTCTTACCTACTCCAAAATTTATCACCGATCATCCACTATGTTTGTGTCCACTTTGTATATTCCCTCATTGATCCTCTAGAGATGCACAATTGTCCTCCTTTGAATAAATATCCTTCTTATATATAATAATTTAACTAATTTTTCCTATCAATACTCACCACTAGTTCTACACACATCTCCTATTTATTATTGAATTCTCCATCTCATGAATATAACTCCTTCATGGACTTAAAACCCAAAACATCTAGTCTCATTTCTATCAACATAATATTGTGTTTCCTCAGCGCACCAACAATCTTGTTAGATTTACCACACCTAGAAACTCCAACATAATGTATATCCCTAAAAGTATTCTAACCACTTCATATGTGTTTGATACAACATTCCTTGACTATTTATGAATTACAAAATCTGATTATCGGTGTACATAACAAAATCTTTCAACAATAGGTAATGCCTCGACTTCTCGAGTGTCTACATAATTGCATATAACTCTTGATCATACATGATATACTTCCTCTTTGTATCATTCAACTTCTCATGAAAATATATTACTGGTCTACCCCCAACTCAAAACTACACCAATAGATTTTCCACTAGCATCACAATCTACCTTAAACACTCTCAAAAAATTGGGCAACACTAATAGTAGTTGTTCAATCACCTTATTATTCAACTCTTGAAATATTTTATTTATGAACTGACTATATATTATCTTCTCTTAAGACCTTTGTGATATTTTTGCATGTTCCACTATGTTATGTACCTTGAGATATGATATTATAGTGTATATGGGTTGATGGAGTTACCGATATGTGGCACACATCCCCCTTACTTAGTTATATATTTATATGGGTCACACATGAATTAGTTTATGGGGTAATGAGTCTTTGGGATTATGTGTTACTCACATATTAAGAGTATTATATACATATATAAAGGAGATGAATTCCATTATGAGATATGTCATGCATGTGTTTAGTCTTCTACTTGGTAGAAGGATATTAGAGGTACCCCCTTAAAGTGGAATCCCCATATTGGGAGATCATGGAGTCATTCCTTCCTTAAGGAGTATTTAGGGTGTTGTCCTAGCTTAAGGGTATTCTTCCATTTACAAATATATTAAATATTAGGTCATCTTGGCCAATAAATATCTTGTGTTGTGTGATATTTTACATATTCTTTAATTTACTCATTTATTATATGCAAAGATCTTAGCAAGTGGTAGCACAACATTGATTTGGGTAAATTATGGGGTGAATCCCTAATTTATGTTATTCACCTATGTCTTGAGATAAAATGTTATTTTTTTATATTTGTTTGGTGTGAAGTGGTGAAATCATTTGATGAATGCACCCTCAATATTTTAGATTTTTCATATTTGTTTTATGAAAGATATTTTAGTTTTTAGGGTTGAAATCCTAATTTTGGTGATTCATCTATATCTTCAATAGTGTGATGATTTTTTCATATTTTTTTGTGTGAAGTGGTGAAATCATTCAAGGAATATACCCTAAAAACTTAGCTTTTTCATACTTGTTTGTGAAATGTATTTCAGTTTTAGGGTGAAAGCATAATTTTGGCTATTTTTTAGATACTAAATCACACACTTGGGTACATTTCTAGGTCCTAATCACATACTAATATTTATATGGTTCCCGAGTGAGAAAACTAGTAACTAACTACTGTCGTTAGCCTTTTTTCTTTCCTTCTTGTCTTCTTCCTAGTATTCTACACCATATTTCCCGATCGACCTTAACTACTTTATCTTTCATGGCTCTAGACACTAGTGTCCAAATCAAGATGCCGAGTGCCTGGCGCCCTCTTCCCCTTTGGGTGCCCCTAACCTCTTTGTATATTTCTCACCCCTTTTAGGCCTCTTTTATCTTTTTTTCATCCAATTTTCTTATGGGTCGACCTTTTAGTGGTTAATTACAAAATTCAAACAAGGGAATCATATAAATATAAAGCTATGTGACCAAAATAAAGGATCAATCTCTAAGCATCTACTATCATCACCTAAGGTTGCATCCAAAGGAATTCTAAGAGCATTAAAACATCCATCTATCTTCATTCAAGGGACTACATTTTCTCGCATACACTTCATAGGAGGGGAAATTTCTTTTGTTTCATCCACACATCTATCTACATTACTACATCTAGCTATTGCTCGCTATCAAGTACATATTGCATAATATCCTCGTAGGGCACGATTATTGCACACACATACACAAAAGAACTATATGGAGTCTAAAATGTAGTGAATCATTTGGTTGTAATTTCACTCTATCGGGTGACCTGTTGGGGCCGGTGTGATTCCCTATTTTCATCTTTTTATTTTTAGGATTTGATGTTTTTAGGGTTTTGCAGGATATCTTTCTCTTTATAAGTTACATGTGAATTCTCAAGACATAGTGTGACATACAAGTGATCAACAATGAGGGTTAGTGATACTTGTGTGACACAATAAAATTTAGATTCCAAGCCTCTATGCGATCACATGCACCCATAAGAGGTCTCGGTGCCTAAGTGTCCTATCCTGATCCAGTGCCCTTGTCAAACATATCCCGGCAATTTTGCATTTTTCTCGAGTGTGGTTGCAACAATTTCTTCCTCCCGTTCATTATTTTTCTATTCCGACATACTTTGGGATTCATTACAAAATTAGCTAAGTCTTCTTTCCCTCTCTTGAACTTAAGATTTCAAATTTACTTTACTTATTGCTTGCGTCAATTCTATGATTTAACGTACATATATTGCATGTGACTCTACAATATCCTAAGGGTTTAAAATTATCTCAATATTTGTTAAATCATCTGGTAAACCCATCCTTTCGACCTAATCTTACTTTTAGGCATCTTCGTAACATTATTACCATGGCTAAATATTATGGACACTTTATTGATGCCCATCTTCAAGATCTCAATGAGCATATTGCTGAGAATCCACATGATCTAGATTTGCTCTTATTTGCTGCTTATGAGGAGGCCACAAATATAGCTAAGTTTAATGGTCCTACTACTACCGCATATATTCCCATAACTACTCAACCTCCTCCTTCTACCATTCCACCTACTTCCACTATTCTTGTTTTCATTCCTACTCCTACCAATAATTTCAATCTACCTATTACTTCACATACATGACAAGTCTCTTCTCCTAGCACTAAATATCTAGCCTCTCTCTATCAAGATATTCAAGTTCAAATCTATCAACTTCAGAAGGCTACTTCTCGCACCTCTCCATATCTGGATTCCACTTTGCTTCTTCATACTCCTTCGCACATGCCATTTTCACTTATGCACTCCCTCTAAATTTTGTCACTCCTAAAATCCCTACCTTCAATGGCCATGGTGACCCTCAATAGCATCTCAAATATTTCTATGTGGCATGTCTAGATTATGCAGATGATCAGACTTCACTTGCAAAAGTATTTCCTAGAAGTCTCCAAGACTATGCCATGCATTGGTTCTATGATCTGCTTGTTCACTCGGTAACATATTTTACGCATTTAGCTGATGCTTTTCTTGCTCACTTTTCAATAAATATGAGTTCAAATATATTCCATCTTAACTTGTAAAAATCAAGCAAGGATCCAAGGAACATCTAGCAAACTATGTCTTACGATATAAAAACAACTTAGCTAGGATGACCAATGTACTTGATGATTTGGAAATACAAGATTTTTTTGTGCAAATATTTTTGTCTCCATTGAAAGAGAGCTTCATATTTGTGAACTCTCCTTCATTTGATCACCTTTTCCATACTCTTAAGTTATGTGAAAGAAAAATTCTTACTATGGGAAAACTTAAGTATCATGATCAGGCTTCATCATCTTCTACTCGCTTTCAATTCAAGGAAAACTATTTTTCAAAGGAGAGACCATCATTTCTTTTTCATCTATGTTTTGTTGGTACAACTTGAATTTGGTGCTTATAATTAAAACAAGATATTTCATATTGGTCTTGGGAGGAAATGGAACATATTTTCTTAGCTCGTTGGGAAAAAAAAGAAGAAGAAGAGGAGGAAAAACATAAGGATGTTGTGGATGAGGAAGAACAACATGAAGAATAAGAAAATGATGATGAAGAAGAAGAGGCTATAAATGATGTAAAAGGAAAGGTAATAGATCATGATAAGAGTTCGATAGTGCATATCTAAAGAAGGAAGATTCAACCTAGATTTGTAATGCCCCATTTGATATCACACATGTTCCTTCTTCGGACCGTGTTCTTTAAGCATTGAACGCCATTGTATTTCTCGTCGAACATTAGAGGCTTCACTTTGTCACGAGGATAATCGCTTATTCTCCCTCTTCATCATGTTGGCTTGTGTCATGTCGATTTATTATGTTGCTGGCCCCCACATGTCCTTTACGATTCTCCTATTAAAGGAAAATCGTGTTGTCGAATTGTCAAGCTTCCCTGCCCATCATTATTAATATGAATTATAATTAGTTTTAAAATGTAAAAGTAATTAAAAATAATAATGAAATAAAAATAAAAATAATGATATTATTAAGAGAATGGCGATTGACAATTATATGTATATATATATTCTATTATTTTTTTTCCTTTTGTAATCGTTATTATTATTAATCATCTCTATGTTGTTTTGTTGTATCATCCTGTTCACTCCTGTGGACCAAACCTCATTCCATGCTAAAGAAGGGAATCACCTTGTCATGACACCATGGTTGGTCGTCGATCTGTGTTCGCGT
The DNA here is from genome assembly GCA_018340775.1 of Taxus wallichiana var. yunnanensis. Lineage (NCBI taxonomy): Eukaryota > Viridiplantae > Streptophyta > Pinopsida > Cupressales > Taxaceae > Taxus > Taxus wallichiana. Next base: position 134,582,730 of record CM031244.1, read on the forward strand.
TTTTATGTCAACCTCTAGTTTTTTTCCCCTTGGTTGTTTAGGCCCGCTTGCTTGTCATTCCAGTCATTTAAATTAAAGGAAAATATGATTGTAATTTCCTCCAGCATGCGAGTGGTGTACAATTTAATCCTTGTTTGGCATATGATTAATTGAAATCCCTTCTTCCTCATTGATATCTTATGTTTGCGTAGGGGGTTATGTGTGGTGAAAGCTTTGAAGGGGCCATTTATTATGCTCAAATTAACCTTTTTCACCTACCACCCATTTACCTCTTTATCTACTCATATGATTATTTTTCGACTATTCTAATTATGACACCACTCTCTAACCAATAAGTTCTATGATAAACATTGTGGAAGTGTAATGCCCGAAATGAAATATTTTATAAAATAATTAAATAGATGGAATTGGTAGACAAGTTGATGGGTCGTTTGGAGGTGCCAATCCTTGAGGAGTCTATTGAATTTATTATTGGTTTTAAATTATTCACCCTCACTGACACCGACCTAGCCCTCGCACATGCTCTCTACCTAATAAAATTAATGCTTGGCATGTTGGTTGAAGTTTTCTTTCCTCATGCTTGATTTTAGTTGCTTGATGGTGAGTGGGTGAGTTGTTGGCCTCCCGCCATTCTTTTTTTTAATGTTTTAATGGAGGCATATGTTTAAGTTGTGCTATTTGAATGAAACGCCTCAAAGGTGTTGGCCGCATGGATTGTTTTGGGGTTAAGGAATTTTGCAAATTGGAGATGTTTTTAAGGCTTTGAAACTTTCTAGCGAATTCCAGTCTTAGGCAGATCTCCTTTTGGTCAGATCTATGTACACCCACTTGTGCCAAATCAAAAACCGGAGAAATCTTGGGCACCTAGCAAAACAAATCGAGAGAATGTGCTAGAAGTTGTTATAGCAAGGTCCTGGGAGACGTGTATGCGAGTTCAAAAGCTTAAATCAGGCATGATAAGACTAACCATTGCAACCTTTTGCTATCTTTAACAGTCCCATGAAATGAACTACTCTCATCCTAAAATGACATCTTGATTTGGTTTATTTTCTATTTGTGGTTGTTTTAATTTGTCACCTTGATAGAATCTGGCCGTCCCTTTGAGTTTCCTCTCATTGCAAAAAAAGGGGAATAAATAAGTAAATAAATAAATAAATAAATAAATAAAGGGATCTGCGCAGTGTTATTTTCCCTAACTCTGTTAATTTATTTCCTGCATATATGAGCATGGTGGAATGTACGTTTAATGTTTTCTGGGTGCCTTTTTGCAAGTGATTTATTGTAGTGTTCTTCGAGCCTATTTATTGGTAAAATTGTAATGGAGGAATTATTAAGCCTCAAGTTCGTATTGTTGGGGGTCTGTAAATTTTCATTGAAACTGAGTCCACAATTTATGACTTGTGGGTATTAGATATTGATAAATTCATGGAATGGAATAAGTGAATCATTTGGGAAAAAAATACGACTCTGGATGCAAATACTCCTGGGTATTCTGTGATGAGTGACGGGTTTTCTATCCTGAACTTGTAAATAAAGTTTGTGTCTTTTTTTTAGGATGCATTGTGGTTGGAATAAATGCACCTGGTAGACTCAGGTAGTGGTCTTCTTTTAAGAGGATTAGATTTAAAACTTTCCTATGAAGCTTTAGGTATGGGTCTAGCTTGATGGGTTTTGTCTTTTGTAACCCTACACCCAATTGTTGATATGAAATTCTCTTTGCGTGATCTTTGTATTTCTTTATAGGAGAGGGAGAGAGACTTTATTTTTGTGAGCTCGTTAAATTACTAGGGTCCTGGATTCATCCATGTCATCAATCACGGACATTAAGTCTCTCGACTTGGCTCAATTCAAGACCCTCGAGCCTTGTTTCCACTGAATTATAACCTTGATCGAATAGTATTCGGGAGAATGATTATCTTGATGTATTATGGGCTTGAAACCATTCTTTTGACTATATATATTTTTTTCCCCCTTGACTCTATCATTGGGTAAAATATTTTTCATACATTAAGGAATAAGAGGCCAAACTATGAGACTGAGGAATCTGAGTTTTCTTTTCTATCATGTATAATCATGCTAAAATGATACTTTGAAAACTAGAGCCGGTGCTTGATAAATAGATTATTAAGTTATAAATCTGTAGAGAATGTTGGTTGAACAATAAAATAAGTTGATGAATAGATTAGAAGGATCTTTGTTTGATAATTATGAAAATAGGTCATTTCAACCCACCTCGTCCTGCGATGCTTGGGTTGTTTAATGTCCATTCAAGTAGTGAAAATGAGATTTTTTTCCATGTCTCTTTAGTGATCTGCAAGAATTTTATTTATTAGTGAACAAGGTAGACTATGTTCATATCAATTGTGAGTTGGGAGGTTGTTTTAAATCATATAATCTATATGATTATATAATTGAAAACTCAATACACCCGACACTTCTTTCCGGCTTAAGGACATCTTGTTTAGTTTTTATTTGTTACCATTAGTAATGGTAATATAAATTGTGAGATAACAAAATTTTGATTGATGTTTCGAGCATTAGATTTCAATCATATAATCTACATGATTACATGATTGAAATCCTAATGCACTCGACACCCCATGTTTGACTCATTATAACAATGGCTCCCACTTGTTTGATAGTTTAACTTTCGTCATTCACAGACAAGGTTTAAATCATACTACTTTGTTTTCCCTTTTGTTGGCATTATGAAAATTTTAGCATGAATAAGAAATTACTAATGTTTTAGAGCTTGAACCATTTCATTAATTATAAGTTTCCTTTCATGATATTGTTAGATGTTAGCATGTTGTTGCAATGTGTAATCTCATCACGCCGCCTTCGTGAACTGACTCAGCCGATAATTGTGTAGATGGATTTTGTGGGTATAAAAAAAAGAGAGGAAGGATTACTTGAAGTTGCCCCAATTTTTTTCCCGTGTAAAGTGCTATTGTGTGAATGCTTACTGTGTAGTAGGACCTTGGAATGATAATTGTGGAGAATTTTTTTGAAGGTCAATACCTAAGTAATTGGTAATGTGGAGTAGGTTTGCATTTTTTTATTGAAGCTAAAACCTAGGAAATATTGTTGTGAATGAAATAAATGATCATTGTTTTGTTATGAGCATCTTAATGTATGATTGTAATACTTGAAAGATAGTTTATCCTCGATATGACCAATTTTGTTTAACCTATTTAATCCCGAGTCAAACTACAATAGGATTTTTCTTTAGCCATGTTTGGTTTGTGTGTCATCCTTGTTATGAAATTATGTTTCTATGTTTGGTATCAAAAAGATCAATGGTATGAAAAATGAGTTGTTGGGATGCAAAATTTTATTAAGTTGTAAAGTAATGTAAGGTAAACTAAAAAGTTAACGAAGTCATGCTAAATGGGGTAATTGGTCAAGAAAATATAAAAATAGCTCATCGGGTTATAAAATTTGAATGGTAATCAAATAAAATAAATAAATAAATAAATAATTTTATTCTTACACTTAATTACATCTCATAGCTTAAGTGAATAAGGGCCCAAGTTTATGTGGTTGTATGGCCAGTACATTTGGTATCATCATCGTAGACCCGTCTTTTAGAGATGGCTTAGTTTTCATTACCCTGACATATATTGTTCCCCTTATATTTTTGGGTGTTGGGTGTGCACTAAGGATAATGTTGTCTTCTAGGGTAGTGTCCTCAGAAAACCAACCTCTTTCTCATTATAAAATCCCTCTTGGACCGACCACTTGTTATTTGCTTGACCACCAACTAATCTTGAATGCCACCTTAAGATTCGGAGACACTTTTAAAACCTGTTACTCTTTTGGTCACCAATTGGATTTATGGATCTTTAATTGCGTTATTGGTGAACCTTATCAAACAAACTGAACAAGTAATTGACGTATTAGTGATGATCTCAAGCTGAGTACCCAATAGGATAAAAAGAAAAGAAATCTAGCACTATAAGAAGAATGGTTTGAATCATAGCATGAACCTTTGGAATGTAAGTTAATAATTGAAAGGAGCTTTAGTAAATAAGTAACCTTACAAGATTTTCACCATGGGATGATCCTAATTGTAGGTGTGTAATGTGGTTAGACATTTATGTTGTGAGTTGTCAACAAAAAAATGTTTTTGTTCGAGATGGGTGTCATACGTTCTTTTGTTGCCTATGTGGTTGTACTTGTGTCAAACTTATCATGGGGTTGTCATATCCCTTTGAGATCACCGGTAGTGTCGTTTAAACACCAAGTAAGTCAAAAAAAGTTTCCCATTATATTTTCGTGTTGTCTTTGTGTGTGTCTGCGAAAGAGTGGGTGTTATAAATATAAAGAAGCTTAAGTGGATGATATGAAGATTCAAGTTTTTGATGATTTGAATCTCTTTGTGGATGAATATGTTTTGAATTTATAATTTTTATGCATTATATATTGATGGTTTGGGTGTTTTTTTAGATATACTTAGTTAGAGACCTTGGGAACAATACATATTAATGCAAAAATAAAATTCATGAAGATATGGTACAAGAGAAAGAAGGTTCTTATTGGTCTTCAAAATCACATCTGTGTATCGATTTGTAAGAATCAAGTCATTTGTGGCAACAATGGAACTATTCCTAAGTTGTGGGACCTTACGCGCTTGGGATGGATCTCCAGAGAAGTTTGGTTCCTTTGTCTAATTCTACTGCTACTGCTACTCCTAGTGCTTTGAAAGGGAAAACTAAGCTAATAATGACAAGGGACAAGGGATATAAGGATACCATGAAAGGAAACTACATTAAAAGGTGATAACACTAGAAAGAGGGATGGACACTATCCGTTCTGAGTGAAAATGAAGGGAAACACGTGAAAGAAGGCTAGACACATGTAGAAAAACTTAAAATGTATTTACTAGATCAATTTCATGGAACACAAATAAATAAAGAGTCAGAAGTAAGGGACGTGAAATGGCACAATAGGCACATAATGTAAAAGAAAAGGTAAGAAGAAGGAATGTAAACATGTTAAGATAGATAATAGTCATAAAATGATGCTTCTATTACTTCTAGAAATGGGCGAGCTGTTATAATGGAAAAAGAGGCTGATATCCACATGCGGGAGCTAGATCTAGAAGTTTGCAACTCACAATACAAAAAATATGAAGTCCTTGACAAAGTGCATAAGGATGCAAAATGCCCAACGTTAATAATGATCCAAACTCTTACATTTATAGATGAATCCATGGAAGAAGAAGAGACAAAAAGGGAAAATATGAATTTGAAATACAACCACCAATAAGAAGCATTCAATGCCTGTAAATCCACCTAAAAATTTGTCAAATACATTTCCCCAAGTTTGTTTGGTGTGTTGAAGAAGGAAGGAGGGAAAATCAGATCAAATCGGGTGGTTGGAACAATTATATCTACTCATTAATGATTAGAAAGATGTTTTCACATTTCTCACCTACCAGGTTCGCCAATAATTTGAATTTGAATGTTTAGCAATGTAGCATACTTTAACAAATATCTAACAAGTCCAGGCATGAGTGGATCAAAGCTGTAGGAAAAGATACAACTGTCATAAATTTTTCGTAGTCATCGGGGCAACAAAACATGTGGTACGTGTGGATTGGCTGAAAGAATGGCCAACTATGCAATTGTTTTGTTATTTCTACAATGTGTCACACATTGATTTGTTACAAGGATCGATGCCCTATTGACACACTTTAACCGGTTACGTGTGGCACACTCGGCATGTCGAATGACATGGCACATAATGACATAGGGAAGGGAGCAAAGATATGCACACGGAAGAAAAGGGTATGGGAAGAAGGCAAAAGGAAGGTGTGCATGATGTGCGCGGGAAATGAGGAAAATCTGGTGAGCAGAGAACACATGGTCAAGGTGTAACTATTACAAAGTAATATGCCAGGCACAAGAGGGCCAGGGACTTATTTGATTGAAGCAAGTGCACGACGCACGTAGGGTGAAAAAATGCTTAGAAAGAAGACAAATGCGTGCAAGGGGAAGATGGAACAAAGAGGAAAAAAAAAGGAAGGGAAGAAGGGGAAGTGCACAAGGGTGCGTGAGGAAAAGAAGGGAATGTGCCAAGGGAACTTGAGAGCACGCAACCTGATAATGAAGAGTTCAAGATCCAAAATATGTATACAAGTTGTCTAAATAACTAGGAGAGTTATTTGGATAACACTTTTGGTGACTTTTGGGGCCATATTCTTGCTAGATGAAGGAGATCATTAGCCTAGAGCATCCATTGGGCATGGAGTCCATTATGTGATCATGAAATTTTGATTTACAGCTTTGAAGAACTACCCCAAGTCACGAGATCATTTCTTGACGCTATCATGAATCCTATAAGATGCTTTGAAAGAAGACTCCGCATTCTGGAAGTAAAAAAGAGTGCGCATAGGGAGAATGTGAAAGGAAAGAACTATGTACAAATAAACAATGTGCATGCAACTAACTTAGAGGGATTGAAACTACTCTAGTATATACAAAATGATGTGGAAAACTTAATGGAAGGGTTTGAGATAGATCCCATTAACTTGGATTTGCAACGTGCATCCATCAAGATGAGTTAACTCAAAAGAGTTAGCCTATTTGCACAAACTAATGGTGTATGGGCCACTCCAAAGTGCATTAAGGTTTGAATGACATCCTGGTTTAGCTCTGTCAGCATCCCATTTTAAGACTAAGTCCCCAAATTTGAAATCTTGGGGCCTAGGGTTTTTGTTAAACCATTTCTTTGTTGCTTGTTGGTGATGTTCTTGCTTGATCATGGCCAAGTTTCTTGATTCTTAAAGATTAACTAGTTCTATCATTCTGATTTCTCTCTAGTCTGCGCATTCAAATTCCAACTACTGGGAAAGTGCTAATGAGTTCAACTCCAGTGTCAAAGGAAGGGTAGCCTCCTTGTAATAGAAAAAATTGTAAGGAAAAGTTCCTATTTCATTTTTGACTATGATTCTATCTCGCTAAGAGCAAGCGCGATACCTTTTATGCCACTGTCTTTGGATGATGTTCATTGTGCACTTCATGATTTTGATTAGGTTCTTATTTGTTAACTCTGCCAAACCATTTCCTTGGGGTAATAGTTGGAAGAAGTCTTTATATAGATGCCTAGATTTAGAGCCCAATCAATGATTTTGGTCCCAAGGAAGGCTTTTGCATTATCAGAGATAAGGTTTGAGGAATACCAAACCTTGTGACTATGCCCTCGAGAAAGTCAAGGATGACTAACTCGGTTGATTCCTTGAGCATGAAAACTTCTTGTCCATCTGGTGAAGTAGTCCGTAGCTATCAACACCCACTTGTGTCCAACACTTGAAGGTAGATTGATCATGCCTATGAAGTCGAGACCCCATTGCGTAAAAGGTTGATCCGCTTGGATTGGTCGGAGGGAAGCGCCGCAATCTTTTCTTTCCTACAAAGAAAGTGCATTCCTTGCATTTTGTGACCCACTTGTGTGCATCTACAAATAGAGTAGGCCAAAATATACCTACCATTATGATCTTCATTGCTATAGTTTTGGTAGAGAAGTGTCCACCAGAGAATCCATCATGAAATTCTGCTAACACTTTTTCAGTCTACGCGCCATTAATACATCTTAACAACATGCCATCAAGATTATTCTTAAAGAGAAGTACATCAATTAAAACATAAGGGATAGATTGTAACCTCAGATGTCTTCTCTTTTCCTTGTTTAAATTAGGAGGGTATGCACCCTTAGAAAGGAATGTGATCATGTCCTTCATCTAGTCACACGCACTAGGATCTGTATTCTTCTCAAGTTCTATGTGTGGGAGACCTTCATCTAGAAATAATGAAGTCTTAGATTCATTCTACACATCCTAAAAAAGCAACCCGTAAAGCATGCTACCTCTTACCGCTTTGTGGATTTGATATTCACATCATATTCCATGATTTTTGTCACCCATCGTGCCCTATTTTCACTAATCTCTACTCCCATGGTGAAGTATTTGACAGAGGAGTGAGAATCTAACACATTGATATGATTTGTGGTGAGAAATTTTTTGAATTTCTTAAGTGCATGCATGATGGAGAAGACATGATTCTCCATGTGATTGTACTTTAATTCATAATCCTTCAGTGTCTCGCTAAATAAATCCACCGGGTTATTCCAACCCTTGTTCATTTTCTTGTGTTAGGACAAAAACAACACTTGCATCAACACCATAAGCATACATGATGAATTTCTTAGCATAATATGGGTTGATGAGTGTTGTCACGCAAAAAATTTCTTGCTTGATTTTGTTGAAGATTTCTCTTCCTTCTGTTGTCCACTTAGAAGGCTATGTCCTTCTTGAGCATCGGGGTGATGGGTTGAATCGAGTCCTACAAAGTTAGGGATAAAATGCCTAACAAAATTGATCTTATCGAGGAAGGATTATAGGGCTTTCTTGTGTGCCAACAAGGAAAGAGCCAAGATGGTTGAAACACACTCAAGATCAATTTCCGTGGTTCATTTTAAGAGACCTCTTGGAAATCGGAGGTGGAGAATACCTCGCGAATATCCCCGAACCGGTTTCAGCGGGAAGGCAAATTTTTTGGGGGTTGTATGAATTTTTTTGCCTGATTGTCAAGTGGTGCGACAGAAGGCTGCAGACGCACGATAGGAGATTTTGCTGTCATGCGTCAAGAAAATGTAGTGACACACATCAATAGACCTCAGTGACGCACGTCAACAAGGTTGTTGACGCCACGTACTAAGGTCCGCTGACGCGCGCGTCACTACATTTTCTTGATGCGCGACAGCAAAATCTCGTGTCACGCGTCTGCGCACCTTCGACGCCTTTCCCATCAAAAAATCTTTGTGTCATGCGTCAACACTGCCCTTGTCACGCGTCAACACTTCCTCTGTCACGCGTCAACACCTCCTCTGTCGTGCGTCACCACTGCCCAAGTCACGCGTCAACACTTCCTCTGTCGCGCGTCACCACTTCCTCTATCGCGCGTCACCACTGCCCAAGTCACGCATCAACACTTCCTCTGTCACGTGTCAACACCTCCTCTGTCGCACGTCACCACTACCCAAGTCATGCGTCAACACTTCCTCTGTCGCGCGTCACCACTGCCCAAGTCGCGCGTCAACACTTCCTCTGTCGCGCGTCAACACCTCCTCTGTCGCGCGTCACCACTGCCCAAGTCGCGCGTCAACACTTCCTCTGTCACGCGTCACCACTTCCTCTGTCACGCGTCACCACTGCCCAAGTCACACGTCAACACTTCCTCTGTCGCGCGTCAACACTGCCCAAGTCGTGCGTCAACACTTCCTCTGTCGCGCGTCGATCAATTGTTGTCGCGCGCCACAACAATCATAGGCTAACATGTCTGAATCAATCTCTGGTGCTTAAGGGTATGCGAGTTCAAATTTCATAGTATTGGTAATTTGTTAAGCTACTTGAGGTATACTACCCGGCGAATCAGCTAGGTTTTTATAGGAGATGTTTTCAAATGAAGGCGAAGCCGACCCCCCAGAAAAAATATACTATATATTTTAGGCGAACAGGACACCAACCCACTCCGAATAATTCACCTTTTCAAATTTTCATAAAATGAAATTTTCACCATATTACGAATATTCGCCGCTAAAATTATCCCTATCAATTACGATGCCATCCTTTGAAACCACATGGCCTAAGATCTTTCCTTGTGCCACTGTAAAATTGTACTTTTTGGGGTTAAGAGGCACCCCATACTTTCTCGGATCTCTCAAAGAATTTTTCTAGGTGTGCCATATGATCCGTGCTCTACTTTGAGAAGACCATTATGTCATCAAGGTAAACTAAGATGAATTCATTGATGTATCCTTTGAAGGTAATATCCATGGCGCGCTGAAATGTCACGCATGCGTTAGAAAAATCGAAGGGAATATTTTGATACACATATGTTCCCCACTTGGTTGTAAATGCCATTTTGAATTGATCCTCTTCCTTGACTAGGATCTGATTGAAACTTGAATACCCATCTAACATTGAGAATCTTTGCACACTGGCCACACAGTTTGTAGAATCTGCTCCATTAAAGGCAAAGGATAATGATCCTTTAGAGATGCCTTGTTCAAATATCTAAAATCAACATAAAGTCTGATTTCACCGTTCTTCTTGTGCATTGGAACTAGATTCGTGACCCAAGTAGAGTACTTGATGGGAAAAATAATTTTTGCCTCAATGAGTTTGGATAATTCCTTTCTCATGAGGGGCTCTATCTTTGGATTGAATGACCATTGCTTCTGTCTGATGGGCTTAATACTAGGATCAAGATCAATGGAGTGTTGAGCAACACTTGGATCAAAACCTTTGAGGTATTCATACTCCCATGAAAATATATCACTATATTTTTGATAGAGAGAGATGAAGGCTGCTTTTATTCATGCATGCAAGCTTTACGAGCAGTAAATTTTTCCCGTGCACAATAGTGGCTAGGGAGTAGTCTTCTTACATGACACACATATACATTTCTTCACCCTTGAACTCATCATCAGGGCTAAACATTTACTCTAAGGTGACCAACCCTTTAGGCAACTTATTTGACTTCAGTTGAATCACTTGGTCACCATAGTTGTCATGTAAGTCAGCTTGCATGCTTAATGAGAACTCAACTTCATTTTGGATGAATTAGACAATCTACACGTCACTGTCAAACACTTGCCAACTAGTATTGTTGTCTAAAATGGATGGTATAATCACCATTTTAATGTGTTGAGTTTTTCCTTTGACAAAGTCCTCAAAAGGAGAGAACTTCAAACCGAGCGTGACCATTTGAAAAGATTCCTTATTCATTTTTCACGGCACCACTTGTATATTTAGAGCATCAATTCTCTCAAATAGGTCCCAAACTCTGTGATTATAATCTTTGAGGAGCTTATTATTTTCTTGGCATTTTTGGTAACCTAATGGATAACCAATTATGTGTCCCCAAATATCTAGCAATGCCTTAATCCCTTTCTTTTTAGCAATAAGAAGGCCATGTACTAATGCTTCATATTTTGGCACATTATTAGAACATGTAAACTACAACCTATGCGTGAAGAATAATTTCTCATCCTTAGGGAAATGAGAATGAATCCTACTCCCGCACCATTTCGCTTCTAGAACCATCAAAGTATAACTTCCATAAACCAAGTGTTTTCTTCATTTTTCTTGAGCGCGCATGGCAACACAACTTCTTGTTGAAGAATGCAAAGTAAGTACAAAGCCTAGTTTCATAAGCTTCGGATCTTCAAAGATGATCAAATTTATGGTGCCTCCCTTCCCACTCATCAAGTACTAGATCATGAATAGAAGGTGGAAGAGGATGCTCATCGAGAACCGAAGTTTGGTTCTTAGATTAAATAGTTAGCTTGGAGAGGGGATGTGACATATGGCTCTACATGATAGGGAAATATTGACTCAACTTGTATGGTAAACCGAGTACCATACCTTGTCTTGAGTAACATATGAGGCCAATCAAAAGACAAGTAACCACCCACTTTTACTGTAAATTATCTTGATAGACATAGGACAAATAAAAGAGGTAGGTCAATGATTGACACATCTTGAGTTATGGCAAGGCTTGGAAACTAATGAAGGGTTAACTCAAGATCCTTGATGATTCCTAAAGTAGTAATAATTGAGCCATCAAGTTTTAGGACTCCTTTAGACAAGAGGCTATACTTAAGACCTATGACATCAACTATCTTATTTGGCATAATAGAGGTACTAACACTCGAGTCTATCATGCAATTATGCACTAGGTGTTTACCTATGATCAAGGACATATAGAAGGGTGGGTTTTAATAATTTTAGTTACTTATCCTCTTCTTGGCAGATGTTGATATAAGTGCATGGCTTGTGAACAGTTGGATCAGCATGCGGAAGTTGAGATAGGGCCTCATGCGGTATGTCATGTTGCGATGGAATGGTTAGAGATGAAAGGAATGATAAGCGATCGTACCAAGCTAAGAAAGATGCTAATCAAACACCATGATCAATAAGATGAAAGTAATTCACCAGAATAACTTTACATAACCTTTGCAAACAAATGAGAAACAATATCATATATTATTATGGAACTCAATGCAATATATTGAGAATGGGCCTTGCTTAAATAAGCAAGGAATAACAATCTAAGAACCAGTCAAGGTCGTAGATTAAGCCATAAAACAAGGAAATAACTCGTCATCAAAGAACTAGTCAAGACCATAGATTTAGGAGAGAACTAGACATAAGGGATCTAGTCAATACCATAGATCAAGGAAAGAACTATACCTAACAACTAGATAATATCTCCTAAGTATCTAAATAAGATAAAAGAAATATCCACACACATAAGTGGGTGAGGATAAATATAATAAAGGTAAATAAAGTACCTAGGTGAACATGAGCTAAGGTAAATACCTACTCTAATATCCCCCCTCAAGTGAAGCTAGGGGAAAAAATAGAAGTGGCATGTCCACAAAGATGAGTCCTTATAACTAGGCCTCGATGAGGTACTCATGTACAATAACCTGGAAAAAAGGGACACCGCAAGGTACCCAAAACCAAGAATAACAAAGTAAAGAGAGTAAAGACCCGCTCCAAGGCATCCTAAGAAGTTCGATCAAAAAATTGTACAATGCTAAAGAAGTTTGGTGTGCACCATGGTCTGAATCCACTACTTGATCACAAAACTAAAAAAATTGACACACCGGGTTTCACCGAATAGCTCCATACAGGAGACTGTCAACAAAGTGATGTCAAAAGTGTAAAAAAACACCAAACATAATTTGATTGACTACTGCAAATAGGTGTGCCATGATCCAAGAACAAAAACCAAAGTAATAAGGCAAGGACAAAATCTAAAGTGTCACGATCCAAGAAAAGCCAAGGTAACAAGGCAAGGACACAAAACCCGAAGAAGCGGATCAACATTACACCCTCCTATACTTGCTGAATGGGTGGAGTGGCGCTACAAATCTATATGATTTTTCAAAACAACTACTCAAACACTAAAAACTAACATTGGAATGCACTGAAATAGATCCCCCATAAGAGATCTTGTCAACATGCCAAAAGTGTTGAAAATACAGATACAAAATCTCTCAACAAAGAAGAGAGATACACTACACATGCTAAAGAAAAATCCTCAAAACAAGAAGCATCACACTGCATATAAGGTATAGAAAGTGGAGCAAGAGGCTGAATGGTGGAGGATCCATGCTTGTATATTCCTCTCAACGAATGCCTATGTCACCACCACGAGTGATCAAATATCCACCCCAAATCAACACGGATGGATGAAGAAGATGCCTGCATGTGACTTGGTGTAAAATGCACAATGGGTGCATGTGAAAGAACATCAAAATGTGTGTCAAGTTGATCATGGTGACAGCTAAAATCTTAGGTTTCTCAAGCCTGAGTGAAGGTGCAGAACTCATGTGTTACTCATGATCCTTAGAAAGAGTCGAGTGAACAAAAAAAGAGCTTTGTCAATGTGTGATCCCAATGAAGTATCTTGCTCGAAAACCAATGTCATGATGAGAATTCCACTTAACATGTGGAATAGAGAAAACAATACCTGCGAATGTCTCCGCACAATGACTCCGCTAGTGAGACCCATAAAATGGAGCATGCGAGAACTGAATGCAGTGGTATGTTTCTCAAAAAAGCCATACAATTGAGCATTAGTAGGATACACAACATGTGGTAATGTAATAGGCACATATGTGGAAGAGTATGCAATAACAAGCTTCATAGGTGTATGAGCATCAAGATCAGGAACAAACTCAAAGAATGACATATCAATATCAATGGGTTCAAGAGCAATAGATACAAGTGGACTAGGAGCATGGATATGTCTCCCACAAATATGATGGCGATGCTATAGGCTAGCAAGTTTGTTCTGCAGGAAGTGTATTATTATATCCTTATCGTGAATGAGTGATTGTAGAAGAGAATTTCACTTCTTGAGCGATCTATTTTTTTCCACAAATTTTATAATATCCTCTTAAAGTCAACACACTTAAGAGAAAAACATATCATTTTCAGAATCCATGATAGATACAAAATGCAACTCGTAGAAGTTTAGGACATTGAGCTCAGCCGAAATTACGTCCACAATTGATTACAACACTCCTCCATATTTGGCACTTTATAATTATAGTGAAAGTTTCAAAATAAATATTTCCAATGGAAAGAGCATGGAAAAACAAGCACTTATGCAAAAAATGGCACTCAAAAATGAGTTACCGATCAAAAGTTACAAGCTTTTTTAATATTTTGCTCTGTTATTTATTTTAGTTATCACTAAAACAAATGAAATTGTTGTTTCCTTCACTACACAAATAAAATTAAAGGGGTTTGAAGTTAAGCACATACTAGTAGGAATCACAAGCTTTAAGCCCTCATATGACCATACCATATGACCAAGGGCTAAGGATTTCAATGGCCTTTCTTGATTTCTCAAGCGCGGAAACATGGGCAAAACGCCAAAAACATGGGCTTTAGTTGAAAATGAGTCTTGACTTACCAAAGGAGGGGTGTGCGCCACTTTTGGAGAATTTTTGCGTGGGACCTCTTGTGTAGGGATGTGAGAAATTTTCTATTGGATGCTTTGACTACATCTTTCTACTTTTGAGGATATTCTTGCGTTGTTGGAATTGTGACTCGTGCACCGAATCGAGCATTCTCTTCTTGTACCTTGTGTTGTCTCAAAAATTAGGCGCTGCCTTCTTGAATCATCTACTACATGGTTGGTTACATAGAAATATTTAGCGCTAAATAACATCAATTTTTCTTTCGAGAGGAGCTTCTAGCCTTTCTTGGCTTTCTATTTCGGGGCACTTGTCGAAGGCTCATAGGTAGAAGTATTTTGGATCATATAGGCTTAAGAGCACACAACATTGGCATAATGATATTGAATGTGAGACATGTTACAAGGGAAACACCACTCGAATCCTGTGCCAAATTGTTCTGAACTAGAACAAGTGCTTGACTTATTGCATTGGGTGTTGGAAGAGAGGGCATGGGAGGAACAACTTGTAAGGGCAGATGTGCATTAACATGCCATCTATCATTTTTTTGGTTGGGCATGTATCTTTGGTTTCCATATTGATTCTACCAAAGCTAATTACTTTGGCTATGCGCTTGATTAGAACTTCTTCTATAGGATTGTGCCTTTTTTATCTAATGATATGACTTTATTTGAAAAATTTCTAATCAGGATCTTCAATTCTTCATCTTCTTTCTGCTACGTTGGAGAGTAGGATGTTGATGTAATAGGTTGCGTGCTTTGCTCCAGAACATGAATAGGGGCCAAACACGGTTGGAGAGCTTGTGATATTTCTGGGAATAAGGGCATATGTAGTCTAGGGGCTATTTTTCCTGCCACAATAAGACTATTTTCTGCCCTTACCGCAATATTATAAGCAACTGGTATAGTGCTACCTCCCATGGATTGAATCATGACTGAGATATCATTGTTCAACACCTTTAGATAATATAAAAAAGCATGCTAGGATGTAGGTCTTACCACAAGAGGGATTCTGTCCCAAGTCATTTGAAATTTGATGTTAAAATCAATTATCTCGCTCATTGGGCACCCTCCTAGTTGTCGTCAGCTTCTCCACAAGAGAAAGGTGATTTGACTTATCTTTAAAATAATTACAAAGAGTTGTTCCCAGCTCATCCCGTAGCAATAGATCTAGGTCTCAAGCCTCAATACCATTGAAGTGCTTTACCTTTGAAAGAGAGTCATAAGTAGCCTAACTACTACATCGTCATGTGTGATTAAATAGAGTGAACATATGTTTGCTACATCCTTGATATGATTCGAGGGGTGACTTGATTATCACCAAGTAAAGTATGGAATACTTTCAAATGTTCCATTTGGCATGTCATGTTGCATGGCCATAACTAGGGAATTCCTCATATTAAGTTAGCAAATTTCCTTAATAGAGGAGGTGGGCGATGCACCATAACGAGGTGCGATGGTTGTCTATGTTGTGTGAGGATGAATTGAATGGGCATGACATGCTAGAGATGGAGATACGCATGCAATTTTTTTGGAATAAACTCTTCTCGGAATAGCTAGAGGTATTTGAAAGTTTCTTTAGCTACTGCACTTCTCCGTGTATGTACTCTTCTCATGAAAGGCATTTAGGGCTGCGAAAAGTGAGATTTGCAAATGTTGGGAGTCGCCAGATGTGTTGAAATGAGCCTCAAAAGGATAAAATACTAATTCCACACACCATAACTTAGCAATATGAAATTTAAGCTTTCATTTCGTATCCCACCAGGCGTGCAATAAACTATTTTTCGTCAAACCGACACCCGTGTTTCGGATCTAGAAGAACTGAGTTGTTTATGAAAACAATGGAACCATCCCCAAGTTGAGGGATCTTGCGCGTTTGGGACAGATCTCCTGGAGAAGGCTGGTTCCTTTGTTTAATTCTACCGCTATCTGCTACTTCTAGTGCTAAAATGGAAAACTAAGCTAATAATGCTAAGGGACCAAGGATAGAAGGATAACATGAAAGGAAACTACACTAAAAGGTGATAGTACCAGAAAAGAGGGATGAACACTATCATTGCGAGTGAAAATTAAAGGAAACATGTGAAAGAAGGTTATACATGTGTAGCACAACTTAAAACATATTTACCATATCAATTTCATGGAACACAACTAAATAAGGAGTTACAACGGACATGAAATGGCACAACAATCATGCAATGCAAAAGAGAAGGCAAGAAGAAGGAATGAAAACACGTTAGGAAAAAGAATAGTCACAAAACAATGCTTCTATTACTTCCAGAAATGCAAAGAGTTGTTATAATGGTAAAAGAGGCCGATACCCACATGTGAGAGCCATATCTAGAGGTCTAAAACTCAAAATACAAAAAATATGAAGTCCTTAGAAAAGTGCGTAAGGATCCAAAATGTCCAATGTTAATAATGATCCCAATTGTTACCTTTATAGATGAACCCATGGAAGAAGAAGAGAAGGAGGGAAAATCTGAATTTGAAAGAAAACCACTAACAAGAAGCATTCAATTCCTGTAAATCCACCTTTAAATCTATTAAATACATTTCCCTAAGTCTGTTTGGTGTGTTGAAAAAGGAAGGAGGGTGAATCAGATCAAATCAGAGGTTGGAGTAATTAAATATGCTCATTAATGCTCGAAAAGACATTTTCTTATTTCTCAGCTAGTAGGTCCACCAAGAAATTTAAATTTGAATGTTTAGCAATGTAGCATACTTTAGGAGCTATCTAACTAGTCTAGGCATGTGTGGATTGGAGTTGTGTAGAAAAATATACAACTGTCATAAAATTTTCGAGAGATGTTGGGGCACGTAAAACATGTGGCATGCACGAATTGGCTGAAAGGATGGCCAACTATGCAATTGTTCTTTTTATTTCGTAATGTGTCACTCATTGATTTGTTGCAAGGATCGCGTGCCCTATGGGCATGCTTTAACTAGTTGTGCGTGGCACATTTAGGCATGTGAGAATGATGTGGCATAGAATGGCATAGGGAAGGGCACAAATATAGGCACATGGAAGAAAAGGGCACATGAAGAAGGAAAAAGGAAGGTGCGTGTAATACGCATGGGGAAATGAGGAAAAATGGTGAGCAAAGAACACATAGTCAAGGTGTAAATATTACAAAGTAATATGCCGGGCGCACGAGAGGGCCAGAGACTTAGCTAATTGAAGAAAGTACAAGGCACATGTGTAGGGTGACCATCTGCTTAGGAAGAAGGAAAATGCACGTAAGGGGAAGATGGAACAAAGAGTAAACCTAAATGAAGGGAAGAAGGGGAAGCATGAAAGGGCATGCAAGGAAAAGAAGGGAATGTGCCAAGGGAACTTGAGAGTGCGCAACCTGGAAATTAAGAGTTCAAACCCAGAATATGTATACAAGTTGTCCAAATAACTAGGAGAGTTATTTAGATAATAGTTTTGGTGAATTTTAGGGCCATATTGCTACTAGATTAAGGAGATCAGTAGCTTGGAGCATCCATTGGGCATGGATTCTGTTATGTAATCATGAATTTCTAATCTATAGATTTAAAGAACTACCCCTTAAGTCACTTGAAGGATCATTTCTTGACTCTATCCTGAATCTTGTAAGTGTTGAAAGAAGACCTACATCCTAGAAGCAATAAAAGAGCGCTCGCGGGGAGCACGCGAGAGGAATGAAATATGTACAAACAAACAATGTGCACACAATACACTTAGAGGAATTGAAACTACTCTAATATATGCAAAATGATGTGGAAAACTTAATGGAAGGGTTTTAGATAGATCCCATTAACTGGGATTTACAGCGTACCTCCATCAAGATGTAACTCAAAATAGTTAGGCTCTTTGCATGAACTGATAGTATATGGGCCACTCTAAAGTGCATCAAAATTTGAATGACGTCCTGGTTTAGCTCTATTAGCATACCATTTTAAAACTAAGTCCCCAAATTTGAAATCTTGGGGCCTATAATTTTTGTCAAACCATTTCTTTATTGCTTGCTGGTGTTGTTCTAGCTTGATCATGGTAGAGTTTCTTGATTCTTCAAGATTAACTAGTTCTACCATTCTGATTTCTCTCTGTCTGCGCATTCAAATTCTAGCTGCTAGCAAGCGCTAATGAGTTCAAATGTAATTTCAAAGGAACAATATCCTCCTTACCATAGACAATCTTGTAAAGCTCAATTCTTATTACCTTTTTAACAATGATTATATCTCATAGCAGAGCGTGCACGAGACCTTTGTATGCCAATGTCTTTGGCTGATGTTCATTGTGGGCTTCATGGTTCGATCGGGTTATTATTTGTTGACTCTACCAAACTATTGCCTTGGGGGTAATAGTTGGAAAATTTCTTCAGATGGATGCCCAAATTTAGAGCCCAATCAATGATTTTTGTCCCAAGGAAGGATTTGGAATTATTAGAAATAATGGTTTAAGTAATTCCAAACCTTGTGACTATGCCCTTGAGAAAGTCAAGGATGACTGACTCAGTTGATTCCTTGAGTACGACAACTTCTATCCATCTGGTGAAGTTGTCCATAGTTGTCAACACCCATTTGTGTTTAGAGCTTGAAGGTGGATTGATCATGCCTATGAATTCAAGGCCTCATTGCGCAAAAGGATGATCCACTTGTATTGGTTGAGGGGAAGCACTGCCAATATTTTCTTTCCTATAAAGAAAGCACATTCCTTGCATTTTGTGACCCACTTGTGTGCATCTACAAACAGAGTAGGACAAAATATACTTGCCATTATGATCTTCATTGCTTTGTAGTTTTAGCAGAGAAGTGTCCACCAGAGAATCCATCATGAAATTTTGCTAACACTTTTTCAATCTGCATGCCATTGATAAAACATCTTAATAACACACCATCAATATTCTTCTTAAAGAGAAGTTCATCAATTAAAATATAAGGGATATATTGTAACCTCAGGTGTCTTCTCTTTGCCTTGTTTAAGTCAGGAGGGTATGCACCCTTAGAAAGGAATGTGATCATGTCCTTTATCCAATCGTGCATGCTAGGATTTGTATTCTTCTTAAGTTCTAAATGTGGGAGACCTTCATCTAGAAATAACGAAGTCTTAGATTCATTCTACTCATCCTCAGCAAGCTACTTGTAGAGCACGCTGACTCTTACTAGTTTTGTGGCTTTTATAGTCATATCATATTCCATGATTTTTGTCACCCATCATGCCCTCTTTTCACTAATCTTTTCTCCCATGATGAAGTCTCTAATAGAGGAGTGGGAGACTAACACATTGATATGATTTGTGGCAAGCATGCTTTTGAATTTATTGAGCATGCACATGATGGAGAAGACCTGCTTCTCCATGTGACTGTACTTTAACTCATAATACTTTAGTGTCTTCTTTGAAGAAAACCACTTTGGTTGTTCCAACCCTTGTTCACTTTGTTGTGTCGGGACATCAACGATACTTACATCAAGGCCATAAATATAAAGGATGAAATTCTTAGCATAATCTGGGTTGATGAGTGTTGGCACACAAGCAATTTATTTCTTGATTTTGTTGAAGCTTTCTCTTTCTTATGTTGTCCACCTGAAGGCTATGTCCTTCTTGAGCATCAGGGTGATGGGTCGAATCAGTCCTATAAAGTTAGGGATAAAACACCTAACAAAATTGATCTTACCGAGGAAGGAATGTAGGGATTTCTTGTGTGCCAGTTGGGAAAGAGCCAGGATGGTTGAAATGTGCTTAGGATCAATTGTAATGCCATCCTTTAAAACCACATGACCCAAGATATTTCCTTGCACCACCGCAAAATTGTAGTTTTGGGGTTAAGAGGCATCCCATACTTTCGTATCTCTCAAAGAACTTTTCTAGGTGTGCCATATGACCTGCTCTCTACTTTGAGAAGACTATTATGTCATCAAGTTAAACCAATATGAACTCATTGATGTATCAATTGAAGGCAATATCCATGGCACGCTGAAATGTCATGCCCGCATTCGACAGATTGAAGGGAATATTTTGATACACATATGTTCCCTACTTGGTTGTAAATGCCATTTTGAATTGATCCTCTTCCTTGACTAGGATTTGATTGAAACTTGAACACCCATCTAACATTGAGAGTCTTTGCACACCGGCCACAGTTTGCATAATTTTCTCCATTGAAGGCAAAGGATAATGATCCTTTAGAGATGCCTTGTTCAAATATCTAAAATCAACACAAAGTCTGATTTCACCGTTCTTCTTGTGCACTAGAACTAGATTCATGACCCAAGTAGAGTACTTGATGGGAAAAATAATTTTTGCCTCAATGAGTTTGGATAATTCCTTTCTCATAAGGGGCTCTATCTTTGGATTGATTGGTCGCTACTTCTATCTGATGGGATTGATACCAGGATCAAGATCAATCAAGTGTTGAGAAACACTGGGATCAAAACCTTTGATGTCTTCATACTACCATGAAAATATATTACTATATTTTTGACAGAGAGAGATGAAGGCCTTGTTTTCTTCATGTGTGTAAGATTTACTGAGTAGTAACTCTTTCCCATGCACAATAGTGACCTGGGAGCAGCTGTTGCATGATGTGCATATACTTTTCTTCACTCTTGAACTCATCATAAGGGATAAACATTTTCTTGAAGGTGACCAACCCTTTAGGAAACTTATTTGACTTCAATTGAATCACTTGGTCACCATAGCTGTCATGCAAGTCAGCTTGCATGCTTGATGAGAACTCAACTTAATTTTGTATGAACTGGATGATCTGCGCGTCATTGTCACAAACACTTACTAGCTGGTATTGTTGTTGTCAAAATGGATGGTCAAATCACCATTTTAATGTGCTGAGTGTTTCCTTTGATAAAGTCCTCAAGAGAGAGAACTATGAACTAAACATGACCATTTGATCAATTTCCATGTTCATTTTTCAAGACACCACCGTATATTTAGAGAATCAAAGCTTTCAAAGAGGTCCCAAAATCTATGATTATAATATTTGAGGAGCTTATTATTTGCTCGGACATTTTTGGTAACCTAATGGATAACCAATTTTATGTCCCCAAAGATCTGCAACACCTTAATCCCTTTCTTTTTAGCAATAAGAAGGCCATGCACCAATGCTTCATATTCTACCACATTGTTAGAACATCTAAACTATAACCTGTGTGCGAAGAATAATTTCTCATCCTTAGGGGAAATGAGAACGAATCCTACTCCCATGCCATTTCTACTTCTAGAACCATCAAAGTATAACTTTCATAAACCAATGTTTTCTTGGTTTTTCTTGAGCGCACTTGAAACACAACTTCTTCTTCAAGAATGCAATAAGTACCAAGCTCGCCATTCATAGGCTTCTAGCTCTTTAGTATATGGGTCAAATTTATGGTACCTTTCTTCCCACTCATCAAGTAGTAGATCAGGAATAGAAGGTGGAAGAGGATGCTCTTCAGAACTGAAGCTAGTTCTTGGATTAAACAATTGGCTTGGAGAGGGGATGGGACATATGACTCTACATGATAGGAAAATATTGGCTCAGCTTGTATGGTAAACTGGGTACCATACCTTGTCTTGAGTAATATATGAGACCAATCAGAAGATAAATAACCACCTACTTTTGTAGTAAATTATCTTGATATACATAGGGAAAACAAAGGAGGTAGGTCAATGATTGACACATCTTGAGTTATGGTGAGGCTTGGACACACATGAAGGGTTAAATCAAGATCCTTGATGATTCCTAAGGTAGTAACAATTGAGCCATCAAATTGCAGGACTCCTTTAGACAAGGGGCTATACTTAAGACCTAGGACATTAGCTATCTTCTTGGGTATAATAGAGGTACTAGTATCCGAGTATATCATGCAATTATGCACTAGGTGTTTTCCTATGATCAAGGAAATATAGAAGGGTGGGTTTTGATAATTTTAATTTCTTGTTTCTCCTCTTCTTGGTAGATGTTGATAGAAGTGTGAAACTTATGAACAACTGGATCAATGCGTGGAAGTTGAGATAGGGCCTCATGTAGTAGGTCACACTAGGATGGAATGGTTAGAGCATCCCACATTGTGACATTTATATTTGTCTTCTTCATCTGGTCCACAATGCTAAATGGAAGACCCACTGACTTGTGAATTTGAGGGACAACAACATCCTTTCTTGATTTCTCAAGCGTGGAAACAAGGTCTTTAGTCGAAATGGAGGCTTAACCTACCAAAGGAGGGGAACACGCCACTTTTAGAAAATTATTGTGTGGGACCTCTTATATAGGGATCTTAGCACTTTTTCTATTTAATTCCTTGACCGCATCTTTCTACTTTTGATCCTGTCTACTTACGTTCTTTGGAATTGTGACCTATGCACCGACTCAAGCATTCTCTTTTTGTACCTTTTGTTTTCTAAAACTTGGGCGCGTGGTCTTACCGAATCATCTGCTTCTTAGTTGATTACATAGAATTATTTAGCACCAAAGAACATCAAGTTTTCCTCTCGAAGGAGCTTCCATGCCTTTCTTTGTTTTTTGCTTCGGGGCACTTATCGAAGGCTCACATGTTGAAGTATTCTGGATCATGTAGGCTTAAGAGTGTGCAACATTAGCATAATGATATTGAATGTGAGACATGCTACAAGGAAACACCACTTTGACTCCTACGCCAAATTGTTCGAACTAGAAGAAGTGCTTGACTTATTGCATTGGGTGTTGGAAGAGAGGGCGTGGGAGGAATAACTTGTAAGGCCAGATGTGCGTTAGCATGTCATCTATTATTCTGTTGGTTGGGCACATATCTTTGGTTTCCATATTGATTCTTCCAAGGATGATTACTTTGGCTATGCGCTTGATTAGAACTTCCTCTATAGGATTGTGCATGTTGTTTCTCTAATGATATGAATTTATTTGACAAATTTCTAATTAGGGTCTTCAATTCTTCATCTTCTTTCTACTTGCATTGGAGAGTAGGATGTTGATGCAATAAGTTGTGTGCTTTTCTCAAGAACATGAATAGGGGCCAAAGAAGGCTGGGGAGCTTGTGAAATTTTTGGGAATAAGGGGATATGCGGTTTAGGGGCTATTTTTCCCCACCACAATAAGACTATTTTCTGCCCTTACTGTAATATTATAAGCAGCTGGTAAAGTCCTACCTCCCATGGATTGAATCATGACTGAGATGTCATTGTTCAACACCTTTAGATAATACAGAAAAGCATGCTAGGCTATAGGTCAAAACAAAAGAGGGATTCTATCCCAAGTCTTCTAAAATCTAATGTTAAAATCAGTCATCTGCTCACTAGGTGCCCTCTTGGTTGTCGTCAGTTGCTTAACTAGAGATAGGTGATCTGACTTACCTTCAAAATAATTGCAAAGAGATGTTCCCATCTCATCCTAGGTAGCAATAGATCCAAGTCTCAAGCCTCTGTAACATTGAAGTGCTTTACCTTTGAAAGAGGCTACAAGTAGCCTGATTGCTACATCATCATGTGTGATCAAATAGAGTGAACATACATTCACTACATCCTAGATATGATTCTTGAGGGGTGACTTGATTCTCACAAGTAAAGTATGGAATACTTTTGAGCATGCCATTAGATATGTCATGCCGCATGAATAGAACCAGGGGGACTTCCTTCTATGAAGTTAGCAAAGTTTTTAGTGGAGAAGGTGGTTGATGCGCCATAGCAGGGTGCGTTGGTTATCTGTTGTGAAGAGGAGTTGAATGGGCATGACACACTGGAGATGGAGATGCATGTATAAAATTTCTAGAAAAAAATATTCTCGGGGATAGCTGGAGGTATTTGAAATATTCTTCAACTATTGCACTTCTCCTTGTATGTACTCTTCTCATGAAAGGCATTTAGGGCTGCCAAAACAGAGATCTACAAATGTTGGGAGTCGCCAGATGTGTTAAAATGAGCCTCAAAGGCTAAAATACTAAGTCCACACAACAGAACTTAGTAATATGAATTTTAAGCTTTCATTGCTTGTCCCACTAGGCATGCTAGAAACTATTGGTTGTCAAACTCACACCCGTGTCTTGGATCTGGAAGAACCAAGTCATTTGTGACAACAATGGAACCGTCCCCAAGTTATGGGACCTTGCACATTTGGGACGAATCTCCAGAGAAGGTTGGTTCCTCTATCTAATTCTCTGCTATCAACATTCTAGTGCCGAAAGGGAAAACTAAGCTAATAATGGAAAGGGACTAGGGATAGAAGGATAACATGAAAGGCAACTACAATAAAATTTGATAACACCAGAAAAGAGGGATGAACACTATGTGTTCTGAGTGAAAATGAAGGGAAACATGTGAAAGAAGGCTAGGCACGTGTATCAAAACTTAAAACATATTTACCATATCCGTTTCATGGAACACAACTAAATAAGGAGGTGCAAGGGACATAAAATGGCACAATAGGCACACAATGCAAAAGAAAAGGCAATAAGAAGGAATGCAAACACATTAGGAAGAGAACATTCATAAAACAATGCTTCTATTACTTCCAGAAATGCACAAAGCTGTTACAATGGAGAAAGAGGATGATATACACATGCGAGAGCCAGATCTAGAGAGGTTTGCAACTCAAAATATAGAAAAGATGAAGTCCTTGGCAAAGTGCGTAAGGATCCAAAATTTCCAACGTTAATAATGAGCTCAGCTCTTATATTTATAGATGAATCAATGGAATAAGAAGAGATGAAGGAGGGAAAATATGAATTTGAAATACAACCACCAATAAGAAGCATTTAATACCTGTAAATCCTCTTGTAAATCATTAAATACATTTCCTTAAGTCTATTTGGCTTGTTGAAGAAGGAAGGAGGGCGAATCAAATCAAATCAGGTGGTTCAAGTAATTAGATATGCTCATTAATGCTAAAAAGATTCCCATTTTTCACCTACTAGGTCTACCAAGAATTTGAATTTGAATGTTTAGCACTATAGCCTATGTCAACAGCTATCTGATAAGTCCAAGTGCACACCGATTGGATATCTATAGCAAAATATGACTTTTATAAATTTGTAAGAGTTGTCGACACATGCAAAACACATGGCACACATGGATTGAATGAAAGGATGGTCAACTATGTAATCGTTTTGTTGTTTTTGCCATGTGTCACTTACGATTTGTTGCGAGGATATAGCACCCTTCTTGTCACAATTTAACTAGTTGTAAGTGGTACACTCGGGTATGTCGAATGACATGGCATAGAATGGTGCGAGGAAGGATGCAAAGATATGCACATGGAAGAAAAGGGCATGGGAAGAAGGCATAAGGAAGGTATATATGGGGAAATGAGGATAAATGGTGAGTAGAGAATACATGGTCAAGTTGAACTAATACAAAGTAATATGTAGCGCGTGATAAAAGGGTCGTGGACTTAGTTGATTGAAGCAAGTGTAAGGCGTACGCGTAGGGTGAACAACTTCCTAGGAAGAAGGAAAATGAGCATAAGGGGAATATGGAACAAAGAGGAAATGAAAAGGAAGGGAAGAAGGGGAAGCATGCAAGGGTGGGTGAGGAAAAGAAGGGAATGTGCCAAGGGAAGTTGAGAGTGCACAACCTAGCAATGAAGAGTTCAAAGCCAGAATATGTATACAAGATATCCAAATAACTAGGAGAGTTATTTGGATAACAATTACCTTGTAGGATATCACACTTAGTAAGGAAAAATGAAAGGTTAAGAGAAAACACGGGGATGAATTTAAAGGTAGTGAAGAGGGGAATAAAGATCATTCAAAAGAATAACATTATGACAAATTATAACATAGTGATTTATCTACGCAAGAGAAAAAGGAAATAGAAAACAAAAAGGTGGAAGAGGAAAATAGAGCTAAGGAAAAGGTTGATAAGGTTGAGGATTCTAAGGCCGTAGCATAGAAAAACCTACATCATCATGAGAGGAAAAAAATTATGGAGGAGTTTTAGGGAACATGAGAGAAATAATCAATATAGATATATATAGAATTAGAGGAAAGATCACTATTGTTATACATGTAATCAATGGAGAAACAATTATATGATATGAGATCACTTGAAAAATTACTATGTCTATGCATGTATGCTAAGCAATACCAACAATGGATATGGATGGAATTAGAGTTGTGTATTGGATTATGGAACCAAGTTTAGATATGTATCACCCACTAAGATCACATGCAGGTGTTTGGATGATCAAACATGGATGTCACATCATGTAGTTATGCATTTAATATTTTAGATACATTATAAAACTAGGTGGTTGCTACAACATTTGATACAACACATTATACTACTTTGATTTGTTTTAGTTATCATTATAACATGTTTTGGGAGTAAAACAATGATTATCAAGTGATTGATTATTAGTAGATGATGTTTGATTCATATTAGAGTGTTGAGAGTAATGTTTACATATATGTTTGTTACATCTCATTTTAGTTGATTCAATTTTTGAATGGATAATGTGCTGGGTATTCTTGTTAAATGTGTGCAAGTGTTCTCGGTTTCAAGAAAGGGTATCATTGGGGAGAGGCGGAAATATGCAAAAAATGGGAATGGATAGAGAGAGTTGCCATGTGTGATTTAGTGTGCATGATAAACAATGTGAAACCTTAAGTTTTTTTCATAAATTCCTTTGCGATTCAAGTTTATTTAGTATGTGTCATTTTGTGCAACGAGATTGATTTAGTCGCATTGTGACAATGAGATAATGTTGCGTGCTCTTTGTTGTGGCGAGGAGTGCAACATTGCATTACATGTTTAGTTGAGTAACACATTATCACTTTATGAAAATGGCATACTTGTATTTATGTTGTTGTGTTATGTGTTACATTATATATATGTATAGAATGTTAAAATGAGTATGATATTAAGTAAAATAATTTAATAAGGGCTTCATTAGAAAAGGTGTATTCCTAATGTTATTAAATTTATTGAGCTCTAAAAAATAACTCACAACACATTGTTATCTATGAGCTCAAATTATTATACAATCGAGATGCACTAAGACCAACTCATTGAATCACTTGCATGACATCGAGATTGTACATTACATTACAACCAATTTATATTGTATTATTTCAACTGAGTCAAGATATCATGTTAAGTGATCCCAAATCATTACTAAACCAAGCTACATTGGAACCAAAGTTGCATTGTATAGGAATGAAACTAGGTTACATTACATCAAATCCCAACACATCAGAATAACTTGATGAGATAGAGATCAAGATACTCTAGCTCATCCATAAGTTACAATTCTAAATTGAAAAATTCCTAGGAGACAACTAAAACAATGATCCATATAACTTATAAATCTTTTCAAATCCTAACCTACTATGCATTTGGGATTAAACTTAAAAAGAAATCCGTGCAAAGGAAACACCGATGGGAAAGTTGTGTCACACATTGATGAATAAAGACTTTAGAGATTGGAGAGGCTAAAACAAATACAAGATGTGGGAGCATTAATTAGTGTGACATGGGACCAATCGGGAGCTCCTTAAATAGAAATCTTGGCGAAATATAATGTGAGACATGAGAATGCAATGGCCCACATGTGGAGCCAATTGGTAGAATCCCCACACAAGAAATAAAAATTGTCGACAAATAACACCTAAGTGTTAACTAGGCTAAGTTTAGCCACATATAAATAAATTAGGTGTGACAAGATAATTTTAACATGAAAAATTCAAATTTGGGGATGTTGATGATAAACAAATAATGATTAATTAATGAAATGAAATCTAAACAAGAGTTTCAAAGAAATAGTAAACTTAGTCAATGCATAGAGTAACTAGAAATTTGCATTGAATTGGAAACACAAATTATAAAACAAGACAAAAATAGATTTTTAAAAGAAATCGATAAAAAGAGATTGTGTGAATAGTTCAAATCCAAAAAAAAGAGCTATTGTTAAAATTAAAACCACATGAAAAGATAAGAAAGAGAGAAGAGCTATTCTTATCTCGATGAAGCTTATAAAAGAGGGTGTATAAACCATAAACATGGGACACAAGTGTAAACACTGAATTTAGAATCACATGCATTATTCATAGAGTTTTAATGCATAGGCATGTTTAAAACATGATCAAGGAAGAAGTATTTCATAGGAATAATACATATGGGAAAAGACGAAGCTGAATAACTATACCATCACTACCAAGTTCTACCAATTTCCCATTTTATATGTTTTCTACTTCTTTATACTTGTTATGTGTAAATAAGTGACTTAATGGTTACATATTTGGGCTTGTAATTGGAAGTTCATGGTTCAAAACCCGTATGTTTTTACATTTTAAATTGTAAATTGAATAAGATAGTAAAACATATTTAGATAAAACTTCTATCATATTTTGAATAAACCGTGAACCATGCCACCATGGAAATGTGAAAGGTATTGGGAGTGAGAGATTATAGGTTCAACTTCCTCCACCCCCTTAACATTTTTTTAAAACTTAATACTAAACCTAGACACTTGAATGTTATAATATTGACATGTGTTTAAGATAAAATTAGATAAATAGTGAGGCCAATTGATAAGACTATAAATGTGAAGGGAGGAGTCTCACATTCAACCCCTCTCTATATTATTTTGAAACATATGAGACTAAATAGGAGACAATTATTATAAAGTTAAAAGGGAATAAAATTGATTATAAACCAATATAGGATTTTGGGTTTTTAATTTGTTATGAAAATCAAAAGACTAGTTGGTTTGGATTGGGTCCACCATAATGTATGGGTTATAAAGGACTTTATTGTAAGATAGCATATTGAACTATATGAGATAATATATGACCTTATTTAAACAAAAGTGAAAAATAACAATAGATGCATGTTGGATTACATGAAAACGTTTATTTAGTGAAACAATGAATGTCATCCTAACCTATATGGACATGGGAAAAAGTAATTATCATGATAATGACATTGTGATTATAAAAAAATTTAAAGAGGTATTAACTATATCAAACATAATATTACAACCATACTTGGTAATATATACAAAATCAAAATTTAAAGCCATAGGACTAAACAAAACAATGGCTATGATTTATACACCTAGAGTGATAAGTAAATGATGAAAACCCTTACTACACATTACAATTTTTTTAATCGGTTAACAGGAGAGGCTAGTGGTCCCTCACCCTATCATTAATTATCATAAAGATATTCATTATAATATCAAGGCTATTACAAAGGTAACTAAATAAATTATCTTCTTTAAAAAATAAACCCTACATAGACAAAAAAGACACGTCTTCCATAAAAAACACATCTTCACAAATAAAACCAAGTATTTTGCAGTAGAATCACATATTACGTAGAAAAATAGGGATTTTTTAGCCCCTAACAAATCTAAACGTGTATATCATTTTTTCTTTCGCATCTCCTCATCGGATCATCCCACCGCACCACGTATTGCAAGAAGATTTTATTTTTCAAGGAAGATTTCCTTTTTTGACTGTTGTCACTTGGATCTTACACCCGTAAAATAATTAGATGATCTAGTGCAACATGGGAACATACTCAAGGTGTGGGACCTTGGATCCTTGGGATGAACCTCCAGAGAAGGCCGTCTTCCTGCTAAACTATGTGCATCTGATAAAAGAACATGTTGCAAAACCCGTGATACTGGAAATAACTACAACCTATTCAACTATTTTCTGAAAAAAGGGAGGAAGGATATATTGAATAAGGAAAGTGGTGATGCACTAATAGTTAAAGAACAAAATGACCAGCTTGTGAAAGCATAAAACATTTTAGAGAAGGATAACAATATACACAACTTCCTATCTTTACCTCTTAACATAAATAATTTGTATGAAGGTTAGAAACTTAAATAATAATTAAAGGGATTCATATATGATTCCATAACTATCACAGATAAGATTTGTTTCACACAATATACAACTTTCTAAGAGAAGGATTAACTTCATATGAAGGTAAAATGGATTATGCAAGCATTAGTAAAGAAAGATTCAAAAGTAGAACATTCACCATCAATATAAACAACACATAAAAGTGGAAGAAGGCTAAATATTAGTTCTGCATAAATAATATTAAGGATTAAGCTTGTACACAAGTGATAAAAAGGGCAGAGCCTCCTTATACAATAGATCAAAAAGTCCCTAAATACATAATGCATCCTCCGATATATAACTAAAAGGGTTGAGCAATATTATCTACACTTCTTAACTAATTACATTCTAAAAATAGGATGCATTTAATATTATGAAAAGTTCCTCCACAAAAATAGCCAGATGGTTGTGTAACTTTGACCACCAAACCTATGAAATGCAAATGGGGAAGTTGTGACCTACTTTGAAACTACCGAATTCCTTAGGGAAAGTGGACCTAATTTAATCTGTTGACTTCCTTGGGGGAGTTGGGACATGTTATTTGGAACCTAATTTGCAAATCATTGTCTTCCTTGGGGAAGTTAGGACCTAATTTTCTACCGCTGACTTCCTTAGGGGAAGTTGGGATCTACTTTGTAACTTCGATTTCCCAGGGGAAGTTGGGATCTTCTTTGCAAACTGCAGACTTCTCTAGGGGAAGTTGGCACTTGCTTTCTGAACTCGCCGACTTCCTAGGGGAAGTATGGACATGCTTAATGTTGACTTCCCTAGGGGAAGTTGGGACATGCTTTACAACAGTTGACTTCCCTAGGGAAATTTGGGACCTACTTTACAACTGGTGACTTCCCCGGGGAAGTTGACATCTACTTTGTAATTTTTGGTTTTGGGTTTCATTTTGCATTTGTATGTAAATTACAAATTGCAACCCAAAACTCAAAATACACTGAGTCTTTTGTATTTTGGGTTTGAGGTTTCATTTGTAATTTTCATGTAAATTGAAAAATGAAACCTGAAGCTTGAAATACACTAAAATATGCATTTTGGATCCCGAAACCTAAAATTCACTAAAATATCCATTTTGGAGCTCAAAATCTAAAATGCACTAAAAAGGGATTTTGGAACTCGAAACTAAATGCATGCAAATATGCATTTAAAATACTTATGCATTTTTGAGATTTTCACAAAAATGATTTTGCATCAAAAATTTAAGAAAAATGGATTTTGCAAGGACTAATCAAAAATGCAAAAATTGGCAAGGTGACTTGAAAAGTCAACATGACCAAAGTCCACTCATTTGTATCTGCTAAGGAAGAAGAGTTATCAATGAAGGATGAGGATAGAATAATATTTCAATTAGGCCCAAGAGAATTTCTAATTAACCTAAGAGAACATGCCATAATAGATCTGATAACATTTTAGGAGAAGAAACTAGAGACCCAAAGACAAATCTATAGATGATTTTTAATCCATTATTCACAACTTGGAAGCCCATTTAGGTGAATTTAAATTGAACTTACTTAGATTAATAGGTTGTTTCTTTGTAGATTCTATATCTTTAACCATATCATCCACCTTGACCTGATCATAGGAATAGACACAAACATGATGACATAAGAACTCATCACCATTCCACCAAGTAGAAGATATCCTTCTTATGAGAAAGAGACACCTACATTTTTGGACAAGATTCAACCAAATGACCAAAATCAAAATAAGATCTGTAGTGGAAAGTAATTTTCTCAAAATCCAATGGTTGAACCCAAGTCAAACCCCCAATCTTCAAAATCATTTCCTTCGGTAGCCATTTGGATAGATCTATTTCCACACAAATACGAGCATAAGTAGATTGACTAAAATAACTTGCTTCCAAAGGGATAGAAAGACACTTCCCTAAAGTACAACCAATAGTAGAAAAATAAGAATCACCCCAAAAATGTAAAGGAAGATTGGGAAATCACACCTCAATCGTGAGCAAAGAGAAAAACCATGGGTTAAAGAGATGAAATTAGGGAACCACCTCTGCAAGTAAAGATAAGATGAGCCCCAAGACCACAAACCATAAGTCAAAATTTCATCCCTGTCTTTTCGAGAAAAAAATCACAATGAAAAATCCTTTTGCACAAGGGTAAATAGAAAGACCAATAGATAAACAAGGTTTCTAATGTTAAGATATCAAAGCATTAAGATCGACCAAGGAAGGCCAAAACTTATGGAACCTGCTAATGATTCCTTGCTTGGAATACATGTCTTCCTAATTTAAGGCCTCTTGCAAGACCTCCACCATATCTAACACAGGGATATATTGCAGATATTAACATAAGGGGAGAGGATACATACTTTGATCCAACAACCCTAGATCTAGGGTTCGAAGAAAAAATAATGACAAAAAGGACAAAATAGAAGGGCACGTCTTCATTTTAGAGGCATTTCTATAACCAATAGATCCTTGAATCAAAGCATTATCAATTTCCCTATTGGAAAAAACACTCCCTTCACCTAAATACTAGAAATAAAGAGATGAAGAAGTGACAAAAGGAGAAATAGAAGGACCAAATCCATTTGAGCCACTCTTGCTCTAAAAATATATAGCCCATTACTAATTTAGTTTCCCGAAAGTGGTACAATTAAACAAAATGGAGGAAAAAATAAAATCATTATTTTAAAATGATGGTGATATACATATTATAATTTAATCATAATATTAAATGTACAAAATTAGTTATTGCATGATTAACATAATTATGTGGATTATGAAATAATATGATTTTACACATTTATTACTAAAGAGATAAGAGATATAGACTCTATATTGATTTACATTGTTTGTAAAATTATATGAGGTATTATTAACCCCGGAACACATATAACTAGAAGACATGTATATGGAAACTATTACAAACACTTTATAGTCCTTTATATGTGATGAAAAACTAGGGTTACAATTATCACAATAATGAAATCCTTGGGTGGTGTGGGACATCCAAGAATGTTATGATAGCTTGCATTCTACTCATGGTTTGTTTTGTATTGTTTTGGGATTATAAAGTGGGATTAGGATCTTTATATAATTAATTTTAATGGATGGTATGTGACAGAGAGAAGGCTAATGTTGTTTGTTTTCTAGTTCTAGTTTTCCCAAGTTGTATGTATGAAGATAGAGATGTCTTGTTGTGAATTTCTAGTGGGGAAAGGGGAATATTTTCAGAGATGTGTTATTAGACTAGGGAGTGGCGTGTATGGATGGGTTAGGTAACCTAATGCAAAGGGATCATACATGAAAATTAATAGGGGTTAGGGGTGGATTGCAAATAGACTCAAGGTCTTCCCTCATGATTAGTCAGTTGTAGTTATTTCATGCCCTAGTACATTTTTAGATTTCATTAGGAATGTGTTTACTTTTGTTATCCTATGTATTTTGGCCAAAAACATATTCATTACTTATATTATTTCTAGGATATTATATTCTTACCTTGTTCATAAGTCTACCACTTTTTGGGTGACTATACTACACATGTATTCTCTCTTACCTTATTGATTTCTCACATCTTCCTTATCATGAAGGGTAAGGCCAATCTCACTTCATGGGAGGTGTGTGGATATTTTTAAGGCTCATAGTTGGAGGTAAATAAATTCCATGATACTATTTCTCTCACATCGAGTTCGACATCAAGATTGATCTCTTACTTCAAGTGACGATTGTGTCGCAAGAAATGAATTGTTGTATTTTTATATGATTATATATATTATATTGTATATTGAGAAAATAAAATGTAAACATTGTAATTAAATGATTAAGAAATATTATGTATCAAAAAATATGTGAAGGAAACTAACATTTCACATGTAATGAAAAATGGATTTTATACTTGATGTGTAAATTTATGTAATGGTGTTACACTTATGGATAAATAAAAATATTTAATTTCATTTAATTAACATGGATTGTGATTATGATGTAATTGATGAAATAAACTAGATGGATGATAATGTTTAGGTAATTGGATGAACCTAACTAAATGAAATTATTATTTAGAATGTTCTTGTTCACATATATAAAATGGAATAAATTAATTGAATGGATAAGATGTATACAAATGTTTAATGAATTAATTATATGTATTAGTTTAATTGGATGAAATATTTTATGCAAACTCATGTAGGTACTTGTAGTTAATTTTTTACACATTTTTAATTCACTTACATTGAAATGGAATCAAACTATACAAGTTAAAATAAAATGACACAGATTAAATCTACTTTGATAAAGAACTCTATTTTAATTGTACCTTATTATTATGATTATTACATGTGTTTGGTTATATGTGTAGGACTATGAAATTGAGAGGAATTGATTTACATCCTTGATTGCATAAGGATGATTAAACATTTTGGTTACAAAAAAAATTGGGGATTTTTTCTAGTCACCCATTAGGGGTCTCTACAACAAAGACAAGTGTGCAATGATTTTAAGCACACTCATTACATGGTTTATTATAATGTTTTGATGATAAAAAATTTCAAGGAGGGAGGGCATGTTATGTACCTTGAGATATGATATTATATTGTATGTTTTTTGATGGATATTTTGACATGTGGCACCCATCCCCCTTAGTTAGTTACATGCTTATATGGGGAAACATAATAATTATTTAGGTAATGAGTTAGACTACATAAGGATTATGCGTTACCCACCAATTAAAAGTATTGTACGCATATATAAAGGAGAGGAACTGAATTATGAAATATGACATACTTGAGTTGAGTCTTTTACTTGGTATAAGGATATTGAAGGTATCCCCTCATAGTGGAATCTCAATTTTGGGAGATTATGGAGTTATTCCTTCCTTTATGAGTATTTAGGGTGTTTCCCTACATTAAGTGTATTCTTCTATTTTTGAGTATTTTTACTATTACGACATCTTGTCCCACAAATATCTTGTGTTGTGTAATATTTTGTATATTATTCAAATTATTCATTTATTATATGCAAAAATCTTATCACACTAAAGTTCACAAAGAACTTACAATGTAATATTGCTAAGTTGTGGAAGTTTTGTTCCTCAAAGGTACTTCTAGGAAATGAACACTCTAGTATCACTCATACCTTTTCATGATCCATCTTCAGGCCTATATGAGAAATAAAAATCCCAAATACACAAGATACTTGGGTAAGAAAATAGACTTCTTCAAGTTGATCAAAACATTCTCTTCATGTAAATGTTATAGTACTTGCTCTGCGTTACGCAAATGTTATTCTTACACCCTATTGAATATTAGAATGTCATTTAGGTATATAATAATGAAATTACCTATAAATGAATGCATTCATCAATCTCATGAAAATACTTGGTGTATTAGTCAATTTAAATGGTATCACAAGCCATTCAAATAGTCCTTCCTTTGTTTTAAATACAATATTCTACTCGTCTCATTCTCTTATGTGGATTTAGTGGTACCTGCTCTTCAAATAAATCTTAGTGAAGTATATTTCTCCACTCAATCAATCCATGAGGTAATCCATCCATGATAATTGAAACTAATTCTTTATTTCAATCTAATCGATTTTCCTCAAGTCTATGCACATATACCACTCCCCATTCATGTTTGTTAGTAGAAATGTGTGAACTATGCATGGACTTAGGATCTTTCTTATTAGTTCCCTTCCCAAAAACTCTTGAACATGTTTTTATATCTTTATGTTCTCTTAAAACATCATTCTCAAATCCAACCTATTTGGAAAAATTGATCCTAGAATTAGATCCATGTGATGAATTATGTCTCTCAAGGGTGGTAATCCCCTTGGTAGATCATTTTATACCACATTCACAAATTATTCCAATATCCCTATATGTAAGGGTTAGATTACAATGTAAAACCAATATCTTACACTAAAAATACCCAAATTACAATCCTACACTAATATCAAGATGAATAAAATGAAAGGAAAACCATAAAAATTTATGATTTGTGGATGTTCACGACACATTTGTGTAAGATAATGACAACATGGTTGTATGAGGGAATGAAGATGTACTAATTTTTTCCAAATAGGAAGTAATATATAACTTTTGCAACCTCTTACATCAACAAAGGTTTCTCAAATTTGTAAGTTTTCCAAGAATAGAAACCTCTCATGAGAACAATGTGTGTTTTTCTACTATTTGGTTTCTTACATAGATTTATAATTTGGGTTGTTAGGTGATCTTGATGAATATGGGATAATGAAGATTTAGATTATCATTTTTAATTAGGATTAGGATTAGATAAGCGGGATTAATTCTCCATGGGATAAGATGGGAACTATATTTGAAAAAGGGGATTTAATTCATTAATCAAGAGTTAAATAATAGGACTTAGTTGGAGGTTAGATATGGTTTAAGAGTGATTTTACTTGTGATAGATTTGGGGTGTCTACATTTTCCCCTCTTTGGGAGGGTGTCATGATAGCGCCACTATTTCAAAGAAAGTAGTAAAAATAAATCATTTTATTGGAAGAAAAATTAGATTTAATAGGGTGATGCCCCCTTGAGAGATTGGGTGGTGATAGAATAAGTAGAGGGAGCTTGAAAGATAGAGAAGTGATTGCGACAATAGAAACATGATTACAACGATAGAAAACCATTGTGCTGGGGTTGTATATAGAAGGGGAGGGTGGAAATTTTTTCATTTTTGCTATGTATAGTTAGAGAAATAGAGCCATGGTTGTGTGTGTGAGAGAGTTGAGATCATGGCAAAAATTTCTAACCAAACCCACTATGTTGAACAAGTTTGAGATTACCAAAGCATCCTATAGACTAGAACCAACTATAAGTAATGTATTAATTTTTTATTTATGGAATTTAATAGGGATGAAATTGGGGGTGGACAGATATGTTAATCTCATTTTGTTATAATTTTCACATGAATTCATGAGAGTCATGCATGTTGTCATAAAATTCATACATGAGTTAACAAAATTTGTGCATGCATGTATGGAAGTTGTGCATGTATGACGAATTTTTGGATTTGCGCATACATGCATAGTTGTGATGTATGCACATTTGTTTTATAACCTCAACACAAAGTCAAGATGTGTGTGATTTTTGATTAGCACATACGTGTAAAGTCAAAATGTATGCACTAGAGTTGCATTTATATGCATATGAGAGACATTTTTATTTTGTGTTGGTACATGTGCTCATAATAGTGACATTTTTGCTATTTGTGGAAAATAGACCCAATGTGCTTTGTTGGATTTATTGATTATAGTTGTGTGTGTGTGTGTGTGTGTGTGTGTGTGTGTGTGTGTGTGTGTGTGTGTATACAAATATGTTGTAGGTATGTGCGAGGTGGTTAGTTGTTATGAGGCTTACTCAGTAAATATTACAAATGATGAGATTAGAATACTCGGAACCAAATATATTATTCCATGTAGTGATAATACCGACCATCTATGTGGATAAATAACTTCTCACAACCTTGATTGAGTGATGATAATTTGAGACAAGCACATTTTATCTCCCAACCGGGGAGATGAAACTTATGCTTGAGGATATTTACAAGATACTCAAAGTGTCGATTGTGGGTGATGCATTATACTAGGATGAATCTAACTAGCAAGAATTATTGATTATAAATGAAGGTAGGGATGATCTTCCCCATACCAGAATATCCCTAGATTTGGTTGGGTGCTTAGAGGGAGACATGAAAAAGAGATTTTCCTAGTTCTAATAGTGCTTGTCAACAACGTATTGTTGCACGATAAGATAGGGAGGTAATTTTCTATTGGATTTTAAAATTTAGTAGATGACATGATAAAGGACTAGTGAGTGTTTACCTAGGGGTGATGTATATTGGTGTAGTTATAAAAGATATGAGATTGTCCTCCTATAGGAGTGGACAAAGTGCCTTAGATCCTTGACCCTTATACAAATGTGGGTATGAGAGAACATTATTGCAAGCTAATTAATGGGTATACTGAGGGTATTAATGTAGGAGGATCCTTGAGCATATGTGTTGGTTACGATTAGTAGATGTATCTCTCGGTTATTAAGGGGACTTTATGTATTTCATGAAATCATTAGATAACCTTGTCATAATAGGTATTACCTATAGACCATACTTAACAATGTAGGGATGGGTTGATGAGTATAAACAACTTGGGTTTGTATGTAAAGAGTGTAATACAATTGATCATATAGATCTCATCATTAAGTGGTACTATAGACATAAAATATATGCACTTGGGTACATTTCTAGTTCCTAAAGCATACTAATATATACATGATTCCTAAGCAAGAAAACTAGTAATTGACAATGTCTTTCGGGACTTTTGCTTTGTTTATCATGATTTTATTGAGCTTACACACCCTACAACCCTATCGGTATTTGAACGATTTATATTTTATGGCCTTGGAAACTAGCGCTCGTGTGCTTCGGCCCTTTCTACCCTTTTCTTACTCTTTTGGGTATCTTTTACTTCTTAGGCATATTTTATAATTTTGGGTCAGCCTTTTAGTTTTCAATTATGAAATTCAAACAAGGGAATCATATATATATATATATATATATATATATATATATATATATATATGCATAGTTATATCTCTTAAATAAGGGGCCAAACACTAAAAATTACATACTATCACCTAATCCTGCATCCAAAGGCACAAAGAGCACTATAAATCATCCATCTAGCACATTCACATAAGGGACAAGGGATGCATTCTTTGCATACACAACATAAGAGGGGGAAGTTCATTTTATTCCATCTCACACATTCTATACATTTGCTACATTATAGATCTATCCCGCTATCTTAGTGTTACTTGCACAAGGGCATCCTAGGGAATCATTACACACACTTACACATAGAAATACATGGAGTCTGAAATGTAGTCTAATGATCGGTACCAATTTTAATCATTGGTGACTATTAGGGTTAGTTCGATTCCATATTTTGTATCTATTTTATTATATTTGATGTTGTTTGTGGACATGTACAAGTAGACAACTTATTTTACATGTTACAGGTACATTAAAAGATCAAGGAGTGAAACTAGAGTGACAAACAAAGACTATCAACGAAGATCCTCATGCACGAAGAGACCGGATCCCGAACATTCATACAAACACTAACACCCATAATGGACACTAGTACCCAGGTACTTCTATCCTCCCATGGGTGCTCTTTTCTAGCACATTCCCAAGTCTCACAACCTCCAATGAGCATTAATGACACTCTTCTCAGTCTGTTTCATCTATTCACCTATCTAGATCACTTCCAAACTCCTTAGGAATCAACTAAGTCCCTCTCTATATCCCTCTCTTGCTTAGGGTTTCATATTTTTATATGCTTTTTCACTTGCATCTTTACTTGTATATTAGAATTTTTATATCATACACTATAATAGTTACTTTGTAATCATATTTAATTCAATTTATATTAAATCATTTGGTGAACCCCACTTGTGATCAAACACTTGGATCTCTATTTTTCCTGTTCCATCAGGTCCTCTTTCATGGTTCCTCAAGTCTCATTGCATAAATTACTTCAAATGCACCCACCTTGCAAATATGTTCTCCAAAAATCCCTAGACACTATGTAAGTCCCTCGCAATATGCCACCCGCACAAGTAAGTGACATTTTCGATCGTCTATCCAATGACCCTATTAGTTTTGATACCACAACCACTCAACCCCTCTTCGAGTCATTTCAAGATTTACATTGTTTAATTAAATATAAATTTCAAGATATGGAAACCATAATTACATCCCTCACAGATGAAATCTAACATCTTAAGGATGCTTCTCAGGCCCATGCTAGTTCTTCTACACCTCATACTAATCCTATGTCTACTACACGTGCTCGTATAAGTACAAATGAAGTCTTACCACTACCAAAACCTATCAAGTTTGATCTAAATGCTAAGCAAAATTATGTTCTTCATAATATCCTCAATAACCAATTGATTGAATTTCCATCTACTCATTACTACACTCCTTGTCAGCTTACCAAATACAAAGGTATACCATTTTGTAATTATCATAGACTTAATGAAGATCATGCACATGATTACTATGCTTTTAAAAAAAGAATTAAGAACCTTGAGAATCAGGGTTTTATTTCATTTTCTACATAATATTCTACTACATGTTCATCTCTAATTCTTATATCCTAATGGGCTCCCAAATATGATCCTTCCACGTCCAATGAGAATCATGCCCTAGTTACTATTGTTCCTTCTTTGGTAAGTCGAGAGCTGTCTATCTAACCCAATGTCATACCACCTTTAAAAATATGTACCCCATCACCTCCTCCTATCAATTTCTCTACAACGTTACCAATTCCAAATAAGCAAACACCAACCAATTCACACTGTGATAGCTAACATCTTTAAATTTCCTCCTATTAACACAAAGTCCAACGCTGGTCCTACTCTTACTTCTAGCTACCATTGTGATTGATCTATATCTTCTCATGACACATCTAAAACTCTCCCACAATGGCATGTTCTCTATTGTGTCACCTCATAGATCTCCATCACTCTCAATTGTAACTAGTGTCATGCTCTGTGCTTCATGTCTAATCTTTCTCAACACTCCTACCGCTTACCGTACACACATTGTACCATCATTATTCGATGAAACACTCTAGTGCTACGGTTTACACTTTTCTGTTGAGGGAACACTTCATCCATGACCCTCACATCATCTACTCTTGCTATACTTCATGATCAATGTTTCACAATAGATCTTTCCTAGCATCTACTACTCTCTCTTGCTTTGTGCTTCATGCCTATATTTTCAAGAATCTCATTATCTACACTTCACTCTCATTACTTCATGATAAATATTTTATACCATCTACTCTCACACAATACACTCATTACCCAATGACACACTCTAGTTCTACGGTTCACACTTGAATGTTGAGGGCATACTTCATCAATGAACCTCACTTCATCTACACTTCATGCTATGTGCTTCATGATACATATTTATAGCATCTAATCTCATTCAATACACTCATTACCCAATGATGCATTCTAGTGCTATAGTTCACACTTGAATGTTGAGGATCTAATTATTAATTGAGCCTCACATTATCTACACCCTTCACACTCTATGCTTCACGATACATATTTTATAACATCTACTCTCACACAACACATTCATTTCCCGATGATGCACTCTTGTTCTATGGTTCATTCTTGACTGTTGAGGAAGAATTTATAAATTAAACTCATTTCATACACATCCAATGGGGGAAATTATGCTCCTAGCATCTTCCCACCTTGCATATCACACTCACACAAAATTTGCATATCTTGGTTGCATTTACTCTTGTTTGCCTATACTACTTACATGTTGCACTTTGCTTACTATGCTAGATGAATTCTTAGTATGCCATTATATTTTTCTATATAAACATACACATTCACTTGGTATCTTAAGGTGAATGCATGACCTATTACAGATACATACACGATGCATGATTCTCTACACAACTCTTTACCAGTCCTACCGAGGCTCATGGGGGCATCTACCTTTACTAATATTGTACTATACACATCACATGTTCTATGGTTACATCATTTAATTTACTATTACTTAATTTTCAATCATATATACATGCTTTGATTAGTCAATTTTTTTCTTACTATTACTTACTATTGTATGTAAAAGCGTGTATAGATCGGTATATTTTTTTATTTACTATTGCTTAGT
The DNA here is from genome assembly GCA_018340775.1 of Taxus wallichiana var. yunnanensis. NCBI lineage: Eukaryota > Viridiplantae > Streptophyta > Pinopsida > Cupressales > Taxaceae > Taxus > Taxus wallichiana. The sequence continues at coordinate 134,624,744 of CM031244.1, forward strand.
ATTTTTTACGGGCTATGCCATATGTCTTATATGATCATTATATGCTTTTGGATACTTCAAGCCCGATTGTCTTGTGACATTGTGAGTGATGTCCCATGTTTGAAACTCACTTTTCATAGTCCATATCGTCTTCCTAGTTTCTTGTTACATTGTCTTCTATTGCATGCTATATTTTATAAGTCCATCTTATTTTCATGTGCCTTGGTTTCTACCATGCACATCCCCTACCCCATGTAGGTATCCACTTCAACTATGCATTTCAAATCGGGATCCTCTCTTTTAGACGACATTCTCCTCCAATCGTCACATGCACACAAAATGAGAGGACCATTTATTGGGTGAAAAACTCACCCCTACATCAACTCAGAGCTATAGTACAACACAACACAATATAAAATCAACACAAAAAAATAGTTACATATGGGCTTAGAAATAGACTTGGGTCCAAAACACAGAGACTACACTAAGACCCAAACCTGGACAATAGCGGTGGGAACTTGTGTCCCCCCTGAGTGCTTGTGTCCTAGGGGAAAAATAGTTAGTTTCTCATATCAACACAATCTCTAGTAATTTTTAGAACAATTATTTAGTAGTAGGCACTTTCCTCCAGTTACAAAATTCACTTTATCAATACATTTTAGTTATAATTAGAACAATTGGGACTAATTGGGACTAATAAGAACAATCATGACGTACCGTATGTAGTGGCACTTATTTAGGAAGCATCATGGAAGGAGAGAAAACTAGACCTCTCTCCCTAACACTCTTCTCTTGGTGTGATATCACCAAAAAAATCACACTTGGCGTGGGATCACTAAAACAATTTGCTCTCGGTATGAGATCACCCAAAAAAACTCACTCTTGGTGTGAGATATCTCAAAAACCTCACCATTTGGAAACAAGTTCAACAACATCTCCAAGTAAATCATGATAATTCTCTATCTCTTACACTCTTATACATCAGGTGCACACTTTCCTTTTATATACTTTCACACTTTTACTTACTTATACTCATGTTACTTTGATTTGCTATATACAAAACTTTGAATACTATTTTGATCTTCTTTTGCAAGTCTATCCTTAATACGCAATAAGAAGCATCTCACAAAAGCTCTAAAAAAACACTGCTGCACATACACTTCACCCTTAAGGTATACCTCCCTTCCCGGTTTTCACACTTTGCATTGTGATCAATTCACGCTTCACTTGTCCACTTGACATGCTATTGATTACACTCTTCTCTAAAGGATCACAAGGTACCCACATTCTATCTACTTTATTCTGTCGAGTATTCACTCAAAAACATAAAGTGGGGGAAAAATGTAGACAAAAAATATATGTACTTGGGTACATTTATAGGTCCTAGAGCATACTAATATATACATGATTCCTAAGCAAGAAAACTAGTAATTGACAATGTCTTTCGGGCATTTTGCTTTGTTTTTTATAATTTTATTAACCTTACACACACTACATCCCTATCAACATTTGAATGATTCATATTTTATGGCCTCAGAAACTAGCACCCAGTTAGGACACTAGTGCATAGGTGCTCCTGTCCCTCCTGAAAACTCTTGACCCCTTTTCCCTATTTATTACTCTTTTGGGTCTCTTTTACTTCTTGGGAATATTTTATACCTTTGGGTCAGCATTTTAGCTGTCAATTATGAAATTAAAACAAGGGAATCATATATATATATACATAGTTATAGCTCTCAAATAAGGGGACAAGCACTAAAAATTATATAATATCACCTAAGCTTACATCTAAAGGCACAAAGAGTACTAAAAAGCATCCATATAACACATTCACATAAGGGAAAATTGCTACATTCTTCTGCATACACAACATAAGAGGGGGAATTTCATTTTATTCCATCTCACACATTCTATACATTTATTACATTATAGATCTATCCCATTATCTTAGTGAAACTTGAACAAGGGCATGCTAGGGCATCATTACACACACTTACAAAAAAAACTACATGGATTCTGAAATGTAGTGCAACACTCGATCTAAGTTCAATATTTGGGTGATCACGGGGTCGATCGACTCCACATTTTATATATATTTTTATTATATTTGATGTGGTTTATGGACATGTACATGTAGATAACTTGTTTTATAAGTTATAGGTACATTTAACGATCAAGGAGATAAACTAATCCATAATCACGAGCAAATTGTAAAATGATCACCAAATTTGATTTACAAAATGATTTAATGGATAATTTTTAACATTATAACTTTCACATATTTTTAAAATCTGTAAGTACTATGGAAAATTAGAGAGTAATAAGACTGAAATAGAAATAGAAACTCATATAATTGATAACAGAGTTCGATATCAAAACCTATGTCTCTGGGCCAATTTAAATGACCAATCTATTAAAAATATTCCCAAAACACTTACAATGCTTTCAAAAAGGCAAATAAAGATATTCCAAGAATCGTATAATAATCTCCTGAAAAATCAACCCTAGTCCTTTTTGGAAATTTCTCTCAAAAATGCTCTTAACTCTCACAATATGTAAAACGTTCTGATAGAATTGGCGAACTCGCATCGAATATCACGATGCTCCTTTTTATAACCATGAATCTGCCATGGTGTAACAACTACACTAAATTTTTTTCGTGTGGTGGGTCAAAGGTTTGACCCACTAACCATCACTTATTTTCTAAGTTGGGAAAAATCCCGGATACTTGGTATGACAGGTGGCATATGAATTTAAATATACGCTAGTGGGAAGTTAAGTTGGTCTTAAGACTGATTTTTCTTGTGAAAACATGATCACCGAGTTTGTCGTAGAGCTTGAGTTAGGATTATTATGTAACGACTAAGTTTTCTAAGTGTGGTTGATGAGTGGTGTAGTTCCTGTTCAAACAACCACTTGAGACCCAAGAAACAACCTAGGGTTAGCTAGAAAATTATGGGATAATTTTTTTTTTTTGATTTGAAGTGTCTACAACTAAATTGCAAGACATCAGTTTTCACTTAATAGGTTCCTAAAAAAAAGCTATTTACTAATACACAAGTTTCCTTTATTAACTTATATCAAGTTCACAGAGTTCCAAAATTAGGGTTACATATTTTAGTTAGGTTCAGGGAGTAATCTTACTCCCATGCCTGCTCTCTAACAGGATTAGAAATTCAACTAGATTTTTCTCATATTCAACACTTTTAAAATTTCCCTAAACCATTCCCAATGGATAGGAAATTTTCTCACCTTTCCTTAGTGATATAAAGAAGTCCTCCTAAGTCCTTGTAGAACTCAAGATATGAGTGGGCGGAGTTTTGGGGTCAAATTTTCCTAGAGGGACACGTGGCAAGAGGAGGAGTGCACCTTGGGCGGGTTGGCGGGTCATGGGGCAGCATTGAGAAATTTTACCAACATGTGGGTGAAAATTCACATTTTATTCCACGCCCTCATGGGTTCGCTAGGGAAACGTGTCGTGTCCTAAGCGCAAGGCAAAAAGGAGAAGAGAAAGGGTGGGGTGATGGATGATTTGGCGCTTTGCCCGAGGGGGAAAAAAAAAGAAGAAAGGACGTACGGGTCTACGCGCCCACCGAAGAAGGAAATCTGAAGGAGAAGGTGAAGTTACGAGCATGGGAGGATTTTTAAAATTTTTCCCAAATGCCCAAAATGGAATTTCTCCCAAACCTCCGTTGCCACCCCAGGTGCCACGTGGCATGCTTTATTTGGCCGCGGGCAGCGGGGTCAAAACAAAAATTTTTCCCATTTTTTTTTAAAAGATAAGGGGTTAAAAAGAACCCACACCTCCGCTGTAGCCCACAAGGGGACATGTGGCACCCTCTGATTGGCTGCGGGTCGGCGAAGGGAAAAGTGAAAATTTTCTAAAAATTTTCAAAAAGTTTTAAGGGGTAAAATTCATCCGCGCCTCCGCCTCAGCCCCTGGAGGACATGTGGCAGCCTTTGATTGGTTGCGGGCGGCGGAGGGAAAATTGAAAATTTTCCCGAGCCCAAAATTTTGAAAATTTTCTAAGGGCAAATTTTGATGGGAAATTTTTGGGTTGTGGGCTCGACAGGGAAAATTTTCCCAAATTTTCCAGCCAAGGCACAAAAACTTCAAAGCGTCATAACTTGAGCTAGAAAGCTCAGTTTTGGGAAAACAAGGACTTTTTGGAAAGATCTCAAAGCCTTCTTTTTCACAGAAACATAAAATTTACTTTTTGAATAATTTTTAAGTGTAAATTTTGTAAAAACGATCTACAGGCCTTTATTTGGCAAACTGACAATTTCCAACTTATAATTTTGATAAAATTTGAACTCCTCCTTTGCTCAACATGTCAAACAGACATGGAGGATCAATTTACGGAGGATTTAGAGTGTTTTAGGGAAGTCAATTTATCCAATCTGTTCAAGGTTGTATTTTTCGGCAATAGACGAAAAATGACTATGCAAGCTCTGAATTGAAATTCATTAAGTTTTGGAGATTCATTCTTGAATGTTATAGTAAATTTGAGTTCCTTAGGTAGTACTAAGTCTAATTTTCAATGTTTCATAACTTATTTTTTAGTGCAAGTATGAACTGTTCATTTTTATTAAAATGTGAATTGTTAGTTTGAAGTATATTACAGTGAACTATTCCTTTAAATTGGAATCTCCATTTTGTCATTTAAATGTGCATATGATACCTAACTTAGTCAAATACATTGTTTATTAAATCCTCTATCCAATTCTAAAAGAAACTACATCTCTGATTTTAGTTTTAATATACATTTCACAGGAAAATAACATTGAATTTCATTCCATATACATTCTTCTTTACAACAACAATCAATCTTCAACAATAATTCACATCTAACATGCAAAGCACTTTTAGGAAAGGAATGAAATCTTTTGATGATTAACAATGCATTCTTTTCAACTTATCACCTTCCATTTGAATTCAAATACAATACATAAAACATACAACATTGTTTCTTATTCTTTTTCAAAACAAAATCTCATTCTTGGACAACAATTCAAATCTAGTGCACATTACAATTTTGAAAACTACTTCAATCCTTTATTCATAATTCCATAACACTGTTACAACTTGTCACTTTTCCAATTTGAATTGGTTTCAAATTACAAAATACAAAGCATAGAATATCATTTACATTCTTTGTAAAAACAGAGAACAAATATATTTCCTTACATTTCTCCATTCAAATTCAAACTTCTATCATCAATACAATAACTTCACATTACAACATTTATACACTCATCCACTCGAAGTGGGAAAGGTTACATTGAATTTACTCAAGAGATAGGACTGTCAAAACTATGAAATTCTTCCTCCAAACAGCAACATGCTTGTTTCTTCTTCTTTGTAACTTTGATCACAACAAGGAAGGGGGAAAGGCAACGCTCTCCACCCAACCAAGACATCCAATGAGAAAGGAGAAGCCATCCTTCCCCATTGGCCCCGAGCCCCAACCATATTGAAATGGAGCATGAATATCAACACATGGAAAAAGGCTTCTATCACATATAAGCAACATTTAGATTGCATACAATCAATAAGATGCACAGATTCAAAATAAGGCAATGCAGTTCTCAACCGCATTTGAAACAATTTATACAACACTATGCTTGATCAAGCAAGCCAACAAGAGCAAGGACTATGGGTAACTCCTTATGCCTCCCAATTTGGAATTGGGCATCCACCAAAATGCATACCACCAATAATCATATCAACCCCATAAACCTTATATCTCCCTTATGCCCCCAAGTTTATCCCTTATGCCCCCATAGTAAGAAATGCAAGCGCTTTCTTTTCAAAGGTGGATCCCAAACCAAAATCCCTCCATAATAAAAGTATGCCATTGGCAATCCCTTATGCCCCCATATAAAATCCCCATAGCCTTCTCCTACACCTTGCCCTAAGCATTCTACCCAACCAGCCCGAATGAAAACACAAACACCATTCAAAAATGCATGTAAGAGAAGGAAAACATTTAAAAATACAGCTCAAGATGTCCACCTCTTCATAAGGGAGTTTGTTCCAAGCTCACAAGCTTTCCACAATGTCAAAGTGCAGTCCAAAACCAACAAAGTATAAGCATGCAAAAATACTCCAAGCTTCCTCCACAACAAGCTCCAAAACAACAACAAAAATTCGCCCCCAAGAGGAAAATAACAAAGTTTCAACAACCATAAACAAGCAAGGAGTTTCAATTTTATAGGAGAGGGAAGAGAAGAGGATGATGTGGATCCATGTGGGATGCCACATCATTCTTCCTCAACCCCAAGAGGAATGTCAACATCCTTCACTAAATCACAATAAATAAAATAACAAAAATTACTTACATACTCCACAAATGCCCATACTCCAAAAGGACCAAATTAAAAACATGTAAGGGAAGTGCAATTAAAACTTACATATTGTCACTTCAAAATTCATTATAAATTCCTACATTTAACCTCCAAACCATAGGCATGGTTGGTGGATCATTTTAAGAGGTGTGGGACAAGTTTAACTTGTCCCACAAGCCTCCAAATTTGGCCTCCAAGGTCAAATTCGAATTTCATAAAAGATGGAGTGCTTGACCTTCCAAAATCTACCTTACAAGACTCTTACAAATTTCTTACAACATCACTTACACACTCCTACCACATTAATATTTATAACAACTTTATTAATTTCATTCTACACCCCAATTTAATTTAAATAAAATTTAACTATATGACTATCACATTAATCTATCACATATAAATTAATTAAAAGAAGGAACACATTACAAATAAAATACATACAACAATAATTAAAAAGGAACACATAAATAAAACACATATCCCATGGTCACATATAATGGAAATCCCCCATGGGAAATCCTAACATAACACAACACACAAACTCATAACACAGTTGCCATGGTGACCTTGTTGAATTCACCCGGAATTTTAATATGGTTAGTCTCTAGTCCCCCGACATTGTTGTGATTTTTTAACCTACAAAATGTAAATACCTCCTTCGGCCTCGTGGCCATATCAAAACATCCAAAATGATATAAAAAATATCTCAAAATCATCTAAACACACAAGATCACAATAATATCAATAATTCAACATTATCATTTTTAATTAAATAAATCAACTATATCATCATCAAAATCTACCATACCAGATCTACTCAATATCCAATATCATAAATCTAAATCAACATCTATAATATTTCCATGTCAAATAGTATATCATAAACCACATATAGAAAATTTCTCTAATAATCATCAAGCACAATAATCGAATCCGGATCAATACTAATCCATGATCTAACATCTAACCATCATACTAAAACAAAACATAATAGTGTCCATAATATGATCAATAGTATCAAAATCAGTATCTAAAAGTGTCAAAGGGAAGTGGGCACTACAAGTGGTTTAGGGCCATGTTGGAGAGATAAGGTGGATGTGTGGAAGATGAAGTGAGATAGTTAAGAAGACAACAATCCCACACGAGATAGTATTGAGTGGGATGGTGAGTAATAAGGTGGATAGATGGTGGGTAGGTCTAATCGGTTGGGCAAGATAGCTTGACTCACTTGAGTCGGGGTGTCCACCAATGCAATATGTATATAACATAATACAATTGATCCCACATGTAGTATGTTACAAAAAGAGAATATATGTAGAATCCTGATAATGATAATATGAATATTGGAGGCCATGATACCCCTCCATAATTGAGTGTCATTCTGGATGAGGGCCCCACTAGTAAATAGAAAGGTCCTTTTTTGTAATCAAGTGTTGAAGACCGACGTTCCAAAATATATATTTTTGCTCCATATTTTCTACACACATGCCCTATTTTACATGTTCTTCATAACCATCGACAAGCTCTCGAAAAATTGTACATAGTGTAACTAATTGTGTTGTATTATAGAAGATCATAGATCAATGTTTCTCAATGAGGATCCCCTGGATCACTCCTCCCCAATGAGAAAAATTTTGACCTCTAAAAGTATTCTAGTTGGTGGTGAGGTGAGGGTATTTCTCCCTCACCTTTCCAGTTTCTATCCACTTCACCTTACTCAGATGCATTCTCTTCAATCCCACACAAAGGTACTCCACATTACCCCTTTATAATGTTCTCACCTTCATGTCCAAAATGACATATTCCTATAATTCATCCATACACTTAGGAGAAAAATCATCAATAGAAGGTACTGAGACATTAACATCATGATCAATAATCATAGGTGGTTCATACAACTTCAGATTTTCCACATTCACAATTGAATAAATTTGCATGTAAGGTGGTAAATCTAACCAAAAAACATTATTACCAACTTTCTCCAAAATTTGGAATGGACCATACCAAATTGGTTTAAATTTTTTCCTTCACCTGTCAGTATTTCCTTGTTGATGTGAAGCCAAACTGAATCACCCACTTGGAATTTGTGATCAGTCATATGTTTATCATGCCTAGCCTTATATTTTTCTTGAATTTTCTCTAATTATTCTTGGACAAACTGATTGAATTGCTATATGCTTTACACAAACCTTTTATCTTTTTCAGTATCACTATGTCCATTATTAATAGTTTCTTTTCCAAAAGAGAAATATAATGGATATTTAGGCAGATAACCAAAACAATTCTCAAAAGGATACTTCATAGTAGAATAATGAATGACATAGTTATAGGCATGCTACACATAATAAAAATGTTCATCCAAAATTTTAGGATGTTTTCCATAATAACCTATGAGAATATGTACCACAAAGTGCGGTTTACGACCACCATTTGGCCATCGAGTTTATGGATGAAAAATAATACTTTACTTTAGTCTAGTGTCCATTAAGTCCCACAAAGCTAATGAAAAACTCCCCAAGAAACTTAGAATCCTGATAAAAAACAATAGAAGTGGGAAAACTAAAATGAACCCATACATACTTGAAAGAATAAGTGTATAGTCCCTTCACCAGTAATTTTCTTAGTACAAGGAATCAACACACACATTTTGCTAAATCTATCCACAACCATATATAGACAGTCACATTTTCTCCATGACATGGGCAAGCCTCCTAAAAATTCCATGGAAATACTTTCCCAAGGATGAGTAGGGATGGGAAGAGGAGTGTAAAGTCCTAACTTCCTATTGCTAGGCTTTCTTGTGGCACAAAGAACACATCCCTTTATATATCTGGTTACATACTCCTGCATACGAGGCCAATAAAAATATATATGTAAATGTGCAACAATTTTACCAACACCAAAATGTCCTGATATAAGAGAAGTATGAGCTTCCCTAACCACATGAACCCTTTCATCCCATGCAGAATGAAAATTTTACCAGAATGATTCAAGAGTCCATCATGCACATGACAATCCAATTCTCCTTCCTATTTACCACTCATAAAATATTCACACACTTATTTAAAATCAACATCATTAACATATTCTTACTTATAACTATCATGAACTAAAGAACTATGTTGTAAAAGAATAGATGCAACAAAAAGCTGGAGGTCTAGATAACATATCTGCAACCTTATTTTGTGTACCCTTCTTATACCTGATCACGAGATGAAACTATTGTAGAAAACCCATCCAATGGAAGTGTCTAGACTATTGTAGTTTGGTTTGTGATTAGAGGTACTAGAGGGGCTGATGATCAGTATGAATCACTATTTCTTTTCCCATCAAGTAATGTTTCCATTTTTAACACTTTGAACCAAAACATACAAATATTTATCATAATTTGGATATTTTCTTACTGCTCTTGTGAAGGTATCAATATTGTAACAAAAATGTTGGTTGTTTTGCATCAACATTCCCCCATTGCATAATCACTAGCATTTTCCTCGATCTCAAATGATATTTCTAAATCTGAAGTGCCAATCTTGAAAGATTACTATTTTTCTCTTTTAGTGTGTCAAAATCCTTTTGATGATTCCCTCCAAACTAAAAGATCTGTTTGATGTTTTTCAAAGAATTCAAAGGAGATGCAATAAATAAGAAGTTAGCAATAAAATTTCTCCAATACTTGAATTGCACCAAGAAATATTCTAACCTCTGTCACATTATTGGGTTTAGGCTAGTTAACAATGACCTCAAATTTTGTAGGATTAATTTTCAATGTACCATGTCCCACAACATAACCCAAATAAATTAAAGATGTTTTTCCAAATTCACACTTAGACATATTCAAATACAATTTCTCCTTTCTCAAAGCATCCAAAACTTTCTGAATGTGAACAACATGTTCATTCCATGATTTACTGAAAATCGAATATCATCTAAGTAGACTATTACAAAGTCATCAATGAATGGCCTAAAAACATCATTCATCATACACATGAATGTATCCGCTGCATTGCACAATCCAAAAGGTATAACAAGACATTCAAACAAACCCTGATTTATTTTAAAAGTAATTTTCTAAATACCACCTTCATTGATCCTGACCTGGTGATAACCACAACTTAAATTTAACTTAGTGAAATAAAAAACATTTTTCAACTAATACAATAAATCATAAATGCGAGGAAGAGGGTAAATGTTTTTCACCATGATTTTATTCAAATCAAAAAAATACACACACATTATCCATGTTCCATCTTCTTAGGCACAAAAATGATCGGTGACATAAGGAGATGAACTTGGACAAATGAATCCTTTTTCCAACAATTCTAACACTCCGCTTCTTGATCTCCTCATTTTCAACCACGGATAATATATACATGCCAATATTAGGAAGAGGTGCATCCTGCAATAACTGAATCTCATGTTGAACTCATCTTTTAGGAGGAAGACCTTGTGGATCTTGAAACACATCATCATAGTTAGAAACAAGTTTAATCAAATCATCATGATGTTTGGGATCACAATATTCAAAAGCTTTGTCATGATATTTTTCTTTAGCTTTTATCACCATGAGTACAAAATTCTTTCTTGAATTGACAAGACTTTTCATTTTATCTGTAGTAACCAAAGAAAGACTTATTTTTAGTGTGATGATCTCTAACAATGTATTCAACCCCATCTTTAACAAACAAGTACTTATTATCTTCCCTATAGAAGACTGCTTTACAATCATAAATATAAGGACTTCCCAAGATAACACCAAAAATTTCCAAAGGTAAAAAATCCAAATCAACCTCATCTACAAACTTTTCTATAATAGAAAATATGAACACACAAGTTCTTGTTACTTATAGATTTGCATTATCATAAATTCACCTGAGAGGATAAGGCTTAGGATGTGGTTTTGTTTTGAGTCCCAATTTCTTTACAACCTCTTTTGAAATAAGATTAGCTTGAGATCCACTATCAAAGAGAGTGTCAATTTTTGTATGCTTAGAAACAAATCTAAGGTGGAAAATATCATTTCTTTTATATTCATCATGCATAAATTGTTTGTTAGAATAAGATGCAATAATAGATGAACTAGTGATATAAGAATAGGAAGAATTACAACACTGGTAGACCGATAGCTATGATCTTGGTCTCATCACTGAGTCGATCCAAGATCCTGGACTATAGTATTAGTTTTATTTTCTTTCCCTTTCTTATTACTCATCCATTTAGGTTTCATTTTTGGATGTAACTTCCAACACCTAGATTCATCATGAATTCCTTTACAATGATTGCAAACCGTTTTTTCATCTTCTTTCTTAATAATATAATTTTTTTCTAGCTTATGTTTTCCTTTACCTTATTCTTTCGAACCTTTTCCTTTGTCATCAGATTGTTTGTCCTTGTGTTTTGAGGAGGAATACTCTTTGGTTATTTTCCCTCTTGCTTCCAAATGAGTAGCTTGTACACACACCACATCAAGGTTAGTAGGATTAAGCATGAGAATCATATGTCTCAAATAACTATGTAACCCACTAATATACTTCAACAATGTTTCTTGTGAATGAAGAGAAATACCAAGAATAAGAGCCCTCTTTCTAAAATCTTGTGTATAATATTGAACACTCTATCCCTTAGTTTGACATAATTTTTGCCAATCCATCATAGCTTGTTGCATATAACCCAAAGGATAAAATTGTTGCCTTAAAAGAGAGACAAAATCATTCCAAGAGGAAACTGCTTTACCTTTTCTTGCATTAATCTCTTGAAGCTTACTCTCCCACCAGATGAGTGTAGTACCACCCATTCTAAGAGTATCCAAATGGATTTTTTCCTTGTCATCAACAATATTCTGAACCCTGCAATATACTTCAATATTCTTGATCTAATTATCCAGTTTTCCGCATTAAGCTCTCCATTGTACATTGGAAATTCAAACTTAATATCCAGTTTCAATGAAGGAAAAGAATCGTAATTTATTTTACCATCATTTGCATTGGGACATCTGGATCCATGCGGAGTAGATGGCCCTTATTCCTCTAATTTTAGAGTTGCTTCTCTCTCCATTGTCCTTAGTTAATTTTAATGATTTAATTTTGAAAATTGACAACACACATATAATTTTTTTTAATAAGATGAAGCTTTTCGATATGTCTATTTAAAAATGAATAAATAAATAAATCATTCCATATTTAAAACAATTTTCCATGTTCTATAATAAGAAAGCTTGTATGATTTTTTTCTTAATATAATTTATTTGAGCTTAGATATACACATCCTAAATAAATGTAATCAATTATATATTAACTCCATCCATGTAAATATTACTTCTTTTTAAAAATTATATGTAAAATATTCCGAGAGGTGAAGTTCACGAGGCACCTATATATTTATATAATATATAAATATATGTAATATATACCTCTCAACATATATTACATATATTTATATAATATATGTATGCTAGTAGCAACAATGAGAGTTGCATTATGCGAAAATAATACCAAAAATAAAGTATGGAAAATAAGGGGGAATTTAGTTCGTGCATGAATAAAATAACATTTATAATTTAATATTATAATTATTTATTATCAAAACATAGTCACTTATATGTAATTTTCTTATTTAATTATATTATTATATAGCTTAACACCTATATGTAATTTTATATAGTTCATACCTAAATAGTATGTTAAAACCTATTTATTAATCTTTAAAGTGCTGGCCATATTATTTATGTAAATTTATTTACGTATTTATTAATCCGCCATATTATTTACCTATTTAAGTAATTTAGGTATTTGTTTTATGATTAATCTAAAATTTAATATATTTCTATGGTAAAGCTATTAAATATTTAATATATCCTAGAGCTCCATTTACAAAAACTTGTACAAAACACAATTTATAAACCTTATTATCTAAACATGTATGATAATGATGGTGACAATAATGATGATGATGACAAATGAAAATGACCATGATCATGAAAATCATGATCACGATCTGATGATGATTGTAATATTTAATTTATTTACAAATTCACATAATAATATCAATAATACTAATAAGATTAATATTCACGATGATGATGATGATGATGAAGGGATGTTGATGGTGGTGGTGTTAATGATGATGAGGATAATGATGAAAATGATGAAAATGATAGTGGTGATGATGAAAAAGATGACAACTATGCCACAATTTGTAAACCTTAAACCCTAAATATGCATTATAACGATGGTGATGATAATGATGATGATGGAAGATGAAAATGACCATGAATGTGAAGATGAAAATCATGATCATGATCTAACAATGATAATCATGATGATGACTATGATGATGGTGAAATGAATACCTAAACATGTATGATAACGATGGTGACAATAATGATAATGATGACAAATGACAATGACCATGATCGTAATCATCAAGATCATGATATGATGATGATTGCAATATTTAATTTATTTACAAATTCACATATTAATATCAATAATAATAATAAGATTAATATTCACGATGATGATGATGGTGAAGATGTCTATGGTGGTGGTGTTAATGGTGGCGATAATGATTATGAGGATAATGATGACAATGAAGAAAATGACAAAGATGACAACTATTCCACAATATGTAAACCTTAAACCCTAAATATGCACGATAATGATGGTGCCAATAACGATGATGATGGCAAATGAAAATGAGCATGAATGTGAAGATGATAATCATGATCTTGATCTAACGATGATTATATCGACGATGATAATCATGACGATAATATCATGGTCAATATCATCTTAATCGCCATCATTGTCACCATCGTCATTGTCTTCGGTGTTGTCATTTTCATCATCATCATAATCATTGTCATTATTTTCATCATCATCATCACAATTTTATTAACAATATTATTAATATCATCATCTTAATTGTTGTCATCATCACAATCATCATCATCTTTGGTGTTGTCTTTTTCATCATCATCATAATCATTGTCTTTATCATTGTTTTCAATGTCATCATCGTTGTCTTTTTCATCATCAAGATCATCCCTACTCACCGTCATTAACACAATCATCATCATCATTGTTGTGATTGTCACAATCATCATCATCTTTAGTGTTGTTTTTATTTTCATTAGCATCATCATCATTGTCATCATTTTCATGATCAATATAATCATTGTCATCATCATTATCATCTTAGTTATCATCATCATCATCCTCATCATTATTATCACCACTATCGCTACCACCACCATCATTGTCATCATCGTAATCATCTTTGGTGTTGTCTTTTTCATCATCATCATAATCATTGTCATCATTTTCATGATTGATATAATCATTTTCATCATTTTCACGATTGATATAATCATTGTCATCATCATTTTCATCTTCATTTTCATCATTATCATCCTCATCATTATTATCACCACTATCACTACCACCACCATCATTGTCATTGTCATTATTATCATCATTTTCATCATCATCATAATCATTGTCATTATCATCATAATCATTGTCATTATTATTAAAAAATATTATTATTATAATTTTATTAATAGTATTAGTAATATCATCGTTATCGTCATCTTAGGCATTCTGCACATATCTTTAATTTACACGAAGGATTTATGAAATTCTTCTTTTTGTCCATATTTGGGCTTCACGAACATCTTGATCCAATCTCCTAATCAAACGATGTTAATTCTCCTTCAAATTTCTAGAATGGGACCTTGTAGACATTCAACACAAATAAATCCAAACAACCATTAATATGATCATAAACTAGCTATGATACCAATATGATCCGTAATCATGAGAAATTTGTAAAAGCGATCACCAAATTTTATTTACAAAATGGTTTAATGGATAATTTTTAACATTATAATTTTCCCATATTTTAAATTAATTTTTAAAATTTTCAAGTATTGACAGATATTAATTAGACTAAAATAGAGAAATTAAAACTCTTGTAATTGATAACGGAGTTCCGTATCAAAACCTACATCTTCGGGTGCATTTAAATGACCGATCTATTAAAAATATTCCAAAAACACTTATAATGATTTTAGCAAGGAAATTAAAGATCTTCCAATAACTTCATAATAATCTCCCTAAAAAATCAACCCTAGTCCTTTTTAGAATTTTCTCCCAAAAATGCTCTTAGCTCTCACAATATGCAAAAAGGTCTAACATACTTGACATAACTCTGCATTAAATATCACAATGATCCTTTTTTATAAGCGTGAACCCGCCATGGTGTAACGATACACCGAATTTTTCCACGTGGTGGGTCAATGGTTTGAACCACCACCCACTTATTTTCAATTTTTTTAAAAATCCCACATACTTGGCGCGACGGGTGGCATAGGCATTTAAATGGGCACAAGTGGGAAGTTAAGTTGGTCTTAAGACCAATTTTGTTTTGTGAAAACATGGATGTTGAGTTTATCATGGATCCCAAGTTGGGATTTTTATGTAATGTATGAGCTTGCCAAGTATGCTCAACGATTGGTTTGGGGCCACGTTGGAGAGATAAGGCAAATGTGTAGAAGATGATGCAAGATAATTAAAGAGATAACAATCCTACATGGAGAGTATTGAACTATGGAGGTGAGTAATAAGGTGGATAGATGGTGGGCATGTTGAATTTCTTGGCCGAGCTAGCTTAGATCACCGAGTCAAAGCTAACCACCAATGTAATATATATATATATATATATATATATATAAATATATATATATATAAACACAATACATTTGATCCCATATGTAATATGTTATAAAAAAGAAAAATATATGCATAAGCCCAACAATGATAATATCAATATTGGAGGCCAAGGAACCCCTCCATAATCGAGTGTGTCACTCCTAGCTAAGTGCCCCTAGCCAAAAAATAGTGGGGTACTTTTGTCCGCATATCGAGTGTCAAAGACCGACATTCCAAAAAAATATTTTTGCTCCATATGTTCTGCATATGTGCCCTGTTTTGCATGTTCTTCACACCATCAAAAAACTCTTAAAAAACTATATGTAGTGCAACTGATTGTGCAGATTCTAGAAGATCATAGATCGACGTTTCTCAATGAGGATCCCCTGGATCAAAATCTAGAGTAATAAACATAAAATAGCAATGAATATCCTCCTGCATGAAGAGACCAAATCCTAATTGTTCACATAAACACTAGTGCCCCGAGAATGGACAATAGTGCCCGAGCACTCTGTCCTCCCGTGGCTTCACCTATCTAGTATATTCTTGGGTCTCGAACCTCCAAAACTATTTAAAACACTCTTATAAGTATGTTTCAACCATTCACCTGCCCATATCACTTCCAAATTACTTAGGAATCAACTAAGTCCCCCTATCTCCCTCTCTTGCTTAGGGTTTCATATTTGTACAAGATTGTTTGCTTGCGTATTTACTATACATTAGTATTTGTATATCATACACTATAATAGTTACTCTATAATTACATTTAATTAAATTTATATTGAATTAGGTACTATCCAAATAGGGTTCTTAGAAAATTTAGATCTAGTCGTAGGATTCTAACAGGGCCACACTACTTTGTAAGGGTCATGTTGTAGACACTCAAATTTGGAAATTTACTCTTTGACACTGCCAATTTTGATAATGCACACTTAATACAATAAATAAAACCTTTCCAATCCCACTTATCACATTCTAAGGTTTTTTGTCTAGCTTTTTAATCCTTAAAACTAACACGTCGTCAAATTCTAAGAGTATAATGCATAAATTCATAGAAAAAGATCAAGTAATAAGTACAAAAATTTAGATTACATGTTTTCCATCCTAGGTAGGTCCATATAGTTTAGTTAGAATATTATATTTGGTCATGAACAAATTTTATAGTCTTAGACCAACATGCTTTCCAACTTTGCTTTCAATTTCATATTATTTGTTTAGTCTTATAATCCCTTTGGATCGACCTTTATTTGACAAATCGCATACAAAATACTATATAAGTAAACACTACCTCATTTCCTATGGCACTATATTGATACACTCACGGTCGATACAAAAATTGGGCCCTACTCCCCTTGGTCCCCTTTAGAATAGCTAACTTAAACACATTCACCTAACCATGACCCTTATACCCCACATTAATATTAATTTAATTATTTACAATTAAATTAATACTCATCCTCACTTCATTCATTATTTAATTACCTCAATTAAAACCAATTTCCACCTCACCCCACCACCTCACCTAGACACCTCACCATATACCTATTCATAACATGTTTCCATAACTAACTAAGACTTAGCCCTACTTACCTTAATGAACTAAGACTTGGTATAACCCTAAAAGCACATGCCTATTCTTCCTCTAACCACATTGCTGCATATCTAAGCATAATGTTCCATTTAGACCTAGCAAAAATGAGAAAAATATGGAAGAGGATAGCCAAGATCTACTATTTTAGGTAACCTAGGATATCCCACCTTAGCAGACGCCGGTCCACCCAATACCGATGTCTCGAACCACTGAACTCATCGTTGGTTACCATGTAACCAATTTGGTAAGCTTGTTTGAGAGGTTATACGCATTATTTACTTTTTGGAGCAAAGGAGATCTACATGCAAGCAAGAACCAGAGCTCTTTCACACATCTAGATAGCCATAGCCAGCACAACCATTGATCAAAAGGTATTTGCATTCACAGGAGCATTTCGCGAAGCACTGCTGTGGCACTGATTGCCATTTCACCGATCAACCATCACCACCACCCAACCATTGAACCTACACAACAATAAGTGTGTCTCTAACCTACACCATTTCATTTCTATTTAGTTTATAAGAGTTCTTCACCTTTGTTTATCAACCACCATTTATATTTTTACCCCACCACTATTGCCTTCCTATGAACCTAACCATTCCCATCACTCACAACCATTTTAATCACCTCTGTCTACTCCACGAGTACCTATCAATATTACCAACATCTCCCCAGGACCTAAACCAACTCCTCACCATCTCTCGATCCAATCTTAGACGGATCACCAAAACCACAAACTATTGAGTTATTACCAAGCCCACAAAGGTAACCATCGTTGGTCATACCAGATGGACGTCGGTCTCTGTATCTAGAAGTCTTGCTAATACCAGATCCCAATAAAATTTTCCAAGTGACTCAAGTGACCCAGAATTTGACCCTGACCTATTCCATCACCTTGATTATTTACCCCATTTCCAGATTTGATCATATCCTAGCTTGTTATGTCAGATTTTCTTATTGTATTTGGATGAGATACCTAAATCATATCAACTACAACAAGATTCTATTTATTTAGGTTATTTCCTACATTAAAATTATATTAAATAGTGGGTTGACTACCACCGAGGAAGTATCACACTTCCTGGATCTAACACACACTAGGCAACCCAATGAAATATATTATTTGATTCTCTTTTGTGGTCTTGTTGTGTATTTCGGGTAGTTACTCCTAGCCAAACATAAGCTCTCACAGTCAAGCATTGGATCAAGAAATTAGAATGTGTGCACAACCTTCAACTGACCTTCACAACAGGTATTCCTCCTTGACCTAGACCCTTATCTATTTCATCTAAAAACTTAAATAAAAGGGTGAAACATTTTGACACGCTCGTTGGGACCCATATGATGTTCCTTGCATTTTATTTCATTATTAGGTAAAAGTTGTGTGGTTGTTTCCCTTCGAAAATATTACACATTAATTTTCCTCTCTAGAATCTTGCTCTCTTTCTATTGTCTAAATGCAATTGTGTTTTTGGTGCTATAGAAAGAATACTTATTTTCTTTCATTAGTATTGCATTAGTGAAAGATCATTCCTTTTCCTATTCATTACTTGTTACATTGAATAACACACTTCGATTTAGGCTTAAAACACTTGCATAGCATTATGATTAATTGTATCTTAGATCACATTAAAATGAGGGCAACCTATATGCTGGAAGTCATGCCTAGGTGATGGTTGAGATAATTGAATTATAGAAGATCACATTCTTTCTTCTCTCTCTTTTCCAAAATGTAAAATTGGAATATATACACCTTCTTAAATAATATCCCACCTGGAAGAAGTTGTCCATGATCACATGATCAAAGGATTGATAGTGGGCACCTAGCTGGTTATCTCTGTCTAGTACCCCATAAGAGGACGGTCTGCCCCCGCCATAACATAACATGAAACCTCACCTTTAGAATTTCCTTCTTCGTAGTAAGCCTTCCCAACAAAAAAAGTCTACTCTAAATCCATGATTCAGTCTTTTAAATAGCATAAGATAAACACATTAAATTCACTTGTTGGATTACATATTTTTCTTAGCTTTGTTCTTGACATATGTTTTGAGGTGTGAGGATACGATTCTTCATTTTTTTTTTTTCCTTTCACACTCTGCCATCACAGTTGGAGTATTCTAACTTTCTCAAAGTGTGTTAGGACCTCATCTTATCATCCCTATACTTTTGGGTTGATTATTCATCTAATCTAAATTCACAAAATTTCATTTTTTTCTCATTCTTCGATTTCACAAGATGTCGGCATCGGTCCAATGATCGCCATCTATTTACATCGATTGCCATCGGTTTACCTAACCAACATCAGTTCCTTGTTCTTTTGGTTAATTTACCCAAAAGACACTTATCTCATCTTCTCTTCTGTTTAGAGTCTCTGTGTATCATTGTACTCTCTATACTATGATAACAGTCATCACCTACACCTTTCTTGTCGACACTCATCAATATCTACCTCATTTTTAAAACAATTTTTTCTCACGATGACTCGATATCAGGTTCACTGTAACCATTATCGGTCACCCCTTAAACATTGTAGTGCCCACTTTCCTTTGACACTTTTATTCTGATCATGATACTGTAGACTCTATGATGGACATCCTTATAGTTTGGATTTAGTATGGTGTTAGATGTCAGATCCTGGATTATTGTTGAATCTGATTATATATGATGCATGGTGATTATTAGAGACACTCATATGTGGATGATGATATACTATTGACATGGATGTTTAATGGAAGTTATTCAGACATGGGATTTGGAGATTATGAGTAAACCTAGAAAAGGGAAATTATTTGATGATGATATAATTGTCGATATAAATTGTAAAAGATTTCATTGATTGCCTTGATGATTATTGTGATGATTATTGTTATTCATATGTATAAATGATTTTGTGATTATATTATATATTCATTTTGGATGTTCTGATATGGCCACGAGGCTGAAGGAGGTATTTGTGTTTTGTAGGTTTAAAATATCACAACAAACATGGGGGGATTGGAGACCAACCACAATAGAATTCTAGGTGAATTCGACAAGGTCACCATGACAACTTGTTTTGTGTGTGTGTTGTATTTTGTTAGGGATTCCCATGGGGGGATTACCTTTACATGTGACCATGGGTTTGTGTATTTTATTAATGTGTTCTTTTACTATTGTTGTATGTATTTTATTAGTAATGTGTTCCTTCTTTTAATTAATTAAAATTGTGATAGATTAATGTGAGAATCATATGATTAAAATTTAAATAAATCAAATTGGGATATGGGAAAGTAATTATAAGAGTTGTTGGCTATTTGTATTTAATTTGTAAGGGATGTGTAAGTTGTGTAAGAACTTGTGTAAGTCAGATTTTGGATTATGAAATACTCCACTTGCATGACAAATTATAATTTGTCCTTGGGAGCTATTTTTGGAGGCTTGTGGGACAAGTAAAAATTGTCCCATGCCTCTAAATTTATGTTACCAATGATACTTATGGTTGGAGAAGTGATTTGTGACTTTTAAATGCATTTTATTCATCATGTTGCTTGTTTTGGATTGCACTCTCTTACATTTCATTTAATTTGTTGTCCCTTGAGGTGTGGGCTCTTTTGAGTGTGCAAGTAACTTGTCATTTTTCACCCACCTCTTTATTGAGCCTTGGAGTTTGGATTTTTGTCTTTGTGTTTGAATTGGTGGATGTTGGATGTGGTATCCTACATGGATCCACATCATCCTCTTCTCTCCCTCTTCTATTTAATTCAAACTAGCTTTTTGTTTTGGGTTGTCGAAACATTTTGCATGCATCCTTGGGCACATTTTTCTTGTGATTGGAGCTCTTACTTTGGAGAAGATTTGGTGAAGACTGTTGTTTGATTGTTGAACCTTTTACATTCTTCCTTGGGGTGCATTTTTTTTGCTGTTTGGAGATCTTGTTTTTGGAGGAAGTTGGAGAAATCTTTTCATGCTTGGAGTTTGCTATTTTGGTCTATGTTTTGGCACTTGAAGCTTGCTATTTGGACACCAAAGTAACCATGGAGAGGTAGGAATTTAAATCTCATTATTTTGCTTTGTCATTTCCTTGTTGTGTTTTGTGAATGGTGCATGCTTTGTTTCATTTGTTGGCTGGTTGGGTAGACTACCTTAGGAAGGTGTAGGAGAAGGCTATGGGGAATCCATGTGGGGGGGGCATAAGGAAATACCATGGGAATCATAATTTTTGGAGGAGTTTAGGTTTGGGATCCACCATGGAATAAAATAGCTTACATTTCTTACTTTGTGGGGGCATAAGGAAATATGTGGGGGCGTAAGGAGGGATTTTTGGGGGTATAAGGAAATGTGTGGGATGAATTATTTTGGCGGGTTGTTATTGGTGGATGCCCAATTCCCAATTGGGAGGCATAAGTAGCTTCCCCCATAGGCCTTGCTCCTTTGGCTTGCATGATCAAGCCTGAGTTGTGATTTGAATGTTGCTATTGCAGTTGTAAACTATTGTTTTGTATTGAGTTATGTTTTATATTAAAATGTGCATGTGTGAAATAATGTCGTGTTATGGAAGCCAGTTATTGCCATGGGTTGAATTGTATCTATTATTGTACTTTAGTTGGGGCTTGGGGCAAATGATGAAGGAAGACTTCTCATTTCATTGGATGTATTGGTTGGGTGGAGAGCGTTGCCTTTCCCCCTCTTTTGTTGTGATCAACTTAGAGAAAAAAAATGAGCATGTTGCTGTCCTGGAGCAAAAGAAAATATAGTTTGATAGTCCCTTCTTGTGAGAAAATTTATTGAAATCCTTCCCACTCTAAAGTGGATGAATTGTATAATTATTTGTAATAAGAAAATACTTGTATTGATGAAGAAAGATTGAAATTGAAATGTGAAATGTAAAGATTTATATTCCATCCTCTGTTTTGAAAAGGAATGTGAAGAATTGTTATATGTATTGTATATTGTATTTTGAAGTTAAAAGAAAGAGATAGGTTGTAAAGTGTTATTGGAAATCAATAAAGGAATGCACTACTTTTCTCAAACTTGCATTGTTGCTTGGAATTGAATTGCTATTGTGAATTAAAATCTCTGTTTGAAAGAAGAATGAGTAAGAAGGAAAAAGGTAGTGCTTTGTTCTCTTTGAAATGAATTGAAATTTAGAAATCAGAATTTTCTTATTGGTTGTTAAATGTTGTGTGAATTTTATGGAATGTAATAGACTTGCATGGAATGAACTCCCACACTTGGAGAATGGAAAAATGTTTAAGAACCTTTAATGTTTGATCTCTGTTTTATTTTCTAAATCTGGCAATCAAATTTATCAAAGAAATGAACAGCTCAAACTTGCACCAAGCAATAAGATATGAGACATTTAATTTGAGACTTAACAAGTCCTAAGGAACTCAATTTGACAATAAAACTTAAGAAAGACCTTTCAGTACTTTGTAAAATCAAAATCAAAGCTTGTGCAGTCATCCTGTTGTCAAGTGATGCAAAATTTCAATTGCAACTCTCCTAAACAAATTGAATCTTGGAACCTTCCTAAATTCATCTAAAAACAAGTCTCCATGTTTGTTTGACATGTTGAGAAAGTAGGAATTCAAAATTGAACAAAAAAATTATAAGTTAGAAATTTCTAGTTTGCTTTGCAAAACCCTATAGATTGGTTTCTCAAAATTGACTTATCAAAATTTAGAAAATTCCAAAATTTATGAATCTTGTATAAAGAGGGCTTTGAGAGATTTCCAGAAAGTCCAAGTTTTCCCAAATCTAAGCTTCCTATCAAAGTTATGGCCATTTGAAGTTTTACTTCAAATTGACATTCAAAAAAAAAAATTAAATCTAATTGCTAAAAATTTAATTTTTAAATTTGGAAAAATCTCCACAAAAAGTCCATGGCCCCTACCTTTCCGCAACCAATCAAGACATGCCACGTGGCACCTTAGAGGCGGACGAAATTTAAACTTGTCTTTTTGAAAATTTTACCTTGGGAAAATTTTCCCACTTTTCCCCGCATCCCCGCTAACCCGCGGCCAATCATGTCATGCCGACACATGGCTAGGTGGAAGCGCGGGAGATTTTGGACTAAATGCCTCTATTCCCTTTTTGGAAAAAATTCCCCTTTGTCCTTGTAGCCCCACTCTAGTGCTATGCCTTGGAATTTATCCTTTCACGGATGTGCGGGCCCGCGCATGGCTTTTGATCTTTTTCCCTTATGGCTAAATGCCTTAAGTTCCTCCATCGCCCCGCCTCCGTGTTCAACCTGGGCATGACACATGTCTCCCCACCAAGCTCATGGGCACATGAATGTAAATTTCACTTTGCGCTCAAGTAGGGAAAATGCCTCTAAATTCCCCGCCGCTCCGCCAATTCCTCACCCCTTTCCCGCTTGAACCAGGGCTCGACACGTGTCCACCGGGGACCCGCAGGCGCGGGAGAAAATTGGAAATTGTGCCATATAATGGGAAATTTTTCTAGAGCTTACCCGTGATCTGCTAACCCATCATAAAGGTTTTCCCCTCCTCTTGACATGTGTCCCCTTGGGGAAAATTTGACCTAAGAACTCCGCCTGGTCATATCTTGAGTTCTACAAGGAGTTAAGAGGACTTATTTATATCACCGGAAAGGTGAGAAAATTTCTTATCCAATGGGTATGGTTCAGGGAAATTTTGGAAGTGTTAAGTAGGAGAAAAATCCAATTGAAACTCTAAGCATGTTAGAGAGTGGGTATGGGGGTAAATTAATCCTAAACCTAAGCTGAAACTTTAACCCTAAAATTTGAACTAGGTGACCCCGATAATTGTTAATGAATGGAAAGCGTGTCCCAATGAAATTGAATTATTCTAGAACCTATTAGTGGTAATTGTTGCATGAAAACTTGGTGGTAGACACTGTCAATCAAGTGCTAGGAGTGGGTAAGTGAGACCTTGCTTTGTTGACTTTATTTATGTGTTATTTTCCTCACTGTAATTTAATCCTGCTCATGTCTTTGATCTGGTGGAAATTAAATACCTTGGGTATTTAGTTGTTTTGTTCCCTTAACCCTAAAATATAATTAGGGAATATTTAGCTAAAATGTCAATGTAATCAGTAATTAAATTAATCCTAGAGAGATTTGAGCTAGGGTGGACCTCTTTGCACTTGTTGCTTTATAATGAGAAATTAGTAATTATTATCTTTGGGGAAAATATATCGAGTTGAATTTAAGCTGTCTTTGAGACTTTGGTCGTTAATCGCTAATAAAAAAATTATTCTATAATTTTCTAACTAAACCTAGGTTGTTCATGGTTCTCAAGTGCGTTGTTTTAACCGGCACTACAAACATCATCGGTCGATTAGAGTGGTGTCGGTCAATCTGTTTTGATTTTAATCAAAACATTTACCAAATTTCCCTCCCAGAATCTATTTTGTCCCATATCTACTATTCAACTGTGTCATTTACAGAGTATAATTCACTGATATCGCTGATTCACATGGTGTTGAATCACAGCCAAACTAACTCGCTCATATTTTATACCATCCACCACCCCCTCCCACCTAGTCCATCACTGCCATCCATTCTATCACCTATGGATCCGACTCAACTTATCCCCATCACTACTAGTGATGAGGAGTTTCTGAAGACTCCTCAACCAGAATCCCACTTTCCTCTAGTACTACCTTGCTCATTCCTCCACCCATGATTCCTCAGGATAGTTGATATACGTAATGCCTGTATATATCCCTCCTGATCTAGCCCCCACTTCTGCGTTAGCTAGCACTAGTTCGGTGCTACCGTCATGCACTTTATCACATGTGGTGTCTTAGCTAAATCCCATAGCCACTATAACGACAACAGCTACATCATCAATTGCACCCATGACATGGATTGTCCCTCCAATAGCCTTTATGAGTATAGCTTCATTGATACCCATCACTTCACATATACGCATTGCAATGCAACCACCTTTGGTGTCGGACAATTACATCCCTTTCTAAAACCTCATTCTTTCTATCCCATAATCCTTACCCCCATCGCCACTAGAGTTGTTACGACTACCCCACCCACATACACATACTACCAACAACCCTTGACCTCATCTATTGCTTATGCTAGCTATGTGCCACCCACATCTATTCCTCCTGCATAGTTCTCATACTCAGTGCCACCATACACTAGCATACCACCTACCTCGTACATTCAGCATCAACCCCCTTTTTCTATAGGGGGCACCCATTCATCCTAACCTACTAACGACCTCATTAAAATGATGATGGAGAAGATGTAGACCTTAGAAGCATATGTTTCTGGCTCCCGTAATTCTTTAACATATGATGAAATATGTAATGAGCCTATCCATCCATCTATTCCCATTCGTCCTTACCCAGTGCATTGGGAAATGCCTAAATTCAATTGCTTCAATAGTAAAGAAGACCCACAACAACACTTGCAGACCGTTTAAACATGGGTGTTATCTAATCACCCACGATGACACTTTACTCCTACAAACTTTCCCAATGTCCCTGACATGACCAACATTAGATTGGTATAGTGGACTACCTTGACATTCTATTTATTCCTTTAATCAAGTAGCCCAAGCTTTCTTAGATCATTTTTCAATCAATGTTACCAAGAAATTCACCATGATTGATCTCTATTCAACCCGACAGTATGAAGATGAATCTATTGTAGATTTCGTTGCCCACTAGCGGAGTCTCATTAACTAATTGACATTCCAACTACCTCAGACTGAAATTATTGAGTTATTCACTAGAGCTTGTGCCAGACACATCTCAACAATTCTAAAATTTCAAACATTCCAAACATTTGATGAAGCGTTCACCATGGCTTGAAAACTAGAAATTCATGCCATTGAAGAAAAGAAAATCCAATTATGGAACAAGAACACCCCATTCAAATCAAATGATTCTTCTTCATCTTTAAAACCCCAAAATAACTATTCAAAGCCCAAAGGATCTGCCAATGTGGTAGTCCTCAAGGTAGGTCCACCTCATCCTTCTAATCAGGCCCAACCTTCTTCCAATATTTCTCTGACCAAGCCTTTCAACTCCGGCGGAACAATGGAAATACACTTCGATTGGAGATCCCTATTCATCGGTCTTGGAAAAGATTCTTAAAGCTGGAGCCATTACACTTCCTCCCATAAAACCTCATATAGGTTTTGATCCTTCTCATCCCATGCTAGCATGGTATAAAGAACACGACTACTGTAATTATCATCGTGTTAAAGGACATAATGATGGTAACTACATAAATTTTAAAAACATTGTTCAAGAGATGATAGACAATGGAGACCTTGTTGTAGACAACTCAAATGTGCCAATAAATTAGAATTTGTACTTATTTAAAAATACATTCCCTAATCATAAACCATCATCTGATCAAAATAGAAAACCCTCATCCAAATGACAACAACATCCGTGAGATTCATGCGGTTTTTGATATTGTTTCAACTATTACTCAAAACCTACCTACTTCATCTATTGAGGAAATCTTGGCATGAGATCCTCCACCCGTAAAGGAGCTTACCTCTTCTACTCCTCCACCCATAGAGGAGTCC
Organism: Taxus wallichiana var. yunnanensis; assembly: GCA_018340775.1. NCBI lineage: Eukaryota > Viridiplantae > Streptophyta > Pinopsida > Cupressales > Taxaceae > Taxus > Taxus wallichiana. Next base: position 134,651,897 of record CM031244.1, read on the forward strand.
CCCTCATCTCCCCTTGCTCTCGGGAGGAACCTACACTTTCTACCGATGTCAAGTCATCATTTGCTTCCTAACCTTTTGCACCATCAAGACTTGTTATTCTCCCATCCACAGAGAATCCCCATCACCTTATCCTCCACCGAGGAGAAGTCTACCTCACCTGACCTATTTTCTCTCCTACCCATGGGAGATTATTCAGACATGTCACTACCTAGTTGGGATACTTTTCCCTGAGCATCCTAGAACCCTATTGACATGATCTTGGATATTTAACCTATAGAATATGAGGCCAACCAATTCCATGTCTCAAAAATATATTTTATAGGTATTTCCACCCAACCCATTCCATCCTCTTCATCAGTAATCCATTTTTCATGGTTGGTCAATCATTTAGATTACGTTGATCATTCCATGCTCTGGGGACATCTTCGGCTCCCGTTTTGACCCAAATGTAAATGTTTCTTGAAGATACTTCCACAATCTACCCAAAGGTATTTTTGGCAACCAAAACTACACTGACCATGCTGATTGAAATGAATTCCTCTTCATCATCCCTACCTCCATCCAAAATTATACCCATCACTACAACTATTCCCAAAACCAAAAACCTACCCACACTTATCCCCCCACCCGTATCAAGACCCATCACTACTTTGGGTGTTATGCCAACATTAAGCCTTACTCACCCACCTTTCAGATTGGACCTAGCCATGTCTTCCAAAGTCTGCAAAATACATTATCCCCCTACTTGAAAAGAAAACCCAACCCTCTAGGTCGCGTACATTGGTCTTGCCTACCACACCTTTGTCACCTTCCCCCTTCCATCCATCCTAGGGCCTCATCCATCAACCTTGACCAAACAATCTCATACCCAAGGCCAATCAAAATCTAAACAACCTACTACTACATCACGAGCCTTTGTTACACCTCATTCACCCAAAACCAAGCTCCCTCACCCTCACCCATGCACTTCTTGCCACCTATACCTCCACTAGTTACTATAACCCCAACCTTGCCTATACAACTTCAACCAATGCTGCCTACCCAACCTCTACCAACCACCTCCACCATAACTCATTTCCCCTGTGGGTAACCCATCCTCTTCCACCATCTGATTTTCTTCTACATCTCGTACTCCCATGGAACCTTTACCCAAGAAAGTGAAACCCAAGCTACGAATCCAAAGACCCTCCAATAAGGTAGTCAAACTAACCAAACATTCCATTGCTAGCTCTTCTACCCCACCTTTACCCAAACAGATGCCAACAATACCTAAAACCACTCCACATACCAAACTAGTAGACCAACCCATTCCCCCTCCTATAACACCTCTCCCTCACAATCGACCACACTTGTACCCAAACCCACACTAACTTCCCATTGTGATCCGTTAGCGGGGTCCTGCACCAAAATTTTAACCAACCTCTTAGAGACTTCCATCATCACATTACCACCGCTTCAACCTTACGATCCTCTCAAACCCAAACCGAAAGGGTTTGATGAAACCAAGATTTGTGCCTATCATCATGTACCAGGACATGATGTTGAAAATTGTAAGGCTCTGAAAACCATTCTTCTCCAACTTTGTCCTCCTGAATTTTTTTGATGATGATGACCTTCTTTATGAGGACCATGTTCCACCTTCACCTATCACCACACATCATCATCTTTTACCCATTTAGTAATCAGTATCTCCACCCCCATAACCATTTTTCCCCTTTGCCAAAATTTGAGGCCAATATGGTCCGTATTAGAGAGTTGTCTAAACCACCACCCAAATGTTAGTGCACCCTACTCATTTCACAAGGCTCTTATCCACCGCTAGGATTTTTCCCCTCATGCTGTTATACCTTTCATGACACACCCTCTCCATCCACCTCCCCTCAGATTAACATGGTTCATGTTGCTACCTGCGCTTAGAAAGACAAAGGACAACAAGAAGAAGAAACTAGCCTATCAACCAACCCCGTACCCAATATACCATCTACACCCACTCCTAAAATCACCATCCGTGGACCTACATACCCTATCTTTGAGGGGTCACCCATCACATAATGATAAAACAATTGCATCAGTCTCCTCTAAAGATGTCTTTGTATGATCTCATCTAGACTTCGAATCCCACAGACAAGCACTTATCAAGGTTTTATAATCCATTAAAGTTCTACCCAATGACCCCACACCAGTGGCCTCGATTATCACCCCTCACCATGTGGCCTCGCTAACCAAATCAGCTCCTCCTTCTACCCCCATGACCACTCCTCAAGTCGCCACCCTCAGCTTCTCTAAAGAGGAGATTGTACCTCTCTAGTTAGATGACCCTGATCCCGCCCTATTCATTTCTATCTATATCAATAACATACACATACGATGCATCATGATTGATGGTGGTGCTAGCATTAACATCATCTCCTCCCACACATACAATCAAATGTGTATTCCTTCTATTGTATGCATAATAACCTAGTTATGCTATACTCCTTCAATGACGCCATCACCTCCACCCTTGGCACTATTATCCTTCATGTTCATGTAGGTCCTTGGATTTTCCCAAAACTATTCTACTTATTAGAGGGGAATTCTAGTATAACCTATTGCTCGGTAGACCCTGGATTCATGTCATGGGTTGTGTCCCTTCAACTTTACAACATTTTATAAAATTCAAGTATGAGGGAATAACTACACCTTCCCCAGCGACCGTCGCCATTCAAGACATGTAACATGCTGTACTGGCCCAACAATGTACTCATACTAGTCAAGGCATCTTCCACTACCCCCACTTCGCCTTCACCCACAAGCCCATCTACCAATGCTACCGCCACCTCTCCCACACCTAACTTTGCTATCCCTACCACCGCCGTAGCCTCTATAGCTGAATAACCTACTTCCCAATCATCTTGCAAGTCCTCTATCCCCGCTACCCACATATCGATTACTGATCCCTTAGAAGGTGTTTTTCAATGCCTCATTCTAATAGAGTACTACCTATACAATATCGACACATTCCTCACTCTAAAAGAGTATGGGAGCATGTGTCGGCACCTAGTTATGAATACCACGTAGGAAACATTTTTCCTTATGGTCCTCCTCACCTTCACACTAATCTAACGTATGGGAAATTGATATTTCCAATTATTCACTGAACCTCCATCCCAAAATGATCATTTTCATCTCGACCTATAATCCCTTACTAACTATCTGCTTTGCTTTGCCCACACTTTCCTCCACCATTGCGCATGGAAAGGATTTGGCTTGTTTTTACGAATAGAGCCATCATATTGTCATTTCTTACACTACCCATAAACACAATGACCATAGTGGCATTGGATTTTCTGCACCACCTCCCAAGAAGGCTGCGTCAACCTCATTGAGGAAGACAAACCTTCTCCACCTCATTCACCCATGTCACCATCTTCACCCATGGAGTCCATAGATCCCGAATCTATTCCTCCTAACTTTTTTTGTAAACACAATTTCCCTGGGACCTCGACCTATCAACGTGATGACGAGGCTCCCTCTTCTCTCCCATTCCTATATCCTAACATGATCAATGATGATACACCTTCTATTAACGTCATTCAATGTTAGGATGATGAGTCCATCCTCACCTACCTTGGTGCGGAAGATTCTTATCTTCACTGGTTGTTACCTTCTGAGACACAAACCATGTTGAACAAATTAACCATTGAAATCCACATTAACACTTAGAATGACCCGTAAATTCTCAAAATAGGCCAATATTTAGAAGCTAATAAATAGGAAGCTTTTACCTCTTTCCTTCGGGACCATAACAACACTTTTTCCTAGTCCTATGCCGATATGGCTGGTATTGAACCTAAAATCATGGTCCATAATATCGTAACCATTCCTAGTGCTAAACCCATAAAACATAAGCTACGGAAAATACATCCTTGCATTACTCTTCTTGTCAAAGAAGAACTTCAATGCCTTCTCTCAGTTTCCTTCATCCTACCCATTGACTATCCCCAATGGATTTCTAACATTGTTCCTGTCACAAAGGTAATAGGGGGACTCTGTGTTTACATGAACTTCTGTGACCTCAACCTAGCTTGTCCCAAAGATGATTTTCCCCAACCATGCATTGACTAACTAGTTGATCTCACCACCAACCATGAAATGGTATCACTTATGGATGGTTTCTTAGGTTATAATAAAATATTGCTTACTCTAGAATATCAACACAAAACTACCTTCATCACTCTTTGGGGGACCTTCTGCTATCGAGTCATGCCTTTTGGCCTTAAAAAAGCGGTGCTACATATTAGTGAGCCATGACTTACATCTTCCATGACATCATGCATCACATATTGGAATATTACGTAGATGATCTTCTTGCCAAATCCAAACATTGAGCTAAACACCTGACCATTCTTAATGTCATCTTTGACCACCTCATCAAGTATTGTGTTCATCTTCAACCAAAGAAGTGCGTCTTTGCGGTACTTTTAGGAAAACTCCTTGGTTTCATCATTTCTTTGCATGGAATAGAAGTCAATCTTACTAAAGTAAAGGATATTCTAGAAATGCCTCCACCTACTAATCAACATAAACTTCAAAGCACGAGAGGTAAGTTATAATCCATTCATCATTTTATCTCACAACTTTCTGACCACTTTATCAACCATTTCATCATCTTCTCAAGAAGGACGTTTCATTCAAATGGGATGATGAATGCCATAAAGCCTTTGATGCCTTAAAAAAATACCTTCTTCAACCACCAGTGCTCATTCTTCCTAAGGATGAACAACCCTTTTCCTATACATTTCTCACGTGCCATTCTTTAGGTGCCATGATCACTCATTGTGACGAGAAACACGAGAGAGAAAGAAGTTTATTACATAAGCCGTACCATACGGACTATGAAAATAGATACATGCATGTTGAAAAACTCGATAGCCTTAGTTTTCATCACCACCAAACTCCTCCATTACCTACTCAACCACAAAACCTTTGTTGTTACCAATACTAACCCCTACACTATATGTATGCCAAACCCTACCAACATCAGTGCGCTTACGCGTTGGCTCATGCTTCTTGCAAACCTTGACCTTGAATTCATCCATAAAAAATCTATCAAAGGCCAAACCATCACTGACCAACTAGCAGATACACCTCTTTCGGGAATCAACCCTCTAACTTTGATTTCCTAGATGAATCCATAGCTACCCTCTCTTTAGATGATACCACTTACCAAATGAAACTCTTCTTCGATGGATCCAAGTGTTAGTGTGGAGGTGGGGCTGGTGTTATCCTCATTCCTCTTGATGGTGAACCTATGCCTTTATCTTTCAAACTATATTTTGATTGTACAAACAATATCGCCAAATATGAAGCACTCGTATTCATATTCCTTATGCCTTAGATGTTAATTCAATAAATATCTTTGGTGATTCCTAGCTGGTTGTAAACCAAGTCAATGGTATATACCAGTGTCGTAATGAGATACTTCAAAAGTATAAACATCACATGGATATACTTTTTACCTCCTTTACCGTTATGCACTTCAAACCACCCTCGTTCTACCAATAAGTTTGCGGATACCATGGCACTGCTTGGCTTCTTAGATACCCACTTCGCCCACCGACTCTAAAATATTTGTCACAATATAAAGGTTACAATCACCCTCTTATTTACCTCGATGAGGTCTACTCCGTCAAACTGTTGTACCTGACCCACGTGACCTTTGGTATAAGTAGTTTGCAGACTATCTTTCCCTTTCCATTCTACTTGATCTCACTCGTAATATACAACATTCCTTTCTTAAAAGTGTCTCTTGGTATGTCATCATGGGTGGTCTCCTTTATAAGTGTGTCTTGATGGTATTATCTTATGATGCCTTACAAGTTCTGAAATTCCCTACACCATCAAGGAAGTTCACGATGGAATTTGTGGAGGTAACTTTAGTGGTTTATCTATCGCTAAACACATTCTTCACCTTGGCTATTGTTGGCTAATTCTAAACCTTGACTGTTGTGACTATGTCAAACATTGTGTGAAATGCCAACAACATGCTAATCTTCATCACACACCTAGTCATGCCTTATAGGTTAGACGACCTTTTCCTTTATCTTAATGGGGCTTGGATTTTGTAGGTGAGATCAATCCCCCTTCTTCACAATTACATCAATGGATTATAATTGCTCTTTGAATATTACATTAAATGGGTAGAAGCCATTACCCTAATTTCTACAAAATTTGAGAAAATATGTGAATTCATCAACCATCACATAATTTTTCACTTTGGTGTTCCTCACCATCTCATCACTGATAACGAAAAGTAATTAAAAAAACCCTCCATAAGCTATGTGATGCTTTTGACATCTAACTCAATTTCTTGTCACCTTATTACCAGCAAACCAATGGCCAAGTAGAATCAAGCAATAAAATATTGAACAAAATTCTTATGAAAGTAGTTGACAATACTGGAAAGGATTGGCATATGAACATTCGTATCGCCTTGTGGAATTATCGCACTAGTATTCACACTTCGATTTGTTGCCACACCCTTTTCTACGTTACTATGGTACCGAGGCTGTCTTGCCTCTTGAAGTCCAAATTCCATCTCTCCACATCTCACTACAAGACATGCTCAACGACAATGACTTTCACCAAGATTGTTTGACACAACTTGAGTTATTAGATGAATGTCGTCTCAATGCTCTTGACCATCTCCAAATCTACCAAAAATGTATCAAACGTGCCTACAACAAACATGTCCATGAATGAACCTTTCAAGTTGGTGACCTCATCTTGAAGGAAAATCAACATGTAACCAAAGAAGAGAAAAGTAAATGGGGAAAATTTTCTCCTAATTGGCTTGGACCCTATATCGTTACCCATGCCTATGGATTAGGTGCTTATTGTTTGTCTTCACTCGAAGGTAAACCCGAACCTGAGCCCTCAATGCCTTGCATCTTCAACCATTTTATTATTGACATCAAGTCCTATATAACTTTCTATCAGTTGATTTCTCACCCCTTGAGCATTGTTCACCTTCCATATTATCCATTTTTGAGGATCCACAACTAAACAAGAATCATGTGGTTACCTGTCACCTTTCGGCCTTATCTTCAATATGAGTACCATGGCTCTACTCATAGCATGATTCTCATGGATACTTTATGTCTTATTATAGATGGAATCCATGGTTATTCATCACTCAAAACCACCTCTTTCATCATTAACCTCTCTGTTATGGTCTTTTCTTCTAAATAAGAACCTAATATTCATATATAGTCTTGTCCATGACTTAAACATCCAAAAACAAAAGGGATTTAACTCCTTGAGTCAAACTTCCAGAAAAAGATGACTCCCTCAAAAAGGGACATCTCTTCTCTCTATTTTTCTACTATAAATAGACTGATCCCTTGAAGGAAAACTATATAAAGTCATTGCAAAAATATGATAAAAATATCCAAAGTTTCTGCATCAATTAGCTTCGTGAAGACCTCAAGGAGATAATATACTCATCCCATATAGACTTCCCACATCGATCAGTCTATTAAAAACAAACAAATGAATAAAATGATGAAATTTTCATCATGGACTTGCCTATTTTTTTGATCCTGGGTTTCTTGCTAAGAAAACATGTTGTTGTACACTAAGTTATGCTAAACCACCCACTCTCACCTCATTGCCTTTTCATCCTAATTTCCTCTCTACTCAAGGGACTTGCCATAACCATGACATTTCGTGATTATGTGACTTTCTTCACCCTTAGAATAGTCCATTATGCAAATCCTTTAGGGTCTTACGTTCATAATCCAATATTTGGTATGATAGAATTGTTATGGTCCTTATCAATTAGGTGGCTCTTGCTGTCTCCCTTACCATTCACCTTTTTTCTTACTTATTGATTCTCTTATACAGGACCAGACCATCGACACCTACACTTTAAGAATTCCTCTTTCACCAACCCAACCATACCTAAAATGACCTAGAATCAACCATGCCTAATTGACCTAGACTCAACCATGCCTATGACCTAACTCAATCATGCCTATGACCTACATTCAATCATGCATAAAATATACCAACCCATCCCCCTAATTCATCATATTCTTCCCTAGCTTATGGGAGAACTACATCGGTCGTAGGTTGCTTTTCACCGGGGCTATGTAGGCAACACTTCAGGGCATGGGGGCCCTTAATGGTTATCTCAGCCACTCTTCACCCTAACCTATTTTCCCCTTCATTTTCCTATTCATATCCTACCTTAGTTCATTTCCATTTTCTATCAACAATTGGAAATGACACCAAATAAGCAACAATTAATAAACATTTTTACCACATCATCACATCGGTCATTTATCATTTTCACATTTCCACTATAGAAAATATTTGGAAACTTAAACCATAACATGCATATACATCATCATTTATCTCCATCATGCCTATGACTTGACTCCATCATGCCTATAACCTGACTCTAACATGCCTAATTGGCCTAACTCAGCCATGCTTACAAGACTTCGACTCAGTCATACCTAATTGACCTCGTTTCCATCACATACACAAATAATAATGGAAATTAAAACAAGTACACCATCTATAACATAAGTATAACCATCTATATAAATGAGAAAGTTTGTGTATCCATACATATGTACACAGATACAAATATCTCAAATCACTCAGATACAACCTCACTATCTTTGACACACATGCCGGTATAAAAATCAAAATCACAAAACTCACATATACATCCTCACTATCTTTGACACACGAGACTAGTATATATATATATATCAAAAAAATTAGTACAATGATCATCTCTAGTGACTAATTATCACCTCACTTCATATCCTTTAGGCCGAGTCTCACTGTCTCATCCTCTTTACTTATCTCATCCCACTAGCATCTCACCACAGTCCACGGGCCTCAGTTTGACCTCTATAACTACCTCACCGGTGATAGCTAGCCTTTGTGTGTACTTGTGGCCTCGCCTCTAACCCTATCTCGGGGCTTCACCCCCTGTACTATCCAAACAATGAGTGTGATACCATGCTTCCTCTCACTCAAGGCCTCTTGTGATCTATAATTTGCATAGATAGGGATATCTATCCATATGGCCATCAGGTGATCCTCATAGTACCTAGCCTCACCTAGGGCATCCCTGAACCTGACCATCGATCTTGTCTATGGTGGTGCCCTTGGTCTCGACCTGTACATGTACCATGGGACCCTTTCCCACCATTGCCTATAAAACAAGACCTTGTCCCGATCTCGTGTGGGTGCACAAGTGCCTGTGCCTGTACCTAGGCCTAAAGGGCCACAATCTACACCTGTGTAGTGGCTAGCTAGCCCTGTAAACCTTAAACCTATGCCTGTAAGGTGGCCACCTGTACCCCATATCCATCTCCACCTGCGTGGGTGCTTGTGCTGTACTGCACTGGACACGAAGGTCCATAATCTATGCCTGCGTAGTGGCCAAATAGTCCTATAAACTTGTAACCTACACTGTAAGGCAACGAATCGCCCTCATCTCCATCTCCACTCTATGTGGGTGCTGTCCATGTGTAACCTAGGCTGAAGAAATACTACCTGTACCTGTAGAGTAGCAACCTATGCCTCTAACCTTGTCAAATGCCCCTGCACTATCCCCAATTGTGTCACTAGGGTAGTCACCTACCCTTGTAGGGCGTCCTTTGAATTGTGATAGTGTCTAAGTCAAGATGCCTTGGCCTCTGTGGTACTACCCGTAGCTTATCTATGCCCCCATTATCTATATCTATATGTCACTCTAGCATCATCAATCTACCGGTCTACTCTGCTCCTCCTCTGTCTGTTGGCACCGTCGGCTATGGTAGAGGCATAAGCCTCTCCATGTCGTCCCTCCTATACTGTGGGAAGGGTGGAGGCACATCTCTACGGTAACCCAAACTGCCGCGTTTGACCACGTCTACAGTATCATCTTGTACTCCCTAGTACATTGTCCCTTTATCCATCTGAAGCATTTGTAGCTCATCTAGCTCCATGGCCATCTGTCTATATGATGGGAAGCCCACATACAACCTCCAAATAATGTCAACCCCAGATAATCCCTCTAAAACTCACCTATATTATGTTATATCGTGTGTAGCCTTGGTAGTCCAGGTGATCTTCAACAATAGGTACCCATTTCTTGTATTCAACTCGGACCAATCCCACCTCAAATACATTTGGATGGGGCATACCAACTGGACGTACACACATGATGTGCTCGTATGCCCAACAATGTAGTAGAAACGTGCAACATAGGCTGAACCTCCGTAACCTCCCATAGGCCCATAACTCTCTATATAACTACACCAAGAATGTTGGTGCCCATGAAAAATGGGTCCTATCCTCCATCATGTTGTGCAGATAACCCCCATCAATTCCCATGGGAATCTCCCACCCTCTACATCTGGCAATGTAAAATAACAAACTACCTCCATAATCAGAACCACTAACCTCATCTCCTCGGGATGGGCCCTGTACATGTCTCCATAACTCAGGTTGGTGCTTGGTACTACAACTCCGCCACCCCTCCATGAACACTATCAACATCAACTCATCATATTCCTCCCCACTATAGGTAATCAAAATATTCTATACACATCCTTCAAGGTGACTTTAATCTCACCCATCGGCGAGATGAAATGTGTTTGTCTACGAATCCCATCTGTCGCTAAGGGAGACCATCGAAGCTCAACTCTTTCATGCGCCGTAGTATCCCGATCCCAATCAGGCCAACATTTACAATATTGTGCCACTCCTTGTTTGTCACGATCCCTTGTATCGATTCTAATAAGGGAGGCACCTTATCTCGCATCCGGCAATCGATCCCGCGCTTGCATCCAAAAAAACCCAAACATCATTAAAACTCGACCATACTTAACTTTACCTGGACCTCCCCACCTATTCCCAAGATCCTTCCTACTCATGACCTATCTCCCCCATCTCCATTTCTCATCCCTCGAATCATACCTATTTATACCCATTACCTTCCCTATTTTCCTTCGAACCACCTTCCTACTCATGACCTATCTCCCCCACCCACCTTCTCTCATTTGTTGGCCCATTTCTCCTAAATGCCGATCGTCATTGGTTCTTATTGATGAAATTGTCTCCCAAAAACCAAGATTGGTCACCTCACCCTTGACTAATTCCGGATAACTCCCATCAATGTCACCCCCACCCTTGATTGATGTTGGTCACTATCGTAGTGTCAAATCCACCAAACCCTACCCTTTTTCTCTAAACATTCCACATTCTACCCTACTGACCTACCCTTCCCTACCCAAATCTCACCTCAACCCATCCCCACCCTCTTTAACCTACATACCACTTCCTACAAGTCCTATTTCATCAATCCTCCTTCCAAATTCAAATTTGATTCCCCCTAAACCCATTTTTACCCAAACCCGATCTATATAAACAAATTCATCTAACAAATGTAGAATGGGACTAAATCCTACCTCGTCGTGATGTCATCTCCATGGGGGCACATTAGGCCACTACACTAGTGGTCCACCCGACCCCTCTCCTACCTCTTCCATCACTAAATTCCCTCCCCATCTCCAACCAATCAAATTGATCACACCGATCTCGTGGTCCTGCTTATTGAATGACCGATCACCCGTTCTGAGGCTCGTCAACTCAACTCTCCATCTCACTTCGTCACCTTCCACTTTTCCACCACTCCTATGTCATTTTCTAATATTTTCCAATAACAAATGATTCTGCCAAAGGTGGCATTTTCCTTTTTAATCCCAATCCATGATGATCGACGTCGGTCATATTTGTGCCCTAGTGAACCAACATCGGTCAACATGTAACCGACGTCGATCACACTTCAAACTAGTTTCCCTTACCCCACTCCCTTCTCACCTTACCACTCATGCTCACCCACTTTTTATCATTCCAGCCACCCATTGAAACATACCTATAAGCCTAACCTACCCCTACATTTCCTTTTCTATGTCTTAGGAGTTTTTATTTTACCTATACCTTGGCCTTACCCGTGCCATGACCTATTTTCCTAAACTTGACCTACTTGGTGTGACCATTGACCTTATGTACTCACTATACCTTGTGATGCTATTACCTATGTTGTTTTAGCCTAACAACCATACCTTGCCTATTTCCATTCCATTTATCTTGACCAAACCTATGGTGTATCGGAGCATACCTAAACGTTCCTTACACCTGACCTATATTGTGTTTCTTGACCATATACTATACCTTGGATACTTGAATCACTTCACCCCTATTTGGATAAACCTATCAACCTTGGATGATGTAGAGTTTGTAAGCTCTTCAACCTGGTATTATGTTGCAATCTATACGTGTGCGTGTGTTTGATTGCCATTACCCATGACCCAATTTTGATCATGACCTACTACCTATTACCCGAGTTGACCGTCACCCTTTCCCTCAATACTCAAACCTTTCCCCACCTATCTTCACCACCTACACATATATCAAACCACTCACCGATTCCATCTTACACCTCATCAGTGCCCAGGTTTGAGGGGGATCACCTTCACCCACACATGGGGCAATCACTTCCTATTTTTGTCAGTGTTGCTTACCAATAAAAGCTACGCAACAAAAAGGGGCAAAATGTAGACACCAAAATTGGGTCACACTCCCCTTGGTCCCCTTTTGAATAGCTAACTTAAACACATTCACCTAACCATGACCCTTATACCCCACATTAATATTAATTTAATTATTTACAATTAAATTAATACTCATCCTCACTTCATTCATTATTTAATTACCTCAATTAAAACCAATTTCCACCTCACCCCACCACCTCACCTAGACACCTCACCTAGACACCTCACCATAGACCTATTCATAACATGTTTCCATAATTAACTAAGACTTACCCTAAAAGCACATGCATATTCTTCCTCTAACCACATTCCCATGTATCTAAGCATAACATTCCATTTAGACCTAGCACAAATGAGAAAAATTTAGAAGAGGATAGCCAAGATCTACTATTTTAGGCAACCTAGGATATCCCTCCTTAACCGACACCGATCAACCCGAAACCGACTTTGGTAACCTGAACCATTTTTTGTTACCATATAACCATTTTGGTAACCTTGTTTTAGAGGTTAGAAACATTCTCAAGTTTTTAGAGCAAAGGATATCTGCATGCAAGAAAGAACCAGATCTCTTTCACACATCCAGAAAACCATAGCCAACACAACCATTTATTAGAAGGTATTGGCATTCACGAGAGCATCCTAGGAAGCATTGTTATGGAACCGATCACCATTTCACCGATTAACCATCACCACCACCTAGCCATTGAACCTATACAATAGTAAGTGTGTCTCTAACCTACACCATTTCATTTCTATTCAGTTTGTAAGAGTTATTTACCTTTTGTTTATCAACCACCATTTATATTTTTACCCCACCACTATTGCCTTCCTATGAACTTGACCATTCCCATGACTCACAACCATTTTAATCACCTTTTTCTACTCCTGAGTACCTCTGAATATTCCCAAAATATCCCTAGACCTAAACCAAATCCTCACCATCTCTGATCTAGTCTCAGACAGATCACCGAAACCATGAACTATTGAGTTATTACCAAGCCCGTAGTAACCATCGTCGGTTCTCACTAAACTGTCACTAGTCATACCTGACTGAAACTTTTCGCTGTATTTGGCAGTCCTACTAATACTAGATACCAATAACCTTTTCCCAGTGACTCAAGTGACCCATAATTATACCCCGACCTAATCCAACACCTTGATTATTTACCCCATTTGTAGATATAATCATAGCCTAGCTTGTTATGTCAGATTTTCTTATTGTATTTGGATGAGATACCTAAATCAAATCAACTACAGTAGGATTCTATTTATTTACATTATTTCCTATATTAAAATTGTATTAAACAATGGGTTGATTGCCACCGAGGAAGTATCACACTTCCTGGATCTAGCAAACGCTAGGAAACCCAATGACATATATTATTTAATTCTGTTTTGTTGTCTTGTTGTGTATTTTAGGTAGTTCCTCATAGCCAAAGGAAAGCTTTCATAGTAAACATTGGATCAAGAAGTTAGAATGCGTGCAAAACCTTCAACCGACCATCACAATAGGTATTCCTCCTTGATCTACACCCTTATCTATTTCGTCTAAAAATTAAAGAAAACGGTGAAACACTCACTTCTAATACTTGCAAAAGGAACCCAAACATCTCTAAATCTAACAATAACACATCTATAGTCATTAGAAAAATGGAAACTATAGCTATGAAGCTTCTTAATAGGTCAAGGAGTCAACCCATCTCATTTACAAGCACTCAAATATCCCTTCTCTGAGTATTTTATCAAGATACAACTCAATGAAGCATTTTCAAAGAGATTTTCTAAATTTTATGACATTCTTACAAATATCGCATGCTAGGTGGAGAATTATGTGGGGTTTGAGGCCTCTTCGAGTAGTGCCAATGTTTATTGTTTACGGGTGCCTGACAACCCAAATAATGTTTATTTTATATGGTCTCCCACCCATGGTTAAGGTTAGAGATTTTCTTCGAGATGTTCATAAAGCTTTGCAATATGATTACAAATTAGGGTTTTAAATTAACAAATACCTCAAAGAAAGTATCCATCTTAGGAAGTTATATATTATGAATCCAAATAGGTACAAGACTACATAATATGGTCCTAGCATAAGTGTATGGTTCCATACTAGGGTAGCTTCTAGTTACAGTTCCATAAATGAAGCACCATTAGTCCCAAATCTCCTTGTTCCAACAATTTTCGTACTCAAAATTCTCCAGAGGCACTGTACGTACCCAAAATTGTAAGGTCTTGTCATCGCGTGAAATAGTGTAACAAGTGCCCCAATGATGATACAGGTCTCCTCGCAAGGTGTTCGGGATCCGGAAAAGCCCTCGGAGTATGCGTTAACATCCCGCATGCCTCGCTTAGCCCCCGCACCCTTTGTTTTCCCCTTTTCCCTCTTTCCTTGGCCTCTTTACCTTGGTGGAAAAACCGCCACCACGAACAGGTGGTGGCGGTCCTATAACCGCCGCCTGCTCGGAGCGGCGGGCGGTCCTGTCTGCGTTTTCGAAACACTCTTTTGATGCGACTCGCGTGAAATATCACGTTTCACCAGCTTTCCTTTGCCGAATTGAGCATGCATTAATGTTTTGGTCCCTGGGCAGTGTTTTTCCTTTGTTTATTGTTTAGGAGTTCAATTTGGTTTTGGTTTTGAGAGTTGGAATTCCTATAAATGCATGGTTTGTGTACATGCAAATGGTCTGATTTTGGTCTGGAGTTTTGGTCCGAATTTGGGTGAAGAATTTGAGCTGGAGCTTTTGGTCACCATTTTTCCTTGTTAGAGTCTTCGATTTTTAGTGTTTTGGTTAGCTTGCTTAGGATTGATAAGCATAGCTTATTTCATACTTGGTCAAGATTGCTTAGTCATTAGTAAGCCACGACCCATCTTGTGCAGCGATCTTTGTTGTTCCATCCAATCCGGTTAGAAGCTTGCCTCTGAATTCCTCTTTGCTGTAGATTTGTTTTTACTGTGTCTTGGAGTTCTTAGTTCAATCCATTATATGCCTGGTTAGCTTTATTCAGCTGTTGGTAAGCCACATATCCAACTTGTGCAAGCAAAGGTCTCTTTATTTTGGAATAGAATAGCTTGGGAAGCCATTAAAGTTGCGGGTTTTGCTCTTCGTATAGGATAGTCAAAGGTTACTCCTGTCGCTTCACGTTGCATGACTCGCAAGAAAAATCCCACTAGGAATCACATAAGCCAAGCTCAGTACTCTTGCGCTTATCCCTCTCCTACTCGCATTCTCGGGCCTCGTGCATTCGAGCTATCCTTGTCCCAAAATCTACTCCTATCGGTGCTAGCATTACACGCTTTTCTGGATCCAAGTGAACACGAAAGAATGAGAAGATCATACTGAGGGGACGAGATCATACACACACCATCGGATTCGCCACTGTTCTGCGGAATCCAGGTTTTACATTTCAAAGTTCTAGTCAGATTCATATCAAATAGAGTAGTTAATCGCTTTATTTCATTTCATTCTATTCTCGACATTGCCAGGGAAGCTGTGGGGATTGATAGTTTCTGAGAAACTATGATTCACTCCTCACTTCTGAGGTAGGATCGAGAATCTTGCCGGTAGATTTGACAAACTGTTTTATTTAGAATAATTCTATAAATCACACAGGGAAATAACCACACTCGGTTATCTTGTCTGTTTTTAATTACTTGTTTAGCTATTATTTCTAGATACGCATAAAATAGTTTGCTTTCCTTAAAATTGTTAGAATATTTCATAGAAAAATAAAAGTTATATGTAGTTAGATTTATTTCACTTAGTTAGAATTTGTTTCATTACAGTTAAATTGCATTTTGTTTCGTATGACCATAACAGGACCGCAACAACCGAGAGTCTACGGTTGTGATCCACAGACCCCACAGCCCAACGAGTCCACAGGTCAATCTGATATAGACGCTAGCCTACGTACTTTGGTATTCAGGTCCACCCCACTTCCACCTATCATCATCGAGCAACTGTCCTTACTAGATATAGCGGCTAACGAAGCTAGGGAATTCTGGACTAGGCCAGAAAATTGTCCATAGAATCGATTGTATTCATCATCCACTATATGACCTTATCAGGGGATATACACGAAACAATCCCAGGTCACTTTCCACGTATTCCGCAACCCATAGATCGAATCACGCCAGAGCTTGATATTGATTGGAGCCTTCGAGCAGTCATACTCGCTGATCGATCTATCACACCAGTCCAAGTTAGAAGGGCCTTCTTTGCCTTAGATTCACAAATTCCACTAGTGCGTGTCGAAGACATTAGACTCGCCTAATTAGTTTTTCTGCATATTCTACCCCCACCGGGTGTCTCGACACGACCTCGGGAGGTCGGGTACATGGAAGAGTTACTTGTTGATTCTCACGCTACTTTGTCACTTTTCCGACGTATAGGCACCTATAATAAGAAACATACACTCATCCCCTTGTGTTTTCAAGTTTGTATCTTGTTTAGTACATTAGTTACAAGTATTAATGTGTTGTTATGATATTGGTAATTAATGTTGGAAGTTAATTAATTAGAATAACCTCTTATAGCTAACCCTTACATCCTTTAGTGTACTCATTTCACTAATATTAGATTTCACATAATCTAATTAGGGTGTAAACATTTTGGTGAACTTGATGCTTGATTAGATCCTTAGCATCAACTATAGTTTCCATATGATTTGTTTTTCCTCAAAAGTATTGTTGCTATTCATATTATTTCAAGTTACATGTGATTTCTTCATATACCCTTTAGGTGTAGTGCTATTTTTACCAATCAATCCATCGAGCATATTGATATTTCTCATCCTACATGTAAGCATCATATCCTCATGACTTCTTCCCCTTTACATATTGTTATATGTTGTTATAAGATCAATGAAACTTCAAAAATTTACAAGTCATGGGAAAAATCTCTGTGTTCTCTCTTGCTATTCCCTTCTTCAATGGATTTTGTAATTTTTTTGCAATATTGAGTTAAAATAAGGAAATTCATACTTTTCAGAACACATGGAACTATTCCTCTATTCCGCCTATTCCTTACATCCCTACCATTTCCAAATTGAATTTAGAAGTCGAGTAAGTTTGGGTTATGGTGGAACTAAATGAAATGTTTGTGGGTACCTTGTGTTCTTCGACTACCCATAATCACCGAACTCAAAGACGTAGAACTTACATTGGATAAGTAGGACATTTAAAGAACTATAGGAACACTTCCTCTATTCCTAGTATTTTCTAAAGGCCCTCCTTACCCGAACCATTTGGGAAAATTTTGTGTGGCAACATCTACATTTTGTGGCACCCTTTGAACTCTTCTCATGTTTTGTTTGTACCCTATAGACCCACAAGTGTTGACAAAGCAAAAGGTAGTAGGATTGGTTAAGTCGGCCATTTCAAGAACTCAAAGAATATTTCCTTGGTTCCATTGGTTCACCAAAACACCACCCAAGCCACAAAATTAAAGGAAATCAGTCAATTCGGTCAATGAAGAAACTCAAGGAAAAGTTCCTCGCTCCTCCTATTCTTTGATTTTCTACTTGGAACAAATTTCTTTCCGCTTTCATAGGAAATGTCACAATTCACTAAGGAATGGTGGTAATGAAGGTTCCAAACTTGAGTTCTTGTAATCTAATGATGAAATATTGTATTTGTACAAAATTTAATGTAATATAAACTCAAGTTTAGATGAACTAGGGTGAGTTAGAGGAAAGTAGTTAAAATAACTACTTTTGGGCCAAATGAGCCTATAAAAGGCTGGAATGTAATTGTAAAGGGGTTATTTTCTCGTTCCCTCTCCATCTCTATCAGTTCTTCTTGTTCTCACTCTCTCTATCTAATTTTGTTAGAGAAGAATGATTGTAAAATTTTTCACACTATTTTTTTCTGTTATATAAGAATATAATGTTTTTATCTTGCCACATTTATGTTATCCAATTGAAAATTCTGCTATTTTGCTTATGATTGGATGAGATCATTGATGTTGTTATTCCTTCTTGATGTTTTTTGATGCTCTAATATTCGAGTTTGTGCTTTGGTTATCAAGGTACATGGAATTTTTGTGCCATATCTACATATTCTAGAGGTGATGAAGACTTTGTGGTTTATGGATTTGTGTTAATCATTGTATTCGATTTTCCTATGAGATAAAGAGTTCTTGTTCCATGTCTATATTTGGGAAGTCTCGGTAGTTCTATGATTCTATTATGTTGTAGATTTCGTGTCTTTCTCATTTCCTCATTTCATTTCTTTTCATTTCCAATTTTGTTTCCATTTTTTTCTTTTTGGTTAAAATCACCAAAAATACAAAAACCATCACATGAGGAAACTACCTCGCTTAAATGCAGAGGAACACCACCCTGTCGATAGGTGAATTTCCCTAACTGTTACAGGTTTTTATGTGCTTCCATTGGGTGAAAAAAATATATCCAAAGTGACATAAAATCCAACCAACACTATCAATCCACCTATGCTTTATCATGCCCATGAGGTCTCATTACATAACATCGAAACTAATAGTGACCATTTTTATGATTACAACTATGATGGTGATACTTGTTGTGGATCACGAGCAAGTGGAACTTATATCTCATTTATATAAATAGATTCATTAGAATACACACCATATTGAGTCTATAATCAATGTCATTTAGAAATCTAGTAACAAATCCATTTTTTGGGAATTCACAACCGTCTTTTTCTTTTCTCGGAATTTTCTATTCTTACATCTACATTGCTTACCTCCTTAGGGCACTTAATCTTTCAATCAATGTTTATATGCCTCTTCACACAAATACTATTATTACTACCCATCCTACATCCATTCCTCATGGTTTACACACTTCTTCATCTAACAAGCAAGCCCTTAAAACCCTTATTCATACATTACAAGATCAAATCTTACAATTACAAGAAGTTGTATCTGCCTCTACTCATTATATGGATTATACTTAGATTCTTCACAACCCACTTGCAACCAAAGTGGTTTCTTACCCTTTTCCCATTGGGTTTGTTGCTCCTAAAATCCCTACTTATGATGGAAAATGAGATCATGCGAGACATCTTCATTTATTACATGTGGTATTTTTTGATTATGCCTCTCATAACATCTTGCTCACTAAGCTCTTTCTTAGTAGTCTTAAGTAATTTTTCATTACAATGGTTATATAATTTCCCCAAACATTTTGTGCCCTCTTTTACAACTTTAGAAAATCAATGTTTGGAATAATTATCTATTTACATTGGGGATAAAGTTTCATACGCACAAATATCTAAATTGTGATAAGTATTTAACAAACCTATCAACGATGATGTCTTATGATACAAAACCATGCTTACCACAATGAGAAATATATTAGTTGAAAATGAATTAAAATATTTATTGACATAAATTTTTCTTTCTCCTTTGTAAAAAGTAGTCATATTTGATAATATTTGATCTTTTGACTATCTTTCCATACACTCAAGGAGCACAAAGCTAAGTTAATACATATGGACAAACTCATGTACATTACTAACACTCATACTTCATCTAAAGCCAAGTTTAAAAATAAATTTATATTCAAAGGTGAGACTAATATGATAAAGTCACTCCTAAGGACACTATTAATATTGTTGCATAACCAACTAAGTTACAAATCCAACTATCACGTCCAAAATCTACCCGCTTACCTTGTGCCCCAAACATTGTATTAAAAAAATTCTTGAGTATAATCTTGTGTCTCTCCTTCGTCCATTTAAGGTTGATGTAAGTGAGCCTCAAAGGGAAATTTTCAATGCCAATGTTTACTACGACTATAAATGATGTATTAGTCATTTCACCAAAATGTGTATCAAGATTCATCATATAAATCGAGGTTTCATAGTATCCAATGTTATTGAATGGGTCGAGACCATAAACTATTTCGAATTTAACCTAAATAGTTAATTTCTTAAGGAATAATGTAACTCGATTGAATATTATCCTAATAAACTAATTTCCAAAGCTAATTGCAACAATAACAGGATAATACATGAAAAATATAGACAATGATAAAATGAAATGAAGTACTAGTAATGAGGAGGAAGAGAGGAATTAGCTAATATCCTGGATTGTGTGTTTATTTGGGCTGATCTGATACTAGAAAATGTTGGAAATGATGTAACATAGCCTTTACTACGGAAAATGTGTCCTAAGAAAATACCTAAACTAAAGCATAGGTACGACCCAAAGTGTATACTCACTATGTACATTTCTATACACCCTTTCCCTCTATAATTTTAGCCTCTGCAAGTTTCTCGTGCCTATGCACTACTTACCATTTTTCTTGTCTAGAATATAAACATATGATACCATGTGATATTTTCATGAAATTGATTCAATATTCAAAACCCTAGATGGTGAGAGGGTCCTACAAAATAAACACTAGGTTTGGTATGGGCACCCCTATGTACTACCAATGTTTTCACTACTTTGAAAAGGGCTCAAACCTCACGTTGTTCTTGCCTAGCATATGATATATAGAATGTATGGAACCAAATTAATAACCATGACCTTCTAATAATGGGATTGTACTTGATTCTCTCCCTAGCTTGGCTTGAATTTGATAATGTGGATTTAATACTTATAGAGCTGAGTGGATGGCTACCCTAAAATGAGTATGTAGAGTATGTGGAGGTCAAAGGAGTTTTGATGTAGGTTTTTTATGATTTCTGTAAGTGTTTTCTCATTTGGAATGCTAGGATTCAATTAAATAGAATGACCTCCCTAATGGGAGATAAATAACTTACTTATATATGCATTATGGATATGGAAAACTTGAAAAATTCCAATTCAAGTGTACCAAATATATTGAGATCAAGAAAATTACTTCCAGAGGGAAATAAACTAAAGTGGCATGGTTAGCCCATAGCGTATGGGTGTTATGGCCCTTCATGCACACTATGGTTCTAAATTTGTGTGTGAGTAATTTGAAATCTGAGATTTTAATGTTCAAGGGTATAACCTAATTTGGTTGAGTAATATGAATGTTATGTCAACACATAGGTTGTGTTTACAAGAAAGAATGAGTGAGATATAGCTACAGATAACATAATTGGTTGAATTGAGAAAGTGTGGTCTAGTACAAGAGTGTTGTACAATTTGTGTTGTTGTAAGACATGAATTACTAAAATGAGTGTTTACATTCCCCCTTTAAGTATGAAATTGAAAATTTTGTACTTAAAGGAAAAGTCCCGTGGGTCTCGTGAACACACTTTGCCTTCACTGAGTACCTTGTGTGTGTACTAGGAATTTGTATTTGTTTTGGTTGTGTTTATTTTTCTACAATGAATACCTACGAGAAAAGTGTAGTCAATTTTCATAGTATAGGAAATCAAACTTTAACTTGAAAATTTTGAAATTAGTGTGAAAATAACAATATATGAATATAAAAAGTAAAACAAAGGAAAGAATACATGTGATTTTTTTACGAGAGAGGGGGAGAGAGTACTATCGTTACCATTTCTATGGATATTTGTTGAAATTTGTGTTGGATTTGGCTGGAAAAACTTGGGGTGATAAGTCCCCGAGTGGATCGTGCAAAGAAAATAGAAATAAGTTCAAATGCACACTTCGTATACACCTAAATTTTTATGCTTTCTATTTATATAGTCTTTACTAACAATTCTCTTTTCAAGTTAGAGGTTGCTAATGCATATATCTCTTGGATGGGTGATTTAAGGGGCTCATTTTAGGATATGGGTATGGTTATTCATGTAACCATTGAGTCAGTGATGATACATGGAGAGAGAACAAATTTTGGTCCCATTTATGTATTTCTTCTAATTTTATCCTCTTATTTTCCTTCACATCCTCCCGACATCTAGCTTTCTCATGAATCCATTTCTTTTATTTTGAGTTATCCTTGATTCCCATGAAATTTTGCAATTCTCCCTTTTTTCTCCCCTTTCGACACCATTTCCTATGGGTGATTGCGTTAGTGTAAATTCAAATTCCCTACCGATGCCTTCACCCATGGGTGATAATATTAGTATAAATACCCCAATTCTCTTTTTTTCATAATAATATTTGACAATTGTATAAAGGAACTCACCATTAGCTTTTCTCTCTTACAAAAACTTGCACCTACTCACTCAGCTTCTGGATTTCTTACATCTTGAATCTTGGCTTGGAGATTCTTCTTGCTTGGATTGGTTTTCTTGCACTTTTGGGTCATCTATAGTGAGATAGGATTGGATTGTTTCCCCTTATCCACTTGAAATTTTTTCTCTCTTTGTGTATGGTCCTTTGGGAGATAGATGCATCAGTGACCTCCCCCAATAGGTAAGTGCTCTAACTCATTTTTTCATTTTGTATATAGTAGTTCCCTACATTTGTTACATACTCTATGTTAGCTTAGTATTTTATGGACATGCTAGGTTAACATATTGTATTTTAGTTCTTTATTTCATGTTACATGTTTTCCTTTGGTTAGCATAGACTTTGCATGCTTATTTTATTTATCATTACCCCCATAGTGTTGATACCTCCATAGGGTTCCTTCCTCTTCTTCAACCTAAGGCCTTGGAAACCTTAGTTTGTCCTAGTGTAAGGGTTACTTCCCTTGGGGTATGCGATCATAGTGGTCCCTGTACCCCCTTTAATTTTATCCATTTGTGTGTATTTTATTCTTTTCCTCAAATACCCTAGTTGAACGAATGATAAGAGTGCATGGTGTTTAGACACATTTTTTTCCACCATATATCCTTGGTGAACCCGACGTGAAACTTATTTTTTTCCTTTTAATCAAGAACAATTATTTAAAAGAACCTATTTTTATTTTTGTCTTGTTTCAGTCTTTAAAAATTCTAAAAACCCTAAAAATCAATATTTCTGGATGCCTTTGACCTCTATGTCGATTTCTATGTAGGGACAATCCTGTCTACCTGTCCAATATTTATCATAGACACCTTTGTCCCTTGTGAAACACCTTTTATAGGTCCGATTATGTTGTTATCCCATTTTTTTGAGCCTCTTCTTGGTCACATCAACACTCCATCATGGAGTGTCTTAGAATGGGGCTCTCCAACTCTAGTGAATAGTCACTTTCTAAAACTAATAATCTAGTATCAGGCTCTCCTTTCTATTTAGACTGTTGTGTGGTAGGAGCTAATAAGAAAAAGTATAATACCCACAACAACAATATCTTAGGTGAGGAAGAGGAAGAGATTCAGATTGAGGAAATATTTGATCTTCCACCTGAAATCCAAAAATTCCTTGATAAGTTTCCTTAATACAAAGGGGAACCTGAATCAGTAATTCATAAACATCTCCTTGAATTTGTCTCTGAGAAACTTGATGATAGGGTTAGATAATGGGAAGGCTACCATGACAGGCTCATATGTGAATGTATTTAGTTCTTATCCCACTAATCTTATCCTATAACTCATATAAAAGACAAGTCAAAAAAAACCGCCACTATGATCCAACTCCTTTAAATGCAAACCAAAATGATCCAGATGGTTAACCATCCTAACACAAGATTTGGGGGTGTAATTACCCCACCCTTACCCAATAGAACTAATGGGGCACCTATTTCCCAACCTCATATTCATAAAAATGTTTTGAGGGCAATCCCATTAGAGTTGCTAGCACCTTACAATGCTAGTATGGATATTAGAGGCATTTCCCCTTCTTTTCCATATGATGGATCAATCAATCCTACTTAACACATAAATGCCTTTTCTAACATTTATAAAGAGTGGATCAAAGTCAATTCTTATGTTTCCACTAAACTCTTATCTAATACTCTTATTAGATATTCTTTGGACTTGTATCACACTTTACCCCTAACTCCATAGTGGAGTTAGAATCTCTAGTAACAACTTTAGTTAATGAATTTTAATACCATGATTTACCTGAAAATAACATTAATGATTTCATTAATTGAAAAAAACATGAAAATGAATCAACTCAAATGTTCATCAAACATTAGAAGACTTTATCTACTAAGGCAAAACACAATATGCCAAATGATAGTCTTTTCCAACTCTTCCTTTGATCCTTAGAACCTCGCCTTCAATATAAGGTTAGGTCCTTTTCTCCTACCTCCCTGGATGAAGCTTTTGAACAAGCTAAAAGAAAAGATTACCTCATGAGGGAGTTTGAGAAGGCTCCTCCTAAGACTCAAGAAACTAAATAAATACAAATCCTTCAAAAATAAAAGAAAAAAATGCCACAGATTACAGGGGTCTCAGATACCCTTCCTCTCATGGATTCTATAAATAGGAATGTCTTTACTATTGATTAAAAAGCTAATAATAAAAAAGAACCAACCTTCTTATTATCAGCCATTAACTAAGGATGAGTTGAGAAAGCGTATGCCTAAACCATTTAGTCAAATCTTAGATCTTTCTCAACCCATTCCCTAATGGCATGATGAGAACAAATTCTACTGGCGGCATGCCAATTGGAGCCATTCTCATGATTATTGTTCCCTCCACATGACTTCCATAAATTTATTTTTAGGCCCTAAATTTGACCATGAGACCATCTCTAAAGAGTGTTTGACTGAAGCATGTTGGAAAATATAGGCACCGAAAGGGGTAGGGGTGAATCAATGCTTATTAAAACTTTGAAAAATTAAAAAAATATTAAACTATTCAATCTAGATGATAAATAACCATGATAGAATAGTGACATTTAACCATGAGCATGAAGTAAGAAAACACATATGAACACCATGTTTAATGTGGAAAACCCTTCAAGGGATAAAACTCACTGAAATAGTGTTGGAAATGTTGTCCTATAAAGGTTACAAATATTTCATCTGTTGAGCATCTACTCAACTTGGAGCATCAAATTCATTAGTTTAGTCAAGATGCTACTTTACCTTTAGAAATTTTCTACCTACATGGAAGCTACAAATCACAATACTCCAATCAAGCTTCTACTTGAACTTTTGCAAGCAACAAATTACAAGGAAGCTTCAAATCCCTATTTTCTAGGCCACCACTTAGTCTTCCACAAGATGTTTTGATCAATTTCTTTTATTTGTCTCACACAACAAATTGTGATCACCTATTTAGCTTATTTATCTTCTATTTTAACCCTCCTTCTCACCTTGATACATCTCATTTCTCATCTTCTTACTCTGTTGTAAACTCTATCATACAAGGCTCTTCTCATACATACACTCTTTCAATACTTCTCTCATTGGATAGTACTCTTAAACCTCTGCTCTCTCAAGCATAACAATGCTCCAAAATTGCAGTCATGGGGGCACATCACAACACTCTAATTTACTTAGTTTTTACCACCTTCATAAAATTTCAACAACTTGGACTTCAACAACATATCCTTATGTCCTCTCCTTCATGCACATATACTTAGTTGCACTAGTCTTCATTCATTATATTCTCCCTAGCTTCAACAAGCAATATTCATGCATAAGAAAAAGTTTATTTATCTAGAGAGACATCCTCTAAAATTTTTTAGAAGTTATATCCCTAAGAAATCTTCAACTTCCAAACATTTAACTCGAATAGAGACGAAATATTACATCACCTAAACTGTCCTCTTGTAATCATTACAATTGAATTTGATGTCAATTTCATGTGCAACCTTTACAAGGTCTATCAAGATGCTCCTGACAACTATGATGATAAAAAGAAACCTCTGAACTCTATGAACATATGAATTCACCTACAAATATTCCTTTCTAGCCTTTGCAGACCTGATTTGTAAATCTGTATGCGGAGCTTTTGTCATATTATCCAACATAGGAATCTTGTCTTGTAGATCAATAAACCCAATGCCAAGTGTTATCAACATACATGCACATTATTAGAGTCCTCCTCTAACTGTATAACCTCTTGAAATTCTTAATTTATTGTCATTTTATCTACAAGATTCATTAGAGAAATCACTCATATTAGGAACTATGACCTTCAAAACACAGTTTGTAAATATCCGAGATAGAGGTACATTTGGAAATCATATTTGACAATGCATTTAGGAAAAATGCATCTACAAGAGGTATAAATATTCACCATGGACTTGGATATCAGATAGACATAACATGGAAATCTTATTTCATCTCTCTTTCCCATCCATTTACACACAATCATGGAGAACTTGAAATGTAATTAGAGAAGTACTTGAAAATATACAAAGAAAAAGTATTCAATATCTCTTCAATGCTTGGAGAAGGTGGTGAGTGGTCTCTATATTACCTTCAGATGCCAAGAGTAACTCCAGCACTCTCATTAAAGTAAGAAGATATTAATTTGAGCAATTAAGAATCAAACTTTCAAAATAAAAAATGTTACCTTCAAAAAGTGAGCCTGATCATGCACTTAAACAATCCTTTATGGATCCTAATAAACATTTATGGAAATTTATATGCATTGAGTAACTTACTAGGTCCATGCATTAATTCATCTCAGTCCTAGAGATCAAATGTGCTTGAATATTAGGGACAAGTCAAACTGCTCACAAGCTCCAAAAACTAGTCTCACCTTTGTTTGCATCCAACACATTGCAACTCAATTCCATGAAAAAACCCTTGCATACAAAATTCAAGCGGAACCTCTAATTCATGGAAAAATAATTTTTTCATAGGTTGAATGAAGAAAACACAATTTTGAGTGCCTAGATCACAAGCCTTCTTGACTGTCCCAAAATGCAAGTTTTAAAATGCTATGACTACTACATGAAAACACTTCACCTCAACATATCATGGTATTGTACAAGTTATCTTGAATATATGACACTTGTACATGATTAATTATCACTTAGAATCATGTCATTTAATCAAAACTCACACTAACACAATTGAATAGTTTTTGGCACGCTTAGCCCTTAGTGGTAGGAGACCTAACTTAACCTTGTTCATAAAAAAATTCATTGTACTTGCCTAGATATTTTCATGAACATGAAGGAAAATTCCTATACATGATTCCATATAAATATTGCAATATGAAACTCCTCCATTCATTCTTGTACTGCTATTTTTCCTCAAAACATGGCTGAAATTGTACCTTCCCAGCTAACACCGGGGCTACAAAATGCCATAAAATTGGACTACAATGAATTATATACATCCCTAAGTGTTCACCTTGGCTTACACAGATGATTTAATAACCATAAAACTAATTTTTCTTCCCTCACTACAATATGAGGGTTTAGAGAGGGTATGGAGCATTTTTTCATCTTAGCCTTCGTTCATGCTCATACAACTCTACCACTATTTTTCCTCATTCCAACTCGGGATCATTCTTAATTCCATGATATAACAATGATAAGAGGATTAGGGTACCATGAAAAGGTTTTACATACCTTTAAGGTGTTCAAATTTTTCCTTCGAGTTGGGAACCGCCATTCCGAGAGCTCGATAACACTCGAAAACCTTATAAAGTCAAAAATCAAAAATATTATTTACTTTTTCTTGAATTTTTTTCCATAGTACTAGGAAAAATCCTTCACATGTCCTAAGGATTGGTTTCTCATAAATGAACCTATACCTTCTTAGACAACATGATGTGTGTATGCTTTCTTGCTTGTTCTCAAGGAAAGTCATAGAACGAACCCCATACATACCTCCAAAGATTAATTTATGGCTTGAAACATCATCTGACACCTCTCTACAATGCCCTAAAACTATTCTAATTCTTTAATTAGCCTTCCATAGGTTGTTATCATCATGTACCTTCCTAGGCAAGTCCCGTTGATGTTCTTCATACCTCTACCATGCTTCACCATCAGCCTCTCGCCTTCAATCCATCATTCCAGGTCACCTTTCTAACTAGGCCTAAGGATTAGGCATGCTAAAATGTCATGTTATACCTTTTTAAAGTTAAGCCTCACTCTAATATTATTCTAGCTCTACTTCATCCTACTTTTTCATTAATGCATCTTTTACATCAATGAAAACTCACCATTCACATGCAGAAAAAATCCCCCTTTTAATTGATAGAAAAACATCATGGTTATTCTTACCCTTTTTACATTAATGAAAAAGTGTATGCCTCTAGTTCATAATATCCTCCTTCATAAGCTTATTTTAACCCCATCTTAGTTGGAAACGTCAACCAAACTCATCACTCCAATCTCACTACCTTATTTATTCTTCCTTGACCCTATTTTTGTCTTCTTCATACATTGAAATCACTATTGATCCCCATGAGAAGATGCCTTCATAGCACATAAACATGCCAACAACCCAATCATTAAGCGATCATAATCTATTAGCTTACAAGTATGTCTATCTCAACTCATCATGCTCAAGAACTTGCTTAACTCTCATGCTATGTATTGGTTGCAAGCATCATTTAGGCCTTAGTCCCTAAATCAACTTGTCAAGTGTATTTTATTCCAACTTTTACTTACTATAGAAGATCATTCAACTCATGAAACCCTAATTTCTACCCCCTCAGATTATACCAATTATATCTGAGTCATTATACACAAGCTAGTTCACAAAACAAGATCTCATGTCCTTTACTTGGATCAACATTTTTACCTATGCCCTAAATTATATTTTCGTATTTATGGTATTTTTGGTGTGCTAAATTTACTTACTTGGTCATGGAACTTTCTCCCCCTTAGAATTGTAGACATAAAATCACTTACATACTACTATTTTACTATACCACCAAATATGTTGTTTTATGTATAGATCTTGAGTAAGAAAAGTATTCATTGATGACACACCTCCAAGTTCATCTGCTTTCATTGATTGTATATTTTATTTCTCTCACATATGTCACTTTTGCACTCGTTCTAGTTAGGTCACATGGATCCCTATCTGACAAGATTCTCAAATTTGTCTTTAGTTGTCTTGGGACACTAGCGCCCAAGATTGGACACTAGCGCCTAGGTTACGCTGTCCAACCTAGCCGTTCCTATCCTCTTTGTTTTTATTCACATTTTTGACATTTGTGGTCAGCCTTTTTAGTTTTCTTACTCCTATCCCGAGGTCCTAGTTGGCATGTTGTGTCACTAGTGTCAAAATTCAAGCAAGAGATCCCTATATAAACACAACATACATACCATTATAATGGAAGGAAATTTATATCAAGGGATATCTATCTACATACTCAAAGGGAATGCATCTTGGGATTATTATTCTGCATACACATTGCATATGAAGGGGAAGTTCATTTTTCCATCCACACATTTACATTCTATCTAGATACAACCCACTATCTTGGCGTCACCGCACAAGGGAAACCTAGGAGCACTATTACACACACAAGCACATAGAACTACATGGGAGTCCGAGATGTAGTATGATTCTCGGTCGTAAGTTAACTTTATTGAAAATCGAGGACATTCTCGACATCCCATTTTACATCTTTCCTTTTTAGGATTTGATGTATCTTGGGGTTTTTCAGAGACTATTTATGTTGTAGGTACCTCAGTGATATAAGTGTGACATATAAGTTATCATTGAAAAACAAGTGTAAAACCCTAGAGACACTAAAGAAATCAAGTTCGAGCTTTTCTGCACAGACTCTAGCACTCATGACAGTCTCTCGGCACCCTAGGCACCCTCGCCTCTACCCAGTCACCCGTGTCCAAAGCCATTCTCGAGTTACAATTTTTTTATTGAGAATTCCCAATTACTCTACACAACATTTTCATCAGTCTTTCTTAGCTGGACACACTTCGAGATAAGTGAAAATAAGATAAGTATCTTACCTTTCACATTTTATTACATATTTACATTTATAAAATCGTGAAATCATTTGTATCTTGTAGTATATCATTGAGCAATCTCTAAAATAAAGATTTTTAATACAATATTTAGATTTTATTTTTTCATTTTTGTGAACCCGTATCTTAGAACTCCTTTCCCTAGGATCCACTAAACCCTAATGGTGAAAATTAGATATTCTTCTCCTAGGAAATCTATGCATCATGAGAGTGTTAACCTTATTTATGATGAGGCTACCGAAGCTAAACTTAACACTCTCTATTGCAACCATCTCGTTAATGATAATATTCAAAGGCCACTTTTGGCCAACGAAGGCAACATTCCCACTAGTTTTTCCCATTCTTATTTCAACATTTTTTATAAAGAGAAAAACATTTGTGGCTGTAATCCTTGGTATATGTATCATTATTTCTATCGATCACATGCTTGGTCTTGTTAGTGATGCTATAGAAAAAATCACGATGAAAATGTATATGCGCATGTTTCTATTTCTCATACTAGTCAGGATGATTGTAAAGTTGTATCTTATACTTCTTACATTTATGAAAATTCTTCTAATGATTGTAAAGATACATCTCATGATAGTTCTTCTCCTACTTCATTATATGTTGATGATACACTTGATGAGATACTTGCATGTGAAACTTTGTTTGATATTGATGATATTTCTAAGCATGAACATGTTAGTAACGATTCTACTTCTCTTAAGACTACTGAATGTGAATTTTCCACTCCACTTTCATCTACTTCTGAGGTTACTTTTGATGGTATGCATGATGATTCTTCCATTCCTACTAGCTCACCTATTATGATTTCTTCTGATATTTCATGTTCATCTCCACCTCTTTCTTCTTCTTCCTCTCTTGATGACACTCATGTTGATTATTCTATTCCTCCCAGCATACCTCCTATTATTTCTTCTACATCTACATCTAGTGTTCCTATAGCGTCTTCATATTCCACTTCCTATTATCAAATTCCTATGATCACTCATAATGGAAAGATTCAACCTCTCAATGTGCCTCTTACATCTTCTATGGTTCCTCCATATGACATTTTATCACTCATGCATGTTGTTGGTCAGTTGTAATATCAAGTTAAATATTTCACTCTTAAAAGCAAAGCCTACTATGCTTCTTCTAATAATAATTCTTTCATGGCAATCATATTCCAAAGAAAATTCACAATTCAACATTTCCTAAGGATTTCATCATGCATACATTTTCATGTTTTTATGGAACTAACAATATATATATATATATATATATATATATATATATATATATATACATCTTAAGCACTACCATCTAGCTATGAATTCTTATTCGATTGATTATCACTAAAATCCTTCCATCATAATCTTGTTGATGCAACTCTTCAATGGTATACTCATTTACCTTTTGGATCCATTAGTACATTTTATGAAATGAAAGACGCTTTTATTCATTTATTTATACTCAATAATGGTCCTCAAGTCACACATGATCGTTTACCTAGCTTGCATCAGGGTAAAACAAAATCTATTTAGGACTACATCTTATGCTTTAATGCTTACATGCATTAGCTAGTATTTTAGCCTATTGATCTAGAAAAGAAATTCATCTTTTGTCATGGCTTGATTCCTTCTCTAAAACAACAATTGCAATATGATACATGTGAATCATTTATGCTCTTATGCTATAAGGTTATCAATCTAGAACAAGATCTAATTGCTACACATGTTATAGATCCTCCTTCTACTGCTACATTGTCTTCTAGTTATTCTCCACTTCCATTTGTCAAGTGTCCTCCAAGGTCTCCATATCCTCCTCACAATCATGTTCCAACTCCTCTATCGCATAAGCATCCTCCATATCCACCACCACATCGCTCTCCACCTAAGTCTTCACTATCTCCTACTCAGGAGCCATTGCATTTCTCACATTCTACTAGGCCTCATGATGTGCTACGTGCTTTTCTTGATAAGTTCTTAATTAACTTTCCTTATAATCAACATCATCCTCTACATTGCTTACATCACCAACATGATCATCCTTATTGTAATTATCATTGCATCAATGGCCACCGTGATAATGTCTATTTTTCCCTTCATGACAAATTGTAGTAATTAGAAGACAAGGGTATCAAATTATTTGGCTCTTGCTCTTATGAGAGGTCTATTTATCCAATTCGGTGCAAGCGTGTTACCAATCTAGTTCATTTATCTCATCCTACTTCTAAGGTCAATATTAGTACACCACCTAAGGTCATCATTCATGCATGACCTCCATCTCACTCATCCACTACCTCATCTCATCTACTGCATAGTGATCCTGTTTCACATTGGATTCCTAATCCATTGCATCCGTGTTTCCTACCACCGCATCCCCATCATTGGAATAATCTCATTAGACATTCAATTTGGATCATACACTCATGTTGCTTCTAATTCACCCACTTCCACCGATCCACACCGCCCTCTGTCACACCCAACAATTTTCAACTGTTTTGTGAAAGGAATAAGATGTAAAAAATGATGGGTAGGCTACAAGATCTAGGGGTAATCTCCGTTTCTTAAGCATATATTCCACCACACGTGTGTGTGTATATCCCGAGAGGGATATACCCAATTATGTGTATTTGCATGTATGACCACGTAACAACGCTTGTCATTCAACTCTTGTAATGTACCTATCATTTGCGACATATTTATGTTTTACTTTGGAAATTGTATTTACTTACTTTGCAAAGGTGTGTATGGGTATGATGCACTATGTACTTGAGTACTGAAGTGTAATTTTCTAAGTAAGATGAATGCATTATTAGGTTCTTGTCTTACTTTTGTATCTGAATTTGATTTTGACATCTTGTAACTCTTACTCGGAATAGTGATTACATGATAGAAGTGACTGGTATACGGTTATGATTGTATCATTTCAGTATAAACACAAAGTTGATTGCTTAACATTGTTGAATAGTTGTTGAACACTTGCTTCAATGAATAAATCCTTTTTATCAAACACAATTATTAACCTTTTTGGTTTATGTGATTCAATGACATAAATAAATTTTCAAGGATTATATCACTCGGTTATTTATAAAATTCTAATTGTAACTCAGTATCGAGTTAGTGTAAGTGTGGTTGCTTACTTGATATGGAAAACAAATTATAGACCTTAATTTTTAAGTGGTAAGTTATTGTTGCTTATCAACTCTATGATATTGTTTTGTATCATTACTTTAGACCTTATGTTATAATAATGATCTTATATGCTGATGGGTCATTTATCAACCAAATCAAGGAAGGGAATAAGGTTCATTATGATATAAAATTATTGGTCTTTGATCGACCATATAACCTTTGGCATGGTCTAAAAACATGAAGGTTTAATTATTATGTTTGTTGACTAAAGTTGCATGGCTATATAAGTTGGGGAATATTAATTAATCATTGCTTTGGTTTAGTAAACCATGTAAAGTATCCTTATCACTATTTCTATTTATAAGGGGGCGCATCTCCGAGCTCATAGAGTGACCGCCTCCCCTAGGATGGGCAGACACCATTCGACTAGGGTAGTGCATGAGGTGCTATCTAGGGAGCCAGAGGGACTCTCGATGAGGAAAATGGTTGGCCATGCATGGGTTGGGGTTGACGACCGCACATTCATGGGCCCTCATAAGAGCTGGGAAAATACAATGGGTGATTTAAGCGTGCTTAGGCTGAGTATCTGGGATGGGTGACTTCTAGGAAGTTCCTAGTATCGCGTTGGTGCAACTCTTGAGGGCTGGTTAGTGAGAAAGAGTTACACATGGATAATTGAATGGACCATATTATGAGCCCAAGGAGGTCCTAGAACTAAGTAGTGCCAAGGTGGGTTGGTGAGAAAAGTTGGTTGCACTTAGGAATAGTGCAGGGTGTCTTGGAGTAAAGAATGCACCCAATGTATGCAGTGCAAGTTGGGCAACTCATGAGAGCAATGCAGTGGCAGAGCGAGTTGGTTTGAGCATGAAGACCTTGCATGATAGAGGCCTTGCATTGAGAGTGCAACACAAGCCTAATGAGCCAGATGAGCATGGCAGACATTAAGACCAACGTGGTGAACTCACACCCACACCAAGTGGAGTGTGGAACACTTGGTGCACTTGGACATTCAGAGGATGGGGTGTTCAGGAGACCTTGGAGATATACTCTACCCTTGTGGAGTATGTCCATGCAGAGATGTGCATCATGGATCAGTAGTGGGACTCTAGAGTTAAGTGACAGTGGACTTGGGGAGACCTTTGAGGTGGCAATGTCCTTAGAAGCAGAGTTCATGTGGAAAATAACCAAGAGGCGTGATGGAGTGAGACTGGGATCCGAGAGGTCAAAACAGAGGAGAAGTAACTTAGACATGAGCAAGCCAAGTGTGGCAAGCTCCTCAACCTTGCAGAGGTTAAACAACGTAGATGAGTTGAGTGCTCACATAGATGTATCAGAGGCGCAGTGGAAGCGTGGATGTAGAGTGGGTGCAGAAGCAGTGGCTGAGACTCATTGAAGTGGACAGAGGATGGTTCACATGGTGATGCGCGACATGGTGGGCTGAGTCAAGGACATCATGGATACAGTTGTAGTGTGGTGAGCTGACAACTAAGGTAGAAGACTCGAGTAGGAGTCAATGTAGTCTGGACATGGATGGGTGTCTCAAAGAGTAGGCACGGTGATGTCAGTGGCCATGGCATCGGGGTGAGATCAGAGGTTGGATCGAGCCGAGGGAAGAAGAGTACCTCACCCGCATGTGATGCGGTCTACAAAGATGGCGAGCTTGTAGTGCTCCCCATAGGGATCTTTGGTGTTGGACTTGGGTGACAGAACAGTCAGCAGGTCGGGGTGAGTAGAGGCTCACACCCGGAAGGACTCACGAGGAGGACTTCCCCCGCTGGTGCATGCGTAGGTGACCGGTGTGGCAACTCAGGCAGACTCATGGATGGATGACAGAAAGGTGCATGTGATGTTCCTTAGTGGCGTTGTGCAGAACAGTTGGGTGTTCGACAGTGAGCCGGCCAATGGCGCGCAGAGAGCTGGTTCAGTGATGAGTCAAGGAGGCATGAGTTGTGCATTCCCTCAGGTGAACTAAGAAGGCATATTAAGAGCTCCCGGTGGTTGTATGGGAAGTCTGTGGTATTCGGCGAGTGGTCTTCTGGAGTAGTTGTATGGGAAGCTATGAAAGGTGTTGGAAGGGTTCACTTGTGCATAAGTTGGAGATGCATTGGGAATGGGTGGTGGATGAAGGCATAGTTTGGGACTGCTTGGAGTAGCTTGTTCCTCTAAGGTGAGTGAAAAAAGTAGTGTCTTAGTGCCGCACGTTGGCTAGTGAAATCTGTTGCGTAGCTAGCCCCATGCCACTATTATTAACCAAATATCCACGTGTGAGTTTGGCTAGGAAATTGGAATGGATTAAGTTGGTTAATAATTCTCAACATGCAAGCTAGAAAATATTAAGGGTATTTGATGACTTGAGATATGCAAATACCATACAAGTGTATGGGGTATTATTTAATGTTTTAATTAGAAAGGGGTGGGTCTTCACCAACCGAGTTGTAATGCCATGGAAGTAGTTAGAAAGACATGTTTACTTATCCATGCAAAGTGGTTATGTAGTGGAAAAGGTAAATTCAGATTAGTAAATGGTAGAAAGATGCAAATTATGGAGGAGTTGAGGGTGGAAATAATGCATCATTTGCGTGGAACCGAGAAATTAAATGTCATTTAATTCAGAACTAATTCTTGGTAATCTCTTTGCATTATTTCTAGTTTAGTTGGGTCGAGCCATTTTGGGCAGGAGCTATATAAGCGATATTTCAAAACTCCAAATGATTCCCAAATGTTGCATGAGAAGCCACTTCCGGTCAAAAAACAAGTAGTGACTCACTTATATATTTAGATCAATGAATCAGTTTGCAAGGAATTTTTAAATGGTACATATGATGAAGGATATTGGGTTTTTAAAATGACTCAGTAGCACTTTGAACATAGTGGTGGGAGTTTATGTTTAACAATTTTAACTATGATTTGTTCTGGGGTCAATTTTGGTCAATTCTTGATAAGGATCTCGGATGTTTCAGGATTCATTGCCAAGGAAAGTTGCAAGAGCATTCATTAACGCTCGGAATGATAACCACTCTCTCTCTCTCTCATGAAAGGATTACTTCATTTGTTTTTTCATAAATTAAATTTCTACTTATGTATTTCAGAACTTAGGGTTTAATAGACCATAGGTTTATTGTGTTTCCTGTAAATGATTGGATCTGGGTATGAATAGTAACACATGGAAATAATTATGGGGATGAACTATTATATTCCTGCCGCATACATAGAAGTTATAGTATATATACGAAGGATTGCTTTATGCCGGACTTGGTGATCTGGTCTTACCTTCTTATATCAATTGCAGGGTATTTTAAACCCTTTCTTGGTTATGGACTTATATGTATTTAGAATCATTCATTTATCAAGGTTTCTATGTGTATAATCGATGTGATTTACTATGCGAGAGATATATGCAAACTCTATCAATATACATAAAGGTTTTGATATATATTTGATGAAACTATCTACTCCTAGATGCTATCACGGTGTGATATCATCTTGTTTATGGGTACCGTACAATGTGATATCAACTTTTTTATGGGTACTAATTAGTGTGATATCAACTTGTATTTGGGTACTATTATAGTTTTGATATCATTTGTATATGGGTATGTCTTCAATCCCATAATGTGATAATCGGTCGAAAGGTTATATAGAAATATCCGAGATAAACCGGTAGTATTGATGGTTGTAGGCATGTAGCTGGAGATGAAAACTTGAAGGTTGTATGGTAATGTTTTTATTTGGAAGCCTAGCTTCCCTATATCCAACATATAAAGTTGTGTTTGTGAGCAGGTCACTATTATTGCAAACCATGCTATCTCTCGATGGAGAAAATGTGTAAACTGTGATACACAAAGACTATAATCACACACACACATAAAATAAGAAGATACTTGTATAGTTTATCCATGAGTATTAACTATACTAGTAAGTATACGAGGAAAACAAGAACATATGACTTATTAGTTAAAATGTTTGGTTATATTTAATACTAATTAAATTTGAAGAAATTAAGTACGGTTGAACCTTGTTGTTTGTACTTAATTTGTTACATTGAAATAGTTTCATTTAAATATAGTAGACAACAAGGTTGCATTCTTGAGTTTTCTGAAATGTTTCAAATGGGTTATGTGATTTTTGGTTAGTTATATGAATTTAACAAAGGAAGAATTTCATTTATGCAACATAAAAAGATGTAAACCATTTAAGGGAGAAATAGAGTTTATCATGCTCAGTTCGTATGAACTGACAATTGCTAACATGTTTTGTAGATGGATCTTTGTAAGTTGGAAGGATGAATAAAGTTGAAAGAGTTTATTGTTCCATTTGATTGATAAAATGTTGAAAAGTACTATCAGTAATTTTTAAAAGAGAGAAACATTGTTGTATTGGTTAAGTGTTTAAAAGGCAACATTAGCCTATTCTTTTTAAGTTGTTGAGAAAAATAAATAATTGAGGTGTATTCTTAATTTGATTGAGGTATTCAATTATATCGAAAGGTTGATTAAAGGTTCTTATCTTGATTGAATTCACTAACTGGAAACATATGTGGAAGTTTATAATAGGTATTAATAAGTGAATTAATATGATGAAGTTTGACCATGAAAGTCTGTACTCAAGATAAAAATGGATTTGCTCTTGTAATCAAAGGATTAACATAATTTCATAGTCAATGATAGTATTAATATTAAAATTTTATATGATCATAACACCAGATGGAAGGTGACTACCCTAATAAGACAATTAACTAATATGAAGTTAGGAGAACATGGAAATTGTTTTAGACTCAGGGGAACATCTTGACGAGGAAGCTTTCCTTTTGGATTCACATGATTGACAGGAAGAGGAAGCTTAAAAACTTGAAAGTATTGAGGAGCTGGAGGTTGGGAAAGATCAGGAGAACTCAGAGGGAAAAATATCCAAAACTCGGAGGAGCATATTGAAAGTCTACATGCTCTCAAAACTGCTTAGAAGAACTTGTTCAAAGCCTAGGATACAATAGTCAAATTGAATGTATTCATGAGAGAGTTTGAAAATTACAGGTTGGATACTGATATAAATAGACATAAGATAAGCATGGTGACCATAGATTTGAGGGAGCTGTAGGAAAAAGTTGAGAAACTCACGTCTATTGTTCTTAGTGAACAATTAAAGAATGCCAATGAGAGATGCCTAGCCATGGAGAATGAGATGCTGAAAATGAAGGAGATTATTCTGCAGATTAGGGATGTTCACATCCTTAATGTCAAAATCACAATTCACCATCTTAAACTCCTTACTGAGATGATCCACTCCATGGAAATTGTGAAGAATAGAGAGAAGGATGGGTTTGGCCCCAAAGTGGAGATAGTTGAACCAAATTATCAGTTATGGAAATCTACTATTACCAGACTGGTTAAGGAATGGAATGGGTGCATGCATACGGTCAGTGCTATGATCAATGAATGATGGATTTTCTATCATCCTGGCTATTCTAGTTATTTTATTTTTTCCTTCTGTTAGTTCCATGGCCCTTGCAGTTATCTTACTTTGGGATTTTAGGTTGGTTTTTTGTTATATGGATTTATAGTTTTGGCTCTTGGTTATGTTTGGGCTTCAATGGATAATTCCTTGGACCTTTTCTATTGATCTTACACACTTTTTATGGGTTATGGTCTCCTCAACCCTTTTTAACCTCTTATAAAAAAAAGAAGTCTTGAGCCTAATGGGTGCATATGATGGAATATTAAGGAATCTACTTGATTGTTATCACTTTTTATAAATAAAAACTATGTATGAACTTGTGTGCCATTGCATTACAAACTAAATTGAGAAAGGAAGGTATACCTCGAATGCATATGGTCCATTTGCATAACAATTGATTCATGTGGATCATGAGTAAACCCTTGTGATTTTAATTGATTACAGATATATAAATAAAGGAATAAGAGTACACTTTGAGTCACATAAGCCCAACTTGTATGTAAATTGATCAATAGATATTCATATGAATACTAACCCTTTTATGTAATATTATTGGCCCGATGCATTGATAGTGTATACAAGTAAAGTATGGGGAAATTGATTAAAGCATAATTATGAAATGAATCTGCGACTAGCTAATTATAATGTATATATATCAAATGCAATTGGAGATAGTTATGTTGATATATATTTAACTATCCATTGATAATGGGTTAGTGTGATACATTCTATTACCTTATGACATTGTATTAGCAATGGTCAAATAATGATATGAATATGAAGAGGATATTATTGTAATTGTGATTACGTTTGAATGATATATCTACAATGTTGATTTAAAAGTATCAGTTGTAGATGATATTAAAAGTGAAAGATTTGATTATTACGGAATATCATTATGAATCATTAAACGATTAACAATTCTATAATTTGTAAAGAGAAAAAAGTAAGGAGTGAGGAAAAAAGTATTCTATTAAACATTAACGATTTTTCAAAGCATGAAATGAAGTGATTCAAGATGCTATCCTTGTAACATCAACCACCATAGGAAATATACCTTTTGATGATTTAGTGATAGGGTAAAAATTGAAATTAATGCTTAATGCGGGAACACTATGTTATAGACTTAAAAACCTTATTGGAACATGAAAACACTACCTATATTGTTATGATTGAAGAAGAGAGGGAAAACATAAAATATTATCTTATAACAAGAAGGTAAATTAAATGTTCTAAATGAGGTCTAATTAAATTTTGGCCTAAGAAGGGAACTATGGAAACTAGTTTAGGATCCTTGTAATCACAACTCACATAACTAATATGGGACATTTATTTGAGTCGTCATTACTTGAGTGCTACCTAACTTGAAACTGTTTGATTTTATTAAATGGGAAGAAGGATACACACACACCCACCCACACCCACACACATATCAGAGGAAGAGGATAATGTATTAAATGTTTTCACACATCATACATTGATTGTTATCATTTATAACTCTATAAGAATTATGATCAAACCTTTGGACATGTAAAATTGGGAAAAGGCGCTTGAAAAATATTAAGGACATTATCTTCCTTATGTGTGAGGATAAGCTAGATTTAGGGCTCTTACCATAAAGACCCCCTTAGGTGGTATGGGGCATCTGAGGAGGTAACAACTAGATGAGTCCTTTATCATGGGCTATCTTGTATTGTTAAGAGAGTCTTTTGAATGAATGTTAATGATTACTCGGAGGTTTAATAGTGAACCTAGTAACATGTTAGTTTAACCACATAAAGACAAGGAATGCTAATCCATAGAATTAGATAAGTGTTTAAGGTGAGATGAAAAGTTCCCAATGGCGAGTGTGCTTTATCATGAAATTGAGCATGAAATACATGAATCTGAAACTTTGCACAAACTAGTGTAAGATGCTGATAACACTATCATGATTTCACCAAGGATCTAAGTTGTGAGATGCTAGATGGGAATTCCACGGAGGAACCTAGGTAGACACTTAGAGAGCATCACTTAATTATCATATCCTGATAAAGGAAATACCAAAGGATACATTTAATGTATTGGCTTGTAAAGAGCATTGAGGGGGATCGAGTAGGATCTGTATACTCTCATGCACTTGCACATAGTTTATGACAATTATTGAAATGAATTTCATTAAGGTTTAGGTTGAATTTAAATATATGGGTATTTAAATTGGGAAACATAAAGTAAAAAAATATTCCCTAGATGAGAAGTGATAAACGTGATTGATATACCCTCTGCATATTTGGTAGGTGATTTTTCTCATCTCACTACCTCGATGACATAATCATGTTCTTATAGTTATTACATGATTGTTGATAGATTTGTTACAATAAGAACCCCACTCCATCTTTACGCAACATGTTTCATTGATCTATCTAGCTAGTGTACACTATCCCACTCTTTCTTGATGATGAACTCTTGTTTCATGGATCACTCTTGATTACCGAGGGGTCTTATATAAATGAACCTCATCTTCTCACACATATGCTGGGTGGAAAAACTCTTATTTCCCCATTCTTCATCAGGATTACACATGATTACATACATTTTTACAATCATTTCAACCAAATTATTCATTCCATACATACATCTATTACCATTTATCATACATAATCCAATTTTCATCACTTATCTATCTATGTCCTAATCAACATTATCATCCATTTGTCAATATACACATTTATGCAATACAAATCAAACTACCACATATGAATAAAAAATCATCACATCACATATCACAAACCATTAACACAACACAATATACCAATCATCCATCTATATATATCATAAAAATCATAGTAAAAAAATACAATCACTGGGGGACAAGCCCCCATACATCACTATATCCATATATGTCATACATAATCACCACTGTCACTATATACAAATATGGGAGATCTAGAAATAAATGCTTCATTAATCAATCCGCACTGCTATTCATGGACCCTAGATCTCTCCATTTGTCTACGTAATAATGGAAACTCGACTAAGTGCTCTGTAAACCGACCCTATAGCTCTACATACTTTGTGAACACATCCTATGCTAGGGATCCTCCACATGTAGCCTCCTAGATCACTGAGTCTCCACCCATGCCTCATTGCGCTCACTCAATAACATGATGCATGTAGTCACTACTATTGTGACTAGCTCAAATAGGTGGGCATGCTCGCCCACAATGGTATCTACTTGATCCAACATCCCACCTCACACGAGAACATTTATAGGTACATTACACATCAATGTGTAAATTATGAATGACCAATAATTATCACCGCAACCATATATCGACACATTAGTTACTACACATGATGACCACAATTAAAAAACTAAGTGATAATCAACAACTACCAATAAATAATACTCATGCTCCACTATCGCTTATGCTATAACATCAACATCGTGGGTAGGTACACGCCCCTCTACTCCTCCAACTAGTAGTGCAACCTCCGCATCTACAATAATTGGAAACAATATCACCCATTGGTGTGCTACCCACCATGCACTATAGGCCTCAATACATCTTACGTCATCCACCTATATTGGCTCTATAGATGTATCTTCCTCTTCTGCACCTATGGGAACTAGCTATTCTCCCGTAGGTCTCGATCTCACTTCGCATCCTTAGTACTCTCATCACTTGCACCTATACATATGGATCTCTGGGGACATCCTGAGAAATACCAAACTAATGTGATACATTATTTGACTAAAATAGCTAAACCACCCCAAGAAACTGATCCTCCAACCACATAGTATGATAAACACATTATAGCTCTACCATGTCATTAGGCCGCTCTCTATAGGATTAATATGGCCTGCATATAATATCCCCTCACCCCATAAAGTCCACCATAACTCGATAGGTAGTAGAATCCAATCTCCTTCTCCACATACCTATCCATCTCACTGCAAATATCTTAGGCCTCACCCAATCAGGCTTGCATGCCCACCGAGTTGCCTCGGTGTTGCAATGTGCTCATAGGCCCATACATGTAATAATGTGGTGGATCCAAGTCCACCCCCATGGTCCTTCAAAGGTGTGAACTTTGTATAAGTTTCTCGTATAAATGTGCTAATACACATCGTTCCTATGCATACCTCGTACCATCCTCCTCTATACATTGACAAATATCATGCATCTTATACAAGATTCCCACACCTCTACCCTCCACTACAAATGAATAAACAATCACAACTACAATAAACTTTCGTAACCACAATTTTTTTATCTCAAAGATATAGCATCTAAGATAATATGGGTCTCGGTCTATACCCGCGTCCCTATAAAATACTACTTAGCTTTGGCTCTGAGCATCCTCTATTGCCATTACCTAGACTCTCTCATCCATAACTAGTATTCACAATATGTGATATACATCCTCTAGTGTCACATTCATCTCCTCTATAGGAAACCAAAAATTACAAGTGTCTACGCACCACCTCTCACATAATGTTGTAATCATAGGCATGTTATGGAGTATCTCCCCCAATTTTGTTATGTGCTGCAGAATGACATGGTCTAGTATATCCCACTCTGCCTTAGATAGGCCAAATCCCAACAACGTGCTCAAGTGTTGACCTCCATATAGCTATCTAAAATGGATATCCCTCTACACAAAACAAAACATATGAAAAACATGACATTAACACCTCATATGCATGAAAAATAAATTATTCACAACACCAACATGCATCATATTTCACATTTATCACATTTTGGGGTCAAAGCAACCTCTTGGGTCACCAACACCTAGGAGAAGGATGTGGGTGCCCAAGAGTAGGTCACCAACACCTAGATTTGGGTGTTGACATCTTGAAGCACATTAGTGCCTTGTCTCGCTCTTTCTCGGTCAGAAATGCCTAGAAATTCAAAACTCAAATTTTACAAAAATTCACAAAAATGAGCTCATTTCAACACATTTTTCAAAAATAATCACACTTACCAACCCCACTATCATGTGCGACATCATGACCACTGCCACCATCTCAAATCTCCTCAATCTCAATGCTCTAATCTACGACAACCTCGCAAGCTCAAAACTCAAAATCGAAGAACACAAGGTTCAAATGAAGTCACCATTCACTTTTCACCATTAGTATATACAATTTTTTTTTTGATACATAATTTGATATATTCATTATGCATGCTCATTTCCAAATTATACATACTCCATGGTTTTTCTCATATTTTGAGGTTTGTTACTCTGTTTTATTCCCTGTCTATGTAATTTGGTTCATAATTCCTTCTACCATTGTATTGTATACATTCCAAAACATTATATTCCAATATATAACATCTCTAATTTGATATACACATAATTTTATGACATCTGCTACACTTCAATTTACTCACCATCATATCATTGCACATTAATTTCGGCTTAGCATTCATTCTTACTATAAATCCCCCTTTTCTAAAAGGGGGAAAACAATGGGATCACCCTATAATCCCCCTCACACTATTACATGATCATTACACATATTTAATACGTCACTATCAAATTTTTCTCATACATTATGCGACATTTCACACCACTTTATAACGATTACCCCTAATGACCTAATATGGGGAAACAAGTGAAAAATATCCTCATGAGTAATATATCAATCTCAATACAATTTTATACTACTCAAATGAAATCAATCAATCAACACAACACAACGTGTTTTACTACTCCTCTCAGATGACCTAACTTAGGAGTTACATCACTACTTTCCCAAATGACCTAACACAATAAGTTACTCTATACTCTATTGCTTCCAAATGACCTAACATGGAAGCCATTTAGCATCATATACATCATGGAAACCTTGGAGAGGGGGAAATGAGATGTCATTGCCTTTCCTATACTACTCTTATATGGGTTATTCTTGTTGGATTAAAATGAACAAAAATTTGGCCTTTGTCTATCTACAATGGATAGACCTTTTGACGATATAGTCATAGTTAGAGGGTAAAACTAGACCTCTCTCTCTAACACTCTTCCTCTAGCATCATGA
This sequence comes from Taxus wallichiana var. yunnanensis, assembly GCA_018340775.1. Lineage (NCBI taxonomy): Eukaryota > Viridiplantae > Streptophyta > Pinopsida > Cupressales > Taxaceae > Taxus > Taxus wallichiana. The sequence continues at coordinate 134,696,757 of CM031244.1, forward strand.
TACTCAAATCCTTCAATTTTTCACACATACAAAATTAGGTTCGGAATCAATCACTACCTACCCCATCAAGTCCCCATCAACGAAAATTTTTAAATTTATAAATTACTCAAATCAAATCATCAATTTCTCCAAGTTCTTCTTATAATGGTTCACCATATCTATTTACGCCACATGGATTGACACACTGATCCATGGTTCACCACGCTATATGTTCTTATTCTATGCATACTTCTGTATCAGGGATTCTCCAGAATTCTCACAGGTATGTTCCTTACTTTCTTTACACTACTTGAATTTCATTCAAATAACATAACGGTGGGAAAATGTATACATAAAATCACACACATAATACTATTCTACTATATCACTAATTATGTTGCTTTATGTATGGATATTAAGTAAGAAAAGTATTCACCAAGGTGACAAACCTCCTAGTCTATCTTCTTTCATTGATTGTTTCTATTATTTTTTATCTCTCACATCTGTCGCTTCTACACCCGATTGTTCTCGTGTCACAAGAATTCATGTCTATTAGTATTCTCACATTTTTGTCAATTGTCTCGAAACTAGCACCTAGGTGCTCCCGCCCAACCTCGGGAGCTTCGTCCTCTTTAATTTGTTGACATTTTCAAATTTGTGGTCATCCTTTTCAGTTTTATTACTCCTATTCCGATGTCCTATTCGGTATGTCGTGTCACTAGTGTCAAAATTCAAGTAAGAAATCCCTATATAAACAGAACATACGTACCATTATAACGGGAGAAATTATATCAAGGGATATCTATCTACATAATCAAAGGGGAAGCATCTTGGACTTATTATTCTACACACACACTTTGCATAAGAAGGGGAAGTTCATTTTTTCATCCACAAATTTGCATTATATCTAGCTACATCCCACTATCTTGGCGTCACTAGCACAAGGGAAACCTAGGAGCACTATTGCACACACAAGCACATAGAACTATATGGTGTCTGAGATGTAGTGTAATGCTTGGTTGTAAGTTCACTTTGTTGACGATTGATGATAATACGACCTCTCATTTTGCATATTTCCTTTTTAGGATTTGATGTATTTTGAGGGGTTTGCAGGAGATTATTTATGTTACAATTTTATAGGTACCTCGATAATCTATTGGTGAGAAACTTTGTCTATAGACAAATTGGTGGGTATATTACCAACACTTTGGAAATCTACATCCCTCTACTTAGATGATGCAACTCCATGTTATTGTGAGTGAACAAAAAATGAAATATTTTGTTGGCCTTGAGGGTCGGGTATGTAAAAGGAACATTCCACTATACCCACAACAAATGCTTACAATTTATTACAAGGGAGGAATTTTCTAGATGGTGGGGGAAGGGAGTGAGAAATAAGAGGGGAAAACTAATTATGCAAGTAGAAAATCATATTCTTTCCAAAATTAATCAGAAATTTCACATACACAATTATAGAAAGAAACAAATATGTTTATGACACCAATGATGAGAGAAAACCATGCATACAAAATTGTACACATTTATACATATGAAAAGGAAACAAATACTTCCTTAACTGATGTAAGTTGTATAATGAATAGAGAGAGAGGAAAAATGAATTCAGAAAATAAAAGAATGCTATCTCTTTTATATATCTCCAAAAAATAATCTAATTTTACAAAATTTGATCACACTTTGAGCATACCAATTTGACAACCCCCCGGAATGAGGGAGTCATTACAATATATAGAATTAAAAGAGACTCTTCATCTACCCCTATGTGCCTTTTCATATGCCTTACACATCCTGTGACTTTTCATATTCCATGGCAAAGAAATTGAAAAGACCTTTCCAAAAAGTTTAATTTTTTCAAATTTGGAGCACCTAGGTGAAAGATATGGCCATGCAGATATGAAGGGATCTAGGAGGAACAAGGGTTCCAAATGCTCTGCTGCTTGCCTACTTTTAACTCATTTCTCCTTTGGGGTGGGGGTATAATGGTGATACTGAGAGAAATGATTGATTGGAGGAACCATTCCACTATTTTTGTTTGACTTAGCCTTTCTTTGCATTGCATTGGATTACGTGTGGATCAAATTATTGGGCCCGATATGGAACTATGGAAAAATTCCACCGGGCCATTAGTTCTTGCAATTTCTTGTTCCCCGCATTGGTCTCCCTTCACACTACTCTATACTCCCACTTTACTTATCTATTGGTCCAAACCACCTTGTGGGGAACCAAATCCTTGGTGAAACTTGTTCCACTGCACCCCAGTTCCCACAAGTAATCTCTCACCCGCACAACATACGTCGATTACCAACACTCACCTCACTTTGGTTTATGGCTCCCAGGTCAATGTGGGGAACTAGATCCTGACCATGAAACTAGTTTTGTTGTTCCTTCCTACATTTGCATGTCCTCATTCCTCTTCATTCCATAAACCCTTTGTCTTTCAGTGACTTGCATTTTAGGGAACTAACCCCTAAAAGGAACTAGTTCCCCCAAATTTGGTTTGTCCACACTACACTTGAACACTTAGCCAAATTTCTTCTTTACATCCCGAGAAGGGATGCGGGAAATTTGAGCTGCGAGGAAGTGTTTCGTGAGTTCCCTAAACCTCCATGCCCCCACAATATACTAAAATATTTTCTTTTTTGTCCCAACATCAATGCAGAGAATCTAAGGCCCCAGAGAGAACCGGTTCCATCCACACCTCAAAACCCGCAAAACACTATAGAGCCCAACTTTTTCAATTTCCTCCAAATTTTCCTAAATATTTGGATTTTGTAGGTGTAGAGGAAGATTAGGAATGCATAAAAATAATTTCGATTGCCTGAGAACATGAAAATACCTAATTTATCTAGTTTCTTCATCGAGGTCCCCTCAATTCACCCAAGACTAGATTCCTCAAGTCCTTAGGGAGTAACTTGGAAGAGGCATAATTTGAGCACTTGGAGGAATTTTCATACACTTCTTTGTATGAAATCTACTGGAAATGGTGTTTCAAAAAATGGCGGGGGTATCATACCTTAATTCTTCCTGACAACTCCCGAAAAAAATTTGAATTTTGTTTTGGGCTCATAGATTATACATTCTAAAATTAGACTGTGGGAAGAATTGCTTGTATCTTGTGAAAAACCTAAAACCATCATCCTATCGAGATTTTAAATACCTTTCTAATGATTTTTGTTTGACCTCAAACTCTTTATGGAGATCTTGGAATCAATTCCTCAAACTCAAGGGTTGTTTGTACACTACAAGTTGCCTCATCCTCTAAGACCTGCCTTTACTGAAACTATCCAAAAACCTTCTAAAACTTACTAGAATATTCCTAAATTAGTTATAAAATGATTTTAGCTCCTAAATACACCTCTATGATGAATATAGGTCTTCAACACTACTCGGTGACTATGCACTTGTCCCTAGAAAGGCTAACGATAGCCCCTTCTAAGCTTTCTTGAAAATCTGCTTTGAGAGATACTGCTCCAAAGCACTTGAATAATCTTATTTTTCCTAAATCACATACGGGGTATTATGAAACTCACATATGGAACACTAAAAGGAAATAATAGGATCTGAAACTAGGGAGGTTGATTTGGGGGTGTTTGGAAAGGTATGGCATTAACATTATTTGACACTAGGGTATGGTTATCATGTCTTTGGGTGGATTTTACCCATGAAAAAGCACAAGAAAACAAATGAATTTTGATTGGGGACATGTTATGGACCCATCACGAGAAAAATGACACGAGAACTCTAGAATCTAAATTTATAACATTGACAAGTGCCTTATCCATTAGGATTTAGAGAAACACTCAACATGCATGAGATAAACTTGGAAAAAGACACACACATACACACACATGCAATGATCGTGAAACACACCACACTTTGAAAAGTAAAAAAACACAACAAGAAAAGGGAAACATACCTAAATCACCCATGATACAATGTAGGGGACAACCCACTCTCACTGATGGAACTGTTTTAAATATTGGGAAATTCCAAATGAAATCCCTCTAGATACGAGATATGAAATACATTACCACCAAAAGCTTACAAAATTTGGAATGGATGGAGCCACAAAAAATCAAATTTTCTATGAATTCCATTTGGCTCTATTTGCTTGTTCCATAGTAGAACAAGATCTTCTACTTTGAATTCTCTAGCCTTGGCTTTCTTATCAACAATAGTTTTTACTTTTAATTGATGCTCCTTGATACAGTCTACCACCCTGAGCCTGTTTTCCTCTAGCTTCTCAAGAAATAAAATCCTTTTATCAATTGAATCCCAATATTGGCCATCTTCTATTCCCTAGAGCAGCTTGAGAGTTGACATCTCGACCGTGACTAGAATCTCAACTTTGATCCCATAGAGTAACTGGAACGGTGACATGCCAATTGCTTTCTTTGTGTTATCCTATCTCGCCCACAATGCATCATAGAGTTTCTTGTGCCAATTTCTTTGATTTTATCTACAATATTGTGGATTATGGTTAGAATGTTCTTATTACTTGATTCTTCTTGACCATTCCCTTGTGGGTAATAGTCGATGAGTGAGATAGGGAGATTTCATAGCCATAACAGAATTTGGTCAGCTCTTTGGAAGAGAAGTATGTGGCATTGTCTACCACGATATTTTTCAGAACCCTTAAATAAATGATGATGTTATCCTTGAGGAAGTTCCACACTATTTCAGTATTGGATTACTTAGCTAGGATGGCTTCTATCCACTTGGTGAAATAGTTGGTCACTATGAGCACATAGGTTTGGCCACAACTTGAGTGAGGATTGAAAACACCAATGAAATCCATTCCCCAATGTTGGAAGGTATCCTCAATCACCACAGGGCACGAGAGGAAGTGCAACAAGTTGAGTTCTCCCAAACAATTGATGACATGCTTCACATCTGGAGACCCAATTTTGAGTATCCGTAAAAAGGGTAGGCCAATAGTACCTACCACGAAGAATCTTATGAGCAATGACCATTGCTAAAAATTTCCCTCCACTTGCTTGATTATGGTAGGATTTCAACAGTTTTTTCTTTGTTGTTTTTTATCTACACACCTGAGAAAACATCCATCAAGTCCCCTCTTATAGAGAACATGATTCCAAATGACACACTGCTTTGACATGAGTTTGAGGGTTCTCCTTTGTTTGTAATCAAGATAAGCATAACACTCACTATAGGCTAGATATTAGGAATTTTTTACATACCATTCATCAATGGTGTTCACAAAAAGGACCTAAGGTGTTTCCTAAGACATTTAGAGAAAAGGCATTCCTTTGCATCTCATGCTAAGTCTTGAGAGATTCATCTTACACTATCAAATTTCAAAACCATTCCCTGTGACTAGGTTAGAAGGTTGGATATCCAAACCATACTCTTTAATTTTTGCAACCCAATTTCTTATTTTAGCTCCCGAGTCTTATTGGGTTAGAATGGACTTGATGGTAGTGTATGGGAACACCAAAATTGTGTGAGAATTGAGAATGTAGAATCTAAAATTATTCATGACTTTGACCACCGCATATGCATGCTTCTCCAACTAGATGTAGTTAAACTCATGGTTCTTCAATGGGAAACTCATGAAAGTAATGGGTGCCTCCACACCTTATTCATTCTTTTGGAATAGGATGACGGAGAGGTTGTGCTTAGAACCATAACAATATATAATGAATTATTTATTAAAATTGGGACATACTAGGGTCTGAGCTTTAGCAATGGCTCTCTTGATTTATTCAAACACTTCCTTTCCATCATCACTCCATTTGATGCTCCCTGGGGTTTCATCATGGCTGTAATGTGCTTAGTCAACTCTAAAAATTTAGGAATGAAGCACTGAAGGAAGTTGACTTTTCTAAATAAGGAATGGACTCCCTTATTACTTATAGGTAGGGACAATTATTGGATAGCCTTAACTCTTTATGGATTGATGCTTTCCCCTTTCTTATTCACAATGTGCCCAATAAGTATTCCTTCAGTAACACTAAAAATGAATTTCTTGGGATTGAGGGATATACCATGCTTTTAGTACCTAATGAGTACTTGCTCAAATTTTTTAAGGTGATATATGTACTTTTTTGAGAAAATAGTCAAGTCATCAAGATAGATGAAAATGCAATGCTTTAGATCCTTGAATGCTAAATCCATTGCTCTTTGGAATGTCCCACTAACATTGATCAAACCGAAAGATATTCTACCGTATGGGAAAGTTCCCTAAGGTGTTGTAAAGGTTTTCTTGGTCTTGTATTCTTCCACCACTTGAATATGGTTATATCTTGAGAAACCATCAAGCAATGAGATAATTTTAGACCCAATGACTACTTGTAGGCTATGATCTATTATGGGAAAAATATAGTTATCCTTCAATGAGGCTTGATTCAGATTTTAGAAGTCCACACATATTCTTATCTCTTAGTTATTCTTCTGTACTAGACAATATTTTCTAGCCATGTTAAATGGTAGATAGGGAAAATGATCTTGAAATTGAGCATCTTCAACACCTCTTATTTGATTGTATCAATAATTTTAGGATTATATGGCCACCGCTTCTACTCGAAAGTATTAACACTCAACTTCAAAGGAATTGAGTAGTGCATTTATTTTAGTTAGAAGGACTCAAGATCATCATAAAAATATGCAAGAACACCTGAATACTTTATTTGTAATGAAACAAACCTTATTTTTTTCCTATGGGAACAACAATAGCCAATGTTGACCATCCTCAATTGCTCCATTGTATTGATGTTTTATTTTTCAAAATCAACTGTGCACCATGAAGATTGATTTGATTTTTCTTGAATGAACAGGTCATGCTTATCAAAAAAATCTTAAAGAGACAAAATACCTCTTGGGATATTGTTTCCCTTCATCCGGATGACACATTCTAAATCAAATTCATCAATTCCTTCTTTTTCATCATCCATGATGGACTCCCTATTTGGGTTATCACTTCCTTCATAGTAGATATTACTGAAGTTTTCTTTCTTCTCTAGGAAAGAGAGAATTTGACTATCATCATCAAAGACTTGCCAATGATTCACATTGTCTGGTACACTAGGCCTAAAAACCATTTCAACAGTCAATTTTTCTTTGTTGAAGGATAGATGAGGAGTCATCAAGGGAGCTGAAACTATAAGAGAGTCAACTTTTTATTTTTTTTGTGCGGGATAGCTTGAATTGAGAAAGAATCAAAGGATTTAATGCAATCATATACCCGCTTTTAGGTAATGATTAAGCCTAGGACTTTTCACTTGGTACTGATTTCTCACTTGCTTCATGATTACCTCGGCATTGCCAAGGAATTTTAATTACTTGATCCCCATATTTTCAGCAACATCCATTCCTAGGAGGAATGCTTCCTAATCCACCATGTTGTTGGTATTACTAAAGTGCATCTTATAGGAAAATGGATACAACTCACTTGAGGGGTAAGTTAAGATGATGCGTTCTCTTGATCCAACATTAGAGTGGATACCATTGAATTCCATTATCCATAATTGGTTCTCTTCATCCCCCTGTAAGGAGGGGAAAGTTTTGTCTCTTTCTGATGTAAATAAATAATTCCCCATTCCGTTGTCTTAGAAAAGATATTTTCTCTAGGATCCTCATACTTCTAGAATGTGTACTTCATCTTTTGTATGGGAAATCATACTACTAGAATGGTCAAAAAGACCAATCCATCCGTATGTTACCACCTAGGTCTCTAAAAAAACTTCTACTCAGTAACATACCAAAGGATGCTGGTATGTCTACCACCAAGATGGTGAGTAACACCTTCTCATCTAGAACTTTTACCTAGGAAACTTATGCATATTTGATCCTTCCCACCAATGGTACTTCCTTAAATCCCATAGAATAGAAAGAACAACGTTCCCATGTCAAAGTAAGTCCTATGGAATTAGCAACCTTGATGGGTATGACATTATCAAAGGATCCTGGATCTATAATGCACTTGTTTAATGGTAACCTTTGATAAGGAGAGATAGGTAAAAATATTCCACTTTATTGTTTTTTGATGTGATAATTGTGAGCATATTCTCGTTTAGAGGTGTGGATGGTTTCGGCAGTAGGCCTCTAGGAGCGGGGTTTTTAGTATTAGGTTTTGGACTACCACTCTTGATATGATTAAAAAACCTCTCAATTTGTTCCAGATCATTTTAAAAAAATTTAGTTTCATAGATTTGAACCTTTGTTTTATTAGTATGTTCAATGTAATCAAATGGAGCAAAGGCATTGAACTTTATGTTCCAAGGGAAACAAAAGTTTAAAAGGGAAGACATGACACTATTTTAAAAGCTTGAGCATTATTGGTAAATGGAGTAGTAGGTTAAGAAGAAGTAGATGGTTTGGCTTGAGAAGAGGTGGAATCTTTTATAGGACTATCTCTTGACACACAATTAGATATATAATTAGGAGAGGTACTAGTTGAATTAATTGGTATAGTAGCTTTCCTCTTTCTTCCCACTAAGTTTGTCTTCTCTTTTGTAGATTCCATTGAGGAAAGGAGCTGAGACCCTCTCTTGATTATCTTATTCTGTAGATTTGTCACTTGAAGCTCATTTTTCTTCTTTGTCTTCTTAGGAGGTGTAGATGAAGAAGATCCCTTTTGGGAGTGGGTAAACACTATGCATGAGAAGCTTGGTGCTTCTTCATCATCATCACTATCTTTCCTGATTCGGACTAAAGAAAGATAACTTGTGTATGATTTTCAATCTCTTCAATTTCAAGGAAATTGTCATCTTCACCTTCCTCTTTTGGTTCTTCAATATATTCTTCCTCTTATTCTCCTTCTACATTATAGGTTGCATTTATTATCGTGCCTCAAGAGAAATCCTACGAGGAGGTGGAGTTATTCTTGGTCCTGTTTGGAGGATTAGTCTTCTTTGGTACATTTCTCATAATAATCTGGGAGAGTTTTTTTTCATAGCAATCATATCATTTTCCATTTTCTCAATCGTTGAATTAGTGGAATTGAACTTAACTTTGACCTTTTTGCTTACCATTGGGATTATTTACTTTTTCGGATAAGATCAAATGATTTTCCATTTCAATGGCATAGTCTTGAGATTATTTCAATGTTCTAGGCTGAGATATCCTGAGAATAAACCCAACTTCAGGTAGCTGGGAACTTATGAAGAATCTTTTCAAATTGTTTTCTATCGAGGGCATGGCATTAGTTGTAATCCTTTTGAGTACTATATTATACTTTTCTATGAAATATCTCATGCCTTTGTTCAAATATTTCTTTATATGTACCAATTATACCAAGAGATCTTGAAAATCTTCTATAGACTTAAATATATCTTTGAAGCATTTTTTTATATCATCCCAAAAAGTGATAGACCTTGCTAGCAAAAGATAGAACCACTCTATGGCCTTGTCTTGTAATGAATCCACAAAAATATAACAGATAAGTATTCATACTTGACACCCAACACACCACATGTGGTGATGAAGCTCTACTACATATTTTTTAGGGAGTTAGAAACCATATTCTCTAAATTTAAGGAATATTTTCCTTGATCCTTGTGGTAGATCATGGAGTGGTTGTGGAAGTGCAAGTGGGAAAATATTTCTCCCCCATGGTATAATCAGTTTAGCCCTTTCTTTGTCTTCCATCTATACTTCCGCTTCTATCTTGGCTCTAGCTTCCACTCTTGCTTTGGATATCGCTTCTACTCTTACTTGAGATCTTTTTATTTCTTCAATTTCATCTCTTACTTCCACTTTGGATCTTTCTTTAGCTTCTACTCTTTCTCAAGATTCTTCTTCAGTTTCCACGTTGGTGAAATTTTTAAACTCTATGTTTAGTGGATTGACGCCTCTTGAACAATTGTCGAGAGTAGTTTTGAGATAGGGGAATTCCTTATAATTCTTGCTAATTATTGTATTCTTTAGATCTCTTCAAATATAGGACGAATATCTCCACCTTGTCTTTGAGACCTTGTGTACTTCGTGTTCAACCAACTTGTAAATTTGGAATCATCTTAAGCTCTTTCTTGTTGGGCTTGTGCTTGTCTTTGTCTTTCCAAATATGTGTAGCATGTTGTTCATCCAAATCTAAAACTCTTGTGGCAATTAAGTACTGTGTAAAAATTTGTCTCTTGTGCTAGTTAACTTCCCTCAAGTCGATATCAATACATTCTTAAATATGGAATAAAAATTCAAGCCTTTGGACATGATAATTACCAGGAATAGATATGGATATGATATGTAAGGCCCTTGGGGCTCTTTAACTTCAATTTTTTATTTTTTGGATTTTTGATTTTTTTAGTATTTTCTTGTGATTGTATTTTGGTGTAGATTACTTGCCAAGTCTACTACCTCATGGAGGGCACCAAAAATTGTTGACAAAAAAATTGATGGGTATCTTGCCAATGCTCTAGGAATATAAGTCCCTCTACTTAAATGGTGCAATTCCATGTTATTATGAGTGAAAAAAAAATGAAATTTGTTGTTGGCATTGAGGGCTAGGAATCCAACAAGCACACTCAAATGCACCTACAAAAATTATTACAATTTATTACAAGGGAGGAATTTTCTAGATGGTGGGGAAGGGAGTGAGAAATAAGAGGGGAAAGACTAATTTTGCAAGTAGAAAATCATATTCTTGCCAAAATTAATTAGAAATTTCACATACACAATTATAGAAAGAAACAACTATGTTTATGACACCAATGATGAGCGGAAACCATGCATACAAAGCTACACACATTCATACATCTGAAAAGGAAACAATTCCTTCCTTAATTGACATCTTCCACAAGTTGTATAATGCAAAGAGAGAGGAAAAATGAATTCAAAAAATAGAAGAATGTTATCTCTTTCATATATCTCCAAGAAATAATCTCATTTTACAAAATTTGATCACACTTTGAGCATACAAAATTGACAACCCCTTGGAATGAGGGAGTCATTACAATATATAGAATTAAAGGAGACTCTTCATCTACCCCTACATGAATTTTCATATGCCTTATACATCCTGTGAATTTTCATAGTCCATGGAAAAGAGAACAAAAAGACCTTTCCAAAAAGTCCAAGTTTGTCAAATTTGGAGCATCCGGGTGAAAGATATGGCCATGCGGATATGGAGGGGTCGAGGAGGAACACAGGTTCCACAAAATTTGCTATAGTCCACTTTTAACTCATTTCTCCTTTGGGGTACATGTATAATGGTGATGTGGAGAACTCGATTGATTGGAGGAATCATTCCATTGTCTTGTTCTAGCTCCACCTTTACCGCATTACATTGGATGGTGTGTGGATCGATTATCAGGCTCGAGATGGAATTGTGGAACAATTCCATCCGGGCCATTGGTTCTGTAGTGCCTTATCTATTGGCCTAACCCTCCTTGCGGGAACCAAATGCCTAAATTTTTTTTTCCACTTGACCACCAGGTTCCCACAAGTCACCTCTCATCATCTGTACAACATACTTTACTTTCGAATCTCACCTCACTCTACTTTGTGGCTCCTAAGCCAATGCGGGAACTAGCTCCCTGGTGGAACTAGTTCCACCATTCCTTCCTATGTCCACATCTCTACATTCCTCTTTATTCCCCAAAACCTTTATATTTTGGTCCAACATGCATTATGAGGAACCAACCCTCGAAAGGAACTAGTTCCCTCTAAACTTGGTTTGTCCACACTCCAATTTCCCTGCACTACACTTGAACACTTAACCAAATTTCTTCTTTGTGGCCCAAGAAGGGATGTGGGGAACTTTGAGCCATGAGGAAGTGTTCCATAAATTCCCTAAACCTGTTTTCCACCTGTAATACACTGAAACCTTTCTTTATGGTCCCAACATCAATACGAAGAACCTAAGGAACCGAAGAACCAACTCCATCTACACCCTAAAACCCGCATACACTATAAATCCCAAATTTTTAAATTTACTCTAATTTTTCCTAATTGTTTGGATTTTAAAATCCTGGAGGGAAGGAGAGGAATGCATCAAAACAATTGTATGTGCCTAAGAACATGAAAAATACCCAAATTTTCTAGTTTCTTCATCGAGGTCCCCGTAATTTGCCCAAGTCGAGATTCCTCAAGTCCTTGGGGAACAACTTGATGTAGGCATAATTCAAGCATCCAAAGGCCTTTTCTTGCACTTATTTATATGAAATCAACTAAAAATGGTCTTTAGAAAACAATAGGAGGGGCATCATACCTTGATTATTCCTTCAACTTCCTATAAAATTGGCTTTTCATTTATAGAAGGCATATGCTAAAATCAAACTCGTAGGAAGAATTACTTGTGTCCTGTGAAATAATTGAAATTGTCATCATTGAGATATCTGAAATACCTTTCCAATGATGTTTTTTTGACCTCCATCTCTTTACAGAGCTCCCATAATCACTTCCTGAAACTCAAGGGTTGTTAATACATTACAAGCTGCCTCATCCTCCAAGGCCCACATTTGCTAAAACAATCCCAAAACCATTTAAAACTTCCTCGAATCTTTCTGAATCAGTTAGATAATGATTCTAGCTCTTGAATACACCTCCATGTTGAATATAGGTATTTAATATTGCTTTAGTGACTATGCACTTACCCCTAGAAAGGATAATGATAGCCCTTTATAAGCTTGCTTGAAAACCCACTTTGAGAGATACTGCTCTAAAGGCACTTGAATGATATTATTTTTCATAAATAACCTATAGGTAATGTTAACACTCATATATGGACCAATGGAAGGACATGATAGGACTTGATACTAGGGGAAGTTGATCTAGGGGTCTGGAAAGATATGCCATATAATGTTTTTGACACTAAGGTATGGTCGTCCTATTTTTGGGTGATTTTTTTCCATGCAAAAACATAGGAAAACACAACATAAGTGTGACATATAAGTGATCATTGAAGAACAAGTGAAAAACCCTAGTGAAACTGAAGAAATAAAGTTCGATATTTTCGTAAACTCCAACACTAAGGAGAGGTCTTTGGCACCCATGTACCCTCGCCCCTTCTTAGGAACCCGTGTCTTGGCCATTTTGTGAGTTACCTAATTTTTATCAAGCATTCAAATTACTCTCCACAACATTTTCATCAGTCTGCCCAACCGAACACACTTCAAGTATAAGAAAAAATCATATAAGTATCTTACCTTTCACATTTGCTTACATAGTTACATTTATAAAAGAGTGAAATCATTTATATCTTGTAGTATATCATTGTAGCAGTTTCTAAAATCAGATTTTTAATAAAATATTTAGATTTTATTGAATCAGAGTCATCAAGAGTGTTGTATTTGAAGTTCACTATATGTATTTTTAGTCTTCTTAACACTTAGAACCCTTGCTTGAGGGTTAAAGATAGCCTCCTTGCTCCAAATCTTCCTTTTAGACCTATAGGTGACTGTTTAGAGCTCTTATAGTCTTCAACAATATGATATAGTGCATTATCACCTTAAAAATGCTTTGTAATCTTCTAATCATCACTTCCTATGCATTCTAGTAACTCTATCTTCTTCTTACCCTTATGATCATCACCACACTCATTGAACCTTTCATCCATAGGATAGAATAGATCATTCCTACTCTTGCAACAATGCTATCATTTCAAGCATAAACTCAAGGTCAAGCCAAGCACTTATGTGTACTTGCATAGTCCTTATGGAGATTTATTATGGCTAAACTCTTCATTTTTAGTCTATATAACTTATCAAACCCTTTTTATGCTCTAGAATCCTAATCAAAACAATTATACAGAGCCCAACCATCCATTACAGGTATTTAAAAAATACATATCCTTTTGAGAGCTCATTTTAAGTCCACAATAACTCATATTAGGTTTTGCACACATGCTCACGGTTGAAGAAATTATCTCCAATCTTCACCTTATTTATGGCACCTCATACTTCCTTTCTAATGTGATCTTAACTTGCAACTTGTATACAATCAAAGAAATCTAACAACTTATTCTATATCTATTCATACTTTGCCCTATTATAGCTCCTAAGACAATTCTCGGGTGATTTCATGATTAGACCAAGATGTGCATACCCAAAACAATGTAAAAGATTCTTCAATCACCCTTTATGGCCCTCAAGGTGTGGTTTAAGTTTTAGGTTTCAACTCTTATTACAATACTATTTTCTTCACTCTTACACTTTTAGGCCTAATACCCTTCTAGTAGCCCTACAAAGTCACCTTTTCATGCATAAATTTTGACTCCAGAGGTATGCAAATGATTTTAAGGGATTTTTTACTACTAATTTAGCCAATCCTTATGTGTCCAAAATTTCAGTATGATCTCTTTCACAAAATCTCCTGAAACCTTACTATGGCATGTTCCCATTAGGTCTTCCTAAACTGTAGCATTCCCTCCTACTCTACTAGAGACATCATTGGAATAGAAGCAGAGGATGTCTTGAGTCTTGATTGTTCCTTTAACACTAATGTATCATATGACTACTATAGATTTTTAGAGTTCCATGCATTGTTTTAGACCTTCAAATCAATATAGGAGATTAGACCCTCATTAGGGTTTCCTAGGAACCTAGGAGGTAAAAATTACTATAACTTCATTTAAAGACACAAATTTTTTACTAGAGGTCTATATACACCTCATATACATTTATCTCTTACCAGTGTAATTCAATGTTCAAAATTACTCTTCCATTCATGAGTGTACCAATCTTGTAGTATCTTAGTACTTAAGATACCTTTATCACATTGAATACTTGCAAAACATAAGGAATATGCATTGATATCTTAACAATCCTCTTACATGATTGTGGCCATATTTTTAAGCTTCTCTTGCAGACCCATACATTTTGAATATACAATAATTACTTTATGAGTAGTTTTACACACCTAATTACCAAGTAATAAGACACCTAAACTTTGTACATATTATTGACATAGGCTCGAGACCATAGAGTCACGATATAATCATCTCTTTTGCTATATTTTCACAATTTTAATAACTAAAAATCTTATGAAATGAAGGAAAATTCAAGTTAGACTTCATCATATCTAATTAACATCATGATTTACCTTGTGCTGGATTGTAGTCACGTTTGTAACACTCATGCAGACCTTGGAAATGAATCAACCCGTAATTTGTGAGAGACATGCCTATGATTTTGACACTTAGATTATAATTAAATATTTGACATGTATACTTTACAAAAACCACTTAAGGTTCACTCATTTATATAATTATTTACCTTATAATAAACTTGAATCAGCTTGATAGGGAATACTTAGACTCGAGACCATGACATCTTCATCATAAAGTGATATGAGATAATGCATGGAAAAACCATACCTCACGATGAATGAATTATTTTACATAGAATTCAAAGGCTTGAAAAAATAACCATTTACCTGATTATGCTTCATCTTATAGACCTTTGATAGTATATTTCCTTCTTTCCTTTTATGATTCAATGTGCTTTGATGAATTGATTGTGATGGTGACCTTTTTATGTAAACTTCAACCTTGTTCAATGTTCTTATCAAAGCATTTTCTTTATTTCATGATAGGAAAACACCTTGCAGGCATACCACAGTCTTGATTATCAATTCTTGAAGCGTATCTATTCCATTTTCTCCTTTTAAGGGAATTTACAAACTTAGAACATTTTCTTCACATCTGATTGTCATGAGAATATTATCTTTCTTCTCAAGATATGAATTAGATCATGGAACCTTGTGACTCATTAGCTTAGAGTTTTATGGCCTAGTTAAGAGTAGACCTAACACACTTCTTTCGATTGAAAAATTCCTTTATAGAATCCTAGAGGAGGCACATCATACTTTTTTAGATCACTAGGATAGTATATAGTCATCAAAAGATCATGATAACTCCATCTTTTCTCTTTTTCCCTTGATACCTTATCAACCTTCCTAGATGCACTTATCGGTGTGATACCCTCATCTCCTATGTCTTCTTATTTTGATTGGATGTCTGAAAAACATATATTATGATCTTCATTCACTTGCTTTCTCTTGACTATGACTAGAGGCTCTTCATGATTGACACTTGGATCGCTCTCATCCTTCTCAACCTTATCAACACTTTTTGATGCCTTTCTTGTACTAGGATCTCCTATGAATATTTTTGATTGCTTTGTCTCTTCATCATCTATCCATACTATTTTCTTGTCATTCTTTTCTTCTTCAAATCTAGAATTGACTTCCTTGACCTTGTATATGTACTTCATATCCTTATTTCCAATGGATCTCTCAAACATGGCTGACTTGGACTCATTCTTAGGATTAGTATTCATTTTGTATACCTTTTTGCCTTGCCTTTTGAATGCATGAAGTTTTGTGCTATATCTAGGAGGTTCATACAATGTTTTTCATAATGTCCTTGTCCATTAAAATTGAAAAACAAAACATAATTCTTTCCTTTAGGACATTCATTTTTCCAATTTTGACTATATGATTCATAGAGAAAATAATTAGTAGTATGAACCTTCTCTTGACAGTTGAAGTATACTATGTTCCTTTCTCTCTCATATTTTCTATCTCTCCATGGATGGTCATCTATGACATGCTTCCTACACTCCTTAGCTCTATGTCTAAAATTGTGACAAGAAAAGTAATAGCCATTGAAGGTTATTTCATACCTGGATGCATTTGGTTGTCTCATTGATCTAGAAATTTTTGATCTTATCTTCTTGGGATCATTCATGGTTAATTTTTAGCTAGAACCAACCTTATATTCTTCATAATTATTTATAGGATCTCCTTTGAAGCCTAGTAATGTCTTGTCTCCTTCTTCATTTTGAATATCTAGAATACAATCCAAATTTTTAGATATCTTCTCCAAATTTTGATAAATCTTCAACCTCATGTTAACTTCTTTTAGGTTAGATTTTAAAATTCTCTAATATTCTTCATGTATAAGGCAAATATCTTCTTTGTACTTCAGGGCCTTTGACACATTCTCAACTATAGCTTCCATGTCTTTAAGGGATTTTCCATGATCAAATTCCATGTACTTGATTTCCTTTTTTAATCCATCAATCAAGGACTCTATAATCTAAAATTCTCTTTTCAGACCTACTTTAACTAGTTTAACCATTCTTATACTACAAGGATCTCCTACAAGATTTTAAACTTGTTCCAAGAGGACCTTGCTATGATACCAATTATTGGAAAATATAGGCACTGAGAGGGGGTGGGGTGAATCTATGCTTATTAAAACTTTGAAAAATATTCACAAAATTAGTAATCTATTCAATCTAGATCATCAATAACCATGATAGACTAATGAAATTCAAACATGAGCATGAAGTAAGAAAACACATATGAACACCAGGTTTAATGTGAGAAAACCTTCAAGGAAAAAAACCCATTGAAATCAATGCACTAACTTGGAAAAATTGTCTTATAAAGGTTACAAAGATTTCATCTGTTAAGCATCTAATCAGCTTGAAGCATCTAATCAGCTTGGAGCATCAACTCCACTAGTTTATTCAAGCTACTACTTGACCTTTAACAAGCTTCTACTTGCATGGAAGCTACAACTCCCAATACTCCAATCAAGCTTCTACTTGAACTTATGTAAGCTACAACTTACAAGGAAGCTTCAACTCCATGTTTTCTAAGCCACTACTTAGTCTTATACAAGATGTTTTGATCACTTCCTTTTAGTTGTCTCACAAAATAAATTGTGATCACCTATTCTACTAATATATATTCTCTTTTAACCATCCTTCTCACCTTGATTCATCTCATTTCTCATCTTCTTACTCTGCTGAAAAATCTGTCATACAAGGATCTTATCATACATACACTCTTTCCATGCTTCTCTCATTGTACAAGTACACTTAAACCTCTCCTCTCTCAAACATACCATTGCTGAAAAAATGTAGTCATGGGGGCACATCACAACACCTTAAGTTACTTGGTTTTTCATGTCTTCATACACTTTACACAACATGGACTTTAACAACATATCCTCATGTCCTCTCCTTCTTGAACCTATACCTAGTTAAACTAGTATTCATTCATTATATGCTTTATCACTTCAACAACCAGTCTTCATGCAAAAGAACAAGTTTATATATGTAGAGAGACATCCTATATTTTTTTCACTTCATCTCCTAATAAATATTCAACTTCCAAACATTCAAATTGAATAGGAAGAGATATTACATCACCTAAAACTATCCTCTTGTAATCATTACAACCGCATTTGATGTCATTTTCACGTGAAACCCTTATAAGTCCTGTGAAGATGCTCCCGAAAACTATGATGATCAAAATAAACCTATAACCTCTCCGACCATCTAACTTCACCTGTAAATATTCCTTTCTAACCTCTGCAAACATGAGTTGTAATGGTTATGTAGGATTTTTTTCCTATTATTCCATGTAAGAATCTTGTTTTATAGCTCAATGAACCCAATTCCAAGTGTTCGAGAATGCATACACATTACTAGAGTCCTCTAACTCTATAAAATCTTGAAATTCTTCATTTATTGCCATTTTATCTTCAAGATTCATTAGAGAAATCATGTATATTAGGAAGTAAGACCTTCAAAACATATTTTAAAAATATTAGAGATAAAGATACATTTGCAACTCATATTCAATCATGAATTTAGGAGAAATGAACCTACAAGAGGTATAATTATTCACCATGGACTTGGATATGAGCTAAACATAACATGGAGATCTTATTTTATATCTCTTTCACATCAATTTACACACAATCATATAATAATTGAAATGGAGTCGATAAGTTTTTGAAAATATACAAAGAAAAAGTCTTCAACTCTCTTAAAATCTTGGAGAAGGTGGTGAGTGGTCTCTATATTACCTTCAAATTCCAAAAGTAACTCCATGACTCTCATTCAAGCAAGATGATACTAATTTTAGCAAGTACCAATCAGAATTTCAAAATTAGAATCTTTACCTTCACAAAGTGAGCTTGATCATGCACTTAAACACTCCTTCATGGCTCCAAATCAACATTTATGGAAAGTTATATGTCTTGAGTAACTTACCAAGTCCATGCATTGCATCATCTCAGGTCTTAGAGATTGAATGTGATTGAATATTAGGGACAAGTCAAATTGGTTCACAAGCTCCAAAACTAGACTTTCCTTTGTTTGCATCCAACACACTAAAACTCAATTCCATGGGAAAACCTTACATATAAAATTCAAGAGGAAACTTTTAATTCATGGAAAAATAAGCTAGGTTGAATGAATAAAACACAAGTTTGAGTGCCTAGATCACAAGCTTTCTTGACTCCCCCAAAATGATAGTGTTACAATATTAGGACTAGTACATGAAAACAATTCACCTCAATATGTCATGAGCTTGTATAAGTTGTATTGAACATATGAAACCTATACATAATCAATTATCACTTAGAATCATGTCATGTCATTAAAAATCACACTAAATAGGCTTGTTCTCTCGAGGAACATAAGGGGGAAGTCACGAGTTGGATAAGCTAGTGAAAGAAATGTGGGCTCGGTTGGAGGCAGTGGAAGAGGGTCTGAAGAAAAGGAAATTCCAACTCTACATTAGCAGCTCTGAGGATGAAGATGATGGTGGGAAGACTCAGAAGGAGCTAGAGCATGAGCACAACTAAGAGGATCCTGCTAGCACTTCACCAACCCCCAAATGTCAAAAGATAAACTAGTTTTCTTTGTTCTTGTTTCTTGAACTACTTGTTGTCTTTTGGTAAACTATTTTTGGTCCAGTTGTAGATTGTTTTGTTTTGTCTCTTGCTATGGATTTATTTTTGGACTCGCTTTCTTGTGAGTTAAGTCTGTTTAACTCATTTTGGTCCTATTTCTTTTTTTTCTTCATTTTGTGTGCTTTCATGATGTATTCTCTTATGTAAGGCCTCTGGGAGCCGACCTATTTTTTAACCTAATATAATAAAAATTAAAACTCACAAGAACACAATTGAATGGTTTTGGGATGCTTATCCCTTAGCGGTACGAGACCTAACTCCTTGTTCATAAAAAAATTGTAATTGCCTAGATATTTTCCCGAACATGAAGGAAAATTTCTATAAATACTTCCATATAAATATTTCAATATGAAAATCTACCATGCATGCTTGTATTGCTATTTTTCCTTAAAAAGGTTGAAATTATATCTTCTCAAATTGACATGAGGCTACAAAATACCATCAAATTGGAATATAATGAAAGGAATGACAACCAGATCGTACTGCCAAGAACAAGAACACAGATGCTAATCAAACACCACGATCAATAAGATGAAAGCAATTCACCAGAATAAATTTACATAAAACCTTTGCAAACAAATGAGAAACAATATCATATATTATTATGGAACTCAATGCAATACATTGAGAATGGGCCTTCCTTGAATAGGAAAGGAATAAAAATCTAAGAACTAGTTAAGGTCGTAGATCAAAGCATAAATCAAGGAAATAACTAGTCATCAAAGAACTAGTCAAGACCATAGATCAAGGAAAGAACTAGTCAATACCATAGATCAAGGAAAGAACTAGTCAATACCATAGATCAAGGAAAGAACTATACCTAACAACTAGATAATATCTCCTAATATCTAAATAAGATAAAAGAAATATCCACACACATAAGTGGGTGAGGATAAATACAATAAAAGTAAATAAAGTACCTAGGTGAACATGAGCTAAGGTAAATACCTACTCTAACACCCCCTCAAGTGAAGCTAGGGGCCAAAATAGAAGTGGCATGTCCATAGTATGAGTCCCGGAAACTAGGCCTGATGAGGTACTCATGTACAATAATTGGGAAAAAAGGGACACCGCAAGGTACCCAAAACCAATAACAACAAAGTAAAGAGAGTAAAGATCTGCTCCAAGGCATCCCAAGAAGCTCGGCTCAAAAAACTCGTACAATGCTGAAGAAGTTTGGTGTGCACTATGGTTTGAATCCACTGCTCGATCACAAAACTCAAAAACAACTGACACTGGGTTTCACCAGAATAGCTCCATACAAGGAGATCACAGAGTGATGTTAAAAGTGCAAAAAAACACCAAACATAATTCGATAAACTGCTGCAAATAGGTGTACCATGATCCAAGAATAATAACCAAAGCAACAAGACAAGGAAATAAACTCCAGAGTGTCACAATCTAAGAAAAGCCAAGGTAACAAGGCAAGGACACAAAACCCGAAGAAGCAGGATCAACACCACACCCTCCCATACTGCTGAATGGGTGGAGTGATGCTACAAATCTATATGAGTTGTCAAAACAACTACTCGAACACTGACAAACTAACACTGGAATGCACCAGAATAGATCCCCCATAAGGGGTAAGTGCAATAAGTTGGGGGACAAAAAAGGGGTCATAAGTGGACGTCATATTGCAAATAACAACATAATATCAACTTGTAGGGATTATTATCAATACATACACTCAAAATTAAAAAAATTATATTAATATGAATCATAGCATCCAAAATCTAGTTTCTAAAATAGTAATTTTTGTAAAAAATGGACAAGATTAGCTATATTAAACACTCAAAATTCAATGACTTGGTATTTTTTTTAAAAACACCTATAAGATTATAGTTTGTTTTCCCACGATTTGGATGACCAAAAATTGATATATATATTCTTCTCCTTTGGTGAGAAGTTAGATGCCACTATCTACCTTGGGATGGATTTTATTTTGTATTTTTTGAGCAATATTTTATTTTTTATGATTTTTTCCGTGAAAGTGGTATGAAAACATAAAGAAAACAGAGCACTTTCCGTTTGCCTACCATAACTTCATCAAAAAATATTGAAATTAAATAATTTTTTTTTAAAAACATGTATATAATTTCACCATAGTTGGGATGGTATAATTTTTATCACATTTTGATAAGTGAAACAAAATTTGCAGTCTTAAACATAGACATAAACATTCATAGGAAAAAGTGTCTTAAAGACCTACTATTAGTAAAAAATTATAAAATGATATTTATCCTATTCTATTCACTTTTTAATCAGTATTTCTACAAAGCTAACAGTCTCCCCTACACAATGGTACCATTTTTATGACATATTTTTAATTTCGACATGGTTCAAGTCTCATGCGGAAGACTAAATTTGATGTTTTGCTTGTTTTTAATGGAAAATTCAGGATTTGATGTCCACTTAATTGTCCCCCAACTTGGTGCACTTGCCCTAAGAGATACCATCAACATGCCAAAAGTGTCGAAAATACAGATACAAAATCTCTCAACAAACAAGAGATATACACTACACCAACTAAAGAAAAATGCTCAAAACAAGAAGCATCACAATGCATAAGGTATAGAAAGTGGAGCAAGAGGCCTAATGGTGGAGGAGCCATGCCTATAGAGTCCTCTCAACGAATGCCTATGTCGCCACCATGAGTGATTAGATATCCACCCCAAATCAACACAAATGGATGAAGAAGATGCCTGCATATGACTTGGTGTAAAATGCATAATGGGTGCATGTAAAAGAACATCAGAATGTGTGTCAGGTTGATCATGTCTAATAGCTAAAATATTAGGTTTCTCAAGCTTGAGTGAAGGTGCATAACTCATGTGTTGCTCATGATCCTCAAAAAGAGTTGAGTGAACAAAAAAATGAGCTCTATCAATGTGTGATCCCAATGAGGTATCTACTCGAAAACCAATGTCATGACGAGAATTTCACTTAACATGTGGAATAGAGGAAAAATTACCCTGTGAATGTCTGCCAATGACTCCACTAGTGAGACCCACGAGAATGGAGCATGTGAGAATTGAATGCAATGTGGTATGATTCTTAAAAAATCCATGTAACTGAGTAGAAGTAGGATACACAACATGTGGTACTGTAATAGGCACAGATGTGGAAGAGCATGTAGTAACAAACCTCATAGGTTTAGAAGCATCAAAAGAAAGTTCAAGCTCAAAGACTGGTAGATCAATGTCAGTGGATACAAGAGCAACAATGACAAGTGGAATAGGATCATGGATATGGTTGTCCAAAACATGATGGTGATGTTGTAGGCTAGCAAGTTTGTTCTACAGGGAGTGTATTATTGTATCCTTATCATGAATGAGTGATTGTAGAAGAGAATTTCACTTCTTGAGTGACCTATTTTCTTCCAAAAATTTTATAATATCTTCTTAAAGTCCACATACTTCGAGAGAAAAGCATATCATTCTTAGAATCCATGATAGGTACAAACCGCAACTCCCAAAAATTCAGGACGTCGGGCTTAGCCGAAATTGCATCCACAATTGATTACAACACTCCTCCATATTTGGCACTTTATAATTATAGTACAAATATTAAAATAAATAAATCCAATGGAAATAGCACAAAAAAAAAAGCACTTTTACAAAAATAGCACTCAAAACCGAGTTACCGATCAAAAGTTACAAGCTTTTTAATATTTTGCTCATTATTTATTTTAGTTACCATTAAAATAAAATAAATTATTGTTTCCTTGGCCGAGTTTACAGTCGATCTTAGGGTTTTCACACCTTCTCGGATCTAATGGAAGCCTCTATTTTGCATAAAAATGCATGCAACAACAAAATATGACCAAATCCCAAATATATGAATACATAAAGATTTTATTTGCAAAATAAAACTTACAGACGGATGTCAACAACAATCTCTTGCTCTAATACCATGAAAGGAATGATAACCAGATCGTACCAAGCCAAGAACACAAATGCTAATCAAACACCATGATCAATAAGATGAAAGCAATTCACTAGAATAACTTTACATAAAACCTTTGCAAACAAATTGGAAACAATATCATATATTATTATGGAACTTAATGCAATACATTGAGAATGGGCCTTGCTTAAATAAGTAAGGAATAACAATCCAAGAACCAGTCAAGGTTGTAGATCAAGCCATAAATCAAGGAAATAACTAGTCATCAAAGAACTAGTCAAGACCATAGATTTAGGAGAGAACTAGACATCAAGGATCTAGTCAATACCATAGATCAAGGAAAGAACTAGTCAATACCATAGATCAAGGAAAGAACTAGTCAATACCATAGATCAAGGAAAGAACTATACCTAACAACTAGATAATATCTCCTAATATCTAAATAAGATAAAAGAAATATCCACACACATAAGTGGGTGAGGATAAATACAATAAAGGTAAGTAAAGTACCTAGGTGAACATGAGCTAAGGTAAATACCTACTCTAACATATAATGAATTCTCTACATCCTTGAGTGTTCACTTTATATTACATAGATGATTTCATGATCACAAAACTCATTTTTATTCCATCGCTACAATATGAGGGTTTATAGAGGGTTTGAAATATTTTTTCCTCTTAACCTTCATTCATACAACTCAGTCCACCATTATTCCTCATTCCAACTTTGGATTGGTCTTAATTCAGTGTTATAACATTAGTAAGAGGAGTAGGGTACCATGTAGAGGTTTTACATACCTTTGAGGTCTTCAAATTTGACCTTTGAGTTGGGAGCTGCCATTCCGAGAGCTTGATAACACCGAACACCTAACTTCAAAAATATTTTTTATTTCTACCTGAAATTTTTCCAAAACACTAGGACAACTCCCTTCACATGTCCTAAGTCTTTGTTTCTCATAAATTCACATGTACCTTCTTGGACATCATGATTTGTGCATACTTTTTTGTTTGTTCTCAAAGAAATTCATAGAAAGGACCCCATACATACCTCCAAATCTTTAATTATGGCTTAAAACATAATATGAAACCTCTCTACAATGTTCCTAAAACCTTATCATGCTTGAATTAGCCTGCTATAGCTCTGCTTTTTTCATCATGTACTTACCTTGGAATGTCCCATTCATGTTCCTACTTGCCTTTACCATGCTTCACCATTAGCCTTCCACCTTTAATACATCATTCCAAACCACCTTTCTAACTAGGCCTAAGTATTAGGCATGCTGAAATGTCACATCCTACCTTGTAAGACTCACTTCAAGCTTCTTCTATCTCTACTTCATCTTGATTTTTCATTAGTGTGTCTTTTACATCAATGAAATCTCACCACTCACATGCCAAAAATCAATCAAAGCTCGTGATGCTAAAAGACAAGGATCATGATAATTCCCTTAATCTAGATAATGAAGAACTTAAAGTTTTATATGACCCTATGCCAAATCATAGTTCAGGAGAAAGCTCCAAGAAACCGGAAAACACCACAAAAAACATGGTTGATCTTGACTATCCTCCTAAGAATACAATGGCAATAAATGATGTGAGGCATGTGATAACAAATATAAATCCAAAATATCATCCATCAATTTAGCCTAGGACTCACAAATTCATTTATCTTTGTATTCTAAAATTAGACTACTAAAGTTAAAACCCCATCTTCCACAGATGCCATCGACCCATGTAACAAAACTTCTATAGGGCTAAAGGCATCTAAAACTATTTATCCAATCACATATGCTTTTTGTCGAGCACATGGTGTCAATCATAAGAAAACTATTTCTGAAGTATCTCTAATTATTCCTCCCCTTATAAGTGTGTTTCGAGGATTCCAAAAATCTTAGCCTACCGCTCGTATAAGCCATGATGAATGGGATCCTTTCAAAGAAATTTCTCAAATTCTTGGACCAATCCACTTCTTAGATCTCATGTGCATGTCACCTCACCATTGTGAGTGAATCATGAATGTGTTGTTTGATATAAACATACCTTTCCCTCCTACTTTGGGGAAGTCTCCTATAGTGCACGGTTTTGAATAACATATTCACCATCAATGTGAGGAACTTTTCATTTGTGCGGATCATACCATTGATGTTTAAACTTGTATCCATTTTCCTGTAGTGTCGATGATTCCGGACTAAATCTTTCTATGGGAATATGATCCTCTGATCTTTATTTTTATACAAATCGGTCAAAAAACAGTCAAACATGCCCTCATTGACGAACATGATGATACTTTTTTGGCCTCTCTAGAATTCATTAAAGCTTTAGAATACTCAATAGACAATCTCAAGACTACACTTACTACTTGTCAGGGGTATGATCGTCAAAAAAGTACTCCCATGAGTTGTACTTGGATTCATATCAAAATTCCTCCCAGGAAAGTGCATGTGAAGGTTATGGTCTTCAAATTTCCCTTATCCTACAACATTATATTTTTTTGACATTAGACCCATCACATGCATGCGGTTTCCTCTTCAACATATCAATGTGTTAAGTTTGCATACCAAGGGCAATCTATAAAATCCAAGGTGACCCAAATCCCTGGAATTATGATACTCTCTAACAAAAAGGGATGTATAAATTCCCAAACCTCCAAGATATATCACATATCCCATTCCATGAATATCAATGTTTTAATTATCATGTTGAGTCCCTTCAGCGTAATACGGGTCATCCGGTGTTGGTTGGGCGCATGACCCCCAATCTCTTCGATTATGATAATGGAAAACTTGATGAGATTACCATTAGAATCAACACTTCGACCTACCGGATCTTGTCATCTCACAAATTCCTCCTAACTTGCAACCTCACAAGAAGCAAATGTAGATAAAAAATCACACACTTTGGGTAATTATCTAGTCCTGATTGGATTCTACTATTCATATGATTTCTAAATAAGAAAAATACTAATTAACCCATGTCTTTTGCCACCTTTCTTTGCTTTCTGTTACCACTTTTGTTCTTACGCAACCTTACTTTCTTAGTATTCCTTGTTATAATCCATATTTTATCATCCTAGACACCAATTCCTAGCCAGGGATGATAGTGCAAGTGCCCTTGTCACCTCTAGGTTCCCCGACCCCTTTGTAATTTACTCACACTTTTTGGATCCTTTACTAGGTATTTTAGCATCTTATATTTTTGGTAGTTTTCCTCTTCGTGGTTAATTATGAAATTAAAGTGAAGGAAACATATAAATATAAAGTTACGTGATCATAATAAAGGACCGAGCACAAAGAGTTAGCTATCACCACTCAAGGTTGCATCCATCAAAAATCCAAAAGCTCCATTGCATACATCTAGCACCATCACAAGGGACAAAAGGGATGGTTATTATGCATACACTTCATAGGAGGGAAGTTCATTATATTCCATGCACAAATCTATTACATTTATTTACATCTAGCTTATTTACTCGCTATCAAGTGTGACTCGCACAAAAGCCACCTAGGGCATGATTCCACACACACACATATAACTACATTGGGTCTAAGATGTAGTAAGTGTTCAGTCGTAAGTTCACCATTGTGACAATTGAGGAAAGTTGGACCCCTCATTTTTTATCTTTCTTTTTAAGGATTTGATGTCTATTTGAGGACTTTGTGGGCTCATATTTCATTGCAGGTTTCCAATGACCTTGGCAATCTTGGTGTGACCTCAGAGTGACCAAAGAAGACTAAATGTGAACACCTTATAACACCTATAGGATAGTTTTGAGATTTTATACAGACCTAGTGCACTCACGGGTGCCCCTGTCCCTCTCCAGGTGTCCCAGTCCAACCTATCTGTCTAGATATATAGTTTTCTAGGTCTATGTGTGATGATCCTACTACTTTGTTCACCTGGTCAGCACTTTGGTATAGTTCAGAATTTAATATGAATCAATGAAGTATCTTTTTCTCCTCTTTAAAATTAGGGTTTCATAATTTATTGCTTATTTTCTTGGGTGTATTTTCGTACTAAATTGCATATTTATTTTAATGCTACAATAACATAAAATTAAACTCATATATTTACATTTTAGCTTAATAATTTTGGTGAAACCGAACTCGATATTCATGTTACGAGGGTCCTACTATTTCTATGGTCTTCTAATTGTTGTTGCAAATCAGCAGCACCCCTGGATGTTGATCAGATTTCTAGTTTGATCATCCTAAGCATCCAGTGTGATTGCACAACATTGAATCCTTTCCCCAAGTGTGGGACTTGTAAAATGGGAAAGGAATCTCCAGATTAGAGGCTGGTTCCTCAACTCCTCTGATCAGATTTATCACTTGCAAGTTATACAGAGGTTTTCAAATTCAAAATCCTATTCTAAATTCCAAAGTGGACAGAGATGGAGAATGCAAAAAAAAAAACTGAAACTAGTGCTAATAAGGTGATACACCAAAGGAGTGGTGAGCATTTTTTACTTCTGTAGATTGACACAAATCATGGAAATGTAACAAAACATCATGCACAAACTGATGACATGTAATGAAAGATCAGAAAGGAAGCAAACAACATAAGCAGAGGATTGAAACTCATTCACAGAGCTTGCATTATCATTTTAAATATCAAAATACATGCATTACAACACTTGAGAGGTCAAAATAGGCTGCAGTTCTTAGAAAAGGTATGATATTACACCAAATAACTTCCAAGGTGAAAAAGGGAGCCTGCTATACACAAAAAATCTTCAACCCTTTGAAAATGAGCCAAATCTGGCTTTTACAGTGCAAGGGACGAGCCCAGGAAAGAGAAACATGGGAAAACATGGAAGGGATTCAACCATTGACCAAAATGTGATTAAAACAGCATGGGCATCCTTACAGGCCCATGCCCTGACATTTTTAGCCATGCTGGGAGAGAATGCGAGCCATTCTTCATTAAAAACGGTGGTTGAAATGTCATTTCTGTCCATGACCACATGCCAGAGGATTTTTTTGATTTTCTCTCTCCAAACTCCATAAAAATGCAAAAATGACCCTAGAATATTGTAGAGAATTTTACCAGCTTTCCATTGATATCAAGAACAAAAAAACTAAGCTTTGGATCGAAAGATATGGCCATTTGAAATTTTAGGGCAAAACAGGGCCAAATCGGATTGGCGGCGAAAATTTGAATTTTTTCACCTTTTTGCATTTGGGAAAATTTCCCAAAAATACCCACACTCTACCTTTCTAAGTGTCACATGGCATGTTTTTATTAGGTGTGGGCCCATCCTGCTCCATTTTCCTTCGTTTTTCCCTTTGGAAAATTTTCCAAAAAATCCCCGCAGGGCTGGTGAGTTGAGGCCACGTGGCGTGCGCTGATTAGACGTGGGCCTGTCCTTCCTAAATTTTCCACAGGCTGCTTTGACCATTTTCAACCTGGACACATGGCATAACCCCATTGGGTGTGGGCTTGCCCTTCGAATTTTTCATGCGGGCTTTTCTTAAGTTTTTGGCACCACCTGGACACGTGGTGAGATTCCATTGGCTCGCATTTTGGGGCGGGCTTTTCCCTTTGAAAAATTCCTTCATTTTTCCTTTGGGAAAATTTCCCAAATTCTCCCCGTGCTCCACCATTCCAGGACACGTGGCACAATTTCATTCACCACGGGCCCTCCACAAACATTTTTACCTTTGTGCGCAAACTTTGGGAAAAAATCCCAATTTCCTCCCGCGCTCCGCCTTTCCAGGTTCCGGTGACACGTGTCGAAACATGATTGATTGGCGGGGCAGCGGGCCAAAAACTCCTTCTTTGAAATTTGGCAAAACACTTCGCCAAAATTCCAACTTCTCCTCCACCCTCCAAAACTCCCATGCCATAGGACACGTGGCATCATATGATTGGGCGCGGACCTTCCCTCCAAAATTTTCCATGCGCAACACTTAGCCAAAATTTTCAAATTTCTCCCCTGGACACGTGGCATCATCTGATTTGTCGGCGGGCCTACGGGGAAAAATCTTCCTTTTGAAATTTCGCCAAAACACTTGGTAAAAAACCAAGTTTTCCTCCGACCCCCACCACTTCCTTGGACACGTGGTAGCGTCTCATTGGCTACGGGCCTTTCAGGGGAAAATTTCCCACAAAAACTCTGCCGAGCCATAACTTCAAAAATACATGGAGTTAGGAGGAAAAATTTACCTTTCTGGAAAGATGAGAGAGAGCTCTATCTAATGGTGTCATTTCCAAAAGTTTTGAGTGCCTAAAAGCAAAAATTATGTCTGAGGCACAAGAGAGGGAAGAATGAAAGGAGTTAGCCACAAAATGAGAAGGGGGCACATTTTGGATAACGATTTTGGCGACTCAGAGGGTCATCTACCCACTAGAAGAAATTACTAGTTTCTTGAAGCAATCCATTAGGCATGAAGTCATTGAATTCTCTATTTGATACCCCAATTGATTAGAACACTGCAAGGAGGAAGATGGAATATCATCTGTTGGAGCAAGGCCTACAAACACATCTCCAGGAACAGCAAGCCTGTGCCAAAGCACTTAGGGAAAACAAACAAACCTACATCAAAACAATGTGCACAAGCACTTGGAGGAATGAAAAACCTAAACTGATATGTACAAGGTGGAGAATTTCCCTTTAATAGTAATGCTTTAGATGGATTCCATTGACTGGAATCTACAGTTCCTCGCCATCCAATGAAGACAATTGGAAAGCATTGTTATCCTTACACTTTGTGACCATGTATGGGCCACTCCAAATGGCATCAAATTTTGAATGCCTTCTCGGTTTTGCTCTGTCTGCATCCCATTTTAACACTAGATCTCCAACTTGGAAGGATCTATTCTTGGCCTTTCTATCAAAGGTCTTCTTTATCAAATCCTGATCCTTCTCCATTGCTTGGGATGCCTGATTTCTGATTTCTTGGAGCTACATCAATTATGCATATCTGACTTCCATGGGCTTAAACTCCAACAACTCCAACTGTTTCATGAGTTCTAATGTTGGCAACTCAAGTGACAAGGGAAAAATTTCCTCTCTTCCTTAAACAAGCTTGAATGGAGAGTTACTCGTAGATCTCTTGGGAGTTATCCTATCAACCCATAAGGCTGATTTCAATTTAGTATGCCAAGACCTCTGATTTTCATCAAGAGTCCTCCTAATGATCCTCAACAAGTTCTTGTTTGTAGACTCAGCCTGGCCATTACCCTGAGGGTAATAGTTCGATGAAGTACTTAGGTAGATCCCATTCTTGACAGCCCATTCAGTCACCTTAGACCTAATGAATGCCAATGCATTATCTAATATTATTGTAGCAGGTATGCCAAATCTAGTTTCTATTCCCTCATAGAAGTCTAGGATGCTAGATTCATTTACTTCCTTGAGTGCTACTGCTTTAGTCCACTTGGTGAAATAATCTGTTGCTGTTAGAATCCATTTGTGTCCTTGGCTTGAATTGGGATTAATGACTCTAATGAAGTCTAAACCCCATTGCATGAATGGATGGTCAACTGAAATTGGATGCAATGGAAGGGCATCTAGCCTCTCTTTACCTGTGAAGAATGCACAATTCTTGCACCTCTTGATCCATGCATAAAAATCATTGAAAATCTTGGGCCAATAATAGCCAGCCCTCATGATCTTTAGAGCTGTCACTCTTGGTGCAAAATGACCACTAGATGGTCCACCATGGAACTCTTCCAACACCCTATGAATCTGATTTGTACCAATACATCTCAGTAGTACTCCATTCACATCTCTTTTGAACAAAATACCATCAACGAGGGCATATGGGATAGCTTGCAATCTGAAGTGTCTTCTTTTGGTCTTGTTCATCTCTAGAGGGCATAGGCCTGTGCTTAGGAAGTGCATTATACCTTGGGTCTAGCAAGGAGTGGGGACACCATTATTTTCTTCTTGAGTGCTTCCTTTCTCATAGCTGTCTTGCAACGCCAAAACAACCTCCTTCTCATTACATGCTTCCTTTTGTTTGCTCAAAATTAGCTTCTCACACAATCCTTTTCCTCTGACCAACTTGGTGACTTTGATCTCAATGTCATACTCCTTGACACGAGTAATCCAACCTACTCTCTTTTCATTCAAGTCTTTGTTGAGGAGGAAGTCTTTAACTCCCGCATGAGAAACCAACAATTGGACCTTATTGTTTGAAACTAGATGCTTGAATTTCTTCAAGCTCCTGATTACTGTAAGAACATGCTTCTCAATGAAAGAATATCTCACCTCATAGTCCTCCAGGATTTGGCTGAAGAAAGCAATTGGCTGCTCTTCATTGTCCTTGTTCTACTGTACCAAAATTGTAGAAATAGTATCATCACCCCCAAATGCATAGAGGATGAAATCCTTAGAGAAATATGGGTTAGTGAGAGTTGGTGCTTGAGAGATGGCTTCTTTGATTGCATCAAAACTTTCCTTGCCCTCTGCTGTCCATTTGAAATCCATGCTTTTCTTTAACATCTTGGTGATAGGTTTGACAAGGGCTGCAAAATTTGGGACAAACCTCCAAACAAAATTTATTCTCCCCAAGAAACTTTGAAGGGCCTTCTTGTGGCTTGGCAATGGTAGTGCTCTTATGGCTTTAACTCTCTCTAGATAGATTTATAATCCTTCTTTGGAGACAATGTGGCCAAGGAGATTTCCTTCATGGGCTAGAAAAATACACTTTTTAGGATTCAAGGATACTCCAAATCTTCTACACCTTTAGAACACTTGTCTCAAGTGGAAGAGGTGATCTGCTGCATTTTTTGAAAAAATAGTGATATCATCAAGATATATTAGCACTATGTTGTTAATCAATTCCTTGAACACCATGTCCATTGTTCTTTGAAAGGTAGCTCCAGCGTTGGACAGCCCAAATGGCATTTTCCTGTATGCATAAGTTCCCCATTTGGTTGTAAAGGCTGTCTTGAACTGATCTTCTTCCTTCACCATAATCTGATTGTACCCTGAATAGCCATCAAGTAATGAAAACCTCTCAGATCCAACAATAACTTGCAAAATTTGCTCCATAGAAGGAAGTGGATAATGGTCCTTGAGAGATGCTTTATTCAAATCTTGAAAGTCAACACACAATCTGATTTGCCCACTCTTCTTTCTTACTGGAACCAAGTTGGCTACCCAACTAGAATGCTTGATAGGGAATATGATTCTTGATTTGATCAACTTATTCAATTCTTTTCTCATGAGAGGCTCCATGTGGGGTTGACTGCCTTTGCTTTTGCACGATGGG
The DNA here is from genome assembly GCA_018340775.1 of Taxus wallichiana var. yunnanensis. Classification (NCBI taxonomy): domain Eukaryota; kingdom Viridiplantae; phylum Streptophyta; class Pinopsida; order Cupressales; family Taxaceae; genus Taxus; species Taxus wallichiana. The sequence goes on from CM031244.1 coordinate 134,729,553, forward strand.
TTTAGTACTTGATCTAATTCAATGGTATGTTGAGCTAACTCGGGATTGAAACCTTTCAAATCTTCATAGCTCCAAGCAAACACATTAAGGAATTCTTGACAAAGCTGTATGAACTTATACCTTTCTTGCTCAGTTGTCATCTTACCAATTTGGAGTGATTTTCCTTCTTCTAACAAGATGGACACTGAATCTTCTCCCTTGACTTGGATGTTTGCTTTCTCTTTCCTAAATTGATCATTAGGATTGAAAATGGACTCCAAAGTAATAAGTCCCTTTGGTAGTTTGTTGGTTCTCAGCTGTACCACTTGGTCACCATATTGCTGCTCCAAATTTTCCTGATTTTTAGCTGAGAACTTAGCCTCTTCTTGTAAGAAATGGATGATTTGCTTTGATCATTTTCAAACACTTGCCAACTTACATTATTGTCTGGCACTGAAGGCCTCACAATCACATGGATGTTTGGCTGTACCTTGTCTTTCTGAATGCTTTCAACAACGTCAAAGGCTGCCCCAACTGCTGCAAGCCTGTCAACAGCTTGGTTCTCTTTTCTAGGAATGAATTTTATGCCAAAACCCTCAAAATCTTCAATGAGGTCCCACACCCTGTTCTTGTAGCATTTGAGTAGATCATTCTTGACAACATGCTGCCCCTTAACTTGGTTGACAATCAACTCACTGTCACCAAAGACTTGCAAGTTCTTTATTCCTCTCTTGATTGACCAATGCAATCCTTGTATCAAGGCTTCATACTCAGCAGTGTTATTAGAGCATGCAAACTGAAATCTAAAAGCTGAATAATACTTCACTCCTTGAGGGGAAACAAGCATATCTCCCCCTCCTACACCTTGTCTACTCCTTGACCCATCAAAAAACAACTGCCATACCTCATTTTCATCCTTGTGGTCTAGCTTGGTGATGCTAGGAATAGGCTGATTTTCTTCATGCATGCAATAGACTCCTAACTCAGATTCTTCTAATTTTTGATAAGGATCAAAAGCATGTACCTTGTTTTCCCATTCATAAAGAGTTAGATCTGGGATACTTCCAACCTTGGTGTCCGCTTCATCAGTGCTTGGATAATCCTCTTGATCAAACGCTGAATAATTGGTATTGATCTGAATTGGAGTGTAAGGCTCAATGTGAAAGTTTGTAATAGGTTCAGATCTGATTGTGGCCTTAGTTCCATATCTTGTTCTGAACAACATGTGTGACCAATCAATAGATAAGTAACCTCCAATCTTGGCTATGAAATCCCTTGACAAACATAGGGAAAAGAGTGGTGGAAGGTCTATTACTGAGACATCTTGCAAAACAACAACATTGGGGCAGGCATGCAAGGTAAGACTCAAGTTTTTTATCACTCCAATTATTGTTACTGTTGTCCCATCCAATTGCACTACCCCTTTGGATATGACTTCATACTAAATTCCCAACTGATCAACTATTTGCTTGGGCATTACTGAACTACTTGCCCCAGAATCAATCATGCAATTGTGTACTAATTGATTCCCAATGATCAATGAAACATAGAATGGAGGGGGCTTCAACATCTTACCTTGCTGTCCTCCATGATTCCCCTCAGGCTGGGCAACATTTGTGAGCACCTTCTCTTGCATTTGGACCTGCTGATTTGAAGTTGACCAGTCCTTCATGGCAGCTTGTAGCAAATCTCTTTGGCCTGGGATAGATAGTGATTCCCACATTGATATGTTTACATTTGTCTTCTTCATTTGATCAATGATATTGAATGGAGATGAAGCATCTCTCTGCTGTCCCTTGGCTTGCACATTCATTCCTTGCACATGGGCAACAGCATCGGCATTTGGGTTGGCTTAGGAGCTATTTTGGGCAGTCCTTGCGTGTTTGGGATTGAATTTTGTTTGCCAATAGTTTGTGGAGTGATAGAAGATTGAGGATTGCTTGGGGCTAATGGCTGTTCTTCACCCAAATTTCTCCTCTTTGACCTTGTGTTGGCTACAACACTTTGGGAAACCATTTGATTCATGCCACAAAAATCTTCTGCCTGCCAGTTTACAAGTGTGGTATCATTTGGAGCTGACTTCTGCTGGAATGTTTCTTGACTACCCTCACCCTCCACACTAGTTGTTGTCACCATTAATGCTTGATTCAAGGCACCGTTGAAGCACATGGATTGGTTATGAGGTTCATTGCATGGGAAACACCAATCATACTCTTGAGCTATATTGTTTTGTACTGGCACTAATGCTTTAGAGGCAGATGTAGCATTGGGATTATAGGGCTGAAATGGTCTGTTGGCAGGAGGCCTTGCTTGATTTAGATTTGCAGCTGGATTGGGTGGTCTTTGGGGTTGATATGGCTGCCTGTTAGGCTAAGCTTGAGGCTGGAAGGGAGGTCTAAAACCTTGGGCTTGCTGCCTCTTGAGTGTAACCAGCTCATTACCTAAATTTTGCAGCTGCTTCATGACTTCTTGAAGTTCATTTGAGGCACTAGAAGATGAAGTAGAAGCTTCACTTGAATTCTGGTTTCTAGGAGTGGGGATAGGAGCTAAATTAGGCATTTGATTAGTGTTTGGGCTCTCTAAACTTGGAAACAGTGGCATTGGAGGTCTAGGGGCTAGCTTGCCAGCTTGAATCAAACAATTTTCAGCTCTAATGGCAACGCTATAAGCAATGGGGATAGTTGTGCCTCCCATGGACTGAATTAACATAGAAATATAAGAATTTAAAGCTTTGAGGTAATAAAGAAAAGCACCTTCTATTGTTGGCCTGAATGCCACTGGAATTCTCTCCCAGGTCCTTTGAAATCTGAAATTAAAATCAGTCAGCTACTCATTAGGAGCTCTCTTGATGGTTTTCAGCTGCTCTAAAAGGAACAAGTTGTCTCCCATTTCTCCAAACTGCTCATGGAGGGCTATATATAGCTGATTCCAATTTTGGATAGATCCTAAGACAAGACTCCTAAACCATTGCAAATCTTTCCCTTTGAATGAAGATGTCAGTAGTTTGACAGCAACTTGCATCTCATTGATCTCATGGATTGCAAAATGTTAGCAATATCCTTGACATGATCACCAAGAGTAGTCTGATTCTCTCCAGTAAAGTATGGGATGTTCTTCAATGCTGCAACTTGTTGGTCATCAAAAAGGAACTTGTAGAAGAGCAATAATCAGGGGAAAAGAAGTCCCTCCTCTTTAATGGGAGAGTTTCCCTTATTTAGAAATGAACCTATTTACACATATACAAAGCATGGTTTCACTATGGAACTTGGATATCATAAAAGTGTTTCCTAAATAGGTTACCAATTACAAAAGGATAGAGGGATGAAAAAGTGAAAATAAGTAGAAAGGCACCATTCAGAATTATAGATGACAAAATAATTCCTTATGCATGCAAGATTACAGTGGATTGGTATAAGATCATTTGTACTTACGTTAATAAGATGAAATTTGAATAGACACACAGTTCTATAAATAACATCTACAAGAATACAAAGCTTCTCAGCATAATGTAAACAAATGATCTAACAATATTTAATGGACAACGTATGAATAAAAGGAATCAGATAGACAAAGAATGGAAATCCTTCTGTATTGATTTCTTTGTGATTTCTTTACACTTTTATAAATAAGCCAAATTCTCCCTCCAAAATGGCGAGGAGAGGCCATCATATAGTTTAAAAATTAGTTACTCTTTGGTAACTACTTTTAACTAATGATTAGTTAAAGGGCTGCTAATCGCAATACCCCAACTAATTACAATAAATTCGGGATGAAGAAGGGAAGAGAAGAGAAGAAACAGGAGAAGAAGACAAGCATTCATGACTGGGAGGGGCCCACTGACTTTAGGATCCGCTGTCTGAATCTTTTCAACGCCTCTGCTATGTCTCTGCCTCGTGGGACTGATGTGTTGGCAGTGGACTGAGTCCAAAATCCGAGGCACTTCTCCATTTCTTTGTCAAATTCGACATGATTATGATAATCTTTATTTGCTTCCTCTATAGCAGATTGAAGAGAGAAAATCTCCTTCATCTTTTCCTTGGAAATGGAACTCTCCTTGAACAGATCACCTTTGACAAAAGCTCTGAATTGAGCTTTGATTTCTTGTAAAGAGAGAGGCACACCAGAAGTCTCATCATGAAGATGGCAATGTATATCCTTGAAGGTAGATATAACTAGTGTTTTGAAGGCCTCACCCTTCTGCCAGCTATTTCTTAACTCTCCCAAAGCCTCCTCCAGCACCTTGATTTTCCATTCCACGCTGTAGACCCAGGACTTTGACAAATTATCCTTTGCATCCTCGAAGACCTTGCTTGCCATCAAAATATTTTCATCTGTTTGTCCCATGAGGTGAAGGTCTACTATGCAACTGCTCCAAAGTTTAAGTTCTTTATCTATGCTCCCAATAGTGGAGGAGAGCTTCTGTTGCAAATTGCTCACCTTCCCATGGAGTTTGAAGGCTTCATCAATGAAATTCAATCCTGCAACAAGCATATCATCCACCATGGCCTCCATAGCCCTTCCATAGATGGAATACTTGTGCATGTCTTTGATACTCTGCACTTCATCCTGGCTCAGAATTATAGGTGGTGGAAGAGTAGTCAATGGGGTAGGATCCAAAACTTTATCCTTGGACAATAGGGACTTGATGAAACTTGTAAGAATCTGGGCCTGTTCCTCCAACTGCTCTATGGTTTGCTGCCCTTTCTCTACCCTCCCAATGACTCTGGTGACTGTTTCCTGAAGATTGTGGATCTCACCTTCAGGGGTGGACTCTCCCATGGGAATTCTCGAGAGCTCCAGATCAGATGCTTGCAAGTCTTGCTCTGGCTTGTCTACCTTAGGCTTGGCTATCTCTAGGAATTGTTGGCCCTGAGCATCAGACACTATCCTGGAGGTAGTTCTAGCTTTTTTGGTGTGAGTAGGAGGAGTAGTGCCTAATAAGGCTGCCACAACATCAAAATTGGGTCCTGAGATCCAGGAGGAAGACTTTCTCTTCCTACTATCAACAAGAGGCTGCACCCATGCAAAAGAGGAGGAAGAAGAAGAAGGTGGGGCAAGAGGGCCAAGAGACAGAGAACTCATGGCACCCAAGGTTTGCACTGCTGTTGCCTCTAGTTGGGATATGAGTGGAGCGCTTGGGGCTTCTGGTACAGAGGAATCACTAGCACTGGGAGCTCAGTGCTTTGGACCTCCTTTTCTTTATCCATGGGGGCTTCTAGAGCACTTGTAGAGACCGGCACTTCACTCTCCTCACTTTCACTAAGAACAATGATGTTCTCTAGGCCTGAGGGCAACTCCGTATGCTTCCTTAGAGGATCTTCCTCCACAGGCTCCTTCTTGACTTCTCTGACTTTCTTCTGATATACCTATGTGGATGAGGAAGGAGTGGAGACTGTGGGACCTTGAGTTGACAAGGCAGGAGGGGTCTACATATGTGCTCTTGAATCAGGTGACAATGCCTCTTTTCTTGGTGTTGAGGTGTCTTTGGAGGACTCACCTGAATGTCTTCTGAGTTCACGAACTCTCCTGTCAAACCATATTTTGGTTCTTACCAAGACGGGAGCTAGGATTTCCGCCAGATCATCCTTTTCCTTTTTGAACCAATCCAAATCCTCAAAGGCAGTGTGTTTGACCACATTGTCATACTCATATGAGTACAGGTCAGAATTATCATCCTGGAGCCCTTCAGAACTTGGCACAGGTTAAGCTCTTGAATTAGTTGAAGAGAAAAGCGCCATAATGCCTCCTCTAGCTTCAAAATCATCAACACAAACAGCCCAATAATCTTCTCGTATGCGCTCTATGATGATAAGTGATCTTGATGTTCTGCTCAATAAACTTCTTCAAGTCAAAACAGGTTCTTGGCCTAAAGAAATGGACAGTGATGGGGGCCAGGGCTCTTTCTATGTTTTGAGCATCTAGGGCTGTTTTGCAGGTGTAGTTTCCCAAAGTGATGGGGAAATGCAAGCCAGTAATTTTATTATCCCTGCAGGTTCTGTGTAAGTTATCCAACTACTGCATACTTCTATTAAGGCCATTTTCTTATTGCAGAACATGGGGAGTTTGAGAGGGGTGCTCTCATAGCCAGTAAGCCTAATATAGGAAAATTTTCTAAATTGGATGAAGTAGGCACCGTAGTGCGATATCAAATTCATAGCTTCATCAAAAAATCTCCTCTCTGTGTCGCTCTCCAGAAGCCTGACAATGTACATGGTGAAGGCATCATTTACCCTTCTGAAATTACAATTGCTGGTTTCCAAGGTGAACTGAGGGTAGTAGGCATATACGAGGTCACCCTTATGAGCATCGATGTATGAGAAACAAACCATTGCCTCGATGCTTTGCGCGTAGAGTATACATCGTGTATGAAGTCATATAGAATTTCTTTGTTTCTTACATTAGACAAATGCTCCGCTAAATATGTTTCATACCGATGATCTCTGCCTGATTGATATTCTGAGTCTCTTCGCACACCATATTGATGAGTGGGCACATCCAGAAATGAAACTCATTGGTAGAGGGTAAGCCCATGACCCGAGCCAGTAGGATTATAAAATCTGACAACTCCTCATTGAAGTCTACATGGAAAAGAACCTTGGACAGACGAGACGCCCCCTTTTTAGGGTTTTTAAGCCAGGACTTCACCACCCGCGCCTTGTATTTCTCACTGTCCTGATCGAAGAGGGCTTGCGCCTGGTTCTGGGAAATCACTATAGCATTGTCCATCTCTGGAATCCTTAGGGCAGTGCCAATGGTGGTAGCATCAAGTTTAGCGATGAGTTCCCCATGCACATTCGTCAGCTCATTTGAATCAGGGTTGTAATGAGCACCACAGGAAAGCACCGTATCTGCACATTGCACCGAGATAGGGAAACCACCGGTGAATGCCAAACCACTGTCATGAATCACCTATGCCATAGGTGAAGGGTTTCAGATCTGTCATCCTTGCCCAAAAATCTCCAAAGTCGAGGTGGCGAACCTCACTGTCCCCGATATCGGGAATGACAGACTCGAGCGGTGAGACTTGCTCCTGGCCTTGGAATTTAATCTTCATTTTGATAGCAATTTGAAAATTCAAGGTTGCAATCTAGACTCGGGATGAAATTACGGGGGAATGAGTATGCACGCAGAAATCTTGATCGCGAAGGTATGAGCAAAGGATGGCAAGAAAGCAATGTGCAAAACGCATAAGGGGTAGTTCATTATATAGCCGTTTGGGAGAGAGAAAGACAATTAATGTGTATTAAATACACACCTACCAACTTGGAAAGCAAGATATTTGTGAAGAGTGGGAAAAATTAACTCGAATGGCCTTTGGTTCATTTGGGACACGTGGGACGCAAAAGCGTGATTCAGCTGAAACGGGTGACGCGGGAAAAGTATGCACAAATGCTTCTAGGACATGAGGGACGAAAGTACGCGAGAATACGTGATTCGGCCGAATCGGATGAAAAGGGAACAATGGGCCCGGGTGAACTTGGGACACTTGGGACAAAAATTTTCGACGGACTCGAAAAGAACGGACTTCGTAAAGCACCAATCGGGAACAGAGAGCTGAATGAACTTGGGACACTTGGGACAAAAATGTCCGAAAGGCCCGAAAATCACACAAAATGACCCAAAAAAATGTAGATTTTTCCAATTTCTTGACTTTTCACATTACCAGACAACAGAAAATACATTTAACTTCAAAATTTTCAATTTTCAACTTCTCAAAAGCAGGGGAATTTTGAGTGGACAACAGCTGGCTCCTTCTGGGGATGACTTGGCATAGGTTCAAAGAATGAGACAAGGCAAGAATTCAGACAAACTAGGGGAAGTAGACCAGTACCTTATCCATTGGGCCACGGAGTCACCAAACCAAAACAATACAGAAGACAACACACCAAAACAAAGGGAAGAAAGGAAAAACAAAACACTATACAGAATATACAAAAGGACTTCCTAATCACCTATGACTTAAACAATTTTAGTACTTGCCCACTATAAGGAAGTGGGAGAGAAGAACCATCCATATAATCAAGGTAAAAATAATTCTTACCAGCAAAGTGCCTGATCTTGAAAGGCCCGAGCCAAAGGGAATCAAACTTGCCATGGCTGCCACGAGGTTCATGTCTTTTATCCCACAATAAAACAATGTCTCGACTTTGAAATCTCTGAACCTGGCCTTTTTATCAAATAAGACCTTTACTTTCTGTTGGTGGGTAGATATCCTATCAACAACTTTCAATCTGTCCTCATTCAATTTGTGGAGGTACATGATCCTCTTATCCAAAGAATCATTGAAACTGGTATCTTCAATGGCCTTCATTAAATGCAGGGCTGGTAGCTCCACTGTTACTGGTAATTGAGCTTCCACTCCATATACTACCTAAAAAGGGGACATCCCAATGGATCTCTTAGGCATGATCCTATCTGCCCAAAGAGCATCATAGAGTTTCTTGTGCCAGTTCCATTGGGACTCATTAACTAATTTCCTTATTATAGCCACCAGATTTTTATTTGTTGATTCTGCTTGACCATTCCCCTGAGGATAATAATCTGAGGAGTGAGCCAGGGATATGCCATATCCATAACAAAAATCCATCATCTCGGTCGAAGAAAAATTTGAAGCATTATCTATCACGATCTTGTTTGGCACACCATACCTTACCAAGATGTTCTCTTTAATAAAACTACATACTACTTCTGAAGTAGTACTCTTTACTGGAATGGCTTCTACCCACTTGGTGAAATAATATGTGGCGGTTAATACATGGGTATGACCAGCACTAGAAGAGGGATTAAGTGTTCCAATGAAATCCAAACCCCATTGTTGAAAAGGTTCTTCGATTACAACTGGTTTAAGGGGCAACGAAGCCAACTTGGGTCTACCCACGAAAGTCTGACATGCTTCACATTTATCAACCCACTTTGATGCATCCCTGAACAAGGTAGGCCAGTAATACCCTCCACAAAGAATCTTATGAGTAGTAATAGTTGATGAGTAGTGCCCTCCACATGCCTGATTATGAAAAGTAGAAAGTAGCTTCTTCTGTTGTTCCTTGTCCACACATTTTAAAAATCTCCCATCCAATCCACGCTTAAACAAGGCATTTTCCCACAAAACATATTGGGCTGACCTTAGTTTAACAAATCTCTTTTCTTTGGTAGTCAAATGAGAGGGGCATTCCCCATAGGTGAGAAAATGTGTGATATCAGCATACCATTCATCGATTGAGCCAAGAAACAAAACAGTAGGAAGATCAGCCTCATCTTCCAGTAACCCATGTCCAGCTCCCTCAGCGATGAGTTTACACAAAACTTTTCCACGAATGAGCTTAGTTGGTATGATGTCAATGTCATATTCTTGGACCTTGGCCACCTAATTCCCTCTCTTAGACCTGAACTCTGTTGTGTGAGAATGGCCTTGATGGTTGTATCTGGTACAAATACTGTGGAGTGAGAATTAAGAATGTAAAAATGAAACTGCTTGACAGCTTTAACCACTGTGAAAGCATGTTTCTCCATTATGGTGTATCTTAACTCATGATTTTTTAGAATGTAGCTCATGAATGCAATTGGGAGTTCATGATCATTAGAATCTTTTTGAGTCAGAACAACAGCCAGGGTGTTAACTGTGGCATAACAATAGATAATAAAATCTTTGTTGAAATTTGGACACGCTAAAACAGGAGTCTTAGCAATAGCCTCTTTAATACCTTCAAAGGCCTTTTTTCCTTCAGGAGACCAACCAAACGTCTGTTTTCCTTTCATCATTTGAGAGATATTCAAAGTTAGCTCTACAAAATCAGGGATGAATCTCCTCAGAAAGTTAATCTTACCAAAGAAAGAGTGCACTCCTTTCTTGCTAGTTGGAAGAGGAATTTGCTGAATAGCTTGAACTTGCTCAGGATCAATTTTTATACCATCTTTGGAGACAACGTGCCCCAATAATTTCCCCTCTGTGACACAAAAATATATTTCTTAGGATTTAAAGAGATCCCATGTTCTCTACATTTCAGCAGAACTGTTTCTAGATGCTGAAAATGATCTTCCCTTGTTTTAGAAAATACAGTCAAGTCATCAAGGTATACGACGATACACTTCCCTTTCAAACTTCCAAAGGCCAAGTCCATAGCCCTCTGAAAAGTGGCACCGGCATTAATGAGCCCAAAAGGCATCCTTTTGTAAGCAAAGGTACCCCAAGGGGTAGTGAAAGCCGTTTTGTGTTGATCTGCAGTATTAACTTCTACCTGGTTATATCCTGAGAAGCCATCAAGCATAGACAACATTTCGGATCCCGTTACTACTTATAAGACTTGATCCATCATGGGTAAAGGATAGTTGTCCTTTAAAGAAGCTTGATTCAGATTCCTAAAATCGACATAGATGCGGATCTCACCATTTTTCTTTCTAACAGGCACAATATTGGCAATCCATGTTGAATGGTGAATAGGAAAAATGATTTTGGCTTTTAATAACTTCTGTATTTCTTGAAAAATGGTGTCAGCTATCTTAGGATTGTATTGCCTCTGCTTCTGCTTGAAAGGCTTAATTCCAGGTTTGAGAGGGATAAAATGCTACATCTCCTTTGGTTGAAAGGATTTTAAGTCTTCATAGGAATAAGCAAGGACATATTTATACTTCTTCAAAAGATTAATTACCTTCTTCCTCTCATCTGATGTACAACATTTTCCAATGTTTACGAGTTTAGGATCAGTAGAATTCCCAATATTAACTTTGTCATATTCAGCTGATTGTTGAGGTCCAGTAGAAGCTTTAAAATTTACATACCTATCATGTTTGTCAAACAGTTCTTCTAAACTCACCAATCCTTTTGGAATCTTGTTTCCTTTGAGTTTGATACATCCATCCTGATCCGCCTCTTCTTCTTTGATGAATTCTTCGTTAAAGGGCACACTTTCACGAGGCAAATTATCGCTTCCTTCAAAGTACAACTGTTCAAAATTATCCTTGAGTTCTAAGAAAGAAAGCAAGTGTTGATCATCATTGAAAACTTTCCAGTTACTTGTATTATCAGGTACACTGGGTCTATGGATCATCTCAATGGTGAACTTATCTTGAGAAAAGTCAGGATGAGGTATAAGCAATGACCCTGAGACTGCTAGTGAATCAGCCCTGGTATTCTCTTCCCTAGGCATTGCTTCGATGGAGAAGGCATCAAGAAATTCAATGGAGTCCCAAACCTGATTCCTGTAATGTTTCAACCTTCTATTCTTTACCTGGAAAAGGTTCCTAACTTGCTTGAAAATCAACTCCACATCTCCACGAGCTAGAAGATTCTTCACACCTTGTTCTTTTGCTACCTGGAGTCCAAGAATGAGAGCTTCATACTCTGCTGTATTATTGGTATTTTCAAATTGCAACTTGAATGAGAAAGGATGAATGCTTCCTTCAGGTGACACAAATATGACACCAGCTCCAAAACCAGCTAAAGAACAACTTCCATCAAACTCTAATATCCAAACACCATTAGGATCCTTAGGTGACACCTTGGGGAGTTGTATTTCTTACGGAGACATAATCATGTAGTTGCCATGTTGTTGTCCACTCAAAATTTCCCGCTCTGATAAGAGTAAAATTTTCAAAATTTTGAGTTGAAGAGTTCTTCTCTGAAGTGCCTAAGTTGTGAAGTTGAAAAAATTTGTGTTTTGGGTCTTTTTGTGTGATTTTCGGGCCTGTCGGAACTTTTTGTCCCATCTGTCCCAAGTACTAAAGTGCATTCTATTCCCCGATCGGCCGAAATCCCCGAAGCTGTCCCATTTTCGGGCCCGTCGGAAAATTTTGTCCCAAGTGTCCCAAAACTTATTTTGCGTGTTGTTCCAATTTCGGCCGAATCATCCTTCCCGCGTACTTCGCACTTTCCTGTCCCAAATGTCCCAAAGTTAAAAAGTGCGAGCTTTCCCATTTTCGGCCGATTTGCCCGAACCGCGTCCTTCGGAACTTTTTGTCCCAACTGCCCCATTTGAAAAAGTGCGAGCTTTCCTAATTTCGCCGAGCTACGGTCAAGTCATGTACTTGAACTTTTGTCCCGAATGTCCCAAGTCCAAATGGGCCCATTGCTTCCAATTTCGGCCGAAACACCCGAATCGCAGACTTCGCACATTTTCGTCCCATTTGTCCCAAATGCATTTGTGCGCCCTCTCCTCGTTTCCCCGAACTGCCCGAGCCGCGTGTTTCGCGTGATTCGCATCTCACTGTCCCAAGCGTACCTAGTGTCATTCACACTTAGTTTTTCCCGCTCGCTCCAAGTATGATATTTTTCAAATTGGTGGTTGTGTATTCAATGCGCATTAAAGTCATTTCTCTCTCCAAACGGCTATATAACGAGCATTCCCCTTTGCATTTTCGCATTGCTTCCATGCTATCTTTTGCTCAAACCCTCGCCATTTGAAAACCTGCGCGATTCCCCCTCCATTTGCGAATTCCTTCCAGAGTCTGGGTCGCAGCTCCGAATCTATCAATATGAAGATCAAGTTTCAGTGCAGGAGCAAATTTCTCCACTTGAGTTTTCCGTTAGCAATATCGAGACAAGAAGCTCGCCATCTCGACTTCGGTGATTTTTGGTCAAGAATGACAGATGCAAACCCTACGCCAATGGCATGATGATTAATGATAGCGGTTTAGCTTTCACCGAGGATTCCCTATCTCAAAGGCAAAGGTGGCCGACATCAGATTTTTTCATGCGGAGCTCACTTCGACCCCGCTACGAGCGAATTGACAAATGTACACGGGGAGCTCATTGCCGACGCTGCCGCCATTGGAGCTGCTCTGAGGATTCCGGAGATGGACAATGCTATAGTCGTCTCTCGGGATCAAGCACAGGCCATGTTCGACCAAGACAATGATAAATATAAAGCTCGAGTGGCGAAGTCTTGGTTGAAGAACCCTAAGAAAGGTCCTTCTCGTCTGACCAAAACCCTCTTCCGGGCAGATTTCAATGAAGAACCGCGACTTCATATCTACCGCTGCTCGGGTTATGGGTTTGCCCTCCACCAATGAATTTCATTTCTGGATGTGCCCGCCATCGGCATGGTGTGCGAGGGAACACAAAGTATCAATCGGCAGAGATCATCGCATGAATTTGGCCGAGCAAATATCCAACGTCCAACAAACAAAGAAGTTCTACATGACTTCATATCTGATGTATACCCTAGCAAAGCATCCAGGCAATGGTTTGGTTTCTCCTATGTAGATGCACACAAAGATGATCCAGTGTATGCCTATTGCCCGCAGCTTCACCTCGAGACCAAAGAACCGTAATTTCGTAAGGGTCAATGATGCTTTCACCATGTACGTGGTCGATTGCTCAAGGTGATACTCGCTAGAAGGTTTTCAGATGAAGCCATGAACTTGATATCGCAATGTATGGAGCCTATTTCATTCAATTCAGGAAATTCTCCTATATCAGGCGGCTGGCTATGAGAGCACCCTCTCGTGGCTCCCATGTTCTGCAACGACAAAATGGCCCTGATAGAAGTATGCAGGCAACTAGACAAGTTGCACAGAACTTGCAGAGACAAGAAGATTTCTGGCTTGCACTTTCCCATCTCTCTGGGAAACTACACATGCAAAACAGCTCCGATGCTCGTAACATGTAAAAGAGCCCTGGTCCCTATCATCGCTTCATTTCTTCAAGCCTAGAACCTCGTTTTGACTAAGAAGTTCATTGAATGTAACCTCAAGATAATATATCATCATAGGGTAGATACGTAAGACTACCGGGTTGATCGCGATGATTTTGAAGCTAAGAAGGCATTGTGGGCAGGTTCTCCCCGCAATTGATCCAAGAACTCGCCTCTATACCAAGTTCCCGAAGGTCTCCAGATGATAATTCCGAGCTATACTCTTATGAGTATGAAAATGTGATTAAGCACACCCCTCTGGAGGACCTGGATTGGAACAGGAAAGAGAGAGATGATCTGGCTGAGATTCTTGCTCCAGTCTTGATCAGAACTAGGGTCTGGTTCAGTAAGAAGATCCGAGAATTCAAGAGGCACTCAGGAGAATCCAGCTCCAAAGATGATTCAACACCCATAAGGAGGCATCGGCCCAGTCTGAACACCAAAGCTGAAAACCCCTCCCGCCTCAACAAATGGGACTCGTGGAATCTACTCCTTCTCCATCTACCCAGGTATACAAGAAGAAACTCAAAGAGGTAAAGAAGGAGCCTGCAGAGAATGATCCTCCAAGAAAATGGGTAGAGTTGCCTATAGGGCCAGAGAACATCATCGTTCTCAGTGAAAGTGAAGACAGTGAGATGCCAACTCCTGCAAGTGTTCCTGAAGATCCAGCAGATAAAGATAAGGAGGTCCAGAGCACTGAACTTCCGGGTGCTACTAATTCTTCTACCGCCATTACCTCCAGTGTTCTACCCACATCTCACTTGAGTCAAGAAATGCACGCACCTTGAGTGTCATGAGCTCCTCGCCTCTCGTCCCCTTGCTTCTCCCGCAGATTCTTCTTCCTCTTTTGCTTGGGTGCAACCTCTGTTGACAAAAGGAAGAGGAAATCCTCCTCTCAAAGCTTGGGACCAAATTTTGATGTCAGAGCAGCCTTGTTGGGCACCACTCCTTCTCGTGCCAAGAAAGCCGTAACTACTTCCGTGATTGTGTCGATGCTCAAGGTCAACAATTCTCGGAGATTGCGCTAAGCCCACAAAGAGACAAATCGAATCGACTTGCCGACATCCGACTTGAGCTTTCAAGGATCCCTATGGGAGAGTCTACTCCCGAAGGTGAGATTCATAACCTCCAGAAACAATACAAGAGTCATACTGGAAGGGTTGAGAAAGGGCAAAGCAGACTATCGAATGTACCGGAAGAACAAGCCCAAGTTCTCACAAGTTTTATCAAGTCACTTTTGTCTAAGGACAAAGTTTTGGACCCTACCCCCTTGACTGCTCTACCGCCTCCTGTAATTCTAAGCCAAGATGAAGTGCAAAGTATTAAAGATATGCACAAGTATTCTGTCTATGGCAGAGCTATCGAAGCCATGGTAGATGACATGCTTGTTGCCGGACTAAACTTCATCGATGAAGCTTTTAAGCTACATGGAAAGGTAGATAATTTGCAACAGAAGCTGTCCTCTACTATTGGGGTAATGGATAAAGAGCTTAAGCTCGAGTAGTCAGCATCAGTAGACCTTCGCCATGGGCCGATGATGAGAACATCTTATCGCGAACAAGATTTTCGATGATGCTAAGGATAACTGTCAAAAATCTTGGGTCTACAAAACGGGAGTGGAAAATCAAAGTCCTGGAGGAAGTCAGAGGAGAAATGAAGAATAACAGCGTAAGGGAGAAGCTTTCAAGACACCTGCACTGCCATGCGTTCAAAGATATGCATTGTCATCTTCAGGATGAAAACTCGCGTTCCTTGTCTCGCAAGAAATCAAAGCTCGCCAGAGCTTTTATCAAAGATAATCTTTTCAAGGAAGACTCCATCTCTAAGGACAAGATAAAGGAAATTTGTTCTCTTTAGTCTGCCATCAAGAAGCAAACAAAGACTATCATACTCACGCCGAGTTTGATAAAGAGATGGAGAAATGTCTCGGGATTTTGACTCACCTCGCAACCAACACGCTACCCCTCGTGGCGTAGATATAGCCGAGTCATCAAGAAGTTCAGCAACGGATTCTCAAGACAAGGGGGTCCTCCCAATAAATTTCGCCACCTGCCTCCTTCTCCTTTCTTTCCTCTTCTTTCCTTTCTTTTCGTATTCTTTGTAATTAGTTAAGGTATTGCAATTGGTGGTACTTAACTATTCTTTAGTTAAAAGAAACGGTTACGAAGAGTAACTGACTTGTAATCTATATAATGGCCTTTCCACGCCATTTTCCGGAGGAGGAAGAACTTGGATATTTGCTGAAAGTGTAAATAGATCTTAAAGAAATCAATACAAAAGGGCTTTCCGTTCTTTGTCTATCTGATTCTTGTTGTCTCTGTGTTTTCCTTTAATATTGTGAAGATCATTTTGTTCCTAACTCGTTTAGTCTCTCTGATTGCATACTGTTTAGTTTTGCAAGTACAGTGATCTTGTACAACCAAGAAGGAACTTTGTGTCCTTGATTAACAAATCTGAAGAAGGTTATTTACGGAACTTTGTGTCTTTAAATTTAATCCCATTCAGCTAATACAAATGATCTTGTCTTAAATCTTTTGAAGCTTCGCATACACGAAGAATTATTCTGCTATCTATAATTCTGAATGTTGCTATTCTGCTCATCTTCTTATTCCCTTCCTCGCCCCCGCGTAATCGATGATCCTTGTGGAAAACACTTTCGTAATATCCAAGTTTGACCATAAAATAATGTTCTGTGTATTTGTAAATAAGTTTGTTTCGTAATAAGGAACCTCTCCCATTAAAGAGGAGGGACTTTTTCCCCCGACCGCTTGCTTTCTAAAAGTCCTATTTGACGACCAACAGTTTTTGGCGACTCCTCTGGGGAAAATCGCATTCCAGTACCGCAATTTTTTTCGATCATCCTTTGATCTGGCGACTCCGCATTTCACTCGAGGGAGAAGGACCCTTGGTATTGAAGATTCTCGCCAGCTTTTGAGCAACAGGTTTTCCTTTCCCTTCAAATAGAAGAACTCGTTCGACGAGCACTCCGCCTGTTCAAGATAGAAGTCCTACGGGTGGTATTCCTTCAGAGCCTGCTAGTCCCAATCTACGAGCTTTGATCCTTGCTGGTGTTAAAGTTCCCCTCCAAGCCGTATTTCCAAGAATGGCGGCACAATTGCCATGGGGTCAACGTGTCGGGCCCCTGGCTCTTGCGCAGCCTTTGCATGAGTTACCTAGAGGTAACCGAAAGAACTTCCCAAAATTTAAAGGAGATGGCAAAGTACACCCTGATGAACATATTGCAGCCTTCATAGTTGCATGTGGAGTTTTGGGGGTTGAGCACGAAGACGCCTCGCAAGACTGCTCGCTGAGACGCTTACAGATAATGCCGCCGATCGGTTCTATCACCTTCCGATCGGTGCCATCACCGACCGGACTACCATGAGAACTCGGGCCAAAGCCGCTTCAAGCCGGCAGAAGATGTGCATGCCCCGCTTGCCCAGCATTTCTCGATAAAGAAAGATCCATCGTAACCCATGAGAGAATTTGTGGTTCGGTTCAACAGATTGATCAACAAGATTCCTCAAATACTCGACCATTGATCAAATTCAAAATGTTTCTTTTTAAATGCCCAAACGCCTAAAGTCAGTTATGCCCTAAGAAGGGCTAATCTTGGAACGCTAATTCTGGATCAAGAACTGGCTGTTAGTGTCGAGGATGACCTGATCATGTCAGGGAAGTTGAGAAGAGATCCTCCTAAATCTAAATCTGCTTCTTCCTCTTCCACCTCTCGACCCAATACGATCCATTAGTCCAGAAACTTGCAAATGATCTAGTGGCTATAAAGAAACAATTAGCCCAGCATGCACCATATGCAGACGCTCCGAGAAGAAATTTTCAACCCAGAAACCGTTTGCCAGCTCCCCACACAAGACTGGCACTTGAAGGACCTCCTGTCAAAGTTCCAGTGAATGCAACTTGTGAGGTCAAGAGCCGTAAGATGATAATGAAGCTTGTGAGGAGTTCCTGGAGGAATTCGATGATGAGGCAGAAGAACTCGAAGGATCTCGAGTCAATTTCTTTACCACCGAAGGCATTGATGATGGAGATGACTATGATGAAGTGGTAGCAGATATGAACAAAGGAATCATTTGTGTCATGACTCGAGAATGCATTTAGGCGTAAGGAGAAAGTAACACAAATTTCTCATGAAGAAATCTAAGGAGCAACCAACAACTATTCCTCGTAATTGCTGTAAGAGGATCTCCTATCCCTACCTCATCTCGCACCAAAGGTAAGTACTCGCCCATCCCGCTCCCAAAGTTGCTTCTTCTTCTTTTTTCTCCTAAGATCGATAAGCCTAGAATTTCAAATGATGATGGCCCATCCACCTCTCGGATCCTTTGACATTGTGGATCACCTAAAAAGGACCAAGGTCCAAATTTCGTAAGTCAATACTACCAAACCCATCCCAAAGCTTTTGCCAAGATGATCCAATTTGTAAATTCCCATTCCAAGACCACCTCTAAAGGCCTTTTGCCCACTCCTCCTTCTATACCACAACCTAGTCTGGTAGCTGCTGTCACCTCGCCTGGTGACAAAATCAAGCCCTTTTATGTAACTCTTCTTATAGCGGGCCATAGGCTCAGTAACTGTGTCATAGATTCCGGAGCCTCAGATAACGTAATGCCTGCTAAAGTAGCCCATGCTTTAGGCTTGACCCTTACTCGTACTTATGGATCTTGCTACTCCATGGAAAGTAAGGAAGTACCTTTGGTTGGAAGGATTAAAGATGCACAAGTGGCTTTTGCTGCTTTACCTGAAAAGAAAGTCTTGGCCACCATCCTAGTAGCAGATATTCCTCCTTCTTATGGAATGTTGCTAAGTCGAACTTCAGAAAGATGTGGGTGGGGAGATTCAAATGGATTGGTCACACGCCCTCATACCACAACGGACAAATGAAGAAGTTACTCCTCGAGAAACAGCTCCGAGTATATTGTGCAAAAATGATGATCCTAAGGCACAAATACTCTATGAAGACATAGGTCATGGTAATTACATGATTCTCGTCCTCGATGAAATCCAACCTCCAAAATATCACCCAAAGATCCCAATGGTGTTTGGATTTTGGAATTTGATGGAAGTTGTTCTCTACTGGGTTCTCGAGCTGGTGTCCTCGCTAGTGTCACCAAGGCCGCCTACACCCTTTTTCGCTTTAAGTTGCAGCTTGAGAATACTAACAATACAAAGCAGTAGTATGAGGCTCTCCTTCGACCGCAAGTGGCCAAAGAACGAGGTGTAAAAATCTTCTCGCTCGTGGTGATGCAGAGCTGATTGTGAAACAAGTCGAAGCATTTTTCGTAAAAATGGGAGGTCAAGCATTACCGAATCAGTTTGGGATTCAATTGAATTCCTTGATGCCTTCTCTATCAAGCAATACCTGAGAAAAGAACAAAGCAGGCTGATTCACCGGCCGCCTCGTGGTCATTATTGATTCCCCATCCGCAATTCTCTCAGACAAGTTCACTATCAAATGGTCCACCGCCTAGTGTTCCCGATAATACTAATAACGGCAAGTTTTCAACGATGACCAGATCTCGCTTCCTTCCCGAACTCAAGGGGAACTTCAACAACTATATTTTGAGGGAAGTGACAACCCGCCTCGTGAGAGTGTGTCCTCCTCGACCAAGTCATCGTCACCCTAGGAGAAGAAACAGATCAGGAAGGGTGCATTAAACTCAAAGGAAACAAGATTCCCAAAGGTTTGGTGAGTTTGGAGGAGTTGTTTGATAAACATGACAGATACGTGAGATCTAAAGCTTTATCGACCTCAAAGAATCACCGAGTATGATAAAATTGATATCGGGAGTTCTGATGACCCGAAACTGGTGAATATTGGGAAATGTTGCACATCAGATGAGAGGAGGAGAGCAATTGATCTTCTAAGGAAGTATAAGGATGTTCTTGCATATTCTTATGAAGATCTAAAAGCCTTCAAGCCAAAAGAAATGCAACACTCTATCCCTCTCAAACCAGGAATCAAGCCTTTCAAGCAGAAACAAAGGCAGTATAATCCAAAAATAGCCGACACCATCTTTCAGGAGATCCAGAAATTGTTGAAGGCTAAAATCATTTTTCCCATTCACCATTCAACATGGATTGCAAACATTGTGCCTGTCAGGAAGAAGAATGGTGAGATCCGCATCTGTGTTGATTTCAGAAACCTGAATCAAGCCTCTCTGAAAGATAACTACCCTCTGCCTATGATGGATCAGATTTTGCAAGCAGTAACAGGATCCGAGATGTTATCTATGCTTGATGGATTCTCGGATACAATCGTAGAGGTCGATACATCGCAGATCAACACAAGACAGCCTTCACCACTCCTTGGGGTACCTTTGCCTACAAGAGAATGCCTTTTGGGCTGATTAATGCTGGTGCCACTTTCCAGAGAGCTATGGATTTGGCTTTTGGAAGCTTGAAAGGAAAATGTATTGTCATATACCTTGATGACCTGACGGTGTTTTCAAAGACAAGAGCGGATCACTTCGACCACTTGGAAACAGTTCTGCAAAGATGCCGAGAACATGGGATTTCTTTAAATCCTAAAATTGTCTTCTGTGTTACAGAAGGGAAGCTATTAGGGCACATTGTCTCCAAGGATGGCATCAAAATTGATCCTGAACGAGTTCAAGCCATCCAAAGAAATCCTCTCCCAACCAGTAAAAAAGGCGTGCATTCCTTTTTCGGTAAGATCAATTTCTTAAGAAGATTCATCCCTGATTTTGCTGAATTAACTTTGAACATCTCTCAGATGATGAAAGGAAAGCAAGCGTTTGGTTGGTCTTCTGAAGGAAAGGAATCCTTTGAGGGTATCAAGAAAGCCATTGCTAAAACTCCAGTTTTGGCCTGTCCTGACTTCAGCAAAGATTTCATCATCTATTGCTATGCTACAGATAACACCCTGGCTGCTGTCTTAACCCAAGAAGACTCTGATGGACATGAGCTACCAATTGCCTTCATGAGCTATATCCTGAAGAATCATGAGCTGAAATACACCATGATGGAGAAGCATGCTTTTGCAGTAGTCAAAGCCGCAAGCCAGCTTTCTATATCCTCAACTCTCACTCTATGGTGCCGGTTCCGATACGATCATTAAGTCAATTCTTACACAAAGAAGAGTTTGGGTCTAAGAGAGGAAACTGGGTGGCTAAAGTCCAGGAGTATGACATTGATATCAAACCAACCAAGCTGGTTCGTGGCAAGGGTCTTTGTGAGCTCATCGCTGAAGGAGCCAAACATGAGTTGCTGGAGGAGAAAGCTGACATTCCTACTGTTCTATTCCTTAGTTCAGTCGATGAATGGTATTCTGACATTGCCCATTTTCTCACCTATGGGGAATGCCCCTCTCATTTAACTACCAAGGAAAAGAGGACTGTTAAATTGAGATCAGCGCAATATGTACTGTGGGAAAATGCCTTGTTCAAGCGTGGTTTAGATGGGAGATTTCTGAAGTGTGTGGACAAGGAGCAACAGAGAAAGTTGCTCTCAGCTTTCCATGATCAGGCATGTGGAGGGCACTATTCATCAACAGTCACAACTCACAAGATACTCCGGGGAGGATATTACTGGCCTTCCTTGTTCAGAGATGCATCCAAATGGGTGGATAAATGCGAGGCCTGTCAAACCTTTGTGGGAAGACCCAAACTGGCCGCTTTGCCTCTCAAGCCAGTTGTGATTGAGGAACCATTTCAACAGTGGGGTCTAGACTTCATTGGTACACTGAATCCTGCCTCTAGTGCTGGCCACACGCATGTGTTAATCGCCACCGACTACTTCACCAAATGGGTGGAAGCTATTCCGGTCAAGAGCACTACTCAAGTCAGTATGCAACTTCTCAAAGAGAACATCTTGGTAAGGTATGGTGTACCTAACAAGATCAGTAATGCATAAATGCTTCAACTTCTCCTCAACCGAGATAATGGATTTCCACGGGTATGGCATCTCTCTCGCTCATTCTTCGATTATTATCCCTGTGGAATGGACAAGCGTAATCCACCAACAAAAATCTGTGAATATCATAAGGAAGTCGGTCAATGAGTCTCAAATAAACCGGCATAAGAAGCTTTATGATGCTCTTTGGGAAGACAGATCACACCTAAAAGAGCCATTGAATGTCCCCTTTCAAGTAGTGTATGGAGTAGAGGCCCAATTGCCAAAGGACAAGGGAACTACCACCTTGCACCCGACGAAGGCCATCAAGACACTAGTTTCAAAGATGCTCTGACAAAAGAATCATGTACCCGCACAAACCGAACGAGGATAGATTGAGGTCAGCCGATGAATATCTCGCTCACCAAAGAGAAGGTGAAGGTTCTTTTCGATAAGAAAGCTAGGTCCAGAGAGTTCCAAGTTGGTGATACCGTGTCAAGTTATGGGACAAAAGACATGAACCTCGTGGGCAGCCATGGAAAATTTGATTCTCTCGTGGCTTGACCTTTCAAGATAAGACACTTCACTGGTAAGGACTCTTTCTATCTTGATTACATGGATGGTTCTCCCTCCCACTTCCTTATAGTGGGCAAGTATTTGAAGTTGTTCAAGTCCTAGGTGACTAGGGAGTCCTTTGTACATTATGTACAAAGTGTTTTTGCTTTTTCTCGCTTTTGGTGTGTTTCCTCTCGTCAGTGTGTGTCGCTCTCTCGTATTGGTTTGTTTTTGACTCCTTTGCCCAATGGATAAGGCACTCGGTCCGCTTCACCGAAGTTCTCTAAGTTCTCGCCTTGTCTCATTCTATGAATTTACACCAAGTCATCCCCAAGAGCCAAATGTTGTCCACTCAAAATTTCCCACTCGATAAGAGTAAAATTTTCAAAATTTTGAGTCAAGAGTTCTTCTCCAAGTGCCTAAGTCGTGAAGTTGAAAAAATCTGTTTTGGGTCTTTTTGTGTGATTTTCGGCTCTGCTCGAACTTTTGTCCCATCTGTCCCAAGTACTAAAGTGCATTCTGCTCCCGATCGGCCGAAATCCCCTTGCCGTCCCATTTTCGCCCGCTGGAAAATTTTGTCCCAAGTGTCCCAAAACTTATTTTGCATGTGTTGTTCCAATTTCGGCCGAATCATCCTTCCCGCAGACTTCGCACTTTCCCGTCCCAAATGTCCCAAAGTTAAAAAGTGCGAGCTTTCCCATTTTCGGCCGATTTGCTCAACCAAGCGCCCTTCTAACTTTTGTCCCAACCGCCCCATTTAAAAAGTGCAAGCTTTCCTAATTTCGCCGAGCCGGTCAAGTCGCGTGACTTCGAACTTTTTTTGTCCCGAATGTCCCAAGTCCAAATGGGCCCGCTTGCTCCACTTTCGCCGAAACACCCGAATCGCGTACTTCACACATTTTCGCCCATTTGTCCCAAATGCATTTGTGCAGGCGCCCTCTCCTCGCTTCGCCCGAACCGCCGAGCCACAGTGTGTTTCGCGTATTCGCCTCACATGTCCTAAGCGTACTCTAGTGTCATTCACACTTAGTTTTTCCCGCTCTCCTCCAAGTATGATATTTTTCAAATTGGTGGTTGTGTATTCAATGCGCATTAAAGTCATTTCTCTCTCCAAACGGCTATATAACGAGCATTCCTTGCATTTTCGCATTGCTTCCATGCTATCTTTTGCTCAACCTCGCCATTCAAAACCTCGCGCGATTCCCCTCCATTTGCAAATTCCTTCCGTAGTCTCGGGTCGCAGCCCCGAATCTATCAATATGAAGATCAAGTTTCAGTGGGCAGGAGCAAATTTCTCCACTTGAGTCTCGCTGCTAGCAATATCGAGACAAAGAAGCTCGCCATCTCGACTTCGGTGATTTTTGGTCAAGAATGACAGATGCAAACCCTACGCCAATGGCACAGATGATTAATGATAGCGGTTTAGCTTTCACCGAGGATTCCCTATCTCAAAGGCAAAGCAGGTGTCCGATATCAGACTTTCATGCGGAGCTCACTTCGACCCCCACTACGAGCGAATTGACAAACGTACACGGGAGCTCATCGCTGCCGACGCCGCCGCCATCGAGCTGCTCTCGAGGATTCCGAGATGGACAATGCTATAGTCGCGTCTCTCGGATCAAGCATGTGCCATGTTCGACCAAGACAAAGATAAATATAAAGCTCGAGTGGCGAAGTCTTGGTCAAGAACCCTAAGAAAGGTCCTTCTCGTCCCACCAAAACCCTTTTCCGTGCAGATTTCAATGAAGAACCGCTGACTTCATAATACCGCTGCTCGGGTTATGGGTTTGCCCTCCACCAATGAATTTCATTTCTCGGATGTGCCCGCCATCAAAGATGGTGTGCGAGGGAACACAAAGTATCAATCAAGGCAGAGATCATCGCATGAATTTGGCCGAGCAGCTATCCAACGTCCAACAAACAAAGAAGTTCTACATGACTTCATATCTCGATGTATACCCTAAAGCAAAGATCCAGCAAAGGGGTTTGGTTTCTCCTATGTAGATGCACACAAAGATGATCCAGTTGTATGCCTATTGCCCGCAGCTTCACCTCGAGACCAAAGAACCGCAATTTCGTAAGGGTCAATGATGCTTTCACCATGTACGTGGTCGATTGCTCAAGGTGATACTCGCTAGAAGGTTTTCGATGAAGCCATGAACTTGATATCGCAAAGATGGAGCCTATTTCATTCAATTCAGAAATTCTCCTATATCAGCCGGGCCGCTATGAGAGCACCCTCTCGCGGCTCCCCATGTTCTCGCAACGACAAAATGGCCCCGATAGAAGTATGCAGCAACTAGACAAGTCGCATACGTAACTTGCAGAGACAAGAAGATTTCTCGCTTGCACTTTCCCATCTCTCTCGGAAACTACACATGCAAAACAGCTCTCTGATGCTCGTAACATGTAAAGAGCCCTGTCCCTATCACTGCTCATTTCTTCAAGCCTAGAACCTGCTTTTGACTTGAAGAAGTTCATCAACAGTAACCTCAAGATAATATATCATCATAGGGCAGATACAGAAGACTACTGGGCCGACTGTGCAGATGATTTTGAAGCCAGAAGAAGGCATTGTGGCAGGTTCTCCCGCACCGATCCAAGAACTCGCCTATACCAAGTTCCCGAAGGTCTCCAGATGATAATTCCGAGCTATACTCTTATGAGTATGAAAATGTGATTAAGCACACCCTCTGGAGGACTCCGGATTGGAACAGAAAGAGAGAGATGATCTCGGCCGAGATTCTTGCTCCAGCTTGATCGTAACTAGGGTCCGGTTCAAGAAAGAAGATCCGAGAATTCAAGAGGCACTCAGAGAATCCAGCTCCAAAGATGATTCAACACCCATAAGGGAGGCATCGGCCTGCAGTCCTGAACACCAAAGAAAACCCCTCCCGCCTCAACAGCCTCTGGGACTCGTGGAATCTACTCCTTCTCCATCTACCCAGGTATACAAGAAGAAACTCAAAGAGGTAAAGAAGGAGCCTGCAGAGAATGATCCTCCAAGAAAACGGGCAGAGTTGCCTATAGGGCCAGAGAACATCATCGTTCTCAGTGAAAGTGAAGACAGTGAGATGCCAACTCCTGCAAGTGTTCCTGAAGATCCAGCAGATAAAGATAAGGAGGTCCAGAGCACTGAACTTCCAGGTGCTACTGATTCTTCTACCGCCATTACCTCCAAAGTTGTTCTACCCACATCTCACTTGAGTCAAGAAATGCATGCACTTGAGTGTCATGAGCTCCTCCTCTTGGTCCCCTTGCTTCTCCTGCAGATTCTTCTTCCTCTTTTGCTTGGGTGCAACCTCCGGTTGACAAAAGGAAGAGGAAATCCTCCTCTCAAAGCTTGGGACCAAATTTTGATGCTATAGCAGCCTTGTTGGGCACCACTCCTTCTCGTGCCAAGAAAGCAAGCCGTAACTACTTCCGTGATTGTGTCTCGATGCTCAAGGTCAACAATTCTCGGAGATCGCTAAGCCTACAAGAGATAAGTCAAATCGACTTGCCGACATCCGACTTGAGCTTTCAAGGATCCCTATGGGAGAGTCTACTCCCGAAGGTGAGATTCATAACCTCCAGAAACAAATACACCGTAGTCACTGGAAGGGTTGAGAAAGGGCAGCAGATTATTGAACAAATGGAAGAACAAGCCCAAGTTCTCACAAGTTTTATCAAGTCACTTTTGTCTAAGGACAAAGTTTTGACCCTACCCTCGACTCGCTCTACCGCCTCCCGTAATTCTAAGCCAAGATGAAGTGCAAAGTATTAAAGATATGCACAAGTATTCTGTCTATGGCAGAGCTATCGGCCCATGGTAGATGACATGCTTGTTGCCGGACTAAACTTCATCGATGAAGCTTTTAAGCTACATGGAAAGGTAGATAATTTGCAATGTGTGTCGTCCTCTACTATTGGGGTAATGGATAAAGAGCTTAAGCTCGAGTAGTTGCATTGTAGACCTTCGCCTCATGGGCCGATGATGAGAACATCTTATCGGCGAACAAGATTTTCGATGATGCTAAGGATAATCTATCAAAATCTTGGGTCTACAAAGCAGGAGTGGAAAATCAAAGTCCCGAGGAAGTCAGAGGAGAAATGAAGAATAGCCGCGTATGGGAGAAGCTTTCAAGACACCGGCAGCTACGCCGCTCAAAGATATGCATTGTCATCTTCAGATGAAAACTCGCGTTCCTTGTCCTTGCAAGAAATCAAAGCTCGGCCGAGCTTTTGTCAAAGATAATCTTTTCAAGGAAGACTCCATCTCTAAGGACAAGATAAAGGAAATTTGTTCTCTTCTACCGCCATTCAAGAAGCAAACAAAGACTATCATACTCACGCGAGTTTGATAAAGAGATGGAGAAATGTCTCGGGATTTTGACTCACCGCAACCAACACGCTCACCCTCGTGGCGTAGATATAGCCGAGTCATCAAGAAGTTCAGCAACGGATTCTCAAGACAAAGGGGTCCCTCCCACAAATAGCCGCCACCTTGCCTCCTTCTCCTTTCTTTCCTCTTTTTCCTTTCTTTTCGTATTCTTTGTAATTAGTTAAGGTATTGCAATCAAGCGGTACTTAACTATTCTTTGGTTAAAAGAAACGGTTACGAAGAGTAACTGACTTGTAATCTATATAATGGCCTTTCCACGCCATTTTCCCAGGAGGAAGAACTTGGATATTTGCTGAAAGTGTAAATAGATCTTAAAGAAATCAATACAAAAGGGCTTTCCGTTCTTTGTCTATCTCGATTCTTGTTGTCTCGTGTTTTCCTTTAATATTGTGAAGATCATTTTGTTCCTAACTCGCTTAGTCTCTCTCGATCGCATACATCGTTTAGTTTTGCAAGCAAGTACAAAGTGATCTTGTACAACCAAGAAGGAACTTTGTGTCCTTGATTAACAAATCAAGAAGGTTATTTACTAACTTTGTGTCTTTAAATTTAATCCCATTCAACTAATACAAATGATCTTGTCTTAAATCTTTTGAAGCTTCGCATACACGAAGAATTATTCTCGCTATCTATAATTCTTAATGTTGCTATTCTCGCTCATCTTCTTATTCCCTTCCTCACCCCGGCGTAATCGATGATCCTCAGGAAAACACTTTCGTAATATCCAAGTTTGACCATAAAATAATGTTCTGTATTTGTAAATAAGTTTGTTTCGTAATAAGGGAACCTCTCCCATTAAAGAGGGCTCTTCTAAAAAGTCCTATTTGACGACCAACACATATCCCATATCCTCATAGAGTATTTGTGCTTTGGGATCGTCTAACCTCTCCCATTAAAGAGAGGGCAGGACCACCATTTTTTCCCCCACCCACATCCTTACCCTACTTACCGTGTGCTCTTAGTAGCTAAAAATTTCTTCTCA